>CM069070.1:5000-2405000 GCA_035220775.1 Malus fusca | reverse complement strand
GCCAAATTACCCCCCAAAATCCCCCCCAAACCCAATCCAACCCAAGGGGAAATTTTGGGCTAAATGCTAAATGCTAAACCAATGTCAGATTCCCCCCAAAATTTAGCCCAGAAATCAAAATTTAAAATTTTCAATATTTATCGGAATTTAAAATTTTTTAGATTAAAATGGTAATAAAATTAATTTACGATAGTCTACATATTTATTTTTTTTTAAATTTAATTTAACAAAAAAAAATAGCCTACATTCATTCTTTAATAATCCAGGGCTAAAATTTTAGGCTAGAACGGTTGGAGCAGAAAAACCGTTTCTAGGCTAAAAGCTAAATTTTCCGGGCTAAAATATTTGGCTTTTAGCCCAACCATTGGAGATGGTCTATGGGTTGGAGTAAAAAAACTGTTTCTGGGCTAAAACCTAAATTTTTTAGGCTAAATATTTTTAGATTTTAGGTCACCATTGGAGATGGTCTAAAGGACTTTAAAATCCTGGTTTAGTCAAAGTAAGATTTAAAATGATTTAAAATAATACATTCAAATTCAGGTGTAGTCAATTATGATTGAAAATCTAATGTACAAATCTATAGGTATTCAAAATGTAATAGATTTTGAAGGATTTCATTAAGTAATGGATTTTGTAGGATTTGAGAGCCAATGTATGCATAACAAAGGCTATGAAGAATCTCATCTCCAACCCTAGGATTTCTTTCAAGCTTTTCTTCAAACTGACTTCTCTTTTATCACGCTCTCGATGCCGTACTCCTGCGACACCTTGTTCTTCTCCGAGGCGTCCACCTTGGCAAATTACATCTAACTATGGACATCCATTGAAAAATGGTCGCAGAGGAATCAAAGTGCAAGCAAGGGTAACCGACAACAGAGGTTTGCCAATTGCTCACAACTCTTCCTCAAAGGAAATGAAGACAAACTTTTACTTTGAGCAATTAACTCAAAGCATCTTTCTCACCATTTGAAAGTTGTGTGTAGAATATAATTAATGGTTGATTGTGTATTTATCTATTTAGCATTTTCATTGACAAATACTGGGTGATGAGGATATTGATGCATAGCAGATCAGTACATGACCTTGAGTTTTTACAATGTGTTTTTGTTGTGGTTATTTTATCTGAATTTCTACTTTGTGTCTCAAATTTCTATATTGTTTATGTTGTAGGAATCAACTATAAATCCATAAAATTCCATGAAAGAAGTCCATACAAATCCATAGAACTTTGTAATAAAATCCATATAGATTTGTCGAGTCTATTAAAATCCTTTAAAATCTGTCACTTAAAAAAAATCCATTAAAATTCCCTGAAATCCAAATTGACTACACCCCCTATGTATAATTTTTTTGTTCTACCCGATGTGTTAAATAACAATGTCATTCTAAATATCTTTTTATCACTTTGTGGGGTCCATTTGTGAAGGCAACCAATCAAATTCTTAGAATAGACAACAATATTTATTATATATTGCATTAAATCTATTAAAATAATTATTAAATGAATTTGGCAACTGCTGTCAAATTTGACAGCAAAAGGCTTTGCTTTTAATTGACTCAGCGCCACGTAAGAAATTGAAGAATCGGTTGGAGAGAGTTTTTTTTACTGTTATATGCCTATGAAGAAGTTTTGACATTTCCTTTGGAGATGCTGTAAGGTTATATTTTTGGGGATTATAGGGAAAATTATGATAACACTAATAGATTGGATGAAATGATTACTTTTCGAGATTTTGTGGATATTCGTGAAGAGATAGATTGAGTATTGTTTGATGTTGTCGTTATTTGATTTTGATAATTTTAGCAATAGAAATTCGTAGAATCCCTATTTCAACTATTTTATCTTGGTTGTCTCTCCGCTTAGAATAAGAACTTTAACCTTGTAGGTACTACAAAAACCTCAAGTACATTGTTATTTGCCTCATGCTTATGAAAAATCTCAGGTACGGCAAGCGGCAGCACGTGAGTCCTTTTTCAAACACTTCTAACTCCCAAAATAAGTTAACAAAAAGAAACTTTCGAGTGTTTTCCTTAATTGTTTGAATTGCATATAGAAGAGACTTATCTCGAGAATTTCAAATGACAAACAAGACAAGATAGCTACGACCCTACGACGTATCAATGAGTGGGCTTTAGTTTTCAAATTATATTTATTATATATGGTTTCCATAACTATTTTTTGAATACTCGTATATCATGCCATGACTTTTACATAGAAAATTGATATTGTTGTTTATGAGTATTGTGAATCCGACTATGGCATGATCTTTTATACCATTTATATGCTCATCATGTATATGTTTGCACAATGTTTATAGTAATGTCCGGGGCCAATAGACCAGTTTCACATGCATGTTCACGTTGTTTATAGTAATGTCCGGGGTTAAAGTTCAAAACTTCAAAATCAACAAAATCTCGTTATGTTGAATTTAAATTAATACTAGCATATTAAGACCCCAAACTAAATTAAGAAAGATGCATGACATAGGGTTAGAGGACCTCTCGAAGAGCATTGTGCTTTAGGTATTAGTGAGCATAATTCCATCAGTAGTAAAACTGTTGATATCAAGTAAAATCTCACTATCCATTGAAATTTCACATTGCATGTACATCAGGACTTTTTTTTTTTTTTTTTTTTTTTCAAAAAAGATAACTTTCATTAATTAAGAAAGCTATAAAAAGCTCAAAAGGCAATTCTAATACAAGCATAGCTCAAGAGGAAATACAATGGATAGGTCTAAAAAGTGCAAACCCACAACAACAAAAAAACCTTTGATCTGGAAGATTGTTGTCTCCACCACACCAACTGCGACGCCATCGCAAATCCACGGCCACCGCCAAGAAGGAGAACCTATGAACAAACTAGATGAACAGAAAATGGGGCTGAGTGAGCCACTCGCGCAAAAAGCGCTCCCAGAATCCTACCAAATAGTGCTAATATCACTCTAACAACCACCCAACACCAAAGTACACCGTTGAGGACAGACACCTGATGGGCCGAGTAGCAGAGATTGGAGGTTGAAGATTGACAATGGGAAGTTACATATGAGGAAAAGGGTCCATAAAAGCCCAAAATTGAGACAAGCTTAGGAAAGTTGAGACAAAAGCTCAAAGAACACACCAAATTAAGGGCCAAAAATGAAATAGAAATGCAAAGAGGCAAAGGAGATGAGAAAGAAGTAGCTGGAATTGGCAAATAAGGAGAGAAACCTCTGTTTTTTATTCGGGAAGACGATTCAATTAGTCTTCTGTTGTACATCAGGACTAATAAGATCATCATTGTAAACTCTTCTGGATTTATCATATACCTTAAACTCAACTGTGGCGGGGGAGTTCGTCGCGCTTTCAGTTATCTCCCTAAAGAGAGTAAACTGATTGGGCAAATAATATATGAACAGTTTCTTCAAATTCTTAGCATTCTCGATGATATACCTTGCTAACTCCCATTCATTCGTCCCATTATTGGAAATCTCAAATGTTACTTCCTTAAGCTGATTAATACAAGCTAGGTTTTTGAGCTTCCAATATTTGCTAGCAAACTTTCCAGATTCCTGCAAAAGATATAACAGGCAAATATATTGAAGTTCTTAAAAAGAAAAAAAAAACACCACGCAATAGTTTTCCAATTATATATTTAGTACAATCGAACTACTACAGGAATCATCTAAGACATCCGATAATCTCTGTTGGAGAGAGAGAGAGAGAGAGAGAGAGAGAGAGAGAGAGAGCAAACACCAGTTTTACTTACACAGCAAACAGATTTTGAGGTTACAACGTGCAAAGTATGCAAGTTAGGCATTCGTTTAAGCAGAGAGGTCATTACTTTGATTAGGTGATCCGTCAAGCTCATGTCACGCACACAAAAGTGACCAACATGAGCTAATAATCCCGGCATGGAACCTTTCCAAAATAGAGCCTGCAATGTTATAAAGACAACATTTTATATCGAGAAAGAACGAGAGCCTGCAATGTTATAAAGGCCACATTATTTTATAGGGGTGTGATATCCACACATCCCTTTTTACTTCTCACACACCCTTCTAATTTTCGGTCGTCGGATCAGATGAATTGAAGAAGATCAACGGATAGAAATTAACAAATGGTGTGTGAGAAGTAAAAAGAGGTGTGGATAGCACACCCCTATTTTATATAGAGATAGAAACGAGCAGGCTAGGTTTAGGATTCCAAACCTTCCAAACGTTTGATTCTGAATTGATTTTTAGTACATTGCTAATTGTAGTTTAGATACTGAATTGATATAAAAATAAGCAGGTTTGAAAAGGGTATAGCTAGGGTAAGGGAAGTGTTCCGTACCTTCATGGTCGCTACATTTAGCATAAGAACTTCAACTCTCTGAATACTGCAAAACGCCTCAAATAAATTGCCAAAATCAGCCTTTATCCTAGGCTGGAGAAAAATCTCAGCTTTTTCCAAACACATGACCTTCTCCAGATTTAGGTGACTTGCCACCCTCCCTTTCCATTTCAAACGTTTAAGATTGGGAGCGAAAATATTTAGCTTGCTTGATTGATAAATCCAGTACATTTGTATATTTGCAAGTTTTTCCCCAGAGATATTGAGATGGCAAACATGACGGTAACTAGGCACAAATCGAAATGATTCTAAAGATGAGCTTTCAATGCATATTTTTTCTATCCCAACAACGGATTCAAGCCCTAACTCTTTAATGCATTTACATGAACATGAAATCCATTTGCAAAACTCCTCATCTATCGTAACGCTGCTCAATTTTAGGCATTGTAGAGTAGTGAAACAAGCAAAGGAGGGAGTTTTAAGAAGCTTATCCCCGTGCAAGTCCACCATTAGTGACCTCAAAGATTGACAGAGAAAGATACAAGACGGTAATTCTAGTACTGGTCTCCCTAGCTCATATTTACCTGGAAAGTAAAGATCAAGTACTTCAACATTACATCTTGCAGCTGTATACATCCAGTTGATCACTCGAAAATATTCATCATAATAGCTGCTTGCATCATCATCTCGACATAACCAACGTATACGCAAATGTTGTATCTTATTATCGCCACGTTGACTCAAGAACCTATCCAAATAACCTAACACCTTCAATCTCTTCTGCCTACTGAAAGTCCTTACATCAAAGTTCAAAGACGGAGTGGATAAATAAAACTGCATGCACCTTTTTGACACACAGCCCACTCGGCAGATATCTCTTAAAGTGAGGGAGGAAAGAATGTGATGAGCAACTTCTTCTGGAAGATTACTAAATCTGTCTATTAATCTCTCGTGACGAGGACCTTGAGATTGAGAAATTGCAGTTGCCAATGACTTACGTTTGTGTTCCATGGCGCTTGGTTCCTTTTAGTTTTTGTATAAGAGGACCTTACACCTACACGGAATTGATTAAGGACATAAGAACAGAAATCGTGTAAACATACGACACGAACTTATGAACAGCACCTAAACCCTAAGGGATTATGTGCATAATCTATACAGTTTATGAAGGGTTAATAATTGTCTAGAACAAAATCATGGAATCAAATAAAAACTTGAAGTACTAGTATATGCATGGGCTAACTCAAAGGGTTTACTGCTTGGTGAAGAAGGTAATTGGCCAAGAGATGGCTCCGTTCCAAGTAGCCTGCGGCAATGCGGCACACAGCACAACTGAAAAGTGTAGGTTTTTTAAACACTGCCCTCGAAACCCTAAAAGCTGTCGGGGATTTTTTATATTATTTTTATTAAAAAAAAAAGTAAATTAGAGAAAACCTATGAAGCACGGGAGCGGGATCCGGATCGGCCGGAATCTCCTGCGTTGGTGCGGATGGGAGCGGCACGGAGCAGCTGAAATACGGCTACAGCTTGGCGCATTCAGATGCTTATCGTATTCTGCACTGGTTCGATCGATGGCCTTCGCTTGTTTACAGTTGCCAACGGTGGGTCATTGATCTCCGGGCACGTTAGGAAGACGGCGGAAAGGTTTCAGAGTTGTATACACGGGTGGAAGAAGATGACTTGTAATTAAAATTATTATAAATTGACTAGTAACTACATGTGTGCGAATTTTTTTCTTTTTCTCATGAGATTGGGCCGCGTATATTTTTTTTAAACATTACGTACCTATATTTTATCATATCATCTCTAACAATGTAATATCGCACAGAATAATGAACATGTTATTAATTTTTATTCGATTTTAAAAAACAAAAACACATGATATTTTTTATTCGATCAAATTAACAAATAAGTATATAAAATACCTAACTGTTATGAGTACTAGTGTATGCCCATTGGCCACACACAAAGTGTGTGAAATTTTTTACTTTGATTGTTAAAATTGAAGGGGAAAGGAACAGAGTGAGGAGAGGAGGGAGAGAGGTTGTTTTTTTTTTTTTTTTAATATTTATTTTATAATTAGAGATGATAAACTTATATGTAGGTGAGGTTTAAAAAAAAAATTTGTTTTGTGAAATTACGTTACTATCTTTAATTTTTTTTTTGTTGTGATAAAATATAAAGATATATTTTCACTCACTTTTGATTGACAAAAAGACTTTCATTAATGTAGGTTTAGACTAGCATTTACCTACACACTTTTTGTGTATGAGCACATTTTTTTAGAAAATGGGAAGGAGAGAGGAAGAGAGAGAAGGTGGGGGAAGTGGAAGATTTTTGTTTTTGGTTGTTGGTTTTTTTTTTTTTTTTTTTAATATTAGAGGTATTTTAACATCATATGTAGGTGATGCTTCAATAAAAAACAGTAAAATTTAGACCTGTAAAATTACATTATTGCCCATCAATTTTTTTGTATGATAGAATATTAAATAGTATTTTCATCATTTTTTAGTTGATAAAGAAAATTTCATTAATTAATAGAGATTATGCGTGAAATTGTTTTACAAAAGTTGAATCCACGTGTTGTAGGGTTGGCGGTGAAGTCACTCCCATAAAATCCTCACACTCCGAAATCCCTTTGATCATTTCATTTTTGCCGCGCTTGGAGTCCAGCCCTTTCTGTCGCTCAACCTCCCAATTTCCAACCCTACTTCTCTCTTTCCACTCCATTCTCCGGCGATGCCTCCCCGCCGTCGAGTAAGATCTCGAATCCATCTCTCTCTCTCTCTCTCTCAAATGAGAAACCCACCGTTTGGCTCTTACGGAGAAACCGTCGAAAGGGAAGGTTCATTTCACTTTCGGTTTTGGTTTCTCAGTAACCAAACGCAGCGATTCAATGTGTTTTTTTTTTCCTTTTTTTGTTCGATTTTAAATATTGTTTTCGAGTGCTGATTTACTGCGTTGATTTTGTCCTCATTTTTTATTTAATTATGTATGGAATTGGATTGAGCAGGGTGCTGTTAGAATAATTTCATGTTGATGTTGTTTATATTAGGGTCTAAGCAAGATTGTTTGATTTTCGAAATCGATTACGAATTTCACTAAAAAGAAAATATTCTAATGATTTCAATTGACATCCACATGGGAGTGATGAGATAAAGAAGAATGCCGAAAATATTCAATTTTTGGGTTGTTTGGGATTTTGTTATGGAAGGGCTAAATGTGTTTATGATAACCAAAAGCACTTCTAACTTCGTTTGGGTGAAAAACTTCTGACCCATTAGTGCTTTTTGAAGAATCACCTGGTCTTGAGGGAGCGCTTTCTAGTGCTTTTTCAGGAAGCATTTGGTTTTTTAATAAATTTTTTGACATGTTTATATTAAAAGCACTTCTAACAGAAGTGTCAAGGAAGTGTTTCCTATAGAAGCAGGTCTCAAACGAGCCCTTTAACTACTTTATTGCAGCTCTCTTAGGGGTTTTCTCTGTACGATCTAATTGCATAAGGGGTTTTGGGTTTTTGTAAATTTGGAGATGATTTTGCATCGTGTATGCAACTTATTTATTTAGTCAATGAACAGTGTATGATTTTGGCGAGCTTCTGAGCAAATCAACTTTTATTTCGTTTTGCAGGATATGAATCCTGCAGTTTTTGTCAATGCAGAGTTGTTGCGATCGTATGTTGGAAGTCGGGTTCGGGCACTGATTCAGGTGGTGCGAATTGAGGGTGAAACTATCATTGGAAATTCTACTGATGAAAGCCAGCTAGTTGTGAAGGGCATCCCAACGTTTCCTCTTACAAAATTTGTTGAGGTCATAGGCCTTGCTGACAGTGATACGTCCATCCAAGCTGACATGTGGACCAACCTCGGAGAGACAGCTGGTATGCCTCCTTTTCCCCCAGCCTTCTTCAATTTCTACCTGGGGTTCACAATAAATATGTAATTGTTACTGTCGGAAGTTTATGGTGCTTGGATTTGGGATTGGGTGAAGTTGAATCTTTAGAAAGGGGCTTCTGCTTAAAGTTGCTAGAAAACAGTTCATTTTATCGACACTTTTTGGAACCGAAATATACAGTTTCTGCCTAACTGTTTAAAGCAAAATAAACTGGAGCTTAAACATGCATCAACTTAACCTTAAAAAGTGAGTTCCCATTTTAATCGCGGGGTCAAACTGGTTATTTTTACATGAAACTTCTATAGAATGCTTGCGTTAATTTAGCGTCCCAAAAGCTGTTATCAAACTCTGGTGTTTAATCTTTTGGAACCAATGAACTATGTTCAGGAGTAGTTACAAATTTGAGAAACCCGAAATGTACCCCTTCTTTGGTGTCCATGCCACCGTTCATCTTTTTGGTCTATTTTTTGCTTGATCGTTTGGGTATTAGAGTCTATTAGTGCAGGTTCTTTTGCAGGTTCTGATATAATTCAATTTTTTCTTCACCTATTTGCAGATACATACACTTACAATCAGCTCTGTCAGATTGTAAATGGGGAATATAAAATCTTGTTCGTCTGAGTTACAACGAGATTCAGTTGTAAGCGGGAATGCGCTTCCTAGTTACATCATGATGGGACAAATAATGTAGTTGGTCATGTAGTTTTAACACTATATTTCGCAGTTTTTCGAATTTTATGGCAGCGAAGCGATTAAGATCTTTGCTATTTGACATATGCAGAAGTCTCAGATATTCAAATTTTACTAGTCCTTCAAACTTCATGCGATTCATTATCCGTGAGATTGCTGTGTTGAGTTTTTTGTTTCATGTTTTGCAGATTCAATACTTTACCCTTCAATTTTTATTTCGACTTCATATTTTTTGATGCCTTGAGCTGCAAGTTTGCCTAATCTATGCAAATACTGTGAGCTGGGCTGTCTAATTGACGGAGGACTTTGTCCTATCTTTTGCAAGCAACGTATTTTCACGGTGTAAATTTTATAATTAAACGGTTCAAATTTTTAATGCTTATTTGAAGATCATTGTTATGAATCCATCATTTAGTCATTCAAAAATGCAATAGAGGGTTTAACATGAATATTTTAACTTACAACGATTCAGTCACGGTTGATCGTGAATATCTTGAATTCACTACGGTTCATCATGAATATCTTTAACTCACTACGGTTCATCATGAACACCTAAGATGTGAAATAATGGGCTGGAAGTCCGTAAGTTGTCCATGTCACATAAATTATGGGCCGAAAGCCCACAACTACGGCCCAATATCAAATATTACATATCCAATAACCTTTGAACATATCCCCGTCGAAAATTCGCAAGACGACACTCAAACCTCAAAAGCGATTCCCTTTTCCTTTTCCTTTTCGTTCGTTGGGTTCGAGCTCGGTAAAAAGCTCAGAGCACCGAGTTAGGGTTTCCAAATTGAACAAATTGGTTCCGCAGCTGAATTAATTGTTCGAATCACCGAACCAGGTACTATCAAAGTCTACACTGTTTTTAATTGGATTTTTCTCTCCAATTTTTGTTTTTTTTTGGGCTTATTTTCGTTGAAATATTCAATTTTCTGTTCTCATTTCTTAATTGGATAACTAAAAATGCAAATGAATGGTTTTTGATTACTTGGGTAGTGTTATTTCTGTGTAGAAATGTAAAGAGGGAATCTGAAAGTAAAATATTTTGCCGAGAAAGGGTTCGAATCGAAACGAATTAGATGTTGGTGGGTTTACGGAAAAAGAGCCAATGTTAGAAGATTGAAATGCTATTTCCCCAACAACGAAGTCTCCTCTGACGATAATCTATCAGAAAACGAATGACCCTTCAAATGCTCTGCTGTTGTGTGATTATTCATTCCAATAACTAGTCAATATCCAACCATCGTCAGTTGCTATAGCTTGTTGCCCTTTAACTAGAAAGGGCATCCACCTTTTCGTTCCAGAATTCCTTCTATCTTCATCCTTTATGTCTTTTTTTGCGAATTTGGCTTACATATTGTCCATTCCTTTCACAACCCAATGTGAGTCTAGGGCTCCCGTTACCTATTCGTGCCCAACCTATTATCATTATATATCTTTTAAGGTCCTTATCGGTCATTTTACAAATGGGAAAACTTGTAATTAAAATTTTCATTAAAAAGTAGGCGGGGAGATAAACACGGGGTGGGAATAACAGCACTCTAGGGAAATTAAGGTAATTTTGGGGTGGTTGGAATTGTTTACAAGTTCTAAAATTTGAGGCATTTAGTTGTTTTTTAATTGGATGGGATTAAGCAAGGGGCTTGTAGCTTAGTCGGTTAATAGCATTCCCCCTTGCTCCTGAGGTTATGAGTTCAATTCCCCCTCTCCCAATATCGCTTGTATAAGAGAAAAAGAAAAAGAAAAAGTGGGATGGGGTTGGGTTGGGTTTTCATTTTGTTCTCAATCTTCAGTATAATCTTGCTTTATTGAAAGTAATTGCTGTCTTTATATCGAAGGGAATGCTAGAATCTGAAAATTTCAGTGCTTTGCAACATGTCAGCCTCTTACTGTTTCAGCTGTAATCTACAATGTGTTATCGTATATCTATGATTTCCACTATATGTTGTTTGATTTCTTATTCATGTTTTTTTCCTTTTTGTTTTTGTCCTCTTTGTGCATGAACCTCTCCAGATAGATAGATAAACAATTACACCATCCATTTACTGTCAAATGTCGATATCTAAATATTCGAGAAATTCACTGCTTCATTGTTTGTTTCGCCTGCTGAGCATCACCATCCCCTTGATAAATCATGCAGAATTCTTCTGTTGCTGTCTCTTACTATTTTTACAATATAATGACCCCTTAATTGAAAATCATTGACTTTGCAAGTCCTCGAATCCATACCTCATGGCACAGATTCTTTCGAAATTCTTACCCTGCAACTTCGTTTGGCCTCTCATGTTGTTTCCACCTTTCCATATCTGTATTCTTTCTTCTGTGAATGCTTCTGGCCTCTGTGCTTTCTTCACAGTTGCCTTGCAAGCTTGTCTTTCTAGATATATAAGATGCCGAAAACGAGGACAAATGTTTCTGGGGATGCATCTGAAAGGCTTGTAGAATCTGACGAGCGGGTGGATCTGGAGGGAGACAATGATCCCGAGGAAACAATAGAAGAGGAGGTTGAGTATGAAGAAGTAGAGGAGGAGGAGGAAGTCGAGGTGGAAGAAGAGGAGGAAGAGGAAGAAGAAGATCCTGAAGAGGAGGGTGAGGAAGAGGATGACAACAAGCGACCTGCTACAAAATCTAATGGACAAAAAAGCTCAGATGGTGATGAAGAGATGATCGTTGCTGATGCGGAGGATGAGGAGGAGAAAAAGAAGCATGCTGAGCTTCTTGCTCGTCCTCCGCATGGGTCAGAGGTGTATCTTGGTGGCATTCCTCATGATGCATCCGAAGTGGATTTGAGGGGATTTTGTGAATCTATTGGGGAAGTGACTGAGGTAAGACATATATTGTTGATTGTAAAGCTCTGCTTGTGTCTTTTACATTTAGGCTCATAGAAATCTATATATGTTCACAGGTTAGAATAATGAAGGGAAAAGATTCCGGTGAGGCCAAAGGCTATGCTTTTGTAACCTTCAGAAACAAAGAATTGGCCTCTAAGGCAATCGAGGAATTGAATAATTCGGAGTTAAAGGTAATCTCAACTCACTTTTGGTCACTTCTTTTCCGCAAACAATGCTTTTGTAAATTATCGACTCAGGTTTGTGGCGCTACTAATTTGTGCATCTACTTTCATTCGCACTTCTCCTTTTGAGATAAATTACTTGCTCTCCTTTCTTTAATGGAAATTGGAACTACGGTTTTCATTTCTTGCAACACTAACTTTTCTGCTGTCTTCCATTTATAGGGAAAAAGGATTAAATGTTCGACATCTCAAGCAAAGCATCGGTTGTTCATCGGAAATGTTCCAAGAAGTTGGGGAGAGGAAGATATGAAGAAGGCTGTAACAGATATTGGACCAGGAGTCATTTCTGTGGAATTGTTGAAGGTTTGAGATATATTCTTTAATCTTTTGTTTTGCTTCTTGATGATTTTTCTTGTATCTTGATCTAATTCAGTTTTCGGTTGAATCTTCTTTATACAGGACCCACAGAACTCCAGCCGAAATCGGGGATTTGCGTTCATCGAGTATTATAATCATGCCTGTGCAGAATACTCAAGACAAAAGATGTCAACCCCAAAATTTAAGCTTGACACCAATGCTCCAACTGTGAGCTGGGCTGATCCTAAAAATACAGAATCCTCTGCTGCATCTCAGGTTAGCTGTTGATGCCTTTATCTACACGTCTGCTATTTTATATTATATATATGTTTTTCTTCCACAACATTTTATCACGGTTCCTAATTATCTTTCCCGTTTATGGGAGGTTGCATCTCGTATGCATCTGTCCTCAGGTCGTTGTACATACATGCCTAGGCCCATTTAAATTTTTTTTGAAAAAAAAAAAAAGTATATTTAGTTAGATGTGAATGGATTAGTTGGCTTCAGATTACTGTTACATGTGCTCCTTTACAGTTCGAAACTTTGAAACTGAAAGTAATTTTGAACTGGAAATGCTGTTTCTTTGTTTTCCTTTCATTTTTAGTATCTGAATACTCCATCCCATTAGACCTCTGACTTCTATGTGCAACATTACGCATGTGGACTTGTTCTCCCTTTGCATTATTAATTGTGGATTTTGCTTGAGTCATGACATCTTTGTTTTGATTGATACAGGTTAAGGCAGTGTATGTCAAGAATTTACCAAAAGACATTACTCAGGATCAGCTGAAGGATCTGTTTGAACATCATGGAAAGATCACAAAGGTGGTTCTCCCACCTGCAAAAGCGGGACAGGAAAAGAGCAGATTTGGTTTTGTGCACTTTGTGGAAAGGGCATGTGCCATGAAGGCATTGAAGAACACTGAAAAATATGAAATTGATGGTAGATTTCTTATGCTCTTTTACTATTCTCAGTAGTCAAACCAAATTTTCAGTAGAGAATCTTAATTCATAATCTTATGTGTCATAGGTCAAGTTTTGGAGTGTTCTCTTGCAAAACCACAATCAGATCAGAAGTCTTCTGGATCATCTACTCAACAAAGGTCAGCCTTACTTCCGACCTACCCACCACATCTTGGTTATGGCATGGTAGGGGGTAGTCCATATGGTGGTGGCTTAGGTGCTCGATATGGTGGTCCGGGAATTGCGCAAGTAAGGTTTAAATTATAGTATTATTGTGGCATAAAATAAATAAATAAGGTTAACTGTCTGTTAATCTGATGACATATTGAACATACGGGGAAACTGCATTTGTATATTATAATAAAATTAGTCACAAATTAAAAGTATCTTTGTTTATGTAACAATTTTGACAACAGCAACTACACGTCTCTCCCGTGAGACAAACTTCAAAAAGGAAAAAATTTGCTCATTTAATTTCCTACGATGCTTCCTATGTCGATACTCAGTTTATAGCAAACTTTCTCTGGATATGTTTGCTGATATAGGTCTCAATTTCTTGCAGCCACTGATATACGGTAGGGGACCAACTCCTGCTGGCATGGCAATGATGCCTATGCTTTTGCCTGACGGAAGAATCGGATATGTCCTGTAAGTATTGTTTCTTTTGGTATTTGTTTGCTGCATGTACCGTCTCATAGTCAATTTACGGGCCTGTACAAATCAGTCTCGTATATATTGCCTGCTGATCTCTTGCATATGGAATTTTACACTTTTTCAAGTTCATATTTGTACTCTGCATCCGAAGTTGAACTTTGCGTTTCTTTCTCTAGGCAACAGCCCGGAGTACAACCACAGATGCCTCCACTGCAATCCCGAGGTGGAAGAAGTGGTGGCGGTGGCAGCTCAAGTGGTGGAAGGCAAAGCGGTGAGAGCAGTCGTGGCCGTATTCGCTACAACCCGTATTAATTAGTGAGTTGTGTCTCTTGTTTCGAGAAAACGGAAAGAAGATGGCGTCTTGGATTGACAATCAGTACTTCGGGCGTATGAAGGAATGTACACATTTGAGTTGGTTTTAAGTTACAAAATCAAATGTAGTTTGATTCATGCCGATGCCCGTGTAGTATGCTTAAGCTAAAACAAGGTTTAATTAAACTACGAATTTTGTGCCGTTGAATTTCGTTGCTTTTCCGTACGATTCAAGCTCTTCTTCATCCCGAATTTTGTCGTAAAAATGTAATCTCAATGCTTTAATCAGCCATACCAGCAGCAGTTATGGAAAAGAAAAACTCGGTGTACAAAAGCACTTTGTGAATAAGTTTCCGAGAAAACTGTGGCATTCAAACGTACTTGGTAAAAACCTTTCGGAAGAAAACCTTATGCAACTCACTTTACCTACTCGACCTTGGGGTCTTAAAACATAGAGAGAAGCTAAAGTTTACGAACTTAGAAAATGAAGCATTTGTACATCATGTCTGAAAATGTTTACATAACTCGAAATTAAGAAGGAAGTTCGGATTTGAATGAGTTTCTTAAGGAGTATGATTGACCCCAATAAGCAACTTGGTACACATAAAACCATCTATACTATTGCACAACATCCAATTGATCGCGCTGTCGCGAATTATTCACTACAACTTTCACCAATTTAAGGTTGAGAAGTCTTGGGGTGCTTCAATCCAAATCTTCTTAAAAGGATCTTGCTCTCCCCAGTCATGGCAATCCTTGCGAGGGTGGTATCTACAAGAGTCGAGAGAGTAGGATATGCAACACCTTCCGTAGAAACGGACTTTCGAGAAGTAGACACTGTTTCTCATTATTCCAGGGAGGTCAGTTCTTGCATGAGACGACAAGAAACTCGCAAAGAGCGTCACACCATCGAGGGTCGTCATTTCTTCCCAAACCATGTTTGTCTGATCCAGCTTAAATATAATTGGGTTTTCACTTGAACAAGTATATATAACTAATATGTTTCCCTCATGCTCTGCCATAAACTTACCTTTCCACCAATTTTTGGCAAAAAAGTTCTCTGGGCACTTGGGTGGAGGAACAGCAAGAACACTCCAACTGCGTTCTTCGGGGTTGAATACCCCTAACCAACCGGTGAGGCTCAGACAATAAAAGACTCCGTTGCAGAAAACAAGCTTGTTCCAGATGCTACTCACAAAGGGCAAGCGGTTTTGGAAATTAACAGTAGTCCACTCTCTTTCCCCAGGACGACAAGTGCTAATAGCAACAACTGTGGGGCTGATGTGTTTCAACGTAAACAGTATGCAGCTGGAAGAAGTTGGGGCACAGGAGAATGCAACTATCTGATAAGTCAACTCGAATCTTGGTACCTTTATTATCTTGCGAGTGAAGGGATTAAAGAAGAACACACGGTGAGATCTGGGTCTGTATAACAGTAGCCAACCGTCTTTAGTGTAGCAAATCCTAGACCCAGTCAGCTCAGGTAACTCCAAGGAGTAGATTTTGCGCCGCGATGGATCATAGAATTCATATAGGTCACCAAATCTGGGAAAGTACATAAGCAATGGTGATTGGTTGACCACCCGCACCGAAATGGCAGCTGAGTGCCATCTCTTGCACACAACAGATACACGAATATTATCCCGCAGGGTTAAACGAGACACAATGAGTTCCAAAAGTTCAGCAGGAAGGTCAGACCAAGTTTGCAGCTCCAATTTCTCCTTTTTCTTGCTTGCTTTTCTGTTACTGTTTGTGATTGTTTCAGCTAACCTATACATCATAAATTCCAACACAAATATGAGCTGAGTATGCTATAACGAAACGTAAAAGGAAAAAGAATTATTTCCATGAAATTAAGACGCAGATAGGAATAAATCAACATCATCCGCATATTTAAATTCCTTTCTATTATCAATCTGAATTCTTTAGCATGTAACCGCCAGCCTAAATGCCAAATGGAACCCTTCCCCAAAAGAGCCACACACCACATCCACACCCACCCCAAAACAAAAAAGCATATAAGTCATTTCAGAAATACTAAAGGTTGGACCGTTTCGATAACTTATGATTAAGGTTAAAACTACTAAAGAGAAACACACAAGAAATCAATAGTTGTACTGGACTGTAAGAATCTGACAAATAAACACACAATCCCCACAACTGACAAGAGAAAAACCTGGTTGTAACTAGTCAACTATCATATTCATTTCCAGCTAACATAAAGGATCGTATGAATCCGTTAAATAAACACAATCCCCACAACCGACAAGAAAAAAACCTGGTTGTAACTAATTAACTACCATATTCATTTCCGGGTAATGTACTGGATGGTACGAATCCAACCAATAAACACAATTCCCAAAACCAACAAGAGAAAAACCTGGTTGTAACTAATCAACTATCACATTCTTTTCGGGTAACATACAATGTGCGAATCCGACAAGCGAACACACAAGCCCCACAACCGACAAGAGATAAACCTGGTTGTAACTAATCAACTATCATATTCTTTTACCCTATTTTTTTGGGTAACGTACAAGATCGTACTGGTACTTTTGCTTAAGCAAGATAGGCAAACAAGTAATTAATGAATCTATGACATAATGAGCTCATATAAAAAGGAAAATATGATCACACAAGAACAACTAAAAACCCTTACCTTGGATGCCCAAATTTATCAAAAAATTAAAATCAGCACAACATGAAACCGAAAACCATGAAATTGCTCAGAATTCAATCAATTTAACATTTTTCCATAATTAAAGCCTACCCCTTGTTTCTTGATATTACTACATTCCTAAAAGACCCTATGATCTAACAGTGGCTGGGGTTTTAACAAATTTAACAGCCGAGTCGAAATTTTCAATTGTGACTCTTGAATCCAATTTTAAACAAATTCAACCTAATTTTTTATCCTAAATCAATTAGACATTCTATTAAAAAACTCACGTAACCCCAACTTCACCAAGACCCTAAATTCACAATCTTGCCAGACATAAACCCTACTCCAAAAACCCATCAAAATTCTCACAATTGGCATCAATTTTCATCAATTAAACCTAATTCTTGACTTAAATACATTTGGGTTTCAACCATAAAACCTAAATTGATCCAATTCCTAAAATCCTCACAATCATTTCCAAAATCCAGAGTGAAGGAACAAAGAAATGAAACATGCAAATTACGAAATGCTTTCACTGAGAAATATAGAATTGAGAATTCAAATCTTACGATTTCAGCTTCCTCTTTCTTCCGCCCATGGCGAGAACCCAATGTCACTGCCGTTTAGAGAGAGAGAGATAGAGAGACGCAGGGAGAGAGAGGAGAGAGAGTTTGGGGGAGGAGGGATGTGAGTTATATTGTTACCACTCTCGGCACCACTTGCATAGAAAACAACACGTGTGAGCTGGTCAGTAAAGCTGAATCAGGTGCACGCGTCTCCAACGTTTTACAGTGGCTACCACGAGTCACCAAGCGACAACATATAAAATATTTTTAATTTATATAATGTGGCACGTTTTTATTGGTTACAGCTCGTGAGGTAATTTGGAGGATTTCTCAGGTGAAAGAACCGCAGTACATACAATCAGTGGAATCAGATGCCATCTTGTTACTGTGTCTGTGTGAGTGAGTGTGCGGTTCGTTTTTGTATGGGCCCTGTTGATTGTCAGAATTACTGTACTACACAAAAAACTGACTACAACCGTTTTGCATGGAGGGGGATTATCCGCGGTCCTAATCTGTGTCTTAATCTCTTTCATTCTACTTGAATAGTTACGATTAAATCACGTTAATATTTTATATTGATTTTTTTATAAAGACAAAAAACAAATTGTGAGAAGAGAAGAGGAAAGGGAATAGGAATAAGAAGAAAAAGAATCCTAATCTATTTTTCATGTAAAATATAACCGACACTATTCTTGGGCGCGCAGAAATATCTTGTCAGTGAAAATTTGAGTTAAGCTACATAATAAAGTAGTCTTATTTGAGCAATGTAAAATCATAGTTCGAACAATTGATTTTGAAGTTATCATATTCGGTTAAAAATTCATCAAAGTCAAAAATCACGTCATTAATTTGACCACGTTCGGGTATTCCTCTTTACTTATAAATTTTACGCTTGAATCTCGTAGATAGCAAGTTTGAAACCAACTTGCCAACCCCATATTGTAAAATTTCCTTGCATAAAATTAAAAAATTCATTTGATTATTGTTGTGAATATTTTTCATTATTTATAGATTAATTACTATGTTTGTCTATTTATAAAATTACTATGTTTGTCTATTTATAAAATAAAAATTAATAACTGAACTATTTTTCAATTTGATCAAATTTTTTGTAGGATATGTTACGAAGTGGGCCAAATTTAGTTATTATTGAAGTAAAATTGACTAAATTTTGACTAATATTGATAAGATTGTTGTAGGCCTATTTAACTGAGAAATTATTCAAAGGGAGAGAGGGGAGGGGTGCGGCGGCAAGGAGAGAGAGAATTGGGTTAGTTTGAGGTATTGTGCCTTTATTTATAATAGTAGAAAGGTAAATTATCGTAGCTTCTTGTTGTAGCTATTAATGTTGCTCCTTGGGTTCTTACCGTTGCTGCTAGTACAATTGATCGAGAAGTTTATAGCTTTGTACGTCTTGGCAATAAAGAAGAAATAAAGGTAACTAATATTTTTTTTAAAGAAACGTTAACTTCGTTTAATCGCATCGAAAATCCATGATTAATCTATATACTAAATTGCAGGGTTATGGATTCAACCTGCAACATTCAGTGGCGAAGCTACGAGAGGGTGAGGAGTGGCGGCCGCCCCTCCCCACGTCGAAAATCAAGCCCAGGAGCGGTGGTTCCACTCTTTCGGTCTCGTCGGAAGTGATGAAATTTCGTGTGGTTTTCTTGCGTTTTGAGTTTCCCTGCTCTATCGCACCACAAGCTGATCGCGCCACCTAACTTGTTATTACTTATTTATATTGGAATTTGTTTTGTTTTTTAATTATTGTCCAATTAATTTGACCACTCTTCCAATATTTTTTAAGCCACTTATTTAACACTGTTATTTATCTTAAAATTCACTATAAATTTATATGAGCTTCAAAAAATAATTTGTAAAATATTAAGAACTCGTAATTATTTGTTTTTTTTTCTCTTACCATCAAATTCAACAAAGTAATAAAGAAAATTTGTTAATATTTTTATATTATATGTTTTATAATCAATGCTTTTTGGATATTATATGGTGTATAATAAATAGACAATTATTTATATTGTATATAATAAATTTGTTCAAATTTGCCTAGGTCCTTGCCTAAGTGTAAAGTCATGTTCACCACCCGACTAGAGCTTTGCATCTTTTTAAACTTTGCTAATTATACAGTTAAGTAATAGGACGATACAACAAGAAACAGTGCTAAATCATCCTTCAAATAATATTGTTGTTCAAACCCTACTTCGACTATTTTGAGTAGTCCAAATCCTCTTGAATATTTCGGTTAGTGCAAATTCTCCTATAAATATTACGGGTAATCCTCAACTTAGATCTCAAATGAATGTTCACATTTTTCCAAGACCCTAAACTTTTTAAATTTCACCCCTCCCCTCAAGAATTTCTGGCTTCGCCACTGGCAACATTCATAGGGTCCTTACCAACTCCTATCAGCAAATGATGCCGCACTTCATGGGGTAAACTTCGTCGATGGGGTGAAGCACGTCGCGGCAAGGTATGTTTTCTTGCACAGTTGCACACACATTATTTTTATTCGTCAAGTTAGTAACTTCAATACTTATTGACAGTATGTTATTTACAGATTTTGCCGAAATGGTACACTCAATCATGATGAGAGGAAAGATTGTGGTTTGTATCATGGATAAAATCGACGACGATGTAATGGAGAAAGCAAAGGTCGTAAAAGAAGGCGGAGCCGTTGGAATGATTCTCATTGATCAATTTGATAACTTCAACGAGCACCTTCCTTCTTTTGATCTCCCTACTTCGGTAATTAGTAGCATGGAAGGACGCAAACTTTCTGATTATATGGCTACGATAAGGTTAGCATTTCATTCATATTTATAGTGGTTTGTTTGCAGATACATAATAGTTTGGACTTGTTTGACTAATTGTTTGATTTTCCAGACGCCCGATCGCAAGTATCTTGGAGACTCGGGGAAGTAATTGGTGTAGAACTGGCACCAAAGATGGCGTTGTTTTCGTCGAGAGGACCTAATTCTGTAACACCTGACATCATCTAAGTTAGCTTGCAATTACTTGTTTACCAAGGAATAAAAGAACTATTAGATTTGAAATTTTCTTGCTGCAAAAGCAGTCTTGTGATTTTTTTGATCTCTATGTCCAGCCTGACATCACTGCACCAGGAGTCAACATTTTAGCAGCAGCGCCACCGAGTAAAAATCAAGCCGTCGATGCACTTTCGAACAACATGCATTCAGGTACTTCAATGGTGTGTTCACGTTGCGGGTGTTGCGGCAGTTCTAAAAGCTTAATACTAGAAATGGAGGTATTTGTTACCTTGATAAAAATTATTGATCAAATTCCTAACAACTTTAACTTCCGCTGTCTACTTGTCTAGCGGTTGTCTAACATGTTATCAGATTTCCATTCTTATGCAGCTAAAACCAAGGACAACAACGGAAATACCATTCGCGATCGGTCTGGTAAAACTGAAGCAGCACCCTGAGACATAGGATCCGGGCACTTGAACCCTGATAACGCATTCAATCCCGGCTTACTGTCGATTTTGAACTGGACGACCTGCTGCATTTTTATGCTCCCAGTCATTCTAGACCCCAACTCGAAACGCTTACAGGGAAGCCTATACCTTGCAGTTCTGTACCTGTTCCTCCATACTTTCTCAACTACCCTTCCATCGGCATTGGAGCTATGAGCGGACATATGTCAATGTATCGAACAGTGACCTTCAAGGGCGGACGAAGGGACCCACAGATATTCAAAGTTTCTGTTGATTCTCCTCCGGATGTTACCTGAGGTGCTTGATTTTTCTGGTCAGGTAAAAGAGGCAAATTACATGGTTGATTTCTATCCAAGATGATTTTCGGGTCTCGTCCATGGCAGCCTAACTTGGAGTGATGGACTCAGTCGTCCTGTTAGGAGTCCAATTCTCCTTAACCTTGTTAAGGAATAAGTATTAGAGAAGTTGCATATATTTTTTAGATTTATGTCTGTGTAGGAATTTAAGGTTAACTAGGGAGATTTTCGGATCTGTTTTCTTTTATGTTTAGGTAGGAAGAGTATTTGGTTCTAAAAAATTCTTTTAGCTATGGATAGTACTTGCATCCCCCAATGTGGAGATGCACATATCCCTACATTTACAAATAACGTATCTTAATTGAATAAATCAATTATCGGAACTGTTCAATTTCTGAATCCCCATTCGACTACAAACAATCATTTCAATCGAAGATCATTTAGATTTTGCATCAAGAAAGGTCGTTCGAGATAAGCAATAATAGTTTTCTCAATTCTCGGGTCGATCCTCTGAAATAATCTACCAAGTCGAAGGATTGTATCTAACTCTTTTCTTGTCATTCCCGCAACATTCCAAATATCTTATCAAGATGTTGATGAACTTTCTATGCTGATCGCGTAGGTTGTCTCGATAATCAAGGCTTTCCTGATCATCACCACCCTTATCGAAATTTAATAGGGGACTGCTCCAACACCACACACGTTCCCATTTCTTGGAAAGAATTACTCATAGGAATGGGGGTTTTGGTGGGAAGAAACCTTCTCGGATAGAAACCAACCCTGTAACTTGCCCTTTTTCACAACACCAGAAAAATCCAACAAAGCAGGATTTCAACTTACAAAACAGGAAACTGTATATAATTCGTGGAAATCCAGCATCTTAAGTTAAAAAATAAATAAAATAAAAAATAAAATCTTGAACTACAAATCCAGCATCTAAAGGGGCCTAAAACTCACTTTAGAATCCCACTAATCAAATAAAAAAATCCTTGTTCTGCCTTCAGAAAACCAAAGATTTCGTAAACACGAAAACCTGAAAATCTGTCAATGGAATTACAATTAGCAGCAACAAATTGGGCAGTGGATCAAACCGTTCTCATTACATTCACCACATTTTACCATCTTCTTTTGCAACTCATCCAAAACCTTGCAGCTTCCATTGCATACCATGCACATCACGAATCTCATTCCGGCACAGCCCTTGCATCCCATGACCGCCCTTGGAATCCCATCAAACAGAATCCCAAGCTTCCCTTCCTCCTCCAACTTCACCACCTCGTCGGCGCCACCAATCAACCTCCCCTTCACAAACACAAGTGGAACCTTAACCTCCTTGGTACCCATTAGTCCCCTTATCTCCTCCTTAAAACCCGAATCCATAGATATATCGCGCTCAAGAACATGAATGAGGTGTGACTCCACGATGGATCTGACGTTGTTGCAATCCTCAAAAGTCTTCCTAATTCCTCTGAGTGTAGTTGTGTACACAACCACAGCATTTTCTCCCCCCGGTGGGCATTTTTGCTCGAATAATTGCAGCATAGACTCCGAATCCTTTGACGAATTCCTCAATTTTCGGGGCTTTGGTGACGGCGGAACCATCCTCTTGATCTGCTCTTTCTCCTTAGATATTTCCTTTTCGTAAGAAGCAACAAGTTCCGGATCAAACAGGGGACTAAAACTCCTCTGCGACGAATCGCTGCCAAAGCTTTGCCTTTTCGCCGCAACAGGCGACCCTTTTACGCTGGGGCTCCAATTCAACATCTTCTTGCACGAATTATCGCCGCCATTTTTCTGCTTCAGAACCTGTTTCGGGCTATAACCCAACACATTAACATTCACCACTCTCCCTTTACTGTTCTCCTTCCCTCCGAATCGCTTTGATTTCATCGGCGACCCGATCTGATTCAACAACTTGAACGGACTCCTCGAATCGAAATCCGCAAACCCGCGAAGCAGAGCACGCGATTTCGGGCTCTTCTTGGCCGGATTCGAGATGGGCATTCCTTCTTCGAGCCCCTCCATGAGTTCCCAAGCGTTGATAACCTCCGGATCTTCGCGGGGCGGCGAAGATTTCTCCACCCTCTTACTCTCCGCAGCGCCATCTTTGGTGGGTTGTGGGTCATTTTCAAGGTTCAGGACGCCGTAAGTGCTGGAAGTGAGAGAGACGACGTGGTTGATGACGTATTCGCCGCCGCCATTGTTATCTTCTTTCTTGAACAGTTTCGATGAAACGCAGCCCATTGACGAGTGGGGTTCTCTCTCTCTCTCTCTCTTTCTCTATCTCTCTCTCAGTCAATGATTTCTCTGTTTCTCTGTTTTCTGATTTGAAGCAATGCTTGTGGGGTATTGGATAGAGGATTGGGGAAGGCGAAGTGGAAGTTTTTCTTTTGATGTGGTTTGTGAATCTTAACGGTTACCTTGTCGGCCAACGGGCCTCAACGGTCCGAAAATTCGAAAGACATCGAGTATTTTTTGTAGGGAAGTCCTTGTCGTCTTTTGTTATTCGCTAATTTATATCTTGTATTTCCTGTATTTATGTATTTGACCCACGAACTTTTGCTTGCTTGCTGCGCCTTTTTTTTTTTGGTGCTCGAAAGAAAAAACATTTGGTATGTTGCACAAGTGGAAATATTTTGTTCTAAACTTTTAATTCATGTCAATGTCTCATCACATTATTAGCTTTATGAAATATTTCTTCAAATTTAGACTTCTTTCTACTAAGTTTCAATTTCTGTTTTTTGAAATATGTATTTTCTATTAAACTATTCTTTTTTAAAAAGAATTTCAACTTGGTTATGAAAGCGTGAACATACTACTTTAGCAAACTGACATAACTTGTGAATTAATATTTTGTGTTTGATTCCCCCTTTTCACTATATCACTTTTATTAAAAAAAAAGGCAGCGACACAAGTGATTAACCAAAATTGTTCCCTAGAGGATTGCTAGATTGATTTCCAACCAAAAAAAATAGTTGGTAAGATTGGCTAGCTAGGAATTGAAAGATGTGGATAAAAGAGTTGGTAAAACAACTGGTTGAAGCAAGATATGCCGGAATTTTTAGGTTTGGATGGTAATAAGGAGAGCGTTTTGGGTTCCTTCTGGACCACAACTCTGGCTTCGTCACTGTGAATTCATATTTTCAGATATAGAGTGGAGTGTAAAGTGGGTTTTCAATTAAGCAATATTAATCAGTAGCCTGTTAAATGAAATATCTTAAATCAGTAGCCTGTTGGATAAGCACTCATAAAGGAAATCATGAGTCTTGTGTAAATTTTGTGGAACTTTTGAACCAATTTTATCCATCAATCAAACTTCATAAATCACAGAGCAAAGACTTACATTCTAAGACGGTTAGACGGTATCTATTGATGCCCGTCTAATCGTCTAAAAATTTATAGGTCTAAAAATATAATGGTTAGAAGGGTACATTCTTAAACAATTATATCCATTTTTGAAGTTTCTTCTCCAATGCAAAGGCTTGCATTCTTAGAGGGTTAGACCTATATTCTTATATTTTGATTTTTAAGATTTCAGTCTAAATTATCTAGTGTGCATTGGAGATGTCTGAAAAAACAAATAAAAACTTCAATAATTGTTGTACCATGTTTAGGAAGAGCCTCTTATTGTATTCTAAACCCTAGCTATTTTACAACCTCTCAAAAGTGCAAGCCTTCATGTACAATGTAATTCACCTGATTATGTAGTGGAAACAAAAACTACCCCAACATGAACGTAGCCCCAACTTTGAATGAACCACATATATCTTGTGTTCTTATGTGTGTGTAATCTTGCAATTAGATCTAAATTGGTTCACATTTGTGCATCAACCATAATCAAGAACTGTTTGAATATGAAAATTTCAAAATTTTAGCACAGAAGTTAAACAATGGCGGTTTTAGCAATTTAAAACATGCATGATTGAGTTTAAGCAATAGGTCACAATCGTTTTACCCTTTTGGTTTGTCCATTATTTTGTTTAAGGAAGAATGATATATCTTTTCTCACTGCATGCAGAAGCAGGTCCCAAGCTCCAGCTAGCTTGATCCTTAATTTTTTCCCTCTCCTTTTTGAAAAGGTATGAAATCCGTATCTTCAAATTTTCAATATGATCATCTAGAAACCTTTTTATGGTGGTGCAACTTAAATAAAAGCTTGATGCGATTGTATAACCACTGCACTTAAAAGTGCAGTAGTGCTGTACTTTTGAGTTTTTACTCTATTCCTAAGATTGTTTGGTTGAGAAACGTCGAGGTGATTCTTTCAAAAGTGAGACTTTTTACATAATCTCTATCAACTCATGTTTTGGCACAATATTTATAATGTTGGTACGAAAATTGGGGTTAAATTGTGATCAGGTGTCAGAAAATCCATGGTTAGTCATATATTAAGAGAGTTTCCTTAACATTTCTCTGACTGGTTTGGTTTTCTGTAAGGAGAATTTAGGGTCATAATTTGATACTTTATGGGGTCAATTTTTTTTGGTTTTCTATGTATTAATTAAGTTACTTTCCCTAGGGTTGACAAATATCCAGCAAGTCAATTCTTAAAAAACAAAAACAAAATGTTGGACAATATCCACTCTCTTAAGTATTAATTAGGGTAACATTTTTTAGGTCTAACTACGTTATACACCCTTTAGGTCCGAGTTGACTTTTATAATGGGATTATGAGATTTCATATTTTTCACATTGCACAGGTATTGAAGTTGTATCAATTTACAACTTTTTGTCGCCTCGAATATTTATTAACCGTTAAATTAAAGAGATTTTTTTTTTATTTGTCGTGCAAATGTAGTTTACAAGTTAGCCCATGTAAAGGTCTTAAGCTCACATTGTTATCAATTTAATAAATTAACGTCTTAAGCTCACATTGTTATCAATTTAATAAATTAACGTACAATCAATTAGGCTGAAGACAAAAAATTGATACTTTCAATATCTTATGGTGCCATATGAGAAAATTAAAACTTTGTAACTCATTTTGAAAATTGTTGGAAATTATATATTGTAATATTAATTTATATTATTTAATTTTTGTATGAATGAAAAATAAGAGTCAAGTGTTATAGTTGAATTCAAATTCATGAGTTGCATTTGTTCATTGGAATTTTAGGCAACAATCACAATGTTTCAAAAGGGATGGCTTGAGTTCTATATAAACTCAAGCATCCCACATGTCTAAAAAAAAATTAAGAGAAGAGTTTTCTCCAATGTCTTTTATTCTTTGTTAATCAAATTTCGAGTCATGACTTGGGAGTACAGAATATATGAAGTTTACCAGAGTCCGAAGATTGAAGTGCTTTGATTTCGGATTATAGATTGTTGAATCCTGGAAGACAGACGCCTACTGAACTACAAGCACAAGAGTAGAAGCGGAATTCTGTCTTTAGAACATTGCATTTATGCAAGCTCAATCTCCAAGTTTGTCAGTCTTTCTTATTTTACATCTAGTTGTTTATATTTATCTCGTATATTACTGATGTTGTGATTTTGTTTATAATTATTATTATTTGAATTTTTGTGTTATTTTCATATTTTCTAATATTGCTCCAACATAAAATCACTGCAAATTTAAAGCGTAGTTAACCCAATATTTTGAGGTAAACTCCAAACACATACGTTCTTTATTTTATTGCTCCTTTGAACAAAAGGAGCAATCACAATTATCCAATATCCACATATAAGGGATAGAAACATTAATCTACTCAAGGTGACTACAGGTGCAACTAAAATTTGTATTCATATATATAATTACATATATTGCCCTATATATAATTTAAACAAATCTTGTAACCTCTTTTCGGACAAATATTGATTTCATGATCGATGATTCGAATTCACAATTCAACAGAACGTGTATTATTCATAACATATTAAAATCATGTATTATTTTAGGGAACTTTAACGAAAAGCTCCCGATACTGTTCCCTTTAACGAAAAATCATATTTTTACACTAAAAAGTGAATTTTGGTACTATTCACTTTACCCTTTATTTTGTTATTTTCATTAAAACTCAAAGTTTTTCAAGTCATTTGCATTAGTTTTCCTATTATTTTATTACTAAGTGCACTTTGGGCTTCCCCATATTCCTCCACACACACACACATATATATGGAAAAATTAGGTTCCCATCCTTATTTTTCCTACTCCATTAATTAAAACCTTATTCTTTTTCAATTTTTGATCAAAATCCCTAGATTTTAATAAACATCATTAATTATTTCAATAATAAAATATTTTTATTTCTAAATATATTCATTTCGTGTTAGAATCATTATATTCATTTAGATTTCTAAATATATCCATGGCTAATTTTTAAGCTAAATAGCCAAAATAGTCCATGAGATTTGCATAACTCATCACTTTGGTCCTTAACATTTCAAATCGATAAAAGTGGTCCCTGAGATTGTCCACTATCCATCATTTTGGTACTTCCGTTAAAAACTCCGTTAAGTGTCCCGGAGCTCTTGGTCGAAAATTTGGGCAATTTTCAAAGCTTCATAACTCAACCGTTTCTTAACCAAATTCGACCCATAATATATCAAAATGAAGATAGGAAAGTGTAGAATAATATTATACCTATTTGGAAGTCCAATGAATGCCACAGATGGCCGGAAAATAGCTTCAAAGTTGACTGGTCCGAGGGAAAACTGGAAAACTCGCCGGAAACTGTGTAAACTTTAAACGTTCATAACTTCTTCAATACTCAACGAAATCAAATGATTAAAAAATGAAAATCATTCAAATGATTCAAAAATGAAAATCATACTTCTTGACAAGACAGAGAATGGTACCTCTTTAGACGGCTAAATCGCCGTGGTTTGGCCGAAAAACGGCTCGAAAGTGGCTAACTCGAGACCAAGACAGCCACTTTCGAGCAGTTTTTCGGCCAAACCACTGCGTGTTATCCGTAAAAAAAGATACCATTCTCTTCTTCTCATTGAGAAGTATGATTTTTTTTGTTTTTGAATTACTTGATTTCGTTGAGTATTGAAGAAGTTATGAACGTTTAAAGTTTACCCAGTTTCCAGCGAGTTTTCTAGTTTTCCATCGGACTAGTCAACTTTGAGGCTATTTTTCGGTTATCTCTGGCAGCCATTTAGCTTCCAAACAGGTATAATCTTATTCTACACTTTCCTATCTTCATTTTGATATATTATGGATCGAATTTGGTTAAGAAACGATTGAGTTACGAAGCTTTGAAAATTCTCCAAACTTCCGACCAAGAGCTCTGGGACACTTAACGGAGTTTTTAACGGAAGAACCAAAATGATGGATGGTGGACAATCTCAGGGACCGCTTTTATCGATTTGAAATGTTAGGGACCAAAGTGATGAGTTATGCAAATCTCATAGACCATTTTGGCTATTTAGCCAATTTTTTATCATATATTTTTATTTTTAGTTTGTACCCATTTTTAATTTGCAACTTTTTCTTTTAATTTGTCCCAATTTTCTTTTCAGTTTTAATTTGTATCCATATATTAATTCCTTTTTGTGCCAATTTTTTTTTATTTGTATTTGTACCCATATTTTTAATTTAGGGTTAATCTCAGTTTACTACCCTGAAGTTTCTTGGTTTTCAACATTTGGTACATAAAGTTTTTTTCGTCTCAGTTTGGTACCTAAAGTCTCGATTATGGGATGCTTTCATACATTCGTTAAGTTTTCCGCCAGAACCTACGTTAACTGATGACATGGCATCCACGTGGACATTGACTGGGTGCCACGTGTCATTATGGGCCCACGTAAATATTTAAAAATAAAAAAAAATAAAAATGTATCCTCTCTTCTAACCCTAGTTATCAGGCCCCAAACAATTTTTTTTTCTGGGCCGCTCCTCACCCCCACGACCCCCTCCCTCCCTCCCTTATTTCCTTTCTTTCATTTCTCTCCTCTGCACCCACTCTCCCTGCACACTCACGTCAATGGGGATTTTAAGCGACCCGTTCACGAATATAGCAATTACCGGCACCGTTCTGGTGCATGTGGCGGCGATGATAACTAGCTCGATGTGCTCTAGATGCCACTGTTTTGCATCTCCATCGGACTTGTGCCCAAGCTCCCAGGTCAGTTAGAAGATCCGAGCCGCACACGTGGCAGGCATTCGGATCCTCCGTCCCCGCCCCTCAACCTTCGTGTGTCATCCTTGGTCGATGCTCTCCTCGTCGCATGCACCACCACCGTCATAGGTACGTCCTGCTCCTGCTTAGGCGGTAACGCGAGAGCCCGATAGGGGTCGGTGGGGTCTTCTAGGTCGTATTCTCCTCTAGCGTCGATTCCGAGATCGGTTGCTGAGGTGTATTCATCTTGCTCTCTGTCTCGTTCATGTTGTTGTTCTTCTTGAATCATGTCCATGTTTGCAAAAAAAAATAATCAAGGGAACCCAGTTGAGAAGAAGCACATCCGGCGTATCCCAGTAGGTAGAATCGGAGATTTGAAGTTGCAGAAAGAAAAACTGTGGGGGCAGGACAGAGAGTGGAGGGAAAAGCTTCATTTCTCTCCTTTGCACCCACCTTCCCCGCACACCCAGGTTCAAATTGGTCTTTATCCAAGAAGGGAGGGAAGGGGTCGTGGGGGTGAGGAGTGGCCCAGAAAAAAAAAAGGTTTTGGGGCCTGATAGCTAGAGTTAGAACATAGAAGAGAGGATAAAAAATTTAAATTTTTAATTTTTAATATTTATGTGGGCCAATAATAACATGTGGTGTCCGGTCACTGTCCACGTGGGTGCCACGTCATCAGTTAACGGAGACTCTGACAAAAAACTTAACGGATGTATGAAAGTGTCCATAATTGAGACTTTAGGTACCAAACTGGGACAAAAAAAACTTCATGTACCAAATGTTGAAAACCAAGAAACTTCAGGGTAGTAAACTGAGATTAACCCTTTAATTTATTTCTACCCATTTTTAATTTTGCTAAATGTGATACACCCCGACCCGGAATGTTCACCTGGACTTCAAATCAAGCTGTGTTGGCCGACACTTGGAGAGTGACGAAGCCACAAAGTGTAGTGATGTGGAAAATGTGAATAAATTTAAACCTAAAAGTGCCTAAATATAAGAGTGCGCTTGTGAGAGGGAATGAACCCATTTCACATGTGATGTCTGAGTATTAGTAAAGTACAGTAAAGTAGGAAGAGAATTATACCAACGAAGGTAACCACTTATACCAAGATTTGCCAAGAATCATCGCCGATATGAAAGCTTAGCTATTAAAACCTGGAGGGGAGAAAAACAAGGGTGAGTGGGCCTAAAAATAAAGTTTTGTAAAAACCTTTTTGAAACATAATAACCCTTCGCCGTAAAACAAGTATAGTTTCCAAAAATATACATACTACGTATAGTAAGAAATTACTTACCATAGCCTGCAGTAGCTCAAGAATTAAATACGGCACAATATTTCGTAAGTAAATGCATGACGTCCGTAATCAACATCATCTCGTATAAGCAAACATCTCATATCGAGTGCTCATCGACACATGTTGATACACGAGTTCATGCAGATGTATTCTGACATGAACATGACTAGATGTAACAATGATATATGCTCTAGTACTACAATCACGTGAAGATTGGCTCTATGTGCAGCACATACGAGTCGAAGTTGCCTATTGCAACCTGTACGACAGGACTGGCACCTACAATGAACCCAAAGTTAGCATATGGTGCGATATGCACATACACGTGAAAGACTGGCCCTGGTCTGGGCGAGTACTAATACTGGTGCATCAAACAATGAGTAGATAATATAAATATAATCATGCCACGGCAATTCAACAACTCTAGTCAATATAACACTATTCATGACCATAAATATAATTAAGGCATCATCGTATAGTAAGCTTACATGTGCATCTCGTACGATTATTTCGTCATTTCCCAACAATAAAGCATTTCTTATAAACATTAATTTAATCATGGCAATCACGTAGAGGATTTATTAATATATGTATATATATATATATGGAAACTAACCTCTCTCTCTCTTTCTCTCTCTCTTTCTCTCTCTCTCTCTCTCTCTCTCTCTCTCTATATAATTATATATATATATATCAAAGAAAAGACCCACTCACTGATACTGGCAAGCACATAGCCATTCGAACTAAGAAAGTCGAAGTCTCCGATAGTCATCGCACCTAACCATAATATTGGAACCCATTAGTAAAACTCAATTAAAATGTTTGAATTTGGGGAAACGGACGGCGGATTTGAAATCAGAACGTCGAAAATGGAGACTGTTGGGTCCTGGGAAATTTTCCTAAAAACTCAACAGTCAACCCTAAAAAGTTAATTGAGACACCCTGGTGGTCAACTACACTAAAACTTTGGAATTTCACCAAATGGATGCCAAAAATGGACTCGGGGCGTCGAGATTAGCCTAGGAGGGTCTTCGAGAAATTTTGAAAACGACAATATAAGAAATATTCTAAGAATATTCCAAAGAATATTCCAAGTCCAATTAGGAATTGAGCCGGCTGGATCCTAGGTCAATGGCCAATGGTTTGGGCCGGCTTGGACTTGGGCCCTTTTTTTCTTCTTTTTTCTTCTTCTTCTCCAGCCGGTTGCCACTACAACCGCCAGATTCTGGGGATTTTGGCCAAAAAAATTCATGGGCTCTGTTTAGCTTCGAAACTTAATCATTTTCATCAATCTTTATACCAAGATGAAGCTAAGGAAAATAAGGATTTACCAACATGAGGACTAGCTGTGGTCGGAAAACACCTGTAACTCTCGGGTCCAGTCGCCAGAAAACTAGGAAATAGTTTTCCTGAATTATTTATGTCACAAAACCTACCCAAAATCACTTATCACACTTAGATTTACACTAAGCACACTCAGATCTACATTAAGCAACCATAGATGTTCGTCCCAAGGTATTTCTGACTCACCTTGTCGAATCTTGCAACATCTCGTTGGCGCCGGTGGTGGAAGAGAGAGGGCCTTGAGGTTTGAGATGAAGAGGAGAGGGAGAACTGGTGAGGGCTAGGTGGTCAGTGCCTCGGCTCCGATGGTTACAATCTCAGGGCGTGGGTTCGACAGAGAGAGGGATAGTTAGAGAGTGAAAAAACAGGAAAGGGTGAGAGAAAATGAGAAATGAAATGGTGGCCTGTAGGATGGCTCGCTGGAGATGGGTGTGTGGTCCTCGGGGAAGGAGGATAAGTGAGTGAAAAAGAAATATTGAAATGAGAGAAACAGATCTGAGACTTCTGAAGGGGGAGACATGGGACATGGCAGAAATGGGGTGTGGGCCCTAAGTAGCTCACTTAACAATACAAACTATCTTTAAACATGAAATTACCAAATCGCCCTTCACGTTTGTTAGTCCGTAAAATTTCTATCATAGCTCCAAATTCGATTCTGCTGGTGCCCAGGCGTTTGTATCATCGAGTACTATACAAGTACGCCAAAAGAATAGGTCGTACCTCTATACAGTGGTCAACGGAAGTCAAAGTTTTTGCCTCTAGGGGCATTTTCGTCAATTCCCTCATTTAAAATTAATAATTTTGTAAAATCAAGGACGGGTTGTTACAAAATGTACCCATGCTAATTATATGTATTTATTTTATGTTTTAAAATATATCAATAGTTATTTTTTAAAACATGTTAATAATTATGTGGGTACATTATTTTTTTTGCTATAATTTTTGTGAAGAACAATATTACTCTATAATTGATTTTTAAGAATTTATTATATTTAAAAATATTATTTGAATTTATTTAATTTTCATAATTTGTGGGACATTAAACGCATAAATGCATGAGTAAATTTCTTAAATGAGGCTAAGAACCTCAATCAATATATTTAAACAAATAAAGTTTCACTCTAATAATTAATTTGATTAGAGACCGAAATTAAAATGACTATATATACGCGCGCACACACACACATACATACATACATACATACATACATGATTCTAAATTAAGACATCATGAAGAATAAATATATAGTAAATAGAGAAATGAAAAGCATATTAATCGATCAGTGTACTGTCGTAGAAAAGCTTCATCTTCTAGAAGGTTACTAAAGATGTCATCGATCATGGCTCACGTATTAGTTAGTTCATCTTTGGCGGCTTCTTTGCTTAATCACTTTGGAATTTGGAAGGCAAGCCAATATAACTTTAATTAATCAATTATGTATTATGTTAATCCATCCATCCTTCGTCTTTATCTACAAACTATGACTTCATCTCGGACTCCCAACTGTAAACCATTACCCCACCACCAACAACAGCTCCCTTTCATTAGTCGGCTTAGTTTAGTTCAGCTTGCCAAGCCCTAATCGTATATTTAGCCATGAAGCCATAAAATTCTTCTTTTTCCTTGGTCAAAAAAAGAGGATTTCATTATAAAGGCAAAGGCCACTCAATGAATCTATAAAACTAAGTGGAGATCCTCTTTGGATTTCTATATTCGGAGACCAAAAACTCGAAGATTTGGGCCGTTGAAAAAAGACAAAAAATCCAGACATTTAACTTGTGTGAGGTGGGCCGATGAAATTGACTAATAAGGACCACATGTTTTAAAATAAGTGGTCTCAATTTCCGAGTTTATCGGCTCCTAACACAGAAATCCAAAGAGAATGTCAATTCATAAAATTCGGGCAATAATGATATAAGTTAGGATTTATGTACCAAGTAAATTAACCATTGTTCATTTTACTTGAAGAAGTTTATTAAAGGTTTTAATTAAAAGGTTTTCATGTGTTATATATACTTCTTAAAGCATGTTCCACATCAAAAATCCTCATTAAGTTAAATTTTCTTAATATTAAACAATTTCACTTCTAATTGGAATGATATCTTATACTGAATGGTTCAATGTGAATAGTAGTGGGTCACTAAATCATCTTTGGAATTTTAACAATAATCCTCTACCATCTTTGAAATTTTAACAATACTCCTCTACTAGCACTATATTTAATATTTTTCGTGTTCATGACATTTGCTTCTTGGATTCAATCCTCATTCTCCTTTTTAGTATGTATTAGAATAAAATATCGCTTGTAATTAAATAAATAAATGGAACGTTGGTGCATCAAATAGGTTATGTCATTCCCTCACTAACTAAACATGACAAAGGAATCTCATACTGATAGACTAGGATTAATTATTTTAGACTCTTCTTTGTAATTATTAATTTCCTTATAATCTTGTAAATTATAATTGTAATTATTGTAAACTATTTATAGGGAGTTAGAAGCACCCATATATATTGTTGAGAGTATATTAATTATATCAGAAAAAATGGACCTTATATGTGTTTTACAGGTAATTTGGTTACTTTCTATGTTAATCAAATTAATTTTATAATGAAACATCAACTTTCTTCGTATATTGTAAATTTAATCATATACCAATCGCTATGATAATGAAAATACAACCAATTAATTCCTCCGATCTCGGACTGCAGGTTGATTTATGCAGCAATCCTACTGAAACATAATTAGTAGGGATGTTGACTAAAGGCCGAATATTAGTTAGCGATGGTTGGAGAAAAGTCAGACCAATCTCCATCTAACTATATATAATATTTCACTGGCATTTGCATAGGGTATATATTTGTAAATAAGTGCTATTCATTTTAATTTCATCATCTTTGTGGTAGATTGTCTTAATGGGTACGAGTTTTCTCATGTTTGAGGTTCAAATCCTCTTCTCATTTAGTAGTGTAGCTTAGATAATAACATTATTTGTAATATTTTTTTTTGAAAAGATTGTACTAAAAGATGACGTTATTAAATTAAAGCCAAAAGCCTATAGGTGGAGAGATATTTTAGTCTTTTCGAACTAGGGACAATACGTCACATGTTATTATACAATTAGAGAGACATTTGAAAAAAAAAAAAAAAAAAAAAAACTTCTCTTCAATTTTATAATGATATGTGATATACTGCCCCGTGTTTCGAGCGCACTGAAATTTTATTCCAATAGGTGCGCCTAAATGAGTAAATTGTAGCAATTATCCATCAACTTATCAAAATGTGTAACTATAATCATTTTCATCAATTTCGTCAAAATTTCGTCAAAATAAGTTATGTTGGAATAACCATTTATATAATTAGGGTCCCTCAACTCATCAAAGTGTGTAATTATGGTCTTTTTCGTCAACTACGTTAAAATTGTGTCAAAACGAGTTATGTTGGAATGATCATTGCTACAATTGGGTTAAAGTTAAGGGACAATTTCTATAGTTGAATTAAAGTTGATGGACTAATGGTAATGTATTTTTAGTTGAGGGATCATCAATGGTAATAGATTTTTAGTTGAGAAACCATAGTTGCACGTTTTGATGAGTTGAATGACCAATGGTAATAAATTTTTAGTTGATGGACCATCAATGGTAATAAATTTTTAGTTGAGGAACCATAGTTGCACGTTTTGATGAATTGAATGACCAATGGTAATGAATTTTTAGTTGATGGACTATTGTTCCAATTGAGTTAAAGTTAAGCGACTATAATTACAATTTACTTTCATCTAAATATTATAATGCAAGATATACGGTAGGTAATAGCATCTCAAACGTCGTTGTAATCTTGGATATAATTATTACTTAAGAAACGGAGTGGTTGAAAGGGTTGACAGTTGTTAAGCAATTATGCTGGCAATTACGTACTAAACATTCTCCTAACCTGCATGTATGTACGTACAAGCAACTGCCATAATCAATTGAATAATTACAACTACCCTACCTATATTTTCTCTCAACTTCTTATAATCAAATGAACTATATATATTTCTTTAAAAAAAAATACGAACTATATATATATCATGTAATCTTTTAGGAAAAACTACTTCATATAATCAAATGAACTAGATATATAAATATATCATGTAATCTTTTAGGAGAAACTTTTAGGGTGTCGAAAACACATTCCAGTACACTAATTATTATAATACAAGTGTTTAGAAATTTATTTTTTCAAATATCTAAGAATTTGTATTATGACATTTAGTGTACTGAGTCATGTTCTCGGCATACTGAAAAATCTCTCACCTTTTAGGTGAGATTATAGCTTGAATTGTTTGTACCATATATAACCGATTCTGAATTTATCGATTGCTTGTTACCATCTAAGCCATCACTCAAGAATTTACTGAAGCATTCATGCTGAAGCACATGAATTAAACCCAAATAAATGAGTGCCACAACACGTGGCAGATACACCTATTGACTATTCCCGTAACCAATGAGAGGTTTTCCTTTGACCTAGAAACCAATCACCGCAAGCATGAATGCCACAACAAACCTCATAAATTTCTAATTTCCCAAGTTTAAGAATCTCCAACAACCTCACTTTTATATAAAATAGAAACACCTATTACCTTTTATAGTTAACCATCATTTACTATCTTAAACACTCTTTGATAACTTAAACATCTGCGGTTTTTGGCCTTTCGATACTTTGTTTTCTTTGTGGATCACCCAACATCTCTACCTACTGACAAACCTGCAGATGTCAACTTCATTAACAGTTGGTTAATAATTGATCCAACTTTTATGCATATAAAGTTGTCAACACTAATGATTGAACACTTATCTCCGCACTTAGGCTAGTGTTCTACTTATTTCACCATTCTTGTTCTCTCCGAAATTATATTATGTATACACACACTCATATGTGCAATACTGGTATATATGTATGCTTGTATGTAGTGGTAGATTTAGGATTTTAAAATCGGATGATCCTAATTAAGATACGTTAGGTGCTAGTCAGGCGACGGGTGTAACGCCTATGTGCCTAGACATGACCTAGACGAACTAACTTAATTTAAGTAAATTTATTTTATATCATATAAATAAATCTCTATTTACACTTAAAAAAACTATACTTATATTGAGAATTTGAGTTTATTATTTTAATTAGGTTTATTATTTGACAATACCATACAAAAATATCAGTTTTTGCTTTAGTATTTTAGTGAATTTGATGGTATGAGATGAAAGTTTTAAGTGATTTCGAGTTCGTAGTACTTTACGAAATATTTTTCAGATATCGTATGAATTTATAGTGAATTTAAAAAAAAAGGGTGTCAAACATATGGTTCAAAAAGCCCTGATTGAGTAATACATCATCCGTTATTAATTAAAATGCTAGGTGGCACAAACTAATTGGACAACAATTTAAAAAAAATGGAGAGTTGGTTAAAAAATGGAGAGTTGGTCACATGAGAAATGGAGAGAGAAAATATTTTTTCTTCGTTGGAACCAAGGTCCAAGAACAGCACAGCCATGGTGGTCTTCTCCTATTCCTCTTCTTCTAAAATTATATCTTTCTTATTAGTTCAAAGCTTCTGTTGCACAACATTTGCACAACCATGGCGATCTTCTATGTCCACCACCTACCCAAACCGTTGGGTGAACCTCGAAGATCCTCACATGCGCTTCTTCGAATTACATGCTGGTCCCGAAACCACCCGAGTCTATGAATGGATCCGCCCCCTGCATGTATATATGTGGGTTGGTATATATACGAAAAAAAAAAGAAAAAGGAAAATACATATACACTAGTGAGAGAGAAGGGGCCGGCCGGGGACATGCATGGATGGACTCTCATACGTCAGTGTGTGATCAAATGTCATATGAGACATTGCAATCCAGATAATGTTAACGAGTAGGAGACATAGCAACCCATCACATGCAATCACGCATATTGCTGCTGCAAGCTAATTGCTAATAATTTTGTTTCCCCTGATTTAAGGGCATCCAAGCACGCCATTTGCCCTCCTATATATATAGGGCATAATATATAAATATAATTCAAGGCACAAAATTGACCAACCAACTGCCTTCCAATCTCTTAAAATGATTAATTAGCTGGTGATATTAAGGCATGGGTTGTCTCATACGATCCGAGAGAGATATTGCTAATTTCCCTTATTCTTTCTACTAGTGATTTTTGCACATTTTGTCATTTTATTTTGTATTTTATTTATTTTTATTTATTCAATTTACTCGCTAAAGAATGAATATAAAGGAGTGAATTAAATTCGCTTTCCAAGAGATAAAGTGGAGCGAAAGTTTCTATACTTATATTTCTAATACGAGAAATTTCTATATGTATCATTACAAGATGATTTAGTGGTTGGGGATGAATTTTATGTCCATATTCCATACGCTACGTCCTAGGTTCGATTCTGGCACTGGTGAATCACAATATAGTGGCCAGAAGAATGTTAAAATGCCTCTGGGAGTCTTCTCGGTCTCTAAAGGTGCGAAGCCACCAGCTGGTCCTTTTTATTATTATTAAAAATATATTACAAAAAACCCTTTTTAGTATACTACGCAGTCACTTCACATTCATAAATTATAGTAATATCACATCATCGTAAAATAGTAACACCACATCACAATATGACAGTTACATTTACATTCTTTTGATAGAGGTCAATTCAATTAATAATACATGGTTGTTATTAAAACCATCATCAAGTAATCAAATTGTCTTTACTCATGAGGACTTGGCAGTGGCACATATTCTAAGGTGAAAGAGATCATTTCCGAATCTCTTCCACCAAGGCCATCGGATCAAGTGATCCGAACCTTTGAAATTTCATCCAACGATCAAAAGTTATTATAGCTTTTAAGGGATCAAAACAGGTGGGCCGTTAGATGAAATTTCAAAGACCCAGATCACTTGATCCGGTGGCCTTAGTGGAAGAGATCCGGAGAGGATCTCTTTCCATTCTAAGATATATCATCTGACCTGGATCATTAGAAGCAGTTAAATAGCCAATAGGATCCTCACCAGATTTTCTTTGTGAAGATCCTGATGATCGGTAAATCGTGTATGTTTATCGTACATCGTGTGATCGGTTTTTGTAAAGTACTGTTTGTGTTTAATTTAAATAAAAAAAATAAAATGATTTCTAACCGCATAAATAGACATGATTCACGGATTTTCCGAAATTCTCATAAAGAGAATCCGACGAGGATCCAGCTCGGATCCGGATTCGTTAAATAAGAATTAACGCAACAAGTTGTCATGGAACTTATTATTGTCATGGAACAAATTATCCTTTTTAATCCGATTTGAACTTATTTGTTATTAGATTTCGTCATCGGAAAAGGATCCTCTCCTGATCCCTTCCACCTAATCCTTCTCATCAAACAATCTGGGCCCTTGAAATTTCATCCAACGGTTAAAAATAAGGGCTCACTTTTAAAGTTATAATAACTTTAGTCGTTGGATCAAATTTCAAGGGTCCAGATTGTTTGATGAGGAGGATTATGTGGAAAGGATCCGAAGAGGATCCCTTTCCTTCGTCATCAATTAGGTTCAGACATTCAGGAATCTTTTTTATTATTATTATTATTTTTTTAATTGAACTTTTATTTGAGAAATTTCTCTTCCTAACTTATATATGATTTTTCTCGGCCACCCAAAATTTTGAGGCAAGTGTTGGTAATAGGTTAAAACTGATGCAACAATTCATAATCGATCAGTCTTAATCTTTACTTCGCTTACAAAAACGAAAATGTGGTTCTTCTCAATTGTCCCACTAATTCCACGAACAATGTGGTTCTTCTCAATCTTCCAAATCAAAATTTTCTTTGGTCAAATGGAGTTAGGTGTATGTACTTAAAATTGTAGGCGGTTCAAGTTTGAAAATATGAAGACTATGAATTATGTTCTTGTTGACCCCAAAAACTACCTAGCCTACGTGATTCGCATGCCGAGTAAATAATAAGCTAACTATGTCCTTCGGTAGAATGTGGGGCATGCCAACTCGTCGGTCAAGCTCGGCCGGAGGGTAAAATATATTGATGTGGCGTTGGGCGCGCTATTGACTTCTTGATCTCGCGACTACGACCGAGGAAGGAACACGTCTCGACTTTTGGGTTCTAGAGCCTGAAGACAAGGCTGCTAGTTCTGCGAAGTTCAATATTAAATTCGGCTCTTAGTGTGCCGAATGTAGTAACTTAGTAACACCCCACTTCGCCGAGAAAGCTAATGAGATGACCTCTTCCAACAAGGACTCGAAAACCCTTATTGGCCGAGACTTGGACAAATAACTAGTCAGTCTCGAAGCAGTGTTGTTTAACCAAACTGAATGTACTCCTTAGTCAGCTGATTCTACGGCTCCAGTGATGTTTATCCAAACTGAAGATGTTGCCGGTTGCCTCCACAGTGCTGTTTATCTAAACTGAAGATGTGTTGGCCGGAAAAAAGAAAATAAAAATCTCAAGGTGTTTGAGAGGTTTGCACTAGGCAGTTGTGTGTTGAATTGGAGGGGCTTTGAATGATGCACTCCCCTCTCTATTTATAGTAATGATTTCCTCCATGGCGAAGTAGAATTTAACTCAAACTAGAATTCCTTAACCCAATCTTATCAGGTATCGACCAATCCTAACCCCTATAGGACTCTGAACCAAGCTCTTTAATCACTCAGATTCATCCCTTGATTCTCGGCATCTTTTCTGACTCAAAGCATCCTTAATTTTCGAGAATCCTCACTGTACTGGAATTTGAACACCTAACCCCTATCCAAATAAAACCATCTCCTGATAGGATTCGGCCGAACTCCATTGGGCTCAGTGGGCTCAGCCCATGACAGAATATTCCCAGTATCTCTTTCTGGATCGAGAATAACTCTAGGCTCGGCCCAAAAAATCACTTCAGACTTATGTTTTTGAAAATAAGTATATCTTGATATATGGAATAATTATTTATTTAAACGTGGTAATTGGGATGGAGCTTCTAGTAGTTGAAGAGGTTTTACTGAAGGAGCTACGTTATTGAAAACGAGTCTTGCTTGCCCGCGCATCGGCTTTTGGTGAGAACACTGTATTTTGAACTAATTCTTGGTCCTTTTATTCAAATGGGGGTTGGAATTTTGATCCACTTTTGCAGTGGCTTCTAAAATAAATTGTGGATCACATTGTCAACACTTCATTTAATCAAGACAAAGGTATTTGGAATAAGACTAGTGATGAAAATTTTACTGTTAAATCTGCTTATAATCTTACTATACAAGTGTCTGAATGCCCGGATATAAGGTGGAAGTCTGTTTGGCAATGGCATTTTACCTCCTAAAGTGAAATATTTCTTGTGGCTTCTTTTACTTGATAAACTCCTCACTAAAAATCAATACTTTAAGAGGGGGTTAGTTGTTCATCCTTCGTGCTACAAATGTGTGGGAGTCTGCAAGTCTATTGCGCAAGTAGTCAGAGATTGCCTTATTGCTATTCAGGTATAGCAAAGTGTCAATTTTCCAATTTATTTTTTCACCCTTGAGGATATCTTTGAATGGTGCATAATAAATTTTGTTCGAAAGGCTCTCTTCCTTGATCAATTTGAATGGCGTCTTGTGTTTTGAGCCTGAAGAGATTCTCAATGCTGTAATTTGGCAGATCTTTTTGGGATTACAAATTGCTTGGAAAAAAGAGGTTGCTGATTCCGTAATTGTTGTCCAACTGATATTACATGGTGCCACTGACATCATTCTCTTGGTGAATTGATTCATTGTCGTGCTACGTTATATTGTGACTAGGAATGTAAGATTCAACATATCTATCGTGAGATGAATTTTGTTGGTGACGGGTTGGCCAACCTAAGCCCCTCCATCCTTTGGGTTCAGTCTCTTTTGAGCAAGCTCCATCTTCTTGTAAGTAATTATTATTGTCTAATATTTATTGAATATCTCGATCACGCGATATTATTTTGTGGTTCCTTTGTCCGGCTATTAGCCCCTTTGTTTAACAAAAAAAAAAGAGAGTGAGAATGTGATGGCACTTCTTTTCTCATTTTTCATTTCATTAATGGATTGTGAGAAATTAACATAACATTAAAACGAGTAATGTTGTTTAAACATACAAACAGACATATTTGTTGACACATTTCTTAATACATATACAAATGAAAATCAAAGGGAAAAGAGAAAAGAAAAATATATACAACAAATAGATATCTTATGAGCTTACATAAAAAGACACATATTGATAAATACCGACAATAAAACAGTGGCTAATGCTTGAGTGGAATGACGAGGCAGACAACGTGTACTTATCCGAATTAGAGTCAAAAGTAAAACACGAGAATTCTAATTTGTATTCACTACATTCCAAAACAAATTATTCTATTTGAGAAAATAGTTACGGATGGTTTGACATATGATTTTAATTTTCATCGACCAAATGTGGTATTTTTCACATCAATTGGGAAAATATCATTTCTTTTTGTTCCAATGAAGAAAACCGAAATAGGTTTGTATGAAACTGCTTACGGAAAAGTTAGAATCACTTTCTGACAAACTAAAAGCACTTCTTATGATATTCGACGGGAAAACAAGCATCCTATAGAAAAACACGTTAACGGAATCAGAATTCTAAAGTGGAGTGAGTTGTTCTAATTTATTTTTCTTTCTCATGGAAAAACAAGTATACGTATAGACAAATTATTTCTTCCTCATGGAGAAACCGAAGATCTTAATGATTTTAAAATTTTAGAAGAGAAGTGAAAAATTGAGACAATTTTTATTTACCAATAGAAGTTATTTTTACAGAAATGTTTCTACTAATTACGTTTCTATTAGAAGAACTTTGAAAGTTTCATAAAGAATGTAACCGTTTCTTGAAAAAGTATATTTTAAACGAAGCACATAATATGTTTTTATTTTGAAAAACACTTGAAGCGTTTTTCTTGTACCAAAAACTATATTGAACTTTTTTTGCCAAAGCACCTCTCGAAAAAACACTTAATAATCGCTTTGTACTTTGGTGATCTAAAACGCTTTTAGTTATTTTCGATTTACATATAGCTTTTGACGAATATGATTTTTATGGAAATTTCTAAGGTTTTCTAGTGAAATTGCAAGCCAAGCCGTTTTAAAAGCCGAGCCATAAAGAACTAACGAAAAGAAAAGGAACCAACGAAAGAAAGGCAGCAAACAATCAGCGAATGCGTAAAGCAAATCAACGTTTTGTATCATCCGCGTTCGTATTCTTTTGACGATAAAGTTATACTTTTTTAACCTTTTCGAAAACTCGGTTTTCCAAAACGAAACCAGGGAGTGTGGTCGGTACACAGGGTTGTACATCACATGTAACTATACAAATAGTATGATATGTATGCTAAAAAGTTAATAACTTAAAAATAAAATTTTTCACAACTTTTATTGAAACATGTAGTGTACTATCTGTGTTTATGTGACAATTAAAAATTTCTCACCATGAAACACGAGTCAAACAAAAATAAATAAATTAAAAGAAAAATAATTATTATAAATAAGTAAATAAATAAATAAATAAAAAAACGAAAAAGGAAATTCTTATTTCTCATCTGAGACTTGGAAGACTTTGGAGTTCGTAAACAACATACCTTTATAAATGCTTCTTCCTCCTCACACCTTCCTCCACAGCCTTCTCTCTCTCTCTCTCTCTCTCTCTCTCTCTCTCTATTCTTTCTCTCTCTAAATTTTCACAGGTTTCTTTTTCTGCGATATGCCACAAGTTGATTTGGAAACACTAGTTTCGGCGTGCGCTGGTGGCTCAATGGATCGGAAAATCGCCTGCGAGACGCAGGCCGACGCCGCCACCGCCGGACACGGCCGGCCGGAGGATGACTTCGAGGAACAGGAAGTTCCGCCGGATTTCCCGCCGGAATCCTTCTGGCTCTCGAAAGACGCAGAGTACGACTGGTTCGACCGCAACGCCTTCTACGAGCGCAAAGACTCCACCAAAGGAAACTCCAACGCTAATAACTTGAATTCGAATCAAAATTCGCACTCGAATTCGAACTCGCAGCGGTTTTCGATGAACTTGAAGTCGAAGGCGGCGATCATCGGGCTTCCCAAGCCGCAGAAGCACAACTACGCCGACACGAAGAATCGGCGGCACTGCAAGGCCGGAAACACGAGGCTGTTTCCGAAACGGTCCGGATCCGTCGGAAAATCGGACGCGCCGATGATCGAGCCGTCGTCTCCGAAGGTCTCGTGTATGGGGAGGGTGAGATCGAAGAGGGATCGGAAGAAGCGTCGGGTCAGGAATCGGCACAGACAGTCGGCCGAGACGTCCACGGAAAAGTCCGTTAAACCGGTTTCCGAGAGACGAAAACTCGGTTTCTTCGCGAGTTTTCGGGCGATTTTTCGTCACGGCGGACACCGGGACAAATCGGCGAAATCGCCATTCGCGGACGACTTGCCTCCGAGAAACAGCAGCGTGAAGTCGACGAGAGCGCGCGACAGGGCGGCAGCGGACGATGTCGACTCGCTTCCAAGACACAGCGTGGAGAGCGAACCGCCCGGTTTGGGTGGCATGAAGCGGTTCGTTTCGGGTCGGAGGTCCGGGTCGTGGGTGGGCGAAGGCGGTATCGACGTTGCGTAGTTGGTGGGCGTCTCGGAAAACTGAGAGGGATACAGCCACGAGGAATCAGCAGGTGGGTTGCGGGCGTGATTGGTTGTCTGAGTGGGACCCGCTTCATCCTGTTTAAATCGTGGTTGGGATGACGTGGCACGTTGAACAACGGTTTCCCTCCATACCCGGGTTAGAGGTAAAACGGTCATTTCGGCTACAACGTTTTTCTTCGTTTTTTGTTTTGTTTTTTTTAAATTCATTAGTGTATAAGGTTGTGTAAATAGATATGCTTTTGGATTGAGAGTTGTAAATTTGCTTGTTATTTTGGATAATTACGGGTACAAAAATTGCATTTTCTATTATCAGAAAACGGATACGATTCGAACTAATTTAACCTGCAGAAACGTAATTTAAACACGGGTTTATAAGTAAGAGCACATGCACACATTTTTTGTACTCATGTCAATGTGGTTACGTACACATCAACTTGCTTTCGGTGAGTTAGGCACTTTTGCTACGGCTAATTATTGTGATAATTAATTGATTATATATATATATTTATTGATAATTTAACAGATTAGGATTCTTGGAAAAATCCAAGCATTGACCACATGTGAATTGAGGAGGGTGGGAACTTTAGTGGATGGCGGAAAAGGAGTTTTGGCCTACCACACTAGAACTTGTGTTGTCTTACCTACTTTTTCGAATTCGGTACTCTTTCTTTTCAAAATAATACGGGTAGATGATTGGGGGTCAATCTAATGGCGGGAGAAGGGTATCCCCTTTAGAAGGTAAAAAATTGGGAAGTGGAACCTACAAGTACCATTTAATCAAACATTGTACTAATGTCATCTAATCATCATCAAATGAAAGGAAGCATCATAAGAAATTCAAGAAAACTTTTGCTTCGTTTGAGCATTGTGTCGAACACTGATAGAGATGGGTAAACGGTTAAAGTTGCATAAAAAACCTTTGCTTTTGTAGCATGACAATAGCTCCGTGTGTGAAATTTGTGTGACATATGTAGCCTTTATGTTATGAGATCTAGCTTGGTTTTTTGAAATTCAGATGTTTGATCATAAAATCTTAATTAACAGCTACATGATCGTGCAGTTTCTTGTGACACATCGGATCTTATTGATCAGAAATTTTAGATTCATAGACATATCACTTATCTTATCATGTAACAATAAAAGTTACAGTTTTTATGATTTTAAAATTAATAAAAAAGAAGACTTGGAAATGTGCATCATCAAGTCTGTGTTTGGGTTGTGGTCATCTATAAAGAATTAGGCATCCTCGACTTTGAGAGAGGATTGACAAGATGATCACTCTCATTGAAAATGTCCACCTTGCCCGTCTAGCTGAATCGAGATTTTTTTCGAATCTTGCAGTCCAGAGCCGACAAGCCGAATAATTTGAATCATTCATTTAAATTATGCAACTCTATTAGTCCATCTCACTTACCCATCTCATACAAATCAAGTAATCCGGATCTCGCTCTCCCTCTTATGAGCAAACCGATTTACTCGTTCTTTGACTCCGAACAGCAAAACCTAGAAAGGATCTGAATTCCCTCTAGCTATGGGAAAATGCATTACTTTCCTATTAAATATTAATATTAAATTATGTGTTCTTGGAAAAAGTTGATCCAAAAACTAATTAAAAACTCCGCTACCCACAGTTTTTCAACATCCTTGAATCCTTGACCAGTACTTCGAATTAGCATGTCTGCTCTCTCTAATGCTTTCTTGGCTTTGATTTGGACCCTGGTTTTACTCCCCACATTTTTATGTTTTTGACTTTTTTTTATTTCTTCCATTTACCCTAGAAAACAAAATTACTTGTGTTTTTTAATCAGGATTTTTTTAGAACAAGAAAAATGCTTTACCATTCTGATTGTTTTCTAAGGTTTTTTTATTTATTTAATTTAATAAATTCGAGTGTGAAAAATACGGACTTCGGATATATTTCAAGATGAAGTATCGGTAGACTTTAGTTGGTATCTTCAAACTGTTTACGGCAAAATTAAACTTATATTTTTCAGAATACCAATAACAAAAGAATTTAATTTTATAAAATACACGAGATTGATTTTTATACATTAAAATATATTAGCTCTGTTTTTCTTCTCCCTTTTGGGTTATAAAATATGGAATAGGATCCTCTATGGATTCTCTTTGTGGGAATCTGGAAAATCAAGCAATCGTGTTCGTTCATCGTATATCGTGCGGTTATAAATTATTTAAAATTTAAAATTGAATATAAATAGTACTAACTAAAATTGGTTGCATAATATACAATAAACGAACACGTTTGATTAATCTCAGGATTCCCACAAAAAATATCCGGAGAGGATCCTTGTCCATAAAATATAGTGTTTATCTCATCAACTGTGTTCCTTTGATTATTTATTCTTTTGGAAGCACGTTAAGTTAATGATAAATACAGATGATTTAGTAATCTGTAGTTCCTTAATTTGGTAATGAAATTAAGGCGTATATTCCGGAAAAGAATGAAGCAAGTTGTAGCACTCCATCAATAGTCTTGTTCTGCAATCAAATTGAAAGAGATGGTCAATTGACCCAATTATACAATCCAACCCATATCATATGCTGGGTTCCTTCATATATATATATATATATATATAGATCCCTCGAATAAAATATCTTATGGTGCTAATTCTATAGTTTTCTTAACGATCCAAACCATCTGTATTTTAGTACATTATTCATAGGTAATTTTTACAAAAAATTAGATTCAAACCATTATGAGACATCCCATTATAGTGAAGGATATTGACGAATAATGTTTTCCATGGTCACACTACTACAAATTCATTTATTAGTGGCGCTATCAAAACCGCCAAGAAATGTATATTAATGTCGGATATTAAGCAAAATCCGACAGAAACTGAGCATGCGGTCAACTCCCCAGTGTCTTTCCAATAGATCATGCAATTATTGGGACACACATCAATCTTCACATACGTCAAACCCAAGTCATTTATAAGTTTTTTTGCCTTATAACAAGATTCAGGCAAACAATCTCCATCAGGCAACATTCTTTTAATTAACTCGAGTAACGTGGTAAAGATCCCGTCCCGCATTCTTGCTAAACACTTGATCTGATATAATCTTACAACCGCCTCCAATTTTTTAAATTCCTTACAACCTGGCCACAAATCTTGATCTGCCTCTTCAAGCAACTTAAAAAAAGTCTTGACCTCTTCCGGACGCCCTTCCCCAGAAAAGGGTTCAGTAGACGGCCCAACACCTTCTTCTGTTAATGGTTGGACAAATACATCATTAAGAACATCATGAATATCAGTCAACCGATCTCCTGTTTCAGTAGATGACCCAACACCTTCTTCTCCAATCCCCATATTTTGCTCTCTAATGAAAGGTTCCCCATGATGTCGCCACAAAGCATTTTTGTAATCTTTATCCATATCATCCAACACAAGATGTTCGACAATAGTTTTTCTAACAAAAGTATATCGATTACAACATCTTTTGCAAGGACATCTAAACTTATCAGGGCCTGTACCCATTCGCAACTGCTTGATCCAAAAACAAATTAATTCCATCTTTATACACTTCCAAATTTCGCGGTAATGTCAACCAACTCTTTTCCATGTTTTAACATTGTACGAGAGCAAATATTACGTTGAAACAAAGATGCCTACAATCTTTCAATCCCTATCATGTAGGCATAACTATGAAAAATTTCAATCCCTATCTTTCAACCTCGAACTATCACAATTGCAATTTAATTTCCAACACCTATTATAGTAAAACTGACACACCCCGATCCAGAGGATCAAGACGTGCTGGCCGTCACGTGAGCGTGACGTAACCAAAAGTGCGACACGGAAGCAAGATATAACAGAATACGAAGGAATTTAAACCAATCACTAGTAGAACCACCTACTAGAATAAAAGGATGAGTTAAGATAAACACATAAATTCAGAGCATAGGTTTCAGTGCAGTCAAGTAGGACTAAAATAAAAGTACATCACCCGCAGGTGAGTCCTACATGTAGAGTGTCTGTCAGAATGCCGAAAAAAGACCTCGAGAGCCACCAACCGCTAACTAGAACCTGGAGGGGCGAAAAACAAAATGAGTGGGTCGGTAAAACCAAAGATTTTCCAAAACATTTCATTTAAAACATTTCTAACCCCTCACCATAAAACCTGTATACTTTCCCAGAAAATAGTATATAAACGTATATATATACACATATCATCAAACTCAGTTCATCCATCATCATAACATCTCAGAAATATTATGCCATGCCCAAAATATAATCAGAATGCATCAATATCAATCAGGTGAAAATAATAAATCAACCGGAGACCCTACAATGGTCCTGTACGGCTGATTCTAAAGCTCAACATCCAATCCAACCGGAGTCACCTCGGTGACCTGTACGGTCCAACTCTGCACGTCACTCGGAACTACATATAGTAGTTTGTACGATGAAAGGTGTATAAATACGCTCTAGTGCTTCTCTCATCAATCATCAGCGCGCATAACTAAGGTCACCCACTAGTCGGAATCACATCTAGTGATCTATACGACTAGCATGTCGGAACCCTCACATGGTCTGTACGACATCCACCTACTTGGATCCAAGACGAGCGTGCGGTGTGGTGAATAAATATAAGCACTAACACCTAAGTGCAGGTTATGAGCTTTCAATGCAATTCATAAAAAAATAGCTCAGCTGAATAATAATAAAACTCACATGTACGTCCACCGCGTCAATTCACATATATATGCATCAATTATCACACTAAATATCTCAACAATTGCATGCATGGCAAATTAATTCATAACTTTCATAAAAACGCATTTTCTGGGAAAAACAGTTGTATATAGGTAATACGAAATCAAAACTGCCCACTCACTGATAAGTCGATGGGTCATAACCCCCGTGACGTCCCTGGATGCGCTCGTCCTCGGGATAGGTGTCACCTATATGCGAAATAACTATAAAAACGTTAATTTAACACATAACCAAACAATTCGAAATAACTTCTCATACGATGCTCAAATTGGGTATATGAATATACCACAGCGACCTACTCGACGTCACGGACGTTGACATATTTTTAGAATAATTTTTTGACGTGGCACGCGCCCCCACGCGCCAGGGAAGGCACGAGTCCACGTGCGCCCACGCGCACCTTCTTCCTCGCGAGCTCACCAGACTGGTTTTTCCGGCGGCCGGTTTCCGACCAAACTTTGAACTCCTTGTTCTCCTTCGTTTCTCAACCATTTTCTTTGTATTTTATACCAAAATGAAGCCCCAAACATGTAGAATCACAATAGACTAGTTTAAGGCTCTAAAAATCAAGAAATCTCACCAGAAAATTTCCAAGAAAATCGGCCAAAGTTGAACCACGTGATCCCGACATCCAAATCCTTCAAACGAAGTACTCCGAGCCTTCTTGGGACCTCACTAAGCTCACTATAGGCTTAGAATTCCCTGAAACATAACATTTTACATGTGCATGAACAGTGACCAGAAATGGAGGTTCGGGTTTCACGTGATTCCGAGGGTTTCACTTCCTAAAACTAGTACCAAACGACTCAAAACGTCTCAAGGATGAAGATACATACCTTGGTTGCCTCGATCCACCGAGATTTGAGGGGTTTTGGGTGAGGCCGTACTATCGAGGGTGAGAAAGAGAGAGTGTCGGGACGGGGAGAGAGAGAGGCACGAGGAAGAAAGATAACAGGGGTGTATGTGTGGTCCAAGATCCAATCCACACCATCCAAAACACCTTCACCAAGCTCACCGTCTTATTCCTTAGAACCTTATCTTTCCAATCCAAGATAATGATGGGTTCCTCATCATATGTCAAATCCGGATTAATCTCTAGCGGTTGAGGAGGGATCACATGAGAAGGATCAGAAATATAATGCCGAAGCATAGAGACGTGGAACACATTATGGACCTTAGATAACTCCGGAGGCAACTCCAACCGGTAGGCAACTTCACCAATTCTTTCAGTGATCACATAGGGTCCAATGTATCTCGGACTTAGCTTTCCTCTTTTTCCAAATCGTACCACACCTCTCCAAGGCGACAATTTCAAAAACACCCAATCACCCACATCATACACTCGATCAGTAGTATGTCGATCAGCTAAACTCTTCTGTCGATCCTGGGCTGCTTTCAGGTTAGACTTAATCACCTGAATATTTTGAGTTGTCTCATCTACAATCTCTGGGCCTTCTAACACCCTTTTACCAACCTCAGACCAACATAATGGCGTACGACACGCCCTACCATAAAGTGCCTCGAATGGTGACATACCAATGCTCGAGTGAAAATTGTTATTGTAGGCAAACTCCATCAAGTCTAGGCGATCATGCCAAGAATCACCAAATTGTAATACTGAAGATCTCAACATATCCTCCAACGTCTGAATAGTCCTCTCTGATTGCCCATCAGTTTGAGGATGATAAGCAGTGCTGTAAAGCAATTTCGTACCAAGAGCTTCCTGAAAAGCTACCCAAAACTTAGAAGTAAATCTTGGGTCTCGATCAGAAATAATATTCACTGGAACTCCATGATACTTCACAATCTTCGTAATGAACAACTTAGCCAATTTATTCAGAGGATACTTTTCCCTCACTGGAATGAAATGCGCTGACTTGGTAAGTCGATCCACAATCACCCAAATACCATCGAATCCATTTCGCGTACGAGGAAGTTTATACACGAAATCCATGGTTATATTTTCCCATTTCCACTGGGGAACGGGAAGTGGCTGCATTCGCCCAAATGGCTTCTTTCTTTTTGCTTTAACCTGCTGGCAAATAATACATCTACTCACATAATCTGCAATTTCCCTTTTCATACCCGGCCAATAATAAAATGGTCGAATGGTATGATACATTTTAGTTCCTCCCAGGTGCATCGCATAAGCTGAACAATGCGCTTCATCCAAAATTTCCTTCTTTAATTCCTCATTATTCGGAACATACATTCTGTTTTCCTGCATAAGCATACCATCTGATTCTCGAATTCTGAGGTCTTTCTTTTTCCCTTCACTTCTTAATTGAATCAACTCCTGAATTTCCTCATCCACCAACTGAGCTTCGAGTATACGATCAACCAAAACTGGCCTAACTTGAAAACTAGCAAGAAAAGCTCCACTTTGATCTTCCAACTTCAACCTTACTCCAGTTGCCCTCAGTTCAGCAAGAAGAGGAACACGGCTAGCATATAAGGCATTGAGTCTACCTTGAGGTTTCCTACTCAGTGCATCAGCTACCACATTAGCACGACCCGGATGATACTCGATAGTACAGTCATAATCAATCACTCTATTATGCTGCATCAAAACACATCCCAAACCATTCAAGAAAGCATCACTATAAATCTCAAAATTACCGCTATCATCAGGAATTACCAATATTGGAGCATGAGTGAGGCAATATTTCAATTGCTGGAAACTCCGCTCACAATTTTCATCCCACTCGAATTTAACATCCTTCCTGGTCAACTTCGTTAACGGCAAAGCAATCATAGAAAAATCCTGAACAAACCGTCGATAATAACCTGCTAAGCCAAGAAAACTTCGTACCTCAGTGACGGTTCGAGGTTGCTCCCAATTCTCCACCGCTGCTATCTTTTGAGGATCAACTTGAATTCCTTGAGCCGATACAACATGCCCCAAAAATGCCACTTCAGACAACCAAAACTGACATTTACTGAACTTAGCATACAACTGATGCTCCCTCAATTTCTTTAATACTAAGTTAAGATGTCGGATATGATCTGCTTTAGATTTAGAGTATACAAGAATATCATCAATAAAAACAATAACGAATTTATCAAGATATTGTTGGAATACCTCATTCATCAACCTCATGAAAGTTGCAGGTGCATTAGTCAACCCAAACGGCATAACCAAAAATTCATAATGTCCGTAACGGGTTCGGAAAGCCGTCTTAGGTACATCTTCCTCTTTAATTTTCAACCGATAATAACCGGATCTCAAATCAATCTTAGAGAATACACACGCACCTTTCAGTTAATCAAACAAATCATCAATGAGAGGCAATGGATAACGGTTTTTAATCGTTACCCGGTTCAATTGCCTATAATCAATACATAATCGCAGAGTTCCATCTTTCTTCCTCACAAATAATACTGGGGCACCCCAAGGTGACGAACTAGGTTGAATAAAACCTTTATCAAGTAATTCTTGCAACTCAATTTTCAATTCTCTTAACTCAGCAGGAGCCATTCTATAAGGAGTTAGAGATATAGGGTCAGTACCTGGAAGCAAATCAATAGAGAATTCCACATCTCTGTTTGGCGGCAACCCCGGCAAATCATCAGGGAATACATCAGGATAATGTCTGACCACACCAACTTCTTCTATACTAGTAGGAACAACATCATTTAACACTACATGTGCTAAATATCCCTGACAACCCTTCGATAATAATTTCCTTGCTCTTATGGCAGAAATAACACCATGTCTCACCCCACTTCTTTCGCCCACAAAAGTAACCTCGGGTAGTCCAGGACGATAAAAAGTAACTGATTTACCATAACAATCAATATGGGCACGATTATAATGTAACCAATCAGCTCCTAGATTCACATCAAAATCCACAATATCTAACGGAATAAGATCAGCTGACATAACCACGCCCTCTACCATTACTGGACACCCAAGATACACACTATCAACATAACATTTATCTCCTCTAGGCATGGCAAACTCTAAATCAAATCCTAGAGGTGAAGGGTGAGGTTGGGTCATTTGAGCAAACGTATGAGAAATCACAGAATGCGTAGCACCACAATCAATCAAAACCTTAGCAAAATGACCGAGAACATTTAACGTACCCATGATCAAGTCTGGATGGTTCTGAGCCTCTTGCAGTGAGATGTGATTAATACGCCCCTGAGCTTGTTGTCGTCCACCACGACCTCTACTGCCTTGATTACCTCGCCCCTGCGAAGTACGTCCCTGGCCTGACTGACTAGGCTGCCTAGATGATCCTGCACCACCAGTAGCAATTTCCCCCTGATGGGACTGACATCCCTGATGCCACTGAGATCCACCAGCTGGCATAGAAGAATAAGAAGAATAACCCCCAAAGTCCTGAGAATACCCTGTCTGAGGATAAGGCTCCTGGGGATACTGATAAGGTCCGGAAGCATACGGAGCAGCATCCCCCTGGTAGTTGTAGGCACCACCACGACTCGACTGGCCATAACCGCCTGGTCCAAAGCTCTGCTGAATCGGCGCTGGAGGTGGCATAGTGGTATGCTGCGGTCTCTGCTGACCCTGGGGACACTGAGAAGCCCGATGTCCCATTTATCCACAAGTAAAACAAGCACCACTACCTCTCCTACACTCACCATGATGACGAAAATTACAACGGCGGCACCACGGAGCGCCAGAACCACCAGCACCACCAGAATCCCTCTGCCTCTGAAATCTAGGCCCACCAGAAAATCTACCACCACCTCTCTTCGGGCCAGTAATACTATATCCACCACTAGAAGAACTCGAACTCGCTCTACTCTGCTTAAAATTATGCGTCTTGCGAGGTCCCGGAATAGAGATACCCTTACCTTTATCATCCTTCTTCTGACCATCATTCTTGTCCTCGTCATCCTCACTCTCACTGGGAAGATTATCAGAGTCCTCCATTCTAACCAAAATCTCGAAAAACTCATGATAATCGGCGCAGGGAAGTGCACTGGCAAAAGTCCGCCACTTTTTCTTAGTTCCCAACTTGAAACGTCGAAGCATCTCTACCTGATTACCATCTGTATCAGGGTCATAACGAGACAAATCAGTAAACTTTCTGTAGTACTCATGAGCAGACATATCTTTTTGCTTCAACCTGGTGAACTCTTGCTTCTTGCGATCAATATACTCTGGAGGGACAAATCTCTTCATAAAATTCTCTTTAAACACTGCCCAATCAGCTGCCCTCTCAGGTGCCATAAACTTAGTCTGGTTTACCCACCAAGCTGCCGACTCTCGGCCCAAAAACCAAGTAATGGTCTCAACCCATCTATTATCAGGAAGATTTCCCTGACTTTGCATCACCTGAAACGTCTTTTCAATATGGTCCAGCCATTTCTCTGCCCCCTCGTGACCTTCATTACCCATAAAACGATCCAGTTTCAAATTGTACATGGTTTCCAGGGGTGTCCTCTGAGGTGGGGGAAGAGGACGAATCACATTCTGAAAAGCCTGGGCCATTGCTTCCCCCAACTGAATGATATCCGGAAAATTAGGGTCAGAAGTACGGCGGGACTCCCTACGCTCTCTACGAGGCGGCATAATTCTGACAGAAAACATCAAAAGATCATTAAAGCATTAACAATTATACAGGACTGCAACCTTAGCTCTGATACCAAACTGACAAACCCCGATCCAGAGGATCAAGGCGTGCTGGCCATCACGGGAGCGTGACGTAATCAAAAGTGCGACACGGAAGCAAGATATAACAGAATACGAAGGAATTTAAACCAATCACTAGTAGAACCACCTATTAGAATAAAAGGATGAGTTAAGATAAACACATAAATTCAGAGCATAGGTTTCAGTGCAGTCAAGTAGGACTAAAATAAAAGTACATCACCCGCAGGTGAGTCCTACATGTAGAGTGTCTATCAGAATGCAGGAAAAAGACCTCGAGAGCCACCAACCGCTAACTAAAACCTGGAGGGGCGAAAAACAAAATGAGTGGGTCAGTAAAATCAAAGATTTTCTAAAACATTTCATTTAAAACATTTCTAACCCCTCACCGTAAAACCTGTATACTTTCCCAGAAAATAGTATATAAACGTATATATATACACATATCATCAAACTCAGTTCATCCATCATCATAACATCTCAGAAATAATATGCCATGCCCAAAATATAATCAGAATGCATCAATATCAATCAGGTGAAAATAATAAATCAACCGGAGACCCTACAATGGTCCTGTACGGCTGATTCTAAAGCTCAACATCCAATCCAACCGGAGTCACCTCGGTGACCTGTACGGTCCAACTCTGCACGTCACTCGGAACTACATATAGTAGTCTGTACAATGAAAGGTGTATAAATACGCTCTAGTGCTTCTCTCATCAATCATCAGCGCGCATAACTAAGGTCACCCATTAGTCGGAATCACATCTAGTGATCTATACGACTAGCATGTCGGAACCTTCACATGGTCTGTACGACATCCACCTACTTGGATCCAAGACGAGCGTGCGGTGTGGTGAATAAATATAAGCACTAACACCTAAGTGCAGGTTATGAGCTTTCAATGCAATTCATAAAAAAATAGCTCAGCTGAATAATAATAAAACTCACATGTGCGTCCACCGCGTCAATTCACATATATATGCATCAATTATCACACTAAATATCTCAGCAATTGCATGCATGGCAAATTAATTCATAACTTTCATAAAAACGCATTTTCTGGGAAAAACAGTTGTATATAGGTAATACGAAATCAAAACTGCCCACTCACTGATAAGTCGATGGGTCGTAACCCCCGTGACGTCCCTGGATGCGCTCGTCCTCGGGATAGGTGTCACCTATATGCGAAATAACTATAAAAACGTTAATTTAACACATAACCAAACAATTCGAAATAACTTCTCATACGATGCTCAAATTGGGTATATGAATATACCACAGCGACCTACTCGACGTCACTTTTAGAATAATTTTTTGACGTGGCACGCGCCCCCATGCGCCAGGGAAGGCACAGTTCCACGCGCACCCACGCGCACCTTCTTCCTCGCGAGCTCGCCGGACTGGTTTTTCCGGCGGCCGGTTTCCGGCCAAACTTTGAACTCCTTGTTCTCCTTCGTTTCTCAACCATTTTCTTTGTATTTTATACCAAAATGAAGCCCCAAACATGTAGAATCATAATAGACTAGTTTAAGGCTCTAAAAATCAAGAAATCTCACCAGAAAATTTCCAAGAAAATCGGCCAAAGTTGAACCACGTGATCCCGGCGTCCAAATCCTTCGAACGAAGTACTCCGAGCCTCCTTGGGACCTCACTAAGCTCACTATAGGCTTAGAATTCCCTGAAACACAACATTTTACGTGTGCATGAACAGTGACCAGAAATGGAGGTTCGGGTTTCACGTGATTCCGAGGGTTTCACTTCCTAAAACTAGTACCAAACGACTTAAAACGTCTCAAGGATGAAGATACATACCTTGGTTGCCTCGATCCACCGAGATTTGAGGGGTTTTGGGTGAGGCCGTACTATCGAGGGTGAGAGAGAGAGAGTGTCGGGACGGGGAGAGAGTGAGGCACGGGGAAGAAAGATAACAGGGGTGTATGTGTGGTCCAAGATCCAATCCACACCATCCAAAACCTTTCCTAAATCCCTAACCACACATAACCAATATCAAATTAATAAATCCAACTCACATATATATTTTTCTTTTAATCTTGTCTAATATTTGAACCAATAACGTCATACACATACGTACCTTAATACTCGCTAAGGGTAATCCCGTCATTTCACATCCTGAATAAGAAAAATCTCGGGACGGGCTGTGACAAAAACAAATTAAAAAAAAACAATAAAAGGTTAACAAAACTATGTTTATCTACACTCTTGATTATTTATATTTTTCAAGTTTTGTATATCCTCATAGCAATTAGAGTGAAATATTTAATTAATTAACATAATATATACCTATATTACTAAATATGACCAATTTATAGTATATTAAATATTGTCAATTTAACATAAATATTTATAAATAATATTTATTTCAATTTCTTCATAACAATTTAAGTGAATAAAATAAACTAATTGAAATATTCCTAATTTATCTTACTAATTAAATTAAAATATCATAACAATTCAAGCAACTTAAACTAATTGAACACAAATATTCCTAATTTATCTTACTAATTAAATTAAAATATCTAAATAAATAATCTTGTGTGTTAAACAAACAATTTAAACATCAAGAAGTTCAGTAATAAAACCTGAACTATTGAAGAATTTCGTCGTCGATCTATTCTTTACAAAGTCAGCCAACTAAAATAAAGCCCCTGTGACACACCCCGTCCCGAAGGAGGGCATGCTGGCCGTCACGTGAGAGTGACGTAACCATTTACACAGTTCAGAAGCTTTAAAGATACAATTTCTAAGATATAACACCCGAGGGTGAATCCTACATTTGTGAATTCTGTCAGAACACCGTTGGATTCCTCGTGGCCACCAAAGCTCTGCTATCTAGAACCTGGAGGGGCGCAAAACAAAATTGAGTGGGTCAGTAAAACAAAGTTTTTCAAAAACTTTTCATTTAAAACATTTCTAACCCCTCGTTGTAAAACCTGTATACTTCCCCAAAAAATAGCATAATAGCATAATACTTTTCATAAATCTCAAATCATCAGTTTTTCTCAAAAACCAGAAAGTATGCCATGTTAAAAACTTTCAAAAACAGAATGAATGATGCATCAATGTAACAGGTGAAAGGATGAATTAACCGGAGACCCTGTAGTTGGTCCTGTACGGTTAATTCTATAGCTCAACATCCAATCCAACCGGAGTCACCTCGGTGACCTGTACGGCACTACACTGCAGATAAGTCGGAACTACCTGAAGTAGTCTGTACGACATGAATGGTGTAATAATACGCTCTAGTGCTTCTCTCATCAATCATCTGTGTACACAATCTAAGGTCACCTATCAGTCAGAACCCTCTCATGGTCTGTTCGACGTGTCGAAACCCTCACATGGTCTGTACGACATGCACCTACTTGGATCCAAGGTGAGCGTGCGGTGCTAGGTGAATAATATAAGCACTAACACCATGATTGCAGGTTATGAGCTATCAACATAATGTACATCATCAATGATTCACATGAATAACATAAAACTCACCTGATATTTACCTGTGCGTCCACAGCACCAATTCACATATATATATGCATCAATTATCAATTCATATAACTCATATCATTCATATCATGCATGCATGGCATTTTAGAAACATACTTCCATTAAAACTCAATTTTTGGGAATTTTAATAGCATATAGGTATAAACAGAAAATACTGCCCACTCACCTGGAGTTCGCCCTACAACTCCCTAGCACAACACATCAAGGCGTCATGACGATCGGCGCCTAGAACAATAATCAAATCAAACCTCAGAAATCATATCGATAGAATATATAACTTATATAAAACACGTCACTACGTAGTTCGATCTGGAAGATCTGCAACTCAGATTTCCAATCCATAACTTCCAGAGGTCCATAATATATCTCTAGAACAACATCCTTAAATTTCATTACCATCCAACGGTCGGATCTCCGTCAATTGTCAAAACCGAGTGGCGGTTAACATTCTATTTTATGAACTTACAACTCCAATTCCGGAAGATCCGTAAATCGGATTCCCAATCCGTAAGTTCCTATAATCCTCAAATATTACGTATTACAACGTATCAAAGTTTGGTGATGATCCAACAGTCGGATCGTCAATTCACATTTTCACCTAACCACGAATCGTAACGAACTTAGGTTCAATTACTCAATTTACGTCCATCAATTATCAAAACTGAACCTAGAGCATTATACACATGCTAAGAATGACATTGGCGGGCCAATGGCCACGCGCCGCCGCACGGGCCGCCCCGGCTCGCCGGAAAATCCAACTATTTCCAAAAATTCTCAAAAAATACAGAATTGAAGATCTCAATGAGTAGAGAAACTTTTATACATGTGGCCAAGGCCAATTCAGTCGGCAAGGCCTCCAATTTCATCAAAATCCGTGCGGACCCTAGAATTTGGTGTGCTTCGATTCAACCTCCAAACTTGTTCCAAAGCCTCCACCACTGCTTGGGCTTTGTTCTAGGCCTCAAGAGGAAGCTATGGGTGGTGGCAATTGAAAGAAATTGCTTCGGGATTGGGTGATTCGAAGCTAAAGCCGCCGCACCCCTTTCTTGCGGTTTTCTCCATTTTCAAAGCCAAATCTCTCCAAATTTTGAGATGGAATGGGTAGAGGAAGGCTCCTAGAGTGTTTTACAAGGATTGGTTTGATGCAATTTGTCGGAAAAATGGGCCAAAACTCGTCGAATTTTGGCATGGGTGCCGCGGGTCACGAACGGGTCGCGGGTTGAAAACCCATTTCTGTTCTTCTTCCTCCGCTTCTCGCCCTCTCTCCTTTCCTCCTTTCCCCTCCTCTGATTGGCCAGAAGCTTCTCTCTCTTCTCCCCATTCGCTATCATCTTCTTCTTCTCCGATTGGGCATTTCTGCCCAGTCTATTCTCTGTTTTTTTTTCTTCATCTCACGCGCACACACACACACAAAACCTTCTTCATCTCATCCCAGCCATCCATTTCAATTCTTCATTAAATCTGGGCCGTCCATTTTCATAAAATAAATTCTAGATTTAACTAAAATTATAATTCCTTAAAATGCCCAAATTTCAAATGTTAATAACTTCTTCGATATAACTCCAAATCACGAACTGTCTGCGCCCACGCGTCCGTAGCGACGAGTACTACGAGGATATGTCAAGAAAATAAATCTTAGATGGCACGACACGACGATTAACCTCGAATAATGCACGTGTCTCAAAGGGCATTTTTGTAAAATCCTTTATTAAAACTTTAAAAACTCTTAAAATCAGGGACGGGTTGTCACACCCTGCAAAATCAAATCAGAAAATAAAAATTAACCACGAAATGCTTGATGAAGAAAGAAATAGAAGATGAAAAGTATAGAAGCAAAAGAATTGAAAAACTTACAAATTGAGGGGAAGAGAAGAGAAAGATTGAAGATGAAGAGAAAACGAGTAAAATGAAGATGAGGAAGAAAACGAAATATGAAATAACAACAAATTGAAAAGCGTGTGGCGTAAAGTGAATTTCTGTCGGTTATAACAAACATAATACTAAAATAATAACCGCCAGAATACTAAAATAATAAAATAATAAATTTCTGTCGGTTATAACCGCCACCATTAACTTAAAACCCGCCACCAGTAACTTAAAAACCGCCACCATCTGTCAAAAATATTTTTGTTAAATTCAAAAATACTGTCGGTTATAACCGACAGGAGTTTTATAATATCCGCCAATAATTTATGTCGGATATAACCGACATAATTTTTCTAATATCCGCCAGTAAGTATCCGACAAGAATTTATGTCGGATATAACCAACAAGAATTTTCTAATATCCGCCACTAATTAAATAATGTGTCATTATATCCGACAATATTTTTCTAAATCCGCCACCATCATCCACCACCTAAAGTTAATATTGTAGTAGTGTCAAATGGTTTCAAATTTAGATGTTTTTTTGGAAGAGATGATATTTGAAAAAAGACCTGAAAGATGAACGGTTGAACCATTGAAATATGATTTGGAGTGTGTCCTATAAAGAATTCCTCAATGCAAGGGACTGTTGTATATGTATTTATTATCAACTTAAAAAGAAGGGAAAAAAGGTACACAAACTTCTCTTTCTAGCAAATTGCTTCGCCTGACTGGTAACTATAATTCGTTCACGGATGCTTCAACATCAGTGGGTCATGAATTATTCACACGGGTACAAATCCAAAAACAACGACAATAGACCTACGAGGACTCATTTTCCCTACCTACGACTCATGCATGTTCCTTTAATCCAAACCACTGCCTATGAGTCATCGCCGCTTATTCTATATCAATGGCACACGTCGACTAAGATGACACATTTACTAGTGCATAAGGTCATCGTAGAGCTCAATCTTGCGTCCATTTGGAGATTGAAGAGGTCTTGAGTTGTTTTTGCAAGATGCATCCAATGGTGCTTTTAGTGCATCTAACTGATGCTTGGAAATAGTCCTCACCTGCATGCATATTCATGTAAGTCAAACTTTAGGGTTGTGTATTTATATGTTTATGTGTGTGCGCGCGTAGAAAAATTAATGAAACGAGTAATTAGTACCTTTCCGAGAATGCTCCAGACAACATTTTCGGTGCATGGAGGAACGGTGAGAGAGCCAACGTATTTGTAATATTTGCGACTCTTCTTCTGTAACTCGTTCAGGTCAACAGTTCCAACGGGAATGGTAGCATCTTCATCTTTCTTGCACGCCTCCTTGGCCAGCTCGGCCAGCTTGTTCTTAATCTGTATGATGAACTGTAAGCCTTAGACTTGTAGTAATAGAAAAGATCCAAATCATGAAAAAAACCTACGTGAGAAGGTAAAGCCCTCTAAGGAGCTGCCCATGCAAATTCCCATTAGTCACTAATAGGTGTTTTACCTAAGCCATTTGTAGACTCTTAACATTTGTGCAGCTAACCTAATCTCAAACTGGACAAAAACCTCAAGTCGCTAACATCTAGTCATGAATTTCAACAGTGAGCTACGAGCTCATGTCCAGGGCTGAGGGCCTTGGACGTGAGTCTTGAGTCCTAGACTCATGGCCAATGTTAATCTCCACCACTCAAACATTGATTCCATTTCTCAACCAAACAAGGGTTTAGGGAAACTCTAACGTACCTGTAAGAGGATGATATCTTCCTTGCCGAAATTGAAGAGGATCGCCACAACTGCGAGGCTTTGATCAGCTGCCTGGTGAAGCAGATGAAGCTCCGCTGGAAATCTGTAGCAGTTATTGGCATTGTTATATACCTCTAAGCCGTTGCAGTTTTGCTAATTATAGGTTCCAAAACCTAACAAGTAGAATTTTCCCAGCCCGTCTAATATTTCGTCTAATTTTGTAAAAACGGTTTCGGCTCTTCATCGTAACAACTGTACACTTTAGATAGAAACACTTCAAGCTAAATACTTTAGACATAATAATGCTGGTTTGTTGAGAAAACAAGTTACAACGACCTATCTCTAACGAACCCTTTTCATTTTCTTGCTCTACTCGATTTATTAGATAAAAGAGAGAAGGAGAAATGCACATACTGGATTCCATTAAGGCGATGCTCAGAGGGAGTGTGCCAGTGCAACTGCATCAAGTTGTAGTTCTTACCATCCACATCCAATGTTCCCCCATTTCCTTCGAAACGCAACTTCATAAACAAAATCCATGCATATATAAGTTAATGAGGTAGCGTGGAATTGAATGAATGATCTCGAGTAATGGGAATCTTAATAACTTGAGCTACAAACCTGTTTCTTCTCATTCTAGATTAGCTGTAATCTGAGTCCAATTACATAACCCATTATTGAGCAAGGAATTGAAAGAAGAAATAAAAAATGTAACCACTTCCAATATTTTGAGCTCAAACAATTGGAAGTTTCCCAATAACTTTTTCGTATTGGATGATCACTTACCAAAATAATGAAAACAAGAAAAAACATTATAACATATTCTCACCAAAATAATATGATAGAAGTATAATAAAACAACCCTACAAGATAATCCGACAATAGGAATACTGAAAGGTCTTTTATCCACCTATTAATTATTAATTTCGAACTTATGAAATATTTTGAGAAATTTTTCTCTAATTTCGACCAAATCTGAATGAGTTGATATATACCCATTCCGTTATAAATTTTCATAATGTTGAAGGCAAACAATGTTGATATCGATATTCCCATAAATTTGCATACCAATATCTCAACCTAAATCGATATTTTAAGCAACTACTATTAATGATTTTTTTTTTCTTGGAATGCAAGCATCTTAAGAAGAGTGATAGAGGAACAAATTACCCCAAGGTTAAAGCCGTTGTTAAACAATGTGGCATTTGAAGTACGGTAGACTCTTGTCAACGGCATTAGTTTCTTGTTAGGGGTAAGTATGCTCTTGACGATGTCCACCGGAGACTGCATCTTCCCATTTGAGCATGCTGTGTTATTTGGACTCAAGCTTCCCCATTTCTCAGGGCCAGTTTGACCAGTGTAACTAAATGAGAGTGAATCTGCATGCACGTAGATAAACATCAAACACACAAAAAAAAAAATTGATCAACAATATATATACACATTCAACCATTTACTAAAAAAATAATATTATTTTGACACACGAAATTAACCACACATTGCCAATGTCACATCCTGGCCCGAGCCCCCACCACATCCCGGGCTCGACTCCATCGTAGCACGATATTGTCCGCTTTGGGCCCCGACCACGCCCTCACGGTTTTGTTTCTGGGAATTTACACGAGAACTTCCCAGTGGGTCACCCATCATGGGATTAATCTTGCGTGAACTCACTTAACTTCTGAGTTCCTACGGAACCCGAAGCCAGTGAGCTCCTAAAAGGTCTCGTGCTAGGTATAGATGAGAATATACATATAAGGCTTACAGGATCCACTCCCCTGGGCGATGTGGGATGTCACAGCTAACACCCTTTAATAGAGGTTGGCCCTATCATTGCATGTGGGATAAGACTCATTTGTATTAGAGAGTGTGAGTAACGTTGTTGGTTTTCTGTGTTTAGAAGAGATTCTTTTTCTGATTTTGATGGCAATGCAGATAACAAACATAATTTTGCATTCCTAAAAATCATAACTATGTAACATATTCAAAAATCAGGGTTTTAAAAGTCAGCCTATGCATTATACGGTGGCCAACTGTCGGGATTAACCCATAGTAGAAAGAAAAATCGTAAAAAGAATTAAGCTAGCGGGCCCCAAAACGACCTAGACGAGGACTAGGTGCCCTAAGCAGTCTGGACATTTAAGAAGAGAGGAATAAGAGAAAATGAGTTTCTCTCTCTTCCATTCCCACCTAGTGACCACACTCATCCTTTTATTTACTGAAAATATGACTTTAACTGTAACATCCCACATCGTCCAGGGGAGTGATCCTTAAATGTATATTCTCATCCCTACCTAGCACGAGGCCTTTTGGGAGCTCACTGCTTCGGGTTCCGTCGGAACTCTGAAGTTAAGCGAAAAGGGGGCCAGAGCACTCCCAGGATTGGTGACCCACTAGGAAGTTGCTCGTGAGTTCCCAAAAACAAAACCGTGAGGGCGTGGAGCGGGCCCAAAGTGGACAATATCGTGCTACGGTGGTGGAGCGGGCTCGGGAAGTGGTTCGCCCCGGGCCAGGATGTGACAAATGGTATCAGAGCCAATCCCTGGCAGGAAGTGTGCCGACGAAGACGTCGGGCCCCTAAGGGGGTGGATTGTAACATCCCACATCACCCAGGGGAGTGATCCTTAAATGTATATTCTCATCCCTACCTAGCACGAGGCTTTTTGGGAGCTCACTGGCTTCGGGTTCTGTCGGAACTCCGAAGTTAAGCGAGAAGGGGGCCAGAGCACTCCTAGGATGGGTGACCCACTGGGAAGTTGCTCGTGAGTTCCCAAAAACAAAACCATGAGGGCGTGGTGTGGGCCCAAAGTGGACAATATCGTGCTACAGTGGTGGAGCGGGCCCGGGAAGTGATCCGCCCCGGGCCGGGATGTGACATTAACCCCTAAAGCTTAATTTTCTCCACATAAAACCCGACATAAGTTTTTTTACTCTAATAAAACCCATTGACTAGATTCCACATCAACAAATTCATTAATTATATTAGACTTTACACATTTTTAAAAACAATTATGCCTAAAATACTCCTATTTGAATGTTTGATGTACACAATTAATTCTATAGGGGTTGTAAGGAAGATTTAATGATTTTACAAAAAAAAAGAAAAAAAAATTATTGCCTAATAAATATATAATAACAATAAAACATACCTAATATATGTAATAATACATGCTTAGTTTAGTCAATCAAATTATATTTTACAAATAAATGTAGGTAAATTATTTCACACACACACACACACACATATATATATATATATATATATAACCCAAAAAAATGCTTGATATCGTAAAAATTCATTCGAAATAATTTACCTACAAAAAAAAAGTTATTTGATTTAGTGCACCTACTATTCAAATTTTAAAATGTTAGATGCTTAAAAAAAGCAAAATAATTTACCCAAGAAATGTAAAGTACATGCAAAATAATTTACCTACATAATAAAGCAAACCCAATAGATGCAAAATAATGTACCAACATTATATATATATATATATATATATATATATATTCAATACTAGTTTACCTATTATTTGTACATATAATAATAAAATGTGCCCAATATATGATACATACAAAATAAAATACCTACATAATGAAGAATGTTATTTGATTCAAAATTAATTTACTTACAAAATAAAGCAATTTTATTTGATTTAAAATTAATTTACCTATTATTTGTACATATATCGTATAATAATAAAATGTGCCAAATATATGTAATAATACATGGAAAATATATTACCTACTAATTAAATAAAAGAATGTTATTTGATTCAACATTAATTCACCTACAAAATATATGTTAGTTGCTCATCATAAATTTACATATAGGTAGATTAATTAGTATATATGTTTGAACATATATGTAGTAATGTGCATATATACATATATGTGTGTATGTGTGTGTGTGTGTGTATGTTTTTGACATGTATATATCTATATAGGAATCCTTTAACAAGAGGGATCCCCATTTTTCAAAAAAAAAAAAAATGGAGACACTCTCTTGACCGTTGGATTTGTTTTAATGAAATTGTGTGGTTGAGATTGTGTGGCTTGTGATTTAATTTCAACCACATAATTTCATTAAAACCAATCCAACGTTCAAGAGGGCGTCCCTATTTTTTCTGAAAAATGGGGATCCCTCTTGTTAAAGGATTCCTATATAGATATATACACGTCAAAGACATACACACACACACACACACACATACATATATATATATATATGTGTGTGTATATATGCACATTACTACATATATGTTCAAACATATTATACTAATTAATCTACCTATATGTAAATTTATGATGAGCAACTAACATATATTTTGTAGGTGAATTAATGTTGAATCAAATAACATTCTTTTATTTAATTAGTAGGTAATATATTTTCCATGTATTATTACATATATTTGGCACATTTTATTATTATATCTTGTAACAATAATTGACCTATTATTACAATATATTTACAACTTGTGCCACAATATTCAATTGACCTTAATTACAAGATATAATAATCATTTTATTTAATATTTTATAAAATTATTGTCCAAACAAGTTGGGACAGCTAGCATTTTAATAAAAGCTCCCTTTTAATAAACATGGTTGAACGTGTATTAAGTATTAGTGTGCCCCACCTCCCTTCTATGCGTCCCAGTATTCCACTTCACCAAATGCTTTCTACCCCACATACACTTTTATTTCTCTCTAATTTCACTATAAATTCATATGATTTCTAAAAAATATTTCGTAAAGTATTACAGACTTGCAATTATTTGAACTTTTATCTCATACAATCAAATTTGTCAAAGTACTAAAGATATATAATAAATTTACTTCAATTCATTTAATCCGCTTAGCTCATCTAGGCGCCTAAGTGTCCAAGTGTTAAGCCCCAGCATGTTACTGGACTAGCACCTAGTATCTTTTACAAGCTTGCCAAAAACAAAATGAAAAGTGGGAGAAATTAATAAAGTATGTTGTGGCAAAGTATTTATGCAGAAAACTAAAATCCTTGGAAAGAAAATGGCAAGAATATTAAGCATGCATCTTAAAAGAAACAGAACCGGCTCTTTTGTTCCGTCACTCGTAAAAGCTGAAAAAATAATGACAGTCGAAGTAGGTTATGAGTTCAAATCTCACGCACGAAAGTTGCTGAGAAAGAGAGGTAGATAACATTCAAGGAAACAAATAGGGGAAAGAAAAGCACGGTTCTATATCAGAAAGCAAAATCTAAACGCTCAAGAACTGGTTAGATATGGATATGTTAGAGGGAGAGATATTTCGTACCATCTTGGACAGAAGCCGAAGGGCCGAAGACGAGCAGCAAAGCTATCATAAGGAAGGAGAAGGAAACTCTAAGGGCCATAGTTTAGTTCAATCTCTCAATAATAGAAATGAAACAAGAGACTTCTGCAGGTGGCTTATGTTTTAATAGCTTGTGGCTTCTTTTGCTGCTAACTTTAGGCAGGCGATCTCTCGCTCTCTCTGCTAAATAGCCGTTGTTTCTCGAGAGTCTTGGAGCACCTTAGCTTTGATGTCTTTGCCTATTTATACACTTGCTGCTACTGCTGCCTCCTGTTGCATATATAACCTGCAGTTTGGGGTTTTTATTTGTATTTAAATAACCAATTATGTCTTTATTTAGAAAGCTTCGATATCTTTGTCTGCTTCTTTGCTATAGGGCCCTTGGAATTTAGTGAAAGTGCACATTTGACCTTTCCAGGATTGTGTAACAAAGAGAATTATAATATACTGGGAAATGCTGAGGGATTCTGCATGGATTTTTTGCCGCCTCACTCTTTAACTTCAATTTCTATACCAATATTACAAAACAGATAAATGTTAAAAAGACTCTCAAAGTGAGACTCTCCATGAACTATCTTCCACCTCATATGTTTGGCATAATCTCTACTAATTAATGAAACCCTCTTTGTCAACCAAAAGAGGGTGAAAATACAACTTAGTCTTCTATCACACAAAAAAAATGATGAATAATAATGTAATTTCACAAGTCCAAATTTTACTATTTTTTATTGAAGCATCACCTACATGTGATGTTAAACTACCTCCAATATTTAAAAAATTAAAAATAAAAACAAAAACCTCTCACTCTCCTCACGTTCTCTCTCTCCCTCTCTCCTTCTCATTTTCTAAAAAACTGTGTTCATACACACAAAATGTGTAGGCAAATGCTAGTGTTTTATAATGTTGGCTCATAAATTGTGCCAAAAGCATGAGGTGATAAATATTCTATAGAGAATCTCACTTTTGAAAGAGTCTCCTCAACATTTCTCAAATAAATTTTTAGGATTAAGTAATTAACTATTTTGATACAAGTGATGCAGGGGAGACAATTCCAATACAAAACTTCATGTGTAAAGGTAAATGTTGGGAACCCGCTTGACGTACAATTCATCTGCTCTTGGTAATCAAATTTTACGTTTAAGAGGGGTTGGTCTAATGATAAAATAAACAATGTGGATCGTTATTATATTCGATTTCTATAAGGCATATAAGCATTCTAATTTACTCGATATGTGTGATTTGCTAGTGATATTTGTACATATCCAAAATTATCCTAATTTCATCAAAATTATGAAATCGACTTTGAAAAAAGTTCTTTGTATAGTCCTCAATTTTGATGTTCTACTTCTCTTTGATATTATATGGTCTTTTATTCTTAAGATATGCGGAAAATTTTAGTATAACCCATCCACACATTGCATAAACTTTACATTTTATTTTTGACACCACAAATTGGAGAGATGATTGAAATCAATCGTGTTATTGTTGGGGCCTAATAGTGGAAACACAAAATCTGTTGCCCTATTTCAAATTTTCAATTTTCTTCTTGACGCGTGGGTTTAAATTTGAAAAAAACAATGTTCTAAGTGCATGGCCACGTATGCCCCAGAGCACCGGGGAACGCTTTAATATTAAACTAAAAATAAAATCAATTTTCCACCTCTACCCGTTGTGTTTGTGGACTAATTCAGTAATAATTAAGAAATTATCCTTAAATTATAATTGTTTCTATGCTAATCTATAAGAATGGATCAATTCAATGACCGAAAGATAGTCTTAATTTAAGAATTCGAATTCGAATTCTTTTTGGACTTTAGTGTCTGCAGCCTAAGAACTACATAATTTGGGTCCTTAGTTTGTGTGAAAGAGAAAGTGGAGCTCTTAGTTTGTGTGAGATAGGCCAACGTAATGAGTTAATGAAGACCGTTAGAATCAATTTGAGTGGTCCAGATTTTCTGGTCCTTGGTTTTCGGAAGATCCAGAGTGGATCTCTTTCCTTAATTTGACACCATCTATTTGTAGTTACGTTGGTGCGGTTTTTATAATTTATGTAATGTGCTTATGAATATGTAAAGTTGAATGTCTAGAAACAAAACTCAATTTAACAGCCGGCACCATGTGAATTAGTCTTTCATTATCGACAAATGAATTCGGGACATTTTTTAATAGATAAATACTAATTAGACTTTCTAAAAGTGTAACTCTTTAACGTAAATTTTCGTGTCAATATCATACAAAAAAACATAAGGTAATAGAGAAGATACGAAGAGTTTTGCTTCTAACTTTTAAGAAAGTCTAGGGTTTAGCATTTCTCTTTTTAATATTAAAAAATATATATTACTAAACTATGAGTTAGTTAAATTAGAGGATGTGACCGACCATGAATAAATGCGTTTTAAACGTGTAAACTACCTTGTCGAATATAGGATTCCAAAAAGAAATTGTTTTAAAATATATGCTGAGTGGGTAATCTGCAGAAATAAATTAAAAGTAGAAAGGGTAAGAAAAACAAGATACACATAATGTGAAGGCTTTTCTATGGAAAGCTTCGAGACAGACACTACAGACAGCTAGTGGTTCCATGTCATATATATTGGGACCCCACTAACAAATATATTTAAACTAAAGGTGGAATCAAATTTTAGTTTCGCTAACTCTATTTACGAAATTTAAAATTATGATATTTCACTTATTGAAGAAAATATTATTCGATTGTAGTGCTTAATGGTTAGACAACATTATTCGAAACTAGTAGATTGGACAACGTTCCATGTCAAATTTGTAAGGAACACCACGACCATCTTGGTTCTTTTGATTCCTGAGGTCCATTTTCTAAGTGGCACATAACCCAAGTTTTAGGATACGTTAATGTTTTAAGATACCGTTACAGTAACGTACTAAGCCTGAGCGCAAGTAAAGTTTATCTTTTACTATAGATCAAGCATAAAAGCCAATCACTAATCTCTCAATTACCCAAGTGAAGCAAACAAGGAAAATAAATGAGTAATGGTAAGGCTCTAATTTTCATTATATTTATTAAACTACGAGAATGAGGATTCGAACTTAAATACAGAAGAGGAAACGCACTGTTCTAACAAACTTAATTGATACCAAACCTACAAATTACGGCCGCCCTAACATTTCTGTTCTTTTTTTTTTCCATTAAAAATCACTTGTACAAGGAGGAATACAATACATGCATCAAATGTTGGGAAGGGCTAGTCAAGCTTGGTTTTTTTTTTTAGTCGAAAAACGTCAATTGCATTGAACGAGTCACGCTTGGGTCTTTTTGTAGTCTTTTTTTCAAACCACAACCTTCCCCATAAACCCACTCACCACCCCACTAAAAAAAAGGCACCAAGGATGACCATTTCCTCGACAGATTTAACCCACACCAGTCTAGAAAGCTCAGATGTAATTTTTTTTAAACATAAACAAGACTGCGGAAATCATTTTTCATATAACAATTTCATTGACAGATTAACCCGCACCAGTTAGAAAGCTCAAATGTATTTTTTTTAAACATAAATGAGAGTGCGAAAATTATTTCCCGTGTATTTTCATTCAGAACCTCCCCCCCTAACTTTATTCTGGAGGACAAATACTACCTTACCCAGATACAGATGGGTTTTGGTTCCTAATTGGTGTTGGGGTCCCCCAACAGTCACCAATGGCAAACTGTGCACACTTTATATGGGAAGGTAATGGGTTTCTGGTCCCCTTTGTTCTGCAGTTTTCTGTTGTGTTGTCCAAACAGGCCACTATAATTTTAGCTTCAAATGTCACAAGAACATAGACATCCCATATCCTGCAACAGATGCTCCTTCAAGATATACCATAACCTATTTCTCTTCCAAATCTTTTGAGAATATTGTGAAATTTCAAAACCTCTCTATATGCGATTCTCCGCCTAAAAAGTTGAAAGTTTGTTTGACAAAAAATATTATTGAAACTCCAAAAAAGTCGATCTACAATCATCCCCTTTCAAAAATTTAAGGAAATTGCTCATGGAAAAGCGCACTATGACCTTTAGAGTGTCCAGTAATTAAATTTCTTTCTGATAATAAAAAAAGAAGATTTTTTAGCCAAAATGGTCCATGCAATTGACATAACTCCTCACTTTAGTCCCTGACAATGAAAATCGATAGAAGTAATCTTTGTGTTTGCCCACCATAAATCATTTTGGTCCTTTCGTGAAAAATATATCAATATCCTCATTAAGTAGAGGGATTGGTTTGACAAAAAAATACCCTTAAAAAATGGTCAAGTGGTCGCTTCCATGACAATTTAACGAGGATATGACTGACTTTCTCGTAAGGACCAAAATGATTTACACGGAAGGAACAAAATGATTTATGGTGGCCAAACTCAAAGACCACTTCTATCGATTTTCATTATCAGTGACCAAAGTGAATAATTATGTTAATGACATGGACCATTTTGGCCAAAAAGTCTAATAAAATAGAACTCATGCTCTTCTTGTCCAATAGTTAGAAACAAAACTCATGCAAATCATGATGTATTTGCAAGATTATTGTCATAAAATAAAGTGCCAATAGAATGCAGGAAGACAAAGAACCCCATAATTTTGCCTTTGAAACATTTCCAACAGTCATACGCACCATTTGACAGGACCTGCAGATTAGAAGTTAGAGGAAGCAAATAGGTGATAAGTGGCATCTGGTAAGTATATTCCCCACTAACAAAAATGTAAAAACACATCCCCAGTTGCCACAAAAAAAGCGGTAGATTAGGAGCTCACCTGTTGACAACTCTTTTATTCTCAGCTTCAGAAACAAAGACAGAGAGATTCTCCACCAAAAGTTAAAGAGGATCCACTTTGGATATGCACCATTTGCTTGAGTCCCCACATTGTGAGGATATGTCACATACCTGCAATTTCCTTTGGGTACAAATTTCTTTTGCAGATAACCTTCGAAAATCGTTTATGCTAGGTTGAAAGTTTGATTAATTGGAGAGTAAATTGTAGCAATGGTCCCTTAACTTTAACTCAATTGAAGCAAAGGTCCTTCAACTAAAAATCCATTACCATTAGTCCTTCAACTCATCAAAACGTGCAGCTATAGTCTCTCAACTAAAAATCTATTACCATTGGTCCCTCAACTTTAATCCAACTGGAGAAATGGTCCCTCAGTTTTAACCCAATTGGAGCAATGGTCCCTCAACTTTAACCCAATTGTAGCAATGGTCATTCCAACATAACTCATTTTGACAAAATTCTGACGAAGTTGACTAAAATAATCATAGCTACACGTTTTGATGAGTTGAGAGACCCCAATTGTAGCTATGGTCCTTCCAACATAACTTATTTTGACAAAATTCTGACGAAGTTAACAAAAAGAACCATAGCTACACATTTTGATGAGTTGAGGGACCAATGGTAATGGGTTTTTAGTTAAGGGACCATTGCTACAATTTACTCTTAATTGGAAGATTAGAGGGATTAGGAGCAGAAGTTACAGCAGAACCAGTTCCTCTAGGAGGGCTACACAACTCGAGATCTGGATTCGATCATTTTGTCAAGGAGTAATAAGAAGATAACGAACTACTCCAGAAACGTTCTGAAGATACTTATTCCTAGGTTCAACAGTGTCATCACTCATCTACTATACATTTTCTCTCGGTTGCATAACATTTATCGTCATTCAATCTAGTCGATGAATATATCTAGACAACGAACAAGGATCTGCAAACAACTCTCAGATGACAAATTCTGAGAGTTCTGGCGGATCTCAAAAGGAACTTCGACATGTTTAAGCAAAACTGTCGAACAAATTCAGGAGCGCAAGGGAAAAACACAAACATCTCTCCCACATTGTTAGCTCTCTCTTGTATAATTCAAAAACTTTGATTTTATAGACTTCTTAAGGAACAACATTGGTGACTCCTGATTTAACGCGATAAGCATATATAAATTCAACTTCATCAGAAAAAGTTGTGAAAACAATACGACAGCATAACTTTCCTTAAAGCCGGCATTCTTTAACAGCGATTTAACAATGTATGAATAAACGGGTGAGTAACGTTAATTTTCGATTAAATTTTCAGTATCCAACAAGGAAAATGTAACAGGAGAATATCCTTCCCCTTCTATTGCAGTTTTTGTACAAGTAGGAGGGAGCTAAAGTCTATAATTTACAAAATCATTGAATACCACTACGATAAAACTTCAAGCATACGTACTGCAAGTATCGAAACATAACTCTACTGCATCATGTCATGCGACAAAATATTCAGACAGAACACGAAACTAATGCTATTCGAAGACATATAATTTCATAGTAACATAAAAGCGTGACAAAATACACAAAACAAAATTATAAAAAATATAAATGAAAAAAGTGCGTGCCTTAGGAAAGCATTACTTATTGTAGAGCATACGTTGCTTTTAGATATTCTACAATTTCTGCACTTTCGAACATTTCCACCCCCGTATTTGGATCTTCTAAGAAAGGAGCCTGTCAAAATGTTAAGATTGAGACTGTCAAGTTACTAAATCACGGCATGTCAAACGGAGATGAAATCTTTCATTCTCTTACGATAAAACCACAGCTTCAGGAATTCATTGTAGATTATTGAAAGTACCTGAAAACGTCCGGTTTTCTCAAACAGTATTTGTCGTTTTGGACTGCCACGAGCACAGCTGAAAAGAGTATTCATAATCTCTCAGTAATAGACTTTACATCTTTGTACACAAAAACAGAAACAGGTGACGTTGAAAGGAAGGCTAAACAAGTTCTTCCAAAAGATGATGGGTCGCTTTGCATCAGAAAAACCTTGAAACAGGCAATCATCCTTTACAACACAATGGAAAAATAATGCTCCATACCCGAGTTCAGAAACAACAGAGATATATTCAGAGAGACGTGGATAATAAAAAAAACCCTAAGAGAGTGAGAAAGTGGAAATATTAGAAAAATTAAATTTTCAGAAAAATGTTCAAAATTGACGCCAAAATGTATCCTCAAATAGATAGAAACATGTTAGATAAATATGAATCATACACACCAGCACACACATGCAGAATCATAAAACCATGTAATTAATAGGGGCTAAAAAGAGTACACAGCAGATAAATGTAACAATAAATCGCATCTTCCCAATACGCAACCTTGGAACGATACAACTGTAAAAGTACATACATTAACATAGATATAACACTGGGACACAAAATACCACAAATTTACGGGGCTTGGATTAGGGTTCTTATGTTCATCTAATGTTTTTGCTTGTGAGTGTATCTGCACGCTAGTGCATATTCAATCACATTCCTATCAAAAAACATTGTGTATGTACAAATGAAGCGTTGTTACTATGGTCTTATAATATTCTTCATGTGCACCAGAGATAGTTTTATCAATATTGTATGACTTCCTATACAAAAGCCAAAACCAATGCTATCATCACACAACCGCCAACGAAAAAGATAGTTCACAAGTAAAAAGTTCACTTAGAATTGTGTGCTACTTGATGAATTATGAAAACTAATAATAACGCAAGACCTAAACATAATTATTGTTACTCATATTTACCTGCGATATATGTGAGGCAGTTCTAACTCTACAAGTACTTCACGCACAAGTTTGCAAAAAGGAGATCCCTGAAACAGACAAAAATTTCAAACTACGACTTGGCGTGTGTGTGATGTATCAGTATATATATGTATAGATAGAAGAAACCAAAATTCATATGTAAACATGGTAGCAACACATGCATATATTTAAAAAAAAAAAAATCAAGGCATATCTATCATGTATAATAAAGACCTCAAATAAGTTAGGATATAAAGTACAGAGCATGACAGTCTAACCTCATATGCCCATACTAAAAGTGGTTTGGGTGGTAGTTTTGATGGAGAATAGCGAGAACCCTGAATGGAATTATCGAACAAGAGATTGATCAATTAAGTTTGTAAAACAAATTACATATAGTAGCGAAATCATGAAAATCTAACATGGGCTTTCAATGTGGGCAAACTTTAGTGTTTGCATTTAATGAACTAGGCATATTCTAGGAGGACACACGCCCCCTCACTCACAACGAATCAAAAGAAAGAGGTTGTGAAAAGAATTACAGACTTAAAGAATTCAAACAAACTAACCTTTCCCGCACGACCAATCATAGCAAAGCCTGCAGTCAAAGTCTGCAATCGAGAGTTGAAATAAATAAATAACTAAAAACAACAATTTTACAACCAGAAGAATTAATTAAAAATATACTTTCTAAAGATAAAAAGAAAATTTGAGACGAGTCAAATGCTAACCGTTAACAAACCAAGTGACAATGCAAGAGGAACAGTTCCATCACCTGCACAAACATTTGGGGGACCGGGGGTAAGAAATATTAAAAAGAATTTGGTGTAAAATGGTTGGCATGAACGAATAATATAGTTAGTAGAAGCTCTTATTCAAGAAAGTGTAGCTTCTGTAAAAAGCAAAGAAATAAAAAGCGAAAATGCATCGCGATATAGAAGCATAACTTGTAGAGCCTAGGTATACTGCTTCCATAACAAATAGTTACCATAAACTTAACGTATAAAAATGTACCCAAACGTCATAGTGTAGTTGTATTATGTATCTATCCCCTATCATGTCTGCATACACTGTAAGATGAAGGTAATACAATGAACATAATGAAATAACGTGATTGTAGCAAGATGAGTGTGACCACACGCACCATATTTCCCAACCAAGTACTTGATTATGTCATCTGATTCATACATTGAAACTCCAGTGTTCGGATCCACCTGCGACCAAACACAAAAATTGCAATGTAGCTGCCACTCAAAGCCATTGTGATATGATAATGAGATGAAACTAAGGTATATGTAACAACAGGCATAAAAACAAAACTAGTGAATGATACGGAGAAGTAAAAACTATGAGAGCTATTAATATTTCGTTGTGTGTGAAAGATTCTTATCATCATAGCCGAGGAGAAACTTAAGTGTTAGCTTTGTGTTTTTCAAATGTTCTTTAGTTGACGGAATCATTTAGCTATATTTTCAAAAGGTTCTAATGTTTATATATAGCACTTATTATCTATTAGGTTTCCTTTTTTATTCTAAATATCTGCAAATTCCCTTCTCTTGGAAATTTGCCTATGAGATTCTTAAACAAAAAGTCTTCAAAACAGCACTAAATCGTCCAAACATAGCTGAAATTTAACACCTCCAGGAATGGTCATAGGTTCGTAATGACACAATGGCAACAAGCAATAATCTCAAAAGTGAGTACACGAAAAATTGGAGAGTTTTGCTAGAGATATTTCATGAAAGACAGAGAAAGCAACTTGATCCATCTTATTGCTAATACATTGGAGCTGCTAAGCACTACATTAATACTTTAAAAATTCTGCTTTCTTTTGAATCTAATTATAAAGTCTACCATTATTAAGGATTATTTACATTACATCCCTCTCAAAGACAAACGCCCCCCTGACTGCGATGATAAAAAGGAAAACAATAATTTAAAGAGTACAGTATCTAACCATGTAAGGGAACTGCTGTTTTCCGCCCATCTCAGCAACCTTGCGACGAAAGTTTGGACCACCTTGTGGGCAAGGATAAAATAGAACATCGAGGTCCAATACTGCAACAATTTCCCTAACCTATACATACATAAAATGTCAATTCATAAATAAAGAAATAACATGTAACGGTATTCATCAAAATACATAATAATCAATTGAAAAGCACATTGATGACCTTAAGAGCCATTGATGCACATATTTAATCAAAATCTTGACAATTAGAGGATCCCTTAATTGGCCAGGTAGCAATGAAGCTCAAAAAGTGTTTATCTTGGATGAAACAGAAGGTCAATAGCCTGATCCCAAATTACACTACTCAATATCAATATGGCTAAAACTAAATGCCTAAAAGCAACCTAAACACCTAACCTATTCGTAACCGCAGATTTCAACATTATACCCATCAAAGAATGATGATGCACTGGATTAAATGGGACAGTACAGTAATGATATCATGTGTATGGACTCAAGTCATACAGAGAATACTACGGACAAAAATAAAAAAGGACCTTTCATATGGATACAGGAAGTGATTTTCACACACCCTTTTTAGCCTCTTACACACCCTTGTTTAATCCTAGCCACTGATTCCGTTTGATTCATTCAACCCAATGGCCATAAATAAAGAGAGGTGCGTGAGAAAACTAAAAAGGGTGTGTGAAAATCACTTCCCTATATATATATATATATGCTTTTATATTTATAAACTACATGGAAATTTCAGGGGTTGAAGTTACCTTCCGGCAGAATGGACACCTGTGCATTATCCAACAGAAAAAAAAATACATGCAGTCAGTTTTAGAGTGGTATGGATAAAACTCAGGGGGACTAGAAATTTCTACCAAAAAGAATTAAATTACAGAAACAATACAATGGGATGAAAATACAGTACCCTTCAAACTCATATATCTCAATAGGCTTCGCCGGACGGGGGCCTACTTTTGAAGTCTCTTTGACCTTAGAATCTGTTACATGAAAATTGGACAGAAAAAAAAAATGAAACCTCTTACACTCGGATACTTGAAGTTATCAGATCTCTTGGTTACTGTTCAAAAACTGTATTAAAACAAACCAAAAATTCATATTCACAACGACAGCAAAATGCTTGATGCCAAAAACAACTTTCATATTACGGAAAAATCATGATGGCCAACATAGGAAAACTTCTTCATAACTTAAAAATAGTTACTTTTAGTTCTGATTAGACTCAACATACACTAATACCAGCCGTTTAACAACAATTTCTTAAATCATCTTCATTACAAGGGCATGCCATAAATCATATCAACTCAAACTAACACGTACCATTAAACTCGAGAGCATACTGGTCCGAAGGAATATCATTTTTCGGAACGAAAGAGAAAGAATACCTGCCAATGTACAACCAAAACAGGAAAGCAGAAAAAAAAATGAAGTCAGAACTGTCTTTTGCTAGCACTATACTGAAATTTGGTACTTAAAATACTCAGTGTAGTTTATTATAACATATCTAATTCAAAATTTCAGCTTAGTGGTGCATTAGCATAGTTTGAAAAAAACGCGCAATATATATAGCGCTATATATCCCGTCACGTAAGAGATTTTGCAGTATAACACAAAATATCACGATAGTCTAAAAAAATGTTCGATTTTTATGCGATATTCAGCAATATACCACACCAAATGCCTCGTGATCGTATTGCTACGACAATCACCACATCCATCCATTCAATGAAAATGACTATAGTACGAGTTTATTATGCATTAATGTGAAATTATTATTAAATTATATGTGTTTTGTTGCAAGTATCAAATAGCTACTATACATTTGTCGAGACTAGAAGTTTATCATATATATTTATCAATACTATTTTACGCTATACAAGTCTCATATAGCTTATTGCATAGCGAAACCGTTCACGAGAAGCGATTTCAAACTAAGCTAAACAGCACAAATTTACATGGTAAACAAACCCAAGTGCAAATAAAGCAACAATCTTTAAATTACTGAACAAAAAAATTAATTTAAAGAAATTTTTTTAAAAAAAAATTAAAATTTGGTTACCCAGAAACGAAAACGCCAGTCCCCAACCGGAAGAACAAGGCAAGAGCAGCCCCTAAGACGTCCCAAACTTTGTCAGGCCTGACGCCGAACCGCTTCGGCTCCGGCGGCTTGAAATTGGGCGGAGGAGCAAATGTTAACGGTTGCGATGAAGGTTCTGGTTTGGTTTGAACAGAAGCTGAAGTTTGGGGGGTCTCAGAGGACTCTGTAGTAGCTCTAATAGTACAGAATTTTCTTTTGGGTATTGTGGGGGATAAAAAAGGCGGGAAAATTGAACTGGGAATTAGGTTTAGAGCTTTGGCCATGGCTTTTGGGGGTTTTTGGGGGAAGGGGGCTTGGAATTGGAGAGATTGAGTTGGGAATTATGAAGTATGTGACTGTGAATCAATTCACTTCTGGTGAACAATGGAGAGAGACAAGTACTTGCACTTGCTAGATTTCCAAACCAAATGATTGGTTGGAACTTGGAACTAGGAACTGAGGGATGATGGGCTCAAACTATAATTTTGTGTTTTGGAATGCCTATTGGAAACACTTGGTCATGAACTTACGGAATTCTATACTTTTAATGAGAATTGTTCACATTATTTATCATTATATTATGTCTCTAGAAAACCAATAAAATATGAGATTATTTAGGACTCGTTTGAAAATACCTTTAAAATAATTGAAAGTATTTTTAGAGAAAAAAAAAATTTTGGTTCTAAAAGCACTTCAAAGTGTTTCCTACAAAAAGTACATAACTTGTGCTTGTTCCAAGAAGTACCTCAAGTGTTTTTCTAAGATTCACTTGAGTTTTTATTAAGGATTGGTTCCAAAAACATTTTCGCCAAAAGCACTTTCAATCATTTTAAAAACACTTTAAATGAGCATTTAGTCGTTCAACTGTATAAAATCAGATGGTCGAAATTGATAAAGCACTACAAACCGTCTATCTATTTGTTGCAGTTGATTAATTAAACGACCTTAGTTTGAACTAATTCTTTACAAAAATAATCTTTATTGAATAAATAATCTTAATTTGAACGATTCTTATCATGAGCATGAAGTTCAGTAAATCGACCACGAAGTATTTTAACAAGAAATTCCTTCACAATTTTGTGAAACCAAACATTGTTGTTTAAAATAAGTTTTTTTTTTTATAAGGTTTAAAACATGTGATTGGGTGGCAACAATGCAAAAACATGCAACCAACATTGTACATGTCAAGTTCAGTCATATGCCAATTCATAAATGAAATATCTCAAACTCATTGAGACAATTGTGAAACTAACTTTTCAATACAACTCCAATATGGGCAATTAGGCATATTACGATTCCAACCATGCATTTCCAATTATAAGAAAAAGATAAATTAAATTAATAAATTTGAGTTTCCTTTGCATGTGGTGGAGAGATTTTTCCAGTCTGTCCAAAACATTACATATCATTATATAATTGGAGGAATTTTTTTTTTAGTGTTCCTCTCTAATTTTACGATGTCATGTGGTGTTCCATCCTGTGTTTTTGACACAATGAAAATCTCTCCTCTCATTCTTGTGTTGGATGTGAAGTTAATACTGTTTGTTTAAGGTCGTTGCACCACCTCCTTTAGTTTGAAAGTTATTGCTTTTTATGTTGTTGTGGGATTATTTTTATAGTAATGCTTGTTAGAGACACAAATTAACATACTTATTAATATACGTTTATATACAGGTAGGTCTTGTAGACAATGGTAAGGTCTATCTCTATTAGAGATTGTGTCAGCATGTTGTTTTTATGTAAATAAATTTATGGGTAAAAGACCGTTTACTACCCTCATATTTCATGGTTTTCAACATTTAGTACATCAAGTTTTTTTCGTCTCAGAGTCATACCTAAAGTGTAAATTTTGGGACAGTCTCATACATCCGTTAGTCAAACTGTTAAGTCTCCCGTTAACTATGACGTGGCGCCCATGTGCACAATGACTGAGCACCACGTGTCACCCACGTGGAAATTAAAAATAAATTATTTATAAAATAAAATAAATAAAATATATATATATATATATATTAAAAATATTTATAAAAAAAAATTAAAAAAAAAAAAAAAAAAACCTTCATCTTCCCCAGATTCGGAGGAAGAAGAAGAAGAAGAAGAATGAGAAGGAAGAAGAAGGAAAGAGGAGAAGAAGGGGAAGGAAGAAGGAAGAAGGAGGAAGGAAGAAGGAGAAGAAGGAGGAAGAAGAAAGAAAAAAAAAAACCTTCATCTTCCCCAGATTCGGAAGAAGAAGGAGAAGGAAGAAGAAGAAAGAATGAGAAGAAGGGGAAAGAAGGATGAAGGAAGAAGGAGAAGAAGGAGGAAGAAGAAGAAAAAAAAAAACCGAATCTGCAACCTTGATTCGGAGGAAGAAGAAGAAGAAGGAGAAGAAGAAGAAGAAGAAGAAGAAGAAGGACGGAGAAGAAGGAGGAAGAAGAAGAAAAAGAAAAAAAACCGAATCTGCAACCCAGATTTGGAGGAAGAAGAAGAAGGAAGAAGAAAAAAAAAACCAAATCTGCAACCCAGATTCGGAGGAATAAGAAGAAGAAGGAAGAATAAAAGAAAAAAAAACCTGCATATTCAGAAGAAGAAGAAGAAGAAGAAGAAGAAGAAGGAGAAGGAAGAAGGAAGAAGGAGGAAGAAGAAGAATGAGAAGGAAGAATGAGAAAGGAGGAAGAAGAAGAAAAAAAAAAAACCGAATCTGCAACCCAGATTCGGAGGAAGAAGAAGAAGAAGAAGAAGAAGAAGAAGAAGGAGAAGGAAGAATGAGGAAGAAGAAAGAAAAAAAAAACCGAATTTGCAACCCAGATTCGGAGGAAGAAGAAGAAGAAGAAGAAGAAGAAGAAGAAGAAGAAGAAGAAGAAGAAGAAGAAGAAGAAGAAGAAGAAGAAGAAGAAGAAGTGGATGACACGTGACGCCCAGTCATTGTCCACATGGGTGCCACGTCACAATTAACGGCAGATTTAACAGTTTGACTAACGGATGAATGAGACTGTCTTAAAATTTACACTTTAGGTATGACTCTGGGACGAAAAAAAACTTGATGTACTAAATGTTGAAAACCACAAAACATGAGGGTAGTAAACAATCTTTTTCCCTAAATTTATTGTTTCTAATTTACCCTATCATGTGCCTTATAAAAGAGTGATAGTTCGTGTCTAACCAAATTCAACACAAACACGAAATCGAGTCCTCTTTTTCAAACCCAAACACAGTTTTATTAAACATGTTAATGTTCATAAGTACCAAAACTACTCATAAAATATATTGTCTACATCAAATAAACGGGATAAATTTTCATTTCATCATTAGTTTAAATGGGTTATCTCAGAAGAAAGAATGATTTCCAATGATTTGTATTCATCTCATTCAAGGGTATATATACAATCATATACAATCCTATCATAATATAGGAAAGAATAATTACATCCTAAACTAGGAAACCAAATATGGTAGGAATCCCACAATTGTAGGAATCCTAATCCAAGTCAACATTCCCCCTCAAGTTGGTGCATAGATGTTACACATGCCCAACTTGTCTAGAAACCTTGAGAACTTGTCACTAGAAACCTCCTTAGTGAGAATATCTGCTACTTGGTCTTCAGTTCCTATTGAAGGAACCTCAATTACTTTGCTTTCTAGCTTTTCTTTAATGAAGAACCTGTCAACCTCTACATGCTTGGTCCTATCATGTTGCACTGGATTATGAGCAATATCACGAGCAGCTTTATTGTCACAAAATAACTTCATCGGCTGACCATGTTTGACCCCCAAGTCTTGTAACAGAAACTTAAGCCATAAGATTTCACAAATACTAAGTGTCATACCTCTAGTATGGGCCAAGTACATTAATCTTCCTACTAACCTTTGGTACTTCCCTTTTTCGACCGGTACTTGGTTCTGATCGATACCCAACTTCATTCATTCGGCCAACAGAGTAGCTACCGGCTTACACGCCGATATGCCGGTTTCTTCTAAAAGGTCAAGAACATACTTCCCTTGTGATAGAAATATTCCGGACTTGCATCTCGACACTTCAATCCCAAGGAAATATTTTAAAGAACCCAGATCTTTCATTTCGAATTCCGAGGACAAATACTTTTTCAAGACTGCTTGCTCAACTGGGTCGTTACGTGACCACCATGTCATGCACATATACAATGAGAGTTGTAACCTTTCTGTTCTGGCATTTCAGAAATAACGTGTGATCCCAATTACTTTGCCTATAACCGAATGCTCTCATGGACTTGGTAAATCTACCAAACTAGGCTCTCGGAGGCTGCTTCAACCCATACAATGATTTCCTGAGCTTACATACCTTTTGTTTCCGTATGTCCAGATCATTACACCCTGGTGGAAGGTCCATGTAAATCTCCTCGGTTAGATCTCCATGGAGGAATGCATTTTTTACGTCGAATTGTTGCAAAGGCCAATCTAGGTTTGCTGCTATGGACAGTAGAACACGGACTGTATTGATCTTCACCACTGGTACAAACGTATCAGTATTGTCGATGCCATATTTCTGTGTATACCCATTTGCCACAAATCTTGCTTTAAAGCGATCCACCGTTCCATTTGCTTTGTATTTTACTGTATAGACCCATTTGCATCCCACAGATTTCTTTCCAGCTGGTAAGTCAGTTATTTCCCAGGTAGCATTCTTCTTCAACGATCTCAATTCCTCGTTCATTGCATCTTTCCAGCGGGAATCTGCTAAGGCCTCCTGCACACTGTTAGAAATAGATATAGTAGATAATTGATATACAAATGACTTATTTGATTCTAACAGGTGACAGGTAGACACATAATTGTTTAATGGATATCTCACTCTTGAATCTGAATTTGGTTCACTCACGGAGTACTTGTGTTTACACTTAGGATCTGCCTCATAAGTGGGTTTGGGAATACCTCGGTTAATACGCTCTGGAAGGCGACGAAGTGGAGGTGCATTCGGTGTAGAAGACGATTGGTTATGAGAATTAACAGAAGACGAGTTCATGCTTTGACCTGATATAACATCTGGAGAAGGATCCCGTGACAATTACTGCTCGGTTCCATTGAAAACAGTGGGTTGTTGCTGCTCGGTTCTATTAAAAACAGTGGGCTGCAGCTCACTTTCAAGACCAAAACCCATGGGACCCGTGGGCTGGTCCTCCTCCTGAATTGTTAGCTTCAGTTGAGTGGGCTTGGGCCATTGTCCGTTGGCCTGCTAATCACTAAACGTGCGCTGTTGCTTCGTGGACTGCAGAGGTTACTCCATGGGCTGCAAAGGTTGCTCTGTGGACTCCAACCGTGAAGGCTGCAAAGGCTGCTCTTCGTACAGCTCATTTCTAGCTACGGGAAAGTAATCAAAGGTCAGAACGTCACTATCTCGGGTCAGAACTTCACCATCTCTGTACTCCCCCTGAAGTGAGGACGCGGAGGATCCAAAAAACATATCATGCTCATGGAAAATCACATCCTGAGTGAAACATTTTCTTACTTGGATGATGATAACAACGATATCCTTTCTGGGTAGTAGCATAACCCAAAAACACACAACGGAGGGCTCGAGGCTCAAGTTTATTACTCCGTTGAGGATGATGAAGTTGAACAAACACGACACACCCGAAGACCTGCGGGAGAAGATTTGAAGTCAGTAGACAGCTTGTTTGAGACATGAGAGCCTGAAATGGCGTATGGAAGTTGATGGTACGAGAAGGAAAACGATTAATAAGATAGGCCGCAGACGTAAGTGCTTCACCCCAATAATGTAGAGGCAGATGTGCTTCAATGAGGAGTATACGGGCACGTGGTCTGATGATTTGTATTCATCTCATTCAAAGGTATATTGTGAGAACCCATATTTTATAAAATGTATATACTATTATTCACCTAGTTTTGGTTTAGAATTTCCACAACTTAGCCATTAAGTTACAATCGATTTATGTATATTTATCATACTGAAGTTTCGGTACATATGCTGCTGACTCACCACATTGGCTTAGCATGAGGTGTTAGTAGGAGGAAGAGTATGATGGAGCTGTGTCAACGTGGTGGCATTCTCACTATCTAAGGTATCATTTTTTTTAGCTTGAGGTGGCAAGTATGTGAACAGGTGTCCTTAGCGTGTAGTTCAAACTACAACGCAGAAGCAAAAGAGGTGTATGATTCATGGTTTTATAAGCAGGAGCTGTCGACGTAAGGAAAAAAATTATCCCTCTTTGGTTTGAGAACCAATCTGAAGCCCCAACTCCTATATATATCTATTCATACTTTATTAATATTATTCATGGTCTCTAAGTGCTGCAGCCGACCATTTCAACTATAAATAGGGTAGTTACCCTTTGGTTTCCAAACGCAAACATATAGAATTTGCATGGAGCATGCAAATGGTTTAGTTCATATATATATATATATATATATATATATATAGAGAGAGAGAGAGAGAGAGAGAGCTTCAGAACTGAAACGAGAGGGTGAAACTACCATGAGTATTTGATAGAGTTCGGATTATAGAGTAGAAGGTTTTTATATATAAGGGAAATGAGTAAGAAGTTGCAAACTGAGAGATGGCTTGTAGTGTTCAATCAACAGCATGCTATTTATAGAGGAACTCCAGTTACCACGACGGTTGTGTGTAATCAAGGTGTTGGTAAGGGACATTGCTTGTTTGCTTTGGACTCCAGGTAGGGGAAATAAGGCAGACCTTTACAGAAATTGATTTTATTAAATTTCGTGAAATGTTATAATATTCTTGATCTTTTTGGTTGATTTATATGATTGAGTTTAATTGGCTAATTGCTTTAGTTAAGTGTTTACTTGTTATTGGTTATGGAATTATTGTTGGAATGCTATTCGTTGAGAATATACTGTGAAATATGTGAAAGGTAAAATGACATCATTTGTGCATCATTCATATTGATGTGGTTGGATTTTCAGTGTTCAAATTGGAAGTATGGAAATGAGGGTAGTTGGAAAGGATCTTTTGTGTAGTTGAATCTATTCATTGTGAAACCAGTTCCAGGCGAGCCTGATGTGCACAGTAGAATAGGATATCGACGGGAATTGTCGATGTGGGTGATTTGGGCTGGAGATCAATGAATTAGATAAGATGACTAGCAAAAGGGGTTGATGAACTTGGGATATCGTATGGGGGTTGGTTTCTATAATGGAACATTCGAACCACCTTTGCGGGGGTAAAATGCATGGTATGGGACGTGCAGGTCCGCGTTTTTTATTATATTAATTAACGGGGGTAGCCGAAGAGGTTCAATTGCATTCATGGATTATTTTATCAATAATGATTTGATATTCGGCTATATGATTTCATGACACATAATTTAATATTGTCAATTTACTGTGATAAGGTTATGTCCCTACTGAGCGACGGTGGTTGTTACTCACCCCTAACCTATTATTTTACAGATGAGTTATTTGGCAACACTGGTGATAGACGAACTGAGGTTGTGTTAGACGAGAGGGATCTAAGAGTGTTGATTTATTATTTTTGTACACCTTGTAAGAATTTTGGAGTTATTTTAATAAGAGGAGTTTAATTTTCCAACCCGTTTCAATTTCCTTTTATTTATTTAGCTTTTAACTCACGTTTCAGATTCGGGTTCGAATTTTTACTATCGACCCGGGTTCAGGGCGTGACATATTGTTGACCCTAAAAATTACAAAGCCTACGTGGCGCGCAGGCCGAATAATCTATGAGCTAACTACGTCCTTCGGTGAATGCGGGCGTGCCAACTCGTCGGCCGAGCTCGGCCGATGAGTAAATTTGTTGATGTTGCGTTGGGTCGCGCTACTGACTTCTTCGTCTTGCGATTGCGGCCGAGAAAGGAACACGTCTCGGCCTCCTGGATTCTCAAACCTGAAGACAAGGTTACTATTATTACGAAGCTCACAAATCAAATTCGGCTTTCAATGTGCCGAATGTAATAACTGTAACACCTCACTTCGTCGAGAAGACTAATGAGATGACCTCGACCAAAAAAGGATTTAGAAACCCTTCTCGACCGAGACTTGGATAGACAACCGACCGTGCCCGCCGCAGTGCTGTTGATGCCAACGGAAGGTACTGCGAGTTCGGCCAATTCTACGGTGACAGAGCTATCTATGCCGACTTAAGATATCACCGGTTGCTTTCATAGTGTTGTTGATGCCAACGGAAGATGTGTCAGTGAAAAAGAAAAAGAAAAAGTTCTCAAGTTGTTGAGGATTTGCGCAGGGCAATTTTGTATTGATTTTGCGGGGCTCTTACTGACGCGCAGCCTCCCCTATTTATAGCACTGGACCTTGAGTTACAATCCTACTCGAACTAGGCTTTCTTCTCCGGATCAACAACACCTCGACCAGTCCTATCTTGACTAGGATTGTGAACCTAGTCCCTTTTCGAGTCGGCTCCCTTCCGGATTATCATACTTGCCGAGACTCCTTGTTGTACCAGGACTCGTCTTCGCAAATACCAGCCGGCCTAGTTTTAGAAGCCCACGATCTGAACGACCCGAGGCTCCCCTGTTGCCAGGCCTTCTTGGCCGAGAATGGTTCTGTACTCGGCCCAAATTGATATTTTGGGCCCAAACATTGCCCCCTCGCTTTTGAGGTCCTCGGCCTGAACTCTTTGGCCGAGTTTCGACCTTGAAGAAGCGAATCTAGTTCACAGAACCCAAGTACTCTATTTTCAAGGCGCATTTATTGAGCACGATCGCACGATCTTGAACCTGCAAACCTCCACTCCACGTGGCAGCCTGTGACTCGGCATTTCCTAATAATGACGTCTGAGGCGTGCGGTTACTCGAACCGTCAGGTCATCATGACCTTATGGCTAAACCTAGCCATCCTTATCTCAATTCGTGAGCCACTTCTCAGCGTGCGGACGCCGAAACGTCTTTCGCCATCAATCTCGCCGTCACACGCAATCGTGCGCCCCCAAAACCCGAAACCCCCCGGTCTTCTCAACTGCATTCCTTGAATGCTCATCATGGTCAGTGATTTCTTCGGTCGATTTTACCCTTTATTTTTGAATTTCGAACGATTGCACTTCCTTCCCCATCTCTATAAATACTGGAATTTTCCCATTTGCACTTTACGCTCTCAAAACTTTCTGAAATTTCTTGCCATTTCTCTCTAGTGCATCTCTTTCTTCCAGGTCTTCGTTTTTAAATTCCTCAACCCAGAAAACTTTTCTTTTTACATCGTACCTTTAAATCTCCTAAAATGGCCTCTTTTATTTCCAAGATCTCCAAGGAATGTGATAAGTGTCAGAAAATCCTTGATCGAAGCTCGATCAAGACCATACGGTTTGAAAGCGACATGAGCACTTCTCACCAAATCTTGGGTCCACTTTTCAAAGCTGCAGTACCATCCGCCATTACTGCACTTCTCCAAGAGCACTGCCTGTCACCCTTGTTCCAAGGGTTTGAATGGTCGCGATGTGATGCGGCAAGGCCCCAAGGCTCCTGGCCCTCGACCACCACAACCTGGGTGGCCTGGGTTGTTCGGATGGAAAAACTCTTCGGCGAGCAATGGAAAGCCCTTGGCATTTACGACGCCATTCTCCTCTCGTCAATGGATGTCGTTCTTGACAAGGAGCTCCTCCTAGCAGCCCTATGCTTTTGGTGTTCGGCTACCAACACCATGGTCCTCCCTCTTGGCCCCATTGGCCCCACCATTCTCGATATCACTACCATATTGGGAACTTCGGCCTCTGGGATTCCCATCGATGCTGCCCTCTCTGGGTACCCGTCGAACCTCGACATGAAGACTCTTTTCGACAAACGGGCCTTTGAGACGTTGAGCCGTGAGGGCCACACACCCTCGAAAGAGGACGTCCACAAACTCCACAAGAACTTCTTCAACTACAACACCCTCTACCTCCATTTTGCCGGCCGAGGGGAGGAGGCTCCGCGAGAAGGGGAACATGAGGCATTCCTCTTCTATTGGTACAACAAGTATATTTGTTGTACCAAGTCAAACAAATGCTTGGTCGAGAACATGCCGGTGGCAGAAGCCCTGGCTAGTGGTCACGCCCTGTCCCTTAGTCCCAACATTCTTGCCCATCTCTTCCGCTGTCTAGCCGAGATGACCCTTCATCAGATCGACCCCTACCAGAACGGTCCCCTCTGGGTCTTTCAACTTTGGCTGCAGGTTTACTTCGCTTCTCTTCGGCCGGCAATCGCTGAGTTCTCCCCAACAGAAGCGCTTGGACCCCAGCTGGCCTCCCGACCAACACCTCCTCACCAAGCCGAAGAGGTTTTTAAGTATCTTTTTGCTCTGGATGACCTCTCTGATGACGAGCTCCTGATATGTCGTCGTCGAGACTATCCTTCCTCCATCAGGTTACCTACCTCCATGTGGGGCGCGGACGAAGATGCCGACCTTCGTCAATCCTGGAGGTCGTTCGTGCTTACTCGCGACCTCCATCTCGGCTGTGACGCGAAGCGAGCAGGCTGGGAAGTGTACCATCCCAACTTCTTAGCTCGACAACTCGGCTACCTCCAAGGTTGCCCGGTTCCCCTCCTCTCCTCGCGAACCGTCTTGAGCCGTGGACGCGAGCCTGGTTCCTCGGAGCAGGAATGTAATGCCGCCAAGAGGGAGTTCCAGGAGCAATGCCAGGGATTCCGCCTTCGACCGACCACTCCAGAAGCACTCAGCACCGATACTTTCGGCGAGTGGTGGGAAAAATACACCCAGGAGTTCTTTGGCGTCCCGGTCGAAGACGTGTTGAAGAAACTTTTCGGTGGTCGGCCCAGGAAGGCCTCTGCCCTCCAGGCCCAAGGTAGTTATTTCTCCATTTTTTCCTTCAATTTTGGATTTGTTGATTTGCTTTACTAATCCGTTTTTCCTTTCTCAGGTAGCCGGCCGTCACGAAAAGTGGAGGTGGTTGCTGCAGCTGCGGCCGATAAGAAATCGACCGTTTCTAAAACATCTAAGAGCACTGTGTCTGCTGTGCCGAGCAAACGATCTCGTCGAGAGGCCGAGCCGGTCGTCGAACTCCCACCGCCTGCCAAGCGGATCAAAAAACTGGCTAAGAAGGGGGCACAGGAGATCCATGTCATCTCCAGTCAAACTACAGGGGCGACGACTCCCAGTGTTTCCTCTTCTCCACCCGTCGGCCAAGCCTTGGACGAGAGGCAACCAATTCCGGCCGTAGAAACAGTCCGAGAACGGCCTGCTTCTGAGGTTGAGACATCGGTCGTAGCTCCATTGGTCGAAGCTGCATCTGTCCTGGGAACGGCAGTCCCTGCGGTCGAGAAGATTTCTCCCGTACACCCACAGCCAAAGATCTTCGTTCTGGAAGAGAGCGAGGGGAGCGACGAAGTTCCATTGGCAAGTCGCCCCCAACCCCGCCGTCGATCTCTTCCTGCGTCCGAGGTGGCTGTTTCAGTCGGTCATTCTACCGCCGATCGTGGCAAACGGTCGGTCGGAGAGCCAACCGCGGCGGCCGATGCGCCAACTCCTTCACGGGACCAGGATGTCCATTCGGCGTCCGAAGCGGCTGTTCCGGTCGGTCCTTCCACGGCCGATCGTGGTAAACGGCCGGCCGATGAGCCAGAGGCGACGGCGGAAACGCCCGTTCATCCTCAGGACGAGGACCTTCACATCCCCCCGCAGGAAGCTTCTTCGGCCTTCGTAAGTCCCCTCCAAATCTTTTCCTTGATTTTTTTTTTTTTTACCATAAAACTCTAAACCTAAAAAAAACTGTCAGGTACCTGTACATTCTTTTCATCGACAGTTCTACGCGCCGAAGGGTGTTATCTATGTCACATGGCCGCCTCAGTAGCCGTCGAACGTAGATAACCTCCATCGGCTGCGTGAGCTGAGAAGCAATCTAAGATATTGGGCTCGGCCATTAAGTTCTTTGGGTTCAAGCAACGATCCTGAAGACATGGCCGAAGTCTCCTCTCGGCAGGTTAAAAGAAACGAAACCTTCCTTCCATCTTTTTCATGATTTTCTGTGAGCTTAACCTGATTTGTGTGTGCAGGCTTCATGGGAGGTCGAATTCAAAGCTCTCCTGTCCATCACTACTGGAGGGGCTGGGCCTTCTGCTGCCGCGGCTGAACCTGCGGATTTAACTGCTCTGACTCGGCTGCAAGAGATCTTATCGCTTTCGGCGTCGCAAGTCCTTGAGCGCAAAGGTCTTGATCGGCTGGGTGAATGTCTGAACGACCTCGGAGCTGACGGTCAACTGAGCGGCGAGGCTGTTGTTCAGGCCTCAACTGCCTTGGAGCGCGTTTGAGAAACTTTCAATGTTTCCGAAAATGCTTTGAGGGCCGAGCAGGACCTGCAGGCTGCCATGGCCGTTCAAGAGACCCTTCGCCCGAAAATTGACGCTTTGAAGGCTAAAGGGGATGTCTTGGCCGACCTCGATCGTCAGATGGCCGAATTGGCGAAACGAAGATCGGCCATTGCTTCCGATCTCGCCAAGGATTTCGAGTCGGGCGGCAAAGCTTGCTTGACCGAGTATGCAGCAAATGCAACACGGGTCGAGCAGTTGAAGCTGGAGAAGAAGAATCGGCAGGCTCAGGTTATCATGGGCGAAGTACGGTGGTTGGAGCTGAAGGCCTTACTTGGCACTCTTCTACCTTCTTCACCTTGAATGTATCTGACTGTAAATTGGTCGACCTACTTATTTTGTAAATGCCTATTAATCTTAATGAATCGGTCTTTTTTTTTATTCTCGCATTTCCCATGTGACCGGATAATATTTCTTCAAAAATTTCCCATTGATTGGTAACCTGTGGACCACACCGGTCCGGTCTTTAAGATGATATGCCCATTTGCCGTATACTTTATGCACAACGAACGGCCCTTCCCAATTCGGCGACCACTTGCCGAACCTAGGATCTTTTAGTCCAACGGGTAACACTGTTTGCCACACCAACTCACCCTCGCCGAATGTTTTTTGTCGCACCTTTTGATTATAGGCTCGCTCGGCAATCCGTTTTTGTGCCGCCAGTAAGTTATAAGCGTCAAGTCGCGCTTCTTCCAAATCTTCTAGTTCCTGTCTCATGGACTGATTATATTTGGCGTTAAACAAACTACTTTGTTCGATTAATCGCAACGAATTTACGCTTAACTCGACCGGTAACATTGCATCGTGTCCGTAAGTTAATGCATACGGGGTTGTCGCAGTTGTTGATCGGGGCGATGTTCGATATGCCCATAATGCCTCGTTCAACTTCAAATGCCACATGCCGGGCCTTTCTTTTATTATTTTTTCGAGGATGCCGATCAACACTTTATTACTTGCTTCGGCCTGCCCATTCGCCTGTGGATAATACGGTGTAGATTGTTCGAGCCGAATGCTCAAATTCGCCGTATACTCTTTAAACCTCTCGGCTGTGAAGATGGTTCCATTGTCGGTTATGATCGTTTCTGGTATGCCAAATCTGGTCACGATGTGTTCCTCCACGAAGTCGCAAACTTCTTTAGATGTTAGTTCGGCATATGATTTCGCTTCGACCCACTTAGTAAAGTAGTCGGTTGCGACTATTATCCATGCGTGCTTAGCGGCTCCAGAAGATGGCGTGATTTTGCCGATCTCGTCTATGGCCCATCCTCTAAACGACCATGGCTTTATGACCGAATGCAATGATTCGACTGGGACCCTTTGTATAGGTCCGTGGATTTGGCACTGTACACATCATCGCGCAAACTCGATACAATCCTTTAATATCCTTGGCCAAAAATAGCCGTGCCGTCGAAGTAGCCATCGCATTTTCCGTCCGGATTGATGAGCTCCGCATATCCCTTCATGGACCTCTGTAATCGCCCGACCACTCTCTTGGGGGCCGAGACATAGCAATAATAAACCATCTTCGCCTTTTCGATATAACTCGTTCTGATACATGACATAGTTCGTGGCATGAACTCTTGTCTTGCGATCGTGTTTATTATTGGGATTGTCAAGGTATCGCATAATGGGCTCTCTCCAATCATCTGGTATTGCTTCGACAGCGCAAACGTCGACTGGGTCGTCTCGATCCAACAACGAAGGTAAGGACATGACTCTTGTACGTATCACGTTGTCGCGCTGGAGGACTTGTTGGTTAACCAAGGCCGGGTATAGTTGTCGCAACACGGGTATTTCTCGGCCTAGCTTGCCCCCCAAGAGTTGTGCGCCGGAGGCGATTTGAGCCAACTCGTCCGCGTCGGTATTATGACTCTGGGAAATATGTTGAAATGTAATACCGTCGAAGGACTCGGCCAAATAGCTGGCGATCATGTGGTAAGGCGCCAGGGTGCAACTCATGCAACGAAAAGAACCATTAAGTTGGTTAATCACAAGTTCGGAGTCGCCGAGGACGAGGGCGCGGGTCGCCCGTAGGTCATGAAGGATCCCAAGGCCGATGATTAGGGCTTCGTATTCGGCCTGATTGTTGGTGCATTCAAAATCCAACTTAAGCGAAAAATAGCAACGATCGTGGTTGGGGGATTGAACGACAATTCCTACGCCCGCCGAGGATGACGTACTGGAACCGTCAAAGTACATCGTCCAATGATTGTCGCGCGTCGCAACCATGCCGATTTCGACATCGGCATCCCCAAAACCGTAGGGGGAAGGGTGTTGAGCAAGGAAGTCGGCCATCGCCTGGCCCTTGACGGCTTTCTGAGGCACGTATTGCAAGCTAAATTCGGACAACGCCATCGTCCACTTCCCAATTCGGCCTTTTACGATTGGTCGGGTAAGCATGTACCGGATAACGTCGGTCTGGGCAATGACTTGGGTGACTGACGGGAGCATGTAATGCCGAAGCTTGGATGCGGCGAAAAATAAGGCCAGACACAGCTTCTCGACGGCGGGATAATTGATCTCTGGGTGGCTGAGATGGCGACTTAGATAAAAAATCGCCTGCTCTCGACCGGTGTCGTTGTCTTATGCGAGGAGGCAGCCGATGGACTCTTCGGCCGCCGAGATATAAAGCTTAAGAGGTTTTCCACGCCGATGAGGAACCAGGACAGGTGGTTTCGTGAGGGAGACTTTGATTTGCGTAAACGCCGCCTGATGTTCGTCGTTCCATACGAATTTATCTGAGTCCTTGAGTTTCAAAAGCGTGGAGAACGCTTTCATTTTACCGGCCGAGTTAGCAATAAATCGACGGAGGAAATTGACCTGACCGAGTAAGGACTGGAGTTGTTTCTTCGTCGTTGGAGGTGGGGCATTGATTATTGCGCGTGCCTTATTCCCATCGACTTCAATCCCACGGTGATGCACGAGGAAACCAAGGAAATTTCCGGCCGACACGCTGAAGGCACATTTGGCAGGATTCATCTTGAGATTGTGCTGACGCATGCGGAGAAAAGGGTGTCGGAGGTCGTCCAGATGTGTCTGTCGGCGTTTAGATTTGATGACAACATCGTCGATGTAAACTTCGACAATGGTTCCAATTAGATCGTGGAAAATGGTGTTCATCGCCCGTTGGTATGTGGCGCCGGCATTTTTGAGACCGAATGGCATGACAACCCATTCGTAAGTGCCGAGTGCCCCCGGGCAACGGAAAGCAGTTTTGTGCACATCGGCTTCGGCAATGAATATTTGGTTGTACCCCGCGTGTCCATCCATAAAAGATAAGATTGCATGATTCGCCGCGGCATCGATTAACAGATCTGAAATCGGCATTGTGTACTCATCTTTGGGAGTTGCCAGATTTAAATTTCTGAAATCGATGCAGATGCGCAGGGCACCGTTTTTCTTCAAAACAGGTACGATATTTGCCAACCACTCAACATATCGAGCTGTCCGAATGAACCCGGCTTTCAAAAGCCGAACCAGTTCGTCCTTGATGCTGAGTTGCACTTCCGTCGAGAAACGACGTGGTGGCTGACGGAAAGGTTTACATCTGGGCTTAATACGTAATTCATGCTCGACAAGAGTACGATCTAAGCCGGGCATTTCATGGTAGCTCAAAGCAAAACAATCTTTGAACTCCGTGAGCAAGGCACGAAACTCGTCTTTCATTTGTTGAGGAAGTAAAGCACTAATAAACAAAGGCCGTGGGTCATCGGCCGTCCCAACATTAATCTCTTCCAAGGGATCCTTAACTTGGGGCCGATGGTCTTCGAGCTCGGCCGGGGCTGCTTGAATTTTATCAAGAGATAAGACAAGACCATTATCCCTTTCGGCAAGGAACTCAACGAGATTAACGGCCGAGTTTGGTTGTCTAGATATAGTATACCAATGGGCCAGCAGTCGTTCCATCGTGGATGAAACCGCGGCCCTACGTGTTTCCCGATCGATGTCAGACATCGGCGTCGGGGAGGAAGTTAGCTAATCCGAGTCTCGCCGAATCCTGGTGGACAGTCTCGGCGCCAACCTCGATAGCTTTCTGTACAGAAATCCGAGTCGGCCGTCCTTCATCATTGAAGCCTTGCAAAGTAATGTAGCCGACGTGGTCATCATAATACCGTCCTTGGATCATGTTAGCCTCGAAGGGCTGGCTATCGGCCGGGTGAACAATGACCGATTTGCCGTCCCAAAAGACAAGCACTTGATATAATGACGAAGGAATACAACTGGTTTGATGAATCCAATCTCGACCGAGCAGTGCATTATACTCGGTTTTGGAATCAACCACGAAAAAGGCGGTCATGTGAGTGCGACCGGTAATATTTACAGTTAACGGAAGTACACCTTTGGTTTGGGATTTGTCACCGACAAAACTACTCATTGTGATCCCTGACGGAATCAGTTCGTCATTCGAGCGACGCAAGGCCTTCATGATGGTCAGAGGCATGATGTTGACGGTAGCCCCACAGTCGACAAAAACTTTAGAAACTGGGTATCCCTCGATATGAGCCGTCACATACAATGGCTTTAAATGGTGAAGTGCGGCCGATGATAAACGAGGGAACAACTCGGCTAAGGCGGCCTTTAGGCTCTCATCTTTTGTTGCTGACTCACCTTCGACAACAGGTACAAAATCCACATGGCCGGCGTCTTCGGCGACGACGTCACCCTCGAGGAAATTTGGTTGAGCCGTGCTTGATTGAAAATCAGTAGGTAATACATGGACCATACTAATGTCCATGTCATCCAAGATTGTCGGGCCCATCGGGTTGGAATTCTCCTCGTTATCCTCATCTTTCGTTTGATCAGCGACTACGGACTCTGTTTTTGTCAAAGCCGGACAAAGAGACTCTTCTGTTCCTTCTTCAATGGCTTGCTCCGGCGGTGCTACTTCGGCCGCTTGTTGGGTCCGCGAAACTGCCTCAGGTGAGGGTGAGTGCGACAGTGTGCTTGGGGTCGGGATCCGAACCCGCTCCTGGTAATGTATCCGGGCATCCCTGGTATCGAGATACGCATCCAAACGCGCAATACGTGCTATTTCATCGGTCGTAAGGCCGAAGAGAGAAACAGCCGAAAATACCTCGAAGTGACATCGTAAATACTGAAGGTCCTCCATTGAGAAAGGAAGTTCGGCTGCTTCCATATCAATGTATGGATCAACTTCAAATCCAAAGACGCGGGCTTCTCGTATGTGCTGGAACCTTGCTTTCAATCCTGGGTCTGAGGTTTTCTGGATGATTCGCTCGGCATCAGGACAAACCAGGACCAGATCAATGGTGTCCTGGCATGCCTTCGGCAAACCATACAGGTCGTTGGCCGAATGCTTCCCCAAGGAACGGTGGATGCAAATTTCGTCGAATTTTGATTAGAGGTTCTTGTATGGCCGGCGGGGCTAATTTGCCTTCGGCCTCCTGCCTGAAATGTTCAAGGTGTGCCTTCATCTCCCCTGGTCGAATAAGAAGTTTGATCCGTTTATCAGCCTCTTCAAACATGGTTTCGACATCTTGGTCGACCAGCTGCTTCCCTTGCATCGACGTTGTCAGAATAGCTGGATGCGGTTGCTTGTTGTCATTAGCAATTATGTCCTTCGGCCGCCATTTAGGGACCGAAGCCTCTTGGGCTGCCCGTCGGCGTGCCATGCAATCTATCCTTTGGTGCCGGCGTTTCTGGGATTTGGACAGTGCAGTGTAGATGCCTTTTGAAGAATGATATGTATACCAACGGTAAATATGATTCCGAACTGCCAGAATTACGTTTATAGTAGTCATCGTCGTAAAATGCAGTATCAAAGTCGAGGCGCCGCCTGACTGAGGGTGTCTCTTCCATCCGTGCTTTAGGACCGAGCCGATCAAAAACCCCCTGATGCCGGCTCACGTTGGCTACTTTTTGCTGGATTGCGACCGTAGGTCGTTCCGTTATAAGCGAAGAGGGCTTCGTTAAAGCTGTATGTGGTTTGTTTGAACGAAAATCGGCCATGAAACGAGGCCGAGAATTCTGATTATGAAAACGTTGTGCCTTAACAACTTCGACCTTCCCTTTCCCTTTGTCCTTAGGGAGGCATGCATCGACCATATTTACCGTTGCCGTGGGGAACGGGTCAGTATCGACACTCATCTTCTTCTCTGGAAATTTCAATTTACCATTATCAATCCAGCTTTGGACGTTGTCACGAAACACGACGCAATTGTTTGTCGTATGTTTGCTTGAATCGTGGTATTTGCAATACACCTTTCCTTTAAGTTCTTCGGCCTTGGGAATGTTGTGACCAGGCCGAAGCTTAATGATTCTTGCTGATAACAGTTGGTCGAAAATTGCGTCAGCCTTTGTAATATCAAAAGTATAAACTTTTGACGGTTTCGATGTTCCTTCAGCGGCTGAACGGCTTTTGACTTCCCTAGAGTCAACTTGAGTCAATGCCTTGCAAACAAATGGCTTATCTATCACTATCTCGGCTGCATCCACTCTAACGCATTCATCCTCGGTTAATGCATAATTGACAGTAGGATTCTTGTAAATCGTCCCCCGAGATGGAGCTTTCGAAACCTTTTCCTCGCGGAGCAAATAGTCATATTGTTCGACATGTTGGGCTAATTCGTACATATCCCGAAAGTTTGCCCCAAGAACTTCTTTTTGTATTCGACGTCGAGGCCGTTCAAAGCAAGTCTGACGAATTCAACTTCGGGTAAAGGCACTCGGCACCAGTTCCTGGATGATTTGAACCTGGTAAGATAATCCATTGGTGACTCATCAGATGCCTGAGCCATCCTTGCTAATGAAGAAACCGACACCTCCATCCCTGGCCGATAAAACTGCTCGTGGAATTTCTCGACCAACTCCTCCCAGTTTTGGACGGAATTAGGAGGAAGATTGATATACCAAGCAAATGCCGAGCCGGTCAATGAGAAGTTGAACATCCGTAGCTTATGGAAATCACTATTAACATCTCCGCATTGCGCGGTGAATCGAGCCACGTGCTCCAACGAAGACAGAGACGATTCACCGGCAAAGAGGCTAAAATCTGGAATCTTGAAACCTTTCGGGTATCCGAACGTTTCTACGTAGGCTGGGTACAGATGGATAAACTTAGGAAACTTCGGCCCCTTCTTTATGGCCGAGTCGATCATCCGCTGAACTTCGGTCATATCAACAGGTGTTGCTTCGACCCTCTGGACGATTCCGTCTGACCTACTATTCGACCCTCCTCATTTTTCCAAGTCAATTGGTTTGAGCCGAGCAGGAATTGGCTCGGCCTGTACGATTGGCAACGGATTATTTCTTGGTGGCAAGCGCTGGGGAAAGTCGAAAGGCCTGCCGTCACTGACTTTATTAACCAGCATTTCGAGCAACCTGGTCTGTTGCTCATTGGAACTGAGTATCACGTCATGTAGCTTATCAATACCTCGACTAAACGTCTGCTCGACTGACCGAGACTGCTCGTCGAGTCGCTTTCGAAGAAACGACCTTGTTGGTGGGTCGGATCCTTCACCGTCATCCTCGTCGCAATCCTCCACTATCCCTTCATTGAGAACGCAGGTGTTTCTGTTAGGGATTTCTAGACCGCTGAGTTGACCGCCGAGATTAATTTCCCTCTCTCGGCGAGTCGCGCTTGTGGACTCGGGTGTCACGGCGCTAAGGGGATTCTGCGCCTGTGGCACACTTTGTCCTATGTTCTGAATCGGCAAATCGGCTGTTGATTTTCCCATAGCTGTTTTCTTTTTTACCGATTGCGTTTCAATTGGCATGAACTTCGTAGTTTAGCACTAGGTCCCACTGGGCGTGCCAAAATGTTGACCCTAAAAATTACAAAGCCTACGTGGCTCGCAGGCCGAATAATCTATGAGCTAACTACGTCCTTCGGTGAATGCGGGCGTGCCAACTCGTCGGCCGAGCTCGGCCGAGGAGTAAATTTGTTGATGTTGCGTTGGGTCGCGCTACTGACTTCTGCGTCTTGCGATTGCGGCCGAGAAAGGAACACGTCTCGGCCTCCTGGATTCTCAAACCTGAAGACAAGGTTACTATTATTACGAAGCTCACAAATCAAATTCGGCTTTCAATGTGCCGAATGTAATAACTGTAACACCTCACTTCGTCGAGAAGACTAATGAGATGACCTCGACCAAAAAAGGATTTAGAAACCCTTCTCGACCGAGACTTGGATAGACAACCGATCGTGCCCGCCGCAGTGCTGTTGATGCCAACGGAAGGTACTGCGAGTTCGGCCAATTCTACGGTGACAGAGCTATCTATGCCGACTTAAGATATCACCGGTTGCTTTCACAGTGCTGTTGATGCCAACGGAAGATGTGTCAGCGAAAAAGAAAAAGAAAAAGTTCTCAAGTTGTTGAGGATTTGCGCAGGGCAATTTTGTATTGATTTTGCGGGGCTCTTACTGACGCGCAGCCTCCCCTATTTATAGCACTGGACCTTGAGTTACAATCCTACTCGAACTAGGCTTTCTTCTCCGGATCAACAACACCTCGACCAGTCCTATCTTGACTAGGATTGTGAACCTAGTCCCTTTTCGAGTCGGCTCCCTTCCGGATTATCATACTTGCCGAGACTCCTTGTTGTACCAGGACTCGTCTTCGCAAATACCCTAGCCGGCCTAGTTTTAGAAGCCCACGATCTGAACGACCCGAGGCTCCCCTGTTGCCAGGCCTTCAGGGGCCGAGAATGGTTCTGTACTCGGCCCAAATTGATATTTTGGGCCCAAACACATATATATATACAATCCTATCATAATACAGGAAAGAATAATTACATCCTAAACTAGGAAACCAAATATGGTAGGAATCCCACAATTGTAGGAATCCTAATACAAGTCAACAATCTCTTGTTATTCAAGTTATATTGATTGTATATGAATTACGTAAACATGTAAGAACTTGTCATTTTTGAATTAGGCGAGTTGAACTGAAACACAAATTGGTTAGTAATCGTGTTAAACATCTTGACACAATTATGGTGCGGACGCGATAATGGCCAACCTGAAAGTGTTTTATTCATATTGTTTTTTAGTCAAGTTGTTGTGTTTGCTTCTTAATACTCAAATATGGGAGGTCAACAAAGGATGGGATGGTAGTGTAAATGTGAAAACAACAAGATTTAAGTAGTTCCCCCTTCAAGGCCCAACAGTCTTGGACTTTAATTATCGAATCCCCCCACTTGGTCACACGGATCCCGCTGCAGGCTGTCTCCTGCAAGTAACCAACACGTGCACCGGAGTTGATGTTTGAGAATGTCTGCTCTTTGTGGTTCCACATCGAAAAGTTGTAAGACGCATCACTCGTGTATACATTTTATGAAGGCTTATTATAAAAAATAGTTCATGAGATTTGTATGATCAATAGAAATGGTCACTGAGATTGAAAATCATTAGAAATAGTCCTTGAGATTGTCCACCATCCATGATTTTGGTCCTTCCATTAGAAACTCTTTATGCAATTTTCAAAGCTTCGTAACTCAATCGATTTTTAACCAAATTTGACCCATAATATATCACAATGAAGATAAGAAAGTGTAGAACAAGATTATACCTATTTGGAAGACCAATGATTGCCGGAGATGGCCAGAAAATACTCTGAAAGGTGACTGGTCCGAGGGAAAACTGGAAAACTCGTCGAAAACTGGGTAAACTTTAAACGTTCATAACTTCTTCAATACTCAACGAAATCGAGTGATTCAAAAACGAAAATCATACTTCTCGATGAGATGAAGAGAATGGTATCTTTCTTGACTGCTAAATCGCCGTGGTTTGGCCGGAAAACTGCTTGAAAGTGACTAACTCGAAAATGGTTAGCCACTTTCGAGCCGTTGTCCGACTAAACCACAGAAATTTAGCCTTCGAAAAAAGTACCATTCTCTTCTTCTAGTCAAGAAGTATGATTTTCATTTTTGAATCACTTGATTTGGTTGAGTATTGAAGAAGTTATGAACGTTTAAAGTTTACCAAGTTTCCGGCGAGTTTTCCAGTTTTCCCGCGGACCATTACCTTTCAGGCTATTTTTCGGCTATATCCGGCAACCATTGGGCTTCTAAATAGGTATAACCTTATTCTACACTTTCCTATCTTCATTTTGATATATTATAGGTCGAATTTGGTTAAGAAACGATTGAGTTACAAAGCTTTGAAAATTGCCCAAAGAGTTTTTAACGGAATGACCAAAATCATGGATGGTGGACAATCTCAGGGACCATTTCTATTGATTTTAAATCTCAGAGACTATTTTTATTGATCATGCAAATCTCAGAGACTATTTTGTATAATAAGCCTTTTCCGAAAATGGTCAAATCGAGCCCTCTTTTCGGCTAGTCCTTTGGAAAATATAATATTAGCCATAGCTGAAGCTTTAATTAGGTATAAGAAAAAGGTTTTCTTTTTGGCACGTTAGAGAAATATGTGGAAACTTACCCAAACTCTCAACTACCTAAAGGGATCTTTAGTCTAATGTCAATTCTTTCATTGGGACAGGGAAGATAGCTACTATTTGGAGGCACTCAAAGATTCAAACTCCAGTACAAATTAACAAAGTCACTTCACCTGCAGCTTTATAGCAACTACTTCTGGGAGGTCACAGTAATGGGGCGGCTGACTTTGGTTGCCTTCCCCTACCCGTCACCACCATGAGTGTCTCATTCAATTGCTACTCCGCCCTTTTGATTTTCTGGATGGACAAAGAGAATACTAAACAGACTTCCCATTTTGAATTTCCAGTTTCAGTACTATTTTATAGCAGTAGGCCAAACCACTGGTTATAAGTTATATATAAAACTAGAAAAGCTTGCATGACCTGTGAACGAGAGCTAGCCTACGCGTACGTACGTACGTACATGCATGCGTATGGATATATATCCAGACTTCAAGATACAAGATTTACGTCTTTTCATCCAAGTAAAATTTATAAAATCCACTATATATCATTTGTACTTGAATAATAAATAGGAATACAGTTATTGCTTTTGAGAGGATCGATATATATATTAACCTTAGTGTGATAATACATAGTATAGAAACTAAGATCGATGAAAATTTTTATGTTCATGGAAGACTTGGAGCAAAATTGAGCATTGTGGCGTTTTAGGATTCATACAACTGACCTCATTTTGTGGGATAAGACTTGATTGTTGTTGTTGTTGTTGTATATGTTTAGGGTTTGGAGGGTTTTGAATCATATCTATAGGTATGAAACTAGGGTTTATATATATAAAAGGGAACGTTGGATAACTTTGCTCATGCACCGTGTACAAATATTCAAATGAAGGGGCTAATATCTGTGTAGGTCTGAACTTTACTGCTTGCATGATGAACAATGCAAATTGACACCATTATTTTTAGAAAGTATTTGCCTGCTTCTTCTCTCTGGCCAAATTTTACAATTTTTTTTCTTTTATTTAAAAAGGAGGACAACTGATGGTAAGCCATGATTATCCACCAATTCCGGAGGCCAGGAAGACTCACAGAGGTATTTCAGCCTTCCCCTGGCCACAAGTCTACCTTCCACACCAACAGCGGGTTTCAAACCCGAGACCTCCAATTTTTAGTTTGAAGAAAACCTTGCAATTCGCCATTTACCACTAGGCTACCAGCTCGTGGTTCAATTTGTACAACTTTCGATTTAATTATCATTTTGGTTGAATATAATATGATATAATTAATTGGTGTTAATTAGGCATCAGCTTCCAAGCTGCAATGTGTGCATGTCTCTCAACATACTGAACCCCATTCAAAATTTACATGACATACCAGAACTTACGAAAATGTCGTGAGGAGAATATAGAAACCTTGCCTACACCAGGCGGGGTGAATACTCATTTTTTTCTATATCTCATCGCATGTGAAGAGAAACATAACCACTTGTTAATTCTACGTAACTCTGTAAGTATGAAGTTTTATACAAAATTCCGATGCACTTAATAGTGAAATCATGTAACTTCACAGACTACCCTTGCCTCCCAACAAATACATGCGAGATCTGGCAAGGATATGTGAATGACACTTGTCATTCTCCAAGTGACTAATCAGACACTTAATTATCAAGTAATCAGGTCAAAGATAACAAGCCAAACGATGGTAATTCTACTAGGGTAGCACCGTCCAACCATTGAGAGGCTAGTGTCGTGCTCTGGGCTGCCATGTAAGTCGACCATGGTCCCCCTCCTTGGAAAGAGACCCTCTCCGGATCTCTTCCTCCTAATCCACCAAATCAAGGAACCGTGCCGTTGAAATTTGATTCAACGTCTACAAATAGGAGCCCACTTTAAAACTTATAATAACTTCAGTCGTTCGATCAAATTTCAATGGCACGTATTCTCTGATTTGGTGGATTATGAGGAAGGGATCCACACATCCGTCGCCTACCTACCGTTTAGGTGGCACCTGCGAGATCCAGCTAAGGTAAGGAACTTCGTGTCGCGGCTGCTCCACTCCGCCACGGTCCCATGAAAGGATCCCTTTCCCCCCTCCTTGACCCAATCTAGAAGCCACAAAGTAACAAGAGAAAAGGAGGGAATGTCGGAGGGAAATTAAGCCCAGGAAGCTGCTTTTGTCTAAAAGGAGAAGTGCTTTTAGACTATTTATCAGATGAGAATGAGAAAGGAATACTAATGTCTCAAATTTAATGAGTAAAGTGCAGTTGCCTTTCCACTTTGGGTCCAGAAAAAGACAATAATTTCCTATGTGAAGCAATTAAAAGAGGACCTTCCCTCTTTGTCAGATAGGATCATAAGGCAGCTGCAGCAGCAGGCATATATATATATATATATATAATATATATATATTATGCAAGCCAATTATTCTTTGTTCACAAAGAATGTGCTGTACTTCATATGCCTTAGAGTCAATATGTATATGTTACAAAGCAAAAGCATGGAAATTTGAAAGAAAAATGATAAAGTTTCGTGGAACAGAAGCATGCAAAAACATATAAAAACTCTTACCCCTATAAATGGGTTGCTGGAAAATCCCTACTTTTGGTAGATGGAATTATATGGTAGGTCTTTTTCTAATGCAGGGGTGGCAGAAAGTGTTTTCATTCTGTTGAAATTTAGAATTATTTTGTTATTTGAATTTGGGCTTAGCCCGTTAGTATTAGGGTTTCGTTTTCTTGCTTATTAGGGTTATGTTAGTTCTCTATATATATGATGCTTTGTAGCTCGTAGAATAAACAAGTTAGTCACAATGTAGCCTTCTACCGTTTGTTGCACCGGACTGTCTCGGACTGGACTAGCTTCAGGGACTAAGCTGGACTGGCTTAGACTAGACTAAGATGGACTAGCTTAGTGAAGCGTTTGGTGCAGTGTCGGACTAAAAAGCAGAATATAAACAAACTATAATATTATATTATTTAACAATTATCTAATAATATTTTATTATTTTATCTAATAATATTAATTTAACCATTTTCTTTCTTTTTTCCCACTCTACCTCTCTCTGGAACCTTCTCCCATCCATTCCCTTTGACTCCATCCATTCTCTCCTTTCCTCCTTGTATTTCTTGCACAACGCAGTCTTTCAAAACAAGGTCATGGTAGATCTTTCAAGACAAGCTCATCCCTTTCGCCATCTTCCTGCCGTTAGGCATCTCCACCTTCCTCACCCTTTTTCTCCCAAAAATTTTCGAATCTCTCTCCTCCCTCTAATACATGTGTCGGCTTCTCCGTCTGCAATTCCAGAACGAGATAGCCACCTCAGAATTTTCTGGGAAAAAGGAAGAATGCTTGCTGATCAGCTTCTCCCATTGTTGTTATTGTTTTGCTTTTCTTTTTTTTTTTGAATTTTGGTGGTTCGATTTTGAGATTTTGGCAGTGGGAGAAGCTGATTTGGGGGTGGGTAAACGGAGACGATACAGTGTAAAAAGGAAGCAGATTTGGAGACGGGACTAACAATCCCATACATTTCGGGGGGACTCGCCAAGACTACCTAGCGAAGGACTTAGTCGGGACGAATCCGACTTAGTCTCATTAACGCTAGTCCTTCTTCACACCAAACACGGCTTAGCAATCCCAGTTAAGCCAGTCCAGTCCAACGAAGTTTAGTGAGGGTAAACAAACGCCCCTTAGGGTTTTGTAGCCGTTTCGGCATTCTCGTTTATTTAATAATACTATTATTTTGTTAGTCTCGTTCGTTGCGCACTCTGATATTCAACTTGGTATCAGAGCAGGTTTGATTCTTTCGGATCTAATCTGCTTCTGTTTGTTCGTATCAGTTTGCCTATGTTCTTGTCCAGTTTCGATCCGTGAAACTTTTTTCATTTTCTGGACCCTTTCGTTGTTACAAAAAAAAAGAAAAAAAAAGAATTTGTTAAAGTTTGAAGCCGGAGTCGCTTCGAGCCACCAGCCGCTACCCTTGTTGTCGCCCACCGTTGTGTTTGTTCCTGTTCCCTCCACAAAGATGAACCCACCAACCCGTATTGCACTTGGATCAGACCCGCACCACTCACAGCTACCCGCATCAGGTCACCACCTACGCATTATCTTCGACCTGCACCAGACTATTGCCTGCAACCCCAACCCGACCCGCCGATCTAACCGATCCACCACACCTCTGTTTCGCACTGCTGCTGTACCTGCTACCAGCCCTGCCTCCAGATGATTCGTTCCCTGACCTGCTGCTGCACATCTGCCGTTATGCCGACTAAGCCATCCTGACCAGATTTGCTGAAACAACCCTCCACCCCGCCACTGTCTTTTGCTTCCACGCTTGAAAAGCCTGCAACCACACCTTGGAGTCTGAGTTCAAAATGTTGGTCTGCACTTGTTTTGCACCCAGTTTGCTAACGTGAACCGAAGAAATAGAGAATGGAGTTAAAGCTTTGGTCCTTGTTGATTGAAGCTATCGTTGGGCTTGCATTGGTTGATTTGGATTCAGAATGAAATTTGTTTGCCAATCACTCGAGTGCTTGAACTTGTGACCACCTGAGTGATAAGTTTGTTTTTTTATTCGTTCGTTGCTGCAGTTGGGATATAGGAATCTAGTTCGTTTAGTGACAGAGTCCATACTCCCAACATTTGGTTGCTAGAATTTGTTGATTGTTGGAATTGCTTGTTCGCTCACTCGCCTGCTCGCTTGGATTGTTCGTTTGCTAGCTTGAATCGCTTGCCTTGTCGTGTCCGCTTAACGGAGATTGCCTTGTCGTGTTCGCCTAACGAAGCTTGCCTTGTCTTGTCCGCCTAACGGAGCTTGCATCCCCATATGCTTGTTGGCAAACTTATGACATGTACTGCCATGAGTTTGACGACGGGTGTTAGAATTTATGATTATTTTGTTATTTGAATTTGGGTTTAGCCCGTTAGTATTAGGGTTTCGTTTTCTTGCTTATTAGGGTTAGGTTAGTTCTCTATATATATGATGCTTTGTAACTCGTAGAATAAACAAGTTAGTCACAATGTAGCCTTCTAGGGTTTGTAGCCGTTCTGATATTCTCGTTTATTTAATAATACTATTATTTTGTTAATTTCATTCGTTGCGCACAACGTAACAATAAGGGCACCATGCATTTTAACTGTACCCTTAATTACAAGAATCAATAGGGCAAAAACTTAATTAAGTTCAAGAGCAAAAGACCAGAGAGAGCTGCGTTGTATTCTTACGTGCATTCTAGAATATCTTCAAGTTTCAAAACTTCTAGGGCATGGAGTAAACGACAGAGATTTCATGTTGAAAAGCAGCCATTGCCAAATATATATATATATAATTACTATACATAGTGAGTTTGAACACAGCTCAAAGAGTCTTGAGAAGGGTTCGAATATTGCTCCAAGGATGTCGATCGAGAGGGCTAGAGTACTTCTCGATCGACGGGGCAACTATGTTTCTAAATTTTGAAAAAAATGGCTAGAAAGTCTTTGTTAAATGTATTAAAGAAGAGTGGTGTTATCTATATATTCCATTTTACTTCTTACGATAAATTTTTCAGTGTGCCCAAAATACGGTGCGAAAACCATATGTCATTATACAATTCGAGGAAATGTTTTTCTTTTCAAGTGTCCCTTCAAGTGTTTAATGACATGTGATGCTCCGCTCCTCAACTCTCACACACTCCTCTCAACTTCCGATCATCTGATCAAATGAATTGAAGAAGTGAAATAGCACAACCATTAAAGAAATGTTCTTTTCAACACGAAGAGATATACAAGTGGAGGGATATTAAAACTGGGGGTATATATCGTCAGTGCTTAGGATAGATTTCCATTTTCACTTCTTTATTAATGTTTATGGAAGATAGATTTTTCCATGTAGAATATAATAAAAGTGCCATGGTTTCTTTTTCGCAGTTTCACTATCTTGCTATTGTGGTCTACTAAGCAATCTTTATCTTCTCTTTGTTAATTTATAATAAACAAATTTAATTATTGAATATAGTCAAAGCTCTTCCCTTTTTATAATATAAAAAGTTAGTAATCATCTCTCTAAGTTGAAGCAGAAACGTATCAACTTACGTAAAAAAATGATCGAATCATATTTTCATATTTCAATATTAGAAAAGATATGAAGTTCCTTCCCAGTAGTGACACGGACACCGTAAATATTTTAAATTTAAACCTTCTCGTAAATTTACCGTCAATTATTATAATTTGTTTTCAAACTTAAACTACCACTAAAATATTTATCAAGGGATTCTAAAATGGAGTTTAGAAACAAAAATTCATCTTCACTAACATCATCATCATTGTCAAAATTTCTACCGTCACCATGGACACCACCACTACCATTGCTTAGCATTGGCTCCGCCAACTTCCACCACCTCCACCCTACCCCTCTTAACAATGTCATTGCCACCATCATCACTTTCACCAGGGACTACCATCGTCACTAGGCCAGAACCCCGAAAGTACCAACACAAACAATTACCCCCGTTATCATAATACTTTAATTAATCAACATTTTGTGTTTTTAAGAAGAGTTAACATTAGAAAGCAGGTATTGCTTAATTGGAGAGAAAATAGTTTTTATTGACCTTTAGTTTTAAAGGAGAAAATAAAATGACCATTAATTAACCTACGCCGAAATATGAAATTATTTACTGAGAACAAATTTCCTATTATACTTCATATTTTATGCATACATCATTCAAATTAAGTCTTTTTTATGAGAGGAAGAGAACAAAAAACTAAAAACATCACCCAAATGAAAGCAACAAGATCAAATCAATGTATTTAAAACTTCTTTAGGGGTATGGATAATGCCATCATCAATATAAGACTTGACTGGGTCAGCTGTGAAATGATTAAATTGTAAGACATAATTATTAAGTGTAAAACATATTAGTATTCGATCTAATACAACATTAAGCACTAACTCTTGAATTGTTCAAAAATTGTTTTTAAATATTGTTTAAACTATATATTCAGAATAACTCAATGGCATAAGCATTAAGCAATTAGTGCAATTCACTCCTACATTTACATGTCTTTTCTGTATCTTTCATTCTTTCTCATTTTTATTCTAAATAAATTCCTGATTTTACAGAAACAACAACCAAGCTTTATACCATTAATTGGTTGTATGAATCTTAGAACGTTACTGTGATTGGTTTTGCCTAGTCTTTCGTTGCTTCAAGTACTCCATATCTTTCTTTTTTATATAGTTTTTTTTTTCCAAGTCTTCAAAGACTTTCCTCTATCTCTTTTTTTCTCTAAACCCTCCGTCTAAGTTGGTGAAGACCTCATAAGACTTTGAAATATAAACTAAATAAAAATTAAACAAGAAAAAGTTGATAGGCAGGGAAGTGGGTATTTCCCTCATGTTAGATATCAAGGTAGAGAAATCATTGTCATTTTTTGCTTTTCTTGCTTGGTATTTCTAAAGTAAAAGATGATAATTTCTTTTTCCACTAGTAAAAAGGTGAATTGCCAAAATTCATATTTCAAACATGCGTGTTGACAGCATCACTCACCACAACTAAAAAGAAAACTGATGTTACTCTTTTTATCACCATGATTCATGCCATATAGCTCTCAAGTGGGTCTCAGTCTTTTTCATAGCTCATCAAGGACTAATTTTATTTCTTTTTCAATTGACCAAATTGTTGTTCCAAATCACAATCCCCACCCTTTTTCGTGTGAGAGATACTCGACTCCACAAAATCGTGGAGAAAAGCGTGCATAAAAAAATTCGCGACAAATTCACAGAATTTTATGATTATAATCGGAATCGTTCAATTACAAATCATTATGATGTCACATCCCGGCCCGGGTCCACCACATCTCAGGCCCGTTCCACCACCGTAGCACAATATTGTCCGCTTTGGGCTTATCATTCTCTCACGGTTTTGTTTTTGGAAACTCACGAGCAACTTCCCAATGGATCACCCATCCTGGGAGTGCTCTGGCCTCCTTCTCGCTTAACTTCGGAGTTCCTACGGAACCCGAAGCCAATGAGCTCCCAAAAACAAAACCGTGAGGGAATGGTAAGCCCAAAGCGGACAATATCGTGCTACGGTGGTGGAGCGGACCCGGGAAGTGATCTGTCCCGGGCCGGGATGTGACATATGAACTGATCATTTATGAAAAAAAAAATTTATATATATATATATATATAATATCATTTAGTTATCGAACTGTATAATATGGTCAGAATAGTAAAGTATTACGAATCTTCTATCTATTTGCTATAGTTGATTAACTAAACAACCTTAATTTCAATTTGATTTTGTATAGAGATAAATCTTTACATAGTGTTTTTTAATATGAACAATTCCGATCATAAATACGAAGCTTTGTGAATCGTCCACGAACTACTTTGAGGAGTTACTCCACAATTTTGTGGAACCAATTTTCTCTCTTTTTGTTTTACCATTTGATTTTCATAGGAGAAGTCTGTACATGCATTGAGAACACTTATCACACAATATATCATCTGACGTATCATATAATAACATCAGGTAGCCGTGTTCCGAGCATACGAAAAACTTTCTTGTATTTGGGGTGAAGCAATCAAGTTGTAGGGCAAGTAGAAATGATGCGGTTTTTTAGCCAAAATGGTCCATGAGATTTGCATAACTCCTCACTTTGGTCCCTGAGATTTGAAACAATAAAATTGGTCCTTGAGTTTGTCCATAATCAATCATTTTGGTCATTCTGTGAAAAATCTCCATAAAATAAGGGTAAAATGACAAAAATAATGATATTTTTGTCAAATCATTTTGGCATATTGTTTATTAAATTAAGGGTAATTTTATCATTTTGATCCTTATTTAACATAATTTTTCACCCAATGACTAAAATGATTGATGATGGATAATCTCAGGGATAACTTATATTGATTTCAAATATTAAAGATCAAAGTGAGAAGTTATGCAAATCTCAAGAATCATTTTGACTAAAAAATCAAATGCTGCAACACGTTTGAGCTCACTGGGATACCTGAGTGCGCCTCAAATGGTCCAGTGTGAGCCGCAAGCGGCAGAGCAATGCCTAACTGACACGTATTTCTCTTGACAGGGAGATTTAGGTAAAAATCGAAAAGCACACAAGCCCTTCCCACCTATATTGTCTTTGTGGGGACATGCATAACAAATTAGAGAACACATTTTTTGGGGTAAGAAATATCTATGACCCTCCACTTAATTATTTAATTATTTAATCAGCACTCCTAGCGTCAGCCGCGTATGAGTATTTCGTGACCGTTAATGTATTTGAGACCTGTATTGCTTCAACGTTAAGATTTTCTTTTGAACACATAGACAACTAACTGTAGCATGCTTCAACTTTTAGCAATGTCCTAAATTTTTGCATTTCCCACTTTGTCCTTCAAACTTATGCCACTATCCCCAAACCATCGGTTTCAGTTCTGTCACAATTTTACATTAATTCTATCTTGTGCAATGGACGACCAAATGCATCAAGAAAATGCTACTTGGAAGAATTGATTTATTAGAAAAAAATATTGAGAAGAATTAAAACTTAAACACCTGCCACAAATTCAAAAGCTTCTATTGTGCACAATGGACCAAAAGTTAACCTTCAATTTGACGGAATAATTGACAGAACTAAATGCAAGCTTGCAAGCAGGACATTGACACAAATTAAAAGTTTAGGAGGCAAAAAGTAGAACAAGCCTATAAATTAGGGGCTAAAACTAGAAAATCTTATTTCACACAAGAATACTATCTCATAATTTACAGAAAATTATTCCATGCTACGAGCATTAATAACTTGGATTGATTTGACTTATTGTGATCTCGTGAATACAAGTTATCTAATGTTCGTAGCATTTAATGTAACGTAGCACCGAAATGAAGCCCCATAATTTACCACAAAAGCTAGAGTTGGACATGAATTGCGTTCAAGTAGAGGCTTTTCGGGATTCATTGAACGGACAGAAGTGACCATTTATAAACATGAAAGATGCCTTCCAGTTTGGCATCCACACTGAGTGAGACACAAAGGGGAAATAGAAAACGGTTTCTGCGATTTCATCATGCGTTCCAGGTTCCAGCCATATCGACCTAAATGGGGCAAGTTTTAAAGCAACTGCTGGAAGCAGCTACAGAAAACATCGACTGTTGCAAAAACAAAATACAAGTCAAGAAAAGGAGTCAACCACTTAGGTCCTTTTGTTACAGTGGCCCTACACTGGATCTTAGCCGATCTTTTACTGTGTGGAGTCTGGTGATAACCCACTTAATTAAACACTGATTTGATTCGTAACATTAATTATAACTCGGTGAGTCGACTCACACTACATAAAGAAGATAATAGGAGAAACTCTCATGTAACCCCTGTCACCATGCAGCAAGCATCGTGCACTTATTGAATGCATGGACAAACGATGTCATTAGAATTATGTCTTGGTTACAAGAGAGTTTTTTCTTGTACGATGAGGTCTGGTGATAATTGACTCAATATACTTATTTGACGCGTTATCTTATTACGCGGTGAGTCGACTCACACAACAACAAAAAGACAGAAGGATAAATAGATTTTTGCTTTAATCATTGCAGATCTTGCTTAGTACTAATCGTATTCTAAACGACCCATGATGTTTTAATTTATTATTTACTTACCGCTTATCTTACTCACCAACCATTTCATCCACCCAAATCAAGTGTGTATCCAACATCTATGATTACTTCACCCACTTGGTCATCAACCTATAGTTTAATGTTCCAAAAAAAGGTGGGGTCCAGAGAGAAACAAGGTATATTTGTAATATTAAGTAAAATGAAGGGGAGGATTGTAGCCATCTCCTCTATATACAACCCATCTACGTTCCACTCACAATACCCAACGTTTCTAAAGCCAAAGTTTTGTTCTTACCAAGTTGTGACAAGCAAAACTATGGGGAATTGCTTGGTTATGCAAGAAAATATAACAAAGGTTACGAGACCTGATGGGAAAATCTTAGAGTACAGAGCAGACATGAAAGTTTACCAGGTGTTATCGGAGTTTTCCGGCCATGCAATATCTGAGACGGCTCCAGTCTACCAGCATCTCCGGCCAGACTCCAAGTTGCTTGGTGGTCACCTCTACTATCTCGTACCTCTCCCTCTGCCACCGCCGAAAAAGGCTTCCCAGAAGAAGGTGAGGTTTTCGGAGCCTGCAGAAGCTGAACCTGAACAAGAAACAAAAGTCGTAAGGATTAAGCTGGTTATAAGAAAGCAAGAGTTGCAGGAGATGTTGATAAAGGGAGGAGTTGCGGTTCTTGATGAAATGGTCTCTCGGCTTCAAAGTGAAAAAGGCGTAGAGAAGAGTAATACTAGCAGCTTCAACGATGATGGTAACTGTGAAGGGTGGAAACCTGTTCTAGATAGCATACCTGAACTAAACTAGCAGTAGTATAATCGTTAATATGTAGAATTGTATACTTGTCTCTCCTTTCAAACAAAATGAAAAGGGAAAGAAGAAAAGAAAACAAGTATCTCTACGCACGATCGGTTTTCTGTACATACATGTAAAGTAAACAAAGACCCATGAAAAAATACAGTTTAGCTTTTCTTTCCTTTCTCACATATAAGTTCTTAATACGTTTTGATAGAAGTTCTTAATCTGTTCTCTAATTGGTATGTTGCATCCTAATCGTAGAATCTGCAAGTCATTCAAAACCTTAGTCTCATGCATCTCTATAGTACACAAGAATCACAACCAAGCCCCAACAACAAAGAAGAAGGAAGAAAGCCTTATTTCACTAAATGAGGTCGGCTGATGAATCCTAGAATGTCATTGAGCTCGGTTTTGCGCCAAGTCTTTCGTTAGCTCCAAGTACTCTATGTCTTTCCTTAAATTCTACGTCCAAGTCTTCCTATGTCTTGATCTACCATTTTCCCCTGAGCCTCTATCTCATAAGTGAAAAAAGAAAAAACAAAACAAAACGTCTTAAGAGAAAAAAACAGAAAGTTAGTTATAATAAAACGGTTCAAGCTAAAGAAATGAATTTCCAAGAAGTTTCATACAACTTGGTGGTAAAGAGGGGAAGAAACTGTCACGTCATAACAAATATCAAAAGCGAGGTAAACAATTTTCTATAGGGAACTTTAACGAAAAGCTCCCGGTACTATTCATTTTAACGAAAAATCACATTTGTACACTAAAAAGTCAATCCTGGTACTATTCATTTTACCCTTTATTTTGTCATTATCATTAAAACTCAAAGTTTTCAAGCCATTTTCATTAGTTTTCTTTTTTCTATATCAGGTCGAAATACCAACAAGCATGTAATATGACGAAAGGGTGATGTAGCAATAGATATGCCTCTATGAGTTGGCCCCTTGAGCCTCCAGCCTCACCTGCCAAATCACAAAAAAAAAAAAAATAGAAAAAAAAAATACAAAGCATATCTTATGTTATTGGCACGCCAAAAGAGTTATCATGCACTCCACCCGAATGAAAAAAATGAGGAAGGAGTGCTCTTTTGAAGTGTTAATAACAATCCCCGCTATTGACACATTATCTTTTTTATGCATCCAAATTATTACATTTTGTGGTGGTGGTGGTGCTAGTGCTCCCATTATGAAAGCCTCTTGCAACTTCCCATAATGGAATGATAGAATAAGTCAACTGCTCTAGTAAAATTGCTTGTGTGTGTATATCATGGAAGAATGGCTATAGGTTACCTCTACTGTACTTCATATACCAAAACATGGTGGTTCCGGTAGCACTACAGAAATGTTTTACTGATGCTTAGGAGTATTCTTGGTCAATCCAACCTATTATAAGATCTTGTAAGGTTTCTCCTTTTACCGATGTGGGACTCTTTTATCTTCACATCCTCACACGCTCCCTCACATGTAGTGAATTTTCAAGCCAAACTTGTGGACAACACAAATTGGGTGATCTAGAGCACGTGTTGCCGTTGGGCTTCACACATGGGCCAACTTGCTCTAATACCATAAAGAAAGTTGAAGTTCCACCATAAAACCAATTGGCAATATGGGAAGTAACTCAACCTGTTATAAGACCTTGCAAGGTTTCTCCTTTCACCGATGTGGGACTCTTTTACCTTCACATCCTCACAATAGATACATAGAGTCCTTGTTGCATCATTCTTACAATCAAGTATGTAACTGAACTCTAGGTAAATGAAAGCCAAAAGCACTTTTCATTCAGTAATTATCTACTTGTTGCGTTCAGTAACACATTCAAATTACTAAGTAGGACACTCTACAGTCTACAAGAACTAGTTGGCCAAATAATATTGCAAATTATGCACAAACTTATTAGCCAGGTTGTCCACTGAAACGCTATGTATCTACCCTTCATTTCCCATATCAGCTTCTCACAGAACAAACATAGGTCCCTCCTTGTTGATAGGAAACCAGATAAGGAAATAAAAGGTCCTACAGAAAAGCACAAGTACTTTAGATTTCTTTATAGCACATGGTTGTGCTATTGGCATTTCAAGTTTGAATTATAGCTACTCTGTTTAGTCATACTAGGACATGTATTCTTATCTAAACTCTAAAGAACAATCAGGAGGCCATGTTCGATCCCTTTTCGATCCCAGTGGGTAGTCATACATTCAAACTTCACTATAAGCACTATAAAGGCCGAGACTGACTAGGTTGCCATCACTTATTTTGGCTTCCATCATAAAGCACTAGGCACACTGGGAGTAGCTTAGGTTTATATGTTGGTGGGCACCTGTAATGCAAGCAAGAAACAATGACGTATGCATTTCACATTTCAGTTCAACAACTCTCACTTCTTATGAACCAATAAGTATCTCAAGTCAATTAACAGAATTCCCCTCCATAATCATCTGAATGAACAATGAATTTATATACCGCTGACTATATGCACGCATAAGCAACAACTTGAAGAGAATGAATGAAAATGAATAAAAGAGAACCGGATGAACATATTCAATGGCACCAGAAGAATAGGTGAAGAGAGTAACCAATATACATCTCAGAAACTGGTATGTCACAAACTTTATGTAGTCCCTATTACCATATTTACATACTGTATGACATTACATAATATATTTGATTGGCAGATATCCGACTCACTTTAGTTTCTACTTTCTTTACAGGAGAAATGGTGTATAGTTGATCGACCACAAGATTGTAAATTTCTGTATAGAAACTACTATTCCTCTTTACTTTCAACTTCCAGACTGATCTCATTACGCCGTTGAAATGGAAGTGTAAATGGTGGATTATACTGCATTCATATTGAAAGGGAAAAGTGTAAATGGCATTTTAAAAGAAAATGTGTACATAAAGGACCTTGAAATTAGATTGTTCTGACATTTTTCTTATTTATAATGCAGTGAAGAACGTACCTGTGCAACTTCCACTGAAGTTCCCTCCTTCACTTGGAACTGTCCATCATTTTTCAGAGCTTCCCTTAGCTTGGATTCTCGTTTCTTAACTTCCTCATTAGTAACAAACCCTGATTTGACATTGCGAGCATAAACTGTCATGATACAGTCGAAAAATCTAGACTAAAAAAACCATAAATTACTCTCAGTGAAATTGAAACTGCAATTATTACCACATGTTTCCTGCAATTAAGTAATTCTTAACTAAACTTCAGCTACAATAGCACACCACATGAACTAGATATAACCATGCTCAACAACTAGTGTAATCTTGGACTTGAATGCAATTTACCACATAGAATCATGTACTTTCAATACAATAACCCAAATTCACAAAATATCTACATAGCTGATAATATAAGGAGAGAACAGACCTGAAAAGGCAACAACCGCAACTACTTTCCTAGGGACCTCTTCGATCCTTACAGATCGATCTTTAGGCAATGGCACATTGGCACCGTATTTCGAGGGAATGACAAAGGACATCTGCCATTTATCTTGATCTCCCAGCTAGATACAATTATAGAGAAAGTAGATAGTGAAAAAAGAAGGATAAAGACTAAATATAACATATTGGGAAAGAGGCCAAAATACCAATCCAGACTTACACCACCAAAACATATTTTAAAATTAAATATTCAATTCCAAAATGGACCAACTAAATGAGACAACCATGGCCAACTTCATGAGCTAATATTTTGGTGTATGAGTTTCTTGCATCATTTTTGCACGGATAATTATAAGCATTTGAAACTTACATGAAAGAACATGTAATCTCAGCAGAACTTCAGGTTTAACATCTTAGTTTGAATCATCAGCAAAATACACATGGTGCCAGATAACATTAACATAAGATGAGTGCATAAGAGTTACCCTCTTTGTTATCACAGGAGTTGTCATTTCCATTTTCTCCCCATCAGATTGAACTTTACGTGTATAAACCGGTGTGGTCATCTCCATGTTCTCCTTTGTGGTATTCTTAACCGGCATAAGAACAAAGTAAGATAGCCAAACAGGGTTAGATGGATAACAAAATCACATTAAGTGGTTAAATAAACAAAATTATATGTTAAAAACCAAATCATTGCGAGAAGGAAAATAAATAAAAACCCCGAAAAGAAAAGGGGGAAGAAATTTCAAAGTACCTTACCAAACAGGTATTCAGCTAAGACATTGAAGGATTGAGATGCACCATTGAAATCAAAACCAGTCTTTCCAGGCATTGTTGTCTCTGCTATAATGTAAGGCTGATTCCACACAGTCACAATCCCAATTAGTCATTGCTTACATGAAACAGTGAATTACAACTAAACTGAGTAATCGCAAGATGGCGAAAATGGAACCGAAAAAAATGAAGCTTTTTGCAAAACCTCAATTTCTCTGATCTCATATTGGTCTCTCTTACTCAGAACTTTGAACTTCACCGTTTCAAGGTCCGGAACTACACCAAATATACACAGAAAAATTAATTGAAAATAAATGCCGCATATGTGGTTAGGCCAGTTAGCCAGGGGCAACCTGTCCCGGCACCCAAGTTCGAATCCCCATTCCCGTATATTAGAGTACTTTAAAATATCGCTTTTTCAAAAAATGCCCAAAAATTTACCTGCCATGAGGGCTTCTTCGAGAGTACGAGCCTCGAACTGTTTGGGGAAGACGTATTTTGCAGTCTCCGTGGCCAATTCGAGCAAAACTGCAAGTTAAAAGGGCAAAACGTTGAAGCAAAATTATTACCAGGGATCAAATTGTAAACTTATGAAAGCTTCAAGTGTGTGTGTGGGAGGGAGTTGTATTGAACATTTACGTCGCTGGGAGAGAGACGACGCTTGAGAAGCGAGAGCGGCAACGAGGGAGACTCGGGCTTCTAGAGCGGACATGGTCCTCCTCCGCTGCTGCGGCGGGGAGGGGACGGCGGCGGCTCGGTCCGTCGCCATGGAGATGGTGGTGAGTCGTCTGAAGATGTTAGGGTTTCCGGAGAGGGAAGTGCAGGTTAGGGTTTTGGAAGGGTGCGTGTGAGTGAACGACATTGAAAGCTTTTTTCTTGATTTTTTTGAATTCTCTGTTGCAGAGGGGAAGTGAGAGAGGGAGTGGTGGTTATTATTTTCCCGGGAATAGATGTTACTTTTAATGAAATACCATATTCGCCCCTCACAGAAGAGGGATATTGCAGGTACTGACCCTCAGTTTAGTGTTTTTTTTTTTTTTTTTTTTTTTTTTTTTTAGTATTGTGCCCTTGCATGATGACGTGGGTTCAAACCATGTCGATGACTAATCTAACATTTAACTTACTAACGCTATCGCTTGACTCAGTTTAGTCATTTGAATTGGAGATGGAAAACTATTTCTTAAAAACTATATTTTTAAAGACAATACTTGTCTCCTTACAGTGATGAGTACTCATTTTTTAATTTTGTCCGATGATAATTTAACACTTATTTTATTATTTAAAAAAAAATTGACATCTTATTTAATTTTTTTTACTTAAAAGCAAAGAATACATGACATATTTTATTGGGCCAAATTAAAAAGTGAATACCTATGTATTATTCTTTCTTTTTTTTGAAAAAAAAACGATATTATCTACACGGAGGGAGATTGAACTTAGTCTCACAATGGAGTAACAATAATGTGAATCAAATATAAAACCTCCCACTTATAAAGTAAAGAAGAATATCACTAGTCCTATTTTGAATATGATATATTTAAGAGTAGTGGCTAAATATAGCACAATCATTGGAGATGGTTAGTAATGAGAGACTTTTCACTATGCCGGAAACACGTTATGGTTCACCAAGTGTCATAATAACTGATTGTATACTTGAAAAATATTTCAACCATTTGTATTAGAACACTTGATATACAAGACCGTGTTTTCTAGCACACTAAAAATTCATCTTTAGTAACCCTGTTTTGACACGATAAACACGTTTATCAACAAAAAAAACTAGTATTTCATGAAAATTGTTTTTTCTCTTTTTTTTTTCTCAGCTTCTTTACTATTGAATGATTGCTTCACTTGGATAGCCTGACAGTGATACAAACAGAAAATTATTGTTGTTGCTACAGAAAATTCTCTTCGTAGCATGTTATTGCATTTTCTTGTACACATTTTTTCTTCTGAACATTTTTGAAGTGCTTATAACGCTTAAAAAGAAATCTTCATAATATTCTTGCCCGTAAGACAATTCATATTGAGCAAGTTTTGTATGCATCTCTTCACAAAAATTTGCATGGTTTTTGCTATAAAAGATATGAAAGTCTTAGTTGTGCCATAAAATGTGAGAGAATGTGTGTACTAATGAATGTTGGAATGTTAAGTTGTATATGAGATTTTGGAGGAAATTAAAATTAATTTACCATTTCACGGGCACCGTTCTATTTTGAAAATATATAATTAATATGTGCAATATAAAGTAGACGTTATCATTGCTATAAGTGATGATAAATACATGCTTATCGATTTTGATGGTAAGTTTGATGATTAAAGCTGCCACTCTGCATTGGCAAATATAACCACATTTATTCACCCATTTAAAATCTGCAAATGTAATAACCACAGTTATTCACCCATTTAAACTTGATGATTACGGTTATAAATGAGTTATTATAAGTATTACTCGCAAGTACAAATATGTAAAATTAAATCGTGTATTTTGTGTAGCGGAATTAAAGTTTCTCACAATGAGGCCAAGTTGTGCAGTGTAGCCATGTCAAGGCTCTCAACCCCAATATGGTATCTGAAGTAGCAAATTTAGGAAATAAAGATACAAGTTTTTGTTTATATTTTCCAACAAAAATGAATATTTTACATCTCTTCATTGGAGAGATTTCTAACCAACTAAAAAATACATCTTTCAAGGTTTTTTTGCATCCCATTGGAGATGCATTAATTACTTTATTTTACAAAAAACCTACCTATTATATCCAAAAAACTGTTTCTTTCCCATCACTAACAAACATAGAGAAAATTTTCATTTCCTATCCCCAAGGAAAAGGCATGGAAATCATCTACCATGAATAAATATAGTCTAAAAGTAATCCATGACAAACTCAGAGCTTAATTTTATATCTTAAGGCTCCAAACTCTGTTTCGGCACATTATCCAGATGCAAATTTTCATTGACCCAAAAAAATAATAGCTTCTACTCATAACTTACAACGCGGCTTTTTTCGAAGTTACAGAGCTGAACTCTCCTATGCAATGAATTTTTCAAAATACATAAACCAGAATAACCTAGATGTCAAAATAGTGCACACAGAGAACCGAAACCAGAATAACCTAGATGTCAGAATAGTGCGCGAACAGAACCGAAAGATAATAGAAATGCACTAAACAGTCAAGGCTTCCTGCTGGGCATGCCAAGCAACGACATCTTTGTATGACAGGTTGCCTCCAAAAACATCCAAAGCGCTGCCAACAGTAAGATCTACGTGTCCCAGTCCTGCCACTTTAATCCTCTCTAAATCAGCCATTACAGTCACACCACCAGCATAAGTTACAGGAATCTGGCACCCAAAAACATAGCCTATGAGTAATTTGAATATGTACAATGCATGAACATAAGAATTTCAAAATGTCTGCTCTCCATGCCTGATTCTCTACTATAACATGAGTGCAGCATGTAGCCCCAAGCCTTCTGGCTCAATCAGAATAATAAAGTCTCATGCTTGACGGCTTTGTACTGATGGGGCATATGCATTTGAATAATCATTCACTATACAAATGATTTGGATCACAACAATCATGGCTCAGTTCTTTGTCTTTCCAAGGTCATCTATGTGAGGAATAAAAACATATTTCGACTCTGTTCAACTGAACATAAAACAGCCAACAGTAGTCTAAATAGAAATGTGGAATATTTTTTTAGTGAAATGACGAGATGGAGCTACATTTCCAGCAACAACCCTATAGAACTTTAAAAACCTGTGCAGTTAGCAAAATACATAAATGTGTCATTTTATTACAAAGTTACCAACCGGTGAATGCTTTCCAAGCAACGCCACAAGCTCCTCATCAATGCCCAGCCTGCGATAAGCAAAAATAAGATTTGTTAGAACTCAACGGATAAACATGTTTGTCTATTGGATGTCAGGTTGGGGGTGTGGGGATGGTACTCATACCGATATGCAATTGTAAGCTATCAACAAGTAAAGTACAGTAATTAGCTAAACAAACAAAGTAGTAGACCATCTGGAATTGGCAAACGTATTATCAGTATAGTTATTCTAAAGTTTACGGCCAGCAATAAACTTCAAATTAAATTATAGCAGAAGCTAAACTCAAAATTGGATCTTACCATCAGAAATGGAAGAAAAAAAACATATTATTATAAATTAATCCATCCTTTACTTGAATAGTGGATTTGACTCAAAACTCAAAAGTGATGTAGTTTTATCTGTAAATAGGGGGAAAATTCTTGATATCAGAAAAAAAGTGTGAATGGGAACAAGAAAGGATATAGGAAAGAAAAAAGAAAAGAAAAGCATTTATCAAGAACACGACGCATCAAACTCACAGACCTTTAAAAATTGTATTTCTCAGTTCTCACAACTAGAGCAGAGAGAGCTAAAGCCCCAAATAGATTTCTCAGGCAAGGAGATTTTTTTTTAATTCCATTATGGAATATCATTTTCCTTTAACTACTAATTATAGTCGAAACCTCTTTTTAAGGCATTAATATTGTAAAATTCAGTTGGACCAGTGTATCTGTTGTGGCGATGGAATAAAATGGCAACATATTTGACTTACTTTTTCCCTTCAACATCAACACCATGTACCAGAAATTCATCTGCAAAGTTGGCAAGAAAATTCAATATTTCCTCATCAAGATTCACATCACTGAACTTCTGCCATCTATCCGTGACGATTGCATATTTACCATCCTGCACATTAAAGCAATTCATATATGAAAATTAAGACCAACATTTAAACGCCTAGAAAATAGGTAGTAAAAAATACTGAAGGAAAACATTAAGAATAAGAAAAACTCTAATAATGATTCGATATTTTTAGTGCTGATATGAAGATTTGCAATTGTCTCTGAAAATTGCTACTCTAGTCAAACACCACCAATATGATCTCAATTTTCATTAAACTCGGATTACAACGAATCGAATACACATAAAAACTGCTTAAGATGAAAGTACATAAATAACTCTGCTTAGCCTTGAAAAGAAAATAAACAAATAGACAATGACAAGGGACGTTTCGTTCTTCATTAGCTTCATACCCTCTTTCTGCAGCTAAGGTCTAAAACAAGCCTCTCTTTTCCAACAACAAGAACAAGATCTTTAAGCCTTTCAAGGTCCATTTGTCCATTGTTAAATACATACTGCAAAAAAAAACCATGCCAAATGTAAAGAAATGATTTCGTGACACAATTTGATCTAAATAAATCTTCTTTAATATATAGGTGTAAAAGGTGAAAAAAAGGTGGTAACTTACGGAGGTGACAATGACATGGCTAGCCCCTTCTTCTATGTAATGCAAACAATTTTCTGAATTGATCCCACCTCCTACTTGCAAGCCACCTAGATTATACCAGTCCTCGCAGCAAGGTCAGCAGAGGAAAATCTGTAAGTTCCAAACATATCATCAACAATAGAGATTAAAGTGAAATAGCATACTCCCAAGGCACTCAACCAACTTGAAAATCTCAGTATCTGCAATAATAATTAGACGCTGATGTTTTTGCAGAATTGCTAAGTATCTGAAGCTAAGTAACAATCTTTTAATCTAATTTACACTCATCCAGCCAAATACTACCTCTTGAACTGCACATCAAGATCAAAACTGATAGATGAATCCAATAAAAATCACTTCTCTAATATTAACAAAATAATTACTAGACGACTACTTTTAATCATTTGATCCGACAGTTGTTCAATAATATTTAAAACAGCAACAGAATATACAAGAACAAGAAGGCAGGCAATAGACCCACCAGGATAGGCATGCAAAGCTTCAATGGCTGCAGCTCTACTAAATGGGTCAGCTCCAAGCATGATCACATGACCACCTGTAAGCCCATCTTCTTCATACATCTTTGCATACTCCGCCGCGGACTTATCCGACACAAAATTGGTAACAAGAACCGACCCATCATCCTTCGAATCCGAAAGGGTAGACCCAACAATTTGTTTCACTTTACCCTGAAGTAAAAATCAAATAACAAACACAGAAATCCCAAAAGAAAGATAATTCAGCTCATCACAAAAACATATATAACCGACTTACAGAAAACCCCAAATGATTCAAAAGCATGAGCTTTGATAAACTGAAGTTGCAGTACCTTGTGTATGTCAATGCAAGGCCGGAAGCGAACGGCGCAATAGATCGAAAGCCGCCGGGTGAATCCTGCACCAGATAATGGGAAAATGCGCGTTGAATCACTGCATCAAAAGGGTAAATACCAAAGTAGAAGATGAAACGGAAGCAGAAATATACTTACCGGAGGCCATGGAAGGTCTGGCAGTCAAAATTTTAGGGGTTTTTGCGCCGAAAATTGAAGAGCTCGGAAGCCTGTGAAATGTACGAACATCGGAAGAGAAAGCGGCATTGAAGGTCTCAACTTTCATCCTGCTTCTGCGCCGAAGTTTTTATTTTTTTGCTTTTCAGTCCAGGTTGAAGAATAAGAGAGTGACTTGGGTTCCGTTATGTATCTGAAGGACGGGGTATTTATGTCAAATCACCCAAGGTTGGGTTTTTTTTTTTCCTTCAAATTGGCCACCATGTTTTTAATTTTTACAATTTACTCCCGAACATTTTACAACTGCATCAGTTTAGGAGGGTTTTGCGCATACAAAGTTTTAAGCCCTTGGTAATATTAAAAACACTTCAAACTTAAACACATGATTACAAGTGAACATTTGAGGTGAATGAAGTTGAACATTTACTGTAAAATTAATTGATAATATAGAAATTAATCGAACTCTTTATAAGGATCATACAATGTAACGTTCATCTTTTTCTGATCAAAGATTTGTATATAAAACTTACAGTTGTCGAAGTATTTTTAGTTTAAATATGATTTACAACAAAACTTCTAGTTAAAATACCATAAGTTTAGTTTAGGTACCGAGAGAAAAGTCAAGTAGAACATGTTCAACATATTCATAAATACTACTATAATAATTCAAAATAGTTACATGATTGATAATTTATATTATCGCGTTTTTCTCGACTAGTTAACTTTTTTGTTGTATATACATGTGATAAACTATAAACTCACACGAAAAACATAATTAAAGATGAAAAAAAGTTGCACCAATTGCTATATTTTCTATTTCATTTTTTAGTAATGACTTTAAATTTTTTGGAAAAAAATTGCGAGATAAATGATAGTGGCAGGCAACATTGTGGTTTATATTAACCTTTACGAAAATCGAACTTAAAACATTTTACTTACAATTAAAAAAGAATACTAGTACTAAGTGGTGACAGTTTTTAATAAAAAATTTCCGAATTAATATTTGTCTAATTTATTTATTTTTGTTGGTCGAACTCGATAAGAGTCCAACAGGTTCAATTCGAAGCTCTGCAAATTCTGAGCCACTCGCCAAGAGTTCCATGGCCACAACAAATTAGCAAAAACCCACACAACTTCCGAACCAAAATTCAATCCGTCAATGGCGTCGATTGCCACCTGCTTCACGCTTCCGCAGAAGCCCCACTGTCCTCGCCGTCGCATCTTCAAATCCTCACTCCTCCCCAACCCTCCCAGAACCTTCCGTCTCCACCCGACGCCCGTTTTCCCCGGATTTGGCGCCAATTTTCGAGAATCTAGGGGTTTGGTGTCGGCGGTGAAGTCGAGCCTCGACGCCGCCAGCGCTGCAATCAGGCCCGGCGGAGCTGTGGAGAGCGATAAGTTGCCTTCGGATGTGAGGAAGCGAGCGATGGAAGCTGTGGACGCTTGTGGAGGGAGAGTGACGATTGGTGACGTGGCTGGCCGGGCTGGGCTCAAGCTTAACGAAGCTCAGAACGCTCTGCAAGCTCTCGCTGCTGACACTGAAGGATTCTTGGAGGTAGTTATTTTCAAAAGAAGTTTAGAACTTGGAGTTGTTTTGAAAATGTTTGTGAAGAAAATGAATGGGGTGTGTAGGATTGTTTAGTTATTTTCAAAAATTTATGAACTTGTAGTTGTTTTCTAAAATGTTTGCGAAGAAAATGATGGGGGTTGTAGGTTTGTTTAGTTATTTTTTTCGTTTGTGGGTGAGTGCAATTGTTCTTTTCAAGATGGTCCCAACAGGTTTCGGATGAAGGCGACGTGCTCTACGTTTTCCCCAAGGATTATCGGGCGAAGCTTTTAGGAAAATCGCTTAGAATGAGAGTTGAGCCTGTGCTTGAGAAGGCAAAGGTAGTAACTTTGTGGAATTTTTGGCTATAATGTTTGGCAATTGGAGCTAACATAATGCGTTTTTGCAGGCTGGGGTTGAGTATGTAGCGAGGGTTTCGTTTGGAACTGCCCTAATTGCTTCCATTGTTCTTGTTTATACTGCAATTGTTGTTGCTCTGTCTTCTGGTAGAAGGTAAGTTTCCAGGGTAAATGTTATTATCTTATTGTTAAATGTTTTCTTTATGGGCAGAATGGTTGACACTAGTATTTTGGTTACAGTGAAGAGGACAATCGTGGAAGACGTGGAGGAAGGTCGTATGATTCAGGGTTCACTTTTTACATGAATCCCGGTGACCTCTTTTGGTAATACCTTCTTCTATACTTCCTTGTTAAGTACGTTTTTCATAATACTGTGGACTGGTTTCAGATTTAGTTATTTTAGATGTTGGAACTTGTAAGAGACTTTTGCTCACACCTTGTTTACTATTTCTTTCATTAAGGTACTGGGATCCATATTACTATAGGAGGCGACGAGTACAAACAGATGATAACAAGATGAATTTCGTTGAATCCGTATGTGATGGATTTGATCATTCTTTTTCTATCGTCTCTTTACTAGTTTTGTATTTAAAGAAGAAAGTATTGACTTTATGATGTTGTCTTTTAGATTTTCTCATTTGTATTTGGCGATGGTGATCCGAACCAAGGAATCGAAGAAGAGAGATGGAAGTTGGTAATAATCGAGCACTGAGTTCAGTGGTTCGTTGCTTTAAACAATTTGTTTCATTTCATTGGTTGTGTTTGTAGGCTTTTATATGCAATTAGATTTCTGTCTTGTCAGAGTAAACTAGCATATAGGGGTATTCATAACTCTCTCTCCCTCTTTCTCTCTCAATCAAGCTACATTCACATAGTACCCCCTCTTAAAATCTTGCAAAGACCTTTTAGGCTTGACTTTGAGATAGGATATGGTATTTTGTCATAGATTCTTATGCTAATCCTTGATTTAATACTTTGGAAAGAAATATACAGGAGTTTACGGCTTTTGTTGAGGTCAAATACAGGAGTTTACAACTTTAATCATCATTTAAAGCATTATATTTATTAAACAACAATCTCTTTCATGTGTATATGTAAAATCCAAAAACAAGAAAGAAAAAAGGGAATTGTTAGGTTAAAGTAATGCGCTGAATTCATCTATGACTTCAGTTGGTAAAAATGTGGAAGTTGTAGAAATGGGGATTGTGTAATTGGCGGATAGCTTTTTGACTAGATCAAAACATAAGAACTGCGCTGGTCTTGTGCTTGGGAATTGTCATGATTGTTTTGAAACTGTTGTTACATTCCCAAAGCTATATATAAACTATATGATGTGATATTGGAAAATGTAAGATTTTCACAAATACTGAAGGTAATTTGGGGATCCTCTCTCAGAAACTGTCATCCACCTGTGGTATAGTCCTTGAACTTCCTTAGTTGTGTGATTCTTTGTGTTATTCCTAAAGTTTGATAGTCTGTTGCTACTAATTATCTTGGAACTGTCTTTTTTTTTTTCTTTTTTTTTTTGTCATTAAAAATTATGATAGATATGTATAAAAGTATAATGACAAAATTATCCCTTGAATTGTAAATGCAGATCGGACAATACATATCCTCTAAAGGTGGTGTTGTTGCAGCTGAAGAACTTGCTCCATATCTTGATATAGAATCTTCAGGGGATACTCTGGTAAATATATATTTTTTTTTCTGTTGTCATGTTCGTTTGAGTTTCCAAACTCTTGTAATGGAGTTTTTCTTGTATTTGGAGAATTTGTACTAGTTCCAGCTGAGATTAGATTATTTATGGTTAATAGTAAGCACTTGCATCCATTGGTTAGTTAATTTAACACATCAGAATATTGGAGAAGTTCAGCATGCATTGCGTTGTATCCGTGCTGAAGTAAAAGTATTAAGTACTTTCATCTGTAAAGTCAAATCACATTTGCATAATTCCTCATAAGAGATTCAAACAAAAATTGTTCAAGTAAATGGTGCTTCAAAACTTCATACTCAATAATGTATATAATCGTGATCTTTTATTTGTTTCTTTGTAAATGAAAAAGCTTCCAAACAGCTGTCGAGCTCACCTATTTTGTTTTTGTGTGGTTTGGCTTTTTATTGAGCACTTCAGTCGGTTCAAACTCTACATGGCCTTGAAGTTTTCAGTTTCTTTTACTATATTCAGCATTTTCCTTCTAAATTTTTATTACGCTGCTTGACATTTTTTTTACTTTCTGTTAATTTCAGAATGATGAAACATACATTTTACCTGTTCTGTTAAGGTATGAGGGTCAGCCTATCATAGATGAAGAGGTACGTTGATGTTTTTAAATAAATGGCTTCTATTTTGTCTTCTTTCTCCATATACATAGGGGTGGGCAGTCGACTGATCCAAACCATATTGATCGGTTTGGTTTGGTTTTGAAAGAAAAAAGTCAAAACAATTTAAAAACCGAACCGATTTATTTTTGATTTGGTTCGACCAAAACCAAACCGAATCGACCATGTATCTTTTAATTATTAATTTATTTTCCACATGTCAACATATTAGATTATTTGAGGCCTTACAAAATACATATTATAAGTCTCAATATATTATAAGTTGTAATGACTATTAACAATTAGGAGATGTATATGTATTTTATGCTTATATGCGGTTGTAATTAGTAAATCGTTTGCTAGCATGAGTTTTTTAATTGAAACTTAGTTCTATTTGACTTGATGAACTTTTTATGTTCCCAAAAATTTAATTTTTCAATTGAATTGGAATGGGTGAGATGTATGGATGTTTAGAAGATTAAAACTCTTGAAATGTTGAACGTTTTTTTATTTATGTGTTGGATAGTCTTGAAATGATTGAACCAAACCGAATCAAAACAATTAACAATGGTTTGGTTCGGTTTCAATGGTGGTATTTGTCAAAACCGAACCGTTGAAATCTAGTTGGTTCGCTTATATTTTTGGTGTCAAACCGAATGAAAACCGATCCGTGCCTGCCCCTGCATATACATATAGAGATGAGAACTGTTGGATAAATAAGGTTCTGTTTCCCGTGGCCTGGTACATCCTTGCAAATTGTGAAATCGTTCCGTTTCTATATTGGATTTCATTACATAGATGAAACGATATAATATTACATTGTCATTCATAAAAAAATTGGTTATGATGCAGGGAAACATTCTGTACAAGTTTCCATCTCTACAGCGCACAGCGTCTTCTCAGAGGAGTGGAAGGAAGGAATATGTGGGGAGAAGATGGGCTGATTTTGTTGGAGGTGTTGACAAATTTTTCCAGGAGAAGAAGTGGCAATTCAGGTCATTTATTATGTTTGTTGTTGCCGATTATGTTGTGAATTCATCTGGAATTTAAAATGAAACAATCAAGTTTTCTGTGTTTGCAGTAACACTAGCATTTCTGAGAGAGCAATGGTTGCTGGACTTGGTGGACTAAATTTATTTGGGGTTATCATTCTTGGAACCATCTTAAAGTATGTATGACTTGAACTTTGTAATTGCTTGGTTATTTTTCCTCTATATTGCTCTGATGCCCACCGCTTTCTTATTTGAAGGGATACTACAACTGCACCAGCTGGTTTTATTGAGTTTATTAATAGCATATTTCCACTACTTCAGGTATGATTTGATTTCAAACAAATTAAAGTTCCCTACCTGCAATCAAGAATTTGTACTTTTTTGTTAAATGGTTGGGTTCACACGCAATCCTTCTCTTGAATAGTGGATAGGGATCCCTCTTATGAAGCTCTCCCTATATGAAGACCTGATTAAATCCTCAGGCACTATTGAGTTGGATTTTATCTTGCCTCACAATTATTTTGCAGATTTATGCTGGTTCTTTCTTTGCAATTCCTTTGTTCCGGTGGTTCCTCCTGCTTAAGACAAACGCTGACATAGAAAAAAGAAATAAAGCAAGACAGCAGTTTGCTCGATCCCTTGAATTGCCGGATATCTCACTTAGAAGAAAGGTAAATTGGTGCTTCTCTAGATTGTCTTGATTAATGGTTTCTATCTCAAACTGCACATGTGTGCTTTGTCATTATTTAAATTTGTACTCACAGTCTCGCACGCTAGTTTGTAGGGGATAGGTATGAGATCTATAAATGAAATTTCACCTAGTTCTGATCAAGCCCTCCCTCCCTCCCACTCTTAATGCATAAGGCCTATACTTGCTTGAGGAAAACAAACTCTTAATGATTGCGTTGCCATTGAAAACATACCAATCTTCTTAACTCAAAATTAAGTTGAACATACTAGTGCAGCAATGCTGCATTTGTTAACTGTTGTAAGATATGAAGTTTCAAACTAAAAAATAGCGGTAGTTTTCTTCACTTGAACGCTCACATGAGGTTGTCTTAGGGTGCAAGGTATAGGATTTTTCATAAGGTAACCATGTACTTGTTGATGTAAAGACAACTGAAATAAAGAAAAAGGAACAAAGAACGGAAACTAGATGAACTCTGTTCCTTCAATGATTAAAACAATATTTAGTTATATATTTTCTGTATGATGTTTCAGCTCCTCAGTGCTCGGGAAATGGCCCAAAAAACATTCATAGGGCAGGATAGAATTGTATATAGCACGGACAAGGATTTGGTTGAGCAAGACTATGAAGCCCAAGAATGGGATAAGAGATTTCGAGAAATCGAAAAGTCAGATTGAGAAGAGGCTACTGTTACATGGTAAGTATATACATTTCTTGCCTTGGATGAAAATACTGTTTGCATTTCTAGGTATCTTGTAAACAAATGCCACTGCAGGTATGGTTGGTTCATTGAGTGCCCGAAAATTGAGGGCATTTGGTATATTTATCAGTTGCACGACTCCTTTTAGTAGTCTACGGATCAAAAGAGTAGATGTTCTAGATTTATTTCTATTTGATGTATGTCTACTTGTTCGAGAACTTGAAACAGGGTTCTCCAAAACAAACAGTTATTAGGCCAGGATTCAAGAACGCGATCAAAAGAGCAGATGTTCTTGGTTTATTTCTATTTGATGTGTCTACTTGTGAAACACGGTTCTCTAAAACAAACAGTTCTCAGGCCAGGATTCAAGAACGCGATCAAAAGAGCAGATGTTCTAGGTTTATTTCTATTTGATGTATGTCTACTTGTTCGAGAACTTGAAACACGGTTCTCTAAAACAAACAGTTAATTAGGCCAGGATTCAAGAACACAAGGGTTACTAAGTTACAGTGAATCTCGTCAATTTTTTTTTCTTTTTTCACATGCTGATTAGGCAATTATATTTTTTGTTACAGGGAGAGCTACTAGTGGTCTTCCTCAAGAATATTAGAGCTTCAAGCTGTCGATTGGCAAGCTTACGCACCCTCGGTGGTATTAGCATTTGTTTGAAGTGTACATTGACATTCTGGAGTTCTGGTGGGGTGCAACTGGGAAGAAAGTAAGAAACCTTGTAATATAGATCTCAGGTGGACAACAAAACTATTTTACACACGAAAGAATTTATGGATAACGAGGCTCATATATATGTTTCGGCATATCCCCTTGTGTCTGGAATTTGCAGAATCAGACACAGGTAGCTTTCCGTGGCCGTGAAAGTCACCTGTGAGGGAAAAAGAGGGCCGATACTAGCTTCTCACTTTGTTAACTTTGTCGAATGAACTAATAGAATACTGAGTGTTGGTAACAAGCGCATCATAGTTGAGAATCTGCTGTTCATATCGGGATTGTTTCTACTAATACTGTTTTTTGGTTCATCTTGGGTTTCGTTTTCTTTTGCGCTGAGACGTATTTATACTGTTTTGCACCAGTTGTCATCAGTGTTTTAAAAAACGCGCCTTGGGGCGCGCCTAGGTGGCCTTGGAGGAGGGGCTTCGGCAATTTCGCCTCTGTTTTCTTGGATTGGGGGAAAACTCGCCTAGGCTTCGTCAGGGCGCGCCTGAGACGTTGACTGGGCGTTCCCGTGATCCAAAATCTTGCTTGAAATCTGAAATGTTTTGGAAAACTCTGCGCTCTGTAACTATGTTGTAAATGCGTCTTCACGAAGAAGACGACTGCGTGAGGGAGAAAAAAGGTTTTTTTATTTTTTTAAAAGATTTGGCCCAAAACGACGTTATTTTGGCCAAGTCTTTTAATTCTTTTTAAATGACTTGGTTCAAAACGACGTCCTTTTAGCAAAATCTAATTTTTGTATTTTTTTTATAATCACTATAGTCCTCTGCCAATTCTCTGCTATTTTCACCACCCAATATCCCATTTTCTCTGTATATTCCACCAACCAATACCCAATTCTCTCTGCTATATTTCATCCCATCCCCAATTCACACGATTCCCCTATTCCTCAAACCCTAAATTCTCAATCCCAATCCTATATTTCAATTTTACTCCAATCTCATACCTCAATTTGTTTCAAAATTCTCCAATCCACCATAATTTGTTTCCAAATTCAAGTTTTTAAGTATTCTAATCTCAATATATAATTATATATACAATATATATTAAATTATTTAGGTCCCCTCACGCCTAGGCAGGGCTATCCATGGAACCCCTCGCCCACGTCTCCTCCTTTTAATACAATGGTTGTTATTACGACACTTGATATCCAGGAAACTCGAATAATTGAGAATCTGCTGTTCAGCTCGGGTTTCGTTTTCTTTTGCGCTGAAATGTAAGAGTCGCGATAGCAATGTTATACTATGTCACGACTATCAATTTTCCTCCAGATCAAGTATTATTGAAGCGGATCTACCACACCAATCAAAATGTAGCACAGCATGAATTCCGGTTATGGTGACTGGAAAACAATGGATCGACCCCAGCTGACCCCGTTCTGACCAAATACAACATAATAACTCCAGTAAACCACAAATTTACACACTGCAGAAACCAAACCATTATCGACTGGTTCCAACGGCTCCATTCTTGACATAACAATCATGCAGACTGGTAGCAGAATCGACGATCACAAAACCAATACATCTTACAGTCAGAGACTCACTCGAGTAATGACGCGATGCCCAATGGTGCACAATTTCTCCAGTTTTGAATAGTGTTTGCATCCGACCATGATAAGAGGGTCAGATGGCGAAAAAGCAGTTCTTCCCACGTTAAAAAGTCTTGAGAAAACCCTTTGCATGTACAGATTGTAGAGTGTACCCAAACCACGAATGTCTTTAAGCAAGCCGGGAAACCAGTGTGCCTGAGTGATGAGCAGAGTTAAAAAGAAAGCACAGATGAAACTATACTAATATTTACAATTTCAAATGGGGAAATAACGACATGTTTGGTTTTCCTATGTAGTTTCCGTCCCAATCAAATTAAAACGAGAGTAATTTCAATAAATCATTTAGTTCGAACGACAGCTAAATGCAGTTTATAACAAGGAAACAAACATGCACTGCAGAAAAAATACTAAGTAATCTGTCCTCACCTAAAATAATGAGCGTAAGTAGTATTGTCAATACCACGTGAATAGAATGCCGCTGAACTTGAATGTGATAAGGTGATCTTTCATATCTTGCCCTAAATACACCAAGCCAGGTCCGTAAGTACATAACTTTTGTCCGGATCCCCATACACAACTCTTTAAAATTTCTATACAACCACGTTCCCTGATGCTGAACCTGTCAAGGACAAGCAAACCCATAAGCATCTAGGCTGAAGCATAGAAAGCCAAACCAAGTTTTCCACAATGAAATGATTCAGGATACAGAGCGGAATCAGATATAATCACACAACAATCCTTTTGGAACACTGAAAATTTGATAGAACTTACAAGTATTTCCCTCTTTGATCTCAAGTCGCAGCTAATTACTAAAGAAGAATATGAACTAACGAACATGCAATACTTAACGGAATTGGAAAATTCAAGAATCTTCTTAATTATCCAAGAAAGAAAACGTGACGCTTGAATTACAGATTTAAGAGTAAATAGAAGAGTTGTGAATAGTTAAAAGTTTCTGATTTCTGATTGCCAAATTACCTGAGCGGCATGAGAAACATCAGCAATTGATGGGGAATGACTTTGTTCTTCTCCATCTTTAAATCTCTTTGTATAGCTCCCAGTGACCCTACTCCCATACACACTCCATGCAGTATTCAAGAACCCCAATACGTTTGTTCTGCTGAAGCTTTCAGGTTTGGCTTCATTAGCTTCCAGATCCCGACTCTCACCACCTCCATATCTGTTACAAGAGGTCTGTGGAAAAGAATCTGTAAAATCAGATTTCAACCTTGTATTGCCGATGTCCCAACTCCCACCTTCACCAAATCTGTTATAGTAACCAACTTTACTCAAGTTGTTCTCCTTTCTAGATTCAATAACACAGTCCACATGCACCACTCCATTCGTATTCAAGTCCTCAATTTCTCTGTTTTTGTGCTCATCCATACCAGAAGTACTGTCTTTAGCACTAGATGCGGTTGGATCAAGAAATCTTCTCAAGATACTGCTGTCTTCCACTTCTTGACCATCAGTGGGCTCGGCGTTATTTCCACCAGAAAGAAACAATGCCAAACCATCTCTATCTTGTTCATTCAAGTTAACCCACTCTGTATTTCGCATGGGATCTCCTGTCAGTGTGCCCTCCAAGCTCTTCTCCACATAAAGTATTTGTTCCCTAATGGCACCGATAAACTGCTTGTGTCTTGAAATTACATCCTCCCAATTTTGAGGCCTGCCTGCCACCGCTCTTTCAAAGTCTTCCAACTGGCAGGAGAGAATCACTAAAAACTAACTAAGCAAAAAATAAAGAAAATGAAGAAAGAAAGAGTTGACATGTACAAAGATTACCACCTGCCACTTTGCCGTTTCAAGTGTAGTAGCAAGATCGCGTTTGTGATAATCTATTGACACATGTAACTTTGGGTCTGGACAGTCACCTTGAACAAGACTGAGCTCATGCAGCAGAGAGCGGAAAACCGATTCCATCCTAAAATTTAAAACACCAAACAAAATGAGCACTGGTTTCAGGGAATGCACAACTCATAAGCAACTCAACATAATAAAAACACAGAACAGCAAATACAATAAGCAATCCACAACAAAAAAAAAGTTCCTTATGTTTATACAACAGTGAATTATCAATCTGTAAGCTCCTTTATTTTTTGAAAAAGCAAAATATTGAAGAAAGTAAAAATGGGCAGGTTTATAGTTTATTCGTTACTGGCATTTCTAAAAAGTTGATGTTTTGGACTGTCAAAGTTTCAGAGAGATGGGCCAAATGGTCCAACACCAATATTGTCCCCAACTTAACCACCTGCTAGCTCAGCAGGAGTGCGGTTTTATCCTAAAAGGCCTCGGTTCTTCTGTTAAACTCCCGATGTGGGATTTCCAACACACTCCCTCACGTGAGACCATATCTATAGCGGACTTCCACATCGGGAAAGGAAAGACAAGCACATGAATACTACGCACTTGGACATTTCAGGTAGCTCGACAAGCACAAGAAAAATAAGTTTTGATGAATATGAAGTCCCATTTGTGATAGACAACATCATTCCCAAACTAAACAAAGATCTTCAACAAAAAACATAAATTCAGATGCCAACATTCAACCCAGCTCAGAAATCAAGTTCATCAAATTAAGCAGTTCAAAAATAATACTTTTCACCTTTTTTTTTTATCAACTTTCTTCTCGGCCCAAAAATTAAGTCAAAGCTTTTGCTTTTCTTTCCCCAAAAGCAAGAAAAACACTTCCAAATTTCCAATACATATTAAAATTAAAAAAGAAGGAAAAAAGGGAGGAGAAATTAACCTGTCAGCGGAATCTTGGACGACTTCGGCTGCGGAAAACAGAGGGTCTGACTCCCATTGGTGCAAGCTCGAAGCCATTTTTATTTATTTTCTATTTGTTTTGTTTTCTACGTTCACCACCAAATAGGAAAGTTGCAGTATTTATTCATAAAAAATTAATTTCAAATGTCGATTTAGAAATTGGGATTTTAGGGTTTAGGGTTACAGAGATGCCGGAAACGGAGGGGAAAGGTATTCGTTAAAATGTCTAAACGACTAATTTTTTTGGTGCGTAAGGATGGAGAGTAGGTATTTGCGAATCAGGAGGGTCTCGCATTTCCCTAGGATCCTAGGATCCCGCAATCTTGTCCGTTCATCGTATATCGTGCGGTCAGAAATTATTTAAAATTTAAATTTTAAAATTCAAATATGAATAGTACCTAACGAAAACTGACTACACGATATACGATAAACGGACAAGATTGCGGGATCCCTAAGATCTCTAGGGAAATGCTCATGAGACACTCCTGATTCGGTATTTGCATGTGGAGGCGACCCCAGTGTCATGATTCGACGTACCGATCAGCTTCCACCACGTCATTATCTCTTATTGAGCTTTTGAAATTAGGAAAAGATAACTGATTTAAAAATCTCATTTTGCACTTCTCACAAATCTCAAAACTTAAATTAATCTAACGGTAATTAATAGGTTGGTGGACATTACCACTACTTTAGGATGAGCAAAAATGTACTCTTAGATTTGATTTCTACAACTGTTGGATTTTTATTTCAATTTCAATCATATTTTTCGTACTACTATACTACGTATTATTAATGAAAAATTGGTTAGCACGTTCCGAATTTTTTTTTCTTTTTAGGGTTTTTATCACAAATGGTTTTTATCCCAATATGGCTTTTTGTTCGGTTTGATAAGTAGGTGTTGTTTTCTTGTGAAATTTGTCAGTGGGTTGTTTTGTAATGTCGGTGTTTTTATTTTAGTTTTAGCGCCAAATCCATGAAAAAATGGAGAGAAAAGTGAAGATGGAGAAAGGAAAAGAGAGGTAGTAAGTAAAATTATAAGTAACAGTTGGTCATTTTACCATGAAAAATGGGTTGTTTAATCATTTTTAAAGTTAATTTGGACGGAACACTAATAGAAGGACGACATTGATTCGCGGGGTTAAAATTTAGGGACTACATTGATAGATTTTCAATTTCAAGGACCATCATGATTGATGGGGTCAATTTCAGGGACCCTTTGTGATAAAAACCCTTCTTTTTACTTATAAGGAGTCATGATTTCCTACAGACAAATTTGATCTTGACATGTGTATGGAAATATTTCTTTTTGTAGTTCTAATGAGATAATTTAGCACATGTATCAAATTGTAACTTACGTTTAATGAGGTATAAGAAGCCAAACAATGTTGTTGAATGTACTATAATGTATAGATGAGTTCGTGTTAAGCGTTATTAATTAGGTGGTTCATCAAGGCGTTAATAGTTATCAGTTGTTCACATACGCACAGAAAAGTATTAATGCTAGCATTTTGAATGCACAAAAGTTGGTTTGGACTTGTTTTTCCATCTATTATGGAATAGTTTACAGTTTAACTTTAGTTTTTGTTGAGAATATTTAGCTCCTTACACGTTAAAAAAAAAACATAATTAGGTTAATGTATGTTTATATGAGTAGTCGATATGTAAGATGGAACGACTCTTTGTCTATAAGAAGCCAAGTAGTGTTCTTCCGCTAAACCTTGTTTCCTTCCTTAGTCCAAAACAGCTACTCAACAGCCCGCCTGTTTGCAGTTTCACAGCAGTATGGAGAGTGCTTTCAATTTTGAAATGGCAGTAATTTCATATGAGCTCGTTTGGTGACTAAGATTGGAATATAGCGGATAGCTCATACAAAAAGAAAAAAGAAGCACATACGTTAAAGGTATAGGTGAATGATCTTTTTATTTGTAGGATTAAGCATGAATGAAACTAAACCCTTCTAATCCTACCATTACGCGGGGATTCAAAGGGAAAAGTTCCCTCAATGAATTATCCATCTTCTACCTTCAAGTCGGACACAGTTTCTTCATTTCTTTCATTCAACATACCTTTCACACATAGAATTATCTACGCCAATCCAATCTTAGTCACCAGACGAGCCCTTTGGAAATTGACAGTATTTTCTTCTGCATGCCAAGGATATAATATTGTCGTGGCAAACAAAAGACGGTTTCGAACAATCTTCAACTTCTAAGTACTGCTGAAAAATTGGGATTGAACTAATTAACTGGGCAGATTTCACTTCTAAGCACTACATAAAACTCCCGATCGAAATTTCAATGTTGTCATGGCAAGGTTTAAATTATGACGGATGAAATTTTTCCTCCGAAACTCTTTGTTTATACGGCACCATCTGAAACAAAAGCAAGAAGCCAACTTACAAGGAATTAAGAATGCTTCTCATATGAAGTACTTCACCATCTGAATTTCCTTCTGCTTGCAGCCACATTTCTCATAGAACGCTTTGTTCTCAACGCTGCAATCGAGAATCACCCTATAACACCCCATCGAAGGAGCATAATCCGTAAGGGCGTTAATAATCTTCTTCCCTAGCTGCATTTCGCGCGCATTGGCATCAACCACAACGTCTTCAATGTGCCCGACTTCGCCACAGTTTCTTATAAACTTCCTCTCAATGAACACACTCCCAGTTGCGACAATCTTCCCGGAGCGATCATCTTGTATTACAAAGACCTGATGGTCCTCTGCTCGGGTGCTACGCTCCTTAAATCGATCTTCAAAGTCCTTGTCGGATACAGAATCACAAACGGTCAGTTGTTGCAGTAGTTCTATGAATCCCTTGCCTTTGTCTGAGAGTTCTAGTTTTCTAACTTGGAATTTTTGTTCTTCACTGTTTGCCATCTTTTACTCGTTACAAGCTGTTAATGAAGTTGGAAATGAGTTTCATCCCATCGCAATTGTAAAGTTCAACGAAGTGATTTACACTAGTTTGTTCATTTCCGCCCCTTGATTCTCCTTCGATTTACTCAACCCAAATACCAGAGAAAAACGAAGGAGCATAGCCGGGAAGAAAATGGGTGTGCGGAAATCACTTCACTAAAGTTTGTTCCAACAACCAAGACTTTGGTATGTGATTGGATGTGGGTGATTTTACTGCAAAGTTGTATGCAAGTGGATTATAGCTCAGTTCGCTAAGAACATTCGCTCTTACAATCAATGTCCCGTGTTTGATTTTCTATCCGATAATTTAGATGATTTAATATAGATTATTTTATCGTTCATTAAAAAAAAAGCGAAAAAAGAATTACAACCTAGAATTTGGTTTGTTACCAATTGGCACTACAGTGGGAAGTCTTAGATTCGACCCTCCACGGCAAGCTAATATTGCTTACTCATTTATGTGACTTGGACCAAATCCCTCATATCATAGTAGTGTAAATATATCGTTACGACCAAAACGGAAAAAAGGGCCGAATTAGGTCTGTTGTTTTGGTTTTTGTATTTGCATTTACATGTTTGTCTTATGGTTTCAAGTTTAGACGAGTGCACTCGCCAAATTTCTTTCTTTCAATTCATGGTGAAACAAAACGGTTTGCAAAAGTGCTTTTGTGGACTCCCTACAAAGACAGCTTAAGATGCGCTTGTCCCACAAGTCAATCCAGATATGGTAATCTACATTGTTAACAAAGGAATATTATCAGGCAAGATCATCGCCAATCGTTCGAAGTGCATTTCGAACATTAGAACATGAGATCACACACTTCATGTCAGAATTCATCATCAGACGAGACCCCGACCGGACTCGGTTGAGCAAACGGGAACCCAACCGAAAGAAACCTTTCATCCAGATTCATCGTCTAAGTCCCCATGACAACTGGGTCCATTACGATGAAAGGATTATGGCTTCGGAATACAGGTGAAGAAGAGAAACAGCTAATTCTTTCATCCCAAAAGTAACCTTTCACCATCCACTAGACATTAGAGAAAAGACTTTCCTTCAAAATTTTCCAAAAGCATTCATCTAAAACAACAAAGTACTAATTGTAGTTTAACGACGAAATCAAAGTTAATGAAAACAAAATATAACACTGAAACATACGCAATAAATGTCTTAGAAAAAAAGTTTGCCGATGCTTCCTTCGCTTGGAAAGTCTCTGATAAAGATTATGAACTTAGTAGATACGGATAGCTTTCCCCATCGTACTCTTCAAGTTCAAAGACCTCACCTATTTGATCATACAAACAAAAGGGCAACATACATAAGTACAATTAAAAGGGTAAAAAAGATAAAAGAATGCATCAAATGATACTCAACTAGAAGTCGAGACTTCAAATGCCAATCCAATCTCATTTCGGAACAAATCACAATTTACAGCTCAAATGCTTGACTAAATGAAATAAAACGACTATCAACATTAATATTCAAGAAAATATAGTAATGCAAATGGTTCAATATAAGATATACTAGCAACAGGATCAATGAAATAAGCATTTAAGGTTTGTTATCCGTAAATTTGAGAGCCAAAACTTAGTACAGAGCGGGTATAATTCAAAAACCCAAATGATTTAAGGAGGATGAAGCCAATAACTTACATTCTGCCAATTCTTCTTCAACAGTGAAACTAAGAAATTGACACTGAGTTGCACATTCTGGAAAATCTGCTTCTCCTCCATAGCAAGATTGCCGACAGCAACACCCATGCAAAGAACCTTCTTAAGTTGGAACTTCACCATAGCTTTGGTCTCGTTAAGTTTTGCCTCCAGAGATTCCTGATGACTCACCAAGGTTGGGAACTTACCTGCAAGTTGTACACAAAGCTTGAGTTAGTGTTAGCTGCCACTTCAATAAATCAAAATGTCCAACAACGAGAATACAGAATAGCTAATAATCAGGAATACTTGCCTGCCTTGTTAAGACCAGGGCCAAGAAGACGAGGAATCTGCTTAATGACAGCTTCAGAAGCCAAAAATGCATGGTATTTCTTGGCAAGCTTCTTAACAAGTTTCTTGTTCTTGTTAAGCTTTTTCAAGCTCTCAACGTCCATATAGTCCAAACCCATCTTCTCTGCCTGTGGTAAAAGCATAGGATACACAGATTTAGCTTCTACTCTATCACAAATGCATCCAGAGTCAACAAATTCATAAACAGTTCAAGATGTGCCAACTTACCTCTTCAACATGCTGAGCATCTCCAAGCATGCAAACCCTCATCTTAGGGCGAGGGATGTGTGGAAGCCTGACAGAACCGCTGAAACGCTTGTCCTTTTGTGGGTCGTAGTTCTTCAGACCAATCTGAAGCTCAACCGTCTCAGTGAACTTCCTCTTCTTTGTCTCAGAATTTGTCTTAATCTGAGAAATGGCCTCCCTCAGCCCATCACTTGAAAGCTTACTGTTTTAACAAATGACGGCAAAATCGCAAACTTTAGGTAACACGACCAATGTAAAATAATCCGAAACAGGTTCTTGACTCCCACGATAGAGCTAGGGAACAGTTTCACATTTATTAATGCAATCAATAGTATAAGACATGAATGTAAAATAACTTTAAATCATCTTGAGATTTAGACTATCAGTGACATTTTCGCCCACCGCCACCGGAAAAAAACATAAATTAAAAAACCATAAAACAAAGTAATCAAACCACACCGCTCTCTGTAAAAACTACGTCAGATATTCCTCCCAGACTACAGATTTACGAGTATTAAATCCCTAATCACAATTTCTAGCCAGTAAGCACTTCGCAAAACCAGATTAAAACAAATAAACAGCAAGGGATTCAAGCAACATGCTAATAAATGAACAAAAATTTGAGATTTTGGTTTCTAAAGACACCAAAAATTCAAGTAAAATCCAAATCGATCAATAACCCAAAACTAGTTACAATCTGATGAACAAAGAACAGGAGGAGAAAATGAAATTACCTCATGGTTAGTTAGATCTTTGTCCTCGCTGCGAAAAAACTTCCTACAAAATCAGAATAATGAAGCGAAAATTTTAGTGAGGCCGCAATACAGAATGCACAGAATGATGAGATGAGAAAACCCTAGTGGCGGCGGAGGCTACCTGAAGAAGGAAACCCTAGAACTGGATTTCGGGACTGCCGCGCTAAATGGTGAAGAGACTTCGGGGCTTTTATAAAACCCTAGCTGCTTGCTACGCCCTTGTCTATTTTTGATATTTTCCTTCGAATCCCTATACTTCTAAGTTTTATCTTTATACGCTGGCGTTTACTTATTTCCATCAACACTCCCATGATATTTAACTTGTATCACACTTTCATCCTTGGAATTTAAATTTTGTTATTGTTAAAAGTCAATTAAAATTATTAATGTTACTGTTTGAACCCAATGTTAAACAATTGATCCCGTGCAATCAAGGTTGTTGAATGAACGGAGGACATAGATCGTCGATTGAGGATTTGATGAAATTTTACAGATAAAAGTAAAATCGTAGGTATTACAGTTTGTTGGGGGACTTTTAGGCTGAGCTGGACTTGGTCTTTCATGGAAACATTTTTTCTTCATCTGGTTCGTTTGTATACCAAGTTCCGGTTACCTCAAAAAAATTAGCACGTCATAAGAAGTATATCGACTGAATCAATGACTCAAAGATAACGAGGCGTAAAACCACATCTAAAAATAAAAAAGAACACCAAATAATTTATTGCTTGCTTCCAATTGCCATCGTAAGGGTTTGATATTCTAACCCGAGGGTTATGACCGCCCTTATTTTAATTTGACCTCAACGTGAGCTAAAATGAATTTCTCACATACTTGACTTATCATCCATACAACCAATCAATGTAATGTTCTGCTTAGTTACAAATCCGAGCTTGTAACTTGTAGTATTACTAAGACACAATAATAATTCATTAATATTTTTCTTCATAGTTTTCGTTTCTTCCCTATCTTGTGTTGATGTGTCAAAAGGTTAGTTAAAATTGGGGGAACTAAAAGAAAGAAAGCTACACAAAAAAATAAGAAGGATCACAAAATCGGAAAATATAGCTCTGTGTCACTCGTTCATGTAGACAAAGCCAAAAGTGAGCAGAACAACCTTACATTCCAGTGCAAATTTCTTTGTTCCCTTTCTAGTTTATAATTTCTCCTTTGTTACAGTTTGTCGAGTTTTTCGTTTAACTTCGCTAAACTGACTAATCATGATTTTGTTAAACAAAATAACAGGAGATAACACAAATCATAAGGCAAAAGGGATCAAAATCTCAGAAATAAACAATAACCATTGACAGAATCAAGTCAATGTGGCCGTGCACAACAGATTCGACACTTCATAAACACTTTCGTTGAATGGAAGAAGGTTGATAGATAAGCTGAATCCGCCCATACTTTATTACAAAAATGAGAAGTCCTACCTAAAGCATAATTTGCACGGTCCAACTTTCCAAGAGTATGAAAACTTTAGAATTGTCGAAGAGAAGCATTGGTAATCTCATTCTTCCGATTGCCTTGTCCCCAGAACTGAAATATCTTCATATCGTTTCTGCATAAAAGAGAAAATAAACAGTTCCAATGTTAAACTTGTGACATTGTCCAGTAGACCAATCAAAATTGAGAAATTTTACAAGTACATTTAATGTGTACAGAATGTCGTAAACAATTACTACCAACGAAGAATCTCAACTGCACTGAAGACATGAGTAGAACAATATACATGTCTATATAGATGTGGAAAGTGACAATCCATCCCAACTGTGGCCAGCGGCCAGACTCACGAAAATTCCCATCCGTTCGACATAGGTAAGGAAGAGCAACAAATGCCAGATAAACATTCCTTCAAAAAACAAATTAGGAAATACATCTATAACCAGCACCACCTAAACTCTCTCCAAAGCATGTAGGTCCAGACCCAATGAACAATCCAAACAAGCATACATGCTCGACCAAATAAGGTATACAGAACATCCAGCCATGGGCAAAAGTTTTGTCTTTAGGAAAAATAAAAAACCAGCATGTACTTACAGAAGGGAAAATAAATAAAAGCAATTTACAATTTTGATTTTCCATCTGTATCTAATATAGAAAATAGCACATGGGCACATGGGCACAATCGTACATAGCATTCTTCAAGTGTTTCCATCAAACTGGAAATACATAAATTCTAATATACACGGAGTAAGTGCACGCAAACCACCATGTGTAAATAAAACTAAAGAAAAGTTCACATACCCCAACATTATTGTACTCCCACAGCTTATGAACTCCATAATCTACAGCCTGAAACCAGCAAATCAAATACATAAGAACACTATGACGTTCGTTCTTCTTTCACAAAACAACATAAGTCAAATAGAAGGTAGAGGCGAATCATAAGAAACAAATTCAGCAAGGAATGAAAAAAAACTCATTCAGAAACATGCATACACCCCAAAACTCAGAAGAAAAAAAAACACCTGAAATGTAAAGTTCCAAGCAATGCAAATCCAGTAATGTCTCCAGTTAGCAACTCTACGTCCTTACGAGCATTGCGCATATGAGATAATATGAAATCATAAACCAAAGTGCCAAGATTTTGAATCTCGATAGTTCCACTATATATATGACCCTCAACTTGATCAATTTAGCAACTTTTCATCTTTACGAGCGTTGAATATATGAACATATTTGAAACCAATCAATGAAATTAGATCTATAAAATTAATTACCAAAAATTTATTACTAAATGGCAATAAACAAATATCAAATTTCACCCATTTTTCACCAACACAATAAAAATATAGCCGCTCCCGTTTAATCACAAGACCAATTCAACAAAATACCATAAACACAATTGAAATTCCTGAGCTTTCTGCTAGACTAAATTGACCTAATCGCAAATCAATCACCTTTAATTTCCTCAGATTTTCCTACCAACCAAACAGAAAACAACAGGGAACAAAAATAATCTGAAACGAGAGGTTCAGTGAGGGAAACCCTAATCTAAAAACTTGTAAGATGCTCACCCGCTCGCCGAGGAAGGCGCCGGCGATGACGAAGGTGACGTAGACGGAGTTGCGGCGCATGATGACCCTGTAAAGGCCTTCGAAGAGGCCGCCGCCGCTCCTTCGGGCCGCTGAATCCATGGCGATCTGCGCGAATCTGTTTCCGGTTGCTTCTGATCTGAGCTGCGAGGCGGAAGATTTTGGTCAGAGCTCTTGCGTCGTGGAAATGGGAAAGGGATTTGGGTTCTGTAATATTGTGTTTGGATTTGAGAACCGGGTTGCTCGGAGCGGTCCGCCAGAGTGTTGGAACGGTTTGGGGCGGGTCGGTCGGACCGGCTGTTGTGGGCTCTGAAGGTACTGGTCCATGTAGGCTTAGAATTTCATTTTTCAATGGAAATTTTGTCTCAATGGTTAGAGTTTTCGTTTTCAAATCACTGCCTCGTAAGTTTGAATTATTTTTCAATTTAGTGGTGTAGCACGCGTAGTGGTGTACCAGCTTTTAAAACAAAAGCTTGATTGTGAGCAAAACGATTTAAGTAGTTTATTCCTAAATATGGGCTACGTTCATTATAGTGATTTAATATATATTTGATGTGGGTTACAAGAGTGCTTTAAAATAATGTAATTTAATTTTCCTCCCGTTGATCCAACAACTTATTAAGGGGTATTCGTCTCTTTTATTTCTCTTACTGTCTTATCATTTAATGGGTCAAACGCGTAAGCACGACCTATAAGCTACTTCTCCACTGTTCATTTAACATGTGGAGAGACAGCGACTGCACAAGGCTATTTGCATGGTTTCTTGGATCGACATGCATCGAGTGCAACGTTCGTCCATGAGTGGTTGGAAGGCACTTTAGCTTAGTGCTAGGCTGACAACATTTATGTCTTTTGATAGACGTCTTTTCCCATTAATACCAACGCGTGACCTGAAGTTAACGTCTGAGCAGACTTGTCCTTAAAATTCCATGCCAAGGAGTAATGGGAAAGTACTTTAGGTTTTGCACTCTATCTATTGAGTTTCTTGGGCTAGCTTGTAGGCTTAATATCTTGGTATTCTCATCCTTTAGTCTGCTCTCTTCAGGCACATCTATTAGGTCCAGCAATTATGTAAATATTTTTTTTTAACGAACGTTATTATCTATACTAAAATCGTAAATAAACAATTACATATTCTTAATGAGTCTAAAAAACCTTACCACATAAGGCATCATCGTACTTTTGACCTCCTAAATCAAACTGTCTGCCAAAACAAAATGGTGGCTTTTAAACATGCGAGTGTGGAGTTCGAACTCAAATTGGAAGTTCACTTGTAATCAAAGTCGAAATGAAATTAAATGAAACCACGTGTTACTTTGCCAGAAGGACTGTTTTGCCCGTGACTAATGTAGTACCCTCGTAGAACACTCAACACAGACAGCATTCGCACAGTCAAATCCTCTGCCTCGCAGACTCCTCATAGCTCAAAGCCTCACTTGGCCATGGAGTTAGCAAAAGAGCTGCGAGAGATTCAGAAGCTAGAGGGCCACACTGATAGGGTCTGGAGCCTCGCCTGGAATCCGGCCACCGGTGTCGCCGGAATTCCCCTTTCCTTCGCTTCCTGCAGCGGCGATAAGACCGTTCGTATTTGGGAACAAAACCTATCCACTTCTTCTTGGGATTGTAAGGTGACCCATCTTTTCATCTAATTTTATTTAATATTTCCATTTTTTGTTAAATGGGTCGGTTCTTAATGGAGTTTTTATGGGTTGCAGGCAGTTCTGGATGAAACGCACACCAGAACCGTCCGATCGTGCGCTTGGTCCCCATCTGGGAAGTTATTGGCCACTGCAAGCTTCGATGCCACCACTGCAATTTGGGAAAATGTTGGAGGCGATTACGAATGTGTTGCCAGTCTAGAGGTTTGCAAATAGTGAAAGAATCTTGCTTTAGATAAATTGGTCAATTTTTTTTACAAGTTGGGATCTTTTGATTTGTGTTAGTAAAGATGGTATTTTGTTAATGGCATTGAAAGACTATTGCTTTGCATAAATTGGCGATTTTGCAAGTTGGGTTATTTTGGTTTTTGTTAGCAAAGTGAAAAGGCATTTTTGTGTGTGTGTGTGTGTATTAGGGTCATGAAAACGAAGTGAAAAGTGTGTGTTGGAATCCATCTGGGTCTATGCTTACGACTTGCGGGCGGGATAAAACTGTATGGGTATGGGAAGCGCTGCCCGGGAATGAGTTCGACTGTGTTTCGGTGTTGCAAGGCCATACACAGGATGTGAAGATGGTTCAGTGGCATCCCACTAGGAATCTTATATTTTCTTGTAGCTATGATAACACTGTCAAGGTAAAAGCTTAGAACTTTTAAGTGCTTTTATACTATCCCTACCACTGTCCTACAAAAATGGTTACTTTTTTTTTCTTTCATTACGTATCAAGAAGATTGGGCTTCCTCAGAGTTTTTATGATTCATTACAATGTTTCTTGCAGATATGGGCAGATGATGGTGATGATGATGATTGGGCGTGTGTTCAAACATTAGGTGAAACTAACAAGTACTACGTCGTAGCCTCTTTAGATCTTGAAATTTTCTGTATCATCCTTCTTTCTTCAGATTGTTCTCTTTAAGTAAATATTCCATAACCTTGTGCGTGTGTTCACTCATAAGCAGTTTTTCCTTAGATGAGGTCATGTTTCTCTGATTGATTAGATATGGACGACTAGAATGTGCAGTGGATGCAATGCATCCCAGCTGTTCATATATAATTTAAAATAAATATGGTCCTATCTTAGAAATGCAGGAGATTTTTTGTTGAATGTAATACATGGTTCTAAACCAGTTGAGTTTGCAGTATTGCTAGCACTTTTTACTAAAATATACCATTTTACTCTAATTTAGCTCATCGGTTTTCTTGTTAGTGGTCACTCTTCTACCATCTGGGCTCTATCGTTTAATGCCAGTGGAGACAAAATGGTCACCTGCAGGTATGCAGAAAAGATATCTCATTTTAATGTTTGCTTGGTTTGGATACTAAAACACCATTTGTAAGAACAAAAACAAAAATTGAAGAAATAAATAACAATGTACTGATTTTGCAGTGATGATCTTACTTTAAAGATATGGGGATCAGACGATGCAAAGATGTCTGCTGATGGCTTTGCACCTTGGTGAGTAGCATTAGGAGTACTTCTTTACTTTTTTTAGAATCCATACGTGAAATTGGTTTTTCGCTTTTGGGAATTATTTAAAAAAAGTTGAGTATTTTATCTCTCTCTCTCTCTCTCTCTCTCTCTCTTTGATATTCATTTAGTTCTATACTTCTTTTTGTTTGTTTTATGTACTTTTTACTTTGAGTTCCTCATGTAGTCTTTCTGTACTTTTGAACACTCACGCATCCTGACGCATGCACCATCCACTGTCACTCTTATGTAAACATGCATGAATTTGAAACAGTTTATATTTTCTACAAAAAGAGACAATGTAATTGTGTTTTATAACAAGAGAAAGATATTATTATTGAACTTAATTCGGTAATTAGTAATTGGATTAATAGGTTGCCGACAGTTAGCTGTAATTCATTTGTTGTAATTGTACTGACAAGATGCTTCGTTCTTTTTGGTTTTTCAGGCGACATCTTTGCACTCTTTCAGGTTATCATGACCGGACAATATTTTCAGTTCATTGGTCAAGGTAATAGAACCAAAGAAATAGTCCCAACAGTTGAGGGTTTGTAGTCAAGATTATAAAACACAGGAAAGAATCAAGATGAGCTGTTTAATTTGGTAGTTTACTGAATATTCTTACGATCTTTTATTCGGTATAAGATAGTATAGTAATCTGGGTAAAGTATACACTAAACATGGCCACATTGATTTGATTGAGTTAACTAGGCTAGTTAATTTATTATTTGATTCACCAAATAAGATTTGGATTTATCCCGAATATTGATTTATATTTGATTGAAAATTGACAGGGACAATATCATAGCCAGTGGAGCTGCTGATGATGCCATAAGATTTTTTGTGGAGAATGATGATCAAGATGGTTTGGTATGTCATAATCTTTAACCCACATTGATTATTCCAGAATTTGTTTCGTATGCCTTAATATCTGCGATTCTACATGCATCTGATGGTAAACTGCGAATAAATATAGGTGATGCCACACACCTCTTTTTATATTCACATACTCCTCAATTCCGGATGTCGGATGGAATGAATTGAAGAAGATCAAAGGACAGAGATTAACAGGGGGGTGTGTGGGAGTAAATAGGGGTTGTGGATAGCACCACCCTAAATATATATCTAGAGCTTGGTGTGGATCAGTTAATCTAATGCTTTTTAGACATATAGTCCCCTTTCCGGAATCACTCGGCAAGGTTTTCGATCTATAAATTTGTGTTTACTTCTGATTCGTACGCAGATGCTAGTAGCAAGCTCATCAAGAGCTAGATGATTGGAGTGGCACTATTATTTGCTTATCTGGTTTGCAGAGTATTAAGTTACCGAATTGTGTGTTTTCATTCAGGTTGATGGACCTTCGTATAAATTGCTTTTGAGGAAGGAGAATGCCCATGACATGGATATCAATTCTGTGCAATGGAGCCCTGGGGTAAGATTTCTTCTTCTGCAACTTATTTAGGTCCTATTCTTTTCCTTGTGAATTGAGGGGGTGCCGACATGGACTCTAGGTTCTTTAACTCGTATCTGCTACCATTAATGCCACCACGACTCAAATGGCTATCACCACCCGTCATTGCTTCTGTCACTGTAATTTCTGTTGTATCCACTACTACTATCACCAGCACCCCCTTCATAGTCAATGCGACCACCCACAATCATCATTGAACCCCGACTGTAATTACAAGCGTCACTGTTATCAACACAAACGCACAACTACCGCTACCATTTTGAGGACCGTTATTGTTGCTGATATACCCTTGAACGGTACCAATATGCACGTAGTCCAATCATGATTGTGGGTGGGAGCACAAGACAGATAAATGAGCCGTGTAGACTGTGGTTGTAGCGGCTTAATTGTCTGCTTAGTGTTCCTCCAGTTTTAGTAATGAACCGAACTTTGTAACCGGTTTTATTTGTGCATATTTTCCTATATTTAAAGAACGAGAAAAGTGAGAGGTCCAACTTTCATACGTATACTAACATTTCCATCGTACACTGCTGTTGAATTCTTTAGGAGGACCGGGTTCTTGCTTCTGCAGCCGATGACGGGACGATTAAAATATGGGAGCTGACATCGGAATAGCTGTCGAAAGAAACCCGTTGCTGCTAAAACACTTGTGTAATAGCAAACGTGTTATATATTTCTTTTATCCTGTTGTCAAGTTTTGAAAAAAACAAAAACATGAAAGATTGTATAGTTAGTGAAATGTGGCCTTTTTATTTATTTATTTTTATGTTAAGCAGATCGTAATCATGTAGTGAATCTTTATGAGAAAGAAGATGGCTTACAGTATTAACGAGATTTGCTTTCAGACATCGACTTCTATTTTGTCTTTCGACTTTTACCCTCCCGAGAGAAACTTACCAACGATGAGATGCTACTGTGACGATAATTGAAGTTTCCAACCCAAGTCATGCATTGTTATGCATTTTATTTTTTTCATGTGACAATGGGGGATAGGTCTGAGATATTGCCACATTAGGATTCCTGTTGTACTTGAGTCCTTCGATGGTAGATTGATTCTTCATCATTTGCAAGTGGCTCTTTACCACAATAGTGGAAAGGAGTTGAAACTTTGCATGACGGCATGAGTTCGAATCCCGTCGACGGTTAATCTGACATCTAATCTATGACAAAAAAGAAAAAGAAAAGAGATTGAATCTTCATCATCCTGATTGCTGAATTTTTGATCCAAAATATATAATCTGGCTTAAATTTGTTTGGTCACTGGCATTCAACCAATATCATCTCAAGGGAAAAACGAAGCGATCCTCCATTTAATCAAACTGAAAAAGGAAATGATCTTCCGTTTGACCAATTGGAGAGGAATTCAAACTCGAAATTTCTTCCGAATTATGCACTAGTCATAAATGGATCCTATATTTTCTAACCATATTAGTTGAACACAAAATTTTAATACAAGTTGCGCACGCCGTTATTTTGAAAATGCATTCTTTAGATATTTGGGTTAAGATTCTAAAAGCTACTAGGCGTTAGTCGAGTGGCAGGCTAGGGTCTAGCACATAGGCAGATTAGGCGGATTTAAGTAAATCTATTATATTTAATGTAAATAAGTGTCTGTGTATACTTAAAATATATATATATATATATATATATATATAATTTCATCATAAACTACAAAATAGAATAACATATATATTATGAAGTATTGGAACATAATAAAAACATAGGGAACAAACTTATAATGTGTGTTCATTTAAGTATTCAACAAGTTCCTTACAATTTATTGAAAAATTAAAACTCAAAATGAAAGTTATCTATTTTCTGTCTAAGTGAGTTGCAACCTAGACGGGCGCCTTAGTAGGTTTATGCGTTTTTTTTTAATTTTCAAACGCTTAGGCATTAATCGAGGCGATTACCAGCCGCCTAACGCCTAGGCGGTGTTTTTTAAAACAGTGGGTTTAGTTGAGTTGGTTACAACAGTATGGTCCTTCTTCTATACCTAAGTTCGAATTCCCTTTCAATAATTTAAATTAAACAATAATATCGCCTAAAAAACATTTATCATTCTTACTAAAATCATTCTCACAGTATGTAAACTCAATGTTTCAACAATCATTTGTATATGATCATAATAATAAAAAAAAACAAAAAAACAAAGATAAAAGATCTTATAAAACTAATAAAAAGAAGATTAAATTATCATTAATGAATATTCAAAACCTGTTCTCTATCCTTAATCTGCCGGAGTTTTCTCTCCTCCCCTCCTCAACCAAAGCAGACCGAGCAGTCATAATCCCACTCGGAAACAAAGAAGCATCAAAAGCTGAACAATCTATCCAATCCTGCAGCAACTCCTCCTGCCCCCATATCTCCGGAATCCAAACCTGTCCGGCCACCTCCATTCTGTGCTTCTTTAACCTCTCACGTCCACTCTCTTCTTCTTCCGCCGCCGCCGCCGTAGGCACTTGATCTACAACAACATCATCATCACCTTCTACAGCAGCTGAATCCTGACTGTCCATTGTTGAAAGTTCCTCGCCGTTTTCATGCATCTTTGGTGACGTGCTTCCTTGCTGCTCCATAAAACTGTCATTTTTCTTTGAGATTTGCTCACCATTTTCTTGCATATTTGGTAGAACTGGAGTGTTTTGGATGATGGGTTTCTGCAGAGAGATTTGAGATGGTTTTCTTCTCATTTGGATTCAGAAATGGTGATAAAAATGTGTGCTTGCCAGAGCTTGCTGCTGCTGCTTCTTCCTCTGGATGTAGTTGTTCGAACTTTGTGAATCAAATGGTGGTAGTATAGTAGGTTAGGGGAGGATTTATGTGTGTGTTAATAAATAATAATGCAGGCTAGAATGGGTGGGGAGTTAGTGTTACACGTCAACTCAAAAGGTTTTGATTTTTGTGTATGGTACGTGGCGTGTTTGAGATTGAAGTTCATTTTATGTGGCTTAGTACTTGTTTGAATATAATAAAAAAAGAAAGGGAAAAGAAAATGAGACTAATAATAAAGTACAATACTTGTGTTCAACGATAGCTCAACTTTTTATAAGTACATTAAAGTTTTTTAATTTTTTGACTTGAGATTTATGTATTTATGTTCTCAGTATGCCACATGTTGGGTAATGTAAACGTACGTGGATTGTTGGCTCAACATGTGGACAATATACTCTAATATCATGAAGAAATGAGGAGTTTTACCTTATAAAACAAGTGGTAGTGTTGGCCAGATTAAGCTTAATTTCTTATAAAGCACTTGCGAAGTTTCTTACTTTCCCAATGTAGGATTCTTGCTCTCAACAACATGTGCATTTCTTATACAATCCGCTAATACTACTATTTGTTAATATTTCTCTGTATTTATAAATGAGAGGTTTTTTATTCGACTTTTGATGAGATGATGAGTTTGATTCCAATCTCACACCTTAATGTAAATATCAAATTTTTTAACTTCTATAAGAAAAAATAATCAAATTTATCGAACAATTCTGAAATATTTGTACTGTAACATCTCCAAAGGAGATGTCAAAACTAACACATACACAAGCAATACTAAAAAATGGTAACAAACTCTCTCCAATCGAGCCTTCAGTTTCTTGCTTGGCGTCGAGTCAATTGAAGGCAAAGCCTTTTACTGACAAATTCATTTAATAATTTTTAAATAAGATGTGGTGCAATATATAATAAATGTTTTCGTGTGTTTTAAGTATTTGATTAGTTGTCTCAATAATTGCACTCGCAAATGATAAAAAAAAAAGTATAGAATAACATTATTATTTAAAATATTAGACAGAATAAAAAATTATAAAAAAATATCAAATTACCATATAAGCCATCACTATCAATTTAATGAGTTAAATTTGACAACTTCTTCGACCTAGCTGCAACCAAGTAGCAAGTTGCATAACCCGCAGCTGGAAAGTAACATAACTGTGGGCTGCTCTCAAGTTGACAATACAATGCATGTTTTAAAAGCATAGCATCCATATCCTTCCCATGCATAATTGTTATTATATTCAATGAAACTTCGCATACTATTCAATTTTCTTCAATACAAGATTGAGACCTTGGGGTTTTCCAAATAGATATTTTCTGATGCACATAAATACTTGCTAGCAGCCTTTGGTTTGTTTTGGCTCTCCTATGAAATTTAAGAACTCATCTTATCCAAAAAAAAAATAATAATAATTTAAGCTTAGCAAGAGGTTGTAGATCTTGCTTTGTCAGCCGCTTGTGCTGCTTTATTTTCAGACTATGTTGATTTGTCTAGCCAAAGTCTCAAGTAAAAATATTTATAAAAAAAAATGGTCAATAACCTCATTTAGAAGTGAACATCATGTCAAGACAGTTGAAAATGCTTATGCTCTTAGCAAAGAACATGAGACTTGTCAATTGTTTTCTCCAGAACAAATCAAATCCCATAGGAAAGATGGTCATAATTATATTCACATAGGTTTAGTTCATATAGCTGTAAAACCATTAACTAGAAAATGTCTTAATACCTCCATTTTATTGTGTCTCCGAGATGTTAGATTCACTAACTTTAGTGATAGCATACTTGGAATGATAGAGTCTAGTCTCTACAATGGACCTATCCATTTTGATTGTTTTCCAGACCTCACTATAAGTCTTTCAGATCCGCATATGCTGAAAGCACTCACTCTAAATATTAAAACTTCAGGATACCAAGTCATTGAAGGAACACAACCTTTGGCATTAATTTATAGAGTCTATTACAAAGTCACTGGCACAAATATGAACTTTCAGGCTTTAACCAAAAGTCCGAGAGATCATACACTTTTAATTCAAACTAACCAAGAAAATGCAAACATCAAAGTTCCAAGAACCATTAAATGGTCAGATATCAGGCTACCTTCAGACTGGTGTTTGATTAATGAAAGTAAGCCAGTAGTTATCCAGAACAGTTTAGTTAACTTAGATAATATAGAACAATATTTTGATGGGACTGTCAAAATCAATTTTAACCGTCCTGCCAGAAGATCTTGTGAGTCAGTTCATTCGCAAAGATCATTTGCTCCTAACAGAAATTCTTTTTCTAGGATCCATGTCAACCGATAGGATGAGTCAGGATCAAGAATTAATAAATTCATTAGCCAATAGGAAATTAAAATCAGTAGACACTAGTTCATCAGTAACCCAACAAGAGTTAATCAATGTCTTGATTAATCTCAAACTAAAATCAGTAGAAACGGCCTCTCAGGTGACACATCCGGTTTATCAACCACAAACCCAAGAACGAGGAGGACAAACTTCTCCAACTAAGTCTGACTTTGAAGCAAGTCATGTTGACTTTGAAGAAAGTCAGGTACATCATCAACTTTTAGTTTTAAACAAACCATTTAAAAAGAATCGTAAAAGACTCAATGCTGATATTGAGGCTGAAGAGAATATTTCACGGAGGAATATTTTCAGAAATAAATACACACAAGAAGAAAAATAAGAAATTTATAGAAAATAGAATAATTTTATGGAAACACACAGATTTGAAGTATTTTTCTTCGATTATGTTGAAAAGTATTACGAGTCTGACAAAAAATTAGAAGTAATAACCAAAGAAAACTGGCTTAAAGAAGACAAAACTATTGTCTCTTCTAGTCATCCCCCACAAGAAACTATTCTCATCACTACTAATAAACAAATTCCAGCAACTCCTTTCAAAATCCAGAAAGAAGATGCATGAACCAAACCCATTATTGAACAGAATAATTTTACCAATCAGAGTCTTCATACAATTGGTAAACAATTAGATAAAATTGAGACAAAGATTGATAATCTTTCTATCTCAAAACCCAAGGAAAAACCCTTAGTACATTTCTCAGAACCCTCTTCAAAGGCAGTAGCCTTGAAATCATCTTCTACTTCCATGAGTCAAAAAATTGATCAATTATTACTTGAATTAAAGAAAGAAAAAATTGTTCAAACTATAAACCATCCTGAAGAATCTCAATCAGATTCTTCTCTTTTATCATCTGAACCAGACACTGGTACAGATTCTATCCGAAAAGTAGAACAAGCTTTCCAGAGCCTTGAACTTAAAAGGATTAATCACCGACGCGTTAATCCTACATCTCTTACAAAAAACTGGTATCCCAGACCAACTCCTCCTGATATTCAGTTTGAAGAAAGAAACATTCAAAACCAATTCTCAGTCTCTTCTGATAAACTCTATGAATGGAATATAGATGGTTTGTCAGAACAAGAGCTTCTCAACAAACTCCAACATATGTCCATGGTTGTTAATAGTTATATTACTAATCATAATCTTACTCAACCCGTCATTGTTGATCTTTTGGTCACTAGATTCACTGGAATGCTTCATTCCTGGTGGGATAAACATCTCACCGAACAATCCAGAAATGAAATTTTAAATGCTGTTAAAAAAGATGAAGAAGGAATACCAATTTTTGATGAACACATTGGACAAGGCGTCCCTGACGCAATTAACACACTTCTTTTCACAATCATAGAACACTTCATAGGAACACCTAGTAATGTCACCTCTAGGATTCATGATCAACTCAGCAATCTGAGATGTCCAACTCTAAGCGACTTTAGATGGTACAAAGATGTATTCATGTCTATAGTCATGCTCAGAGAAGACAGTAATCAACCATTTTGGAAAGAAAAATTTATAAATGGATTACCAAATCTTTTTGCACATAAAATCCGAAATGTTTTAGTAAACGAAGAAGGTATCATACCATATCATACCCTTACTTATGGAAATATAATTAATATTATCCAGAATGAAGGATTGAAAATGTGTATTGATATGAAAATTTCAAAACAAGTTAATAAAGATAAATCAATCGCTAAGTATGAGTTAGGAACGTTCTGTGAACAATATGGATTACCTCATATTGCTCCTTCTAACAAAAAGAAAATGTCAGATACATACAATAGGTATCCAACCAAACACTTTCATAAAAGACACCACAAATATAAGAATAAGAATTTTGAAAGAAATGAATTTTATGAAAAACCCAAGCATTCCAAGTGGACAAAGAAACCTTCCAAACAATTCCACTCCAAAGAACAAACCCAGAAGGGCAAATGCTACAAGTGTGGCAAATTTGGTCATTATGCCAATAAATGTAGAGTAAAGAAAACTGTCAACCAGTTGAAGATCTCTGAAGAAGAGAAACTTCAATTAATCCAAGTTTTAGAATTAAAAGACACAGACCATAGTCAGTCAGAAGATGATTTGGAATTATCCTCTTCTGATTATCAATCAATGAGCAATAGCTCATCCCCAGACATCAAGGTAGGATGTACTGATGCCTGTTGTAGTAATAAGATTTCAGTCCTTAATAAACAAGAAGAACAAGAAGATTTTCTACTTGAACTAATTAGTAAGGTAGATGACCCAGAACTTAAATCTTTCTATCTCAAGAAATTAAAGAAATTAGTTTCTTCAGATGAACCAGGCACTAGTCAAACCCATTCTACTCCCAAAATCTCTCTTAGCAAAACCTTCGAAAGGTTTAATAAGACTAAGAAAGAAATAACCATCAAAGATCTCCAGCAGGAAATAAATAAAATCAAAGATGAAATTAGGCTTTTAAAGTCCAAAAATTTAGAAGTCCGAACACAACTTAGTAAAGTTCAAACACATTTATTAGTAAATCCTAATGATGAAGAACTTGCCAGTTCTTCCTCAAGTTCAGATACAGGTTCTCAATCCACAGAGAATTTAGTCTTAAGTCTTTTAGACAAGATAAAAATTCGAAAATGGTATTCTAAAATTAAAATAATAATTAAAGATTTTCATTTAGAAACCATAGCCCTAGTTGATTCAGGCGCATATTTGAATTGTATTCAAGAAGGGATAATCCCTACTAAATATTTTCATAAGTCTACAGAAATACTTAGTGCTGCAAATCAGTCACTAATGCATTTGAAATATGAAATACCAAAAGCACATGTTTGTCAGGATGATGTTTGTTTCTGTTGATGCACAAAACCGAAGGTCTTGGAACAACGTAAATCCGACCGTGAATCTGCAAGAAAGTAAATAACACAAGATGTATCGTGGTTCACCCCAATGTTTGGGCTACGTCCACACTGATATTGTATTTCTCTGTAAGAGCTTGATTGTGAGGGTGAGAGCATGAGAGAGCTTAGAGCTTAGGGGATGTAAGGAGGCTCTTCTAATTGTGAGGGTAAGGGGACTTTAGAAATGGCCTCTCCTAATGAGGAGAGTGAGGAGTCCTTTTATAGAATAAGGGCTCCTCACTTATTACATATTTTCTCATTCCTTTATTACATAATTACATTTAAGTCCCCCGAGTATTTATACGAGATCTAAATATGGAGGCCCTAAGTATGGTACAAACAGTAGTCCCCCAAGTCTTCAGTCAAGAGAGTTTTTTGGCTGAAGACTTGAAATTCAGTCCATGTGTGGGCCGAAGTAACTAGATGTCGTCTTGAACTGATACTTGATATGAGTTGGTGCTCAAAGTGAAGTGATGCTCAACCAGAAGTAGCACATGTTGCGAGGCTGCTCTGCTTGTGGCTTATGTTGCCTTGGTTGGCTCGGCTTGTGGCGTTGGAGGTGAGGGAGTCCCTTTTATAGAATAAGGGATCGCTCCTCAATACACAAATGATGGACTAGAGTTATGCTGGCGGCGAGGCGGTTGCTCAGCTGGCGGCGATGCTCTCTAATGAATGTGAGGGAGTCCCTTTTATAAAATAAGGGCTCGCTCCTCAGTACATGAATAATGGGTGCTCTCTAATGAAAGTGAGGGAGTCCCTTTTATAGAATAAGGGCTCGCTCCTCAATACATAAATAATGGGCTAAGTCCCCCAAGTATTTTTCATGAGGCCCAATTGAGGCCCAATATATGGTCATAATGTAGTCCTCCAATTCTTCAGTCAATAGAGTATGTTGGCTGGAAACATCAAATTGAATCCATGTATGGGCCGAAGTGGCGGTTGTTCGGAGGCGGTATTTGTATACCCTGCACTGAAGCTTTGTAGGTGAAGCTTTGCAAGTGAAGCTTTGAAGCTGGAGTTTTTGTAAATGAAGCTTTTGAAGCTGGAGCTCTGTAAATGAAGCTTTTGAAGCTAGAGCTTTTGTAAATGAAGCTTTCTAATCTAGAGCTCTGTAAATGAAGCTTTTGAAGCTGATTGACATGAGTGATGCTCATGAATGTTTATGTTGATTGACATGAGTGATGCTCATGGATGTTGACATGAGTGATGCTCATGAATGTTTATGTATGATTGACATCATTAATGCTCATGAATGTTTATGTATGATTGACATGAGTACTGCTCATGTATAATTTGAAGTACTGGGCGTACTTTTGATCACCTGATTGGTGATAATAGCGGCGGGATGCCGAATAATTTTTTGTAGTACTGGACGTACTTTTGGTCACCTGGTTGGTGATAATAGCGGCGGGGTGCCGAATAATTTTTTGTAGTACTAGACGTACTTTTGGTCACCTGGTTAGTGCTATTTTGGGCTTATGGGTCTTCACCCTCCACACAACATTCCAGCCCATTTCTTTTGGGCTTTGCCGTTTTTTTTTTTTTTTTTTTTTTTTTACCCTCTGATGGGGTTATACAGATATCTCCAAAAAATAAATTACATCATTCAAAAATAAATTTGATCCTCTGCTTAATGGGTCACGCCTATAATTCCCTTTTCTGCACGCCATCACCACCGCAATTATGTCTGCTTCTTTTTATCTTCTTTTGCTTTCTGCTTTCGCTTTTACTTTCTCTTTTCTCTTTTGGCAGATGGCAGACAACGCCAAAGCGGAATAATGAATTATTATGAGAACATAATCTTATCTTCTGCCTGGTTTTCCACTAGTGTTCGTGGTATTCGCAGGAGATGGGATCTGGGTCGACGACTACCCCAACACCTTGCCCTGATACGTAATAGCCTGATGTCCCATTGCCATCTCCATACTGGAATGTGTAATGGGTTTGTGTGCACAATGTTCTTCCTCTGTTTGATTCAATGGAACCCCATTCTGATTCTAATTACCGTCGTCATTCTCGACCCGGTTGATTTCTTGGCTCTGCAGTTGATTCGAAAGTCGCTGGAAGACACGCCGGGTTCAAAGTATTTCGCCTCCTGGGACTTCACCTCAGACTCCTGCAACTTCGCCGGTGTTTACTGCTATTCCGACAAGGTTATTTCCCTCAATCTCGGCGACCCAAGAGCTGGTGCGCCGGGTCGGCTCGACCCGGCAATCGGCAAGCTATCCGCCCTCGCTGAGCTATCAATCGTTCCAGGTCGGATATTCGGCACTCTGCCCTAGTCGATATTTCAGCTCAAGAGCCTCCGGTTCCTCGCACTCAGCTGCAACTTCATCTCCGGTCAGATTATGCCGAGTCTCAGCCAGCTCCGCAACCTCAGAACACTCGACCTAAGCTACAACCAATTCACCGGAGCAATCCCCAGCTCCGTCGCAGCCATTCCGGAGCTCTCCAACCTCATCCTCTGCCACAACCGCCTCTCCGGTTCGGTCTGGTCTGAATGCAAAGAGTGAGAAGGTGACAACTGCCGCGAAGGGGAGGCGGAGAGAATTAGAGTGAAAGCTGTGGAGTTACAGTGAGGCAGCTTAACTTGAGATGTGACTGAGAGGAAGAGAGACGACGATGGCTTGAGAGATAGTGAGATAGATAATGTCGAATTGAGGTTTGAGGTTTGTGGGGGTCGTAGGGTTGCTGCTGCTGCTGGTGGTATTGGGATTGACCTTTCTTGGTGGGTCTGTGGGTATGAGTAATCCATGGCAATGGTGTTTCTGTATTTCCTTCTACCGAGACAAATCTTTGTGCTCCGGCGATAATGCGGCCGGATGAGCTGCAGATTCACGATAGGTGTTCAACGCGTTCCCATTTTCAACGCTGATGTCTTCAGCGGGAGGTGTTGGGAGAAAATGATTTGTGTCTTGGGATTTCTGATTCTCTGCAGATTCACGGTGGAGGTGAAAAAATGAAAGAGAACCGACATAGCTTTTTGTGTCGTTTCCCACAGACGGCGCCAAATGTTGATGCACAAAACCGGAGGTCTTGGAACAACGTAAATCCGACCGTGAATCTGCAAGAAAGTAAATAACACAAGATGTATCGTGGTTCACCCCAATGTTTGGGCTACGTCCACACTGATATTGTATTTCTCTGTAAGAGCTTGATTGTGAGGGTGAGAGCATGAGAGAGCTTAGAGCTTAGGGGATGTAAGGAGGCTCTTCTAATTGTGAGGGTAAGGGGACTTTAGAAATGGCCTCTCCTAATGAGGAGAGTGATGAGTCCTTTTATAGAATAAGGGCTCCTCACTTATTACATATTTGCTCATTCCTTTATTACATAATTACATTTAAGTCCCCCGAGTATTTATACGAGATCTAAATATAGAGGCCCTAAGTATGGTACAAACAGTTTCAAAACCCCATTTGTTTTAATAAAAAATATTTCTGACCCAGTTATTTTAGGTCTCCCTTTCTTAGCACTCATATATCCTTTTAAGGTATATCACAATAAGATTACTACTAGAGTTTTAGGACAGAAAGTCATGTTTGAATTCTGCCCAGAAACAGACTTTAGAAAACTCAGACATTTACAGAAAAACAATATTTCTAAAACTATTAGTATTATCACTAATAAGTCACAACATATTAATTTCTTAAAAGAAGAAATTAATCACAAGAGGATTAAAGAACAACTAACAAACAAATCTTTGTTAGAAACAATTGATAAATTTCAAAAGAAACTTATTAATGAAGTCTGTTCTGATATTCCCAATGCTTTTTGGCACCGTAAACAACACATTGTTAAACTCCCTTATATAAATGAGTTTAATGAATCAAAAATCCCTACTAAGGCTAGACCAATTCAAATGAGTCAAGAAGTTATGGAATTTTGCAAAACAGAAATCCAAGAACTTCTTAATAAAGGAATTATCCGTAAGAGTAAGTCACCATGGTCATGTCCTGCATTTTATGTCTAGAAAAATGCAGAATTAGAAAGAGGAACTCCCAGATTAGTTATTAACTATAAACCTTTGAATGAAGTTTTGGAATGGATAAGGTATCCAATCCCCAACAAAAGAGATTTGATAAAAAGACTTTCTCAAGCAGTTATTTTTTCAAAATTTGATATGAAATCAGGCTTTTGGCAAATTCAAATTCATGAAAATGATAAATACAAAACAGCTTTTGTAACTCTTTTTGGACATTATGAATGGAATGTAATGCCTTTCGGTTTAAAGAATGCACCAAGTGAATTTCAAAATATTATGAATGAGATTTTTAATCAATATAGTCATTTTTCGATTGTTTACATTGATGATGTGCTTATTTACTCTAAGTCTATAGACGAACATTGGAAACATTTGCATTTGTTTGCTAGAATAATTAAGTTCAATGGATTAGTTGTTTCTGCCACTAAGGTCAAACTGTTTCAGACAAATGTTAGATTCCTAGGATACAATATCCATCAGTCTACCATTCAACCTATAGATAGAGTTATCCAGTTTGCTGATAAATTCCCAGACCAAATTACTGATAAAACCCAACTTCAAAGGTTCCTTGGATTATTAAATTATGTCTCAGAATTCTATCATCATCTTCGTCAGCAGTGTAAACCATTGTTTGATCGTCTCAAAGATAATCCTCCATCATGGTCTCCAAGTCATACTTATATTGTCAAACAGATTAAAACACATGTTAAGACATTGCCCTGTCTTGGCATTCCAAGTCCCAACTCTTTTAAAGTAGTTGAGACCGATGCAACTGATATTGGTTATGGAGGTATCCTTAAACAGAAAACTTCTTCCGATGCTCCTGAACAAATCGTTCGTTTCCATTCAGGAGTTTGGAATCCGGCACAAACTAATTATAGTACTATTAAGAAAGAAATATTATCTATTGTATTATGCATTAGCAAATTTCAAGATGATTTATTAAATCAAAAATTTTTAGTCCGAGTCGATTGCAAATCTGCAAAACATGTTTTACAAAAAGATGTTCAAATCATTGCATCAAAACAGATTTTTGCACGATGGCAAGCCATACTAAGCATTTTTTATTTTGATATTGAATACATTAAAGGCAGCCATAACTGCATACCAGATTTCCTAACCAGAGAATTTTTTCAGGGAAAGAATATCAGGAAAGAACAACAATAGTCAGATGAGGCTTCCAGCCCCTCTTCCTCCACCACCACCAAAAAGGAATCTATTCCCGATTCCTCTTCATCGGCCCTAGCCATAACCAACCGATTTGTTCCTTTAGGATCTCCATTAGGATCGACTGTTGGCCAATTCCGACCAAACTACCAAACGGCATTAGCCAGCCCTTATGATCCATACTCATCAATGTCTTCACCCTCATCTCAGAAAACACCTAGTTTTGCTAAAACTTCTCCTTATGTTAAGAAACATCCAATGGAACAAATTTTTTGCATTCCTCATCACATTAACAAAAGGCAATCGCCAGACAAAATAGCCAAAACCATACTCCCCCCAAACTTTCATTTCATCCCAACTGAAAATTTCAAATCCCTCCAATATTATCAAGCCATTCTTTCGGCAACTGAAGGAATTTCCGTTAAACCCATTTACAACACTACTCATCAAAATCCCAAACTTTTTTACCATTCACTCCATATTGGAAAATTCATCACTGACCAAGATTGGGGCATCCCTCTCTACCAAACCAAAGAACTTGCTATCCGAAATGATCTTATCCCAAACAATAGATATAATTATTTTGATTACATCCAAGCCTGTACCAACATTTATCTTCACCAATCACCCGATTTCTCTCATTCATGGTTTGTAACCTTTGATAAAAGTTTCAGATTAAATTTCCCAGCTTGGTTTCCAAATTGGTGGTCGACTCATGGTTCAACTGCTAGTCTTCTACCATAAGATCTCTTGCAATTTCTTTCAACTGGTTTCCAGCAGAGTTTTGACAGAAGTCGTTTCGATTCCAGAATAACTCTTCTTGCATTGTTTATGGCTAAATACAAAGTCCCTTGGATTTTTAAATGGAATTATGAGTATGAAACAGGTGAAATTTACAGAGCTCGGTGGGTTAAATGGTGGGATAAATTCAATTGCGGAAGAATTATCAGCCTAGTCTCATCGGAATTTCCCTCTACACCTGCTTTAGCTTTATCTCCACCAGCAACATCCTCACAGGCATTGCTTCCAGCACCCTCTACCCAGGCATTGCCAGAAATCCCAGAAAATACTCAGTCTCTATCGGACATTAGTCCTTCATCCTCCCTCAAAGACAAGCAGTCCAAGACAGCAAAATCCTCCAAATCTTCCAGTTCGAAGAAGAAGGGAAAATCTTCCCAACTCCTAAAGATGGCTGACAAGCTTATAGCAAAAGCAGCCCTGCTCCAAAGTTCAAGCGAAGAAGAAGAAGAAGACGATGTCTCCAGTTCAGATTCATCAGACGTCTCGTCTCAACCAAAGAATTGGGCAGACCGTGTTGATACCCACGACCCGTATCCGGATGCCCAAGACCCGTATGATTTGTGAATCGCACAGCAGAAGTGAATTCCACAAGGAAAAGTAGCAATCAGCAGTAGCAGCAATCATTCAGTCGACAAGATACTATTCATTTACCACTCCAGACACCATCATCGTGATTACACAGTGAAAACTTCATCATTTCTCAGCCTTTACAGCTTTTAGCACATGCATTCGGCAGAGGACACCGGGATTCCCGGATCTAGATTATCATCTCCCTTTCTACAAAAGGAAGACTCACCCTGAGAGAATGAGGACTTTCGTCGAACAGCTGAGACTCTCTGCGAATTCTCAAAAGAACAGAAGTCATAGTTCAGCTCCATTCTCCATCCACCAAAATTATTAAACACTTGTATTTTAATTTTCAAATCAAGGATGCCTGCGAGCTCCATCGTTTTCCTTATCAATCGTCAGTAGACGAAATTGTAAGTCGGTTTCCGATTTGAAATAAAATTACCTTTCAAATATATATCTGCATCACTAGTTTTAATTCATTATTTTAATGAATATCACACCTATTTTTAACATGGTTTTATTTGTTTATGTAATCATACTTGATTCAGTTGGTTTCCAATTTCCAGTAAATCCATCATTTATTCTGATCAAATATATTGAGTTTCTCATATCCATATATATCTTTGGCTTCCGTCATTTGGTATAAGAGCCTAGTGAGTGGTAATTGCATTAGCATCTTCATAGTCTACAAAGTAAGTTTTATATATATATATATATATATATATCTTATATTCACGCAAAGAATACTTTCAAAGTTTCAAACGAGAGCACAACCCTGAAGCAATAATAATTAGATAACACACAACTAAAAACTGAAAATATGACTTTAGCCTCTAGAACTCAATTTTTTCCACATAAAACCTGACGTAAATTTTTTGCTCAAATAAAACTCATTGACTAGACTCCACATAAGCAAATTCATTAATTATGTTTGACTTTACCCATTTAAAATCTTTCGGATGCCTAAAACACCCTTATTGAATGTTTAATGTACACAATTAATTCTATGCAAATTGTAAGGGAGAATTAATGATTTTACAAAATAATATTTTGCATATAAATGTAGGGATTTGTTGGTTAGTTTGGCTTTCGAATTCCAATTTACCATTACAACGTGTCCATATTATATATAGGTAATTTATTGTACTTTAAAATATATAAAAAAATTTGTTGTCAAAGTAAAAATATATAAATTAAAGGAGATAAAAACTTGCAGGTAAATTAATTTTAGGACAAAGAAAAAGAAATGAACCAACTATAGGTTAATTATTTACATATACAGTCTAGATATTTGATTCACATAAAAAATGTAGGTAAATCACGTGTGCATAATTTACCTACTATTATTGAAATTTACCTACTTGCATAATTTACCTACTATTATATTAATTTACCTACTTCCATAATTTAGGAAAAAGGGCAACAAAACATGAGAATATTATTTGCATATATCATAGGTAAATTGCCAAAAGAAATATGAGAATATTTTTGTTACATCCCGGCCCGGGCCCCCACTGTTGGAAATGTGCCCTAAAGCCATTCATATGATGATACTTTACTGATATTTCACATGTTAAACTAATCTAGTTTACATATAAAGGGCAAACATTATTGTTTGAGACGTCTCATATAAATGTTATATGCTTAAACGATAAAGTCCAAGGAATATGTGATTGGGAGAATGCAATCTAATGAAGTTAGATTAATGAGATCATTCTTTCGTAGACACATCATAAACGTTCCTGATCATAGGATTGCCAATTGGGCATTGACAGTCCGATAAAATCAGTACGTACTATGCCTTCTCTCAGGGAGAGTGACTAGTCTCGAGTCATTGGTGTGTGTGACATCAAGACAAGTACGTAGGTGCTCAATAGAGAATGAGTCCACTGAACACGATCAACGAGGAGTTCTCATACTCATGTCACATGAGAACTCATGTTTGGGATAATGCAAATTAGTCCTTTGACCTGAGGCATCACAGTTGTTGTCTTGTGGTTAAGTCCTTGATCTTTGATTATGTCAAAGTCACCCCATCGGGGTGTCCACGACATCATTGGGGTTAAGCCACTTAGTCATGGAGACAAGTGAATGCGCAACAAGGGATCTCTAACCTTCAATTGGCTTGAGGGAGAATACTCTATGATATGATTAAAATCTCTGGCCAGAGTATGAATGAGATTGGGGAATGCGTTCCAAATCACATTCAAGGTAATCATAAAATGCAAATGAATCACATTGGATAGTAGACATGAATAAATAAACTATCAAACCAAACAATGTGGTCAAGAGTATTAGATTAGAGAAAGACCGTATTGCATTTGTAATCCTAAACTGAATAGGTTCTCTACCTCTTCTGATTAGCTTGGGTAGCCATGATATGCTGCTAGGGGTCACTCATGGTTTGTGGAAGCCCTAAACGTGTGTAATCACTAAAGGGAGAATTGAAAGTAAGTTTCAATTCACAATCGATGTAAAATGGTTTTAATCGCCCACTGCCTCGCTAAAAGGAACCTAATGTATCGTACACCAAATAAGGTGGAGATTGAAGAAACAAAGGAGATGAATTAAATGGTTTAATTATTTATGGCAAGGATTAATTAATATGTTAATTAATCAAACGAATAAGTTCGTTAAAAGACCTCGGGATAGTTTTGGACCTTAAGGCCCAATGGGCTTCGAACGTCAAAGCCCATTGACTTAAGTTGTATGACAACTTAATGAATAAAGATTCACAAATGCCCAAAAGCCCAAATCCATTTAGTGTTGAATTAGGGTTTTTGGTTCTTTAGGTCATTTAAAGAAGTGACTATATAAAGAACTTTATAACCTAAAATTCATAAGTTGTTGATTTTAGAGAAAATTGGTGAGAACACAAAGCTTCCATTTCTCTCTAAGAGGCCAACCACCTTGGGGGATATTGTCTAGCAATTCTATTTCCTCAAGGTCACTCATTTCCTCTCCAATCCAACCTTGGTGTAGAATCTTTAGAGGTTCTCAATTTTGGGAACTTGGAGAACCTATTCTTCTAACCAAATCCATGGAGCTAAGAAGCAAGGAATGAAGGCCCTATCTCTTGGGTGATTATCCTTTGCATATGCAAAGAGGAATCTACAAAGGTAAATATTTCTCAACTAACAAATTGTTGTTTTTAAGTTGAGTCAAGGTTCACCAATCTACTAGGCTTTGAATTTCATGGTAGATGTTTTGTTTTTGAATGCATGAAAGCATGATTCCGCCTTTAATTGTTAATTGCATGCTATATGATGTTATTCAAATGAACATGTTTTTCACAAAATTTCCTTCAAGTGGTATCAGAGCCTAGGTCTAGTAGTTGGTGAATCATTTTGGGTTTTGTAGTTCATAGTTTTTTGATTTAAAAGTTGTAATATGTTACAAGCTTTATTCTTGTTTCTTTGAATGTAAATTTTGTTAGAAAATTTGCCATCTCAAATGTTGTAGATGTAGTTCATATGAGCATGAATTTTGGAGCTAAAATTTGGTGCCATGTTTTTTTGGGAAATTCGGCCAAATCCAAAGGGTGATTTTTTGGGTTCATGTTTGTCTTGTTAAAATGGTTTTAAAGTGACTTTTGGAACCCTTAAGTACCCTAGGATGTTAACCCTCTTTTGAGTGATGAAAATTTGAGTTTTGGTGAGTGAAAACATTCATGGAGCTATTATGAGTTTTCATGAGTGTTCTTCAATGTTCTTGAAGTTCTTGCCAAGAACAAAAAGTTTTGAAGTTTTGATTCAAAATGTTTTATGTTTTTACATAAAGTTTTGGTTTAATTTTAGTGGGTGATTTTAGTGGGTGATGATTATTTGTAAAGTATTATTAATGGTTTTAATGGTAGACAAACTTTTTTAAAAGTTTGACATAAATTCAATTAATGGTTATAATGGTAGACAAACTTTTTTAAAAGTTTAACATAAATTCAAAATATTTCATCTTTACCTCACCTAATAAAACCCACTTACAAAAACTTTGTAAAAATCATATTTTTTCTATCATGGCCGGCCACCCTAATTAAATAGGGTATTTTTGGGTCTTTTATTCAATTACATAAAGTTTTGATACTTTTGTGTATTTGCACTTTGGCCCAAAAGTTTACGTTTTTACGTTAAGGCCCAAAAACGTTAAAGGACAAATTGTTTTGCTCCTTTAATGAAGTTTTTTGTATTTGTTGAAATTTTTGGGTTCTAGTTGTAATTACATGAAGTAGTGGACTTTTGTGTTTTTACAAAGTGACCCCAAAAGTTTGTGTTTCGCAATATAGCCCAAAAAGTTGTGGTTATTGCATGATGGCCCAAATTAAGTAGGGAACAAAAATTGTTTTGTCTCTTTAAATGAGAATTGGATTTTCATTTTATTTAGCTCCATTTAAATCAATTTTATGGATACAAAAACCAAATGAAAATGTTGCATTCAATTTAATTAGTTAAAATGTTAATTAATTAAAGGGTGATTATGAACCTAAGCCTACGATAATTGAGCTATGTGAAAGGCCGTTTCAAATTTGTTTGAACCATGGGAATGTGTAGATTAATTTTGGTTGTAATTTGATTTGATCAAATGTTGTAAAAGAGCATAAGCTCTTCTTTACTTTAAAGTAATTTGAATTATGCAAATGTTGTAAAGAGCATAAGCTCTCTTTTACTTTGAAGTACTTCTTTCTTGCTTTATTTGATATGCATGAAAATGAAGTAGTTGGGTCCAACGCCCCTAGGAACAACACGCCTTAATGTGATTAAACGCGTAACTAAAATCAATCTCCATCCCTAGTCCGAGATTCAACACTAGGCTCATGTTGAATCTAAACAAAGGTTCATAGTCATCCTAAGGCCCTAAGGCAACTATATAGTCCATCAAATGAATGCAAACCTTACGTTAGTAGTATCATATACTCTTGCTTTAAAAAACCGTTTTATAAATATAGTGGGAGTATTATATACAACTAAATTGAATCAAATGGACCAATAGTTGTAATAGGACCAAAATTGTTTTAATAAAGATTAAAATGAATATGTTTATGTGATGAGACCTAAAACCCTCAACCAAACCATTATTAAGTTGAAAAGCGTGAGAGTGCTTAGAACACTCTTTCGTGGCCTTCCACCGTGGTAGGCTCCAATCGTTTATGACTTGTACACCGGCTTCACCCTATCATGGGGGAGTACAAAGTGCATGCTTATACTCAGGAGGAGTCTATATACATACTTGATGAGGTGAGTGTAGGCAACGAGGATGGCCGACATCGTATCATCGTGAGGCTATTCTTGAACCCCTTCACGCACTAAGCATGGTGGGAATGACTTAACTAAGTGCAATGGCGCCGACATCGTATCATCGTGAGGCAACATTCTCTAGAGGCCAAATTGATGGGTACTTGCATTAGTTGCAAATGAGTAAGCGTACTCTCTCATTATTATTAATGCTAGCCAACATCATATCATTGTGAGGTGGGCTTGGTAATAGTGAGTCTCCCATAACCTACTAAGAGTTTCCTCCAAAACTCTCGAATTCCAATGAGGGATATGGAATTTGCCAAAAATAGTGGGTGGTGCTATTTGATTTAAAGACCCGAATCAAATGGCTTAAAATCAATCAATTTATATTCGTTATGTATTTGTTTACCAATATATTTGCAAACGCTATCCAAAACTTGACAAAGAAAATCCGAATGTTTTAGTTTCCGGACTTGGTAACACAATCCCAAAGATTGTCTTAAATGAATTGTGCAAGTACCTAAGAAGTCTCATCCTCACAATCTTCCTATTGATAATGTATCATTGGAAGAACATGTTAGAAATGTCTATCATGAAGAGGACAACACAAACAACCAATGCTTATTCCTTCGTTATATGAACAAAGGAACTTATGAACAAATAAGAGTTGCCTTAAACAACTCTTGAAAGTTTGTAATTATGTTTAGAACATAATGGTTGGTTGACAAAAATAGTCCATCAACATGGACTTATGATGATTTTGAATCATTGAGTGTTGAAGTGATAAACCACTTAACGAGACGGAAACTAAGCTAGGACTTCACCTTTATGTCCCTATCCTAATGGTTCACTAAGTTTATTGTAAACTATGTAGTGAACAATAACCACACACTCTCCAAAATGTTTGATGTGTATAAACACAATTGAAAAAGGTTTCAAGAGAGATAGTGGGAGTTTAAGGACCATGACTATTGTAGTCAAAGGAGAAGTCAAATGAAGAAGATAAAATTAACTCCAAGGGAACAAACTTTCTTTATGAAAGGATGGACATTGGAAGGGGTATTTGCAAGAAATGTCTTGCAAGTGTCAAGAACACACCTTTCGAAGGTGTTGTAAATAGTTCTTGAATAGTTCAAAACAGTTGGTTCTTCTACTTGAATGCTTGATTCCGTATTAGTAACTATGTTTTACAATCGTTGTAAAAGTGTGGCTAATAAGAAGTAGAAGATTAATGAGAGAAGAGAAAGTACTTCACATTCGGAACGTGAATAAAATATAGATCTCTGCGAAAGCAGATGGTACTAACTTCCTCATATGAACTACCAAAGAAATTGGAAAAACCAAAGATTGTCTTTACATTCCAATTTTAAGGAACTTAATTCCGTCACTATAGTAGAGATGGATGAATGTTTTGTTTGACAAAACATTGTTCTTTATTAATCACTGATTGGATTATAGTAATCTAATTGATTGTCTCTATAGTAGAGATGATATGGTAGCGTTAACTGTTTAGAATATAATGATGCTTAAAACCCAAAAGGTTGCAAGATAGTGACTAATCCCAACTGAGTTGTGATACCTCTAAAACATAAATTACGAGTTGGTCATAGATGGATGCTTTGGATCGTTAGATCCGGATCCAATACCTTCTTGTCAAAATTGTATAGAGGCGAAATGTTCGAATCTTTATTCTTTTGGAAAGAAGAAAGAATCACAAAGTTATTGAGGTTAATTCACTTAGATGTTAGTGGCACTTGTCCACAACATAATACTACTCATGTTGTTTGACATTCACCGAAGATCACTCTCGGTTGGACTATAGTTTATTATGAATAAACACAAGTCCGAATACTTTGCAAAAGGTTTCAAAGAATTCAAGAAATGTAAGTTGATGAGTAAGACGTCTAAAGTACTTACCTCCTTAGATTTGATTCAAGGAAAGGTAACACTTTAGATGAGTTTCCTTGAAAGGAATCAAGGAAATTAGCATCATAAGATAATGATTTTCTCCATTAGGAGAAGAACGAACTCGAATAAGATTTAGTTCGTTGGATGTTATCAATTACCCATATATATAGGATATATACTTCTAAAACAATATGATTGTCAATTAGAAGATCTTCCAAAATTTTCATAACTCCATAGGATGTAGTTGGAAAGAAAGACAAATCTTAATCATGTTAAGATTTGGGGTTGTGTGCTAATGAGCAATATTTGTTTAAAAATTATCTTGTGGATATCCTTAAATTAACCTTTGGATATCTCTTCTATAAACCAACCAACAAATGTTGTTTGTTGAGTAGTTCATTGTAATCCTACAATGTGATTTGCCTTAGAGCAAATGAACTAGGAATAGAACTCAAAAGAATGGGTTCTTTGAGAGACAAGATGATAATCAACAAATATAACAACCTAGTTCCTATACCACAAGCTCCAAGGTAGTAAAAAAGAATTTTAAACCGTCTCAGTTGAATGGTTTGAACTTTATGACTACATTGAGTGTATATACAACATATACTCAAGGAAATGGTAAAGTACCATTTGACCAGAAATAATGAAACCTTCATAGCTAATTGGTAGCTTAAGGTGACTACAATCAAAGAGAATGGTTGACTTTGAAGGAACCATCTTTGACGTAGTCTTAGTTTCAATTAATTCAAAGATTGCTAGCTACAACTAAATGGTGATTCATTGTTTGGACATGATATAGGTTTCCGAAACCATTATTAAGATAGTCTTGATAATTTATGTCTAAATACTATGAATCACAAGACATGTAAGTTGTAGAGATCCAACCATCATGGATCTTAGCAAGCTAGTGGGAGCCATAAGCGTCTTATGAGAGAAAGATCAAAACGTTTGATTTCTCATAAAGATGTAAATGAATCTTTTGTTTACTAGGTTTACAAAAGATTAGTGGGAGTTAATCATGTTCCTAAAATTTAAATATATATATGATATATTAATTTTGGAAATGAAAAGAATACTTCATTGTTAAAGTTATGACTTTAAACATTCTATAAAGATAGAATGTATATGGGAGACATAGTCTATATACATGGGATGGAAATCTATAATGATAGATTTTAGGATATAATTGGATTATATCATGCCCTAATAATAGACAAAAGGATGCTAGGAAGTTTCTCATATGATGATAAACTTCAATAAGAAGAACAACTCTAGTGAGACTAGGAGGTAGCTCTTCTCAAAGGGAACGTACCCTTTGACTCCCAAAGAAATAATGCGTAAATCGAATCCTTTATGCATACGCAGAAAGGTGATTTATGTATTTCATATTGTATGAAAAACATTGATATGAGTTGTACCTAGAAAGGTACAAGGCGATATCAATGCAAGCCCAGGATCAGAACCATGGCAACTGTCAAGTAAATCCTTAAGTATTTAAGAAATACTAAAGGATAGGTTCCTCGAAGAATGAGGAAGAATTAGAGTAACGTAATGGAAGCGTAAATGTATTAGATTGTGAATCTAATCCATCATTGGATGTTTCTTCATTATGAATGAAGAGATAAACAGATATCTCTTTATTATGACTAAAGAGATATTTGGATGGAAACATTAAAGTAATGACTTTAGTGTGTTCCATTATGAATGCAAAATATATTGCCATATAGAAGTTTACAACAATGTTGTTTGGATGGGAAAGTTCATTTATGAACTCTCTATTCGGTTCCAACCAGAAAGTGTATCTAGTGTACTGACACTACGACACTAATGGGGCGATAGCTCAAGCCTGGGAATCAAGGTCTCATCAAGATCCGAACTCATATGAGAGACTGAACCACATGATTGGGAATCATGTATAATGGTGACGTCGATATTCTCAAGGTTGCTTCTATGGATAACATATAGATATCCATTTCCTAAGCCTACTATTCAGCCATTTAAGAAATGACTACAGAAGAGGAATCATAACAGATGACCAAGCTGATTGGCTCTAGTGCAAGTGGGAGATTGTTGGAAATGTGCCTTAAAGCCATTCATATGATGATACTTTACTGATATTTCACATGTTAAACTAATCTAGTTTACATATAAAGGGCAAACATTATTGTTTGAGACGTCTCATATAAATGTTATATGCTTAAACGATAAAGTCCAAGGAATATGTGATTGGGAGAATGCAATCTAATGAAGTTAGATTAATGAGACCATTCTTTCGTAGACACATCATAAACGTTCCTGATCATAGGATTGCCAATTGGGCATTGACAGTCCGATAAAATCAGTACGTACTATGCCTTCTCTCAGGGAGAGTGACTAGTCTCGAGTCATTGGTGTGTGTGACATCAAGACAAGTACGTAGGTGCTCAATAGAGAATGAGTCCACTGAACACGATCAACGAGGAGTTCTCATACTCATGTCACATGAGAACTCATGTTTGGGATAATGCAAATTAGTCCTTTGACCTGAGGCATCACAGTTGTTGTCTTGTGGTTAAGTCCTTGATCTTTGATTATGTCAAAGTCACCCCATCGGGGTGTCCACGACATCATTGGGGTTAAGCCACTTAGTCATGGAGACAAGTGAATGCGCAACAAGGGATCTCTAACCTTCAATTGGCTTGAGGGAGAATACTCTATGATATGATTAAAATCTCTGGCCAGAGTATGAATGAGATTGGGGAATGCGTTCCAAATCACATTCAAGGTAATCATAAAATGCAAATGAATCACATTGGATAGTAGACATGAATAAATAAACTATCAAACCAAACAATGTGGTCAAGAGTATTAGATTAGAGAAAGACCGTATTGCATTTGTAATCCTAAACTGAATAGGTTCTCTACCTCTTCTGATTAGCTTGGGTAGCCATGATATGCTGCTAGGGGTCACTCATGGTTTGTGGAAGCCCTAAACGTGTGTAATCACTAAAGGGAGAATTGAAAGTAAGTTTCAATTCACAATCGATGTAAAATGGTTTTAATCGCCCACTGCCTCGCTAAAAGGAACCTAATGTATCGTACACCAAATAAGGTGGAGATTGAAGAAACAAAGGAGATGAATTAAATGGTTTAATTATTTATGGCAAGGATTAATTAATATGTTAATTAATCAAACGAATAAGTTCGTTAAAAGACCTCGGGATAGTTTTGGACCTTAAGGCCCAATGGGCTTCGAACGTCAAAGCCCATTGACTTAAGTTGTATGACAACTTAATGAATAAAGATTCACAAAGGCCCAAAAGCCCAAATCCATTTAGTGTTGAATTAGGGTTTTTGGTTCTTTAGGTCATTTAAAGAAGTGACTATATAAAGAACTTTATAACCTAAAATTCATAAGTTGTTGATTTTAGAGAAAATTGGTGAGAACACAAAGCTTCCATTTCTCTCTAAGAGGCCAACCACCTTGGGGGATATTGTCTAGCAATTCTATTTCCTCAAGGTCACTCATTTCCTCTCCAATCCAACCTTGGTGTAGAATCTTTAGAGGTTCTCAATTTTGGGAACTTGGAGAACCTATTCTTCTAACCAAATCCATGGAGCTAAGAAGCAAGGAATGAAGGCCCTATCTCTTGGGTGATTATCCTTTGCATATGCAAAGAGGAATCTACAAAGGTAAATATTTCTCAACTAACAAATTGTTGTTTTTAAGTTGAGTCAAGGTTCACCAATCTACTAGGCTTTGAATTTCATGGTAGATGTTTTGTTTTTGAATGCATGAAAGCATGATTCCGCCTTTAATTGTTAATTGCATGCTATATGATGTTATTCAAATGAACATGTTTTCACAAAATTTCCTTCACCCACCACATCCCAGGCTCGACTCCACCATAGCACGATATTGTCCGCTTTAGGCTCCGACCACGCCCTCACGGTTTTGTTTTTGAGAACTCACACGAGAACTTCCCAATGAGTTACCCATCATGGGATTGCTCTCGCGCGCTACTCGCTTAACTTCGGAGTTCCGAATGAACCCGAAGCCAGTGAGCTCCCAAAAGACCTCGTGCTAGGTAGATATGAGAATATACATTTAAGGCTTAGAGGATCCACTCTCCTGGGCGATGTGGGATGTTACAATTTTGTTTATATATTGTAGGTAAATTACAGACTATAGGGCGATATTATTTATATAGGTAAAGTAGGGACGTTTAACTATTATATATAAGGAGAATAATTACATCGAATAATAATGTAGTCATTATTTAAAGTAATGCACTAGATTGTTGTAGAAATTAAAAATAAATAAATAGAAAAAACATCATGATGATTAATTAGGTTTTACGGCCCTTGATTGAAGCTAATTTTCAAGTGTGGGTTGTGGCAAAAATTGTAAATAATTTGTACCAGTAGGATACTTATATTCTTACGTGGCAATTTATCTGACTTTTGGGTTTTTGTTGGATGTTTAATTATATTAATTATATGTGGGTTTATGTTTAGAAATCATGATTTTTCAGGACCAATATCTATCTAATGAACCCTTATTATAAATCATTCACTAGTTTACTAGTTTACCAACTTTTGAATAGATAAACAAATTTCATTGCATAGAATACGAGAATCCAACTTGAAGTCAATTGGGAATGAGCGGAAGCGACAGTTAACGAAAGACCTTCATCTCCAATCTGAGATATTCTTGACAACAATAACAAACAACTTTTATTTTTCGATGCGTGAAGAGAGATACAAAGTACTACATATAGCTATATATATAATTACTCTTTCATAGTCAAGCACGTACTAGGGTAAAATCTAAGGAGAAACGAAAAGGTTTTAGACAAACTGATTCTGTAGTATCCAAATGGTGGTGTATTATGCACATTGGCATCTTTCTCTTCGATGCCCCATGTTGTCATGTCTTTCTTATTTTTGCCTCCTTATGGGAGGATTACTATCGACATAAAATGCATTGCAAAAGAAGAGGGCAAGTCATACTTCCTCATGTATATATTCTTGTTTTACAAGAAGTTACAACACTTGAATATCTACTTATAAGACTCACACACACACTCTTCAAAATATTGTACCAATATTACCGGAACTAATAGAGATACGTGCAATTACTACCCGTCACGTATTTTTTACAATGTGACCAGTAGCGGAATCACATGGAGGCTACAAGCCCATGCCCGTCGTGGAATTTCATCAATAAATATGTATTGTCTGCTTGTTTTAACCATAAAGAGCATGTGATCTATTGTTTTGACCAAGGAGTGATGGGTTAGAAACTTGTTGGAGCCAACAACCTTATGTTTTTTGTTTAAACCCAACCTTATAACTAGCCTTTTGTTTTATCATATAAAATCAATTCTTTTTTTATGGCCAGTTCATGTAAAAGAAGGTCTATACAATTTAGAGGAATATCTAATTATGTTAAAAGTTTTATTTTTTTGTTGAGCCTAATGTATTAATTAATTTTTTTTTTAACAAAACTCGTAAAGAAGTTATGTTCTTATGATATAATCTTCTTAATACCAAATTTTTCATACAAATTTTAAAGCTCTATCACATTTGTTTGATAAAAATATTTCCATGCCAATAGAAATAACTTAATTTTTCTCCAATTAATTGTGTTGCTATATTTTGTCCAAATATATTTAGACAAAAATCGAAAAGGGTTCCTCTACATATATTACATGTGGGTTATAATGTATTTTAAGAATGTTTATTTTTACACGAACGATATTTTATTTTAAATTAAATTAAAATTAAAAAAAATAGAAGAAATCGAACTCAAGTGAACAACATAACTTTAACCAAGATAGTCACGTCTGCATTGCCATTATTCTTTAAGGAATGAAAGGTGATATTAGTCCATCCACACGTTATATGTAATGAAATGTTGAACCCGATGTGATATTTGAGGTGAAGTATGTTTTGTAAACATCACAAAAAAACACAATCCAAGCATATGTGGATGGCTATAGCTCTCGAAGAATTCGACAGCTAGAAATTTAACATCTATGTCCATAAGGACCATAACCACATGATTTGCCAAGTCTTGCTCCCTCGGTAATGTTGAAAAAGATTGACAAAATGTAGCCACCAACCATAAAAACAACACTTATAAAAAGGATTGGCAATCACTTTTTTTTTTTCTTCCTACTTACGCATCTGTGTTTCTGATTATTAGATTCAATAAACAAAATAAAAATTAACGAGCAAGAATAAATATGGGTATTTCGATAAGATATAAATGTGTCGTTATCATTTTCTTAAGAGGTGATGGCTGATTTTCTTTCTAAACTTGTAAGGAGCTGTCAATTTTCCTCTTAAACTTTTATAATTGATCAATTTCCCCTGCTAAAATTTAGTTTTAGCCGATTATTTCTCTGAACTTTTATAATTGGCAAATTCCCTCCTAAACTTTAATTTCCCTCCTAAACCCTAAAGCTTAAAATTCAAACAAAAAGTATATACGGATTGAATTAGCTGAAGAGAAGAAGATATTGTCCACATTAGAGATAAAATTACCTTTTTTGCAATTATAAAATTAAAGTTCATGAGGGAATTTAAGGGGTATTCAAAATTAAAGTTTAGAGAGGAAACTGACTAATTATAACCAATAATTAATTTCAAAAACATTTTCACCAAAAGTACTTTCAGCCATTTTCAAAACACTTCCAAATGAGCTCATACTCTTCTCAGGGTTAAAAAGGCAATAATTAACTTGCAACTCCAACATCTAAAGAAGACTGTCCAATTCATTTGATCACGTTATTAACATTTGTTTTCTAAGATATTCTATTTTTATCACATAATTTCATTTTATTTGTGCATTTTGTAAAGCATTTCCACAAAATTTCTATTTACACCCCCTTCCTGATGAATTTTCAACAAGCTTGCCGTTTTGGCGGGTACATGCTCAAGGACTCCACCAGCTTGGCGCAAACCATCCAAACCTACGCCCGGACCAAGCAGCTGCACAGAGGCAAAGAGCTCCACGCTCAGCTCCTCCGCAACGAGTATCCACTATGCATCTTTCTCGCCAACCATCTTCTGAACATGTATTCCAAATGCGGGGAGGTCGACTATGCACTCAAACTGTTCGACACAATGCGGCAGAGAAACTTGGTTTCTTGGACGGCAATGATAACTGGGTTTTCTCAGAACTTGAGGTTCTCGGAGACGTTAAAAACGTTTTCCCAGATGATGGTTGCCGGAGAGAAACCAACCCAGTTTGCATTTGCAAGTGTTATAAGAGCTTGTGTGTTTCTCGGGTCGCTTGAGATAGGGAGGCAGATGCATTCTCTTGCTTTGAAGTTGGGGTTGGCTTGTGAGTTGTTTGTGGGTAGTAATTTGGCTGATATGTATTGGAAGTGTGGGGTGACGGTTGATGCTTGTAAGGTTTTTGAGGAGATGCCGTGTAAGGACGCGGTATCATGGACTTCGATGATTGATGGGTATGCAAAGAGTGGTGATTCTGAGGCAGCTTTACTAACTTATAAAAGGATGATTGTTGATGGGATTGTTATAGATCAGCATGTTCTTTGTACTGCATTAAATGCTTGTTCTGCGTTGAAGGATTGTAAGTTTGGAAGTTGTCTTCATTCGACTGTTCTAAAGTTAGGACTTCAAACGGAGGTTTCGGTGGGCAACGCTCTGACTGATATGTACGCGAAAGCAGGAGATATGGAAAGTGCTTCAGATGTGTTCCGGATTGATTCTGAGTGTAGAAACATTGTGTCTTCTACCTCTCTGATCAACGGTTATGTTGAGATGGATGAAATCGAGAAGGCTTTTAGTTTGTTTGTTGACTTACATTGTTGGGGAGTTGAGCCTAATGAGTTCACTTTCTCTAGCTTGATCAAGGCTTGTGCCAACCAAGCTGCACTTGATCAAGGAATCCAGCTTCACGCTCAGGCAATTAAACTTAATCTCGATAGACACCCTTTCATTTCTACTGTTCTTGTTGATATGTATGGAAAATGCGGGTTGCTTGATGATTCGACCCAAGTGTTTCATGAGATAGCAAACCCGAATGAAGTTGCATGGAATTCATTGTTAGGTGTGCTTGCTCTTCATGGATTAGGAAAAGAAGCCTCGGAAACATTTAGTAGAATGGTACAAAGAGGAGTGAAGCCGAATGCAATAACATTCGTCAGTCTTTTAATAGGGTGTAGCCATGCTGGATTGGTAAAGGATGGTTTAAATTACTTTTATTCTATGGAGAAAACATATGGAATAGTTCCTAGAGATGAACATTACTCTTGCGTTATTGACTTGCTTGCCCGGGCTGGAAGGCTTAAAGAGGCTGAAGAATTCATAAACAGCATGCCAATTCAACCAAATGCCTTCGGGTGGTGCTCTTTCCTCGGAGCCTGCAGGATTCACGGTGATAAGAAGAGGGGAAAACTGGCAGCAGAAAAACTGATGCAGCTAGAACCTGAGAACATCGGAGCACATATTCTGCTGTCGAATATATATGCCAAGGAGCAGCAATGGGAAGATGTGAGGAGTGTGAGGAAGATGTTGAGAGATGGCACCATGAAGAAATTGCCAGGGTATAGTTGGGTTGACGTTGGAAACAAAACGCATATCTTCGGAGCCGAAGATTGGTCTCATCCTCTGAAGAAAGAAATTTATGAAAAGCTTGATACTCTTCTTGATCAGATAAAGAAAGCTGGATATGTTCCACAGACAGATTTGATTCCACATGATATGGATGATCATGAGAAGGAAAAGGTTCTTCACCATCACAGCGAGAGGATAGCGATTGCATTTGCGTTAATAAATATGCCGGCTGGGAAGCCGATCATTGTGAAGAAAAATATAAGGGTGTGCTTGGATTGCCATTCTGCAATCAAGTACATCTCCAAGGTGGTAGGGAGAAAGATTATCGTTAGGGATAATAGTCGGTTTCACCATTTCGCAGGCGGGCAGTGTTCGTGTGGAGATTACTGGTAGTGTTTTGGAAGCTGAAGCATTAGTCAAGGGATTTACTGGGCAGAATCCAGAGCTTCTATATGTCCAAATAACTTCGCTGACAGTTTTTTAACAAAAGCTAACTGCAGGGTGAGGAAGAAAGGTTATAGATGACTTGGGACCCATTTGGCAAGGAGTTTAGAAAGGCCAAAACAGCTTTCAAATAATCAAAAGCGCTTCTAACAACGTTTGACGGAAAAATTTAGTGCTTATGGAATATAAAAGGCACTTGAAGCAAACACTTACCACATGAAGCACGAAAAATACTTGAAGATTTGCTGCTTCTAACAAATGCACTTCCAACAGAAGCGCTTATGACCATAAGTGTTCTCTTCAGAAGCTCCGTTGCCAAACGAGCCTTTGCTCATCAAGAAGGAAGAAGGCGATTTTAAGATGGAAGCATGTAAGAAGACAACCCTTTGGCCATCATCTTCAACTTGGAACACAACCACCCTTCCACTAAGATGGGAACAAATTGTGGGTGTCTAATTATGTTTTTTGACACCCGACAATTAAAATTGAGTGGTAATTTCTGTGTGGACTTTTCTCCGTCTACACACTTCTGTTAATTTCTGCTGTATTTGGTTTGAAGCGAAGAATAAAAAAAGGGCATTGCGGAAATTATTTCCCTCTAATTCAAGAGTATAAACATAAAGAAGAATTTTCTCTGAACGAATCCATTCATGATTTCTCCACAACTTGTATCTCACTTTCAAAAGGGAAAACTGTACATGCCAATGGCGTTTATTCAAATCTTCGGGCGAAAAACTCGCCAGATCTAAATGTCTCGAAACAGAAACATACACTCGGACGAGGATGTACTAATCTAATAGCAAAGCTAGAAACTGCTAATGGCATATGGAGGATCTATCATCTAGTATCTACGGAGGCATACTTACTTAAATCCCTCGGATGGATGCTGAGGTGGAGGTCGGGAGGCATGAGATCAAGCTCTTGGATAACGGGAGCGTCCTTTTTTCTTCAAGAAATCAGGAATCTCCACTGCACTACCTTCCATGAAAGAGGATGGGCGTCGATTGATTCCAAGGGTGACATCTCCTTGTGCCTGCATATAGGTAGATTTAACAAAATTGTTTGAAAGAGAGAGTTAGTGCATGTGTGCGCGTGAGCGGGGGCATGTTAAGGAATTACCTGGAGTGGCCTGCCTTCATTTTCTTCTTGGCGTTTGAATCCAGTAGCAATAAGAGTTATACTGACCTGAATGAAAAACGAAGACAAGCAACATTGCATGTTAAGATGCAGCCATCCAATTCCTTTATGATAATCCCATGATATCCGGTTCAGCAAATTTACCATGTTCAACAAGAAATCAGGAAGCTCTTGGACATATTTTTTACCATGTTCACTTTAGAGAAAGCAAAAATACTTACTTGACCACTGAGGGATGGATCTGTCACTGCTCCAAATATTAAATTTGCTGTCGGATCGACAAGATCATATATAACCTCAGCTGCAGCATTTACCTACGAGAATTGCTCATTTGAAATTAGAGAGTAAGAGAGGAAAAATACAACGCCATATCAACTGTGAGTCAAAACTACCATTTATAATTCAGTAAAGGATATCAAGCGGAAAGGCAGTGAGGGTTTAGGTGTAGCAAGTAGTAAGAAGCAGGAAGCATAGGAAGCAGCAGTAAGCGCAATAATGGAGTTATTACATTGTGACTATAGGACAGTTCTGGGCCAACTAAATGATTCTTTTATGAGAAAATTGTCAAAAGAGATTTTAGGCCGATCATAGTAGTAGTTCATTTCTCCGTGCGGTTCTAGAATAAGATCAATATACAGATTGCAGAGTAACGTCATTCTCGCAGTCAAGAATTAAGGGAGAAATCTCGATTTCAATAAGCCTAGTACCCTCTCTACAGCATTTTCAGACTATTGAATGCAATGGTGAAATCGTAAGCATAATTCCTAAAGACAGCTTTGTCTCACAGAAAACGGTAAACCACACTTCAAGGTGGAACAGATTTTCTTTTACAGAAATGGTACATGGAAGACTTTCATACTGAAGAAAAGAAATATGTCAACTTCATGATCCCATGAGTACGATCAAAACAGACAGTAAGAGAGAAGAAGTACCTCATAAAGGGTCAAATCAGCTCCCCCAGTTATGTTCCAAACAATTCCAGTTGCCCTCTCGATACCAATATCTAGTAAAGGTGATTGGATGGCATTTAATGCAGCATCCCTTGCCCTCGTCTTCCCTGCTCCGAGGAAATACAAAAATCAGAAAAAAAAAGTTTCAGCATATTATTATAAAAAAAATGCAGAATTTATAATATATTAACTTGAGACCATGTCTTCTTTCAGACCTTTCCTTCTCATGTTCTAACAAAAAATCTGAAGTTCTAGATGCCATTTATTCTATATTAACTTCACAAGGACTTTAGCCACAATGGTGTCATAAGGGAAGGCAATATGGAAATTTTGGGACCACAATAATCAAGTCCAAAATTATAAGTGAAGCCTCTGATATGATATAAGCACTCTAAACATCCTAGTAGTATGCAGCTAAAACATTACCAGTTGCAGTTCCTATCCCCATCAACGAAGAACCCGCATTGGCCATTATAGCCCGTACGTCAGCAAAATCCACATTTACCAATCCTGGTATCTGCAATGAAGATGATGGTCCATCAATTATAGTAACAAATATGGCCCAAAAAGGGAAACACATCGATCCACAAACAAATAAAAAAACCCCCATTGACCAAATGAAGGCCCTTGAAAGGCTCTATGAATGGTTTAAACAGCCAGAAGTTAAGATTACACTTCATTACACAATATTTTTAAAGACCACATACCGTGATTATATCAGAGATGCCACGAACACCTTGTCGTAGAATATCATCGGCCAGATTAAATGCTTCTGTTACTGGGGTAGACGGGGAAACTGCAGTCAATAACTTGTCGTTTGGAATGACTATCAGTGTGTCAACATTTTCTCTCAGAGCCGCAATTCCTTCCTGGGCTTGAACTGCCCTTTTCCGTCCCTCAAAAGAGAAAGGGGTTGTCACGACACCAACAGTCAATATACCCATTGACTTTGCAGCACCTGCAACTATAGGAGCTCCACCAGTCCCAGTTCCTCCACCCATTCCCGCCTACAAATGAAGATATTTAATGTCAGGGTGCAGAAATGCATGAAATAGGCAAATGTTGGAAGTCATGACAGAGGAATAGCATTTGAACCTACCGTAACAAAGACCATGTCTGATCCATACAGTGCTTCTTCTATTGATTCTTTGCTTTCTTTGGCAGCATTCATACCAATATCTGGGTTTCCACCAGCTCCAAGACCCCTGGTAAGTTCTTGACCAATTTGTAAACGGTTTTCGGGAAAGACAGGAGACATTCTCATGGCTTGAACATCGGTATTAACAATCCAGAACTCCACACCCTTCATTGCACTCTCTATCATGCGATTAACTGCATTTGACCCTCCACCGCCAACACCAATAACTTTGATTTTTGCTTCACCGTTGTTACTAGGAGAAGATTTGTCACTTAAGCTCTCAGCGACACCTCCACCTGAAATATCTTTTCTCGGGTTGTTAACCCTATCATTTCCCTCTCCTCTAAGCAATGAAACTTCAGGGTGTAGATTCAGAAAAGGGTCTCTATTCTGATATGAACCGACACTCTGAGAATTGGTTGAGCACTTAACTTGAGGCAAACTTGACTTATAGGTTACACCCATAAAACCGTACTTCTCCTCAGACACTTTTAAGCTGCTAACTCTTCCCAAGAGATTCTCCATTCCTAAGCGACCCCCAAGCCTTGTCAGTACCCCTACCGGGTTTCGAGTATCAGGAAGGGTAACATAATTCGATGCATAAGTCGCCATCATGTAAACGCTGAGACTTTAAATCTCAGAGACAGGTAAGCTGATGAATGCCAATCTTTTAGAAACCCACTTTCTCTCCCAACACCTAATTAAAAAAAAAACTAGATAATTCTAAGAAACCATATAACTTAGCAGATGGATCAAATATCGACATTTAACTAAAAGCATATCGAACAGAAACCCCACAAACTTCATAGCGCACATTACAATCCCAGACAAATAATTACAACCCGAAAAGCAAAACCCAACAATATTATACAAAATTCACTGTAACTATGAGTTTAAACAGCAAGCAAGCAGAAACGCAGAACAAATGGAAACCCAATTTTCAGATAAACAAGAAAGGTACTGAAAATGGCAGCTGTTTACCAAAAAACCAGACAATTCTAGGAAACAACTAAACATAGCAGATTAATTACAAACACTCAGAGACCAGCAAATGCTAAAACGTCAATAGTCAACTAAACCAAATCAAACACATACCCACAAACTTCATAGCACGCATTACAATCCCAATCCCAGAAGTAATTACAACCCGAAAAGCGAAACCCAACAACGACCATGCAAATTAAATGTATCCATGAAGTTAAACAGCAGCAAGCAAGCAGAAAACAATGAGAAAGAAGCAAACCAGAGAAATGTAAAACCCCCCACAAACTTCGTATCGCACATTACAACCCCCAGACAAAATCACAACCCGAAAACCGAAACCCAACAACAATTCTACAAAATTCAATGTAACCATGAAGTTAAACAGCATCAAGCAAGCAGAAAACAATGAGAAATGAACAAACCAGAGAAATGCATTACAAACGGAGACCCAATTTCCAGAAAAAACAAGAAGCAAACAGAGAAATGGGCAGCTGGGGTTTTAGAGGAAGCTACAAACCAGAGAAATCCGAAGAGACCTTGGATGCAGAAACAAAAGAACCCAAGGGAGCATCTGGGGGCGCTGAGCCCAAAGAGTCAGAAATTCTCTCTTTAAAACCCTCACTCAGATTTGGACTAATGATTGCGAGCTGTTTGTGATAGAGAAGCGGGGAAAGTGGTAAAGGAAGCAACAAACCTACTAGAAAAATGAGGAATCTGGTTGATTGGGGAACCAAATTTGTTTGGCTTTTTCAGGTGAAGGGCATGTGGGTGTGGGCTCTTCTGAAAGCAACACTCGGTTTACAGAGTCTTGCAAAAACCCTTGTCGTTCGGTGACGAGGGTTTAATTGATGGGCTTTGTTTCTTAGTGCTTCAAGTTCTTGTGTTCATTAGTTGGGCCCAATTGTAGAGTGTAAGTGGGCATAGAAAATGAGGAGATAATCTTTGCTTTAGGCTACTTGATCATCTGATATGTTCGACCATCTAATATTGATACGTTATTCGTATAAGCATGTTATTTATATTTTGATTATCCATACTTCAACGACATACTTGTCAATATGCTTGTTGATGAAATCTGCATGGGACGACATGAAATCATCCTATTAACTTGATGAGTTATTATTAAATTTTAAATCATAACTGTTCAACTTTCAGTACGCTCATTTGGTTTTGGATAAAAAACTTGCAGGGTGTTATATTCAGTAATGTCGGTCACTAGTTAACCACATTGTTAGGTTTCACAGTAAGTGCGCCACAATGATGACACATAAGGCTTTTTTACAGTAGATCGAAAATTTTGAATTTAATTCTTGTTTTTTGTTTTTTTTTCATTGGAAAAAAATTCAAATTTAATTCTTATGAGTTGAATGAAACTCATATTATATAAGAATCAAAATCAAAGTGTCTAAGCATACTAACTCATATACCACACAAATCGCTGTGGAAGGCCTAACGAAACCACAAAAATGTTATTTACCACTATTACTCGTTACGGTGATCATTAAGCGCAATAAGAAGAATCTTGCTTAATGAAATAAATTATGTTCAAAACCGACCCAACTTTTCCCGTGTTCAAATATTTTCAATTTTGTATGTGATCTTTTTGTAGCTTCTATCATTAATTGATACGTGTTCATAAATTTTGGGGTAAATGACAAAAAAACTACCTCAACTATTGGTTTGATGACACTTTCATACCTCATCTTTTAAAAATGACAATGTCATACCTTATTTTACGAATTTGTGCCAATGTCAGACATTCGTAAGTTTTTCTGTAAAATGCTGACGTGGCTAGAGACGGGACCCACTCACTAATCCAACTGGATTAAAAAATAATAAATTATATTTTTAATAATTAAATATTCAAAAATTATAAAAATTATAAAATAAAACACTAAACAAATAAAAAAGGCCTAGGGATGCATTCCTTCATTTCTTCCACCCGCACCAACCCTTCTCTCTATCTTCTCTTTATCTTCTCCCGCATCTCTCTCTCACTCTAACTGTTGGAAGTATGCCCACAAAGCCACTCATTTGATGTAATAGCTTTTTGGAATACTTAATATGTTAAACTTTTATATGTTTAACGGAAGGGCAATACTTATTGTTAATCACTATTTATTGAATCATGTGTTTAATCAATAAGAGAATCCAAGGGATGTATTTGACATAAGAGATAAGTGATCTAATGAGTTAGATTAAGGAGACTTTTCTCTTATGTTCATTCCTAAAACGTTCCTAGCCATAGGATTGCCAATTGGGCATTGACAATCCGCTAAGGTTAGTATGTGTTATGTTGACTCAAACGTGAGTATGAACTAGTCTCAAGTCATTTGGTGTTGGACACTAAGACAAACACATAGGTGCTCGAAAGAGTAATCGAGTACACTGAACTGCGATTAATGAGAGTTCAAACATACATGTCATGTACGAACTCTAAGGTTACAATATGCAAAGTAGTCCTTAGACCTGAGGCATCATAGATGTCTAATGGTTAGGTCCTTGATCTTTGATCATGACAAAGGCATTCCCTCGGATTGTCCACGGCATTGTTGGGGTCATGTGATCTAGTCATGTAGCCATATGAATGCACAACAAGGGATCTCTAACCTTCCATGGTGGAAGGAGTATACTCTAAAATATGATTCTAAAGTCTTTGGCCAAAGCAAATGAATATGACTAAGGAAGATGTTCCAAATCATATTCAAGGGAATCATATAAGAAAGTATCACATTGGATAGTAGACATGAAACAAACTATCACTTAAAACAATGTGGTTAAGAGTATTGTATTAGAGAATGACCGTATTGCATTGTAATTGTAACTGGATAGGTTCTCCAACCAATTCTACTTAGCTTGGGTAACCATGACATACTGCTAGGTGTCACTCATGGTTTGTGGAAACCCTATTGATTAGCAAACACTAATCATCAAAAAGGGAGAATTGAAATGTGGTTTCAATTCATAATCGATAGTTAAGAGTAACATCGCCCACTGCCTCGCTAATTGGAACCTAATGGATCGCACACCAAATAAGGATGTATGTGAAGCAATTAAATGAAATGGATAAGCAATTAAATGGTTTAATTGAAGAATGGTCAAGATTAATTAATTAGTTAATTAATTATACGAAATATTCGTATTGGGCTTTTAAGTTGGTTTTAGGGCTTCGGGGCCCAAAAGTGTTTTAGTCCACAAGGCCCATTATGTTTAAGTTGTATGACAACTAAAACAAAATGGGCAATAAGCCCAATAACCATATAGGCCAACCATTTAGGGTGAGGGTATGCAAGTTTGCTTAATTGCAAGTTTGCCACTCACCTAAGAAATGAAGTATAAATTCATCTTTATAGCTTTGTTTTCAATTAGGGTTTTCTAAGCTACTTGGGGATAGTTATCTAGCAAATTTACTTCCCTAAGTGATCCATTTTTCATTCTCACAAATTACATCCTTGGTGAAGAGACATAGAGACATCAAACTTTTGGTGTTTTGGAGAACTAATCCTCAAATCCTCAAAGAAGCAAAGGAGCACTAAAAGGAGGGAAATCACAAGGAAGATCCAAGGAGCAAGGAGGTGACTTGAAGGCCCTCCACTTGGGTGAATCCCTTGTGTAATCAAGGATGAGCTTCAAGGGTAAAGAATCTCTAAATTCTTCATATTCTTTAATGTTGTTAAAGAGTCTTTTGATTCACCATATACTAGGCTTTGAAAGTCATGGGTTTCATGAATTGTTTTTGGATGCATGCCTACTTTAAAGAGTTAATTGTTAGCATATGTATTCAAATGTTCATACATGTTCTTAGCTAGGACAAAAATTTTCCTTCAAGTGGTATCAGAGCCTAGGTCTAGTGTATGGTGGATCCTTTTGGGTTTTGTGATTTTCATGTTTTATGATTTAAATGTTGTAAATGTTACAAGCTTTGTTCTTGCTTTGAATATAAATTTTGCTAGAAAATTTAGCATCTCAAATGTTGTAGATGTATTTCATTTAAGCATGAATATTGGAACTAAAAATTTGGTGCCATGTATTTTGAGTTTTCATAAGTGTTCTTCAATGTTCTTGGAGTTCTTGCCAAGAACAAAAAGTTTTGAAGTTTTGATTCAAAAAGTTTTATGTTTTTACATAAAGTTTTGATTTAATTTTAGTGGGTGATGGTTAATGATTAAGTAATTTTAATGGGAGACAAACTTTGTTTTAAAGAATGACATAAATCATTTCATACAAAATTTTATTTCATCTTTACCTCACCTAACATAACCCACTTACAAAACTTTGTATAAAATTTGAATTTTACCAATAAAAACCACTTATGGCAGGCCACCCTATTAAATAGGGTATTTTTGGGTGTTTTGTGCACTTACATAAAGTTTTGATACTTTTGTGTATTTGCATTTTGGCTCAAAAGTTTACGTTTTTACGTTAAGGTCCAAAAACTTTAAAGGACAAATTGTTTTGCTCCTTTAATGATGTTTTTGACATTATTAAAAATGTTTGGGTTCTAAGTTGTAATTACATGAAGTTGTGGACTCTTGTGTTTTTACAAAGTGACCCCAAAAGTTTTTGTTTTTAGAAAATGGCCCAAATTAGATGAGAACAAAATGGTTTGTCTCTTTAAATGAGAATTGGATTTTCATTTTATTTAGTTTCATTTAAATCAATTCTATGGATCCGAAAACCAATTGTTTTAAAGTTGTTTTCTTAATTAAATGTGTTTGATTAAGAGAAGGGTGATTATGAACCAAATGCCTCGATAATTGAGCTATGTGATTGGCCGCTTTACATTATGAATGTTTGGGCTTGGTAGTGTAGATTTGAATGTAATTTGATTAGTTCAAGATTGTTGTAAATGGACATAAGTCCATCATTTATGTTGTAAAAGGGCATAAGCCCTTATTATTATTTCATGTATTCCTTTTGTTTAAATGTATGCAAAATGGAATAGTTGGGTCTAACGCCCAATAGGAAATAACGGTTTAATTGGATTAAACGCGTAACTAAAATCAACAACTACATACCTTAGACCCAAGGTCCAACACAAGGCTCGTGTTGGATCAAATCAAACGGTTCATAATCATCCTAAAACCTAATATGACTATATAGTCCATATGAGGATGCAAAGCATTCGTTAGTAGTTCCATATAGTCTCGCTTGTTTCAACGAAACAGTGGGAGTATTATATACTACTAATTCATATAAACTTGGACCAATGGTTGTGATAGGCCCAAGTTCTTTTAATGTGATTAAAATGTTTTGATGTAGCCCAACGCTATTCCCTCAAACAAATATTTAAGTTGATAAGCGAGAGATGTTTAGAATATCTCTTCGTAGGCCTTCCACCGTGGTGGGTTCCAAGCGTTTGCGACTCATGCACCGGCTTCACCCTATCATGGGGGAGTACAAAGCATGTGCTTATATCCAGGAGGAATCCATATACATATGATGAGGTGAGTGTAGGCAACGAGGATAGCCAACATCGTATCATCGTGAGGCTATTCTTGAACCCCTTCACGAACTAAGCATGGTGGGAATAACTTAAACTAAGTGCAATGGTGCCAACATCGTATCATCGTGAGGCAACATTCTCTAGAGGCCAAACGAGATGGGTAATTACAAAAGGTTGTAAATGAATAATGCGTTATTCTCTCATCATTATTTTTGCTAGCCAACATCGTATCATCGTGAGGTGGATTTGGTAATGGTGAGTCTCCCATAACCCACTAAGAGTTCAATATAACTCTCGAATTCTATTGAGGGATGTGGAATTTGCCAAAAATGGTGGGTGATACTATTTGATTAAAAGACCCAATCAAAATAGTTTTAAACAACAATGCTAATTCGATTTCTGTTATGTTATGTAGTGAACGACATGCCTAAAATTATACCCACCATTATACTTGACAAAAAGGGCCTAAAGGGCCAACGTTTCCTTGCTTGGTATCGCCACATTGAGAATGTCTCAAAGGTGAAAGACATATTGTATGTACTTAAGCAATCCCCTCCTCATGTACCTCCTACGAAACTAGCTTCAAAGGAGGAGTGTCAAAATTATGTTAGACACTATGAGGATGACTTACAAGCCAAATGCTTAATCCTCACTTCACTTAGTGAGGAGCTTATGAAGCTACATAAGCACATGGACACTTCTTGTGCCATGGTTGAAAGTTTGCATAAGATGCATGACATTGAGACTAGTAATGTACGATTCTCAAATATTTGTAGTCTAATGAATGCCAAAATGGCAAAGGGGACATCGGTCCATAAACATGGACAAAAGATGGAAATGATCTTTCAAGATCTTCAAAGTTTAGGAACTTCCATCGATGGGAAAATGGCCCAAGACTTTTTCCTTGCATCTCTCTCGGATGATTTCACTAAGTTTATCGTAAACTATAAAGTGAATAGATTCGATCATTCTTTGAAAGAGATGATTGACATGTGCTGTAAATTTGAAAAAGGTTTCAAAAGGGACAGTGGGAGTGAGAATGCAATAATAAGGAAAAGGTTACATAAGAAGAAGGCAAAGAAATCCAAGGGAACATGCTTTCATTGTGGAAATGATGAACGTTGGAAGAAGAAATACAGGGTGCGCATTGCGAGCCTTATGACAAGGACTTTTGAAGAGACTATTTCTGTCATAGAGAGTGCTTTTACAGTGGGCTCCAATTCCTGGATATTTGATTCAGGCGCTAGTCAACATATCTGTAATACGTTGCAGGGACTAACAGGGAGCAGATCACTGCGCAATGAGGAGATGGTTGTGCGAGTTGGGAACGGCACTAAAATCTCTGCAAAAGCAATAGGCACCTATATGCTTAACCTACCCTCTGGGGAAGTCCTGGAACTTAAAAATTGTTTATATTTTCCTTCATGTATAAAGAATTTGATTTCCATCTCTAAGCTTTTACGAGATGGGCACTCAGTGTTGTTTGACAAAATGAGTTGCACTTTATACTTGAACGGTCGTATTATCTCTCATGGTAATATGATAGAGGGACTTTTTCACCTAGAGACGAATAGTGGGATGCACTGTATTGAAAGCGGGAATACCTCAAAACCCAAAAGGGCTAGAGAAGAAGTTAACCAAGAAAAGATGTGGCATCTTAAACTTGGACATGTGAACCTTGATAAGATTCGCAAGATGTCGAAAGACGGATATTTCCACCCATTAGGTAATGACCGGATGGGTACTTGTGAATGTTGCTTGAAAGGGAAGATGACCAAATCTCCATTTACTGGAAAAGGAGAGCGTGCCACTGAAATTCTAAGGTTAATCCACACTGACGTATGTGGACCTATGTCTACTACGTCGAGAGAAGGCTTCTCATACTATATCATATTCACCGACGATCACTCTCGGTTTGGCTATGTATATCTTATGAAGTACAAGTCAGAATCCTTTGAAAGGTTCAAAGAATTCAAGAATGAAGTTGAGAAGCAAACTGGGAAACAGATAAAAATCCTAAGATCGGATCGAGGGGGTGAATATCTGAGTAATGAGTTCCTAGATTATCTCAAAGAGTGTGGAATAATATCACAGTGGACTCCACCGGGAACTCCACAACTTAATGGAGTTTCTGAAAGGAGAAATCGAACCTTGATGAACATGGTTCGTTCTATGATGAGTTCCGCTGATCTACCAGTAACATTCTGGGGATATGCTCTATATACAGCAGCTTACTTGCTTAATAGAGTACCTTCCAAATCAGTTTCACAAACACCCTATGAGATATGGCATGGAAGAAAGCCAAGTCTTAATCATATTAAGATTTGGGGTTGTGAAGCATATGTCAAGAAGCTTGAGGCCACTAAGCTTGAAGCAAGATCAGTAAGATGCTATTTTGTGGGATATCCTAGAGAAACTATGGGATATGAGTTCTACCATCCTGACGACCAGAAAGTCTTTGTCGCCAGAACTGCTAAGTTTCTAGAGGACGAATTTGTTCTCAAAGGAACTATAAGCAAACAGATGGAAATTAATGAGATTAATAATGAACCACAAACAAGCACTCGACATATTGACAACCCTGTTCCTGAACCCCTAGCTCCACGTAGATCTGAACGGGTTAGTAAGCCACCTATGAGGTTTGGCTTAAATAATGACTTTGATGAATTGTACCTTTTAGGTGACAATGAAACAAAGGAGGACCCTAGGGACTACACTGAAGCAATGTCCGACATTGATTCAAAGAGATGGCAAATGGACGTGAAGACGGCCTTTCTGAATGGCTACCTACATGAAGAGCTCTATATGACTCAACCCGAAGGTTTCGTGTCCGAGTCTGAAGAGACTAAGGCATGCAAGCTTCAAAGGTCCATTTATGGACTTAAGCAAGCCTCCAGGAGCTGGAACATTCGTTTCGATACTGAAATCAAAACGTTTGGTTTTACTCAAAACGAAGACGACAATTGTGTTTATCAAAAAGTCGTTGGGGATGCAGTAGTATTCCTAGTGTTATATGTAGATGACATATTACTATTCGGGAATGACACTGCAGTACTTTCTTCTGTAAAAGTGTGGTTGTCTAAAACCTTCCACATGAAAGATTTAGGAGATGCATCTTATGTACTTGGGATAAAGCTCTATCGTGATAGATCCAGAAAATTAATTGGATTATCCCAATCGATGTACATTGATAAGGTGCTAAGTAGGTTCCAGATGGAACAATCTAAGAAAGGTTTTCTTCCTGTGAGACATGGAATTCACCTTTCTAAGTCCATGGGACCTAAGACTCCTGAAGAGATACGGCTAATGAATGAAATTCCTTATGCTTCCGCCATAGGGAATCTCATGTATGCCATGATATGCACAAGGCCTGATATCGCATATGCTGTGAGCATTACTAGTCGATATCAATCTAACCCAGGATCAGAACACTGGGCAGCTGTCAAGACGGTCCTTAAGTACTTAAGAAGAACTAAGGACATGTTCCTCGTTTATGGAGGAGCATCAGAGTTGCGAGTGGAAGCTTATACAGACGCAGATTTCCAATCTGACGTCGATGATAGAAGTTCCAACTCCGGATATGTATTCACTCTGAATGGTGGGGCTGTCAGTTGGAAAAGCAAGAAACAAAGTGTAATTGCTGATTCCACGACAGAGGCTGAATATGTCGCTACAGCTGAAGCCGGCAAAGAAGCGTTCTGGATGAAAAAGTTCATTACTGAACTTGGAGTGGTTCCAACCATCACATCACCAGTAACTTTGTACTGTGATAATAGTGGGGCGATAGCTCAAGCCAAGGAACCCAGGGCTCATCAAAAGAACAAGCATTTTGATAGGCGCTTTAATATCATAAGATGATATGCTGCCGAGGGGAAAGTCAACATCCTCAAAGTTGCTTCAGCCGATAATGTAGCAGATCCACTGACAAAGCCAATGACTCAAATCCAGCTTGATCGTCATATGGATAAGATGAGTATTAGATACATGGGAGGATGGCTTTGAGTGCAAGTGGGAGATTGTTGGAAGTATGCCCACAAAGCCACTCATTTGATGTAATAGCTTTTTGGAATACTTAATATGTTAAACTTTTATATGTTTAACGGAAGGGCAATACTTATTGTTAATCACTATTTATTGAATCATGTGTTTAATCAATAAGAGAATCCAAGGGATGTATTTGACATAAGAGATAAGTGATCTAATGAGTTAGATTAAGGAGACTTTTCTCTTATGTTCATTCCTAAAACGTTCCTAGCCATAGGATTGCCAATTGGGCATTGACAATCCGCTAAGGTTAGTATGTGTTATGTTGACTCAAACGTGAGTATGAACTAGTCTCAAGTCATTTGGTGTTGGACACTAAGACAAACACATAGGTGCTCGAAAGAGTAATCGAGTACACTGAACTGCGATTAATGAGAGTTCAAACATACATGTCATGTACGAACTCTAAGGTTACAATATGCAAAGTAGTCCTTAGACCTGAGGCATCATAGATGTCTAATGGTTAGGTCCTTGATCTTTGATCATGACAAAGGCATTCCCTCGGATTGTCCACGGCATTGTTGGGGTCATGTGATCTAGTCATGTAGCCATATGAATGCACAACAAGGGATCTCTAACCTTCCATGGTGGAAGGAGTATACTCTAAAATATGATTCTAAAGTCTTTGGCCAAAGCAAATGAATATGACTAAGGAAGATGTTCCAAATCATATTCAAGGGAATCATATAAGAAAGTATCACATTGGATAGTAGACATGAAACAAACTATCACTTAAAACAATGTGGTTAAGAGTATTGTATTAGAGAATGACCGTATTGCATTGTAATTGTAACTGGATAGGTTCTCCAACCAATTCTACTTAGCTTGGGTAACCATGACATACTGCTAGGTGTCACTCATGGTTTGTGGAAACCCTATTGATTAGCAAACACTAATCATCAAAAAGGGAGAATTGAAATGTGGTTTCAATTCATAATCGATAGTTAAGAGTAACATCGCCCACTGCCTCGCTAATTGGAACCTAATGGATCGCACACCAAATAAGGATGTATGTGAAGCAATTAAATGAAATGGATAAGCAATTAAATGGTTTAATTGAAGAATGGTCAAGATTAATTAATTAGTTAATTAATTATACGAAATATTCGTATTGGGCTTTTAAGTTGGTTTTAGGGCTTCGGGGCCCAAAAGTGTTTTAGTCCACAAGGCCCATTATGTTTAAGTTGTATGACAACTAAAACAAAATGGGCAATAAGCCCAATAACCATATAGGCCAACCATTTAGGGTGAGGGTATGCAAGTTTGCTTAATTGCAAGTTTGCCACTCACCTAAGAAATGAAGTATAAATTCATCTTTATAGCTTTGTTTTCAATTAGGGTTTTCTAAGCTACTTGGGGATAGTTATCTAGCAAATTTACTTCCCTAAGTGATCCATTTTTCATTCTCACAAATTACATCCTTGGTGAAGAGACATAGAGACATCAAACTTTTGGTGTTTTGGAGAACTAATCCTCAAATCCTCAAAGAAGCAAAGGAGCACTAAAAGGAGGGAAATCACAAGGAAGATCCAAGGAGCAAGGAGGTGACTTGAAGGCCCTCCACTTGGGTGAATCCCTTGTGTAATCAAGGATGAGCTTCAAGGGTAAAGAATCTCTAAATTCTTCATATTCTTTAATGTTGTTAAAGAGTCTTTTGATTCACCATATACTAGGCTTTGAAAGTCATGGGTTTCATGAATTGTTTTTGGATGCATGCCTACTTTAAAGAGTTAATTGTTAGCATATGTATTCAAATGTTCATACATGTTCTTAGCTAGGACAAAAATTTTCCTTCAAGTGGTATCAGAGCCTAGGTCTAGTGTATGGTGGATCCTTTTGGGTTTTGTGATTTTCATGTTTTATGATTTAAATGTTGTAAATGTTACAAGCTTTGTTCTTGCTTTGAATATAAATTTTGCTAGAAAATTTAGCATCTCAAATGTTGTAGATGTATTTCATTTAAGCATGAATATTGGAACTAAAAATTTGGTGCCATGTATTTTGAGTTTTCATAAGTGTTCTTCAATGTTCTTGGAGTTCTTGCCAAGAACAAAAAGTTTTGAAGTTTTGATTCAAAAAGTTTTATGTTTTTACATAAAGTTTTGATTTAATTTTAGTGGGTGATGGTTAATGATTAAGTAATTTTAATGGGAGACAAACTTTGTTTTAAAGAATGACATAAATCATTTCATACAAAATTTTATTTCATCTTTACCTCACCTAACATAACCCACTTACAAAACTTTGTATAAAATTTGAATTTTACCAATAAAAACCACTTATGGCAGGCCACCCTATTAAATAGGGTATTTTTGGGTGTTTTGTGCACTTACATAAAGTTTTGATACTTTTGTGTATTTGCATTTTGGCTCAAAAGTTTACGTTTTTACGTTAAGGTCCAAAAACTTTAAAGGACAAATTGTTTTGCTCCTTTAATGATGTTTTTGACATTATTAAAAATGTTTGGGTTCTAAGTTGTAATTACATGAAGTTGTGGACTCTTGTGTTTTTACAAAGTGACCCCAAAAGTTTTTGTTTTTAGAAAATGGCCCAAATTAGATGAGAACAAAATGGTTTGTCTCTTTAAATGAGAATTGGATTTTCATTTTATTTAGTTTCATTTAAATCAATTCTATGGATCCGAAAACCAATTGTTTTAAAGTTGTTTTCTTAATTAAATGTGTTTGATTAAGAGAAGGGTGATTATGAACCAAATGCCTCGATAATTGAGCTATGTGATTGGCCGCTTTACATTATGAATGTTTGGGCTTGGTAGTGTAGATTTGAATGTAATTTGATTAGTTCAAGATTGTTGTAAATGGACATAAGTCCATCATTTATGTTGTAAAAGGGCATAAGCCCTTATTATTATTTCATGTATTCCTTTTGTTTAAATGTATGCAAAATGGAATAGTTGGGTCTAACGCCCAATAGGAAATAACGGTTTAATTGGATTAAACGCGTAACTAAAATCAACAACTACATACCTTAGACCCAAGGTCCAACACAAGGCTCGTGTTGGATCAAATCAAACGGTTCATAATCATCCTAAAACCTAATATGACTATATAGTCCATATGAGGATGCAAAGCATTCGTTAGTAGTTCCATATAGTCTCGCTTGTTTCAACGAAATAGTGGGAGTATTATATACTACTAATTCATATAAACTTGGACCAATGGTTGTGATAGGCCCAAGTTCTTTTAATGTGATTAAAATGTTTTGATGTAGCCCAACGCTATTCCCTCAAACAAATATTTAAGTTGATAAGCGAGAGATGTTTAGAATATCTCTTCGTAGGCCTTCCACCGTGGTTATATCCAGGAGGAATCCATATACATATGATGAGGTGAGTGTAGGCAACGAGGATAGCCAACATCGTATCATCGTGAGGCTATTCTTGAACCCCTTCACGAACTAAGCATGGTGGGAATAACTTAAACTAAGTGCAATGGTGCCAACATCGTATCATCGTGAGGCAACATTCTCTAGAGGCCAAACGAGATGGGTAATTACAAAAGGTTGTAAATGAATAATGCGTTATTCTCTCATCATTATTTTTGCTAGCCAACATCGTATCATCGTGAGGTGGGCTTGGTAATGGTGAGTCTCCCATAACCCACTAAGAGTTCAATATAACTCTCGAATTCTATTGAGGGATGTGGAATTTGCCAAAAATGGTGGGTGATACTATTTGATTAAAAGACCCAATCAAAATAGTTTTAAACAACAATGCTAATTCGATTTCTGTTATGTTATGTAGTGAACGACATGCCTAAAATTATACCCACCATTATACTTGACAAAAAGGGCCTAAAGGGCCAACGTTTCCTTGCTTGGTATCGCCACATTGAGAATGTCTCAAAGGTGAAAGACATATTGTATGTACTTAAGCAATCCCCTCCTCATGTACCTCCTACGAAACTAGCTTCAAAGGAGGAGTGTCAAAATTATGTTAGACACTATGAGGATGACTTACAAGCCAAATGCTTAATCCTCACTTCACTTAGTGAGGAGCTTATGAAGCTACATAAGCACATGGACACTTCTTGTGCCATGGTTGAAAGTTTGCATAAGATGCATGACATTGAGACTAGTAATGTACGATTCTCAAATATTTGTAGTCTAATGAATGCCAAAATGGCAAAGGGGACATCGGTCCATAAACATGGACAAAAGATGGAAAGGATCTTTCAAGATCTTCAAAGTTTAGGAACTTCCATCGATGGGAAAATGGCCCAAGACTTTTTCCTTGCATCTCTCTCGGATGATTTCACTAAGTTTATCGTAAACTATAAAGTGAATAGATTCGATCATTCTTTGAAAGAGATGATTGACATGTGCTGTAAATTTGAAAAAGGTTTCAAAAGGGACAGTGGGAGTGAGAATGCAATAATAAGGAAAAAGTTACATAAGAAGAAGGCAAAGAAATCCAAGGGAACATGCTTTCATTGTGGAAATGATGAACGTTGGAAGAAGAAATACAGGGTGCGCATTGCGAGCCTTATGACAAGGACTTTTGAAGAGACTATTTCTGTCATAGAGAGTGCTTTTACAGTGGGCTCCAATTCCTGGATATTTGATTCAGGCGCTAGTCAACATATCTGTAATACGTTGCAGGGACTAACAAGGAGCAGATCACTGCGCAATGAGGAGATGGTTGTGCGAGTTGGGAACGGCACTAAAATCTCTGCAAAAGCAATAGGCACCTATATGCTTAACCTACCCTCTGGGGAAGTCCTGGAACTTAAAAATTGTTTATATTTTCCTTCATGTATAAAGAATTTGATTTCCATCTCTAAGCTTTTACGAGATGGGCACTCAGTGTTGTTTGACAAAATGAGTTGCACTTTATACTTGAACGGTCGTATTATCTCTCATGGTAATATGATAGAGGGACTTTTTCACCTAGAGACGAATAGTGGGATGCACTGTGTGGGATATGGGTATGGGCTTGGTTTTTTTGGTTTCTTGAGTGGGGTGGTGAAGATGGAGGAAAAGAGGCGGCGATGGGGTGGTGAAGGAAGGTTGGGTATGGAGGGACTAGGGGAAGGATGGGTCGGGTTGGGAGGTGGTGGTGAGGGAAGGAAGAGTGCGAGTGGGGAGAGGGAAGGAGGAGGGAGACCGCATCCCAGAGAGATGAGAGATAAAAGAGAGAGAGAGAGAGGGGGTGGTGGGGGAGGGTTGGGGGGACGGGGGAGGGTTTGGTGGCTGTCGAAGAGAAGAAGAAAAAGGGTTGGTGCGGGTGGAAGGGAAGGACGGATCCCTTAGGCCATTTTTTAATTTTTTTTAGATTTTTAATTTTTGAATATTTAATTATTAAAAATATAATTTATTAATTTTTAATCCAGTTAGATTAGTGAGTGGATCCCGTCTCTGGCCACGTCGCATTTAACAAAAAAAGTAGGGTAAAGTACAAAAAACTACCTCAACTATTGGTGTCACGACACTTTCATACCTCATCTTTTAAAATTGACAATGTCATACCTCGTCTTTAGAATTTGGTCCAATATTATACCTTCCGTTAGCCTGCCCGTTAATTTGTCAGTTAAATGCTGACGTGGCTTGATCCATACACCACTTTCTATTAAAAAATTAAAAAAAAATTAAAAAACTAAAAAAAAAATCATTTAATATTTTTAAATATTAAAATAATAAAGAAAAGTTAAAAAAACAAAAAAACAAAAACCAAAACATGTTCGTCCCTTCCCCTCCCTCCCTCCCCTCCTCTTTCCCCCATCTACCTGCTGCAACCCAGAGAAAAGAAGAAGAAGAAAAAAAAAACAAAACTTTGTCCCTTCCCACCCCTCGGGTCCTTCTCTCTTCTCCCCCACCCGAGCGCCTACCTGCGACTCAGAAAAAAAAAAAAATTCCCAGTTCGTCTTCCCCTCGCATCCACCCTCCGCACCCACCCTTGCACCTATCCTACCTCGCACCCACCCCCCCGTGGAATCGGCCTGGCGAACGGGATCTGGGGTTTTTTTTTTCCCTTCTTCTTCTTCCTCCTCCTTCTTCTTTTCTGGGTTGCAGGGGTTTGGGTTTGTTTTGTTGGGGGGGGGGAACTGGGTTGTGTTGGGGTTTTTTTTTATCTTCTTCTTCTCCTCATTCTTCCTCCTCTTTCTCCTTCTTCTTCTTCTTCCTCCTTCTCCTTCTTCTTCTTCTTCTTCTTCGCAGGGGTGGGGGGGTGTTGGGGGGTTGATGGGTTTTCAAATTTATTTATTTTTGGTTGAAGATTAAGCAGGGAAGAAGATGAAGATGGGGAGAGAGAGAAGGGGGAGGGGGGTGGAAGGGACGAACATGTTTTGTTTTTTGTTTTTGTTTTTTTAACTTTTCTTTATTATTTTAATATTTTAAAAATATTAAATGATTTTGTTTTTAGTTTTTTTTTTTTTTTTTTAAATTTTTTAATAGAAAATGAGGTCTGGATCAAACCACGTCAGCATTTAACTGACAAATTAATGGCCAAGCTAACATAAGGTATAACATTGGACCAAATTCTAAAGACGATGTATGACATTATCAATTTTAAAAGATGAGGTATGAAAGTGTTGTGACACCAATAGTTGATGTAGTTTTTTGTACTTTACAAAAAAAAGTAACAGAAAAACTGATGGAGGTCTGACATTGACACAAATTTATAAGATGAGGTATGACATTGTCATTTTTTAAAGATGAGTTATGAAAGTGTCGTCAGACCAATAGTTGAGATAATTTTTTGTAACTTTGACTAAATTTTACTTTAACAGTACGTGTCAATCAACGAGACTACATGAGCCACACATAAAATGAGGAACAGGAGTGTCTCCTGAGCATTTCCCTAGGGATCCTAGGGATCCCGCAATCTTGTCCGTTCATCGTATATCGTGCGGTCAGTTTTCGTTAGGTACTATTCATATTTGAATTTTAAAATTTAAATTTTAAATGATTTCTGACCGCACGATATACGATGAACGGACAAGATTACGGGATCCCTAGGATCCCTAGGGAAATGCTCAGGAGACACTGCTGTTCCATAAAATGAGTGCAGCCTAATTTCAACGTGTCCACGGAAACATTCAGAATCTCGTTCAGACGCAACGTGGAGGGGTACGAAATGACGGAACTACCCCGGCACGAGCTCACCACGGGTTTGCCTTTAGATCGCAGAGAGACATATCTGGGAAGAAGAAAAGACATTAAAAATCTCACCGATGGCTTCGCAAATTCTGGCGGCGGCAGCCGAGAGGGTCGGACCGGCGGCGAGGCGACAGGCCGTGAGCTTGACAGACGCGGCGGCGAATCGTATACGGCAGCTCCTAGAGCAGCGCCGGCGGCCATATCTCAAGCTCGGAGTCAAGGCTCGCGGCTGCAACGGCTTGTCCTACACTCTCAATTACGCAGGTACGGTGGCGTTTTGATCCTGATCGTCTAGTTTTCTTCTTTTTCTTCAATTTTGATGAGTTGAATTATGAATTTCGTGAATTTATTTGCTCCAATTTGTTCATGTGTAGATGATAAGGGGAAGTTCGACGAATTGGTGGAGGATAAAGGTGTGAAGATTTTGATTGATCCGAAGGCTCTGATGCACGTCATAGGAACGAAGATGGATTTTATAGATGATAAACTCAGGTAAATCATCTCTTCCTCTCTTTTTTTTTGGTGGATTTGTGGGCAACTTGTTATCATGTTTGGATTCTGAGAAATTGTTTGGTTTTGATTTGAATTGGGCGTGTGTAAATCTTTGTTTTTTTTTTTTGGTAGAGAAAATGAACTTGTGCTGTGTTAGAAATGGTTTAGTTTTTCATTTTTGTAATTATTTCCAGTGTCAATTTAATATTAGGATGTTAAAATTGCGCATCGTAAGGATAAAGGGTCGTCGAATTTCGGGTTGAATTTTGTGGAGTTTTTTCACTTTGAGATGAACCAAGAGTCTTCGAAAGAGCCAAAAGTGCTTTTTACTACGTTTGGCAGAAAAACTTCAAAGCGTTTTTTGGGTTGTAGAAGCACTCTTTAGTGCTTTTACTTATGAGCAGAAGTCGTTCCTACATAGCAATCCCAAATGAGCTCTTGGAACCATATGACAATCAGTAAGCCAATGTGCTGCAATTGACCATTTTTTGGGGGGTGGGCATTTCATATTTATGGTGGGTGTATTGCCGTTCATCAACTCTAACATCAACCCAATGGAGCTCCGCTACCTTATACAAGATCTAGACTGATGCTGCTTAGCGCTGCTATAAACAACATCAGCTTTAGGTCTCCACCCTCCTTAACTAGTGATATTAAATTTGCCCATAATGTCACCTTTGCTGATGGTCAACTTTTCATTCCTGTCCTGACTACTACTGTATGACCATTTCATTAAGACCGACAGAGGACCATGATTTAGGGCATCATCACCTCCACCACTGCTGCCATTAGTACTTCAACCTCTGTTTACTGTTGGATATGTGTGTTGTGTGCATTCAATGACAAATTGAATGTGCAGTTTAGAAGTGTTTTAGTGAATTCTTCAAGTGGCTTTCCGTGTGCGTGTTAGGAGAGATAATGGTGCATGTTAGAAGGGTTTTAGTGAATGCTTCAAGTGGCTTTCCGTGTGCATGTTAGGAGAGATAATGGTGCATGTTAGAAGGGTTTTAGTGAATGCTGCAAGTGGCTTTCCATGTGCGTGTTAGGAAAGATAATGGTGCACGTTAGAAGGGTTTTAGTGAATGCTTCAAGTGGCTTTCCATGTGCATGTTTAGAAGAGATAAGGGTGCATGTGTGTCCATTTTTACATGAGCAGAAACCAAACCATGAAGAAAGATGATCTGCTAATATTATTTTGCTTGTGTTTTTATCTGGGTATATTTTGTTTGCTTTATTTTCCATGAACAAGTACTTGAATTTGGGAACCTTAAGCAGCCAAATGGCATGGCATTTATGCCCCTTGTCAATCTGATTATACGTTGTAAATTTAACCGCCTTTCATTTGTTCGTGGGGCAATGGTACAATATGACATGCTTTGGGCTTAATTCTTCTGTTGGCGTTTATGCCGTTGGTTTCACAACTTGGTTTTGCCTTCTTACTCTCACCTTCCTGGTTCTGCTCACACCTAATTTATTTTCTTTTGGCAGGTCTGAGTTCGTATTCATCAATCCCAACTCTAAAGGACAGTGTGGCTGTGGGGAATCTTTCATGACAACAGGCGGTAGCGGAGCTACCAAGAAGGTATAAAGAATCGTGTGGCCAGCTTGTGATGAACCAACACTTTCACAGACTAATCATTCATGTTGGCGCTGGCGTAAGTCATAGTAGTCTCTGCTAACTCGGGTCTTAAAGTTCGCATTCTTCTGTAAAGATATTCCAATTTTGTTTGGAAGAACACAATGTATATCGATAAAATTATGTGCTTCTTGAAATTTTATGAACTTTTGTAATGTCAACATGTAGAAGCTGCTGAATTGTGGAAATTGCGTCGGCGGGATTATCAAATTTTGCCTGAGCTTTTTTTTTACCATTCTTTACTTATACGTGAAATGGTTTAGGTTTGAATCTCATGAATGACGAGTTTGATATCAATTTAATCTCCTACTCTTTGGTGTTATTCTATCGTTGAATGAAAAAAGGTCATGGATCTTTCTTTTGCTTTTTCCATATCGATTATAATTTTCTTCAGAATTTGAGGCATTTTGTTTTTCAGTGATATGAGCCATACTGTGTACTAGAAAAGTGAACAGAAAACCTATGAGTCCAAAATTATAACATATAAAATTATATTAATTACAAGTAGTCTGTCGTCCATATTCGTTTAATTTTTAATCTCCTAATAGAATATGCTGTCAAATTCTACTCTCCTTCCAATTTTCAAACAATCAATGGAATTATCAATATACAAGCTCGATCCGTGACGATGAGATGAAGATGATGATGTTGTCTACAAGCTCGATCCGTGCCTGGTTGGAGTTTAGAGAGAGTGACCGTACAAATTGTACGGACGAAGGAAGAAAAACCGAGGGAAGAGAGAGAGTGTTTTTGGTCTAGATTTGGTCCCCAATCAAACCAAAAAAAAAATCTAAGTTCCAATTGGGTGCCAAAACTTAAGAAAATACATAATGTGTCCACAACCAAAGCTTAAACCACACCATCCCACATACGTTCAAGGGTAAAACCGTCATTTCACATCGTCGAAACTAAACATTTCGGGACGGGCTGTGACATTAAAAATATTAAAATATAAATATACTATTGTGTGTGTGTGTGTGTATAAACATGGGTACATTCATCAATATTAACCAAAAAATTATTGTACCAAAACATGGTACATTCTTCAAAATCACCAAAAAAAGAAAGAAAAAGATATTAGGCTTAATAATATTAGTAAATTTCTTTGATTAAACTTGACATGAATACATTCTCAAATCAAAGAAAAAAGAATGTACCCATATAAGTTTAAAAATAGATTAGAAAAAAATTGAATAGATTTTATATAAAAAAAAAATGGTACATTTTACATATAACAAATTGGTATATTTAAGAATGAGTACATTTTAAGATTAAAAATTTGAAAAATTACATGAATGGGTACATATAATTAGCATGTGTACATTCAGCAAAATAAAAAATGAGTACAAATAAATAAAAAAATATGGGTACAAATACAAATAAAACTTTTTAAAATATGGGCACAAAAAGAATTTAATATATGGGTACAAATTAAAATTGAAAAGAAAATTGGTATAAATTAAAAAAGGGTTGAAAATTAAAAATGGGTATAAACTAAAAATAAAAATATATGATAAAAATTTAGCCATAAATATAAATATACTAATTATAACATAACACTAAATGAATATATTTAGAAATAAAAAATATTTTATTATTAAAATAATTAATGATGTTATTAATATCCAAGGACCTTGATCAAAAATTGAAAAAGAATAAGGTTTTAATCAATGGAGTAGCAAAAAGATGGATGAGAACCTAATTTCTCCTTATATTAATTACCAGTTGTGTGTCGTCCACATTCATTTAGTTTTTTAATTTCCTTATAGATTATGTTTTGGAACTCTGCTATTTTTCTAATTCTCAAACAATCAACAGTTGTCAGTCGTTCACGTTCGTGGACAATAACACAGATGTTGATCTCCTTATGGAATGCAACTTTTTTCCCATTTGTAAGAAGGTGAGGTAGGATATAGGATTCATGTAATGGGGACTCATGTGGCATATTGGATTGGGAAAAAAAATGTAGCATATTTGCATTCCAATTTCAGAAATTAAATTTCCACATTCTCACGTGCGTAATTACTCACCACTTTCCCACACGTGCTAGAAGGAGACCTGCCGGCTTCCCTTCTCTTCTCATCTCAGACTCTTCTTCGTCTTCTCCGCGGACCAAGCAGCTTTAGGCTGGTTCGTTTCTCCACTCGTTTTTCCAAAACCATCGAATCCTGCATTCAAGTTTCTCCCTTTCTCTGATGAATGGGATGATAGTGATCCCGATGACATTTGGGAATTTTGGATTTTGATTTGCTTCCACAGGTAATCCCGCCCTAATTTTCTCTCTGTTTTACCCATTGATTATCACTGTATTGAGATCATTTTTATTTAATTCCATTTTTATAGATTTTTGGGTTCTTTGTGTTTTTGCTCCATTTTTAGTAGATTGATGCTAAGCTGTTGAAATTTGTTTGAATAATTGAATTGGGTTTAATTTATTGAGTTTGTTTGCTTGGTTTTTCATTGAATTGATGTTGATCCGGTGCAAAATCTGCCAACTTTTGAAATTGTTGACTTGTTTGTAATGCCCAAAGTACTGGATTTTTCCAGTTTCTACTAGCTAATCTTTGCTTTCCATGCTTAATTGTAGTGACAATTACTGATTGATTAGTGAAAGTCCAAAATATTGATCTGAATTTTTACTTGTATAGATGATGTCGTGACAAATCCCGAAAAGATGGCAGATTGGTGTTTGGCATGGATGGATCTTGGTTTTTCTTCTGTTTTGTGATAAACCCAGATGGAAGGTTTAACAATTCTGGATGGCTAATTGTGTGGTGAGGATTTCTTTAGAGTTGGCTTCTTAATTTTCATGGGGTACTTTGAACTTTGAGAACAAGAGCTTTCCTCGGTTTTCGTTAATTTATTGGGTATATGGAGCACCTTCCCGTTGAAGTCATAGGTAACATTCTATCCCGGCTTAAAGCTGCCCGAGATGTTGTGATTGCATCTGCGACTTGCAAGAAATGGAGAGAGGCTTGGCGGAATCACCTCCACACTCTTTCTTTCAATTCCAATGATTGGTCCGTCTATCATGATCTGACAACAAGTAGATTGGAAATTCTTATAACTCAAACAATATTCCAAACCACAGCATTGCAGTGTTTGTCAATTTTTATGGATGATGTTGATGAATTTTCAGCCGCCCCAGTGATTGCTTGGCTCATGTATACCCGGGACACCTTGCGGCAACTACATTATAATGTGAGGACTACTCCGAATGTGAATATCATTGAGAAATGCAGTCGGCAGAAGCTTGAAGTCTTGGCATTGGCTCATAATTCTGTAACAGGTGTTGAACCCAGTTATCAGAAATTTCCATGCCTGAAGTCACTTTCGCTAAGTTATGTCAGTATCTCAGCTTTGGATTTGAGCCTTTTGCTTACCGCATGTCCAAAACTTCAGAATTTGGCTCTTATTAATCCTGATATTGCCATGTCAGATGCACAGGCAACTATGGAACTTAATAGTCCTTCACTGAAAAATATCTACGTGGAAGCTGTCAGTTTGGATAAGTTCGTACTAGAGGCTGATAGCATTGAGAATCTGCACCTGAAAGATTGTACCCTTGAGCTTTTCGAGCTTATTGGTAAGGGGTCACTGAGTGTTTTGAAGATCGATGATGTTAGTGTCCTCCATCTCGATATTGGGGATAACACAGAGAATCTTCAGATTGTGGATGTTAGCAGCTTCACGATCATGTGGCCAAAGTTCTATAACATGATCTCAAAATCATCAAATTTAAAGAGGCTTCGGCTCTGGGGTGTTGTATTTGATGACGAGGATGAGGTGGTGGATTTGGAGACTGTTTCTGCTTGCTTCCCTCAGTTAACCCACCTATCATTAAGTTATGATTTAAGAGATGTTTGTGGCTTGCAGGGGTCATCTTCTTTGGAGAACGTGGTTGTGTTGGAACTTGGATGGACTATAATCAACGAGCTCTTCTCTGACTGGGTAGCAGGACTTCTAGAAAGATGCCCTAATTTGAAGAAGTTGGTCATTTATGGGGTGGTCTCAGAAGCCAAATCCCATGAAGAGTGCCAAGTTTTAGCAAGCTTCACCTCATCCATTGTCCGGCTGATGAGAAAATATCTGCATGTAGAGGTTCAGTTTGAATACGAATAAAAGTCCTGCTGACTGCATTGGTGTCTATTCAAATATTGGTTGCACATTATTGTACAATAAGGTACATGGCAGAACTTCACAAGAACACAAGGATTCTATCATCCTCATATAAATCTGAAAATGGAAGCCCCTTAATTTCGTACAAGATTATGCGTGCAGCGTGGTGAGAAAATGTAAATTTACAGATTGATTTTGAAATCAAGTTGTCTGTTTATCTCAGGCTTGTGTTTGTTTCATAATATTCAAATGGAAATTTCATATATTGAAGATTATTTTGGGTCGAAGCCGTTTATGGTACTCTATATGGCTACATTCCTGAATATGGTGCTCAGGTTTGGTATGATCTTGTCGCCCCCTTGCTTGAACAGGTGAGCTCCTCTACTTCCATAATTCAATGTCGGGTTGAGTTTTAATCACTAGATGATTGAGTATGAAAAGTATACTTCATCACCTGTTTAGTCGAGATTAGAATAGAGATCCTCATACTGTGGATTGAATTTGTACCTTATATTGCTTGTTTGAATTATGATTTCTTGAATTACATTCTCTTTTTAGTTATCTCATTGTATGACTGTGTAAAAAAAGGGGTCATTTTTTGGACCGAAAATCTCAAATCCGTGGCAAGTCGCTTGGATTTGTGAGGACATGAACATTCCTGCACTTTGTGGCATTGAAACCACTCGGCAATGTTTCGCTTAAACTCAAAGGAACCTTCAGGTTGCAGTTGATGTTGCTAGGACCATAATCTGGTGTCTTGATCTTTCCGAACCTGGCTCTTACCTGAAGAGAAATCTTCACATCAATACTGTAAACACCAGCAGCAGTCTCCGACTTAAACTGAGAGAGGTCACGTTCTCCAAATACCGCCAACCGCTGACCTTCAACGAGTACATGATTTAAAATGGTCGTGTTCTTATGCACTTGGTAAAATGGCGCCCAAGGCAGTGTCACATTAGCAAACCTCTTATTTCTATAGTTGGCAAAGACTTGGATGCGGCGGTAATATATGCCAACCCTTTTGTTGGGGTTTCGGATGGTGATGTTGAGCGCGAGATTGTAGTCGAGAGTATTGTCAGTGTCGGTGAAATTGAATCGGGTTAGAGAGGCATTGGAGACGGTGAATTGAGGCACTTTGGGAAGGAAGATCAACCAGAATATGAACATGGTTAGGACGAGGCAGAGTAAGGCGTTGCAGGGGAAGTAGAGGCAGCGGGTGCCGCCCCTTGGAGTCATTAGACGAGAGAAAACAAGAAAAATGGTACCAGATGGAGTTGCAGCTGGGGTATTGTCTTGTATATAAGACGAAAGGGAGGGTTTCGGCTTTGTACTTATGAAAAAGCTTAATCGAGTGCTGACAGCCATTGATAGAAGGTATTTATATCTAGCAATTGACTTTGTTGGAAATGTCAAGAGGAACATCCAAAGAGTTCTTCTGGTCTGGGGGAACTTCCAAAGTTGTTCAATCCGGGTCTCGCCTGATCGCCAAAAGAATCGAAATACCTTCTGTTTTGTTGATATAATTAGCTAAACAAATTTATGCAGAAGCACTTGGAGGAAAAGGACTTTCGATACTTGCTTGAAATAGTTCCTTGTAGTTCCCAACCCCTTTAACTTCTCTGCTTGTTTTTCTTTTCTGTGTTTTCTTCACCCATTAACTTATGGTGGACGGACGCTCTAGTCGAAGTTGAATATGGCGGATGAGACGAGGGGGAAGGTATGGGAGACTGCAATTTGAGAGTTAGTTGTGACGACTTTTGGTCCCTGAGAATAGCATAACTTTTCTAAACTGTAGTTTTCTGGGCAGTTTTGACGCACCAAGTCGAGTAATTTTTTGGTGTGCAGTAACACCACATTGGCAATGAAAGATGCTCGTCCCTTGAAGTTTGAACATGAATTATTATTTAGTTAAATTTTACGCGTGATGCATTGTAAACAAGCTAGATCTCTACAAATGATCATCGCTCCCGGCACTAAAAACTCCTAGTGTCGTTGTGTACATTTTCGGCATTGGATTCAATCGAAACGTATGAAATTGTTTGACGATGTGCTGAGCACTGTTGTTAAAAAAAAAAAAATTAGCTTGAAGTTGTATACAGCAGTATATCGATGTTGTATACAGCAGTATCCGAGTTAAAGTTGGAAATGTCGTTTGGCCCAAACACCACCTCCCCATGTTCTTCAAGAAGTACTTGTTTTTAGCCGGTTCAATTTGGGGTCGGGCTGATCACATCCATGATGGTGGTATGTGTTGGTTCTAACTTGGGTCCTAACTCATCACGCCCTATGTAGGAACTCATAGGGTAAGTCTGTTACTCTACGCCCTATTAGTAGACATGTAAACTGGTCAGTTTTATTGGGTTTAAGTTGGTTTCAATCTGACTCGAGTTAATAGTTTCGTTGCTGTTTGAAATGTTACCCTTGCATGATCCTGAAAATAGTGGCTTATAGATCGATCTAGGTAAACGTACAAGCAAAGTAATTGTGTGGTCAAGCAAAGTAATTGTGTGGTCAGATGATGGAAAGAAAAATAAATTTGTAGATAATTTTGTAAATTAAATGACATAAAAGTTGATGATTGGATTATTACTTAAGCGTTGATAAATGTGCTTATTTTCTATTGGTGACACATCATTTGGTTTACAAAATTTGTCTACAAATTTAGTCTTCCTAGCATTTCTCTCTATATAATAGATGTGTGTATGTATTCATCAGAAAAAAAGTATTTAATTGAGATGTGTTGACCCTAAAAACTACCAAGCCTACGTGGCGCGCATGCCGAGTAATTAATAAGCTAACTATGTCATTCGGTTGTGTGCGGAACGTGCCAACTCGTCGGCCGAATTTGGCCGGGGAGTAAAATATGTCGATGTGGCGTTGGGCGCGCTGCTGACTTCTTGATCTTGCGACTACGGCCAAGGAAGGAACACGTCTCGGCCTTCGGGTTTTATAGCTTGAAGACAAGGTTGCTAGTTCTGCGAAGTTCAATATTAAATTCGGCTTTCAATGTGTTGAATGTAGTAACCTGGTAACACTTCACTTTGCCGAGAAGGCTGATGAGATGATCTCTACCAACAATGACTCGGAAATCCTTGTTAACCGAGACTTAGATAAATAACCAGTTGGTCTTGAAGTAGTGCTGTCTATTCAAACTGAAGGTGTTCATCGATCGGCTGATTCTACGGCTCCAGTGCTGTCTATCCAAATTGAAGGTGCTCATCGGTTGCCTTCACAGTGCTATTTATCCAAACTGAAGATGTATCGGCTAGAAGAAAGGGAGAGACAAAAAAAATCTAAGGGTTGTTGAGAAGCTTTACGCAGGGCAATTTGTGTGCTGATTTGAAGGGCCCTTTTCGTTGCCACTGGCTCTGTATTTATAGGAACGCAAAAGTTCGATGACCACATAACAAACTGTTGCCGTGCGTCGGAAGATGAGTGTAGCCAAATCAAGGACGTCCTACAGATGTATGAAGATGTATCTGGGCAGCGGGTTAACCTACAAAAGAGTGAATTTTGCTTTAGCAGAAATGTTAAACGGCCGATGCAATTGAGGCTGGCAGGTCTGCTAGAAGTCAAGAGGGTAGACCGACATGACTGATACCTGGGTATGCCAACTCTTGTTGGTTGAAACAAGACATGGTGCTTCAGCTATATAAAGGACCGAATGTGGAAAAGGCTCCAAGGCTGGAAGGGCAAACTGCTTAGTGCGGCATAGTCAAAGCCATCGCACAAGTAATTCCAAATTACACAATGAGTTGTTTTCTCCTCCCCAAACACTTTTGTGATGATTTAAAAAAATTAATTGCATCCTTTTGGTGGAATGGTGATGAAGGTGAAAGGAAAATGCATTGGTGTTCGTGGGAAAGACTTTGCAGCCCAAAATGTGAGGGTGGTCTTGGGTTTCGAAATATCTTTGCGTTTAATTTGGGGATGTTAGCTAAACAAGGCTGGAAGCTACTTACTGAGCCCAACTCCCTGATTTCGAGGGTTTTAAAGGCTAAGTACTTTCCAAATGGCTCCTTTATGGAGGTACTTGTACAGTTGAATGCATCTTATACATGGAAGAGCATATGTGCAGCAAGGAAGGTCATTGCCCTTGGCTCCTGTTGGCAGGTGAGAGGGGGAGGATCTATCCGCATTTGGAAGGAACCGTGGATCCCTACCCCTTCAACGTTTCGACCATTCCTTAGATAGTGAACGATCCCCGCTGGACTATCTGATTTGGCATTACGAGCACCAAGGAAGGTTCACAGTGAAAAGTGCATATCACATCGCCCGTTCTTGGATACAACCTACCAACAACGGGGCGTCATCTTTTACCCTTTCTTCCAATATGTTGTGGTCCAAACTGTGGAATGCCAATGTCCTGCCCAAAGTGAAGATTTGTGTATGGCGTCTCCTAAATGAACATTGTTCCACAAGAGCTAACCTGGCAAGACGTCATATCACAACTGAAGTGGAGTGTTTACTGTGTAGCCACTATGGTGAGACTACTATCCATATAATTAGGGAATGCCCATATGCCAAATGTGCTTGGATGGCATCGGGTTTGGGAGAATATTTGCGTGATGCCCATCACCCGTCAGTTCTTGAGTGGGGAATCGAGACTGCTCGACTTCTTCGTAAGTCCAGTTTTGAGTTGTTCCTCATGATCTGTTGGGCTCTCTAGGGGCTAGAAATGAAAAGTTGTGGCAGAAAAAGTTGGAACCCCCTGACGTGTGTGTAGACCGTGCTCAGCAACAATGGTCTGCTTTTGTCAAAGCCAATGTGGTAACACCCGTTTTGAATTCAGGGACATCTAGACACATCAAATGGATGGCCCCACCATCGGGATGACTTAAAGTAAATATTGATGGGTCCTGGAGTGATACCAAATTGGTGGGAGGTTTTGGGGCTGTTGTTCGAACTGATTCCGGGGATTTTGTGGCTGCAATTTGTGGAAGTTTTGAGGGGGTCTACTCTCCCTTACAGGCAGAAGCAATCGCTTTTCGGGAGAGCTTACATTGGGCAGTGAACTTGGGTTTTTCAAATTTGTTTTTTGAGAGTGATTCACTTCAGATTGTGGAGGCAGTAAAAAATCCTATCCTAAACTTGTCATCAATTGGACAAGTTGTGGTAGATATCAAGGCCCTACTCCAATCAATCACTGAAGCAACTGTTATCCACACCCGCCGCAATGCAAACTCGGCTGCTCATCGCCTTGCTTGGACTGGCCTCTCGTTGAACCAAAGTTGTGAATGGCACGGTTCTCCTCCAAGTTTTCTGATTGACACACTTGTAGAAGAAGGTGCTATGCACTAATGCAAAATGTTGTATGCTGTTACCCCTTTGTTGAAATGAAATTTACTATCGTCTCTTACAAAAAAAAAAAAAAACTGTTGCCGTAAATCCACTTTCACTACAATATTCCTGAGAATATATTGTATTTGAAAGCGACCATATCCATATCTTTTAATTAATTCCCACCAAAAAGAGTCTGATTAACTTAGCAGCCCTCTGATGACGTGGTTATCATCCCAATTGCAGTCACGCACGTACCAAGTTGGACTTTCCATCTTTATCCCATGCAATCTGGAGAGCAATCAAGACTCAGTTAAATAATACACATAAAAATGTATATTAACACTCATTGCAGCTCTTGGACTCCTCGCTAACCCGCCATGCAACAGATAATTCTTCAATATCGTCATGGTAATTCAACCAAGATAACATTAATCTTCAATATCAAATCCAACGGGCTCAGAATTCTACTCATTATACGGTCTCGATTGCTTGGGCCAATAGTGTAAAATTGGGTCCAAACAAGATGTCAATAATCACACTTCTGGTGACGGGGGTCAATCAACCACCGAAGTCTATGGAAGTTCTATCAGAAATGAAAGGGATTTGTTTCCGAACAGCATAACATACTAAATACTTCTACTGGAAACTGAATTCTTATTCCAACCAAACAACTGCGGCCTAGTAGTATATCTGATATGTTTTTATTACCATTCTGTGAGACTATTTCATCGCACACGGTCATCAGTGATCGCTAAATTCTTTTTTTCTTGTTGTGCTTTGTGCTACATATGTACTAAATTGTTTGGCAGTATGGTGAACACTTGTATTATTAGTTGAATTGTTTCATGGAATTTTCATACAATTTTGGGGTAAAAGATCCGAAAATAAAGCGACTAATCACCGGGATTTGAAAAGAGATAAACATTCCAGCACTGTGTAGCCTTGAATGCAATTGGAGATGTTTCATTTGAACTGAAAGGAACTTTCAGCGAGCAGTCAATCTTGTAATATGGCTTGTAATTGGGTGACTTGAACTTTCCGTACCTGGCTCTTACCCGAAGAGCAAGCTTCAAATCAATACTGTAAAGCCCGGCAGCAGCCTCTGAGTTAAACTGGGAAAGGTCACGTTCCCCAAACACCACCAACTGTTGCCCTTCAACTAGTACATGATTTAAAATGGTTGTGTTCTTATGGCCTTGGTAAAATGGCGCCGAAGGTAATGTCACCATAGCAAACCGCTTTTTTCTATAGTTGGCTATGACCTGGATGCGGCGGTAGTATATGCCAACCCTTCTGTTAGGGTTTCGGATGGTGATGTTGAGCGCGAGGTTGTAGTGGAGGGTGTTGTTATCGTTGGTGAAATTGAATCGGGTAAGAGAGGCATCGGTGATGGTGAATTTCGGCTCTTGGGGATTGAAGATGAAGACGAATATGAGGAGGGCAAGGACGGAGCAGAAGATGGTGTTGTAGAATATGCAGAAGCAACATACAACGTTACAGCAGCATCCACCACTCCTTCCAAACATAGCTGAGGACAAGATAGAAAAGCAAGAAATTTGGGTTATCAGATTACGAGCGGATTATGAAATATGTAGATGAAGATGATCAAGAAAATCGGTGCGGCCAGAAGCTAAAGTCAAGGTCGAACTTGCCAAGTTATTGAAGGAGTGGTACTAGGTAATTAGGTAGCTAGCTTCCGATCCACTGACTTTGGCAAAGGCTCTCCTGAAGGCCTAGCTAATAATTATAATCTTTGGAACGAGTAATGTCAACTCTGAAGTAATATTATTCCTTGCATCACACGGTTTTGCATTTATTATATTTTTTTGTTTGTTTGTTTGTTTGATGTCTTTCTTTGAAAACTTCCTTAATAATATTGTTTTCCGCATAACATGTAAGGGGCTTGTAATTCTGAGAGAAGACCTAGGAAACAAGCTTTGTAATTCTGAGAGAAGACCTAGGAAACATGCTCAGTTTCATTTGATCATATAGTTGACCCACCCCGCCTCATATTGTGCTGGAATGGTACGTATCTCCTCCGATCCATGCCGTTGGACAGCAAGTGCATGTATTTCCCTATCAAAGCCCTTGAACTAATCTTTTAGGCATGAAGAGCATTCTGAGGTGTGGATATAGCCATATATCATCATATTGATTTGTTGAAAGTAGCTTCTTCGTCTACTGACTACCGCTATTTGCTACAATCATGCTTACCGATATGATAATTTAGCAAATTTAAATATTTGATGGTTAGAGCGAAAAATGATCTTAATAGCGAACAATATGAAGCTGATGAAAATAGAAAAGAAAAAGAATCAGGATTGGCATAATGTATTTTCAGCACAAATAAATTTTATTGAGATAATTTCAATGGCATCGAACAAAAAAGTTCAACACATAAAATTAAGTATCTTGTAGTGTGAATTTTGGGTACATAATTTCAGAACAAATTTACACCTATAGCTAGTCCTCATCATCAGGATTTGAAAAGAAATAAACATCTCCGCACTTCGTAGCCTTGAAATTACTCGCAGATGTTTCATTAAAACTCAACGGAACCTTCATCCTGCAGTCGACCTTGCGATTAGGCTTGTAATTTCTTGTCTCGAAGAGCGAGCTTCACTTGAATGCTGTAAACCCCGGCAGCAGTCTCGGAGTTAACATGGAAATTTCGCGTTTACCAAAACCAACCGAATCAACTGCTGCCCTTCAACAAGTTCATGATGCAAAATAGTGGTGTTTTTGGGACCTTGGTAAAATGGCGTCGAAGCCAAAGTCACCAGAGCAAACCTCTTCTTTCTGTAGTTGGTGATGACTTGGATGCGGCGGTAGTATATTCCAACCCTTTTGTTCGAATTTCTGATGGTGATGTCGAACGAAAGGTTGTAAGAAAGAGTATTGTTGTTGGTGTTATTGAAACTGAATTCGGTTAGAGAGGCATTGGTGATGGTGAATTTTGGTTCTTGGGGAAGGAAGATTAAAGAATACTAAGGGGTGTATTCAATTGAGTTTTTGAGGGATATAATTCTTTTAATGAATCATGGTATTCAATCAGAATTTTAAGTGATTATTTGAAATTCAATATGTATTCAATCATGATTTTAAGATAGTTTATTAAAATTTTTAGAAATCTCGGTGTATTCAATTAGAATTTTAAAGAAATTAATAACATTCCAGGTGTATTTAATTAGAATTAGAATTTAAAGAATTTGGAAAAGTTGAGGAATTAGAGGAAATTAGAGAGATTTTGTAGTGTATTTTAAGCATTTACAAATCTCATATCTCTTATGAGATTTCGAGGGAATTGAATCAAAATTTTATATGGAATCTCTACAAATCAACTAAATTCCATAAAAATCCATGGATTTATAAATTCATTAAAATCTCTCAAATTTCCAATTAAATACACCTCCTTCAAGCGGCTAGACCAACGCAAAACGCTATGCTGACGAGAACGCATCCGATGCAGAGGTAGAAGTTGTGAAACAAACAGTTTCTTGTTCGAAACATGGCTGAGAGAAAGCAAGAATGACGGTGGTGATCAGACTGGTCGAGTTGTTTATAAGAAGAGTTGAAGTTAATAACCGTAAGTTATAAACAAAATGGAGTGTGCCCAGAAGCTCAAAGTCAAAAGTCGAAGGATTGCTTAGGGAGAGGTTGTAAGATTATTGAAGGAATTAAAAGTTGCTTTTTTTAGCTTCCAAGTCGCTGACTTTTGAATTTAGAATTCATAAAGTTGAAATATTCTCCCCGTCAGATTTTAGAAATACAGGCTAGCGGCTACTAATCACATGATTCACACCGATACTCTCATAGGTAAGGAATACAATATATTTCAGACGTGATTGTACTGGTTCAAAATTTCATAAGCCAGGCTTTTAGGGTAACTACTGTTTACCAAAATATTAGCCTTGACTATGCCATAGTCAGCGGGCAGGAAGCTAGCTCCCTAATTAATTACCAAGACGTGCTGTGCCCTTCAATTATTCGGGATTGTTCTTTAATTTCTCATATTAATAACGGAAGAAGCTACGGTATTTTCACCCTACATTCCTTCTTTTTTGTTGTTGAACAAATCCCTACATTCCTTCTAGCTACGAACAACTATCCTTGTTTAAATTTATAATTCGGGATTTGCCAAAATCATTGTTTTTCAAGAAGGGATGTGATATCCACACACCTCAATTTACTTCTCACACACTTTTTTAATTTTCGGCCGTCGGATTGAATGAATTAAAGAAGATTAACGAACAAAAATTAACAAAGGGTGTGTGAGAAGTAATTTGGGGTGTGTGGATAGCACACCCCTTTAAGAAAACCAATGATTTTTTTTTTTAAACTTTGCATTTTAACAAAAAAAATCATTTAATAATTTTATTTAATAATAAAGACGATATAATGAAAAAATAATAAAAACTTATCGAACGCATGTTTTCACGCTTTGGGAGAGTGGAGCAGCTAGTGGACTTTGCCCAATGTTTTCATTGGTGGAAACCACACCGGTGGATGCGACAAAAGAATGGTATTGCCATTTCTTGCTTTTTTTTAAGGGTAAATTATACTTTACCACCTTAGGTTTGTGGTCGATTTCAATTTTTTATAACATCTTTAAAACATTTCAATTTCATACCTCAAGTACTATTTTATTTCAATATAATACATTCGTTACATTTTTCATCCATTGATCCGTTAAGAATTGACGTAGCTGCCAAATTTGTGCTGCGTGTCAAAAAAATATTTTTTTATTCATTTACAATATTATAATAATTTACCCTATTTATACACCCCCAAAAAAAAAAAACCCCCATCCCACCCCACTCCCACCTCCCACCTCCCCCGTAACACCCCCCAAACCCCCACCCCACCCCAAAACCCACCCATCTCCTACCTCACCACCCCCACCCCCACCCCCACCCCCATTCTCCCTCCCCAACCTTCATCTCCCTGCAAAGTCTGAAAATAAACACAAACACAAATCCCCAACCCACTTTACATTATATACCAGCATAGGAAACAATGCCACAACATCCAAAACATACTCGCACGAGTTCGGATTTTGGTTTAGGCTTGGCCTTGGAGGATTGAGGCACGAACCAATTGGGCCAGGAATGGGCGTGGTTGGTCGCATCGAGGTCTTCGAGGTTCATCATCGGCTACTCTACGATTTCTGTTTGTTCCGGTGAGCGGTGGTGGAAAGCGGAGCAGTGAGAGTTGAGGTTTTCGTGCGCGAAATCGATGGCGGTTGGGATTTAGGGGTGGTGTATGATGTCCTTCTGGGGAGGGAGGAGGAACTCGATGGAGTCGAAGGAGGAGATCTTTCCGGTGAAGTAGTCGATGAGGGGCTTGCGGTCAAGGAAAGTGACGGAGAGGGAGAAGTTAAGGTTTTGGTGGTGAAGGGAAGGGATGAAGGTCGGGGAGGTGAAGAGGGAGGAAAGGGAGAAGGTGGGGGGTTGCGGGGGGGGGGGGGGGGGGGGGAAGATGGATTCTGGATTGGTTCGTTTTTTTTGTTTTTTTAATTTTAATTAATTATTTTTAAATGAATAATTTTTTTTTTGCCACATGGCACAAATTTGGCAGCCACGTCAGCTCTTAATGGATCAATGGATGGAAAATGTAACATATGTATTATATTGAAATAAAATAGTACTTAGGGTATGAAATTGAAATATTTTAAATATGTTGTAAGAAATTGAAATCGACCCCAAACCTGAGGTGGTAAAGTGTAATTTACCCTTTTTTTTTTATCTTCACTTGTATTTCTCTTGGTTTTTTGGATCATTAGAACCATTTTTTTAAGGAGTTTTAACGAAATACTTCCGGTACTGTTCACTTTTATCGAAAAATCACATTTTTACCTTTCCCTGATACTATTCACTACACCTTTATTTGTCATTTTTCATTAAACTAAAGTTTTTTTTTTTTTTTTTTTTGAAATTTTTTGTTAGTTTCCTTTTTTTAATCACCACATCCATTTCTCTTGTTTGTTTTTTTAATCTCCACTCATCTTATTTCCTAAGTTCATTTATCTTCCTCCCCGTGCAATCATCACTCTGTCATTTTTGCTTTGCCCTCATCTTTGTCGGTGGTGGATTGTCTACCCTCCCATTTCCATACTCTTCCCATCCCCTTCTGTTTTGTGTGGTCACGGTTAAACCACGTCAACATTTTATATTCCTATTACTTTTTGTTTTATTATTTTATAAAAAAATTAATATAAAATGTTGACGTGTCTTAACCGTGACCACACAAACATGAGGGGATGGAAAAAGTATGGAAATGGGATGGCAGACAATCCACCTCCATCTTTGTCACACCCAACTCTCCATCTCTCTCAACTTTCACAATCTTTCCTTTCTCTATAAAGCCCAGAGGCCGAGAGGCCTGAGTTTACATCACAACTTGCAACTCTTGGACCTCCCTCTTTCTCTTCTCTGTAAACACCAAGGCACACCAACACCTCCATTTTCTGGGAAATACTACCACATAATCTCCATCCCAACATTCAATTTTTAGAAATAGTATAGTACTCGTGTTCATTTTAGAAATAATGTAGTACTCGTGTTTAGTTTAAAAAATAATTATTTTTCAATTTTTAGAAATAGTGTAGTACCCGTGTTCAATTTTAAAAATAGTGTAGTACTCGTGTTTAGTTTTAAAAATAATGAGAATTGTTATTAGCACTCAAAAAATCTCATTCTACACTCCTCACAAGTGTATTTTTCTTTCTAATTATAGAAAGTTTGAAGTGCCAAATGAGGTTTTTGGAATGCTAATAACAATTCCCAAAATAATTAGTGTTTAGTTTCAGAAATAGTGTAATACTGTTCAGTTTCAGAAATAATGTGTGTGATGGATAAGCGTCAGTATTTAATTACTTTTTTTTTTTATTATTTATTATATTAAACTATTGTCCTTTCCATTAAAATTTAAGTTATTTTTATTAAAGTTTAAGCCCATATTCATTAAATCAAGTTATATGACTTTAAAATAAGGGAAATTTTATTTGAACCCATCTAACATCTTTCTACACAAAACTTACTCTCTTCACCCATATTTTTTTAATTAAAGAATTAATATTTCTTTAACCCCAAATTTATTACCTAAACTACCCTCTCAAACCCAATTCAAAATGTTAAGTTATCTTTACACCCATTCCCTTTATAAAATAACATCTCTAACTGAATTTTTTCTTCTTCAAAGAAGCGTCCTTTGCCCTTGTATAATTGCATATGACTACCATTTCCATGGCTGTTTTTATTTATTTATTTATTTATTTTTCTGCTACCAAACCCATCCATATACTTGGGATCCAAGAGATCCTTCCATAGATTTGAATTTGCAAGATTATGCAATGCAAGCTCTAGTTCAGTCCATCACTTTTCCAGAAAAAACATTTGACCTTGATGCTTTGGATTTGGATGGAGACATGCCACCCGCTAGTGAGTGGTCAAGGTTTATGAGGTTGGGCAATCGTTATTTGCACCAAGAATCAAGTTATATATCTCTGCACTACTAATCAAAAGTCCTTGCAATGGTGATGCACTACTAAACAAAGGGTGATGCTAGGGTTCAATTATAGTGTCTGGGTTTATTGAGAAATTTGAGTTTTGTTATTAATTTCATTTTGTACTTAATAGTAATTATGCAATAGGGTAAAATAGACAATTAACATTAAAAATTTAAGTTGGGTGTAGAAAGAGGTTACATGGGTTTAAATAAAAATTCTCTTAAAATAATTCAAAAGACCTTTTTCTGTTATATTATTTATTATATTAAACTATTGTCCTTTTCATTAAAATTTAATTTATTTAAGTTATTTTTATTAAAGTTTAAGCCCCTTTTCATTAAATCAAGTTATATGATGATGATTTTTGGTTAAAACAATTCAAAACAATTCAAAGGTCGGCTCTATGTTTAGAGTCCATGCTTGTTTCGAATTCCACACTTCCTTGTGACAAGGACTTCCAATTCCACGATTCCTTGTGACAAGCACTTTGGTTTGTATGGGCATGTTACTTGGTTCTAATACAATGTTGAATATTTCAGGTCGACAAGCCAAGGGCCCCATTCCAATAACACCGATATTTTCCTCAACTTGATAATTACCACATGTCCAATCCGTCAAGTGTGAGGTTTTATCACAAGATACCTCAGTATTAGTTAGAGTGAGATAATCATATTTAAACTCTTTCTTTATTCTTCCCATCACCGATGTGAGATAGGTGTTGGTGGTGTTAGTGAAATTGAATTGGGTTGGGTAATCATTGATGATGGTGAATGTTGGTTGTTGGGATGTAAGACAAGCCAAGATATGAGGGTGGCTAACCCTAAAAAAACATTACAAAGGACCCAGCCAAGTAGCACCAGAAGCAGGCATCAAAGTAACGGTTTCCTATTCCGAACATGGCTGAGAAAAGGCAAAGATAATATGGCGGTAATCGTAGTCGAGTTGTCTATATATAAGCAGAAAAGAAGTTGAAATTAACGGATATCATAAAAAAATGGGAGCATGCCAGCTCAAAGTATCAACGGTTTTATTTTCTTAATACAAGCTCAAAGTCTATGTTTAGGAGTGTTTTGTGAGAGATCTCTAGCTTGCAAGATTATTGAAGTAGGTACAAGCATAATGTGGTAATAATATACATAGCCTTTCGCATACGTGTATATAGGAATGTATGAATGTTAATATTGACTGATTCTTAAATGATTGGAAATTTCAACAAAACTAGTTGTTCCTATTTCGAAAGAGAGAGAGAGAGAGTTAAGACTTTAGACGGTTTCAATCTTTGTAAGAGAATATATAACATACCCTCCAACTAGTCCCAATTTTTACATCCCTTTCCTTAAGCAACTTGGTGCATGGGCAGTGGCGAAGCCACGTGAGGACGAGGAGTGGCGACCGCCCCTCCCCTCGCCGGAAAACACAGCTGAAGCCGAGGTTTCGCCCCTCCCCTCACCGGAAAACCCAGCCCCTCCATCTCTGTTTTGGCACCGGTGAACTGGTTTTGCTGCTGCGTGCAGCAACACTGGTTCTTTTTTTTTCTTTTAAATTAATAAAAAAATTAAAATATGGCCCACATGTCCCAAAGTTAGCCTTTCAAAGTAGTGCCCACGTGAAACTTTCAGAAAAAAACCAAAAATATATATATGTATAATGTATTGGGGGGACCGCATGTCCCTCATTCCTTCACTTACTCATTTCAAATTAGTGCCCACGTGAAACTTTCAGAAAAAAACCAAAAAATATATATATGTATAATGTATTGGGGGGACCGCATGTCCCTCATTCCTTCACTTAGTCAGTCCGATGCTTTACCATTCCAAATTTCTCCCTTCCAAATCAGAGAGAGAGAGTGCAAAGCTTCTCCCAAAATCTCAGCTGAGCCTGCAGCAGCCAACGCCCAAGCCCAACCCCAACGGAACGGAAAATAAATCCCCATTGGCTGATTTATGTTGGCTTTTTGCTGCTAACACTAGCCACTCCAGCCGCTAAGCCGACTTCTAGCCTTCAATTTCAAAGGTAAATTTTTTAATTCCTAAATTTATAATCCCTAACCCTAATTAATTATTTAATACGAATTTTGTTTAATTAGTATAGAATGATATGGTAATGCACTAATATGATTATTGATTATTGATTATTGATATGATTCTATGATTATTGATTGATATGAAATTATGAAATTATTTTTTAGGGTGAAAATTAAATTTTGAATTTTTGATTAGTTGTATTCATATGATTAGTTGAATGAATTTTTTATTTATTTAATAATTTATATGCTTATTGGTATTGATTAATTGAATTGTTGGTTGGGTTATTATGCATATTAGTATAGACTATAGGATTAAGAGTCTAAGATTTTTTTTTCTTTCCATTTTACAGTTACGTAATGGAACGGTACTATAAGAAACAATGCTTAAATCCTCCTTCAAACATTTCGGGTAGTCCTTCTCCTTCAAATATTCCAAGTAGTCATCCTCCTCCTCCTTCAAATATAAGAAGTCCTCCTTTGAATATTCTGAGTAGTTCACAACAAAGTGAGCCCACTGAGTTGGATGAGATATTGGCTAATCTTCATGCAGACCCTGGATATAGATGTCGAATGCTTGATTATCCACCTAATTATCGTGAAGCAATTCGTAGACACTATCTCCAAAATGATCCTTGTCAACCTAGAGACCACATTATGCCAAGAAAAGTTAGCAACAAAAGATGTTTTATCACCGGTTGGTTTGATAGGTTTAAGTGGTTGGAGTATAGTATATCAAAGGATGCTGCATTTTGTCGTTATTGCTATCTTTTCAAATGTGATTTCGATCAAATGGGTAGCACTGGAAATGATGTCTTCACCGAGAAAGGGTTTACAAATTGGAGGAAAGGACCCGAAAATCTTCGAGCCCATGAGGGAGGTGTTGGAAGTCTTCATAATAAAGCTGTACAACAAGCTAGAGATTTGATGACACAAAAACAACACATTGAAACATTTGTGATTAAGCAAACCGATGAAGCTCGCAATAATTATCATACTTTATTGAGTGCCTCACTTGAGTGCACAAGATGGTTGTTGGGACAAGGTTTGCCTTTTCGTGGTCATGATGAATCGTTGAAATCAAGTTTTTATGTTCATTGTTTCATCATGACCACGAAAAGGCAAACCTTGTCCCAACAACCATCTTGTGCACTCAAGTGAGGCACTCAATAAAGTATGATAATTATTGCGAGCTTCATCGGTTTGCTTAATCACAAATGTTTCAATGTGTTGTTTTTGTGTCATCAAATCTCTAGCTTGTTGTACAGCTTTATTATGAAGACTTCCAACACCTCCCTCATGGGCTCGAAGATTTTCGGGTCCTTTCCTCCAATTTGTAAACCCTTTCTCGGTGAAGACATCATTTCCAGTGCTACCCATTTGATCGAAATCACATTTGAAAAGATAGCAATAACGACAAAATGCAGCATCCTTTGATATACTATACTCCAACCACTTAAACCTATCAAACCAACCGGTGATAAAACATCTTTTGTTGCTAACTTTTCTTGGCATAATGTGGTCTCTAGGTTGACAAGGATCATTTTGGAGATAGTGTCTACGAATTGCTTCACGATAATTAGGTGGATAATCAAGCATTCGACGTCTATATCCAGGGTCTGCATGAAGATTAGCCAATATCTCATCCAACTCAGTGGGCTCACTTTGTTGTGAACTACTCAGAATATTCAAAGGAGGACTTCTTATATTTGAAGGAGGAGGAGGATGACTACTTGGAATATTTGAAGGAGAAGGACTACCCGAAATGTTTGAAGGAGGATTTAAGCATTGTTTCTTATAGTACCGTTCCATTACGTAACTGTAAAATGGAAAGAAAAGAAAAAAAAATCTTAGACTCTTAATCCTATAGTCTATACTAATATGCATAATAACCCAACCAACAATTCAATTAATCAATACCAATAAGCATATAAATTATTAAATAAATAAAAAATTCATTCAACTAATCATATGAATACAACTAATCAAAAATTCAAAATTTAATTTTCACCCTAAAAAATAATTTCATAATTTCATATCAATCAATAATCATAGAATCATATCAATAATCAATAATCAATAATCATATTAGTGCATTACCATATCATTCTATACTAATTAAACAAAATTCGTATTAAATAATTAATTAGGGTTAGGGATTATAAATTTAGGAATTAAAAAATTTACCTTTGAAATTGAAGGCTAGAAGTCGGCTTAGCGGCTTGAGTGGCTAGTGTTAGCAGCAAAAAGCCAACATAAATCAGCCAATGGGGATTTATTTTCCGTTCCGTTGGGGTTGGGCTTGGGCGTTGGCTGCTGCAGGCTCAGCTGAGATTTTGGGAGAAGCTTTGCACTCTCTCTCTCTGATTTGGAAGGGAGAAATTTGGAATGGTAAAGCATCGGACTGACTAAGTGAAGGAATGAGGGACATGCGGTCCCCCCAATACATTATACATATATATATTTTTTGGTTTTTTTCTGAAAGTTTCACGTGGGCACTAATTTGAAATGAGTAAGTGAAGGAATGAGGGACATGCGGTCCCCCCAATACATTATACATATATATATTTTTGGTTTTTTTCTGAAAGTTTCACGTGGGCACTACTTTGAAAGGCTAACTTTGGGACATGTGGGCCATATTTTAATTTTTTTATTAATTTAAAAGAAAAAAAAAAGAACCAGTGTTGCTGCACGCAGCAGCAAAACCAGTTCACCGGTGCCAAAACAGAGATGGAGGGGCTGGGTTTTCCGGTGAGGGGAGGGGCGAAACCTCGGCTTCAGCTGTGTTTTCCGGCGAGGGGAGGGGCGGTCGCCACTCCTCGTCCTCACGTGGCTTCGCCACTGTGTATAACTGTTTGTAATTGATAATCTTTCTCAATATAGTGAAAAGTCAACTTCTTCTTCAAGCTGCTTTCTCTTTGTTTCATATTTTTTGAGTTCTCTATTTCACGAGTTCTACATTTTTTAGATTTCTGTAATCTTCGATTTCCATGATTCTTCCATAGTTATCATGGTATCAGAGCAGTCTTGCATCCTACAACATATTCAACTGCCTCATCTCCAAGTGTTGCAAGTAACAAACTGTTTAGAGCACAATCTTGTTTAATCCACTCCTTGTATGCTGAGGTGATCTCGGTAGTAACACCAGTAGCTTCAGTGAAAACATACTTAGGAGGACACACAGAGGAACCATCAAAATGGTCAAACAGATCATAACCTTCAAGAACTGATCTAAATTGAAAGGACCACTTCACAAAATTGTCATCTTGTAGTCGGATAGTTAACATGCCCAGTAGACTGTCCATCTTTACAACATTCATCATCAGATCACCAATACACCAAGATTATATCAATACACCAAGATTTATCAAATCACCAACTGACCGAATCACAAATGAACAAATGAATTCAATTCCTCAAAGAGTTTTGTACTTAAAGAAACAATTTCAGCTGGCTTCGTACCAAAATGACCAGAGAAATACTCCACAGAATCTTATATATCAACAATCCAGAATATGCATACAAATTTCTTCAGAATTCACCACACAGACACTAATCTTCACACGCATTGAACATAACAAAGAGCTTCGTTCTCAATTATCTCAGATCTATCAACAATTATCAGATCAATTAATCAGAGGCTTCGTGCCCTAAATTTTTTTTTCAGGCTTCATGCCCTAAAAAATTCATCATCGCAATCTTCATACAATTAACATATCCAGAAAACAAACTAAGAACTCAAGAAATTTCACGCAGAATTGATCACACAAATACACCAAAGAACGAAATTCGGAACCTAATTCAACGAAGAGAGATCTCCGACGAAAAATCGCGAGCCAAAAAACAACTACAAATCTCCGCGCAACAACTACTTCCACCGCCTGATGAGCCAATCCAGGATCCTTCTATTAGATTCACTGAACCTAAGCTCTGGATACAAATGGGAATTGAGACAATTAGATGTTAAAAATGCATTTTTGCATGGAGAATTACAAGAAGAGGTTTTTATGAAACAACCTCAAGGTTTTCAAGATCCCAAATATCCCAATCATGTTTGCAAACTTCTTGAGTCTTTGTATGGTCTGAAACAGGCTCCAAGAGCCTGGAATGCAAAATTCACAAGTTATCTTCCAGCTTTACAATTTCAATCTTCTCACTTAGATCCAAGTTTATTTGTCAAAGTCAATGGGAGTGATGTGGTGATTCTTCTACTATATGTAGATGACATTATAATTACTGGTTCATGTTCCCAACTAGTGCATCATGTGATTGATGATTTGTCCTCTGTGTTTGATATGAAAGATATGGGGAAACTCACTTATTTCCTTGGGTTGCAAGTTAGTTACAAAGACAATGGAGATATTTTTATTAATCAGTCAAAGTATGTGACTGATCTTCTCAATAAAGCATGAATGTTATCTTGTAGATCGTGTTCTACTCCTATTAAACCTCATACACAGTTGTTGAAGGATGAAGGAGTACCATTGACAGATCCTACAATGTACAAAAGTTTGGTTGGAGCTTTGCAATATCTAACCTTTACTAGGCCAGACATTGCATATGCTGTCAACTATGCATGTCAGTTCATGAACACACCCACTAAGTCTCATATTTGTTTGGTAAAACGAATATTAAGATATTTGAAAGGTACACTACAGTGTGGAATCACATACTCTGCTGCTAAGAAATTAGAATTGTTTGCATTTAGTGATGCTGACTGGGCAGCTGATATAAACACTCGAAGGTCCACCACTTGCTATGTTGTCTTTTTGGGGTCAAATCCAGTTTCATGGTAATCAAAGAAGCAAGGAAGTGTATCTAGAAGTTCAACCGAGGCTGAGTATAAAGCATTGGCTAATGTTGCAACTGATGTTGCTTGGATAAGACTAGTTCTTAAGGATCTTCGCTTATTTCTTTCTTCACCACCTGTCTTGCATTGTGATAATCTGTCCACTCTAGCTTTGTGTTCTAATCCAGTCTTTCATACTCGGATTAAACACTTGGACACATATTTTCATTTTCTTCATGAAAGAGTGCAGAAAAGAGATTTGGAGGTTCAATATATTTCCACAGAAGCTCAGGTTGCAGATGTTCTGACTAAAGGGTTACACAACCCTCTATTTGTTCATCATTGTTCCAATCTCAGGTTGGGATATCCCAGCTGAGATTGAGGGGAAGTAATAACAGAATGTACACCTCTGCAATTAAGTTAGCTTAGTATGTACACCTCAGCAATTAGGTTAGCTTAGTTATTAAGTTTTGGAAACTACTATAAATATGTGTATAACTGTTTGTAATCGATAATCTTTCTCAATATAGTGAAAAGTCAACTTCTTCTTTAAGTTGCTTTCTCTCTGTTTCATATTTTCTGAGTTCTCTATTTCACGAGTTCTACATTTTTCAGATTTCTGTAATCTTCGATTTCCATGATTCTTCCATACTTATCACCTTCTGTAGCCGACTGATCACATCTGATCTGTTGTCAGTAGAAATAGTTCAGGGAATGACAGGTGACCGATCACTATCTGTAGCCGACTGATCAGTATCACGCAACATAATATGTTCTGTTCCCAACTCTGCCTGTAACACATCATCTATACCATCTATTCGAATCTGCACTTCACTCCCCCTCTCTCTTTGAAGTGGAGAGTTGGAAGAGGGCTTCACAAAATACGAAACTTCCTCGTGGAATGTGACATCCATGGTAATATAAGTTTTTAAAGTCGAAGGATGATAACACTTATAGCCTTTTTTTATTGTTAGCATACATAATAAAGACACATCGGAGAGCACATGCATCAAGTTTATTCCGCTGATGAGAGTAGACATGCATATATGCAATACACCCAAACACTTTCGGAGGAAGTTTTGATACAGAAACAAGAGAAACATGTGTTTGTAGCACATCAAGTGGTGTCTGAAAACCAAGAACCCTACTTGGAACACGATTGATCAAATACACAACAGCCAAAACAGCATGACCCCATAAATGATTAGGAACACATTTATCCAACATCAATGAGTGAGCAACCTCCATTATTTGACGAGTCTTCTGTTCGGACACACCATTTTGTTGGGATGTAAACGGAGTAGTTGTCTGGTGAATAATACCATGATCACGAAAAAAGCATGCCAAAGTGTGATTCACATATTCTCCTCCGTTATCAGACCTGAAGACCTTAACTTTGGTCCGAAACTGAGTAGACACCATTGTACAAAATTCTTGAAGAAGTAATGGAACATCACTCTTATTCTTCATCAAGAACACCCAAGTTAACTGAGTACAATCATCAATAAAAGTCTCAAACCAACGGAATCCATTAGAAGTAACTTTTGCCGGATCCCACACATCAGAATGTATCAAATCAAATGGCAAAGTAGCTTTAGAATCACTTACGGGAAAGGAAGCACGATGACTCTTAGCCATGACACATGTTTCACACTTGAACTCTGAATCACTACAAGTGCGATACAAAGAAGGAAATCGATGCTTCATATAACTGAATGATGGATGTCCCAATTGTCGATGCAACAACCAAATTTGATGTCTGTCATCCACTTTAGCACTTAAAACTTGATGAGTATTTGAATCGAAAACAACAGTATTCTCCATAGTCAAGATGTACAAACCCTTTATTTTTTTACCACGACCAATTATCTTCTGAGTTTGAATGTCTTGAAAATAACAATACGTATGGTAGAAGTGAGCAGAACAATATAAGGTATCAAGAAGTTTTCTTACCAAAAAAAGATTGCACTTAACATCAGGAACAAGTAAAGCACGAACCAATGATAAGGTTGGAGTCAGAGAAATAGTGCATTCACCATTCACAGAGGAAGGTGCTCTATTTGCACTAGTAATATACGGATCACGAACATAGTCACATAACTCATCAAACATTCTAGGGTCACTAGTCACATGATCAGTGGCCCCAATATCAATTATCCATTTATTTATTCCACCAAGATGCATAACAATACTATGATTATATTAAGCCATTGAACAAAATCATGAACAATAAAGGCACAAAAGATACGCAGCAGAATGAAAACAATTTACCAGAACACTGTAGCAATCACCGTTCACGATACTATAGCAGAGCACTATTCACTGTACTGTAGCAATGACTGTTTACGGCACTGTAGATGATCACTGTTCACAACATTGTAGCGTGACATTTTATTTATTTATTCAATTTTTTTTTCAACGAAGGAAATCACGAAAAATGTGGGCACAAAATTAAAGCACACAGGTCACCAAGAGCGAACTGCTCTGATGCCATATTAAACTAAACATGGTAAATACCAAAAATATATATGACAATATTTAGGAATTTCTTATATATTCATTAATCTCCAAAGTGGAGTATATATAGGAGTTACAATTGGTATTACATATGTACTTCACCAATGTGAGACAATAAACTATTATTTACACTTTAACTAATATATAACTCGCAACATAAAGAAACAAATGTTGTTATCTTGTTAAGTTCCTCCAAAGTCGTGATTCAGGACACCAGGTTTTTTTTTCTTCTGATATACCGAATTGGGGGTAAAGATTTTGGCTAAGCTATATATTGATTGGAAATGGACCATTAAGGTATCAAAATTGCCATTCCTGACACTGAACCTGCTTCTTCACTTACGAGTAAAAAAATAAATATCACTAAACCATAATGTTAATTGTCGTGATTTGAGATTAATTTTAAAAATAATAACAAGTAAAAAAAAAGGGAAGTCACACCAATATAATAAAGAATTTTTTTTCTTTTCAAAATTTGGGAAACAAAAAATTCCTATATACAAACACGTGGATTGCCTTGAAATGACAAGCGAGTGATACAAAAAGGATAATCTACTCTAAACTAAACGTGAAACAAATTTAATGGTCGGACTTGTCACACTTGGTGCTCTGAAAAATTTCAGCTGGTTTTCCGCTAGAACTCAATGGAACCTTCAAATAGCAAGCCATCTGGAGCTCCTTCTCATCCTTGTACATAGCAATCTTGGTCCAATACTTAAAATAGATCTTCAACGTGATATCAAAAACCAAACTATTCCTAAAATTTGAAGCCTCCTCATTTGTAAGAGCCGTCACCGGTCGGTGTCCCTTGAACAATGGATTCAACTCGTACTTATCCCTGTGCGCTACGCCGAATGGTCCCAGAATACTGTTACTCAAATCCTGGTTCTTATAACTAGGAACGGCTTCAAAATGTTCATAGTGGAAGTCATTCCATTTGTTACGGTTTTCCACAGTCATCTTGAGGGACAGATTGTAAAAGATGGTGTTGTTGGTTGCCGTCAGGTTGAATTGCATCAGCGAGGCATCGGTGACCTGGTAAATCATCGGTTTAGAAGGGCTGAATTGACGAATCACGAACCAAGCGGTGAACGCGAGGGCACCGAGTACTACAACAATGATGCAGAAACAGCAGCAACATTTTCTTAGCATGGTTGATTGAGAGAGGAGATTTTTCGAATAACGCGAAACCAGAGTGCGAGATTATTGTTAAGGCCTTCTAGTTGTAAGAAGAGAAGGTGTAAGGTTACTGGTTACAAGTGCTGGTCGTTAGGAAATTTTAATGGTATATATAGTAAAGACACCTATAATATATGTAATTTTGTGAGAAGTACTCTTCCTGTTTTAGTCTTTGACATTTTTAAATAGCAAGATTTGAGGTTGCTATCGTTTTGACTGCGGTCCATAATCAGGGACGAAGCCAAAAATCTGTATAGATGGGGGCATTGTTAAACAACAAAGTCACAAAATAAAAAGGTAGAGAATTTACTAAACAAATACTTATTTATTAATCCTTAAGATTTTTCATACAAAATATTACAATATCCCTCAACGCGTGTTCATGATTTGAAAGCGTTGCATGACAACTTCATTACTAATACCATCAAATATCTCTTTATATAAAAATAATCATGTTATCATTTATCTATTTATCTCCCATCCGATTTCTCAATCGATTATTCGGAAATTTCATGGCCGAAAATGCTCTTTCAACGTTGGCAATTGCAATTGAAAGAGTTAATACTAATGTCACAAGCATGTACATTTTTTTTGTTTACCAATAAACTGAGTGGGGGCATCCGCCCCATCTGAACCCAAGGTGGCTCCGTCCCTGTCCATAATTACAAAAAATCTCAAGCCTTAAATTTCTCATGAATTACTAACTAGTAACTGTTCCTTAAACCCTAAAATCTAAACCATGCTGAATCATTTGTCCCACACTCAACAAATTTTCATCCAAACTAGGGACAAGCATTACTTTTTATTTTTTTTATTTTTTTATGTATCTTGTCCCATTTTTCGTTTCAATCACCAGAGTGTCCTTCCCTACAGCTTGAACTATATGTCCATTGCCCGCCCATCTTAATTCTTGTAGTCATAGTTCTATCAACATTTATAAGTAATGACTCATGTTAGGTCATATGGTTGCTGCAGTCACAATGTGCCACACATGTTTATTTTTAACAACAGATATAAATTACAAGCAAAAAACATTGAGGCCTCCTCTTTTACATTTTTAGCATAATGAACAAGCTGTGTCACCTTGCTATGACAATCCTTTGATATATGTCCAAACTTATCACACCTGTAACACTTAGCGTTTCCTTTGTACCAAGGTTCACCAAAGTGAATGTTGTTGCAAGTTTTTTACAAGCTTTTTTTAAACCTTCCATGCTACCAGTATATTTCACCGTAGCACCAAACTTCTCGCCACTTTTGGAATCACCTATCTTATCTTTGTTTATCCATAACTTTTTCTCGAGTGAACCATACCTAGGTACTGTAATCTAAGGCTAAAGAATGCTTTTTAGTCACTTCTCATTCTTCAGCATGTTTAATTAACATTTCCTCAAAGCCCTTGAGTGTTGCAAAACCTCAGTGGGGTGAATTTCATCGAGTTTCTTAGTTTCCTTTATCATAGTGACTATATTGTCATAGGTCCTAGTAACTAATCAACAATTTCTCAACAATTCTCTTGTTATTTAACTCATCATTCATCTTCAATCCAAACAATCTAGTCAAATTAGCAAACAATGATTCATCTTCTTTCATTCTAGCATATTCAAGGTCTCGAGAATACCTTGTAATTTCACAGCTCAAACTTGTGGATCTCCTCTATACTCTTGCTTCAAAACATCCCAAGCCGCCTTTGCAGTTTCTTGATTTGCAATCCAAGAGAAGATCTCGTCTGAAACTGCACCTTGTATTAACCTCAAGGCGTTTTCTTCTTGAGCCATGAGGTCTTGAACCACAATCATCTTCTTCTCAGTGAGGTCATCCTCAAAATCATTTGGTATCTCAAATCCTTCATCCACAAACTTTCACAGGTTGTGAGACTTGAAAATCGTCTTAATATTTATGCAACAAAAGTTGTAATTTACTCTGGTGAACACTGGAGTTCGGAGCTCATCCAGATCCAGCCATCTTGCCAGTTGATTAAGCTGAGTTCTTCGTTGGAACTCAGAAAAACCAAATCACAGACTATGCCCAAAAAAAAAAAAAAATAAGGTCGAATTTGGCTCTAAGGCTATGTTAGTGTTTTTTAATTTCAATTGGGATGCATTTGTTTACCTCACTAGCTTTCACTGGATTGGACTGAACTAGACTAACGGTTAGTGTAGTCTCGTGTTGGTTACCACATGGACTAGTTTTAATAGGATTACGAGGGACTCGCCTCGACTAAAGGCCTCACTAGACAGTCTTACCGAGACCCCATGAAAAGCAATTGACTACTAAGACCGTGTGCTTCGCTTCGCCTCAGACTCATCTCGTCTACTTCGCACCATCCTCGTAGCTGTCCAGCAAATAGACAATCAACGATAGATCTGCATCGCCGCTTATGGTCTCCGTTGACCCCCAAGAGATGGGATCTTTGTGAACCCAATGATAGGTGAGGAACACAATGAGGAGGAGCGTGAGGAGGCTCATCAGCTACTTAGTGCGCTTAAAGGAATATGGGTGGCCAAGAACGCCGGCGCCCACGACTACGATGAATACATTGGGGATGAGAGAATACAGGTGACCGTTACAAAAAAAAAGGAATTTTTTTTGAAATGTCATATGAACTTGTATGCATTTTTCAAATTGTCATATAAACTAAAATTTTAAGCAATTTGTCATACTAACTTTTTGAAATCATTTATTTATCATCTTTCCGTAACTCCGTTTAGTTATCCATCCAATATAAGTCTTGTGCCTCACACATTACTTGTGTTTAGGGTTATTTCTGTCATCATAATACCTCACTTCCCTTTTATTAAGTTGTATTTGACAAAAAACTATAAAGGTTTCTCAGGCAATGGAACAATATTTTTGATATGATAGCAGTGAAATTGATCATGCACTGCACTCTCTTCTGGTTATTTCAAATATGTAATGATACACCAGTGGGTTGCATTTAGCATGTCAGAAGACATAATTTCATATAGGCTTTATAAATGAGAAACATGTTGATGTTTTGTGCCATAAATGCAGTTGCAGGTGCATATGTGCTAAAGAAAAGTAGAAAATTTAAGTGTTTGTACTAAAGAAAAGTAAAAAACTTGTGAAAAGATGTTAAAATGACCTAAATAGCCCTAAACACAAGTCATGTGCGAGACACATAACTTATATTGGATGGAAAACTTAACGGAGTTAGGGTGAGATGACAAATTAATGATTTTATAAAGTTAGTATGACAAATTGCTTAAAATTTTAATTTATATGACAAATTGAAAAATATGAATAAGTTCATATGACATTTAAAAAAATTTCCCGAAAATAAACACTCACAAATATCATGATCTTTCTAATTCACGTGCCTTGCACGTGTACTATTAAACAAGCACAATTGCTAGCCTATGAACTAGTCTAATCTCAGCCATCCATTCTAAGAACTATAAAACAAGAACAAAATAATTAGACTCCGAGTCTGCTGTCCTGAAAGTGGTGTCTCCTTCCTATCTCTTTTTATATTTGTTTGACACGTGTACTACCACTTAACTCTAATTTAACTCTATTAACTTTTACCAAAATTGAAAATAAATAAATAATAAAAGTAAAAAAACCCCTCCGCCTCCCCCTCCCTTACTCGTCACCAGCCCACAGCCAAAACCCCACACTCCCCAGTTTCCATTCCCTGCCCACGCCCAGGCCCACCCTATCCCCCTCTCTTACTCGTCGCCAGCCCACAGCCAAACCCTCCCCCTCCCCCTCCCTTACTCATCACCAGCCCACAACCAAAACCCCTCTCTCACTTGGCTTAAGATTCAGATCGCTTTTTTAATCATATTGGTCGAAGAGTCAAGAGGCTTGGGACAAATCTCTCTAGAATTTTCAAACACCAATCTATCTAAAATCTTCTAGATCTATCGTGAAATAAAAATGTCGTCGGCATCGTAGTGGCAATGGGAAACCACCACCGCCGGCGCCATTGCCGCGATGCGTCGCCTTGACGTTGTTCGTACTAGATTTCAAGTCCATGACGGTCAAGTCTTGAATCTTCTAACTTACAAGAACACGACTCACGCCATTTTTACCATTGCTTGATTGGAGGTAAAAGTCAATCCTCCTTCAAACGCCCTAGAATTTTTTGTTAGATGATGATTTGAGGATGAAGAAATCAGCTCAAATGCTTATACATACTTCAACATTAAAATTAAAATTTCAAAAAATATTTAAAGATAGCCGCAAGACTACGGCGGCACAGAGGCAGATAGTCATAGATCCTTTCTTTACTTCATCCAAACAAGTTAGTTAAGAATCGGAATTTCCTAATCCCCTTTTTCAGTCTAAACCCTCTTTTTAATTCCTCATCCAAACATAGAGTTTAATTTGCAGCCACTTGAAACCTCAAGCGTGTCAGTGCAAATTCTAAAGGTATATAATCTTAACATTATGTTTGGATGAAAAACTTTAAGATTACCAAGAAATTTTGAAATGACAGAATTTTATTTTCTAGAATTTGTGAATTTTCTTGTTTAGTTAACCTATAAGAATAATAGAATTTTATACGGAATTTGTTATTTTAAACTCCCATTCATGGAAATTTAAAAATGACACATATTTCTATGAAATTTAAACTTAGAAATTGGAGGTCCCAAATTTCAAGATTTTTTTTTCACGAGGAAATTCTAAATTTATATGTTTATTAATCCAAACAAGGGAATTGGTAAATGTTAATTTATAAATTCTGACTTTTGTCAAAATTTCAAGTTTATTCCCTCATCCAAATATAGTGTTACGTGAAAACACAATAACTCTCAGGCATTATTTGTGAAAACAACCCCAAAATTTGTAATTTGGGCACTTACAGCGTACTTATATGTTGTGTCTCACTTTACCATATTCCATTAACTCGATCACATAAACTGTTAACATGTTGATGTGGCATTGTCTTTAATGTAATCTGGGTTAAAAAAAATAAAAAAAATTATAAAACAATTAAAGTGTAAGAAAATAATGATAAAAATAAAAAATAAAAAAATTCCAGTCGGCAATCTCCCGCCGATCTCCTTGTACCCACAATTACCACCTCCTCTCACCCTTGAGACCCATCAACCACCATATCCGGTCCTCCACCTCCCCACACACAGAGACTCCTCCTTCCCCTCTCTCTTTGTTATTCTAAAATCCCAACAATGCAAGGAATGAAGAAACAAAAAGAAAGTTTGCAGAGTAAACTGATAATAAAGGAAACACTTCTCTGATGCAGAATGTGTGGAGAGAGAGAGAGAGAGAGAGAGAGAGAGAGAGAGAGAGAGATTTGTGATGCAGGAAGAGGGTTGGGTCATTGGGGTAGCAGAGGGTGGGGCCAAATCGGGGGGTGGGGTTACGGTTGAGGGAGATGAGGGTAGGCGGAGGATGTCGTAGGGGTGGGTGATGGGGTGCGGAAAGGAAGTGGTGGTGGCCGAGGTTTTTTTTTCTTCTTCTTTTCTTCGATCTGTTTTTGTTTAATCATTTTTTTAAGAGTAAATTACACTTTACCACCTCAAGTTTAAGATCTATTGCAACCTCATACAATATTTTCAAAACATTTCACTTTCATACCTCACGTACTATTTTATTTCAATATAAAATTACATTTTCCATCAATTAATCCATTAAGAGCTGACGTGGCTGCCACATTTGTGCCATATGGTTGTTAAATTTGTGCCATGTGGCAATTTTTTTTTTATACATTAAAAATATTATAATATTTAACCTATTAAAAAAAAAACCAGAAATCTTCTTCCCCACTCATCACCCCCCTCTCTCCCATCCATCATCACCCACCCCCAAAAAACCCACCCGAGCCCATCCCCTTCTCTCATCCCCCATCACCCCTCCCAAAAATCCTCTTCTCAGTCCTTTCCTCACTCACCATTTTTGATAGCTTCTTCCTATGCTCTTCTTCTTCTCTCTCTAAGAGATGAGCTTCTTCACGAAGCCTCAAACCCTAACCCTAATCTCATGCACTCCCCTCTCTTCGTCTTCGTCTTCCTATCACCAATCGATTCGTAGAGACGCTCGCCGGTGGTCTCTGCTCCCACAGAAAATGCATGAGCTTGGACGGAGGGGGTGGGCTCGGGTGGGATTTTTGGGCGTGGTGGAGGTTCGGGAAGGAGTTCGAGGAGAGAGGAGGCGGAGGTTCGGGAAGGAGTTCGAGGAGAGAGGAGGAGGGAAAGGGTTAAGGGACGTGAGGTCGCCGACGTGGTCAAATTCGAGGGATTCGGGAAGCGAGTAGTCTAGGGTTAGGTCTTCGGGGAGGTAGAGGTGGGGTGGGGGTGTTGCGGGGGAGGTGGGGGTGGGTTTTTGGATGGGAGGGGAGGTGAAGAGAGTGGAGGAGAGGGAGGTGGGTCGGGGGGAATGGGTTTTTGGGTTTCAATTTTATTTTTAATTTTTTTAATAGGGTAAATTATTATAATATTTTAAATGCATAAATTTTTTTTGCCACGTGGAACGAATTTGGCAGCCACGTCAGCTCTTAACTGACCAATGGATGAAAAATATAACGGATGTATTATATTGAAATAAAATAATACATGAGGTATGAAAGTGAAATATTTTGAAGATGTTGTATGAGGTTGTAATAGACCTCAAACATGAGGTGGTAAAGTGTAATTTACCCTTTTTTTTTAATTAATATGTAAAATTACTAGAATGTTCATGCCAAGTCAGCAAGTTAACAGTTTATGTGCTGAAGTTTAACGGAACAAGGTAAAATGAGACACAGAGTATAAATACAAGGAGTAAAGTTAAACAAAATAGAGTGCATGAGATAAAATAGAATGTTGTGAAATGTACAAGTGTCATAAATAGCTAAAAATAATTGTTTTTAAGAATATAAACTTTAGAGAGAATAGTAAAATATTTCTATACTCTTTATCAGAAGAGAACAACGAGCCTTGAAGTACATAAGCCTGATCGAGGGAGAGGTACATATATAACACAAAGATAGGGAAGACGTTGTCACGATCAGAGCCTTAAACTTTGGGAAGAAACACATGAAAACTGCGGAATAATTGTCGAAAACCCAAGTCATTTCTGCCGTTGTAACATTGTGTCCGGGCTCCATATCCTACCTTAGTGGAAGATCTTGCCATTGTCACTTGGATTTTCCATTGAAACCACAAAAGACCAGAAATCAGTTCTCAAATGCTGATCGGAAAAATTCTCTACCCAATCTGCATCAAAATAGGCATTAAGTTACATTATTTTTTGGTCATGTATTTCTAAGAGTTGAGTAACATATGATGTGATATAGAGGGATATGCATGGATGAATTTCAGTTTAGATTTAGTTTTTAAATTAGTAGTTGATTAATTACTGTTCTTGCCTCAATATATATTAGGGTTTTCTCATTTAATGTAAGTGTGAATATGGACAGAATTGGAACTTTGTAAGAGAAACGTAGAAACGTATATTCATGTACATTACCTTTTATACGCGGTCCTCGATGACTCCAATCTACAAATTACATCTTTATTCCTTTACTAGTGCTTCCAGAAACCTGCACAAATCATCATATACTTGGTTAAATAAAAGTTTAGAAGTCCATAGAATAATCATATTTAGTTAGTTTAGGGACGTTCAAAAACTTAGAGCCAACCCTACAGAGAAAGGGCAACAACAGAGAAACTTTCTTTAGGAACTATTAATTCACACCTAAAAAAGTCATCATGCAATCATCTCGAGAAAATTTCTCTCCTATATTTTTCATAAACGACGAGTGCATATAATGACTTTAGAACATTTTTTTTTATTTTTAATTTATTATTAAGGAGAGAGGGAATAATGGCGTAGCCATGAATTATTTAATGGGTGGGCTAAGCTAAAATTTTTTAATCTTTTGTTGCCTACATAATGTTATATAATAGTAAACCTGAAAGTAATAGTTTGAAGCAAGAAATTTGTACTATGTTTTCTAGGCTTCTAGCCTCAAAACTTTTATGTAAATAAAAAAAGGAACTATTTTTTATATGGAAGTTTTAATTTATTATTATTAAATTATAATATTGGTTAAAGTGATGAGCTTATTTAACATTTATAATTTATTAGCTCTTATTTTTCTTAAAAACAGCCCTAAGATTCAAAATTTTCATTTGCAAAGTGAAATATAACAATTAAAAATCATAAAACATCCCAAAAGATTAATATTTTTAAGCTTAAAGAATCAAAACTATCCTATGCTATAGCCTAGGAGAGCCTTGTACTTGGCTCCGCCAGTGAGAGAGAAGGGTTCGAAACTACTACAATAAGTAGAGGAGGAGAAAGTTTCGAACTCAAGATGTATGGATAGAAATCTAACATCCTTACTACTAGGATATTAGACCACATGAGACTTTAGAAAATAAATTGTAATAGTGAGGGACCAATTACAACTAATTTTTCTTTTCTAGTCATTTGCATACTAGAAAGGTGCATACTCATGATATCTGTAGAACATATTTCTCTACAATTTTTAGATTAGCACCCGTTACCAGCCAATTGCGACATTTCTTGTTAATAGCCAGTTAGTCAGAGCATTCAAAAGTTAGAAATTGAAAGAGGAGTAGACAGATGCAAACCTTTTCGCAATCGGTACTCTCAAATTTGTCAGAAGATTTTCCCTTGGAATTTACCAAAGGAACCTTCAACTTGCATTCCACCTTATACTCGTTAAAAATATCTACCTTAGTAAACCTGGACAGAACCTTAATTTTGATCTTCAAAACGATATCAAAACTCGTACCACCCTTAATTTTTGACGCCACATCGCCCTTAAGAGACTTCTGTCCCTTGAACACTAGTGGAGTCACTGCACTTGTCTTCGTGCTGGCTACATCGAATGTGCTCAAACTAACTGCACTTAAATCCTTGTCATCGTAAGTAGCAACAGCTTCAAATTTGTCATACTTGTAGTCAAAATTTTTTTCACGATTTTCGACGGTTATGTTGGCAACTAGGTTGTATTCGAGGGTTTTTCCAGACCCCGTACCAAACTGCGTCAACGCGGCATCAGTCACCTTGTAGCTCGCTTCTAACGAAGGGCCTAGTTTATCCCGAAACACGAACAGAACAGCGATGCCGATGAAGAAAAGACCCAAGAAAAGGAGGCAGCAGCAGCAACAACATTGTTTAGAACCCATAGCTGATAGAGATCCAAGGGACAGATTTTGAATTAATTTAAATTTTAAACGAAGTGCAAAAATATTCTTTTCTATTTCGTTGATCTTCCGGCAAACACCAACCCGCAAAATTTAACCACCAAGACGAGAAGGCCTGCTAACCGGACATTTTGCATGCCAAAGTATAAATATGGCATTGAGGATATTATACGCGGATACTACGTGTATTTTGAAAACTCATCCCGTTTTAGTGTATCTAATTTGAGGAATGGCTAGTTTTGAGGCCGACCATACAATTTAATTAGTTTTAGTACCTTATCTTGAAAATGCCAAAGTAGGCTATTGAAAATCTCTTAAATGTAATAATTACTTGTTCCTTAAACTTCATGCCATCCATACCCTCAAGGAGAGACAAGCTCCGAAGGACTCTGGAGAAATACTTATATAAACAAAATCGGTGATTGCTAGTTGTTGAGGAGAGATTTTTCAGTGTAACCGGTACATGAAGTGGTACACCACGTGTCATTATACAAATGATGGGATATGTGTGCTAAAAAGTTAATAACTTAAAAAATAAAATTTCTCACCACTCCTATTAAAACACGTGGTGTACCACTTGTGTTTCCGTCACAACTAAAAATTTCTCGTTGTTGAGATCAGTGATTGGTGGTCGTTGATGTATTTGACTAGTTTCTAAATAAGATGACTCTTGAAAAATATTTTTTGTTGGGATAATTATGATATTCCTCTAAGAAGCACGTAGAGGAGCATCTTCAATGGAGATGTCAAAATATACATGTCAAATGTTAATTTGATAGCTGACGTGGATGTCAGATTTTGTTTTCCTCCAACTCATATTTTTTTTTTGTTATAATTGATATTTGTAGGATCCCATTAAAAAAATTTAAGATTTATAATTGGTACATTAATAGGACCAACAACACAATAAAATAATTAAAGAATTAATTGGCAGCACCTGTTTATTATGTTAAATTTGACAGCCAATGACTCATATGTTAGTATACGTAGGATATATATATCAGTTGAAGCTTCTTTTTACCTTTAATTTGATTGCATGACATTCCACTTAGGATTGACATATCATTTGGAGATGGTCTTAGACTGAGGTGCGGGTATTTCACTATCTTTTAAGAGATTCAACTGATCACTACGGTTTCACAAAATCTACGAAACCAGTACAACAATATGTCTCCTCTAGGATACATCAACTCAACTGAATCATTGTGCGATTCAAACCTATCTGCACAAAAGGAATAGTCCAAAACTTCACCACACGAACACCCTTATTTGACCAGTAAGTAGAAACAAAAAGATGGAGGAATACAAAATAATTGTTGTAGAAGAAATCGGATAGTGAGATCATGAATAAAATGATCATGGAGAAAGTACTACTAACTATAGGTTTATTATCACCTTAATGAATAGGATAAGAAGCACAAATTAACAAGAAAAAAATTACAAGAGTTACATGAGATGAAAAACTAGAAGACACCATCTTAATTTCCAATTACTAAAATAAATAATTAATAACAAACATCCTTTATTTCTACTAACAAGGAATATTAACAATTATAATTTATTTATTTAATATTAAAAATGCACAAACAAATAATGACAATTGTAATCAATTTATTGAATATAAAAAATGCACCAAACGAGCTATTTATTACTACAGTCTAGTGATAATTCTCTTCATTTGTAACTGAAAGGTCTTAAGTTCGATTCTCGCTAAAGGTGAATTTGAACCACATTATTGCTAGCCCATTGTGAGGCTAAGCACACTCCCTCCCACTTAGTGTAGATAATATCGATTGTTAAAAAATAAAAAAATAAAAAATAGACCAACCGAGTCTTGAAAAGTACTTTTGTATGGACCGCCAAGTCACCGTTATCGACCAATTAACTCGTACAATCTTGAGTACTATTATTGTACAGCTGTTGATACATATAAATTCTCAAATCGATAGCATGCATATTAACATTACTAAATCATTTTTGTTTATATTCTAGAAAACTTCCAATCCGAAAGCTGGTAAGTTGAAATCTACAAAAACTACAACAAATTAATGCATAACCATGCCTAGTACATAACTCAAATTAATATTCAACTGGATTTTACACATGTGACCTATTTGAATCATTCATGTTGTCATAGTCACATAATCTTAACTTGCAGTGGAGCACTCTTATCATTTGCTTCACCTTGTAGCCATTTCAACATCGAGCTGAGCTTGCGCAGTTTCGACATCCCTGGGTAGCGCTTCAGTTCTGTCGAGTCCTCAATGACCTACATGGAAGCTCTTTCTTTAAGCATAGGAAGCTACTCAAAAGTAAGGAAGTTACGCATAAGTAACGTATTCGGAAAATGAAAGAAAGGTGCAAAGACGGACTAAAAATTTGAAATATGCCTGCATTTACCGTTTCTCAGATAGCATATCACAAACCACAACTATGACTCCTCCTCAACACCCTTAGCTTCTCCTTCACTTTCTGGGCCCTGTTCTGAACTCTCATCTTCATTTCCTCGAAATACTGTACAAAAGTATTTCAGTTGTGGATACGTAATGTGATCAATTAACTCATCGGGTGTGGCAGAACACTGGAATTTACATGCAGTTGCAGACACAAAAAATATGAAAAATGGTTTCCGACAGTCTCACTATATGTTGGACAGACTATGAATCAAGATCGCTCGTAACACTAAAAAGCATTCTTTTTGTTACTCATAGATTTTTAAAGCAAGAATTACCTGTTGCTTTCGTTTCCTCTCGAGCTCTGCCTGTTCATTTAACTCGATCAGCAGGAGCAATAATTATAAGCAATATTACCACAAGAAACAAAAAGAGTCGGAAAGCTTTCAACACATCGAAATGTTTTTCATGTCATTACCAGCGCCTGTTTAAGGTGTGAGTTCTCTTCTCGCAATTGGTTCAGTTCTGCTTCCAGTTCAACTGTGTATGCCTGTAAAAGCAGCATATATCACTCAAATAAAATTACTGTCATGATCCTTTAAGAAAATGTGATGAGAAATTCTACTATTTACTTTCACTTGGGTATCCACATAATTTTAGATGATTCAAAATTCCAAAGTACCAGTTCAACTCTTGCCTAGCAGCTACTGAACTGTTCTGCGAATAACATTCAGACTAGCTACCTGGACTACTCTATTAAGAGCTTGGTGAAGATCATTTCCTAGCAGCCTTGCACTATAAACCGACAACGTTGGATAAGTTTAAAAAAAAAACAAATTGACGCCACTGATCAATCCATCTAGAATAACGGGGGCAATGCAACTCATTTATTCATCGAGCAACCAAACAAAGGGAACATTTTGCTACCATATGACTAAACCATTGATGATCAATACACTTCAGTGAATATATAGTCTACCTTGCTAAAATAGCATCACAAACGGATATTTAAATTCGACCATTCAAGGCAGCTGAATCATCATAACCATAAATTAATTAGAACAAACAATTCAGTAGTAGGACCTGAATTGTCAGAAAAGAATGAAATAATGTACCTGTTTTCGGGCTCTGGACCTTGCTGCAGACTCTCTGTTCTTAATCATCCTTCTCTGCCTCCTCTCTACCACTTTTTCGACCGCTCCATCTAAACCCCGCTTCCTTCCTCTTAGTCCACCCATTTCCAAACCAAATTGACCCCCAGAGTTCTCAACCTGACTAGTACCCATCCCATCAGAAGACACCGGACTCACACGAGCCCCCATCCCAATTTTCTGCCCTGCAGCATTTCCACCACCACCATTCACCACTCTCCCGCCAAAACAAACCGACTGTGGAGGTGGCACTGTCGGGTAAGCCCCATTCCTCTTACCATTCGCAGCATACACAGAGGACTCTCCCACAACCGCAGACCCACTTTGTGGTATAGTTTGGTAATTAGGAATACCGGCAGCAGTGCTAGTACCTGCTGCACCAGCAGCCCCCATTCCCATCACAGGCCTATTAACAAAACTGGGTACCACTGCCTGGTTGCCGTTCTGATACATCCCATATTGCTGCTGCTGCTGAGGCTGAGGAGGCACCACCGTGGCCGCCATTGAATCCTGTTCCCGTACTACCCCTGCTTTAACCAAAAAATCCTCCAATGTCATCTCCCCAAAAGTAGGCTGGCGAGGGGCAAACTCAGAACTCTGAACACCGCCGTCGATGGTGCCGTTGTGATTGTTCTGCTGCTTTGCCTGCTGCCCTTTGTGTATCTCGGACCAAACTTCATCCACCGTTTTCCTACACAGTGGCGCAGGCAGTGTGAGTGAGCCTTGTCGCGGCAAGCTGGGCTGCGTCGCAATGCGCTTCTCTGCAGAGGCATCGGCTAAAGGCATGTGCACCTCAATGCTGTTCGTGTTGTTGTTAGTAGAGGAAGTGTTGGTGTGATTGGAATTAATGGCTTGGTTTTCTTCGGCGGTCCAAATGCTTGTGAGGAACTCATCCATATTCATCGACCCAAAATTCTTGCCACTCTCGCAGAGGGTGTGCTGAAACTCATCAAGAGTGAGAGAGTAGATTGATGATTGTCTTCCTAATGAGGAGAATAACTGGTTCTTCTCTTGTTGGTCCGATAACAAAGGCGAATCCACCTTGCCTTGGGAGATGATTTCCGACTCCGAAACACCCATGTTTGTGTGATCTACACCTGATTGAATGATGGGTTTCAAAATTGTAATGAACCCGATCAAATTGAAGCACATAGGGTAAAGTTATGCAGTAGTTGTCGGTGTTGCAGAGAATAAAGATTTTAGTCTATTGAAGTGTAGACAACTGTGTGACATTAACCGGTTCCTTCAATAAATAAATAAATCCAATTAAATGTCCCCTTTTTGCTAAGAAACAAAGAAGAAAATATTGACTTAAAATCATATCAACAAAGCAGAGTACTCAGAATGAATTTAATTGGTTCGTACAGAAACTACATGACACATTTCATTCATGCAATAGCAACAAAACTATGTGCAACACTCTTTCCACACGATTAAGAACATTTATAATACACAATGCTCAAGAGGTTTCATGTTCAAATCTCTCAAACGAATCTCTGTGGCCCCCCTAGCTATGATTATATTTTAAGGACAAATATGCTTGGCAACACCAACCAAAATTAACCAAGGATTAATTAGTGCTGTTCTATTAAAGCATGGGATTAGTGAACAATTGGAGGTATAGATTCACATGACGCATGCAAGATAGGTTGGTCTGTATCAAATTATGCATTTCCTAAATAGGAAACATGAATAGAATGTATGCGGGGTAGATAGCTAAAGCAAAGAGAATCTTTCTTGTTTTAGTACTATTGCACTTCATTTTAGAGTGGTCAATTTTCTCTTTCAATTATTGAACACCAAAAAAGTCACCAAACAGAACATAAAAAAGCCAGAACGAAGTTGCACTAATTATCTACTTATTAACAATGAGAGATGCAAGGGTTCTTTTACTTAAGTGGTGGAAAGGTGTTGAGACATGACGGCATCGTTTCGAACCTCATAAGTGGCTAATCCAACATTTAATCTAATAAAAATCTATCGTTTGTCCAAAAAAAAAAAAAAAAAAAACAATGAGAGATTCTTCAACATGCCTGAAAGGCAGTACACCATATGTTTATACAAGTGTTGAAATTTATTTTTCAAGTATCTATCCAATTGTATAATGAAATATGGCGTATGTGACATTGTTTCGAGCACACTGAACAATCTCACATTAACAGTAAACTAAGCAGTTTGCATGAAAATTATAATCACTAACCAACCCCTACTTAACCAACCAATAAGATAACAAATTCATCTTCAAAAAACAGATCCCAGAACAAACACATAAAATCAACAAACGCATACAAACACACAAAGCAACAAGAAATATAAAAAAGAAACATATTTAGTTTAACTCATATAAACTACTGGAAAGAAAGTTCAAACTTGAGTACATAGAGACTCTAAACCGTTTTAGCCAACAAAACATGCAGACTATTGCATAAGAAAACTATTTAAGCTGAAACCCTAAAACCCATGAAAAGAAAAGTACCTTGAGTGAATGTAAATATTGAGTAGGAAGCTGAAGACGAAGGCTAAGAACTCAAAAATGCCAGAAACCCAATGCTCCAGGACACTGTTTAATTTACTCTTGGACAGATCTACTTCAAACTTTTGGTATATTATATATACTATCAGCATCTAAAACAGCACCAAGTTTATGGGTTATATTTTTTATATTCATTTTTGGCTATTAGTTAGAGAGGCAGAGAGAGAGCGCGCGCCCTAAGGGTGGCTGTGCAGTCGTATACAGGAGGGACTTTGAGGAGGAGAGAGTCGATCGAGCAATTCCATGACCACACCTCTATCTTTCCGGCGTGGTGTGGGGCCACTTTTTTGGCGTACAAGTCAATCTAATCAATCTCTAGTCTCCACTGCTTTTTTTTTCTATAAAAAAACATGCCCCCAGTCCTAAATTATACCTATTAATGCTTAGAAACCTTGACACCTGTTAGCTAGGTGGCTGATGGAGAAGAGGTCTTTGTTGATGTTGCAACACGTGTAATGTTTCTGCTAAAAAATAATAGAATTAATGTCTCACATCATCCCATACATATAAAAGTTTTATATAGTATCTGTGTGTCTTTGACTTGAAAATTAATTATATGTGAGAAGGTGTGTGAGGATATAAAGGTACAAGAGTCTTATATTGGTAAAATGAAAAATTTATAAGGACTTTTAAGAGGTTGGGCTACTATTGCTAATTGATTTTACAGTAAAACCTTAACTTTCTTCATAGTATCAGAGCAAGTTGAACTACATGTGAAACTCAACGACTACATGTGCTCCACGTCGCCCACTTCGTGTTGTTCACGTGTTTGACTTGAAAATTCGCCAAACATGTGGTTGAATGTGAGGATGTGATGGTACAAGTGAAAAAGAAACTTTGCAAGGAGCTTCTGAGAGGTTGAATTACTTTCTATGTTGTCAATATAGTGGAATTTGAACTTTCTTCAATGCTATCCATGCCCTTTTTTATTTTTCACTCACTATAATTTTTGTATTTGATTTTTTAAATTCATTTGTCGCCTATCGAAATTTGAGAGAAGTGTGTAGAAGTTAAAAAGAGATGAGAAATACTAAGAGGAATCTTTCAAAAATGAAACTCTTTGCCACTTCATATTTTTGGCACAATGTTTTATAATATTGATAAGAGAATTGACGTTAAACTGTAAAGTGACAGAGAATTTATGAAAATCACACTTTTGAGAAAGTACCAATAACATTTCTCATAAAAATATATAAATATATAGCACCACCTTTTATATAATCCTCTTAGCATTTCTCAAAGAAATGTATGAATAACACCACATTTTATATATGAATTGCTGGTTTTTCTACATTTTGACAATCTTACTTTTGCTGCATAATCATTTTGGTTATGAATATTGTAAGTGGTAATCAAGCAAATATTTCTATTTGTTTCAGTTAGGTCATTCAATCAAATCTAGTAATGAATTTGACAAATGTGAGAGATGCAAATCTTTCTATTTGTTTGAGTTAGGGCATTCAATCAAATCTAATAATGAATTTGACAAATGTGAGAGATTTGATCTTACATGTTCAGGTGTATGATTTGACACACTGGATTTGAAATTTATATTCTCATCATTCAGGCTCATTTGTGGCATACATGGTATTGTAAATCCAATACTTGAAATCTAAGAATTAGATCAATTAGAGCCTAGTTCTCATTGGTTGTTTCTTCTCTCTTCTTCAATTTGTAGTTTTTCCTATTCCAAATACGCATGACAAAAATTCCTGTAAATATATGTGGATAACCTTGGAGATTCGCATCTTTAAAATTCAATCTGACGAATGCTAATAACACTCCCACTCAAACCAACCTTGTATGCTCATTTAAAATATTTAAATATAATAAAGATATGGTTTATCTAGAAATTTTCTTTCTCTTCATCACTCAAATTTAAAGTCATTTTTTCAGTATTTAATGTTGCTTATAGTATTATGTGTGGTTTGTTTATTATGTTTTCTGGTTCAGTACGTACCGCTGATTTAGGGTTGGCATCTCACTATATCTTGTATACTTGTTCTTGTTGAAACAGTGTAGCAGTCGAAGTGGTCCAATCCTTTTGTAGGTATTGGGACGCTACTCGTCCCAGCTACTACCCACAATTCATGTAATTATTGTAGTAATTTTGGAAGCCTGCAAACCTGCAAAAGAGAAACCTTTGGGAACAATCCATCCAAAATATCGCAAAGAAGATATATATAGATACTTCTGTTAAGATGCGATTAATTATGACACAGATATCCAGCTCAAGTAAAATGATAGATGAAGACAAAAGAAGACTTGGAAATAGACTCTAAAGAAAAGACGTGGAGTATTTGGAGCTAACGAAAGACTTGACATAAAACCAAGCGCAGTAGCATTCTAGGATTTATATAGCCGACCTCACTTAGTGGAATAAAACTTTGTTGTTGTAAGTAAACAGGGATCCAACTTTTCTTTCTCAATATAGTTAAAGGTAATTCTATATAATCCCAAATATGGGTAATTATCGAAAGATCTAGATTACATCTATTAGATAAGCCGAGTGTTTTTTCAAACTAGAGTTTGTGTCCTTTCAAATTATAGAACTGAAATTATGTGACAGCGTACGTCGTCAAGAAAAATATGAAATTGAAATTGAGCATAGGCGTGTTTGTTAAAGTTAATTCAATGCAATGTTTCAAAATTCCCACCAATTTCTGAGTGGAAGTGCTAGTCTAGCACCTTATCCAGATCTTCTTAATTGGTCAGCGTTGTTTCTCATTCTTCAAGTTAATGATCGGGATGAATTCTGTGTGTTTTTGGAGTGATATGACCTATTCACGAGTGACTTGTAAAGAGAAAGTCACAAAGTATATTTCAACTCAAACGTATTAAAATTAGAGTGATTTCGAAAGGTTCATAACCTACTAGTAGTCGGACCAGTGAATGTGTGATGGATATATATATATATATATATTGTTTTCTTAAAGTGTGTGTAGAGAAAACGGGATTCGTAATTGATTAAATAAATTACGTTGAGTGGCATAAGAAGATTCCGCATCGCTTGGACAAGGAGGGGCGACATTGGTTCAGCCAGAAAACATTATGGATGTTACAGATTCCGCTCAGGTTGATGCATACGCTCGGATGAAAGATCTTTGAGCGCGAATCATCATGTTGGATAATATGAATTTGGAATACGGAGAGTAACCTAATTTATTTATAAGTTCATGTAAGATCCCTCTTTTCATTAATGTGGGATTCTTCCTTAACATGTCATTTTTCGTGTGACGAATTTTCAAGCCTAGCACGTAGACAACAAACAGGGTGATGCGGAACACGTGTGGCCATTAGGCTTCCCACGCGCGACAACTTGTTTTGATACCATGAAAAAAATTGAGGTTTCATCATAAAACCAATTGACAATCTGGGAAGTTGCACAACTTACTTATAAACCCATCCAAGGTCTCTCCTTGGAAGTTCATTCTTTACACACTATGTGAAATACATGATGGCTAGACAAATTAACTACTCTATAGAGATACTTTATATAGGAATAAAGTCATAAAAATTTCTGATTCCAACTTGAGCCAACTACATGTAGGAATAAACTCCACCTTGTACTAAGTTATAATTTTTCTAGATCCCGTATTAAGAAAACTCACCTCCATATAGTGATAACTGATAATTGTCAATAAGCATATAATATACAATGTCACAAACATAAGTTTAAGATGATCTAAAATATTTCTCTATAATTGATTGAGACAATTTTTGATATTTTAGAGTTAATACAATACATACCTTTGAGCCTGCGGGTACTTAATATTTCTAGCTTCATAAGCTTGTTTATAGAGAAAAATTAAAGAGAGCACTACATACATACATTCACTAGATTTTAAAAATTAGATGTCTTTCTTTTTTTTTAATGTAACATCTTAAAAATTGACGTGTTCCACTAGTAGTTCTTTGTATCTATACAATTTTCATTAAGGATTACTAAGTCAAAAAAAAAAAAAAAAAAAAAAAAAAAAATTGAGCTACATCTCTATTAAAGTATTAAGTAACAATCTCCTCAAAGTTATAATTAGTTTGATCCCAACATTATGACTATATAAGGTTTTACTGTATCTCGTATGGGAGCTTGACATGTAAAATCATGGGATTTGAGTTATATCAGATGAATACCTTACACACTCTAATCCAACCTATTGAGATATAGAAAATAAAAAAATAAAAAAATAATAAAAAAAAGATATGAAGAAGATTGATAACAAACTTAGTGAAGAGTAAAACCTGGCGGTTATTAGGTCTTTGGCAACTATACCAGAAGGTTGGAGGCAGATGACACTCCATGAAAAATATTAAGACTTTTGATGATGTTCTTAGCCTTGCTATGAAATCTGAGAAAAAGGCTTATGATAAGTTTGTGAGAGCTCAGAGTGGCAAGCTTGATGTGGTTAAATGAAAAAAGTGGGACTAAACGACACTCTTTGAAGCACGGCACGAGCATGGGATGGACCAGAGCCACCTCAAATGAATCAATTGAGGCTTATTTGTTTCTTGGGTCTTTGTTGGCAATTGGCCTTTGTAAATGGGTTTGAACCCCAGTTTCTTTTTCTTTTGCCCTTTTTCTGTCAAATTGAACCCCATGTTTTATTAATGAAATGCTTCTTAACGGGAAAAATAACCTATCATTTATATAGAATATACTATAAGGTTGATTTAAAGGGATCTTTTAGTTTAAATACCAATTCCAAAAAATAAAAAATAAAAAATAAGCTAAAATATTATGTTTTTAGATTAGGTACCAATAAAAAAGTCAACGAAAACAATTCTACAAATACTACTATAATTCAATATATTACATGATTGCGACTGAATTCTACAACGTTTTTCAACCGGCCAACTTTTCCTGCGACTGGTTGATCAAATTTTCTGACGACCTAATGATCAATTTTTTCGGTCTCAATGTCACTGTCCAACACTGACCTTCAAAAATCCATGTTAACTAATGAATTTTCTGATAAGTTCTCTGATAAAGTTATTGTGCATATATATATAAAAAAAACAATACTCACACAGCAAAACATTCGTGAAAATGAAAAAATGTCACATATGACGGTGACCGGCAACTATTTCAGGCACTTTCACCGGTTGCATGTGGTCATGTGCAGTGGGGATAAAAAGATAAATGTCCCTATGCTTATAAATGTATTTGCTCACAATTTGTGGCTTAATCCAAACAAAGTTGATATTATTGGTAGTTTTCTTTAAAGTTGATATTTTTTTCTTAAAATCTTTATTAAAATTGGTATTTAATCTAGATTTTCTTTAGTTTAAATAAATATTATTCATCCATGCAATGATTTGAAGAACAAAGAAATAAAGAAAACAAATGGATCAAATGATTCATTGCGTGAAGAATTTCTTTTCATTGTAACTGATAGATTTTAGATTTGAATTTCGAGAATAACGAGTTCGTAATTATTTTATTTCTTAACTCCCTTAGTTTAAATATACGAAAATTTAATGAAAAACTCCCGATACTGTTCAATTTAACGAAAAACCACATTTTTACACTAAAAAGTCAATTATGATACTATTCACTTTACTATTTATTTTGTCCTTATCGTTAAAACTTAAAGTTTTCAAGCCATTTTAATTAGTTTTCCTTTAAATATATCCTTGTATAACTATAATATACATGTGTGTGTGTGTGTAACTATAACATTTTTACATGTGTGTGTGTGTATCGTTGTATAACAATAATATATATGTGTGTGTAACATTTTTATCTTATACTGTAGCGAGGTTTGTAACCAAGTAACCGTATATTCTTTGTTGCAGGTGGTGGAATAGCAACCCTTCTAAGCAGTTACTTACTGTTCTGGCACATGATGCAAATAGTAGTCAGCTTCCCTTCACTCACAAGCAAAGAAAATTACCTTATGATTCATACATAGCTTTATCAAATCCATTCATTTTTCTTGGCCACATGCAAATCATGAAATACACAAAATGCAGGCGCCGGCAGGTCTCGTGTCACGCGCAGAGCATCGAAGAAGAAGTAATCATCCATCATAATGTTGTCCTCCACATTTTATTTCTCATACTATGTATATATGATCCTTACAATATAATTCTTTACTTTGGAATAATAAATGTAGGGACCAATCTGCAAAAGAGAGGCATCAGTAGGGGACCAAATTAGATTATTGTGTTGTAATTTGTATCCCACATCCATAAGGTTGTTAATTAAATATAATCTCATCATTAAGGGAGCTCATAATTCACATGTACACCCCTATATATATATACACAGACATATATGTGGGTACATATATTGTTCTAATCCGGTTGAATAGCCAAGAAAATGTCTTCCAATATCACAATTTTGCTTGTATTTTTTGCCCTCCTATGTGATGTTATGGCTTCCGATCCTGACCCGATTCAAGACTACTGCATACCGAACCCGAAATTTGGTGCCATAAGAACACCTCTTCACACCATCCTCCCATGCAAGAACTCGTCCGAGGCCACCACCGATGACTTCATCTTCTCTGGGATGAAGGTGGCCGGAAACTTCAGCGACCTGGGTATCGCAGCCATCTCAGTGAACCCAACAGTCTTCCCGGGGATCAACACGCTCGGGATGTCATTCGTACGAGCTGACCTCAAAGTTGGTGGAATCAATCCACCACATTTCCACCCTAGAGCCACAGAGATATCCCATGTAGTGAAGGGGAGTGTTTATTCAGGGTTCGTTGATTCAACCAATAGGGTTTTTGCTAGGGTTATTGAGCAAGGGGAGGTCATGGTGTTCCCTAGGGGTCTAGTGCACTTCCAAATGAATGTTGGCAAGAAGCCTGCTACAATTTTTGGTAGCTTCAATAGCCAAAACCCAGGAAGTCAAAGGATCCCCTCTGCCATTTTCGGGTCGGGGATAAACGATGAGCTCTTGGAGAAGGCATTTGGATTGAGTCCTAAGCAGATTGGAACGATGAGAAGAAGATTTGATCCAAAAAGTATGAGTTAGAAAGTGGGATTGAAAGCGCATTTCCTTTAGTTGAGTTGTGTTCTAAGTTGGTTTGCCCTATAACTGTGGAGGAGCGTTGTTAGTTATTGTATCTTGTATCAATACGGTACTTAAATGTTATTGTTTCCTGTATCGATACGGTACTTAAAATGAAATTTCTGGTGCAAGAAGTTTGTAGTTCAATTAGCTAAGAGTTTTCGCCTCTTCACTTCAAGTCCTAGTTCGATTTCCACCTCCCTGCTATCATTTGCATCAACAAAAGGAATAAAAAAATTCTGTGGTAAATGAACTTTAATCACGGTAAACGTGCATAATGAAAAGCAACAATCCTAGTTTCACACAATTATTTCTCAAATCCAACTTTCAAAATTCAATCCCTAAGAAGCAACTGCATTGTGATGCAACAATCTATAAACAGAGCTGGCCGGTACAAGATCTATCATACATACCAAACTGACCAACTGAAATTCAGTAGCTCATTACGTAAGCGGAAAGGTTTACTATCCGTCGGTTAAAAGTGCCTTGACAATGGTCTCGCACATCCCATCAGCAAGTGGCAACAAATGTCCAGCACCTGGTATCTCATGATAGTGGATCCATGGAAGCTGTTCAGCAATGTAGCGTTGCAGTAAAACGGGTACCATGCGATCTTCATCTCCATGCCACACGTGGACAGAAGCTTCGTTGTTAGGGAATGGGTTTTCCAGTTCCAGAGGACTGAATTCCCAGGTCCCAAATCCAACATTCATGTCACGGTAAATGGACTCAAATTCTCCTTGCTGTCGTACCTGTCCCTGAGGAATCCAAATTGGACAAAAAAAAAAAAATTGAATGTCATTAAGCACATATTGGTAGAGATCCAATTCTACCATAAGTGAAAAGAAAAACTATACAGATAAGGTAGAGATCCAATTCTAGGGAACGGGAAAACAAAGCTTCAAAGTTCTCTCATTGTTCCACGACGAAAAGAAAAGAAAAAGTTATCATAAATCACCAAGTGCTAGATTGATGCCCTACAAGTAATACGTTCACACAGCTCTATTGAAACGATTCAACTCTAGGTAACCGTAATGCAAAGCTTTAAAGTTCTCTCATTGCTACTCCCTGATGGGAAAGAAAAAGTTAAATCTAGATTTCCCTAGGTAACAAACACCTAAAGTCATGTTTGTACTGTTCCACTGAAATGCTAGGACTAAACAACTCTTAAGAATAACCGGCAGGCTTGCAGAAATCTCAATTGCTCCAGTATAGGCTTTACAGTTCATTTGTGGGATCACGAAAGCTTTATTCTTTAGTATAAGCAGCACTCAATCAGTATCACCAGTACAATTAACCAAGTAATACCTCTACCCGCATGCGAGAGGTCTCAAATTCAATAATGGGTGAGGAATTACCAATTAAACACATGCTATTGAACTAACGGCCGAAAACAGGGATGTATGTAGGTTTACTTCAAAATAGATCAAGGGTATTAACTACATCCGCAGCTTAAGCGATTCAACTTTACTTAACTCAGCATAAAATCAAGATGGAAAGAAAAAAAAAAAGAGAATGTAGAGAAAATAATCTTCAAAACGTGACCACACAAATTACAATAATAGTTTTAATAATCAAACTAGCCTAACCTTTTGTTGAAAAAGTAGACTAATTGTCAAGAACTAAACAGATAAATTTTAAAAACACTAGCAGGGATCTCTACCTACCACAGAAACCTTACGAATCAAACTAATTTTGAAATTTTGAAGCCTATTCAGTATATGTAGCATATCAATTTAGTTAACTACACTATGAATTGGTGTCATTAAATTTGAAAAAACAAAATCTAATTTCTAAGGATTCCAAAATATGGAGTACATACCGCATATGGTTCTCTTTTTTGAAGCTTAGGCAGGATTTCTTTGTCTTGGTCAGAAAGACAATCTATACTTTGAGCCAGAACACTTGAACCAGGAAACCATTTTTGAGTGTTCCAGAAGTACGTAAGCCAAGGGGTGTAGTGTGACACACGAACTGCCCACTGGTCTGGCTGAAGCTGTTGGGAGTAAGCTTGACTAGATAGATTTGAAGGAATACCAGTCCACCAGTAGTTTACCACTGGAGCTACTAGTGCTGCTCCTGCGATCCTGTTACCATTCACAACTCGCATAAGTTAAAAGATTTCTCCTTTCTAACATACAAAACATGTTCACTTCCATTCCCGTAAAGTACCATACCTGTGAGGGATATATTTGAGGCAGCTCCAAATCACCTGTCCACCCATGGAGAAACCAATTACATAAAATCTGTGTCCTAAACCCAATTGATCAGCCAGCTCCTCTATATCTGTAGCCATACTCTTCACGGTTCGCTTTGGATTAGGATCACTTTCTCCATAACCAGGTCTGTCAAAAGACACAACGTAGATCCCCAAGTCTTTCACAGTTTCCTGGGTGAATTCACCATAGGTTAAAATGATATTACAGGAAACACTAGACATGCTAAACAAACCATAAGATAGATACCGTAGACAGGAAGTTGGGAATGACAGCATCATGCCTGCAACTATCAATACCATGGAGATAAACTATTTTATGCTGCGCATTATCTTTTGGGACTCCATGCTCTTGGTAGGCTAAATGCCTTCCATCCCTAAGTTTTATTCTTGGTCCTGTAACAGGAGGCCCATCAGGAGAGCCACATATCTTTGATGGAGGAGGTTGGATTGCCTGATATGCCCATGCCGAAAGTCCAATAACCAACGCTACTAGTGCTGTCTTAAAAATCCCTGAAATTTTTTAGGGTTTCATTGAATCACAATACAAAGATTGGAAGAAATAGCTCCAGAAACTTTCTAAAAAAAATCTTTCAGCAAAAAGAAAGAAAGCACCAACTTATTCAAGTTCATACTTTGTGCATAAATTCTAATACCAAAGACATATATATTCTGCATCAGATGCATTTAGAGCAATCCTTATTGACAGTTTACAACAAATGAAAGAAAATGTAAAAACTATCACAGAAAAGGTTCTACAGTTGTAACCATATAGGTCATCATATTTGAGAGTATGATATATAACGGCGATATTAAACATGGATTAAAAAATGAACATGCAATCAGCACAATGCCTTCAAAGACTTGTCAGCTTTCTGCTTATTACAAATATCTGATATCTAGCAGCGGTTATTTCAACCTCATTGTAGGGGTGGGCATCGGGTGGGTTGGTCGGGTTGGACTCCAAATCGTTGGCCAACCAAATAATCTCGGATTGGCATTGTTGTAGCCCATCGCCACACAAGAAAATAAGAAAATGGGCAAACGAACCCACCCAAACCATGAGTAGGCGGGTTGGATAAAATCTCAATGATCACAAATGCTAACACAATTGTATTTTGAAGCATATAAGATATCCTTTTGTTAAATGGTTATTATGCAAGTCAACACCACCCCTTTTCCACTAATTACTTCTTTTCGGTACAATGAATTGAATCGAATCATGACCTATCCTAGTTCTAACCCAACATATAACAGCTCAAGCTGAAGACACATATTAAACTCTCAACGGTGTCATTGATTCATTACATGATGCAACAATTAATAAATTTCAAAATTTTCATATGAAAAAAACAGAACCCTCTGATTAGTCTAGTAATGTACTCGAAAACTCAGCTAACCTAATCACAGATAATGCTTACTTAACTAAAGTTCTAAACTTTATTAAAACCAAAATTATGAAAAGTTCCAAACAAACTGAATTTTTATATTCCGGTCCAACATTTTACTCATCAAGCAAACAGAAATTGGTACTAACTTACAACAGAACAAGCTACAACGAACAATCGTAATCAATAATGGGAACCCTTAAACAAAACTACAAAAAAATGAAATAAAAAGGGGAAAAGGAGGAAAACCCACCCGCCGGAAGCTGGAAGGAGCTGTTTTGCTTGGCTCTTCGGGTGTGAGCTCTCGCCGACGCAGCTGATATCTTCCTGTTCATTCCTCCCGCCATTTTCACCAGCACACGAGATCAATTGGAGATTCAATGGCCAGGGTTTAGTCAAATTGAGAGAGAGAGAGGGAGAGAGAGAGAGAGATCGGATCGAAGAGTCGTTGACGAGGCTCTGCCTGTCACTGTGTGTGTGTTGTGAGTCGTGACACTGTCGCGATGCGAATTGGTAATTTGCACGATAACAAAAGTCAATTAGTGAACAAATCATTCATATCATTTGCAGCTAATTAATTTATTAATCTTTATTTGTAAGTAGGGTTTTTAAATTTAAATCTCGTAAATGATGAATTAGTAATTAATTTATTATTTCACGTCTTAGTGTAATATCATTGTCAAATAAAATGAAATAAAGCACTAAAAAACATTTTCTATAAAGCATCTAGGAAGTGCTTCCTCCTAAAAGTGCTATGCAAAGAATACAAGAGAAGCACTTTGCTCCCTTTAATGATTTTTTTTTTAAATCCGAAATTATCCCTATTTTTTTAATTTGCAAAGTTTAAATGTCATTACACTTGATAAAAAAAATTTAAAAAAAAAACATCAAAATTGCCATCACCAATTTTTTCTAGGGTTGCACGTTAAAAACCCAAAAGTCTTTTTATTTCCATATTATTTTGGTGGCTGGAGAAGTCATCTTGGTCTCCATCTCTTCCTTTCCATCTTCCCCAAATCTTTTTGCATCTCCATCGCCTAAAATTCTTATGGATGTATGTTTGCTATTTCTTATCTTAAATTTGTATGTAGTGTGTGAATTGGATTGTTGATTTGTTATTTTTATCAAAATTGTTGTGAATTTTGAACCACACGAAAATAACTTTGTTTAGTGATCGTTCATTGACATTCCAATGGTATTTTCTGCATTATTCTCAATAAGTATGTATCATTTTGTTAGTGGTCTTTTTTTCTTTTTTTTAGTAATTGAATTTTCATCAACAATTTAATCTAGTTGTATATTAATCATATACAAAAAATACTTATGCAAAACTTATTGAGAATTATTAATGAAAGCGTTTTTTCACTTGACAACCAAACACTCCCTTTAATATAAAAAAAAAATGCTTCTATACAATATAAAAGCGCTTAGTTGGTTGCCTGTCAAACAACAAACTATTTCCTTATAGAAGCGCTACTGAAAAGTGCTACAAACAAATAATGCTAATGAGTAAAAACACTTTATGGAGTAGCACATCCAAACGAGCATCTAATCAAATTTGATTCCATTTCTACCAACATCACAAATTCATTAGTAACTACATTTTTTTTAAGTCGGAACAAAAACCATTTCAAGTACCCTCCTTCTTGTAAAGATATAAAGAACTCAGCTCAAGTTTCAGATGGTGACACTTGTCAGAAGATTATGTAATTCAGTTAGCTTAGTCTGAAAGCAAAGTCAGTAGTATAAATAGTCTTGTATTGTTACATTGGTGGTTAATGAAAAATACACACAAAGACTTCTCTCTCTCTCTTGTTCTTCAATCCATATCTCTTTCTCTCTCTAGATTCTTTATAGTTTTGATATGTGATCTTCATCTCTGCTCATTTGATATGGTATCTTTGCCGATTATGGAATTCTCTCTTCGATCTTGTTCATTTGCTGCTTCCGCGTTCTAGTTACCTCCAATCTGGTACGAATTTTTGGTGTTCTTGATTGATTGCGATCTTCTTCTCTGTGCATTTGTGATAATTGGTGCATCTTGGAAGTGTGCGCTCCAAGTGTTCGACGAATTGTGTAATTGAAAGTCTTTGTAATTCTTTTACAAATCTCTCTACAATCTGTTCTTCTTCCTTCATTTCTTCAAGATTCAGTATAATTTGAAACCCTAATTTCTGGTTTTTCTCAAGATTTTCTTCTGCGATATCCTTTTTTCTCATCAAGAATTGGGATAGCATGGTGACTGCTACTCAATTACAGATTGTGCAATCTCTTATTACTAGTTTAATTTCTACTGTGTCGAATTCTGTGACTGTTAAGCTTGATGATACAAACTATCTTGGTTGGAGTTATCAAATGGTTCTTCTTCTTTAAAGTCATGGCATACTTGCATTTGTTGAAGGCACACGATGTTGTCCATCTCGATTTGATGAAAGTTCTGATAAGGAAGGTGTTGAAACTGAGGCATTTCAGATCTGGAAAATGCATGATCGTGCTTTGATGCAATTAATCATTGCCACTTTGTCTACCACTGCCATGTCTTGTATCATTGGCTGCACTAATTCTCATGAAATGTGGCAAAACTTGAAGGATAGGTTTTCTACTATCACAAAGGCTTGTATATTTCAGTTGAAAACTGAATTACAGAATATTAAGAAAAGGTCTGAGCCAGTCTCTCAGTACTTGCAAAAGATCAAAGATGTTAGAGATCATCTTTCTGCAGCTGGTGTTGTCTTTAATGATGACGATATTGTAATTCTTGCTCTTAAAGGATTACCTGCAGAATACAATACTTTCAGGACAGTAATTAAAGGCAAGGAATATGTTATTACACTCAAAGATTTTCAAGCACATCTAATTGCAGAAGAAGCTATTGTTGAAGCCACTCCTACTACTGATTCGTTCATGTCTGCGATGATGGCAAATGACAAAGGCAAACTTCTAATGCTTGATGAAGGGTCATCAAATAAAAATAGTTCTTTTCAGGCTGATAGTTCTCAGTTTCAGTCTGAGGTTCATGGCAACTCTTCTTCTCATAATGGTACCAATGAAGGCTATACTCATAATGCTGGGAATTATAATGATGGTGGTTATAATGGTCATAGCAACTCTTTTAATCCAGGAAGCTATAAGAGTTACAATTATAGAGGCAGAGCAAGGGGGAGAAATCAATATGGCATTCATCCTCGATTCTCTAATAATGGTTATCCCAATGGTGGTGCTGGTATTCTTAGTCCAGCAATGGGTTAACCACATGTTTTCACTTGTCCTGATCATGGTTATGACGTTCTAGTTTGTCAAATCTGCAACAAAAGAAGGAACATTGCTGCTGATTGATTTCAAAGGCACTCATCTACAACAATGACTTCTTCTCATGTTTAGTGACAAATATGTGGCAAGTTTGGACATTCTGCAATGCAGTGTTATCACATAGCTAATTACTCTTATCAAGGGAGATCTCCATCTTCAAATCTTACTGCAATGCACGCCAATTATCAGCCATCTGCTCCCCAGGAACAATTTTGGGTTGCTGATACAGGATCAACTTCTCACATGACTTCTGATCTTGCCTCTCTGAACACAGTAGCTCATTTTACTGGCACTGATACAATCACTACTGCTAGTGGTTCAGGTTTGACCATCTCTCATATTGGTTCTTCCACTTTACATGCTCCCAAATATGCTTTTCAATTAAAGAAAATATTACATGTTCCAAAATTATCTCAACATCTCCTGTCCATTTATAGGTTGTGTAAGGACAACAAATGTCGTTTTATTTGTGATGAATTTTGTTTCTGGATTCAGGAAAATATCACAGGGAATGTACTTCTTCAGGGAGTGTGTAGAGGTGGCTTATATCTCATACCCTTTTACATACCACAACCCATTCTCAATCAAGTTGTCAAAGTTCGTGCACCTCACTTGTCCAAGCAGCAACATTGCTTTCTTGGTCACCAAGTCAAGTCTATTTGGCACCAACAATTAGGACACCCTTCCAATTTTATAGTTTTTGCAATGTTACATTAGTCACAGGTTCCTTTTTCTTTGGATCACTCAAAACGTGTCTGTATATCTTGTTTAGAATGGAAGTTTACTAAACTTCCATTTCCATATCCAGCAAATAAAATTGCTCAACCTTTAGAAATCAGACATAGTGATGTATTGGGACCTTTACCTGTCATGTTTATTGAAGGGTTTAGGTTCTATGTCATCTTTGTAGATGAATGTACCAGGTTCAACTGGATATTTCCTTTAATGAATAAAAGTGAGGTGTTCAAAGTGTTTGTGCAGTTTCATGCCTATATACTTACTCAGTTTTCTATCTCTATTAAAAAATTTCAAAGCGATGGTGGAGGTGAATATTCTAGCAACCAATTTAAACAATTTTTGCTTGAAAAAGGAATTTCTCACCAAAAATCATGTCTTTATACACCTGAGCAGAATGGTCTTGTTGAGAGAAAGCATAGGCACATTGTTGAACTGCCATTACCCTACTTTAAACTGCCAAATTGTCCTCTCAATTTTGGTTTCATGCTTGTGCTACCTTTGTTTATTTAATTAACAGAATGCCATGTCAAACCCTGTTTATACAGTCTCCTTATACCTCTTTATTTGGAAAACCACCAGTTTTAACACATTTAAAGGTTTTTGGGTGTTCCTATTTTCCTCTTCTTCGGCAACATAATTCTCACAAATTACAGTCTAAAATTGCTCAGTGTGTTTTCCTAGGCTATGCTGGTCAATATAAGGGTTATATATATGTTATAATCCTCTTTTGGGAAGACTTTATGTGTCTAGGCATGTCTTATTTGATTAGTCTAGTTTTCTATATCCTACCTTGACATTAGTTACACCTGTTTCACAGAGTCTTACACTTTCTCCATCATCTGTTACATCTGCACATGTTACCATTCACAACACCATTATTCCTTATCCATCACCATCAACATTGTTTGTACCATACTTGACCAATCCCGAAACTACCGAGCACCGGTCAACGTTATACCGTCAAGGACCTAGAAGAGTTTCCCTATAACCAGGAGGCCAATCACAGAGCGACACGTGTCGACATCAGAAGCCAATCATAGCGCAACACGTGTCAACATCAGAAGCCAATCACAACACGACATGTGTCAATGTCAGAACAAGGCTAGAAACTCTCTTCTATAAAATGAGATCATTCTCCCATAATATTTCTGAATGTCATTTGTACTAAATCATTCACTTATACTCACTAAAGGAGAGCTTGAACCTATGTACTTGTGTAAACCCTTCACAATTAATGAGAACTCCTCTACTCCGTGGACGTAGCCAATCTGGGTGAACCACGTACATCTTGTGTTTGTTTCCCTATCTCTATCCATTTACATACTTATCCACACTAGTGACCGGAGCAATCTAGCGAAGGTCACAAACTTAACACTTTCTGTTGTACCAAAGTCCTCACTGATTTTGTGCATCAATATTTGGCGCCGTCTGTGGGAAAAACACTTATTCCCACTCTCTTTAGCTTTGCCAAGCTGGTTTCCACCATTCGTACACTTTCTTTTGACCAGGCATCCCTCTCCAACATGGGGAGCGAAGGAAGCCATAACACACAGAATGACACCCATCTTGCACCTAGTGCGAAGCAACAAAAGAATGAAGGAAAAATGGTTGCTCTTCAAGCTAAAGTCGATGAGCTAGAAGCTCAGAACAACAAGATACCAATGAAGAATGAGGTCCTCCAGGAGCAGTATGAGAAGCTCTTTAAGACGCTCCACGAAACTAGGCGTACTCAAACATGCGAGCTCGTTGCCCCTGTGGACATCAACCATCATCTGGGTACCCCTCAACACGGAGGGTCACCTCCCTTCAACATGGGTATCCCTGATGAGGAGCGAGCTAATCATCAAAACATTGATCAACATGAGACTTCTCTCAACCCGGATGCTTCGACCCGAAGCATGAGAAGTGGAGGAAGACACCTCTTTGCAGAAGGGTTGGAATGATCGAAAACCGTTTATCGTGACTGCTGAGACTTCTTAAAGCAACGTCGAGAGAATCCCTTCCATATATGCTCGAAGATCAATGACCCAAGGGTTTCTGAAAGACTCAGTCCCCTCCCACGACCCAGGCCAGCTGCCAATCTAGGGAAGGAACAATAAGTCCCAGAGGAACATGAAGGTACAAGGGACTCTGAGGTATTCCGACAGACTCGCCCTAGAAGTCAGTACGGCGAGACCAAGAAAAAACCACACGCCATTGCTCAAACTTTCCTACTTCCAAGAGGCGATGGAGACTTACGAAAGAAAATTCCAGTGGTACATGACTCCATTCAGGACCCTCTTGTCCTACAGCACCTTGAAGAAGTAAACAAGTTGAAGGCCGAACGTCAGGCAGAAATACCTGATTGGAACCAACCTAGGTCTGGCCCTCTCACAATGAGGATCCTCGACACCCCCATTCAAGCGAAGACAAAACGAAAGCTTGGTTTACAACTCTATACTGGAAGTGAGGACCCAATTGAACACTTTAACCTCTTTGAGTCCACCATGACATATCGGATGAACACCGACGAATAGCGATGTATTCTCTTCCCCTCCACCCTTTCTGGCGGAGCTCTAAACTGGTATTGTCGTCTTCCACCTGAGACAGTAGACTCATTTGAGGAACTGAGGAAACTGTTTGTCTCTCAACACATCTTCCAGACCGATCGCTTGCATTCTACAGATGACTTGTACACTATTCGTCAGAAGCCGGACGAGTCACTACGACAGTATGTCGGTCGCTTCAGCCATAAGTATTCTCGCTGCGCTGAGGCAGATGACAAGACCGCCCTTAAGGCCTTCACGGCAGACCTACATGATTGTTTATTCAAGTACATGATCAATGCCAACACTTGGAAGACTTACTCTGAGGTGATGGCACAGGCTTACAAGTGAGGAAGTGGAAGTCAACTTCTACCAAGTGAGGAGATCTTGGCCATTTAGACACACATTGCATCATCTCCTGCCTCATTTAGCTACTTGCTAAGTCACCAAACATATCTGTCTCTTGGTAAGATGAAGGATTTTTACTCTCAGCAAGCCTATTACAACAAGAGGGATAAAAGTTCGTATCAAGACAACCAGGGTTGAACTTACCGTCGACTATTATGACTATGGGGCCAAGCCTCACTCTTTCAAAGTGAAGGACTAGGTACTGAAGGAAATGCTATTATAAGGAAGCATACACATTACAAATGTTTTGGCTCTTAACCGCTTGAGATCTTTTGTCACACAAGCTATTCGGTAAATATTTAAAGAAAAAGGAATTCAGACAACTTCTTCTGAGTCTTTTGCGTTCCTAGCACTAGAACACTTGGTCTACACTGACCTACCCTTATACTCCAACTCAGAGCTTCAACATGCGTACTTTGACACAAAGTATGTGATACTAAGTGTTACAACCAACATGGTTCACATATCAAAAGCATGGATCCCTTCATGCATAGCAAAACATTCATAAGCATCACTCATATCAATCAACATAAACATCATACATTCCAACACATTCATACATAAACATCATACATTCCAACACATCCATACATAAGCCAACTGTGCTTCGAAAGGGTTCAACATACTTTGTGTCTTCGACACTTGCTACAATGTGCATCGACACCTTGCCCTTATTCTCACCAACCAGGTGATGAAATGTGAAAAATGAACTTATCTTCATGCCACCAACCAGGTGATGAAATGTACAACCCGTACTCTCTTTCATGCCACCAACCAGGTGATGAAATGTACAACCCGTACTCTAATATCATTTGGCAACTTACCACTCATGCCACCAACCAGGTGAAGAAGGAACTCATCTTCATGCCACCAACCAGGTGATGAAATGCACAACCCGTACTCTCCTTCATGTCACCAACCAGGTGATGAAATGCACAACCCGTACTCTAATATCATTTGGCAACTTGCAACTCATGCCACCAACCAGGTGAAGAATGAACTCATCTTCGTGCCACCAACCAGGTGATGAAATGTACAACCCATACTCTAATATCATTTGGCAACTTGCCACTCATGCCACCAACCAGGTGAAGAAGGAACTCATCTTCATGCCACCAACCAGGTGATGAAATGTACAACTCGTACTCTCCTTCATGCCACCAACCAGGTGATGAAATGTACAACCCGTACTCTCCTTCATGCCACCAACCAGGTGATGAAATGTACAACCCGTACTCTAATATCATTTGGCAACTTGCCACTCATGCCACCAACCAGGTGAAGAAGGAACTCATCTTCGTGCCACCAACCAGGTGATAAAAGGTACAACCTGTACTCTCTTTCATGCCACCAACCAGGTAATGAAATGTACAACCTGTACTCTAATATCATTTGGCAACTTGCCACTCATGCCACCAACCAGGTGAAGAAGGAACTCATCTTCGTGCCACCAACTAGGTGATGAAAGCAACTCACCATTCATTCCACCAACCAGAAGATTAGTGGTACAACTTGTACATGTGAACTCCTAGCATTCACAAATAATAAAAAACCCTCATGTTTTACAACTCAACTAGGGGAGCACTTATGCCCCCACAAGAGTTATAGTCACCAACAAAGTCTTATTGCAAGCCAACAACAACTTCAGTGCATGGCATACGAAGATCAAGTTATTCAGCCCTTTTGCATTTGGTTCAGACATTTCTCCTTTGTAGCAATGCAAACACTACAAGGTGTGGCTTGCATCACAATCTCTTGCTCAATAGTGTGGAAGCAAAATTTGTATATGTTGTCATCAAATGAGTTCAACCACAATTCTCAAACGATTCACACACTTTTGATCAAGACAGTGTGAAGCAAAACCAATCTATGGTGCCAACAAGAGCTTCATCAATGGAGGGCAACCACAATTCTCAAAAGCTTCACACACTCTTGATCAAGACAGTGTGAAGCAAAACCAATTTATGGTGCCAACAAGAGCTTCATCAAAGGAGTTCAACCACAATTCTCAAAAGCTTCACACACTCTTGATCAAGACAATGGGAAGCAAAACCAATTTATGGTGCCAACAAAGCTTCATCAGTGAAGGGCAACTACAACTCGTAGAAAGCTTCACACACTCTTGATCAAGACTGGTCGAAGCAAATTCAATTTATACGGTTTATCCAAACCTTCGACTACTACAAGGTGTGGCTTGCATCACAATCTCTTGCTCAACAGTGTGGAAGCAAAATTTGTATATGTTGTCATCAAATGAGTTCAACCACAATACTCAAAAGCTTCAAGCACTTTTGATCAAGATAGTGTGAAGCAAAACCAATCTATGGTGCCAACAAGAGCTTCATCAATGGAGGGCAACCACAATTCTCAAAAGCTTCACATACTCTTGATCAAGACAGTGTGAAGTAAAACCAATTTATGGTGCCAACAAGAGCTTCATCAAAGGAGTTCAACCACAATTATCAAAAGCTTCACACACTCTTGATCAAGACAGTGTGAGGCAAAACCAATTTATGGTGCCAACAAAGCTTCATCAATGAAGGGCAACTACAACTCGTAGAAAGCTTCACACACTCTTGATCAATATTGTTCGAAGCAAATTCAATTTATATGGTTCATCCAAACCTTCGACTACTACAAGGTATGGCTTGCATCACAATCTCTTGCTCAACAGTGTGGAAGAAAAATTTGTATATGTTGTCTCTCCCACATTTTCAAATTTCTAGTTTCCAAAAAAAAAAAAAAAAGGAAATTGGGAAATTCAACAAAGCTTCATCAATGGAGGACAACTACAAATTCTCAAAAGCTTCACACTATCTTGATCAAGATAGTGTGAAGCAAAATCAATTCATGGTACCCAACAAAGCTTCACCAATAAAAGCTTCATCAATGGAGGACAACTACAAATTCTCAAAAGCTTCACACTATCTTGATCAAGATAGTGTGAAGCAAAATCAATTCATGGTACCCAACAAAAGCTTCAACTCCAAAGCTTCACCTACAAAGCTTCAACACAAACGTTTCACCAACAAAAGCTTCATCAATAGAGAACAACTACAAATTCTCAAAAGCTTCACATTATCTTGATCAAGATAGTGTAAAGCAAAATCAATTCATGGTACCCAACAAAAGCTTCAACTCCAAAGCTTCACCTACAAAGCTTCAACTCCAAAACTTCACCTACAAAAGCTTCAACACAAAAGCTTCACCCACAAAAGCTTCACCCACAAAAGCTTCACCTACAAAAGCTTCACCCACACAAGCTTCACCTACAAAAACTTTTTTAAGCTTAAACCCTAAACCCTATATATATATACCCCAGAAGGAGACTCAGTACTGGACATACCCCAGAAGGAGGAGGCACCAGAGGTTGATCATTTGGAGCTTAATTAAGCCGTACAGCCCCAGAAGACGAAGGCAATAAATGTCTTTGGAACAAACTCACAAACCTCTAATGATCAAGTAAAATCTGACCATCAGATTCCTGCATCTGGTCAAACTTCCTCTTCATGTTTGTAGCATAGTCATGTGCAAGCCTGTGCAACTGTTTATTCTCATGCTTGAGCCCTCTAATCTCCTGTTTGAGACTTATCACTTCAGCCGCCAATGATTCAACTTGGCGGGTTCGAGCAAATAGGCGTTTGGCCATATTAGACACAGAACCTGCACACTGAACACTGAAAGCCAGGGAATCCTCAACAGCCAACTCATCAGACCGTTTGGAAAGTTGTTGTGATTATTATACTGTTATTGTGGTTGCAGGAATTATAGACAGAATGTGGATACAGAACCAGAACAGATGTGCGGACGAATATTTGGATATAATCGAGGATTTTATTGACTTTGCACGTACACACAACCCAGGTGCAATTAGAATCTGGTGTCCATGTAGGAGATGTAACAACACGTTAAGGGACACAATTGAAAATATTTGATTTCATTTAGTAAGGAATGGAATGGTAGAGACCTATAATACTTGGAACCATCATGGGGAACAAGTAGACCATGCTTCGTCTTCAAACACCACAAGAGTGGGCAATGTTGAACCTAATGTGGATCCTAATGAACAAGTCATGGATATTTTAAATGATGCTTTTCCATTTGCATCGACAAACACTAATCAGGAATGGGAAGATGACGTGCCTACACCAATGGACAATGCAGAATTCGAACAATATGAAAAACTATTAAAAAATGCCAACCAAGAGTTATACCTGGGGTGCGAGGGTTATTCGGTTCTCACATCCATTGTGGAACTAATGCACGGAAAAATAAAGTATCTTATGTCGAACCAGTGTTTCGATTACTTTTTGAGGTTTTTCAAGATAATGCTACCAAAGGATAATTGTTTGCAAAAAGACCATAGAAACGCACAAAAGGTGTTGAATGGTCTCAAATTGAGTTATGAAAAAATTCATGCTTGTAAAAACAATTGTATTTTATTTTATAAAGAAAATAAAGTATTGGATAAATGCCCTGTATGCAATAAGTCGAGGTTCAAAATGACATCTTAAATAGAACGACTAGGATCCCACAAAAAGTCATGTGTTATCTGCCTTTAAAACTTAGGTTGCAACGACTGTATATGTTGAAGGATACTACCACTGACATGAGATGACATAAGAAAAAATGGGTAGATGACGATGTGACGAGATGACAACTTGTGTATGCAAAACAGCGGTGTCCATGTCATTGGTGGAGGCGAAAGTACATACATTGATTTCTATGGAAAACTAACAAGTTTCGTACAATTGCTTTACAAAGACCGATGCTAAGTGATCATTTTAAGTGTCGATAGTTTAATACAAACCCAAATCGGCAGGGAAGTGTTAAAATCGATCATGGCTTACTATTTATGAACACTAACAGAACTTGGTACGATGGCGGCCCTTACATTTTGGCAAACATGGCAAAACATATTTTGTATCTAGATGACCCTAAAGTCGGGAGAGGTGGGAAATTTGTTTAGAAGATGGATAAGATGAATGTGTATGTTATACCAGAACATGACCCTACTGACGACGACGACGTCGACAACATCGTTGACCAACGTTTAGAATCTTCAATGAAAAATGATGCGGAAACACCCCTAGAGACAAATCTTATCCAAGAACCGTTTCACATACAAGGAGTGGCTTCAATCGAAATATCATCCCCTCTCCGTTGGTCGATGTGGGATGTTACAATTCACCACCCTTAGGGGTCCGACGTCCTCATCGGCACATTCGCACCACACGGCAGACTGGCTTTGATACCATTCTGTCACATCCCAGTCCCGACTCCGCCGTAGCACGATATTATCTGCTTTGGGCATACCATTCCCTCACGGTTTTGTTTCTGGGAACTCACAAGCAACTTCTCAGTGGGTCACCTATCATGGGATTGCTCTCGCGCGAACTCGGTTAACTTCAGAATTCTGATGGAACCCGAAGCCAATGAGCTCCCAAAAGGCCTCGTGCTATAGGAGGTGGGCATGTACATATAAGGCACATCACCCCTTCTCCGTTGGTCGATGTGGGATGTTACAATAATGCAATTTATTTGTGACCTGCTTTTTAAAATATATTAAATTTTCAGCTCATTACACGACGAACATGAAGGTATTCGTCGCACAAATGTTCCTTGCGTGATGACTACCTTCATTTTCGTCGCGCAAGGAGCTGAAAATTTGACTTTCTGGGCAGGCATCAAAATAATTTTGCGAAAATTTGAATTTTTTACGCTACAAATACCTTTCTCTTCGTCGCGCAAGAATCTCGGGATTTAATCAAAATGTCAAACACCTTTTCCCCTCAGTTCTTCCTCTTTGTTTTTCTCGACGCTGCAAACTTTCTTTCACTCAACCTTTCTCTCATCTCTCCCTCCGACGGCCCTCTCTCTTACTCAATCTCTGTCACCCTCTCACCCTTTCGCCCTCTCGCCATCAGACCCCCTCGCCCCTCTCTTTCACTTAATATTTGTCACACTTCTCTCTTTCTGAGGTAATTTTTCAATTTACTTAACTCTAGTGTTATACTTGTATTAGGGTTCTAAGAAGTAGTAATTGTAGGATTATTTCTTAATTTCAAATTAGGGATAGGAATTTGTAATTTTAGGATTTAATAAAGTTAGGAATTAGGGTTCTAGAAAATTTTAGGAATTAGGGTTCTAGGAAATTTTAGGAATTAGGGTTCTAGGAAATTTTAGGAATTTGTAATTTGCCTGATCCTATTGTAACTACTTTGCATGTTTCCATAAGTGTGTCATGCATATGCATTTAGATAGTACACGTTTATATATAATGGGGTGGTTGATTTTAAGGTTGTTAATTAAGTATTGGGCTTGCATATTAATTAGAAGGGGAAACTCAATATGAATCCAATTTTGTGAGTCATTTTTTAGATGAGTCCAATTATATTCCATGTCAGTCTTTTTTCATTTTCATACCAATTTACCCCTAAAATTACTTATAAGTAATCAATATTATCCCTTGATTTTAGGATTAGTATTTGTGATAAGTTTTACCTATTTGAGGTTTAAAGAATAAAATTCCCTTAATGATAGGATAATTGTTGGAATAAAATTACTTCCTATATATCTCCAAGTGAGGATACGCCTCTTCATTTCTTCTTCGTTTATCTATTCTTTCTTTTTAGTTTGTTATCTAAAACCTTTTTCTTAGTTAGGATTTATCATTTGCCTTGCGAATCTTCTTCTTCTTTATCATTGTTCAGTTTTCCTCTTCTCTCCTTAGGCTTCCACTATATATGAAATTTGATTCTGTTTGATCAAAGAATGGAGGTTGGTTGGCTTCTTTCATCAAATTGCTTGTTGTGTTCAAATTAGTTTTTGAGTTGTATTTTTACTCAAATTAATTGAGTTCATGGCCGATATTTATCTACTTGTATCACAAGATTTTGTTATATAATTGCTTCTATATGTTTTCCTATATTACTTAGTAATTTATCTTGCTTGTAGGTAGGTAAATTGTGTATTTGTACATTTCAGTTCGTTTATCTACCTGTTGATTAGATATATTTTCTTCGTTTGATATCTTACTTATAGGTATATGTACATTTATGTATTAGTACCTTTTAATTAGGTTGTATATTTTTGCAACTTAATCTATGATAAAAATATTTTATTTTATTAAAAGGTAAAGAATTGAAACGTTTTTTAAATGTTTAGTAGATTGCATATGTTTAAATATTCAAAATTTGAAAACAAAGGGTAAAATAGGTTTAAAAAATAGTTAAGTGGACCAAAATCAGAAATTTCAAAAAATTGGACTAAAAGCCAATAGTACGTGAATTTTTTGGAAGCCTATATAACATGCATATCTGATTTGGTTGAAAACAGTTTTCCTAAGTTAGCGTGTTTCTATTGATTTATTGGAAGCCTATATATAGGCATTAGATAAGATTTCTAAAGGCTGCTATAGTTTTTTGATTAAAAAAAAAAAAAAAAAGGGTTTCGTGCTGCTATCGTATCACAACATATATATGCATTGAATTTTTTTCTTTCTAATTGTGCAGATGTCGCATCTTATTAGAAGTCGTAAGGCGATGACGACTGCACCCCGTTCGATTCCCCCGCCTTCTACTTCAGCTATCACTACTCCGGCAAAAATGGACCCCAGGCCGGTTAATCCCATTGATCCGGTTGGTCCCCGAGTCTCCAAGCGCCGGCGTCATCAGCCTCTTCAGTGGCGCTACCTGTTAGCGCCAAGCGTGCTCACCGCCGCCCTCGCACGCTCGACACAACATAATCATCCATTACTGATGCCTCAGGGTCACAACCAGGTAAAGTTAAATAACTCCCTTTATTTCCTTGTGAATTTAGTTATTCATGTATTAAGTTCAATCAAAATTGTTACATACTACAATTGTGTGTTTGGTCTAAATTTGGCTTATTCAACTGTTATGATTGTTGTTGAATATCATATATTATTCATTACAATGTCCAGAGTTTGGGAAATGTTATAATTTTAGAGGAGCTTTTTCCGAAATTTCGGTATAATTTGTAGTGTTTGTTTGACTTTTTTTATTTTTTTTCAGCAAACAAAAATACCCAGGGACCTTATCGCCAGTTGAAGACAGCAAAGGTCACCCGGGTGATCAACGAACGTATCACGATCGGATACGACGATTGGCATCGGGTTGCACCAACGACGGAGCAGCATAGTGCATTGGCCCACAACATTGGTCATGTCGTTCGTACTTTTTGCCCTATACGATGGAAGTCTTGGAAGGGAATGTCGGACAAGGTGAGGATGAAGGTGCGTGATTATTTGTCGGTAAGTAGCCTGACTTTTTAATGTTTTTCCTTTAAAGTTTATATATTTATATTAATTAATGTACTTAATTAATTTGTTACATTGCAGACGAACTACAATTTCGACGACATCAACGACAATATGTTGGCGTACGCCAACAAGCTCTTCGTTGAACGGTACAAATAGTGGAAGAGCGACCTGCACCAATATTTTGAGACGTTTGATGATTCGCAAGTCGCTCGAAGGAGTTTGAGGACCGGGAAGAAAATTGGGTGTGGCTCTGTAGTCATTTTCAAGTGCCCGGCTATGTGGTATGTTTTTTTATATTAAGTCTAAAAGTATTATACGTTTCTTACTAACGTTTATTGATTTTTTTTATATTTCATTTAAATTACAACTAATATGTTTATTTTGTCTATAATAAAAGAAGGCAAAAGCCAACAAGATCAATTGGGAGAAGAAGACTCTTCTCCACCATTCAGGTTCGAGGCCCTTCTCATATAGGATGGAGGCGTGGTGGTAGGTAATAATAAATCTTTTCATATTCAATTTTTAATATGTCAGTAATATTAATTTTTTTTCGTACTAACATTTTTCTTATCTTGTTCTATTCAGGGGGTTCAACATTCTCGGAGATCGATGTCCTTGCAGACGTTTATGTTTGACCTGGGGATAAGTTGGTCGAGTCCCTTCATGTAAGTATTCTTCAATTGTAATTACTATCTTACGCATTCAAGTATCATGGTTATTATTTCAATGTTATTATTAATATTTCATGTTATATTACACATGCGACAATGATGGCGAAAAGGCAGTCGGTTCTTCAAGAATCTGCCTCCCAACTTCCTTCCGACACTCTGATGGAGTCTGTGGATTCCCATAGGATACAGGGTTTCAGATCTTTACAGACACCTTGGATCAGACTCTCAGTCGAAGGTCGGAGACGTATTGTAAGGGGATGGGGAATCCTCGGCGCGCGGGAACCAGAGCCTCTTCATCCTCGTAGTCGAAGGGCAAAGTGATAGCTTTGACAGAAGAGGTGGCCGGCCTTAGGAGTAAGCTCGCCTCATATAAGAGCCAAATGTCACTGATCGTAAAAGCCCTCAGTGAGTTCGGCATTCGTCTCTCGGATATTCGTACCTAGTCAACGTCTAAGGCCCTCTAACTCGAGCATGCCCATAACTCTGCCCCTTCCACCTCTGAGCCCATCCTCATCCCCGAGGCCTTCTTGCCCCAAGATTTCCAGCCGCCTGCGAGCCACAACCCGGTAGATTATTCCACCTTATTTTCTTAGTTTTCTACTCCTTACTTTTTAAACTTTTTCTTTGTACGTACATTTTCTTTTTATTTTAAATAAATTATTTTTCTCTTCATTACATTTTTTTATTGCAATTTAATTTTATTATTTTACTACAAAATTAAAACCAAAACAAAAAATAAATTTAAAAAATATATTTTATTTTTTGCGCGACGAATACCTTACTCTTGCATAATTTTTTGCGACTAATCTATTTTCGTCGCACAAGAATAACATGTCGTCGCGCAAAGTTCTTAGAGACGAAGATTAGTCGTCCCATGTATGTATCCAAAGGACTGCTACTCGTATCCTAGCATTTTGTGCGATGACGATCTTTGTTCCTAAAAATTTGGTGCGATGAAGGCGGAATCGTTGCGCCTTCTTCTCCACGACCAATGTGTTTATTCGTTGCGCAAAGTCTTTCTTCACGATCTTTGCGCGACAAAGTTTTCGTTGCTTTGATGTTTGTGCGACAAGAATAAGCTTTGCGCAACCAATTTGTGTTCGTTGTGCTAAATGTTAAACGTAGTAGTGAGTAGCCATTAGGACTTTGATCCAAATGTCCTCGTCGTTAAAGTTGAGGAAATCAGCTTCCTTGGGCTGGGACATTTTTCATTTGGGAAATGGACTTCGTGATCTTTAATTTAACAAATGAGATTAGAGGCTTTATACGTAATTTTCTGGTCTGGAGAATTATGTTTCTGGATGAGTATATCAGTTTTTCAGCTTTGTTTAGACACCCATAATTAATAACATATTTACAACATATCCCTCATCATTTTATTTAATGAACACATTTACTTGGACACTTAAAAATTAGAGTCACCCTATATGTGTTGTTCACGCGTGGACTTGAAAATTCGTTATACATGAGTGGACGTGTGAGGATGTGAAAGTTTAAAAGTCCCACATTGGTGAGAAAAAAAAAACCCTTATAAGGACTTATAAATAAATTAAGCTATTTTTCATAATATCAATTAATTTTGAGAACTATTATTAACACTTTAAATTTTTCATTCTACACTCTTCATAAGTGTATTTGTCTTTCTAATAATAAAAAATTTAGAATGCAAAATAAAAATTTTAAAATACCAATAATAAATTCCTTAATTTTACAGTGTAATATCAAATTTTTTCGTTGTTATATTTCACCAAAACAAGAATATATTGTCTCTTCTGGTTAAAAAAAAAAATCAAGTTTTTATTTTGGTCAATGATTCATTAAAGCCTAAGGCTAATAATTTGGTCAGTAATGATGACGGGTGGACTTTTGCTCTTTAAGTTCTGATCGATCCCACGTTATTGTGCAGTAGATCAACCCCACATTCTCTACAGAATACGCACATGCATGTACGTTCTCCTTCTCCTTCCAGTCCCACAAGCTGATTTGATAATCAAAATCCTTCTTGTCCGTCGAGTTGATTTGATAATTGAAATCGTTCATGTCCCGCAAGCTGATTGGATAATCGAAATCGTTCATGTTCAAATAAGTTTTTAAGATTATTTTTGCCAAACAAAAAGTCATTCTTGATATGAATTTATTTGTTTCATATATGTGTGTGTGAACCTTCAGATTTTCTTTCATTAGACATCAAGACTTCAAGGATAGTATTACTATTATCTATTAACTTTGAGGTTTTTTCATATTTCTAGTGGACTGTACAACTTGTGTTCTTTCAAGTATAAAATTGTTTATTTTTCCCTTGGCTTCGTTACATCAAAATATTAATGTTATTATGTGTTATTAACTATAACCTTACCATTATAGTGTAAACAATTATATAGTAAATTTTGACGATTATATTGTAACCTTAAGCTCATCTCTAGTCATGGAGAGCTAAATGAAGACTTGGTTCCGGTTCCTAATTAGCCTAATTGTTAGACTGAAACCTTATTTGTTTAAATATTTTGATTGTGGTATTTAGCATAATTTAAGAGGTTTAACTCATGCATTTATGTATTTAATGTCCCACAAATTATGAAATTTGAACAAATTCAAATAATATTTTTAAAATATAGTAAATATGTCACATCCCCGCCGGGTCCACCACATCCCGGGCCCGCTCTACCACCGTAGCACGATATTGTCCACTTTGGGCTTACCATTCCCTCACGGTTTTGTTTTTGGGAGCTCACGAGCAACTTCCCAGTGGGTCACCCATCCTGGGAGTGCTCTGGCCTCATTCTCGCTTAACTTCGGAGTTCCTACGGAACCCGAAGCCAGTGAGCTCCCAAAATGCCTCGTGCTAGGTAGGGATGTGAATATACATTTAAGGATCACTTCCCTGGGCGATGTGGGATGTTACAATCCACCCTCCTTAGGGGTCCGACATCCTCGTCGGCACACTTCTAGCCAGGGATTGGCTCTGATACCATTTGTCACATCCCGGCCCGAGTCCACCACATTCCGGGCCCGCTCTACCACCGTAGCACGATATTGTCCGTTTTGGGCTTACCATTCCCTCACAGTTTTGCTTTTGGGAGCTCACTGGATTCGGGTTCCGTAGGAACTCCGAAGTTAAGCGAGAAGGAGGTCAGAGCACTCCTAGGATGGGTGACCCACTGGGAAGTTGCTCGTAAGCTCCCAAAAACAAAACCGTGAGGGAATGGTAAGCCCAAAGCGGACAATATCGTGCTACGATGGTAAAGCGGGCCCGAGATGTGGTGGACCCGGGCCGGGATGTGACAAATGGTATCAGAGCCAATTCCTGGCCGGAAGTGTGCCGACGAGGACGTCGGACCCCTAAGGAGGGTGGATTGTAACATCCCACATCGCCCAAGGAAGTGATCCTTAAATGTATATTCTCATCCCTACCTAGCACGAGGCCTTTTGGGAGCTCACTGGCTTCGGGTTCCGTAGGAACTCCGAAGTTAAGCGAGAAGGAGGCCAGAGCAACTTCCCAGTGGATTCGTGTTAGGTAAGGATGGGAATATACATTTAAGGATCACTTCCCTGAGCGATGTGGGATGTTACAAAATACTTAAAAATCAATAAGTAAAGTAATATTGTTCTTCACAAAATTATAGCAAAAAAAATAGTGTACCCATATAATTAGCATAGGTACATTTAGCAAAATTAAAAATGGGTACAAATAAATTAAAAAATATGGGTACAAATACAAATAAAAGTTTAAAAAATATGGGCACAAAAAGAAATTAATATATGGGTACAAATTAAAACTAAAAAGAAAATTGGTACAAATTAAAAATGGGTACAAACTAAAAATGAAAATATATAATTAAAAATTTAGCCATAAATATCAATATACCTATATAATATTTCTAACAATAAATGAATATATTTAGAAATACAAAATATTTTGTTTTTGAAATAATTAATGACGTTTATTAAAACTTAAGAACCTTGATCAAAAATTGAAAAACAAGTAATGTTTTAATCAATAGAGTAACAAAAAGAATGATGAGAACCTAATTTCTCCAATAATAATTTAGAGTTAAATTTTTCATTCTCCAAAACCTTTTCATATTGGCTTGAGATGTACATGTTGGGCCTACCAAGGGGCTTGCTATATGTAATCACCCCTTATCAAAATTTAGCTATGTTTATTTTTAACAGATTCATTTTATCCCTAGGCTGGAGATGGACACAAATTCAAACTAAACAATTATTATGTAATGTTAAACAATAAACTTTGACGATTATAACATAATCTTATTAAAATAAGGGTACTAGTACTGTCATAACGGAAGTGGGTTCAAGCACTCCATGATAGATCTATCCCCAATCAATTTGGATGTAAATAAATTTACTATTTATCTCCTAGCTAATACATGTATAATATAATACAAAATAAAATGATGAGGCAAACTCACACACATGGCACAATCGTAGGGTGTGGACCGTGCGGTGCTGTGCTGGTTGATGCAGTAGAAAGAAAAATAAAAACAAAAGTACTTTGGCTTCTAGTTATGGAAAGAAAAACATAAGTACTGGAAAGAAAATAATGTTTCCATGTACAAGTAGGATATACAGAAAGAAAAACAAAAGTACTTTGGCTAGGTATTGAAAATTCAAGTCCTCCTCTCATTGCCAATCTGGGAAGTTCTTTGAGTTCTCCATTTTGCTACTTTGAGCGATTGAGATGCCCTCTCTGCACGACTAGCAGCTTGGCAGCAGGCACTTAGAGAGCAGGTGGAGTTCCTTTATGCTCTTGGGCCTCCTCTCTGAGAGAATCTCTGGAAAAATGATAACATTCCTGTGTACATTATGCGTCCATTCAACACAGTATATTTCCATTTCAAAATTTGTATTACCCTAAATGCCAAAGATGAGAGTTTCCTTTATTAGATTGTGAATGTTCAGGAAGAATTCTAGGCATTTTGCTGTTTTTTGCTTTATGTTGTCTTATAAAAAAACAATTATGACTATGCAAGGAGATATTTTTCAGTATGCTCGAAACACATGTACATACACTATTATAAAAATAAAGGGACACTTGAAGAAAGAAACTTCTACCTATTTGTATAATAACATATAACGCACCGCCGCGTATTCCAAACACATTGAAAAATCTCTCATATGCAAGGACCCCAACCATGTCGAATTATATAATGATTTTCTGGCCTATCTAAGGAAATACATCCCCCTTATTTTTGAAAAAAAAAAATTCAATAATTAGGTTTACAACCAATCAAGAACTAATTCCAAGGGGCCCAATTAATATGCGAGGCACACAAATATACAGGGTCGAATCACACAAAACATAGTTATAATATGCATTTTATCAGAGAAAACTCATGCTTAGAATCTATGTATAATATGTGTATAACATTCATCTGGTTAATTTTTAATTGGGGTATGGTATTCACACACATTTTTTTACCTCTCACACACCATTCTCAATTCTGACCGTCCGGCTCGAATGATCATGAATTAAAGAATATCAAATGATTGATATTAATAAGAAGCTATGTGAGAAGTAACAATGATTATGTGAATAATATCATCGTTTCAAATTACATTGTGAGTAGAAACAGTATAAATCTCACATTAATATATAAGATATTGGAGAAAGTTAAGAAAAGTTCCCTTTTTGCTCACCCCTTATAACCCAAAGTAACCGTTACCGTTCTCGTGTCTCAAATTAATTCAACCCAACAACCAGAACAAAAATAAAAAAGGATTCTTTGCTTTCTTATTAAATTATTGAACTTAAGTTTAAAGATTATTCTTTGTAGATATTTTGGTTGTTCGGTTTAATATAAAATAATAATCGAACCCAATTTGCTCTCCTTCGTTTATCCCGTAGAAATTTAATATTGATTTGGTTGTTAAGTATTTTGGTTTAGTTTTAAACTGGAACCTCGAATATAGTGATCTCCTGGATCTTTAGACTCCAAAGGGATTAAGGTTCTATGGTTTGGACCTCCCTAATTCAACAAGTCGTTCGGAAAGATGGTGATTTGCAGTGCCATCGCCGCAGTTTGTCACGGGACACGGCCAATTGGGATAAGAAGAGGGAGAGACAGAGATGATGGGAATTGTTTAACGTCAGTTTCGAAATAAATGTTATACTAAATGATGTGGCATATTTTAAGTCATTGAATTTTATATCGGACTAGACTAAGCGAAATGTAGAAAAAAATTTGAGAAAGCTAAACGTAGAGATTCGAAAAAAGCTAAATGTATAGACTCGTAAAATACAATTAGATTGTAGAGTTGAGCACTTATTTTTTGAGCTCTATACTCTAAATTTTGCAACGGCAAGTCTTCTCAGAAAGGGGTTTATAAACTTAATTTAATTCAGCCGTATATATAAGAATTTTTCAAGAAGCAAACCACTAAAAACTCTTGATGTGACATAGAGAAAGAAGGGTGGGAGGTTTGGGACTAGCAATGTCTTTTAAATGTCCCTGTTCTAATATTCCTTTATACTATTATTCATCTCTTCTTCTCATAAAACTCACTCGAGATCTAAAGTAATTAGCTTGCTGTGTGCTTGAAAACACTATAAATACAACCATACAAGGATTCCACTCCCAAGCAATATAAGGAGTGCTATTAGTTCCTCCTGAATTGACTTATCCATTAATCTTTTCTTTTTACACTCTCTCTTCTCTCTCTCTCTCTCTCTCTCTCTCTCTCTCTCTTAAAATGAAAAGAGCCTCGGAGCCTCTGGTTGTTGGGAGAGTGATAGGAGATGTTCTTGATTCCTTCACTGCAACAACAAAAATGTCTGTCACTTACAACACCAAGCTAGTCTGCAATGGACTTGAGCTCTTTCCTTCTGTTGTCACAGCCAAACCTAGAGTTGAGATTCAAGGAGGGGATATGAGATCTTTCTTTACTTTGGTATATATAAATCGATCTGTTATTAATGAATTGATTAGTTCTTGTTCGTATTTAACCATCATTATATTACTCCCTAATCCTTACTCTCCCTTATTGGCATATTAATTTGATGTTATTGTTTTGAAGTCTTGTGATAGTTTTCTTAATCTTGCAGGTGATGACAGACCCAGATTTTCCTGGCCCCAGTGATCCTTATCTAAGGGAGCACCTGCACTGGTATACACCACCACTATGAATTTATTTATATTTTTTTTGGTTACACGTATGAAATCACTTAACCTAGCTTTAAAGTGGAAGGTTAACCTAGATACAAATCAATTTAATTTGTTCTATCGAAACAAATTAATTTGATTAAAAGACAAAATAAACATTATGGGCCGTAGATTTTACGGTACTTTATTGAAAAAATAAAACATCAGTACATTTTAACATACACATGATGTTCAAAATTACACTACAAGGTTAGGTTCAAGTGAATAAAAAAAGAAAGATGTGATTATACTATAATAAGGTTGGTAGTTACATTGTGGACGTTCTATTACATTGTTAAGGTAGGTTTTTGTACTTTAATGTAATTGAATAACAAAATTAACGTTTATTATTACACTATTGATGTACTATACGTGTGTTATTACTACGAACATTATGAACTTACACAACATCATAATCGTGTTACCACATGACGTCAACATACAAGATCTAAGGTAAAGTTACACTATAATCGTTCAAATTTACCCTCCAAGGTCACATGATTGTCTAACGTTACATTTAATTACTTCAAATGACGTTGTGGACGTTAGATTACACTGTTAATGTAATATATTATAGTTGAACGTTAATGCATTACAGTTAACGTTCAAATTAAATAACACTAGTACTTTATTTTTTTATTCAGGTATCATAGATGGACCTAAACATTACATTAATTAATTTCAGCATGCTATATATATTCTCATAAAGTACTATCATTTCTCAAAGCCCTATAAAGTACGTAGGCATTTTCATCAAAAAGAAGAGGAAGAAAAAGTAGGCATTTTCAGCAAGAAGTAGAAGAAGAAAAACTGTCGACAATATTAATGTCCTTCTGTACTTGTTAAGCATCAATCATAGTTACAAGCTGTAAAGAGCTATAAACATGCAAGGAAAAATTGTCGAGTACAAAACTAACAAAATTTACGACTGTAGTCCTTCTGTACTTGTTATACCTTTGCCGTATTTTTGTGCTCGTTTGATTTTTTTTTCATACAAAACTAACAAAAATTTCTCAAATTAACAGGATTGTGACAGACATTCCAGGCACCACAGATGCCACATTTGGTAAGTCCTACATATACAAGATATGAGCATTCATGGTGTTTGTTTCCCTTTCTTTCAATAAGTTGGCTAATTTAGGGTTTAATCAATCGTATTAACAGGAAGAGAGGTGGTGAGTTATGAGATGCCGAAGCCCAACATTGGCATCCACAGGTTTGTGTTTGTTCTTTTCAAGCAGAATCAAAGACAATCAATCAACACACCTTCCTCGAGGGATCACTTCAGCACTCGAAGCTTCGCGGCTGAAAATGACCTGGGTCTTCCTGTCGCTGCCGTCTACTTCAACGCGCAGAGAGAAACTGCAGCTAGAAGACGCTAGCTAGTAGCTCTACCCAGAACTCCTCCATCCATCATCCATATATATGTTAAATAAAGGCTTCTTTAGAGATAGGCCATTGTAACTTTTGTTTCCCAATAACCTAAATTTTAACTTATTGACATGTGAGAAAATAAGTAACATGTTATTACAAATTATTTACAATGTATGCCACAATATCTTAATTATGTTAAAATAATTATTATTACCTAAAATAATTATGAATTTCGTCGAGTATTAATAGGCATGATTTCAGATTTTGTTTTTTCCCTCTGAAATTTTTATTTTTTATTTTTATGTTTCTGAAAAAAAAAGGGAACAACTGGTGTGGCAAGCCACCCCCTTTTGGGGCTGTTTTCGAATCGGAAAGGCTATGGGAACTTTTATCCTGCTTGGCCACAGTCAAGCAGACTTTTATCCAACTTTTTTTTTAAAGTCATTTAACATTTTAAATTCCAAATAATAGGTTTAATTAATATGCTCCTCATTAGACCACACAATTACTTACATGATGCATGTAATTAACAAGAATAAACTCCACAAGTTAATTAAGAGAGAGAAAAGATACTCCTGCTGTGTGTGTTTCTGTAATTTTCTTGCTCTCCGATCAGATTTTGTATTGATTTTCTGAAGGTTTCAAGTTGCATCTGATCAGATTTTATGGGGTCCTTTTTATCTTTTTTAACTGGAAAGTTATAACGGGGGAGGAGGAACGACCAACCAATTAATATCCCACCACCTGTCTTTTTAGGGTTTTGGCTTCTTCAACTGGAAAAGTACCGAGTTCAAATTTGTGTGTAGCAATTAACCTTAACAGCGCTAACTCTTTAACCCCAACTCTGTTATATCCTATATACAAAATTATAAAATCATAACTCGTCGATCTATACGACTCCTCCGAGGACAACATCCAAATGTTAATCGACACCGACGATTCCTACACCCAGTCCACCTGTAAAAATATCCGCCGGGCCATCACCAACGTCAGATCTGCCGATTCCGGCGATGTCCTCTTTTATGACGGCTGTGGAGCCCGATTAAGGGATCGGATAGAATAAGGGAGGAGACTGATTGCCGAGTAATTAGAAGATTTTTAAGATTTTTTTGATTTTTTTCTTAAGTGAAAAAATTGGGATGAATGATTGAGAAAGATGAGTTATGGGGACAACATTTGAAGATTAAGGCCCGAATATTTAGAAGACAATCAATGGAGATAGGCAATTGATCAGATTTGAGAACAATAGTGGTGTATATAATTGCATGGTTCAGTGCTTGGACAGAAAAGCTGTGTGGAAAGTTGAACAGAATAAGATCGTTCCATCAGAGGAATAGTGGTGAAGAAGAAGAGCCGTGCGCAGAAAGCGAGTGAGAGACACTTGGTATTATTAATTTATTGTTTTTTTAGGAGATAAAAGAGTTGAATTTGGGGTGTTTAGTGAATGGTTAGGTGTCAAAAAATTAGACGGACCAGAAAAAGGCCACACACCAAAATGAGCACAAACAGGCCCTCTGAGCAAATCACTTTTCCTGTTCCTCACTCATATTTTGCACGTCCAAGAACAGAAATTCGTAGGATTTGACACCAGCCAATGCAGTCACACCACGTCCAGCTATCTATCATGTCCAATCTTGTAAAAGAAGAGATAGGTACGTACTTTTCAAAGGGCTAGTGGTAAATTTATGGGAGGGATAAGCTACGGGTGGTGATATCTACATAGGGATTGCTACAGTTCTATTTGGTGACAAAAATGTTATGTTCATCTCTATAATTATAAAAATTAATTATATCTATAATCAGGATCTGTCTAGAAATTTTTGAGTTTGGGACGACGTAAAAAAATGTGTCCTCACTTTATATAAGAAAATTATTTGTTTTCACACGTAAGATATCGATAAAATTATACTTAGAAAAACACTTCAAACTTAATAATTTAGAAACAAAGAAAACTAATTTATTTTGTATCGTGAGAAGGAACAAAAAAACTCTGGGTTTACAAGTAGATAGATACTAGTTTTGTTTTCCATCTGAACTTTTAAAGTGTTTTTGTATAAATCGTGATGTGTTTTTTCTTATTTACTAACCTTGTCAATATGGGACTAAAAAAATAATGATATTTTTGAGTATTTAATTGATATGTATAAGTAATAAATTGGTAGTAAATTAAACTTTTTTATGACACATTATATGATTTGCAAATTTGGTCTAAAAAGTTAGTCAATGCATTACTCTTTGTGAAAGATTAGACTTGAATTGGAACAAATGTTTAAAAATAACAACCCACATAGCTACTAGCTATTAATTAAAAATAAATTAACAACCAAACAAAAATTCATAAAAATTGAAAAGAATAAACATACACTTAGCATTTCGAACTTAGGACCTCTTGTTAATTTTAAACAACAAAAACCATTGATTCTAATTAAACTTCTTGATCATTTGGCCAAATTTTATATATTTATACTCTTATGAAACAAAATTTGTAAAAATTGAAAAGCAAATAAGCACACATGGTGTTTTGAAACCAAGACCTCCTCATTAATTTCAAACAACAAAACCACCAATTCTATTTAAACTTCTTTGTCATTAAACCAAATTTTATAAATTTATACTCTTATGAAAACATATATAAATATATCACCCTAATAATTTTGGTGCCTCCAATTATTTTCGGCCCCAGACGGTCGCCCTGCCCGCACTGGGCCTGGGCCGGCCCTGTCTATAATTGCAAATTAACCATTGGAGATTATTCATAACCATACCCATTGGATAATGAATTCCCCATCAGTTAACGTACGATTATATCTCTCTCCATTAATACCAAAAATATAGTCGTTCAATTGACTCATTATAATATAATATATATTAATTTCGTTAATAAATATCCACGTCCAATCATAAAAACATACCAATGTTTTTTGGAGTTGTTCATGATAAGCCAAATATGATAAATTGGTCCAATGAAAAAAAGAGAGAAAAGAATGACAAAAGCAAATACAACAACCACTAATGAAGAAAGACAAAGTAACTTTTCAAATAATTCTAAAACTTGTGACGCCAAAACTAGAGCATTGAATTTAAAACATTGATGAGGTTGGCTGATCTTTGATCTCTACTATAAACACCATTGAATTCTCATTGGTTTTGATTCAAAACTTTTGAACTTTCCCACAAAATGCAACTATTAATTCTCAATTCTCAAGGGAATGAGTTCGGTGAAAATACGTATATTACACAATACTATATTATATATCTATAAGTTATATTATATATAATATGTATTATTCGAGTCGGATTCGACAACGGAAACAGATCGAAAACCCCTATAACTATATCCAAAACTATAACCCAATAATATTTCCGATTTTTCCCCATATCCGAAATATACCTGAATTTTCATCCCCAAATCCGTTCCATTCGAGTGGTTATCTACGGTTATCGAGTTAATCGGTTTGAATTGCCATCCCTATACACTCATTTTTATCTCCTACACACTCTTTATTAATTATGTTTTTTGTTCTTCTTCAATTCTTTCGAGTCGAAAATTAAAAGGAATGTGTAGGAGATAAAAAATGGTATGTAGATAGCACCACCCTAAACTATTTACATATGGGAATGCTAATAATCTTCTCAGTAGGATATTCTTTTTCGGCTCTTGTTTTTATTTTGAAACGATGTTGTCATTGAAATTATCTAATTTGTATTTCACTCCTTAAAGATTAGTTCTACAAAATATCAATCAAATTAGAAATCGTTTAACTATTCGATTAATGTTGTTTAAATGAGAGTTATGGTTCATCCATATATTGGATAATCGTTAGAAACTAAATGACACACCCCGACCTAGATCGAGGCATGTTGGCCGTCACGTAAGGGTGACGTAGCCATGTACACAGTGCGGAAGCAATAAAGATATAAGGAAATGCGAATAAATAAAAACCAACTAACTAGAGCACTAGATAAGGTAAGGTGCAAGTGCGACATTAAGTGTGAGTTTACAATCAGAGCATAAGTAGCCTAAGTGCAGTCTAGCAAGATGAACACTAATTATACAACAACAAAGATAATCCTACATTGGTAATAATCTGTCAGAGCTGCCGTGAATTCCTCGTAAGCCACCGACAAGCACTCCTAACTAGAACCTGGAGGGGCACAAAACAGAAAGTGTGAGTGGGCAAAAACAAAGCTTTTCAAAACTATTTCATTTAACAAAAGTTCTAACCTCTCGCCGTAAAACTTGTATAATTTCCCAGAAAATAGAATGCATATAATATAGATACATATCTCAAAACCATGCTCAGAAAACAATATTCATAAGTATGCCATGCCAAATATCTCAAAATAACAGAATAAGTAACTCAGGTGAAATAACATATCAGCCGGATCCACCTAAAGTGGCATGTATGGCTGAATCTATAGCTCAACAAGTATGCCTGCACATGAGTCGGAACTACCTAAAGTGGTATGTACGACAGGACTGAGTGTAAATAAATAAATACGCTATAGTGCTACGATCACGTGAAGATTGTGCGAATAATCGCGGGTCACCTACGAGTCGGAACCACCTATAGTGGTCTGTACGACAAGACTGTGCACCTAACTTGGATCCAAGGTGAGCGTATGGTATGGGAGGTGAACATCACGTGAAGGCATGTACCCTGGCCACGGGCGGGAGCACTAACACCGGGGTGCAGGTTTATAAATTCTCAACACATCTCACATCATCATCAAATCACATATAAACAGTCTACAACTTACCTGGTACTTACCTGAGCGTCCACAGCGTCAAATCATATTTATGCATAATATACTAATTCATACTCTAAGTATAAATCAATATGCATGGCATTTCAAAACATAATTTCATTTAAATGCATTTTCTGGGAAAAATACCAAGTATATAAGTACATACTGAAAACCAAATGCCCACTCACTGATATGTGGAAGGGTCGTAACCCCCGAGCCTTGCTTGACTACGCTCATCCTCAGGATAGGTCTCACCTATGTGCGAAACAACTATATAAACGTTATTTAAAGCACAGACACAAAACTAGGAAATAACTTCTCATACATTGCTCAATTGGGGTATTTGAATATACCACCATGGTCTACTCAACCTCAGGAACACCCCCATACTTTTAGAAAAAATTTCCGAGCACTCACGCGCAAGCTAAGGTACGGCCAGACGCGAGACCCACGCGGAGGCACGTGCCTGGCATACCAAACGGATTACCTAACGGCGTTAGGGAATATTCCGTTAAAATCAGCATATACCGTTATAATTACTTGACGGTGTTAAAATATTTCGTCAACTTTGACGGAATATTCTCCTTGGTTCGCCGGAGTCTGGCGCCGGTGCCACTGCTATCGCCGGAAACTAGAAAAATTTTAGAACTTCATATCTCTTCCATTTCTCAACCAAATTCAATGAAATTTGTACCAAAATGAAGCTTAGAACACATTCTTACCACTTTGGGGACCTAAATTCAACGGAAACTCGCCAGAAAAACTCGAGGAAACCGGCCAAACCCTGCAACTATATAAACCCGAGTGTCTTTACGTCAAAACCACTCCAAAATTGATCCAACGTGCTAGAAAAGTAAGAATAATACCTTCTTCGGTCTCAAAACAACTTAAAACCTTCGCGATCACGTCAGAGGAAAAATCACCCCTCGCCGGAGTTCAGATATCTTGATTTCTACAGGTCCCTTCCTCAAACAAAAGGTACGACTCTACTCCTAAGCTTGTAAAGAGTTCAAAAACGTCCTCATCTAGCTCGATCCGTGAGTGATTAAGCTAGTTGGGAGGTTGACCGTACGTATTGTATGGATAATGGAAGGAAATCGAGAGGGAGAGAGAGAGAGTCAACGAGATTGGTTGGTGTGTGTGTGTGTGGTCCAGATTTGTCACCAAACAAAAACAAACAAAATCTTAAGTTCCAATTGGGTCCAAATCTTTAGGAAAGGAATTAATTGGTCAAATATTAAGCTCAACACAACACAACTCAATGTCAAAGGGTAAATTAGTCAATTCACACCATCGATAAAATATATTTCGAGACGGGCTGTCACACTAAACGATTTCAAATTTTAGTATTTTATGGCAAGATGATCTTGAAAAGGTGCCTCAAAAAATAAATGGGTTGGATCATCATGCCACATTGAAAAACAAAAAAGAGAACAGAAAAATAGAATGAGAATGTGCAAATAAGAAAGGTTCTAGCATTTTCCTTATATATATTTGGGTTAGGAACCAAGGAAACATGTTTTTGTCACATATTTTGACACTTATTTTGTAGGACCCACTTTATAATATAGGTAGTTTGGATTGTTAAAATATATATTACGAAGTGGATCCTACAACATATGCGTCAAAAACATGTATCCTTGAATCCTAACTGTTTATATGTTACCCTATGCTCTCTCTCTCTCTCTCTCTCTCTAAATAAATATATATATATATATATATATATATATATATATTTGTTTTTTATGTAATATATTAGAATTTCTTTAGTTGTTAGATAAGTAAGAAATCAATTGATCCATAGAAAAGTTTATCCTTTCTAATATAAATTTAAGGCTTAAATGTCAAAATGGTCATTGTGTTATAGTCATATGGCCAATTTAGTCCCCGTGTTTTCGATTTGGCTATTTTAGTCCTCATGTTTGTATATGTTAGCCAATTAAAGACATTTCATTCAATTTCTTTTAAAAAATTCATAAGAAAATTTATATGATATATAATTACCCTTTCTCTTTACAGAAAAATGAAAGTCAACGAGAAATAACACATATAAGAGATAAAACTTTCAAAATCTAAAAAATGATAAGGTTGTGACATAGAAAAGAGCGGGGGTAATGTTAGGGAGGAGGTCGGGGAGTTGGGAGGAGAATATTTTTCTTTTAATTTTTAATTTTATTTCATTTTTTAATATTTTAAATCAAATAAATAATATATAAATAAGTTTATAATAATTTATAAAAAAAAAAATTTACAGAAATTAGATGGAATGTCCTTAATTAGCTAAAAGAGATAAACACAAGGACCATTTTAACATTTATATAGGAAGTAAAGCTTTATGTTTGTTAATTGATAACAAACAAAAAACAAATTGTCATACTAAAAGTAGGACATCGTAAAAACCCCTCTCCATAGAGCAAGATGAAAACCAAGAGAGGGGTGAAATTAGAGCTACATTCTAGGCAGCTGGAGTAATTTTTTTTTTTATATTTATTTTGGGATTGTTTTATTCACACCCTACCTTTTGTTTACTACACCTCATTTACTTAATACATTCCACATTTATTTTTTAGACTAAAATTTATCTTAATACACCCCGCATATTTTCCAATACTATCCTCACACCCCACACTTTCTACATATACCCCACACTTTCCACTTAAAATCCAAATCAAATCATGTGTTCGTCTCACAAGTTCATCTTCTCCACCATTTTCATAAACGGGCATTGTCGAATGATCATGGGTAGAAATTTCTATGAGGTGTAAAGAGAAGGTGGTTCATCTTCAAATCAATGGTTTAGGGTTTATGAAGAAAAAGTTTAACCAAACTCCATTAGTATCATCTTGCTTCTTTCTTTGTGCATCTTTGAGGACTCCACTTTTTTCAGGACTCCACTTTTTCCTCTAATTTGGACATGAGATATGTCGAGTTAAGGGGGTTCTCAAATGGTTTATCATCTATTAAGAAACTCGAATCAAGTACGAAACAAAAAATTTCTCATATTCTTTTTTCAATTTTTAATTATTCCATTTTGGAGTTTCTATCAATTAAGAATCTTAGGGTTTCTCTATTCAATTAACTACAAAGATTTTTGTCCATTTTGCGGGGTTAGTTTTCAATAAACTTCATCGATTTCTATCAATTAGGGATTTTAGATTTCATGTGTACATATATCCATCTATACTCATCTTGTTTGGTAGTTGTTAGAGTTTTGTTCTACAATGGATGATAAGAGTGACTTTGAGAGCTTGAAGAAAAAAATATGAAAACAATTTGGGGTGTATTCAGAAAATAATTTTATTTTTTTAATTCAAATGTGGCCTAAATAGTCATTTTGTAACATCCCACATCACCTAGGGGAGTGGATCATGTAAGCCTTATATGTATATTCCCATCTCTACCTAGCACGAGGCCTTTTGGGAGCTCACTGGCTTCGGATTCCATCAGAACTCCGAAGTTAATCGAGTTCGCACAAGAGAAATCCCATGATGGGTGACCCACTGGGAAGTTCTCATGTGAGTTCCCAGAAACAAAACCGTGAGGGCGTGGTCGGGGCCCAAAGCAGACAATATTGTGCTACGACGGAGTCGAGCCCGGGAAGTGGTGGGGGCCTGGGCCGAGATATGACAATTTGGTATCAGAGCCAATCCCTGGCCGGAAGTGTGCCAACGAGGACGTTGGGCCCCTGAGGGGGGTGGATTGTTAAACCTGGCATTCGTGTCTTGTTTTCCATGTTCGTGTCATTTTCGTGTCATACCCGATATCTTAACGGGTCATGTCGTGTAACACCCATCAAAATAAACGGGTAAAATGACCCGACCCGAAATCGACCCGATAATATTAACAGGTAATATGACCCAACCCGTTACCCTTTAAGGAAAATATATTTTAAATCAATAAATAATCAAATGAAAAAAATAATACTAAATAAGTATATACATATCATATTGTCACATCCAAAACATAAAAACGCATTTTTCTTGTAAGTATATTTTCACTTACATAAAGTCTTTAATAGTTTTTTTATTAATGTAGAAGTGTAAAAAAATATAGAAAAAATATATAAACGCTCGTAATGACAAGCTTTACAACTTTCATGAAGAGCTTAACTTCAAAATTCGCCACTATAATCATATAAATCATAGATCAAAATTTAACCGTTGATTGTTGTTTACATTTACGCTTCATTGTTCTCATCAAATTTTGTTTTTTCATATTTTCTTTTTTGAAAACTTGATCTATTAGAGGATGTAGGAAGATGAACGGTTTGGATCATTGATATTATATTCAGAGTTTTACGGTTAGTGAAAATATTGCTTGATGTTTATAAAGTTTCTACAAACTATATGACATTGACTCATATTTCAGTTAACCGTAAATATCAAAACGTGATATCAAAGATCTGAACCATTCATCTTCTTACATCCGCCAGATGATCATGTTTTCAAAAAAGAAAATTTTAAAAATGAAATTCAGTAAGAAGAATAAAGCATAAATGGCAATCGACGGTTAAATATAAATTTAAGGTTTATGAATTATAGTGTTGGATTTCGAAGCTAACCCCTTATGAAAGTTGTAAAGTTTGTCACTATGAGTGATTGTATATTTTTTTTACATTTTTTACACTTCTACAATAATTTTTATTAATTTTATTAATTTTGCCCTCAAATAAAAAACATTATTCATGAAGGTTTGGAGGATTTTAAAAATCTAAACGATAATGTAAGTGTAACCATTATCTACTCGTGGAGGAATAATGATGAATCACGAGTGTTTATATATCCTTTCACATTTTTCATGCTTGTATGTATGTCTTCTTAGTTTTTGCCTATACAAATACTATATTAGTTTATTTTAATTTTGGACAACAGCATGTTAAGTAAAATTTATCCTAGTAATGATAATAAGGAACTCTCATAATAAAAATAAATAATGACTAAATTTTTTTTTAAAAACTTATATAGAATAATAATACAAAACTATATATTTAATATGGAATATATTGTATATGTTAATATGGCTATTGTATTTTATAATAAATCTTTTAGTAATTAAACTTTAAAATTATCAAAATAATTTTTTTCTTAACGAGTCGAAACGGGTTACCCACGTGTTACCCGCTTGTATACCCGTTAAGAACCCGTTATTAACGGGTTCTTAACGGGTCACCCAATAACGACCCGATAAGTTATCGTGTTGACCCGAAACCCGTTATTTTCGTGTCGTGTCAGAAATTGTCGGGTCTATGGATTGTAACATCCCACATCTTTTAGGGGAGTGGATTATGTAAGCATTATATGTATTAGGGCTGGAAAAAAATCCCGAAAATCCCGAACCAAACCGAAAAAATCCCGATCCCAAACCGAAAAAATCCCAAACCGAAAATTCCCGAACCGATCCCAAAAATCCCGAACCGATCCCGAATCATTTGGTATGGGATTCGGGATTGCTCATTCTAAGTTTGGGAATCCCGAAAATCCCGAAAATATATTATATATATATAATTATATTTAGAATAATTGCAAGTTTGCAACCATTGGATTGTTTCAAAACAATCTGGGTCCCCATTCTTTGTTTCAAAAAGAAGCAAAATTTCAGTGTTCTGGAGAGTTGAACCCGTGACAGGGAGCATGAACTAGAGGCCCATTTTAGCAACAAGAGGCCCATTTCCTCACCTCTCTCTCTCACCACCCACGCCACGAGCCCAGAGCTGTGAAAGCTATTTCCTTAATTTCCTCTCTCTCTTCATTTCTCATGGAACTGAAACCTTTAGCTTCTATCTTCAACCCAGAACGTCAAAACATGAATCCATCTCCATCTCTGTCAAAAAGGGAACCTAGCCATGACGATCTTTGGTTCTAGCCCAGATTGTCACCATCGTGCATTCCTCTGCGAAACCCAAGGTAATGAGCTCTCATTCTCTCTGCAATTATGGTCTCCACTTGGCGATATCTGAAATTAAAATGCATCCAACCATTTTTCTGCAATTGGTATGAATTTTCTAGGTGGAGTCTGCTTATACCAATTTTGAATTTTCTGCAATTGGTATGAATTTTCTAGGTTTATACAAATCCCGAACACGTCCCGAAATCCCGAAAACAATTCGGGTATCCCGAAATTTGGGAATCCCGAAATTTCGGTTCGGTTTCGGGTTGTAAAATACCGTCCCGAAAATTATTGGGTTGGGAATCGGGCTTTGGGTTTCGGTACGGGATCCCGTCCCGATCCAGCCCTAATATGTATACTCTCATCTCTACCTAGCACGAGACTTTTTGGGAGCTCACTGGCTTCGGATTCCATCGGAACTCCGAAGTTAAGCTAGTTCGCGTGAGAGCAATGCCATGATGGGTGACCCACTGGGAAGTTCTCGTGTGAGTTCCCAGAAACAAAACCGTGAAGGCGTGGTCGGGGCCCAAAGTGGACAATATCGTGCTACGGCGGAGTCGAGCCCGGAAAGTGGTGGGGGCCCGGACCGGGATATGACACATTTCATAATATGATATATAAGTTATTTAATAATAAATTTTTATGTGGAGTGTATTAAAAAATATGTGGGATGTTAATAAAAAAAATCCTTTAGTTTTCTGTTTCAAGCTAAAATTCAATAGAGTTGCCTACGCAACTTAATAAATGGCAAGATCGATTTGAACGAATCATACAATATAATTTACTTTGCATGATAGGCTCAAGAATCGAATTTTATTTTATTTTACGACTTTTAATCTGAAATGCGAATTTCTAAAAAACCATCATATAAACTCATCATATAAACTATTATCAAGAAACAATTGTAGCACCTAAGTTTCTCAAACAATCTAGCTGCTAGAACTCCGCGTGAAGAGGCCTAAAAAGATAAACCCTTAATCGTCTAGAAAAATTAGGGCTGGAATATTTTGTAATATATTGACTTACCGATCGAATCAAACCAGTCGACTCATATTGGTACGGTAATATTTCGGCATATCTTCAAAATTGGTTGGCATGGAACCGAACCGATCCATCAACGGCAAGGCTTTAGTTTGATTTTGCTATATCTGCGATCCAAGGAATAAGCTTTGGTAAACTCTGAAAAATATCAATATTTTACATGGCATTTTGTGTGAAGAGGCATTTGTTCAAGGTGAAGTGATAAGTCCATATTATACCATATATTTTACCCTCATCTTATTTATAGTTTATTAGTTATTTTGGTAGAATTTTGATACTTTGTTATATATTTTCAACGTAGGACATTCGACTTCCAGATTTTTCAAAACGTGATCAAACGAATGAATTTTGGAGTGATTCCAATTGGAGAATGTTCGTGAGTCTTTCAAGATGATTGTATCAAATTTCCAGATTTTTCTACCAAGCTGTTTGACCGTGGCAATGAAATAAAGACCCAGCGCGCAGCTTTCTCATATTGACTTTTCTGGACATTTTGGGTATTTTGAAGGTTAAGATGGCATATTTTAAGGAAGATTCCTTCTGAGGATTTGTAGGGGACATCTCAAGATTTAAAAAGAGACCTTTTGGGACCAAATCAGAGTTTATTTGGTTGGTCAAAAGTCTGATGTTTTGAGAGGCTTTTTAGCAATTAGGGTTAAGGGACACATGTGACAACCCGTCCCAAATTTTACGATTTTATAAATTTTTAAGGGTTGTTATTCATTATTCTATTCATTTCTTATAGTTATTGTTATTTTTATTAATTGAGGGGTTAGAAAAATTAAGGGAAAAAAAAAGAAGATGGGCAATGCCCAATCAAGAAAGGAAGAGAGTGAGAGTGACGAATGGGAGAGAAGAACCAGGAGGGAAATGAGGGAAGTGAGAAGCACCAAACTCGTGCCCTTCATCCTTGTGAAGGGTTCGACCCGAAGAGAGAGGTCGGACCTCCCCGAGCCATTTCTGACGATATTCGCCATTAATTCCCGCGAACCATAACTCTCTAACACCTGCAATCATCATCTAACCCCTCCCTCTTTCATTTCCAACCAAATTTAGAAGAAATTTGGTTGTAATTTGGTGATGAACCGTCGGTGGATGCGACGGGTTCGTGTGATAAATCCTCAAATCCTGAAGCTAATCTTTGTAATTAGCACCACTAAAACACTCATCTAGAACCCAGGAACAAAGCTCAGGCAGTGGTGGAGGAGTCGGATCAAGTTGGAAGCCGAATTGAGGGCACCCAAAACTAGGGTTTTCGACGGGTTTTAGAAAAATTGGGGCTCTTCCAGGCCAAATTGGCCTTGCCCGCATGTATAAAAGTTACTCTACTCATTGAGATTTTCATTTTTGTAAATTTTGGTAATTTTTGGAAATAGTTGGATTTTCCAACTAGTCGGGGTGGCCGACCGCCACCCACGACGGCGTGTGGCCAGGGGACCGTCGATGTTATCCTTAGGCTAAATTAGATGTCTTAAGTTCAGTTTTGGCAATTGTATATCGTAGGTTGATCGTTTGGACCTAAACTCATCAGGATACGTTACTTGGTAAAGAAATGAATCGATGATCCGACCGTTGGATCGTCACCAAACTTTAGTATGTTATAGTACGTAATATTTGAGGACCATAGAAACTTACAGATCAGGAATCTGATATATAGATCTTCCCGAATTAGATTCGTAAGTTCATAAAATAAAAGGTTAACTGCCACTTGGTTTTGGGAATTGGCGGAGATCCGACCGTTGGATCGTAATGGGACTTTAGGATGTTGCTCTAGAAGTATAATGTGAATCTTTGGAAGCAACGGATCAGAAATCCATGATGCAGATCTTCCGAATTGAATTATGTAGGGATGCGTTTCATGTAAATTGTGTATTTTATCGGTATGAATTCTGAGATGTGATTTGATAATTGGTCATAGGCGACGATGGTTCGTGATGTCTTGATATGCGCGCTAGGGAGTCGTAGCGCGGACCTCAAGTGAGTGAGTCCTTTCCTTTCTATCGTGTGTGTGTGTGTATATATATATACACGATTGATAATTCCATAAACGTTTATAAATTGATTATTGCTTATGATTACTGCGAATGCTTTGAAGTAATTAATGCGAACTACGAATGGCTTGATCCCTAGTTAGGGTACATAGGCAGTCTAACGAGAAATTAGATGCAGTCATACAATAATTGAGATTAAACAATTGAGACAAAGCCTTGTTTGGGGAACTGGGCAAGGTGAAGGAATTTGGTAAAAAGGTGAGATTTAACCTTATGAATTGGTGGTTAAATGTTGATCATAAATCAATGTGTAAAGAATCAAGAATTTGAAGTAAGGAAACGAAAGTAATGATAATTAATTAAACTAGTGTCTAGTTGGGCTTGTCACCTATAATTATTCCCGAAAATGAATAATTCAGGAGTAAGGGGTTATAGATTGTGCATTTATGCCACATTATATATATATATATATATATGTATGTATATAATTGGAAATACTATAATGTGGTTGAGTATCAGATTTCATCATGGTTTATCTATATGTATATTACCTACACACAATTATTATGAACGCTTTGAAGTGCAAATGTGAACGTATGGCACCCAGGTAAGTTCAGGTGAGTTTATGGTATTAGTTGAAATAATGGGGTTATGGTATGACTACATGTATGTTTAGGCAACTCCGATCTTGTCGTATAGGTTGCAATGATAGGCAACTCCGACACTGTCGCACAGGTTGCCCATGAATCATATATGTTACAATAGATACAATTACAGCTCATAAACCTGCACCTCGGTGTTAGTGCTCCCGCCCGTGGCCAGGGCACAGTCCTTCACGTGATGTTCACCTCCCGCACTTTATGCTTACCTTGGATCCAAGGTAGGTGCACAATCATGTCGTACATACCACTATAGGTGGTTCCGACTCCTAGGTGACCCGCGATTATTTACACAGTCTTCACGTGATCGTAGCACTTGAGCGTATTTATTTACACCCATTCCTGTCGTACAGACCATTTTAGGTGGTTCCGACTCGTGTGCAGGTATACTTATTGAGCTATGGATAAGTCGTACAAGTCACTAGATGTGACTCCGACTTATGAGCTAGCGTATGTGATGAGATATGTGATGAGCTAGCATAGGTGATGAAATATGTGATGAGCTAGCATATGTGATGAAATATGTGATGAGCTAGCATATGTGATGAAATATGTAATGAGCTAGCATATGTGATGAAATATGTAATGAGCTAGCATATGTAATGAAATATGTGATGAGCTAGCATATGTGATGAAATATGTAATGAGCTAGCATATGTGATGAAATATGTAATAAGCTAGCATATATGATAAATATGTGATGAGCTAGCATATGTGATAAATATGTGATAAGCTAGCATATGTGATGGAATATGTGATGAGCTAGCATATGTGATGAGATATGGGTAAGTCGTACATGTCACTATATGTGACTCCGACTTATGAGTTAACATTGATTGATGAGATATGGGTTATTAATCACATGATTATTGATATTGCTGATGAGATGCTATGTTGTGGTATATTTATGATTTTTCTGGAAACTATACAGGTGTTGTAGCGAGGGGTTATAATATTTTATATGGGTTATATTAAAATTTTATGTCCAGGGCCATCACCCTTGTTTTGTTTTCACCCTCCAGGTTTTATTAGCTGAGCTTTCTTATCACCAAATATTCATGGCGATTCTTAGTATTAGAGATTATTTCTAGGGTACGATTCTTAATTCACTCTATTATACTTGCTTATGCTCTAACGTCACGTGTGAGGTGTGTTCATTCCCGCTTACCAGCGCATTTTGGTATTTAGGCACTCTTAGGTTTAAATTTATTCACATTTTTTCACATCATCATACTTTATGGCTTCGTCACCCTCCAGGTGTCGGCCAACACAGCTCGATTCGGAGTCCTAGTGGACAACCCGGGTCGGGTCGGGGTGTGTCAACGCACGCACTACTCTAGAGAGTTTTTGAAGTTTATTTTCAAGGTGTTTTTTATCCTTTTTCTATTTCAATAAAATTCCTTTTGTTTTATGGTTGTTCGTAACTAATTTTCTTTTGCTAGGGTAATGCCTTGAGCCTTAGCATGAATATGTAGTTTTTATTTAATTCCTTATGATATTATGCATGCATGCTTTGAATTATTAATCAATGTGCTTTAAACTGTCTCTATATCCTAATACTTAGCTACCATTAGGATGTTTATATAAGTAATCGGATGTAATTCGGTCGGAATACCACCGGGGGATTTAGTAGTGCTTCTTCTGGTTGATATTTGTAATTTCACCTAAGGCGAATACCACGTCTTAAGGGTTGCATGGTTTTTCAAAAGGTTGTCACAAAGCGTAATGAGTCATGCATGTTTATATTTGATCTGAATATCACAGACGGATTGCATGTTTGATATACATTCTAGCTTGAATACCACAAGTAGAATATGCATTAGGAAAACCTAACCTTCAAAGTTGCATGGGTAAAGTCATAAGTAATTGGTAAATCTACATAAGATTGTTAAGGAGACGGCGGAACCCTAGTGCTCAAATTTATTTTCAAAACTATTTTCTTTTGTTTTCTTTACTTTGCCAATTTATTTAATTGTTTTTAATTATAATCGTTTTTAATATTTTAGGTCATAAAATCAACATTTTCCAAACTTTGTTTTAAATAGTTAATTAAGAATTAGTTTAAATACAAATTATTCAATCAATCCCTGCGGAAAACAACCTTACTTCAGCTGCTATACTATGATAACCTTGTACTCTTACAAGTATTTTTAAGTGTTTTTATCCCTACTTTTACAGGTGGTAAATATCCCTATCAAGAAATTGGCGCCATTGTCGGGGATTGTTTCAAATAATTTGTGTTTATCATATTCTTAGTTAATTATTTTTGTATATATCTTTTTATTTACTTGATTTTATTTTTATTTTTGTAGGTTGTGGTTTGTTAATTTTGATAGCAGTTCAATGATGGAGCCACCACCAAGACCACATTTATGGGCTTCTTTCACAAAACAGGGTTTCTATGGATTTAAACCTACAGTTTGTGCCCTTTGTTGTTCAAACACCCATGAAATTTTGCAATGCCATGATAGGAAATATTTTCCAGACCATGTGAATGAGCACATTAATATGAGGAACGACTCACTTTGGCGTTGGAATGATCCCACTTTTGATTACTATGCTCTAGATTTGAAAAAGCATCCTAGTTTTAGATGGGGCATGTACTTAACAGCCTTTTGAGCGGCCTAATGTGCCACAATGTTTAGAGGAATGCGACATGTTGATGCACAAAATCAGTGAGGACTTTGGTACAACAGAAAGTGTCAAGTTTGTGACCTTCGCTAGATTGCTCCGGTCACCAGTGTGGATAAGTATGCAAATGGATAGAGACAGGGAAGCAAACACAAGATGTACGTGGTTCACCCAGATTGGCTGCGTCCACGGAATAGAGGAGTTCTCATTAATTGTGAAGGGTTTACACAAGTACATAGGTTCAAGCTCTCCTTTAGTGAGTACTAGTGAATGATTTAGTACAAATGACATTAGGGATTATTATGGGAGAATGATCTCCTTTTATAGAAGAGAGTTTCTAGCTTTGTTCTGGCCTTGACATGTGTCATGCTGTGATTGGCCTTTGATGTTGACACGTGTCGCCATGTGATTGGCATCTTGGTGTTGACACGTGTTGCGCTGTGATTGGCCTCCTGGTTGGAGGGAAACTCTTCTGGGTCCTTGACGGTATAACGTTGACCGGTGCTTGGTAGTTTCAGGATTGGTCAAGTATGGTACAAACAGTGCTCCCCTAAGTTCCCGAGTGAGGGAAGCTCCTCGGTTGGGGACTTGCAAGATCCAAACTGCTGAGTAATTACGAAACTTCTAAGTACCGAAATGTGGTATCGTTTTCACTTGCCTTATCTGTCTCATAGGTAGATGTGGCATCTTCTCTGAAATTACTTTTCCTCCATCTATGGGTGGTATCTTTAACCAATGAGGATGCACAAGGTAATGTATCAATTTCACTTTAAGCTTACTTGTAGTTTCAGGCTTGGCCAAGTGCGATACAAACCCTATAGTATGAGTCCCCCAAGTTTCTGAGCGAGGAGATCTGCCGAAAGAGGTGACAGACAAAGTAAGCAATCAGAGTTCCAAGCAGTCAGTCTCAGATTGAAAGTTTGATCTCGTGTTCCGGCTGATTGTTCTCATTCTCCTTGTTCTGTAGACATCAACAAGGACAAAGAAAAGAACATGGAGAAGAGATAATATGAGATACTTTTGCTTTTGAATAAGTAACTTTTCACATGCTTATTCTTGAACTGGGCTGGAGGGTTTCCTGGTTTCCTCCAGAGTATAAGGCCGACTCAAGAATTTGAGGGTCAAAACAAGTCTATCAAATCAAGAGTGCGTTCGACCTTAATGATATGGGCTACTTTTGCTGTTGACAAAGCAATAGATAAATCGGCATGTGTTCTGTTGCGCTTGTCTCCACATGCTTCCTTGTATCATTCTCACTTGCCTCATCTGTTCCTCAGGCAGATGTGGTATCTTCTCTTGAAGCACAAGATGTTGAAAATGAGTACTCGAGAGCAATGCCAGGTAAGTAATTAGGCAAAGGGTTAAAGGTAGTCAGTTCCTGACTGAAAGCTTGATTCCAAGTGCTGACTGATTGCTCTCTTTCTCCTTGTCTTGCAGGTAAGAACAAGGGCAAAGGAAAAGACAGGGAAAAAGTATGATATGGGATACTCTTGCTTTTAACCCTAATGATATGAGATACTCTTGCTCTGGTGTGGCTTGTTTGTAGAGGTATTATCGAGGGAAAAAGAAGCTGAGTATTTCGAGAGACTTATTTGGGAGTGCCCTCTCAGATATAAGAAAGGGTTGAGCATTTTTGCAAGACTGCCTGTCCGTGGAGGATGGAGGTTGCCATATATAAGAGTTTCCCCAACAAGTAGTAATGTTATTCCTTTACCCTTCTTAGTCATATCAATGTAGTGGGAGCTGCAAACTTCACGTGTTTTAACTTTATTAGAGCACTTTGAAAAAGTGGTCCGTGGTGTCCGGAGAACTGATGTTGCGTGTAAAGATTGCAGACAAGCTTTATCCAAGGAAATCTGGCTCTCGAAGCTCGAAGAGTGGTGCCTCTTTAGTTTTCAGGAAAGAAGATATGTTAAAGATCTAGCTCTCGAAATTCGGAGAGCGTTGCCTCTTCGATTTTTTAACAAGCAATCCTATTGGGAGTTTGGCTTTCGAGATTCGGAGAACGGTGCCTCTTCGATTTTTGAGAAAGTAATCATGTTGGGAGTCTGGCTCTCGAGATTCGGAGAGAGGTGCTTCTTCGATTTTTTAGCAAGTAATCCTGTTGGGGATCTGGCTCTCGAGATTCGGAGAGCGGTGCCTCTTCGATTTTTGAGCAAGTAATCATGTTGGGGGATCTGGCTTTCGAGATTCAGAGAGCGGTGCCTCTTCGATTTTTGAGCAAGCAATCTTATTGGGAGTGTTTTCTCGGACGTGAGTAAAGGTTGGGCATTTTTGTCAGTCTGCCTTGCCATGGAGCACGGAGGTTGACACACATAGGGACTTTCCAGTTATCAAGCAGTGGTGATGTTCATTTACCCTTGTGGGTAATAGTAGGGTAGCTGGACCTTCAAATTTTATGTGTCTAAACTTTGTCAAAGATCTTTGGTAAAGTTATCTGGGGTACCCGATGAGTTGATGTTGCGTGTGGAGATTGTCGACAGATTTTACTCAGGAAAATCCGCTTCTCGAAATCCGGAGAGTGGTGCCTCTTCGATTTTTTGAACAAACGACCATGCTGCCCTTTCTTTTATAGGGGCACCAATTGTGTGCAAGAAGTACTTTCAGAGAGTTATTGCTTGTAGGAATTTTCCCTTTATTTTTATACTTCAGAGATTTATTGGACCTCATTTCTCATTCATCATTTCTGAAAATGTCTGGCCCATCCGACCGTCGTTTTGACTTGAACTTTGATGAAGAGGCAGCCATGCCTCCTCAAGACAACATATGGCGCACATCCTTCTTATCCCCTACTGATCCTCTTACTGTTAGGGACTCTGTGATGAAGAATGATATAACCACTACGGTCGTGGCCAAGAACCTTCTCGCTCCCAAAGATAACATACTACTTTCCAAATGGTCTGATGAGTTGGTTGTTAAGCATTCTCTGGCTTTTAGTGTTCAATGTGTAGGTTTTGTGTCTAATATGGTCCAACGCCTATTTGCTCGAACCCGCCAAGTTGAATCATTGGCGGCTGAAGTGATAAGTCTCAAACAGGAGATCAGAGGGCTCAAGCCTGAGAATACACAGTTGCACATGCTCGCACATGACTATGCTACAAACATGAAGAGGAAGCTTGACCAGCTGCAGGAATCTGATGGTCAGATTTTACTTGATCATCAGAGGTTTGTGGGTTTGTTCTAAAGGCATTTATTGCCTTCGTCTTCTGAGGCTGTAGCGCGTAATGAAGCTCCAAATGATCAACCTTCGGTGCCTCTTCCTTCTGGGGTTCTGCCCAGTACTAAGGCTCCGAATGATCACCCTCTGGTGCCTCATCTTTCTGGGGCTCTGCCGACTGTTGAGACTTCTCCTGAGCAACCTTTGTGAAGGCTCCATCTTGTTTGTTTATTTTGATTCATGTATATGTACATATTTGTAACTTATAGGAGATATCAATAAATAAGCTTTGCTTTATTTCAACGTATTGTGTTAAATATACCAAGGCATCATTCACTAATTTCTTTGATTTTTTTTTCTTTTGTTGAAACTTGTATGTTGAAGCTTTGTGAGTGAAGCATGTAGGTTGAGGTGATGCTCCCTTAATTTCTCGAGTGAGGAAAACTTCTCGGTTGGAGACTTGAAAATCCAAGTCACTAAGTAGTCGTGAAACTTCCAAGTACCGAGGTGTAGTAGCATATGGTAGGAATCCCCCAAGTCTCTGGTCGAGGGAGTTGACGAAGGAGGTGTCTTGCTAGTAGCCAAGTTTCCAAAGTAACAAAACTTCACCATTTTCCTTTCTAAGTGGTAGCCTAAAACTCCTCCTTCATGTATATTTGTTATGAAAGTTGTTAGGCCCAAAGAATAGGAGGGCTAGGGCTTTTTATTTTTATTTTTTATTTTTTCGAATTTTCGAATTTTCGAATTTTCGAATTTTCAAATTTTCGAATTTCCGAAAATATATATATATATATATATATATATATATATTTAAGCTTTATAGGTGAAGCTTTGGTGTTGAAGCTTTGAGGTTGAAGCTTTGTTGGGTACCATGAATTGATTTTGCTTCACACTATCTTGATCAAGAGTGTGTGAAGCTTTTGGCATTTGTAGTTGAAACTTTGGTGTTGAAGCTTTGTAGGTGAAGCTTTTGTGTTGAAGCTTTGTAGGTGAAGCTTTGGAGTTGAAGCTTTTGTAGGTGAAGCTTTGGAGTTGAAGCTTTGGAGTTGAAGCTTTTGTAGGTGAAGCTTTGGAGTTGAAGCTTTTGTAGGTGAAGCTTTGGAGTTGAAACTTTGTAGGTGAAGCTTTTGTGTTGAAGCTTTGTAGGTGAAGCTTTTGTGTTGAAGTTTTTGTAGGTGAAGCTTTGGAGTTGAAGCTTTTGTAGGTGAAGTTTTGGTGTTGAAGCTTTGTAGGTGAAACTTTTGTGTTGAAGCTTTGTAGGTGAAACTTTTGTGTTGAAGCTTTATAGGTGAAGCTTTGGAGTTGAAACTTTTGTAGGTGAAGCTTTGGAGTTGAAACTTTTGTAGGTGAAGCTTTGGAGTTGAAGCTTTGTAGGTGAAGCTTTGGTGTTGAAGCTTTGTAGGTGAAGCTTTTGTGTTGAAACTTTGTAGGTGAAGCTTTGGTGTTAAATCTTTTGTTGGCACCATAAATTGGTTTTGTTTCACACTGTCTTGATCAAGAGTGTGTGAAGCTTTTGAAAATTGTAGTTGAACTATTTTGACGAAGCTTTTGTTGGCACCATAAATTGGTTTTGCTTCACACTGTCTTGATCAAGAGTGTGTGAAGCTTTTGAGAATTGTGGTTGAACTCTTTTGATGAAGCTCTTGTTGGCACCATAAATTGGTTTTGCTTCACACTGTCTTGATCAAGAGTGTGTGAAGCTTTTGAGAATTGTAGTTGTCCTCCATTGATGAAGCTTTTGATTTCCACCATAAATTGGTTTTGCTTCACACTATCTTGATCAAGAGTGTGTGAAGCTTTTAAGAATTTGTAGTTGTCCTCCATTGATGAAGCTTTGTTGAATTTCCCAATTTCCCTTTTTTTTTTTTTTTTTTTTTTTGGGAAAACTAGAAATTTGAAAATGTGGGAGAGACAACGTATACAAATTTTGCTTCCACACTGTTGAGAAAGAGATTGTGATGCAAGCCACACCTTGTAGTAGTCGAAGGTTTGGATGAACCATATAAATTGAATTTGCTTCGAACAATCTTGATCAAGAGTGTGTGAAGCTTTCTATGAGTTGTAGTGTTTGCATTGTTATAGAGGAGAAATGTCTGAAGCAGATGCAAGAGGGCTTAAGAGCTTGATCTTCGTATACCATGCACTGAAGCCGTTGTTGGCTTGCAATAAGACTTTGTTGGTGACTATAACTCTTGTTAGGCATAAGTGCTCCCCTAGTTGAGTTGTAAAGCTTGAGGGTTTTTGATTATTTGTGAATGCTAGGAGTTCACATGTACAAGTTGTACCACTCGTCTTCTGGTTGGTGGAATGAATGGTGGGTTGCTTTCATCACTTGGTTGGTGGTACGAATGTGAGTTCCTTCAACACCTTTCATCACATTTCATCACCTGGTTGGTGGCACGAAAATGAGTTCCTTCTTCACATTTCATCACCTGGTTGGTGGCATGAAGATGAGTTCTTTCTTCACCTGATTGGTGATAAGAGTGGCAAGTTGCCAAATAATATTAGAGTACGGGTTTCACATTTCATCACCTGGTTGGTGGCATGAAGGAGAGTACGGGTTGTACATTTCATCACCTGGTTGGTGGCATGAATATGAGTTCCTTTTTCACCTGGTTAGTGATAAGAGTGGCAAGTTGCCGAATAATATTAGAGTACGGGTTGTATATTTCATCACCTGGTTGGTGGCACGAAGGTAAGTTCCATCTTCACCTGGTTGGTGATAAGAGTGGCAAGTTGCCAAATAATATTAGAGTACGGTTGTACATTTCATCACCTGGTTGGTGGCATGAAGGAGAGTACGGGTTGTACATTTCATCACCTAGTTGGTGGCACGAAGGTGAGTTCCTTCATCACCTAGTTGGTGAGAATAAGGGCAAGGTGTCGAGGCACATTGTAGCAAGTGTCGAATAACACAAAGTGTGTTGAACCCTTTCGAAGCACAGTTGGCTTATGTATGGATGTGTTGGAATGTATGATGTTTATGTATGAATGTGTTGGAATGTATGATGTTTATATTGATTGACATGAGTGATGCTTATGAATGTTTTGCTATGCATGAAGGGATCCATGCTTTCGATATGTGAACCATGTTGGTTGTAACACTTAGTATCACATACTTTGTGTCAAAGTACGCATGTTGAAGCTCTGAGTTGGAGTATAGAGGTAGGTCAGCGTAGACCAAGTGTTCCAGTGCTAGGAATGCAAAAGACTCAGAAGAAGTTGTCTAAATTCCTTATTCTTTAAATATTTACCGAATGGCTTGTGTGACAAAAGATTTCAAGCGGTTAAGGGTCAAAACATTTGCAATGTGTATGCTTTCTTATAATAGCATTTCCTTCAGTACCTAGTCCTCCACTTTGAAAGAGTGAGGCTTGGCCCTATAGTTATAATAGTCCATGGTACGTTCACCCCTGGTTGTCTTGATACGAACTTTTATCCCTTTTGTTGTAATGGGCTTGCTGAGAGTAAAAATCATTCCTCTTACCAAGAGACAAATACGTTTGGTGACTTAGCGAGTAACTAAATGAGGCAGGAGATGATGCAATGAGTGTCTGAATGGCCAAAATCTCCTCACTTGGTAGAACTTGACTTCCACTTCCCACTTGTTGATAGGGGTTAACCATATGGGTGTTCATTTGGTATGTCCTTGCTTCGGCGGAGGCGTGGTTGTAAGCATGTGCCATCACCTCAGAGTAAGTCTTCCAAGTGTTGGCATTGATCATGTACTTGAAGAAACAATCACGTAGGCCTGCCGTGAAGGCTTTGAGGGCGGTCTTGTCATTTGCCTCAGCGCAGCGAGAATACTCATGGCTGAAGCGACCAGCATACTCTCGTAATGACTCGTCCGACTTCTGGCGAATAGTGTACAAGTCATATGCAGAATGTAAGCGATCGTTCTGGAATATGTGTTGAGAGATAAACAGTTTTCTTAGTTCCTTAAATGAGTCTACTGTCTCGGGTGGAAGACGACAATACCAGTTTAGAGCTCCACCAGAGAGGGTGGAAGGGAAGAGAAGACATCGCTCTTCGTCGGCGTGCATCTGATATGGCATGGTGGACTCAAAGAGGTTAAGATGTTCAATCGGGTCTTCCCTTCCAGTATAGAGTTGTAAACCAAGCTTTTGTTTTATCTTCGCTTGGAGAGGGGTGTCGAGAATCCTCCTTGTAAGAGGGCCAGGCCTAGGTTAGTTCCAATCAAGTATCTCAGCTTATCGTTCGACCTTCAACTTGTTTACTTCCTTAAGGAGCTGTAGGACAAGAGGGTCCTGAGTGGAGTCATGTACCACTGGAGCTTTCTTTTGTAAATCTCCATCTCCTCTTGGAAGTAGGAAGATTTGATCAAGAGCACGTGATTTTTCCTTGGACTCGCCGTACTGACTTCCAAGGTATGTCTGTCGGAACATCTCTGAGTCCCTTATACCTTCGTGTTTCTTTAGGACTTGTTGCCCCTTCCCCAAATTGGTAGCCAGCCTGAGCCGTGGTAGAGGACCGAGTCTCTCAGAAACCCTTGGGTCATTAATCTTTGAGCTTATGTGGATGGAGTTTTCTCGACGTTGCTTCAGGAAGTCCCGACAGTCGAGATAAACAGCTTTCGATCCTTCCGCCCCTTCCGCAAAGAGGTGTCTTCCTTCACTTCTCCTGTTTCGGGTTGAAGCAACTAGGTTGAGAGAAGTCTCATGTTGATTATCACATCGATGGGTAGCTCGCTCCCTATTAGGGATATCTATGTCGAAGGCAGGTGACCCTCCGTGTTGGGGGGCACCCAGTTGATGGTTAACTTCCACGGGGGCAACGAGCTCGTGTGTTTGAGCATGCCTAGCTTCGTGGAGCGTGTCAAATAGCTTCTCATATTGCTCTTGGAGGACCTCATTCTTCATTACTATCTTGTTGTTCTGAGCTTCTAGCTCATCGACTTTAGCTTAAAGAGCAACCCTTTTTCCTTCCTTCTTTCGTTGCTTCGCACTAGGTGCAAGATGGGTGTCATTCTATGTGTTGTGGCTTCATTCGCTCCTCATGTTGGAGATGGATGCCTGGTCAAAAGATAGTGTACGAATGGTGGAAACCAACTTGACAAAGCTGAAGAGAGTGGGAATAAGTGTCGTTCCCACAGACGGCGCCAAATGTTGATGCACAAAATCAGTGAGGACTTTGGTACAACAAAAGCTGTCAAGTTTGTGACCTTCGCTAGATTGCTCCGGTCACTAGTGTGGATAAGTATGTAAATGGATAGAGACATGGAAGCAAACACAAGATGTACGTGGTTCACCCAGATTGGCTACGTCCACGGAGTAGAGGAGTTCTCATTAATTGTGAAGGGTTTACACAAGTACATAGGTTCAAGCTCTCCTTTAGTGAGTACTAGTGAATGATTTAGTACAAATGACATTAGAGATTATTGTGGGAGAATGATCTCCTTTTATAGAAGAGAGTTTCTAGCTTTGTTCTGGCCTTGACACGTGTCATGCTGTGATTAGCCTCTTGGTGTTGACACGTGTTGTGCTGTGATTGGCCTCCTGGTTGGAGGGAAACTCTTATGGGTCCTTGACGGTATAATGTTGACCGGTGCTTGGTAGTTTCGGGATTGGTCGAGTATGGTACAAACACGACATAATTCAACCATCCCAATTTGTGGAGAGCTATAACATGCTGGGAGATATTGAAATTAAAAATCCACTTGTCAGTGACCCATGCCCAATGGAAGAAACAACCCCTGATGATGCTGAAATTTCTCAAGAATTCGTTCCTACTCAAGTCCATACACCGCACATACCATATCAAGATGCTAAAAATCAATCAACTAAGCTACAAGTGTGCTTTGAAATTGACGGATTGGATGGGAACGTTCACACCAATTCTTAATCTGGGAAATCACATGGCCAGCTCTTGGACGCTACACTTTTGCATATAGGGCAGGCTATTGATTTAAATGTTTTTGCTGTTGGAACAGACAGCACGACTTCACAGCCCATCAAACTTGAGGAAATTCATGATTTCTGCAAGCAGGCTACATTCTACAATAGGAAGAAGAAAAGGTTTCGTAACAGCCTAATTCTTCGTCAAGAAATTCGGCCAATGCAGAAATTATGGGTATTAAACACAAGGTTTAAGTTAGTTTAGTGGAGACGCAAGCCTGTATGGGAAAAGCCCTATTTGATTATAAAAAGTCATTCACACAGAATGGTGGGCATCAAGGCTTCAACCAATGAATTCAAATGCATAATTGATTACCATCCAGTCACTCTGTACCTCCTGTTGCCCTACGATGCTACTAAAAAGTGGTTGACTCTGAAAGAACAAGTGACGTGATCACAAATCTCATTCAAATTCATCTAGCTGTAGACGTTAACTAAGGCGCTAATTGGGAGGCAACCCGATTTTATTTACTTTTTCTAACTCTTTTCTGTTTTTAAAGATTTGGCATATTTTTTAAGTTATGTTTTCAAGAGTTGGCCTACCAAACAAGAGTTTTGGACTTAACACTCAAAAACTATTTTTGAATGATAAAAGTTGGATACTAAACACAAACAGTCCCTAAACTAGTCGTATTAATTTCTAAATCATTTTATTGTATCATAACTCATAAGTAATCAACAAATCAAAGAGTAGATTAAAGAAATTAAAAAGTAAGCAACAAATTAATAAAATTAATAAATTACTAGCATTTGTCTACAAACTTTGTGTGTATGAACACAGTTTTTTAGAAAATGAGGAGAGAGGGAGTGAGAGAGAACATGGGGGAAGTGGGAGGTTTTTTTTTTGTTGTTTTTTTTATTTTAATATTAGAGGTATTTTAATATCACATGTAGATGTTCAATAAAAACAGTAAAATTTGGACCTGTGAAATTACATTATTGCCCATCATTTTTTTGTGTAATAGTACTAATAGAAGATTAATTGGTCTTTTCACCCTCTTTTAGTTGACAAAGAGGATTTCATTAATTAGTAGAGATTTGCAAGTAAAAGTTGTAAATCTTTTCTCCTTTTTCTTCAATTGGACTTTTGGGAGACCAGCACTCATCTCCCATAAACAAAGTGATACCTTCCTTCTAGTGGCTCAGGCCCCACATCCAAATGAGCTTCAGTTTTCCTAATCGGATTGCACATTTGTTTCATTTCCTTTTGGTGAAGCCCAAAAGCCTCCAGGAATGGCAACCCTAGAAGCTGCCCCAAGGGCACAGCCTGTGGGATCATTACAACATTGCCAGTCCGCTCCGACGACGACAGTGCCTTCGAAACCATGGGGATGGCACGGGAGATGTCGGTGACCGGCAGTAGGCAGTTGGCAAGCAATGCATTTCCGGTCTCTGTGAAATAGCTCTCCCAGTAGTACTGTGTTTGAGGAATGCTGTCAACCGAATCGAGATCAATCTCGAAGAGATCGTCTTCGTCTTCCATGTCCGGTAGGCCCTTACACAGTCCGGCACGTTGCGCAGAATTGGAACCTCCGACGAGAGAAGCCATGATTGTGGGTTGTTTTAAGTTTCATAGACATGCTATATATTGTACTTATATATGTGCACATTTCAGGTGTTTGGTGGTGAGGTTGTAGTTCAGGTGGGAAGTAGAACGCGCTTCAACAAATTTACAACGACAATAAAAGAATGTGGAGGTTGGCCTTCCAAAGTCAAATCCCACCTATGCGTGACGCATAAGGTAAGTCCTAGAGACTATCATTATATTGTTGAATAAACGAGTCCAGACTCCTGATGTATTCAGGTGGATCCTCAAAATACTGGTACAAGAGATCCATATTATAGTCCCAATTGGCAAGGAAAAAGAAAATTGTACTCACTACCAACTCAAATACAAATGATCTTCCAAATTCTAACGCACAATATGACATGTACACACACATGCCACATCATACGATACAAAACTATTCCATTTTCCGCACCAAAGTAAAGAATCCGATTTCATCACACGCAATACGGTATATAAAGTCAACATCTTTGTAAGTGGATGAGCAGTTAATAATTTAATAAAAGAAAGATGGAAGCTAATTTGAATCTAGAAAAGCAAACAATCCAGTGTCGAAAAGGAGCCGTTGATTCAATATCTACCAAAACCACCAAAGTTTGAGCAGTAGTCCTAACTACCTCAACTGAACACAAGATATTGCACACTTAGGACCAATGTTTTAAAAGACCCCCCTCTACCTCAACTAAACACAAGATATTGCACACTTAGGACCTCAACTAAACACAAGATATTGCACACTTAGGACCAATGTTTTAAAAGACGCGCCTCTACCTCAACTAAACACAAGATATTGCACACTTAGGACCAATGTTTTAAAAGACACGCCCCGAGGAGTGGTCGAGGCGAGCCTAGGCGGATGAGGTGCGCCAAAAGGTGGTTGGCGAGCGTTCCCAGATCCATCCGCGACCCAAAATCGAAGTCAAATGCTCTGCTGTCAGGCTCTGCCATCTGGGTTTAGGGTTGCAGGGTGTGCAACGTCTTCACAAGGAAGACGACAACGAAGAAGAAGAGGAGGGATTTTTTTTTTTTTAAAGACTTGTTCCAAAACGACATCGTTTCGGCCAAGTCTTTATTTCTTTTTTTAAATGAGTTGGCCCAAAACGACGTCGTTTTGGTCAAGTCTGTTTTTATTTTATTTTTAAAACCCCAAGAGTCCCCTGTTTCCTCTATTTTTCTTACCTGTTTCCTCTGTTTTTCTTAGCAGTCCTTTATTATTTAAGGTCCCGTAAGGCTTCGCTTTATGCCTCACGCCTAGGCGGGGCTATCCATCGGACGCCTCACCCACTCCTCATGCTTTTAATACATTGCTTAGGACACACTACTTTTAAACCTTTAAGCTAGTTAACAACCAAAAGCAATAGCTCTCCGGAGACTTAACAATGGGACAAAACCAATCTAGGGAGTTTGGATACCAATCACCTAATAAGTGTCATAACATCTATTGCTATCTAGCTCTAAGGGCTCGTTTAGTGCATTATCCATTCCAATCCAGTCCAATTAGACACCAAACGAGGCCTGAACATTGAGCATATAAACCAGGGCCACATTTTCCATCTTTAAGGATAAATTCATCACGTTCATCCTTTAAGCTAAAATTGTAGAAGCGATGCAAATACCATAAGCAGATCCCCCTATTTCCTTCTACACAGAAGAACAGTATGTTCACTATTTTCAGTAATTTTTCTCCTCCCATCTTGCAAATTCAATGAAAGTTTCAAATTTCTTAGTTTCAGCTATAAGGTTTCTCTTCACCTACTGCACATTCCGATAAATCTATAGCGACTACAAGACATTTTAAACAGATAAAACTACGTCAAAGTTTCCAAAAACCTGACCAAAAAGAAATGTAAGAAACTAATGATCCTTCATTTTATGACTCGGCCACAGCCCCTAGCCAAAATCTACAGATTTACAGTAATTAATGGGAAGACCCACTACAACTTCCTATTTCGCAAAGTTTAAGACCATCATAAAGATGAATTACCCAATCCTATGGACTACAGCTTTGTTAGCCTAAATCAGCAAAACTAAAATCATTTGAAGCTTTCACTTTTGCACCTAACCAGTTAAATGAGCCCTAGATGACTATTTCCAAACACCAAGAACACGGTGCTTTCTTTTACCATTTGATGCAGGTGGCCTTGTGTGTCCAGTCTGCGCATAGCCAACCATCACAGTGTGAACTTGACTATCGTCTCAATCTCATGCTTCATAGTGAACCCCAGATACAAACCTTTTAAGTCCCTATTTTGTTTCAACATTTAGTCGAGCACATCTTATGCTACAAAGTGGCTTGATGACAGAGCAACCGATATATCTTAGCTTATCTACGCAGGGAGTACATGAGCAGAATGAATCACTTAATTTATGAACTTATAGGAGAATAAAATCAAAACAACAACAGCAACAATGCAATGTAATTGAGACGATACATGACGAAAAATCCATTTCTAACAAGTAACACTCATGAGGTAAAACATTTTTCCATGTATTCCTGACCGAAAATGATAAATTCATTTCGTCGTGATATCTCCATTTTCTACATATCCCAACATACATTCATGATATTTCCAATTCACAACACCACACTCACCTAATCACAGCTAAAGAGATTTTTTAACCCATTCACTATTAACCAACCAACAAAAATTTGCAATGCCCAAATTGTTTGACACCAATTTCCACTAAAATATCACAAGAAGCGAAAACAGAGTGTAAATCAAGAAACAAGCATACGCTATCAAGCCGCGATGCTCATCGCCTCCGTCAGCAAGCGCAACCATGAGCCCTGTGCAAACCCTAGTAGCCCACAAGACGAAGACGGTAGCCACGGCGATCCTGAAGGTGCCGCCTTGGGGGACGAAGAGCGAGGCAGCCGATAAGATCACCACGGGCAGCATACAATACCCCACCACGGACGTACATCTGTGCAGGTCGAGATTGCCGTTACGCCCGGCGAGCATGTTGAAGACGATGTACAGGAAGATTGATGAAACGACGATCCACCCGAGTATGACACCGAACTGAATTTTTCCGGCGAGGAGTTGGAAGAGGCAGAGTGACATGTAGAGGAGGATAGGCCCGGAGAGGTCCGAGTCCTTGTGGACCGCCGGGTTGGACCGGAACGGGTTGAGGATGGACTTGGTTTTTCTCCAGATTTGGTCAGGGTGGATACCAAGCTCGTCAAGGAGGGGCTCCTCGTCCTCGAAAGAGGCGGAGCCGCCGGGGACGGAGGAGGATCCGATCGGGCCTCCGAAGAGGGAGGAGGACGACGACGAGGCGGCGGCGGAACCGATGTCGAAGGACATGAAAGGGATGGAGGAGGTTGAGGTGCGCGGGGGCTGAAACGGCGCCGTTGCGACGCGTCGTTGCTGGATGTTGTTGGCTCCGACGGCGCTAGGGTTGCCGCCGGAGGGGAATACCACAGGGGGGACGGCGAAATCCTTGGTCATTGTCCGATCGGGAGAGCTCGGGTGGCGGATTTGGGGAATTCGGGGGCGAGATCGATTAGGGTTTGCAGAAATTGGGGGATCGAGAGAGGGAGAGGAAGAGGAAGGAGTGTGTGTGGGAGTATTCCAGCGACGTGGGGAGATTAGTTAAACACAGAAAGCGGTTGTATTTTGGAGGGGAAGTAAGGGCTTTTCCGTCTTTTCATAGTTGAGCCGATGAGCTTTGCCGTCCGGTATTGGCTAGGTGACGTTCTTATGATGGTTAAATTACCGTTTTGCCCCTCTGTTATCAAAGTCAACATAAAAACCCAGAAAAAACCATCGAAATTCATCAATACCAACGACCGCTACAGTGAGCCGGTAATCTCCGTCTCTCAACTGAAAAATGGACGACGGCGGCGTTTCGAAAGCAGTGGCAGTGGTGGCCTGCGCTGCCATGGCGCTGTTCTACGTAGCCATTCTCTACGCCCCGACTCTGATCCTCCGTCTCCCTCCTCCTCCTTCCTTCAAGAACTTCATGATCCGACGGTTCTTATGCGCCGCCATTTCATCCGTCGTCTCCGTCGTCGTCTCCTCCCTCCTACTCCCTGTAAGTCCTCTTTAACTTCCCAGTTTCGATTGACCCAGTACAGATCTTCTGCTTCTTTGATTATCGCTTTGAACAATGTCCGCTCTGTAACTAAGCAGAAAATTTAGCATATTAGGAAATTTGACTGTTTTAGTATGATATGAAGTAGATGAAATTACTGTTCAAGGAAGAAAATAGATTAAATTACTGTTACTGGGTAATGCTTAAATGTTGAACAATTGAAATTTTGTTATTTTTTTATCTCCCTTTGTTAACATTGTTGAATAATGCCAGATGAAAAGCAGGGAGTTATCATCTCTGTTAAGTGTATACGGAATCCGAACGGACCATATTGTGAGTATATTATGCTAAGATACAATCTTGATATTGTTGGGTTCCTTTTTTGTTTTTGGTAAATCCCTCCTAGTGATTACCTAAAAGAAGCAGCCGTTTTTCGCTATGTATCGTGTGTAGATTGGAAAACGGTGAATGCTTGCTAAAATTGGCATGCTGAATCGCGATTTTATGTGTGAAACAGTGGCAAGCCATGGTCTTTCCTCTGTCTTTGACTGCTCTCATGTATGCTGGATCCTTGGTCCTTAAGGTGCTAATGCTAGTGAATTCATTGAGGGAAGATATGAATTATGGTGGAGGCTTTTCGTTCGAATATATCAAAAATGTCTCACAAGAGGCTGTTGCCTGCACGCGCTCAATGGCTTCCAATGTCTTGGTTTGGCGTAATTATATTGTGGTAAGTTTCCTTGTAATTTTGGTGCTGAATTAAATTATTCTTTTTTTATGTAAACCCTATAATGAATATATTTCACGTTAACTTTTCCTGGTTCGCAATTGGAATCTTCGCGTGATGAAGATATAGATTGAGTGTCCTACTTTTATCAATATGTATCTTTGGCTTCAGTTGGTTTAAATAGTATTTTTTGTTGCGTCAATTCATTGGCAGTATTTTTCAACAGGCTCCTATGACCGAAGAGTTGGTGTTTAGAGCATGTATGATCCCATTACTTCTCTGCGGAGGATTCCAAAAATCCACAGTCATCTTTCTCTGCCCCATTTTCTTTAGTTTGGGTAAGTTAAGCAAATGTCATATTAGATGTCTGTCATGACCATTAATCTGGTTATTTACTAAGAACCGGGTGATTGTGTATTAATAGTTGATGGCCTTGCTGACTGGCAACTTCTACATTTGCAATGCTGTTAAATAGCAAAGTATCGTGCTCACTGTTTGTGTCTGTGGTTACTGGTAATTCATGCTTGTGTATATGTTAAAATATGATTTAACCATATCTTATATATTCTCCGTTTTCAATCCCAGAAACCCTTGATGATTGACCCTCAACGTAAAACTACAAAATTTTGTCTTCTGGTTACTTTTACTCTCAGAAATTCCAAATTTGTTAGTGCAGCAAAATCCCTTCGATATATTCTTTTGTGTGGCCAATATTTTTTTTGCCTGCTCTACATAAGTACTCGCTATGACATTTCATTTGAAAATAGTATAGTTTTCTTTTGTAGGTCACATTTGTTGACTGAACTGGGAGAAAATTTAATCTTATTGTGCAAGGTTAATTTTTGCAGCACATTTAAATCATCTAATGGAGGTCTACAGCAGGCAAAACTATAACTTGATGAAAGCCTTCATGGTTATAGGTATGCTCAACTTTTCTCTCCTTGCATGGGGAGGACAGAGAGATTCAACCTAGAGAATCAGTAGCGCTAGGCTGTTGCATCATGGAATCCCTCCCCCTTTTCTTTAGGACACTCAATCTGCGGTATTTTTATCTGTAAAAATGTACAATTGTCAGCATGATAATCAATTAATTGAATGTGCGTTTGACAGGTCTCCAGCTTGGCTATACCATCGTCTTTGGCTCATATGCATCTTTTCTCTTCATTCAAACTGGTAGGTGATAGTTAACACCTTTCTGTATAATTGTTATTGTGTCTCTTGTCCTTCACAGTAGGCTTTTGTGTTACATTGATTATAAAATAGTACTTAATGAGGTATGCAGTGTGCATATGGGGAGCTTTTTCATTTCCTTTTCTTTCCATGAGATACTTTTGTATGTTGTTGATACGAGTCATATTTATTCGATGCAGGACATTTTCTTGCTCCTTTAGTTGCTCACGCATTCTGCAACTTTATGGGATTGCCTGTGCTAGTTTCACGAGGGAAAGGTATGAGAGTACGGTTTCCTAGCAACCAAATGAGTACCTATTTACCAAAAAAGATAAAAACTACATACCTGAGAAATAATAGAATGTAGTTTTAGAAAGTAACCTGCTTGCGATTTATCAATATCATAGATGTTGATCATACTTCAGAAACTTCTGCAATGTGTTATTAGCAATTCTAAAACCATTTGATATGTACTATTGTTTTTCTTCGTTTTACCATCATGAAATTATCTCATGAAACTTGGGTATCTGCACTGCACGTAAAGAATGAAGAGCGAATTTTCCATTGTTTAATCTTTTACTTAGCTGCACGAAAATCATGTGTGTAAAAGGAGATGGGGAAGACACCCAAGCGATTGTAAAGAACAAGAATAAAATGAGCCATTCAGGTGAAAAGAAGAAATAGGAAAGTTGCAACTATATTTTGGGGCATGGAGTCCTGATCACTGTAGAACACGACATAAACCTAGGTGCCCCATTGAAATCACACACAAGGCGGGCATGGATGCTACAGAGTCTGTTCTGTTCACACAGTAGCAAACTTAAGCCAAATATTCCTCTTGTGAATAACCAGAACGTCTTTCAGTACGAAGTGAAAATGTATCACTTAAAAGACCTCCAAAATTCTAATGCTGTGTTGTCTCCTTCCGGCGGTGTGTTTTTTACTTTGTTGTGTTAGTTACATTCCTGGATCTCATCTTTATACTCGTTATTTTCCCAGGGTTAATAGCCGTGGCAACTGTAGCTGGAATTGTGGGTTTCCTGTGCTTACTTTTTCCAATGACGCACCCAGATTTGTATAATGATAGGACAGATAATTGCAGATGTTGGCAAGGATATTGTTCTGGAAACTAAGCCTCTCAAATCTTCGGAAGAAATAGGTTTGTTCAATTCTAACTCCTTTTCTAGCATTATTTGGCGTCACATTACATTGCTTCTTCAGCTAAAAGGAAATATAGAAAACAGCTGGGCGTGACCGGGAGAAAGATAGATAGCTAACTAATACCGCTCGTCTGTAAAATACTAAAATACGATTCTTGATTGGTTTCGGGCGATTTAACAACTGCTCGAATGATCTGATGCGAAAGTAGCAGAGGATTTTTAGTTTTCTATTTGTATATTCTTCCTCCTTTATTATTCTGCTGAGTTCTTGAACACAAATGTGGTGAATTACATTGAAATTGTACTCCCTTTTTTCGCTTACTCGAGAACAAAATTATGAACTTTTTAATGTACTACAAAGAGGAATTTGAAGCTTATTGTGAGTTGTGCTAACCCCAGTCGCTTTTGGGCGCTTGATTCTATCAGTCATCGGTGAGAGTGGGACCCACAGTTGGGTCCTATAAACATCAATGGCTGTGATAGGTTTATCCGTCCACGACTGATGTTAGCATATTCTATGTTGAATATTGTCCTTTGATTAGATCTGAAGTATGGGTGGTTTGGGAGTGAGGTGCTTAAAAAAAAAACACCCATGAAAAAAAACTGTGAGGGTTTTAGGTGTTTGGTAAACTAAAAAAAATGGGCTTATTTTAGAAGCTGCTGTGAGAATAAGCTGAAATCAAAAGAAAAAGCTGAAGCTGTTATTTGCAGCTTTGGAAAACTGGCTTTTTTCAAAGCACACGGAGCTACAGTGCTTCTTTAATGAAAAGACCCACTATCAGACTGTTTTTTTTTCCAAAAGAACTTTTACAAAAAGGTTTACCAAACACTCTGCTGTTTTATTTCACAGCCGCTTATTCTCACAGCATAACCGCTTATTCTCACAGCAGCTTTTTTTCAAAGCACAGCAATACCAAACCAGCCCGTAGTCTCTTGAGAATAACTTGGTCCGCCGAAATTGGGCTCTGGATCGAAATTGGTTCGTCTAAATGCAGGCCCGCAATCTTATCCACAGTCCAAGATGAATTTATGAAGAAAAAAAAAATCCTAAACATCTACCAAAACCGAAAGCCCCTTAATGAGAAAACTACGGCCCAACAAATAAAAGGTCTCCCTTGTCTTGTGTACTAAACCTTCTTTTACACTGAATGAACAAAATAAAGTTGGAATTTATACGAAGTCAGAATTAATATATAGGACACTTTGGATGCGGTCCTTAGCTATCAATATTCTTTGATTGAAACCTTGTTAGTTTTTAGTTTTTTATTGAGGTCCCTAACATTAATGTAATAATATAAGTTACTATATTTTTTTTAAATTAAAAATTAAAAATTGAAATTTGTAATTGTTTATATTAATGAGATTTTAAATAAAATCCATAATTTATGGGATTAAAAATAATAAAATATAAATTATACTCTCTATTGTATTTGTATTGTGTGTGTGTGTGTGTGTATACATATATGTATGGGTACATTAACCAAAATTAACAAAAAAAAGTTATTGTACCAAAACATGGATACATTCTCAAATCAACGAAAAAGAATGTACCCATATAAGTTTAAACATGGATTAAAAAATTTGAATGGATTTTATATTAAAAAAGGGTACATTTTACATATAACAAATTGATATATTTGAGAATGGGTACATTTAAGATTGAAAAATTATATGAATGGGTACATTTAAGATTAAAAAATTGAGAATCTTTTTATATATATATAAAAAACTAATAGGTACAAACTTAATTTAATTTAATTTTTTATTATTTTGGAAATGTTTGAATTGAAAATTAATTAGAAGTTTAATAGAGGTGTGAGTATTAAACCCTAAATTAATTACTAATTTTTATATTAAAAATTTATATAATAAACATGTAAATTCATTATCACATTAATGCTAAGGACTTGAATCAAAATTTGAGAACTAATAAGGTCTTAGTCAATGAACAGTAAGAACTAGGGACCGGATACTAATTTTTCCTTAATAAATTGACAAGCACAAATTCTTTTGTTTGAACTCATAAGCATAGAAAGAGTTTTTGTGTGCAAACCAAAAAATAAAAAAAAACTTGAAATTTAGAACCCTCCAATTCTCAAATTAAAATGTTCCATGTCAATAAGTGTTAATTACTAACTTCTATGAGTGAGAGTTCAATTATAAAATATACAAAAAAAAAAAAAAAAAAAAAAACTCAACTATGAGTGGCCGCCAACACCACCACCCACCATCATCATTACCATCACGGCTGTTGCCACCACCACATGGCGTTGTGGCCCCTATTTCTGGCACTGCTACCACCCATTGTCATCACCATTGCTGCCACCACCCCCGCCACAAACCCCCCCCCCCCAAACCACCGTTGTCACCACCACTACTAGCACATTCATAACTACTATCTTTCATTTATATATTAAGGACTCTCTATATACATTAAATTTCGTATTCAAATTCCATTGTTCTTTTAAGTTAACCAAATAAGAAAATTAACAAATTCTAAAAAATAAAATTTTGTTGTTTTAACCAAATAAGAAAATTCACAAATTCTAAAAAATAAAATTATGTCATTTTGGAATTCCTTAACAATTTTAAATTTCCTAATCCAAACACAATGTTAGAGCATTTCATAATTATATTGTTAATTTTCCTAAATTCACAAATTCTAAAAAATAAAATTCTGTCATTTTGGAATTTCTTAACAATCTTAAATTTCCTCATCCAAACACAATGTTAGAGCATATCATAATTATATTGTTAATTTTCGTAAACCTCATTCGAGTCTCTCTTCTTAGTTGATATTAGATTAATTAGAATATTGTTGTAATACAAACATTTGTAATTCCCGTACAGACATGAGCATAGTCCCATTAATTAGAAATTGTGCTCATACATTGATTGTGTAGAAAAAGTTCAAACCCCCTCCATACATTTTAGATTTGCCTAAAGTACCTTGGGAAAATAACTCTCATCCCTGCCTTACACACCAATCGTGTCTATCTTACACATCACATGACAAGTTTTGCAATCAAATTTGTGAATTCTTTTAATAAAGATATAAATTCTCACATCCAGTTCCATGCACTAGTTGTCTTTGCCTGACACAGCAAGTAAACACGTATGGCGAATGCGTGAGGCATACAAAATGGGTATATGAAATCGGTGTAACCAAGTTTTCTCCCTACCGAGCTAAGAAGTACGGCATGGCACTGATTGTTGATCAAGGAATGTTCAATTAACAATGTTGAAACAAATCAATCTGTTAAGTACTTTAGGTGTCTAATCGTTTGGGCCACATAAACCCCCTCCAACACTTCAAACGTCTAGATACTGTTATGATGACTAGAATCTTAAGGATACTACACTGCAAATGAGGGTCAATGCTGATGCAAAGAAAATAATAGCTAGACAAAATATGGCATCATAGCAAAGAGAAAACCCATACATATGTTAGGGTTTATTCAAATGCCCTATAAGGCTATATCCCTATTTTTACTTCAATTTTCCATATTTAATGGATTTAGGTTTGGGTTTTATCCATATAGAAGGACCGTTTCTTGGTAGAAAAATATTTTTATATCATGTATGTAACTGTGACGGTATTTCAAACTAATAATGTATTGTTATGTAAAAAAGTTCATGATTTTGAGGTTGTTTAAAAGTGATTAAAATAACCAAAAATGTTTTAAGATCATCAAAAGCGTTTCTGACAGTGTTTGTTATAAAAAGTTAAAAGTTATTATGAGAAAAGCACATTCTCTTTATTTCAAGTATTTTTCCAAAAAATAAAACTTGCATTTATTATTAAAGTTTTGGCGTGCTTCTAATAAAAGCACTTACGAGTAGAGGTGTTATTTAATGAAATAGCCAAATAGGTACATACAAGCTTTGTGTTATTGATTTCAAATACCAGAACAATAGCATATGGTATCAGTAGGCCTTCATTTTTAGTCCATAAAGGAAGAGTAACTTACATAAAATAAGTTTCTCGTCACATGACATTCCAATTTTGTAATGTAATCTTACGTCAAGAGTAATTTACACATAACATAGCATCATTATACCAAAACGTTAAAATTCAGTGTACTCGTTTCGTATAAAGTCATTTTCACCATAATGAGATTTCAATCATGATGCCTTGGTGCTATTTTCAACCTTCGAATTGATTTTCCTGAGTTGGTGATGTGGTGGTAAGGTGTGTCAAAGTGTCATAACCATAGGATCGAGAGGGAGGGAGAGTAGGGACTGGGGAGGGTTTGTTAGACACATTCGAGTTCTGATTAGACATTATTTATTTTCTTTTGATAGATTTCATTTCATTTGTGTGTGATGGTCAAACTAAGGGGATAGGCCAAAAGACTAATGTCATGTCATGACTTTGATATAATTCGATATTGTGTGGGTTACCACTTGTATTTTCAAACTTCGTAAACCCACATTGACTTTGTTTGCTGAATCTTTTGACGACGTTGGTTCTGATTTGATCCTCCCCCATCAAACTCCCTTTTTAGCCTTATAGAATCCGAATGAAAAGGCTTTTTTCAAATTAAAATATAAGGTAAATATCAGTTTATTACCCTCAAATTTTGTAGTTTTCAATATTTGGTACATAAAGTTTTTCGACCCATCTCCAGAGCGGCGCTGTTGTAGTTCTTGGCCTTTTCTCTGCCCTCCCGTCTATTTTCTTCCCTTCTTCTTCCTTTTTCATTTTGATTTTCCTTTTCCATTTTCGTTCTTTCATCTTGTAAGAGACCCCAATTTTTCTGGGCTCACAAAAGAAACCCAATAGTAGTTGATTTGAATTTTTTTTTTCTTTTAACTTTATAGTTTTCTGGAAAATTGGGAGGATTTGGGTCTCCTCCACTTGGGTTCACAAAGAGAAGATCCATACTTGAAAATACCAAATTCTTGAACTGATTCCAACCAAAACCCTTTTGGATCAAAACCTAGTAGATTTGTACCTTTAGAATTTGAAAAATATAACCCCAAATTGTTGAACCCACTCTCCAAATCGCACGAATAATCAAGGAGGAGTATTTGAATTCGCAAAGGTTAGAAGCAACAACTTGGATTCTTCTCACTTCAGCTTTTGTGAATCTCTGGCTGTGTGAAGAAGAGAACGAAAAACAAAACAAAAAAAGAAGGGTAAAAGACTGTTTACTACCCTCATGTTTCGTGGTTTTCAACATTTAGAACATTAAGTTTTTTTCCGTCCCAGAGTCATACCTAAAGTGTTAATTTTGGGACAGTCTCATACATCATTAGTCAAATTGTTAATTCTCCCGTTAAGTGATGACGTGGCACCCATAAAATAAAAATTAAAATAAAAAAAGAAAAACCGAAGAAGAAGGAGGAGGGGGAAGAAGAAGGAAAAAAAAAAGAATCTGCAACCCAGAAGGAGGAAGAAGAAGAAGAAGAAGAAGAAGAGAAAAGAAAAAAAAAACCGAATTTGCAACCCAGAAGAAGAAAACGAAGAAGAAGGAGGAAAAAAACAACAAACCGAATCTGCAACCCAAAAGGAGAAAGATGGAGGAAGAAGAAGAAGGAAAAACAAAAAAACAAAAAGCCGAATCTGCAACCCAGAAGAAGAAGAAGAAGGAGGAAGAAGAAGAAGAAGAAGAAGAAGGAAAAACAAAAAAAACAAAAAGCCGAATCTGCAACCCAGAAGAAGAAGAAGAATGAGGAGGAAGAAGAAGAAGAAGAAGAAGGAAAAACAAAAAAAACAAAAAACGAATCTGCAACCCAGAAGAAGAGGAAAAAGAAGAAGGAGTAGGAAGAAGAAGAAGGAAACAAAAAACAAAAAACCGAATCTACAACCCAGAAAAAGGAGGAAGAAGAAGGAAAAAAAAAACAAAAAATCGAATCTGCAACCCAGAAGAAGAAGAAGAAGAAGAAGAAGGAGGAAGAAAAGGAAGGAGGAAGAAGAAGAAGAAGAAAAAGAAGAAGAAGAAGAAGAAGAAGGAAAAAAAACAAACAAAAAACCGAATCTGCAACCCAGAAGAAGAAGAAGAAGAAGAAGAAGAAGAAGAAGAAGAAGAAGAAAGGAAGGAAGAAGGAAGAAGGAAGAAGGAAGAAGAAGAAGAAGAAGGAAGAAGAAAAAGAAAAAAAAACCAGAATTTGCAACCCATAAGAAGAAGAATGAGAAGGGTTGGGTGTGCGGGGGGGAGGGTGAGTACGGGTTGCAAAGTAGAGAAGGGAGGGTGGTGGTGCAGGTGCAGAAGAAAGAAGGGAGGGAAGGAGTGAGGTTGCAGAAGAGGGAAGGGAGGGAGAGGGTGAGGGTGCGGAGAAGACGAAAAGGTGGGTGATGGGAGGGTGGGCACGGGTGGGATTTGGGGAAGATGAAGGTTATATATATATATATATATATATATATATATATATATATATTTTTTTTTTTTAATTTTTACGTGGATGACACGTGGCACCTGATCATTATCCACATAGGTGCCATGTCACAATTAACGGGAGACTTAACAGTTTGACTAACGGATGTATGAGACTATCCCAAAATTTACACTTTAGGTATGACTCTGGGATGAAAAAAAACTTGATGTACTAAATGTTGAAAACCAAGAAACATAAGGGTAGTAAACAGTCTTTTACCCAAAAAAGAAAAACAAGAATCAGGGAAGAACCCACCAAATCCCGAGTTCCTTCCAAACCCTCGCCACCAAGTCCCTTCCCTTCACTCGGCTTGCCTACTTCGCGACCACCATCTCCGCCATCGACGACCAACTTTTTTCTTAACCTTGTGGTTAAATGCTCCAGCATGCACACCTATGGTTAATGGTTTCGAAGGCTGGTACTAGATACGATGGTGACGAGATCAGTCAACGATGGTGGATCAGAGCTGAGAGTTGAATCAAACGAGTCCGGCGGTTGCGAGATCTAGGTTTTGTAGGGGTTTGGTGGGTTGGTGCATATATCCACACCTTGAGGAGTTGAATCGGAGCTAATAGTTTGGTGGGTTGGTGCATATCTAGGTTCTCAACTCTGGACTCGTTGTGGGATCTGGGATTCGTTTGGAGGAGAGAATTGAGGGATAAGGGAGGAAGGGAATGTCAGGGAGGAAGAAGAAGACCAATTTTTTTTTTTGAATGCTTTAATGACACGTGGCGCCCAATCATTGTCCACATAGGTACCACGTCATCAGTTAACGAGAGATTTAACAGCCAGACTAACGGATGTATGAGACTGTCTCAAAATTAACACTTTAGGTATGACTCTGGGACGAAAAAAACTTCATGTACCAAATGTTGAAAACCACGAAACTTGATGATAGTAAACTGATATTTACCCTAAAATATAATTTTTATGACTAATTATATTTTACACCATTCAGATTTGAAATGATATTTAGAATGAGCCATGAAGTTTTGATTTTCTTATATTACATCCTAAATGATTGAAATTGTATCAATTTGTGCTCTTGGTTGAATCAATTGTATCATTCAATTGATGGCATAGTGAGCTTGAGACCCTTCCTAAGCTAACGTATATGTCGTATTTGTACTTCATTGACAAAAAAAACTTACTATTTTAATGGAGGAATAGACTTTCAAAGAGACAAATGTATAAGTTAATACAATTTCAAAACATCAAGGTTTTATTTGAGAAAACTGGAACCTCGTGACTTATTTTGAAAATCACTTCAAACCTAGATGGTGTATAAATATAATATTCTAGTTAGCCCCTTTTTTTATTTTTTTATCATGGGAAAATTTTCGCACTCCATTTTGTTATCTTACACTTCTTATGTCAAGTCGATCTCTTAATAAACCTTCGATTTTATTCAATGCAATGACTACGAAAAGAATACGAGAGAGTAAATGGTGAACAAAGAGTGCTGAAAGTACCCTTCATGCTGGTGTAGGGAGACTGGTTCAAGAAGATATTAAGTGGTCTTTAGACCTAAGTTTGTTGATATAAGGGGGTGTAGTGTATTAAGACTTATATGAACTTTTGTTGAGTTTTTTTAAGTGATAAGACTTTCACGAATTTAGTAGACTTTTATTTACTATTATAATCTCTGTAAAATTCTATAGATATTTAATGATATACATTTGTGCAAAAGAAATGAGAAATAATATACTTTTGCAGAATTCTAGAGAATAAAATTGATTGTCATGGACTTTTTAATGACTAAGTGATTAATAAGATGTTATTATTTTTAAGTTTTCATTTTTGAAATGGTGACCATGATCATGACAAACTGGTCTTATAAGGTGGTAGTGGCAATGATAGTGGTGGAAGTGTCACGTGGTGAATGTCGGCAAAATGGTGGTAGCATGGTTGACGTCTTTGGTGGCGGCGATAGTAGTAGGGGTGGTGATTATAGGGTTGGGGTGGTGGAGGAGTAAGGATGGGGGCATTGATGATGGGTGGTGATGATGGTGGCAAAAGTGGCAATCATGGAGATGACGGTGTTGGTGATGGTCATAGCGATTAAGGGTGGCGATGATGGTCATGGCAATGACAGTGGGGCAACGATGGTGATGGCGACGACTCCAGTGGTGGGGGAGGGGGTAGATGAGATGGTCATGGTAAGGTGGTGGTGGAAACATCATGGTGAGAGTGGTGATAATGATAGTCGTTGCATTATGATGGGTGGTAGAATATATAATTAGATAATTGAGAAAAATAAAATCTACCTTTTTTTTTTAATGAAGAATCCATTAAAATCTTAGGGAGGGGGAGATTGGATTTGTTATGACAAAAAATTTACCATAAAAGCACTCCAACTCCATCAAAATTCATGACTTTTTAAACCCTTTAAAATAAATGAAATTATGAATACATCTAACTTTTTCTGGACTCACAAAAGTCATAGTTAAATACCATAAGATTTTTATATGCTTTTAAAAATCAATAAAAAGTTATAATTCAACGCATGACGACTTTTGTTGACTCCAAAGTCTATAAATTTTTTTTTAGGTCGATAAAACATAAGATTTTATTGAACGAGAAAGGGCCCATTACAAGTTACATCAAACAAAAATTGGGGTAGACAAAGACCCATTCAACAAAAGATAAAACAATAAAAAAAAAATTCAAATCTCTATCCCGCAAAGGCCAAAGACCCATTCAACAAAAGACAAAGACCCATTCAACAAAAAAAAATTGGGGTAGGCCACCGCCGTTACCACCTCGTCAGTAGTCACAAGGGTAGTGCCCTAAGAAAACCAACTCTGCATTGAATTTGATGAATGGTATCGCAACACAAAATTTACCAACACGCAACAAGCAACTATTCCCAACCAAATTTCCCCACTAAAACAACCACATTGGAGAAGAGCCACCAGATATGACCCACCATCACATGCCCCTGCAAGGAGAACAAAAAAAAGAGAGGAAGGGGATCGAGCTAAGGGGCATCTAGCACACCCTCGCTTTGAGCAAAGCCTTAGCACGCTTGGCCCCTTTTTCCAGCATGTCGGTTGGGTCGGAGTGGTGATGGGTTGAGATCTGGCATCCAATACAGGTGTGTCATTTCTAGCTTTGAGAAGAGGTTGTAGGAAGAATGAGATGTGTGAAGGAGGACCTAATGGAGAAGATGATGGAGGATGGGTGTTTTGAAAGAGGATTGCAGAACAGAGACCCAATTTTCTTAAGACAAAATACGGCGATAGACACCGGGGAATCGGCAGACAATGCTGGAGATATGACCAAAAAAGCAGAGAAAACATGGTTGAGCTTTTAGAAAGGAGAAGAAGAAGAGAAAAAAGCAAGAAATAAAGTGGGGTTGCAACCGACCCCAACCAAAGGAAAGAGTCAGTGGCGAGAGGGGTTATGTGCAAGAGAGAAAGCAGGAGTGGCAAGGTCTTCTAGAGAATGCAAGAGAGATGGGTTTGCAAACAAGTTTCTATAATTTTTTTATTGAACCTTAAAAAGTTTATATTGAATACACTTGAATTTGAGCATCAAGTAAAGTCCGTTAAACTCCATATACAATACACCCTTAGTTTTTTTGCTGGATTTTAGCCCATGTATTGTACTAAAAGATTATATCCATTTTTTAATACGAATCATTTACGAAACAAACATAATGTATTCATTTTAATAGAGAGACTTACATGATATAGGAACGGGAATATGGCAAAGCTTCAAACCTATCATGTGTCACCACATGTTTTAGCTTTCACATATAATATTAATAACACATGATTGGTTTTGAAAACTATCACCTTACCGTCCACCGTTTATGCAAGTTATTTTTCAATTTTGGTTGTTTCTCAGTACGTGGTGTGAGATTTAAGTTGTATCGTTACGTACGTTACATGTGCTTTATGTTGCCTACTTTCTCTACAGAGAATCTGCCTTTCAGTCAAAATACATCTCTTTACGCATTATGTTACCATTACGTGATGCAAACAAAAGTTAATATATCTCCGTTGACACAACAAATTTTCTCTATTTTCTGGCTGTCTAAATTATAATCTCTGGTCAAAACCAGTTCGCCGGTTAAGATTTTGGTTTTGTACACATTTGGATTACTTTGCCATGTGATTTACTATATCGCACAACTTATTGTGGAATTTACTATTTACCAAATCTATGTCTACCATTTTCAGGTGCTTCTTTAAAAGGGTTAGTGAATACTAAAGTGATATGCAGAACAGAGGCTTGCTCTGTTACTAGATAGAAATGGAAAACTTGGGACTACAAATTTGATTTTCATTTTTCTTTTTGATGGAAAATAAAACTGAAAATTTGATATTGACAAAGGGAGAGATCATAATTTTCATTACTAAATTGGATTATGGGACTAGATTGTATGGATGTAGTGAATAGGAAAAAAATAACTTACGAAACAAGTTGACCGCTCCCCTAACATACTGTTTCTTGCAAGTTACTCTTCTTTAATAAATATGCTTGTATGAATTGGTGCAAGAACACTAGTTCCAATTTGGATATTGAGAGAGAGAGAGAGAGAGAGAGAGAGAGATAAATAATATTTATATTGATTGCTAGATAGCTTGATACATCCTTGTAGTACAGAAATTTTTAATAACCACCCCAAAAAAGGAAAATTACTGATAAAAGATATGGAAGTAGAAGAAGCAGAGGCATCCTTGGTAGTACAAAAGATACACACTACAACTTCATCTTGTCCTATTTTGTATCTAAAACTGGAACTACCACTGTTGCTAAAGATATTAAACAAAAACAAAAGCTAAATCCTCCTCCTCTTCCTCTTCCTCCTAGTGGGGTCATCACATCTTTACTTAATTTTACCTAATTTTATCAGATCATTAGTTGGTGGAACCATTAGCATTTGGGGTGGAGGAAGAGCTGAGGTTGAGGTCAGGAAGTGTATTTCCAGCTGCTGCATTGGCTTTTGCTTTTGAAGAAGTACTTTTGGACAGCTTCTGCTGAAGCTCAGAAAGCAAGGCTTGATTCTCCTGGTTCAGCAGCTGTGCCTTCTTCCTCAGCCTCTCATTCTCTTTCATTATGTAGCAGTTCTGCAAGTACAGCTTTGAGTTCAATCTTTCCATTGCTGTGAAATTTGTCTCAAATTCCTGTGTTGCACTGAAACCAAATCCAAGAAATACAAAAAGGGTATCTCAGATAATATTATTTATTGGCATAAAACATTTTAAATGTGTTACACATGAAGACAGTAACATTATACTATTAAAAATGCACAAAAAAGAACAAAAAATATGAAATAAAATTAAAATAAGGAAAAATGCCCATATGGATTTAATGAGAAATAGATTGGATCAAAGAAAGGTTACCCAGAAACAGATTTGGATGTGTGAGAATTATTTGGTTGGAAATGACTTGGTTTGTGCGGTGCTTTTATTGGAAGCACTTATGACAGTTTTACAAAAAGAAGGTCATGACAACTGGAGAAAGCAGAGCAACTTATCAAATTTTGGAGCACTATGGTTAGATTGTTTAGATATACAGACATATATATATATATAGGTGGGTTGTTTTGCGAGGAAAGAAAAAAGAGAGATGGAATCATAAGTAGTCCAAAACTGCACTCAATGAAAAACAAAAAAATGGTTTCTTTCGGCTTACCACTGATGAAAGAAAAGGATCAAAATCACGTATTCAAAATGCCAAAAACTTAAAACTTCTTGGTTTGATTACAAGAGCATTCAAAAATACAAATCTTACCCTTTTCCACATTCAAGAGGTTGGTATGAATGATCAAAAGTTTTTAAGAACAAAAGTGATAAGTTCTAGAGAGAGAGAGAGAGAGAAACCATCTGGAACAAAAAGTGTTGGAGAATCCAAAATTGTGAAACGTTTCTAAAGGCAAACATTCCCTCCACAAAATGAGGTGTAGAACACACAAAGAACACTAAACGAAAGACAATGTGAATTACAATATATATGTATATATTTGTTTAAGTAAAATGAGTGAAGAAGTGACCTTTAGAAGGTTAGGTTGGTAAGAGAGCTTCGGGGCCGAGGAAGCAAATCTTCTGGTTTTGTAACAAGATGTAGCAGTGAGAGAAAAAAGGGATGAGTTTGGTGTGAGGGACAAAAGGAACAAAGAGGGCCTTAATTTATAGAGCCAATGCCACTACTACCAGTCTTCCTAGAGAGAGAAACGATGCAACCATATGAGAGAGAGAGAGAGAGAGAGAGAGAGAGAGAGAGAGAGAGAGAGAGAAAGGAAGGGGACATGCCCTCTCTATCTGACACAACAATCATGCATGTAAGCATGGAAGGCGGCCGGTTATGAGCCTAAAAGATTTTAGAGTTTATGGTTTTCTATGATGATGATGATGAATATGGCGTCATGTGAATGATGATGGTTTTTCGGGTTTTGCAGCACAAGAAATAAATAATTTTTTTTTTTTTAACTTGGAAAAAAGAAAAACAAAATAAATGGCATAGGGGTATTGTGGTCATAAAAATGACATTGTGGACATGGAAGAAGAAGAAGAGAGGGACAATTATGGGTAGCTAGGGTTTGTAAATGATGGCGGAGCTAGGGCCGTCCCAAGATTCGCAATGATGGTTTGGATTGGCTTTCCCTTCCCTTCTCTTATCTCCTCCATCATCAATTACAATTTCTGCAATTATTTCTTCTTCTTCTTCTACTTATTTCTTCTTATTTCTCTACTAACTACTATTTTTGTCCCTCTTTTTATTCCCCTTTCATTTCATAATTCTCATGTGTTGGGAACTGTTGGCAATAATCAATTTCAGCCATTATGGATTTTGGTTTCCCTTCCCACCCTTCAAGATCAAGAATTGGCGGTTTTGTTGCCCTTAATTCAACTTGCATTTTGTCATTTTGGTCAAGAAATCTATCTCATATCTTTTAGGTCTTGTCAAAGATTTGCATCCTTATTACAAGAACAAATATGGATACAAAGAAACAGACACGCTATCATGATTATCTGATTTATCTCATCTCTGTTTATATTTACATATAATAGTGTTAGTTTACCTACTGTAATATACGTTATGTAAGATTTGAACGTAGATGCAAGAAGACAGACACACTGCTCTGCTTAACTAATCAAACTCACACCTGTTTTTTCAAATATATTAATTAAAGGGAAATGATTTTCACATATTCATCTTTATTTTTTATCATCGAAACAAATAAATAAAAAGAAAACAATTATATGATTAAATATGAGCGTTAACGTGCCTAGAGCATTCTTTGGTGACAAACCCATTGCCCCAAATGTGAATCCTTATAGCTAAAACAAATGGTTCCAACGGAAAGACCAAAGAAAACAAAAAGACTAAAGAAGGGTATCCCTTTAGTAGGCCTTTATGTCCTATAAGTACAACAAAATGACCATTTTGCCCTTGATACATAACTTTCACGGTTTGGCACCATCGATGGTGCTTTATTTTACGTTATTACAATCATAATTACAGGCCAAGCTAGCATCATAAGTAAAAAAGCAGGTTGTTTTTCTGCCAAATTTAAGGGTGTGAGCTTGAAATAATGGGTGTGGAGAGGGGGAGTTCTTGGGGCCAGCCAGCTCCGAGCCCTCATGGGTTACTGAGTGGCTTAACGTGAAACATCATGGTTTGACAGAGGGTGTTTTGGAAGGGTCTATCATCTGAGGGTAGAATCGTCCAACTACCCTTGGTGTCCCTCGTGGACCTCGTTCATTTCAATCCTTCTTTGGGGATATGCTTACCTCAATCTAATTATGGCAATGCAGACAATGACCTTTTTGTCCTCAATGGTTTGTTTTCCTTTTTCTTCCAATTTTCTCAAATACTTGTGTGAATAACGTTCACCAAAAGGCCAACTCAACCCAAAATTGAGTTCGTTTCCAAGTTTAATTAATTGACATTTCCAAAATAAAATAACATTTTTGGTCTTTATATGGGTTTTCTAACAACTACTGTCGCAAATGTGGGTTAGCTAGTTTGTTAAAGCAGTCGTTTGTTGCTTGTATCTATATTTGTATAACCTTTTTTTGTATATTACTATAATTTAAAGAGAAAATGCTAAAGAGATTCTTTCAAAAGTGGGGGTTTTCACATATTCTTTGTCGTCGCATGTTTTTGGCACAATATTTTATAATATTGGCCTGAAAATTGTGCCAAAAATGTGAAGTGACGGATAGTCCATACAAAGTCTCACTTTGAAAGACTCATTAACATTTCTCTAATTTAAATATTATTTATAAACATTTAAACTGCATATTGCTTCAACTTTAGCAATACATGAAGTAGGGCTCGTTGGGCCAAGTTTGGGCCCAATGGAATTTAGAAATCCTAAATTAGATTAATGCACTTTCTAGCCAAATTAGATTAGTGTCATTACATAAGTAAATCCTAATTAAAATAAAGTGACAAAATGCTTGATATGAAAGCCTTACTCTATCTATATAGGTTATTGCTATCCCATTAATAATGTGTTGGGAAAATGTAGAAATATGACTTGTTGTATTGATGTGTGGAAATATTACAATATATATAGGGTTACATAAAATTCTAGTTGGGGTTACATAAAGCTTTATTTAGGTAGGAATCATACACTAATTATATGGAAAATTACATTCCTATGATACATACAATAACTACGGAGTAATTTCCTTTAATCTAACCGCCTTGCAAAATGGACGAACTTGATCGAACGAGTTTAGAGCAAAGAAGACTATGATGGGGTTGATGGAGTGCTATGGTGAGGAGAACAATAGGTTGATCCGTAGACGAATATAGCAATTCCGATGACTCCTAGGAGCCACTTTTTCACGAACAAAATGATAATCGAGTTCAATATGACATGTGCGAGCATGATGAACAAGATTAGCAGCAAGATAAATGGCACTAAGATTGTCACAATAAAGCAAACACATGAAAAGACAAACAAACACCAAGCTCTCGAAGAAGAAAGCACAACCAAGTAGTCTCTGCACAAGCATGAGCAAGAAATCTGTATTCGGATTCAACACTAGATAAAAAAGGGTTGGTTGCTATTTGCAAGCATAAGCGAAAGGAAAATGGTTCCTTCTTTCTTCGTTGTGGGATTCATACTCTCAACAAACCCCCTCACATGTGGCGAATTTTCAAGCCTAGCACATGGACAACACAAATTGGGTGACGTGGAGTACATGTAGCTATTAGGCTTCACACATGGGACAACCTACTCTGATACCACGAAGAAATTTTACTCCTTGTGTTGATATGTGAAAATATTACAATATATATAGGATTTCATAAAGCCCTATTTACTTATTTAGGTAAGAATCCTACCCTAATTACTATGAGAAGTTACATTCGTATAATACATACAATAATGATCAATTGCTTTAGTAGCTAGGCCAGAGCACCCAATTTCCAACTAATCTATTCGGAACGGAAGCAATCGATCAAATGGAGCTAGCTTACAAGATGAGGCCCGATAAGCTTCAAAGTCATCCCCAATGACGGATTTTTTCATTGTTTGGAAGGTTTCACCTTCTTTATTGGGGCGCCTTCCGCCTCTCTTTCCTCGTTATTGATGCCACTACAGATACTCCTATCAAAGTGATTCTTCCCACTGAAAAAAAGAAGATGAGCACCCAATTCTGTTTTTGGAGTTCAATGGTCGACTTTGGTCGGATAGATACGTTGGAATTAGAGAGTAATTTCCTATAATCTAACACAAACATTTAATATATGATACTCCATTGATTTGCCGGTTGATTCTTACTAATTTCATTGTTTCATTAGATTCTTACTAAATTTAATGTTTATTTAGACCTTAAGGGTGCGTTTGTTGCACCTCCTTAAGTGGGACTGGCTTGGACTAACTTAAGTAGGACTATAATCCTGCATTTGGAATGGCGCTGGACTACAATAAATGAGACTCACCTCGACTATGAGGCGTTCCCTGCTTCACTAAACCTCGCTAACGAGTCCCAAGCTTTCGCTTGGTATTAAGCGGGATTAGGAAACAAGATCAGACCAAAGCTTTTGTTTTCCCTGGCTTCGCCTTCTTTCTTCTGCGGTGCCGTCAACTACAGCCCACAGCTAACGCAACCACATCACATCACTGTGTAGATCTCAAAATCTAACCACCAAAATTCAAAAGAAAAAAAAAAGCAAAAGATAACAACAACAACAATCCCCAATCAGATAATTTCACCTTTTTCTTAGAAAATTCCGAGATGGTTATTTTGTTATGGAATTGAAGACGGAGAATTAAAGTGTTGAGGGAGAGTTTGGGTTTCTTTGAAATCTGGGAGTTGTTCGCTTGAAGCTGACGCATGAATCACAATCCATATCATCTCGTTGCTTTGGGAAATGAGAGAAATGGATAGAGAAGCGGGAGAGAAAGTAGCTTCAGGGAGCAAGAGTGATAGAGAGACGAAGATGGAGATAAGGAGATGAGGGGATTGGACGGAGCCAACAAAGATGAGAGGATTCTAGAGAGTACAGGTTTTAAGAAAAAAAGAAAAGGGTAAATTACATAGTAACCCCTCAGGTTTGAGTTCTATTACAACCCCATACAACATCTTTAAAACATTTCACTTTCATACCTCATGTACTATTTTATTTCAAAATAATACATTCGTTAGATTTTCCATCCATTGGTTAGTTAAATGCTGACGTGGCTGCCACATTTGTGCTGATGTGGCTGTCACGTGGCAAAAAATATTTTTTTTTAAAAAACCCTGAATCTTCTAAAAAAAATAAAAAAATAAAAAAAAAACTGAAAAACGCATAACCCACCCTACCTTCCCTGCAACCCTTCCCTACCCCTCTTTCCTGCAACCCAAACACCTCATGCCACCCTATCCCCTCTTCCCTGCAACCCTTCTCCTACCTCATCACCCTCACCCACCACACCCACAGATTTCCCCTCTCACTACTACTTCCACACGCCTTCAAACCACCACCCCAATCCAGCAATTCTGAGAACCGTCACAGACTTGATCGTCGTACCACCACACTTGGGAGCCTGAGCTCTAACCCTTATCGCTGCCTAGTACACCACTCTAATCACAAATATTTCAGAAGAACAGACGGTTGCGAAGGAAAACTGGGGGTGCAAGGTCAGATTCATGGAAAACTGTGGTGGGGGGTAGGGTGGGTGGGGTCTGCGACGCCAGGATCCATGCCGCCACGAGTGCGTCTGGATGTGGATAAGAAGAAAAGAAGAATTCAAAAACAGAGGGCGAGGTCTGCGACCAGGTGAATCCAAAGCGGCGTAATCGCCGTTGTCGTTGCGGTTTTGGTGGTGAAGGGAGGGGACGAAAGTCGGGGAGGTGAAGAGAGAGGACAGGGAGAAGGTGGATGGGGTTGTGGGTGGGGGGTTGTGGGGGAGAGTGAGGAGATGGAGGTGGGTCGGGGGTGTTGCAGGGGAGGTGGGGGTGTTGTAGGGGAGGTGGGGGGTGGGGTGGGAGGGGATGTGAAGAAAATAGAGGATATGAGGTGGTCGGAGGGAATGGGTTTCTGGGTTTGCAGTTTTTTTTTTATATATATATTTTTAGAGTTAATATTATAATTTTTTTAATTATAATTTTTTTTTGCCACGTGGCAGCCACATTAGCACAAAATGTGGCAGCTACGTCAGCATTTAACAGACCAATGGATGAAAAATCTAACGGAGGTATTATTTTGAAGTAAAATAGTACGTGAGGTATGAAAGTGAAATGTTTTAAAGATGTTGTATGAGGTTGTAATATACATCAAACCTGAGGGGTTACTATGTAATTTATCCAAAAGAAAAAGGTTGATATAAAATATTATTAAATATGTATTAAATAATATAATATTATTTAGTGTTAACTATCTAACTTTTTAGTCCGACACAACACTAAACACTTCAATAATTTAGTCTACTTTAGTCTATTCTAAGCCAGTCCAGTTTTGTCACAACCCGTCCCGAAATTTTCATCGGGAATTGTGAAATGACATAATTACCCTCGGACGTTATTTGGGGTGTGAGTTATGTTTGGTTTAATTTTGGGATTTTGGAACCAAATAGAACTAAGATTCTTCTTAGTTTTGGTTGGTGGCTTTTTGGACCACACAAATCCCTATCACCCTCTCTCTCTCCTATCCCGTGTCTCTTTCTTCCCTCTCAGTTCACTCTCCCTCTCTCCCTTCGAACTGTACGGACACACTCACCCACGATCATCCAGGCACGGATCGAAGGTTTCAAGGGCACCATTGTACTCGTGAGGACCCTACGAACTCACCCATACCCATTTCAGGTAAGAAACCTTTCGATTTCACGTTGAAAACTCAAGGTCCGATTTGAGCACTGTTCACGAACTTTGTAATGGTTGGTTTTTAGGACAATCCAAGCTCACAGTGAGCTTTAGGAGGTTCCCACGAAGCTCGGGGACGTTCGTTTGAAGGTTTTGGGCGTCTGGATCACAAGGTTCGAAGGTGGCCGGTTTTGGTAGAAATTTCCCGACGTGATTTCGAATGATTTGGAAGTTTTAAAAGGTATAGCCTATTCCTCTCGAAATTTGTGAAGTTTTGGTAAAAATTTCGTGGAAAATTGTTGAGAATCGAGCGAGAAAATGGCGATTACAGGTCTGCCCAGTTTGTGAAGTATCATGGAGTTCCAGTGAATATTATTTCTGATCGAGATCGAAGATTTACTTCTAAGTTTTGGATAGCTTTTCAGGAAGCTCTTGGTATGAAATTGCTTTACAACACTGCTTATCATCCTCAAACAGATGGACAATCAGAGATGACTATTCAGACGTTAGAGGATATGTTGAGATCTTCAGTATTGCAGTTTGGTGATTCTTGGCATGATCGCCTAGACTTGATGGAATTTGCCTACAATAATAGTTTTCATTCGAGCATTGGTATGTCACCATTTGAGGCACTTTATGGTAGAGCTTGTCGTACGCCATTGTGTTGGTCAGAGGTTGGCGAAAGAGTGCTAGAGGGCCCAGAAATTATGGATGAGACTACTCAAAATGTTCAGGTGATTAAGTCTAACTAAAAGCGGCCCAGGATCGACAAAAGAGTTTAGCAGATAGACATGCCACTGATCGAGTATATGATGTGGGTAATTTGGTATTCTTGAAATTGTCACCTTGGAGAGGTGTAGTGCGGTTTGGAAAAAAAGGCAAGCTAAGTCCTAGGTACATAGGACCTTATAAGATCACCGAAAGGATTGGTGAAGTTGCTTACAGATTGGAGTTGCCTCCAGAGTTATCTAAGGTACATAATGTGTTTCATGTCTCGATGCTTCGACATTATGTTTCAGATCCTTCACATGTGATTCCTCCTCAACCTTTGGAGATTAATCCGGATTTGACGTATGATGAGGAACCAGTGACTATCTTGGATTGGAAAGACAAGGTTCTAAGGAATAAGACAGTGAGCTTGGTAAAAGTATTGTGGAGGAACCACTCAGCGGAAGAAGCTACTTGGGAGACGGAAGATCGAATGAGAGAGATGTATCCAAGGTTGTTTTATGAGTATTAGTGGATTGATTGGTTCTATGAATTTCGAGGACGAAATTTTATAAGGAGGGTAGATTGTCACAACCCGTCCCGAGATTTTCATCGGGAAATGTGAAATGACAGAATTACCCTCGGACGTTATTTGGGGTGTGAGTTATGTTTGGTTTAATTTTGGGATTTTGGAACCAATTAGAACTAAGATTCTTCTTAGTTTTGGTTGGTGGCTTTTTGGACCACACAAATCCCTATCACCCTCTCTCTCTGTCTCTTATCCCGTGTCTCTCTTTTCCATCTCAGTTCATTATCCCTCTCTCCATTCGAACTGTACGGACACACTCACCCACGATCATCCAGGCACAGATCGAAGGTTTCAAGGGCACCATTGTACTCGTGAGGACCTTACGAACTCACCCATACCCATTTCAGGTAAGAAACCTTTCGATTTCACGTTGAAAACTCAAGGTCCGATTTGAGCATTGTTCACGAACTTTGTAATGGTTGGTTTTTAGGACAATCCAAGCTCACAGTGAGCTTTAGGAGGTTCCCATGAAGTTCGGGGACGTTCTTTTGAAAGGTATAGCCTTCTTCCTCTCGAAATTTATGAAGTTTTGGTAAAAATTTCGTGGAAAATGGTTGAGAATCGAGCGAGAAAATGGCGATTACAGGTCTGCCCAGTTTTTCGGCGCCGGCGAGATTTTCCGGCGTCTGGAGGTAGGGGATGACGCTTGTGGGGGCGCGTAGGTCCGTGCCATTCCTGGCGCGTGAGGGCGCGTAACTGATCCAAAATTTTTTTCTAAAAATATCTCGACGTCCGTAACGTCTAGTAGGTTGCTGTGGTATATTCATATACCCAAATTGAGCATCGTATGAGAAGTTATTACATATTGTTGGTTATGTGCTTGAAATAACGTTTTTATAGTTGTTTCACATATAGGTGATACCTATCCCGAGGACGAGCGCATTCAAGGACGTCACGGGGTTACGACCCTTCGACTTACCAGTGAGTGGGCAGTATTTTCTGTATTTACCTATATACTATTGATTTTTCCCAGAAATTGAATTTAAATGAAAGTATGTTTTAAAATGCCATGCATACATATATATGAAATATATGAATTAGTAATTGTTGCATATATATGTTAAATGGTGTTGTGGACGCATAAGTGAGTATCAGGTGAGTTTATATTGTTCATATGATTTATTGATGACGCGAATTGTGTTGAGAGCTCATAATCTGCACCCCTGGTGTTAGTGATTATATCATTCACCCCGCACCATACGCTCACCTTGGATCCAAGTAGGTGCATGTCGTACAAACCATGAGAGGTGGTTCCGACATGTCGTACAGACCATTAGAGGTGGTTCCGACTTGTAGGTGACTTTAGATTATTATACAGCTATTGATGAGAGAAGCACTAGAGCGTATTCTTACACCATTCTTGTCGTACAGACTACTTCAGGTAGTTCCGATTTATGTGCAGAGTAGTGCCGTACAGGTCACCGTGGTGACTCCGGTTGGGTTGGATATTGAGCTATAGAATTAACTGTACAGGACAGCTGCAGGGTCTTCGGTTGATTCATTATTTCACCTGTTATATTGATGCATCCTTATCATGTTTTGAAGCATAGCATGGCATATTTCATGAAAAGTGTTAAAGACTTGTGATTTGAGTTGTGTTGTTATATATGGATATATATATATATATATACTATTTTATGGGAAAGTATACAAGTTTTACAGTGAGGGGTTAGAAATGTTATAAAATGAAATGTTTTCGAAAAGCTTTGTTTTACTGACCCACTCAATCTTGTTTTTCGCCCCTCCGGGTTCTAGTTAGCGGTGTTGGTAGCTCACAAGGATTCCCACGACGTTCTGACAGACTACTCATGTAGGACTCACCTTCGGGTGTTGTAATTTAGTAATGGTCCTACTTGATTGCACTTAGTACTTATGCTCTGAACATGTGTGTTTCACACTTAAACTCACTCTAGCATGTTAGTTGGATATTACTGTTAGTAGTTGGTTTTTATTCCTTCGTAATTCTTTTATCTTTTGCTTCCGCATCGCACTTTTGGTTACGTCACGTCCACGTGACGGCCAGCACGCCTTGATTCTATGATCGGGGTGTGTCAGTTTAGTCCTTAATGCTAGTCAACTCCGAAATAATCTGGTGCAACAAACGCATCCTAATAGGCTTAATTAACACTTTTTTTTTTAAGATCAAAAACCCCTTAGTAATGGTGCTACATGTGATGTGCCGGGGTCAAATCCATCCGTCATTCAAAACAAATTAAATAATCCAGTCAACCAAAACACAGGGGCAAAAGGGTGCTATCTCTGCAATATCCCTGCAAAGAGTGGACTCAAAATTGACGAACTGTTATAAATCTAGCTCTGGAACAACCAATGATGGCGATCTCCAACAATAATGGTTCCTCTTCCTCCCTCTTCCCCGAGTAATAATCCTTCCTACCCCTTCAAAACCCTTCTTAAATAACCTTCTTACTTTTTGCAGCACAATTTGAGCCACCCTTTAATACCAAAGCAAAAAAGAAAATTGCAGAGAGGAGGAAAAAAGAAAGGAAAAGAAAAGAAAACGGGGTTTCATGATTTAAAGGGGTTAGGGGTTGTTTGTTTTCATAAATGCGTTATGGCAGTGCTCAAGAGATTTGCATGGCCACAGAGGCATTCATGAACACCCATCATCATGCACATTGCCTATAATTACCATTATGTGTACAGTCCTCCTCCCTCTAGGGTTAAATGCCCCCTAATTTTTACCCAACACAGAAAAAAAGAAGATGATTGCATTGCATCACCCCCTGGTGAAACTTAAATAGATGATCCCTGCAATGGCATTGATTTATCCAAATTTCTCTTTTTAATCATGGGTTGGTTTCTGCTACTTTTTTTAGTACCAATAGGCACTCAGTGACAATTCTAAACACAAAAGCAAAGTTGCTCTTTTATGATCGAAATGTCACACTTCAAGTCATGAAAATATCATCTTTGCAAAGTAAGGGTAAAGTTACGTACAATTGTGATCGAAATGTCACATGTTCGAGTCATGGAAATAGCGTCTTTGCAAAGCAATAGTAATGTTGCGTCCAATAAACGGCCCCCCTCCTTCTCCGACCCTCACAAAGTACGAATCTTATTGGCTTGGGATCACCTTTTACTTATAGACACTCAGTGCTGATTCATAATTAACAGTCAAATATGCGTCAATAATTAGTGTTTGTGTGTACTCATAAATCGTGGTTTTTGTTATTTGGTGACCTTGTTGTAATGCGATATTTTATTGACTTAAAATAGGGCAATGGGCTTCTTTTGGGCATGACCTCATCGACATGGCAAGCCTTTAACTAAAAGAAGAACTTTTTCTGAGGTCGTTTTTAATGATTTCACATAATTCCAATTTCCTGCATGGCTAATGATGAAAATTCTACATTATTATTATGGTTAGTAAGTGCATTGAACCCTACACGTGAGCTAAGAAGGGTTTGATAATTTTAACTTTTTAGGGTGGTAATTTTGTTTGGGACCACGTGTAAGAGAAGATCATAACCCTTTTTAGCTCTTCTGGGTTCTGGCCTCAAATCTTAAAGATCGCTACTTGAATCCCCCAATGAGTTCACACGTAGCCTTATAGGTGGGCTTGAGTGTGTCCAACTAGTTCAAATCTGGATTATGTACCCACCCCATTGATTCTCAGTTCTAATTGGATGCATGACACTTTGATGCAGAACTTGTTGGTTGACTAGAAATGTTTAGCATTTGGAAAGGAGTTAGATATCGTAGATTTGATGTTAACCATATATCTAGTAAAATTGATTTCGTCATAGCACCAGCTACATACAATTTTGTGTACATAATATAGCACGTGACAACCGATACTATGTTAGTTTTGAAGGAAGTCAAGTAACATGATTATGTTACGCCATTATATTTTTCAGTGTAAAAAGACACTCCACCTCAAATTCAACTCATCAGTAATAGTTTAAATCAAAGAAATATTAACTAAAGTAAATGTCATTTGCACTTCAAGTTTCCCACACTTCTGGGGGCCAACCATGGTGAAACCCTCATATATCAGTGGATACCCAGTAGGTTTTCTTATGTTGAACCCACTTCAGATAGATGAATCCCACATAGTTTCCATTTTCATGATAAAAATAGTTAGATTTTAAGGAGTACCCTTTGCCAAAAAGGGAAAAAGCACAAAGAATACAGTAATATTACTTTGTTGTGGGACACCAACGAATCGTTAATGACCAGGCTAAAAAAAACGAAATTGTTAATGTAACAAATGGTAGAGTTACAAATTGTTCTACTTTTTGCTTGCTTGAACATCAAATGGAATATACAAGTTGTTACTCTTCTCTATCAATGTTTAAAAGGTTAATATAACTTCTCTTGATTCATTTGTTATCAATATGACTCCATGCAAGAAAACAATAGGTCGACTGATTGCTACATCAAAAAATAAAGTTGACAATTAGACTAATAGATCGACTTATTGCTACTCCAGTTATTGACTCTAAACTAGAGGAGGCAAAGTATTAATCCTAAAAAGACGATTAAATGGTAAGTAGGAACTTAGGTCATCTCCAACCGAAGGGTCCAGAGGGCCAGAGGGCCCAAAATAATTCGAAAACCATCTCCAACCGAGGGCTAGGCCAAAGGGCTCGTGGGCCCCACGGGACAAAAAAGGGCCAAAGGGCCACACAGGCTGGCCTAACCCAACTAGCTAGCCAGCTCCGGGCCGAGCCGGATTTTGAATGCAATAGTAACATGATGACGTTAGCTAGTCGTTATATTTGATTTTTTTTTTTTTTTTTTTTTTTACAATTTTTTTATTAAAATTTAAAAATTCTTTTTTTCTTTCTATAACTTCCTAAGCCATTAAACGACATTAAATAACATTAAGTCACATGAAACAACATTAAATATTAAAAAATTCTCATTTTTTTCCTATAAATTTAATTTGTAGTTTTTAAATTTAAGTTGTTGTAGTTTTTAAATTTAAGTTGTTGTAGTTTTTAAATTTAATAATAAATTGTGTTTGGCCCTATGACCCTTTGGCCCTCTGTTGGAGATGATTTTTTGTCATAGGGCTATGTTTGGCCTATGGCCCTCTGGCCCTTCGGTTGGAGATGGTAAGAAATATAGCCCTGCACTGTTCATTAAAATATTAATTTCTTGGAGAGCTATAGGGCTCAAACGAGCCCTCTGGCCCTCCTTCGGTTGGAGATGGCCTTAGATTCAAACTCCAACATTGAGCATGGACATGGGATAAATATTTCATTATATACAAACTACAAATTCACACTCTTACCTAGTTTAGACGCCAAGATACACATTAATGCAGACAAATCAAATGCAAAATGAAGACGTTAGTTGATGACACAAATAGTTCGTCCAATTATAAAGAGTAATTTACTTTTAATGTAACTACGATGCTTAACCAAGTTACTTCGACGCTAATTAATTATTAGCCTAGTAATTTTTCTCTTCTCAGTCTAAAATTCATCTTCATCTTTGGACTAATTAAAATGCCAGTATGTTGGCCTTTTTATCCACAACCCAAGAAGGGGTCCATGTTAAGTGTGAAACTATAGCAGAAAATGGCATACAACCCTATCACAAATTGTCATTCACTCTGGGGGAGGAAATTACAAGTTAACATCAGAGCTATAGTTTTCATAAGAAAATTATAACCACATTTGATTTTGTTTAAGAACATCGTAATGAATCCAAAGGGATGATGCTCAACTTCCAGGAGCCATATAAATGTGGCAGTCTTGGATTACCCATAACACTATTATTTCAGACAATTGATAACTAGGGTTTCGACAGGACAGAACATGACGAGTCCATGAACACTATTTCAACTGGGATTTTTTTGACAATGTGGAATCTGATGATCATTTTTTGTTGTGGATAGGGATGGGATGTGGTTGAAATTTAGTTGCTTCAGTGTCAGGGATGTCAACTGACGACTCTTCTTTCTTCCACATTGTACTCATGATCAATAGTGCCACATTAATTGTACTTAACATACCCAGTTGCAAGTCAGTATTGAAATTTTTAGGAGGGTGCTGGACTTGAACGAACCTGCCTTGCAACCAGAGGTATATCTCTTTATTATTATGTTCATAATTCGAATCATGTGGTGAAAGTTGTAAACATAATAGATATACTTATGGTGATACAACAAATTTTCTCAGTTCGACCCTCATGTGACATAAGAAATGTTAGAGAAGCTATCTTATTTCGTTAAGGGAACACAGTCCATCTAACTCGATTCTAAAAAACTGAATTGGGTCCTGGGTAGCCCAAAGATACCACAAGGAAAGCATGTGTTTTGGGCTTTCATTTTATTAAAAAAAAATCCGTTATTCATTGGGTTGGCACATTGTTGTAATAGGGCTAAGTAGCTCGCACAGCCCGTATCTACTCAAACTTATGATTATTCATGCATATAAGTATTTTTATTTTATTTTATATTTTGATACAAATGATATTGAGAGTGGAAACTTGGGTTATGTCACATAACAAATCATCGTAACTAAGTATTGAGTTTGACATTTATGGAACCTCAACTTTACAATGTTAGGTTAGCATCAGAGTTTTTCTTACTAATGGCTATTTGGAAGATGCGTATAAAGTGAAGTTTGAAAGTAAGCCTCCAAACTTTTCACACCTTTGTGGTTCCCACTTTGGCCTGGATTAGGCAAGTTGGAGTATTTTCACTCCTGGTCATCTACATGGTATTTTGAATAAGCAACTTTTAGTCTCTTTTCTAATCTCAGCTGAGTCCTGTAAAGCTCCTTCTATAGTCCATGTTCTTTGGCATCCCCCTCCGTTTTCTTGGGTCAAAGTGATTATTGATGGCCTTGCAAAAGGTAATCTATGTCCTGCAACTTGTGGTGGAGTTTTTCGAGATTCTGCGGGTTATTTTTTTGGTGGTTTCTCCCCGAGTTTGAGGCATCCTACTTCTTTCTATGCGGAGTTTCATGCTGACATTGTTGCTGTGGAGTTGGCTCATGAGTGGGGTTGACAAAATATATGACTTGAAAGTGACTCTTTTAGTGTGATATCTTAATTTGTTTATGGTTCTTTTTCTCCTCATTGGTTGCTTTAGACACGTTAGAAAAATTGTATTTCCCAATTACAAAACATGGTATTCCATTGCTTTCATACATTTCAAGAAGGGAATGCAGTAGCTGACAAATTAGCCAATTTAGGGCTTCTCTCATATTTACTTGTTCAATATGTCGCTCCTCCTATAGAGCTTCTTCCTTTTATGCATTCAGATTTTTTGGGCATGCCAACCTACATGTTTGTCTTCCTTTTTTGATGTGTGAGTTTTTTTTTACCTAATTTTTTTGGATTTTTTTGTTTGTTTGCAGCTTGTCTTGCTGGTATTTTGGACCTAAAAAAAAGTGTGTCATGTCATTGTAAAACATGTGTAATCTCTTAAAGAGAAACTTGGCGTTTTGTTCGGTGTCAATTTAGATCACACGTACAAAACTCAATAATACCAAAAGTAATAGTTTGACAATATTCAAATCAGACATAAAACGTCATTTTCCAACATATATATGTCACATTCCTCCACAAAAGCAGCCCATATGTTGATATGTTTTTTTTTTTATTAACCTAATATTGAGTACTAAATCAGAACATCATAGTCAGCTTAAGATTAGGTAAGTTAGGCGGTTGCCTAAGGCATCTTACCTAAACATAAAGATAAATTCAATTAAGATAGTCACCTTAGAAGCATTAGGTACTTGTGCTTAGCTAATTATTGCATGTATTTGCGCAGCGACCTAAGTCCATGCACAACCAACTACTGACTTTTGACAACATTTCTCAACGGTAACAAACAATAACATCCTTGTTTTTTAAATTTGGGTTTTGGCTGTCTTTGAGTTACCCATCCTATTGTTGTATTTTCCCGTCCACGTTAGTATCCCACCCATCTTAAAAAGTTAAAAAATTAAAATATTATTTCCCCACCCACTATTATTCTCAAAATAACCTTTAATATATACATACATATGAAATTATAAAATTATCTCTTAAAAAATATAAACAAATAATATGTAAATGAAAACCACTAAGGTCTGCAAATTCAAATGGAAACGACAGAGGTATTCAAATTCAAAAGAATTCGACAACGACAAAAATCAAAAATACGATGGACAAATTCAAATGACCCACACACAAATTATTCTTCTACATTTTCAATGGAAACATAATCTTCTACCTCTTCCGTAGAAGCGTCATCTTCCACCTCTTCAATGAAAAAGTCATTTTCTACCTCTTCAATGAAAAAATCATCTTCTAAGTCCATTGATATTTTTTTGCTTTCTTTGAATGAAAGGAGATAAAAAATATAAGTTAGGGTGTAAGGTAGAGAAATCGTCTCCCACGCCCAACCTTTTTTTTTGTAAATTAAGCAAAACAAGATAATTAATGTCCTTATTACTCTTTTTGCAAAATGGACAAATTGGTAATTAAAAATTTCATTAAAATGTGGGTGGAAAGATAAGACATTGGGGTGAGAATAACATCACTCTTTTTAATTTAACTGTCACTTTTTGGATTTGGAGATGAATATCAAATGAACTTGCTAACATTTAATATACATAGTGATTTATAAGTCATTTTGTGGAACGCGGCAAAACATGATTCGCAAACTAAAAATAAAAGCAACAACAATGAATTTGTAACTTTAGTGATTAAGTGTCAGAGATTTCAATAATACATATATAAATTATTATTATTATTTTGTGTGTGTGTGTGTGTGTATATATATATAAATATAATAATGTATAGACTTGGTGCTGCATTGTGCATCATATGTGTATATATAATAGGGAAAGGCTGTTGCTGCGGTGCGCAGGAAGCCTACGGACGGCAAGGTTGTATTTCATTCAACCTTTGTATATTTAGTTGAATGGTTACAACTTTTGGTTAAAAGACATGATGCTTACTCAAATTATATGAGTAAAATTAAAAGATGTAATAAGTCAAAATTATTTTCTGAAAATTCTAAATAGAAGACATGTCTTTTGGATCAACACTATTAAGAATGGTTGTATATCTTCAACTAAAATGAAAGGACTCGATGAATGGGTGCTTAATGCCTATAAATACCTATTGTGGCATAATGTTTCATACACAATTTCAGAAATTTATTTCTACATTCCTCTCTACTCACTCTATCACATTCATACAATTTCTTTCTAGTTATTTCTAAGGGAATATAATTCGGTTTTGCTAATCGAATATTCCAAACTTTGTTGTATCCTGGAAGTGATTTGCCAAGAACCCTTTAGCAAACTCATTCGAGTGGGGGCAAATAACACTTTAAGGAAACGATTCAAGTCGTACCTCAAAGTCATCTTTCGGATTATTCTCTATATTTCTACATTTTCTCAAACAATCTTAAAGTGTTATTTTCGTCATGGAGAACAAATCTGATAACATGGATTTGAAGATTATCAATCAAGATGTCTACAAGTTAGACAAATTTGATGGATCAAATTTCACCCGATGGAAGGACAAGATGCGTTTTATGCTTACTGTTCTAAATGTCATATATGTGTTTGACCCGAAATTTGAGCCTATTTGTGAACCAAGTGACAAAGACTCGAACAAGCGTGAAGAAGATGAATTGGTATGTCGAGGACACATCTTGGGCACATTATCTGATTGCTTATATGACCTGTATGCACACATTCAATCTCAAAAGGAAATTTGGGAAGCACTTGAACACAAGAAGTACACAACTGAAAAAAGAGGTACCGTTAAATTTTTAATGTTCAAATATTATGAATTCACTATGTTTGATAACAAACCCATCCTAGACCAAGTTCATGAATTATTGGTCTTGGTCTCAAAGCTTCATGAACTTAAAATAGTTATTCCGGATCCTATGATAGTTGGGGCTATTATGACAAAATTACCCCAAACATGGAATAACTATATAAAGAAACTTCTACACATGGTGGAAGATATTAGTTTGGAGGATTTGCAAAAGGGTATTCAAATTGAAGAGGAAACTCGAAATCGTGATAAGAATTTTGTAAATCAAGATTTCTCTAAAGTTCACATTGTCGAAGGAAACAAATATAAAAAGAACTTCAAAGTCAAAATTGACAAAGGGAAGTTTAAGAAGACCAATTCCAACAACAATCAAAAGAATGCAAATGGTGTCTGCTCCATTGTGGAAAGAAAGGCCATTACATTCGTGATTGTAGACACAGAAAAGCAAGTGAGGAATATGCCAATAAGACCAATAGCACAAATATGGTGGATTTTTACAATTGCCGGATGAGCAATTTCTTGGGCTTCGAAGAAGCAAACATGTATAACACATTCAACTATGGAATCTGAATTTATAGCATTAATGGCAGCAGGTAAAGAAGAGGAATGAATTAGAAATTTGTTATTGGAAATAGAGTTGTGGCCACAACCAATGTCATCATTTTCTTTATACTATGATAGTGAGACTACTTTGTCTAGAGCATACAATAAGGTATACAATGGAAAGTCTAGACATATTAGCTTGAGACATGAATATGTCAAGCAATTAATAACTGATGAAGTTATTAATATTGTTTATGTTAAATCAAGTAATAACTTGGCAGATCCGTTAACGAAAGCACTTTCAAAAGCTTTGGTAGTTAGTACATCTAGTGGAATGGGGCTAAAACCCTTTACTGAAATTTAGCCACCAATAATGGTAACCCAACTTTCTCTAGAACATCACTAGTTTAAAAGTTTAATGGGTAATAACAAGTTATTGTTAAGTGGTTGTGAAAGCACTGAAAATTAATATATAGCTCATTCCAGGATGATCAGTGCAAGACTGCTACGTTTAGGAGGATGAGTTTTATCTCTTAATGAGGTTATTTGTAGTTATGTCTATAGTAGCAGGGACATGGGAAGGAACCTCAACTATATGAACATAAGAAGTGGTGCCGCTTCTACCAAGAGTTGGGTTTTCTCTTGTAAATGTTCATGAAACTAGGATGAAGACAAGGCCATAATAGTGCTTAATTAGTTCAGAAATTTCTTTAAGGAAATAAGATATAGTCATGTGTGTAGTGATTCTGGTTTTAACATAAGAATATGTGGTTTAAACTTAGGTCACCATCGCATTCATTATAACTTTGAATTACTTACACTAATTAAAGGTTTAATTCGAAAGACACCTTTATTGTATGCATGATTATATCGGTATGCTTGTGATTAATTATAAAGAGAGGATTGTTAGTATATTATTTATCATATTATTGAAATTGGGAAGTATTGTTAGAGATTTCAATAATACATATATAAATTATTATTATTATTTTGTGTGTGTGTGTGTGTGTGTGTGTGTATATAATAATGTATAGACTTGGTGCTGCATTGTGCAGCATATGTGTATGTATAATAGGGAAAGGCTGCTGCTGTGGTGCGCAGGAAGCCTAAGGACGGAAAGGTTGAATTTCATTAAACCTTCGTAAATTTTGTTGAATGGTTACAACTTATGGTTAAAAGACATGATGCTTACTCAAATTATATGAGTAAAATTAAAAGATGTAAGAAGTCAAAATTATTTTCTGAAAATTCTAAATAGAAGACATGTCCTTTGGATCAACAATATTAAGAAGGGTTGTATATCTTCAACTAAAATGAAAGGACTCGATGAATGGGTGCTTAATGCCTATAAATACCTATTGTGGCATAATGTTTCATACACAATTTCAGAAATTTATTTCTACATTCCTTGCTCTCTACTCTCTCCATCACATTCATACAATTTCTTTCTAGTTATTTCTAAGGGAATATAATTCGGTTTTGCTAATCGAATATTCCATACTTTGTTGTATCCTGGAAGTGATTTGCCAAGAATCCTTTAACAAACTCATTCGAGTGGGGGCAAATAACACTTTAAGGAAACGATTCAAGTCGTACCTCAAAATCATCTTTCGAATTATTCTCTATATTTCACATTTTCTCAAACATTAAGAGCACACACTCATATATTTAGAATCTTCATTTCCCCCCTCTCGATTGTATAAAAAAAATAAAAATAAAAAAAAATAAAAGCTGAGATCGCACAAAAGGAAAGAATAATAGAGACCCTCAACTAATAATTTCCATTTTCTCATTTGATTATTAGGGTTAGAAGTAACACATACAATACATGGATTTTCTTATGTATAACAACTACAAGTTTACTTCTTGCAGGCAGGATCAGAGGAGAGGTTTGTGAGCCAAATGGAGTCACTTGCTATTGTCTCACTATCTTCATTCCGATGCCATGTCCACCGTGCATGGGTTGCATTCACTACAACCAATTGCCCGTGCCCAAAGCTTGCCTCCCTGAAAACCGATATTTTGGGTTGCGGATTCAAGTACCTGGAATATTACAAATGAAAAAGTGAGTGAGTTTGCAATAAATAAAATGCATGAAATATTTAAGGAATCGATAGAAAGAGCTGCAATTAATTAAGCCAACTTAATTACTCGCTAGCAAGGCCTTCACGGTTGCCACCATCTCCAATGGTAATATGCACTGGACCACAATTATTGGCTTGATCCTTGTAAACGCGAGTCTAAGACAATAAAGTAAAATAAAACCATTAATGATATATTCAACCAAACCAAATAATTAAAAGCCATCCTAATCAATTTCGAATTTAGGTGACTTTTGTAAGAATGATATTATTTGAATGAATACCTAAAAAATGAACGGTTCAATAATGAGATTAAATTATGCAGTAGATTCAAAAAGAGTTATTACCCTCATTTTTTTTTTGTTGAACAAACGATATTATTTATACTAAAGGGGTGGGAAGTGAGCTAATCCTCACAATGAGCTAGCAATAATGTGGTCTCCGGCAAGGTTTTTATTGAGGCCCTTTGATGCACACTATCCTCTTACTTGTACGTGTTCTCCTCTTTAATGAATATCGTACTTTCTTTATATAAAAAAATTCGCCTTTGACGAGAATCGAATCTAAAACCTCTCACTTACCAGTAAAGAGAAATACCACTAGACCATAGTACTACCCTCATATTAACTTATCAACTATTTAGTGCTTCAACATCACTTACTACATGTATAGTATGATCAACTAATGAATTCGTCAATGTGGTTGCCTTAACATTACTTATGCGTACGTGTTTATTAATTAGTGTGTTGTGCTCTATTCATTAACGACTTAATTAGATAGTGCAAAATGTGATCACTCTAACATTATTCGCACATTAAGTGAAGGAGAACTTACAAAACGCTCGTAGGCATGTACGTGCCCTGCATAAACCACATCAACACGAGCTTGATAGAGCAAATCTTCCATGGCCTCCTTCATGTCAACAGATTCAGACTCACCCTGATGAGCTTTATTAGAATTGTACCAAGGAGCATGGATAAGCACGACGATCCACGGCGTCCTCCCCCTGTCAACCTTTCCCAAATCGGCTTGCAACCACTGGTACTGTGCAGAACTAGGATCAAAATCAGTGTACGACCCCAGCATGATCACATGAACTCCGGCTACATTGAATGAGTAGTAGAGGTTTGAGTCCGATCCGCTCTCTTCGTATGGCATGTGCCATCGTGCAATGTATGCGGTGAAGGCATGAGAGTGGACGATTGGGATCTTTTCGATCTCGTGATTGCCTTGTGTAACCATCCAAGGCCGTTTGCTTGCCAGTGGCTGCACCAGACGGCCAAATGAGTCCCATTTATTTTGGATGACGTCAGCATAGGATAAGTCACCTGGTAGTAAGAACATGTCGTGGTTTGCTTTGTCTATGTGTTCGAGGGTTGAGGAGGTCCATTCAGTTTGTCCAAGATCACCTGCCAAGCATATACGTAGGTAGTTAATTTCATTTATTTATTAACGGGAAATAAAATTCGAACTCGAGACTCTTTTAATAAATGCAATATCACTGGACAAATTCCTAGTAATCATTTTTATTTGTGACAAACAATGGGATATTTACGAATAAATTTTTAATGGGGTGATTCACCAAAACAAAGCTATGGCATAAGAATGGGTTAGCTACAAGCCTACAACTAGATACTGACTCCACTGCAAAAAAGTAATGTTAGCGTATGCACGCATGAGTCGAACATGAAATCTCCAACATAATGGACACAACTATCATTAGACCAAGAGTTGTGTCAATCAATTAAACTAGTCTACATACAATGTACCACATGACATGTACATCCTTTGAACTGATTAATTCCATTCCATGTACATACTCAGGATCTTACCATACTTATGTTCACAAATGTTTGGTGGACATTCAAGCAAAATTTAAGCGAATCAATGATCCAAATTCAAAAAACAATTAAACCCTAAATTTTCTCTATAGTTACAAACAATTAATTTATTAAAAAATGGTTAATTGGTAAAATTTTGAAGAACATCAATATATGAAATGAATATTTAGGGCATTAATTTATTAAATATGGTTAATTGGTAAAAAAATTTAAGAGCATTAATATATGAAATGAATATATTAATTTATTAAATATGATTAATTGGTAAAAAAAATTTAAGAGCACTAATATATGAAATGAATATATATATATATGAAAATGAAATAAATGGTAAATTAATTTATTAAATATGGTTAATTGGTAAAATTTTTTAAGAGCATTAATATATGAAATGAATATATATATATATATATATATATGTATGTATGTATGTATGTATATATAAAAATGAAATAAATGGTAAATTAATTAAGCAATACATATGCTATATATTTACACACACCTACGATTGCAAATGTGATAGGGAATACAGCAGGCGGGGTTTTAAAACTGAACTCAGGATCCGAATCAGAGGATCCACAGCGGTAGTAGTACGTCGTGTTGGGTTTCAACGGACCGATAACGACGTCGTGAATATCCCCAGATGTGTACATAAGATACGTGTAGGAACTTGTATCTCCAGTTGCAGAGCTTTCATAGACACCTGTAGATGTTCCATATACCACTGTTGCCGGACTAGGGCTGTCGGTGATCCATGTCACCCTCATTTTGTCCTCACCGACTACAGAAATATGCACCTGGATGTTCACATAACTAGCAAATATATTAGCTAGGGTTAATCTAAATATGGACCATCTAATAAGAGCATGATATTTTAAATCTCAATTTTTTTTATTTAATATTAATTTTGGGAGTTGCACGAATTTTACTCTACGTAGAAATAACAACACAATTCAGGAGACAATGCATTAATTTGTTATGTTGCCTGGCCTTATTGGTGCAATTTGGGTTTTAGTTTTTTTTTGTTGATATTTTATAAATGAAGATATTGATCATTATACAACGTATAAACACCAACGGTACATCAAATAGGCCTACAGACATCAACAAGTCGGCAACTGCAACAAGGTTTAGCTTATACTTCACATTTGGCCTCTAGTGTCACAGGTGTCTGTCCCCATTCATTTGACTAAGAGACTCTCTACTCTTAATTTATAAACATTTGTTCAACATAAAAAATAATCTAGGAATTCACGAGATTTTAGTTAATCACTCGCATTTCTTGTGGTTGGTGGGTGGATTTTTTTGCCAAATTACCGTGTGTCAATTGGTAATGATACGGTATTGTACTGTACTGAAATTTCATGATATGTTATTGGTAATGGATACCATTACCACGGTATTACCGTACCGTATCGAAAATATAATATAATATATAATTTATATAAATTATATAACACATATTTATAAATTATAATATATATTTATAATATTCTAATAATTTAAAAATAAACCCTACAGACACAAACTACTCTCTCTCTCTCTCCCTTGTCCTTGTAGACATGTGGTACTGCTTTATGTTTCCGTTCTTTGTTTCGGACTTATAATTTTCAAGTAATTCCTCAACATTTCATGCGGCTGTAAATCCATTTGAAGGTGGAAATCCATTTGGGCACTTGTTATGATAATTTTCTTCCGTCTATGTATTTGGTTTATATATCTTTGTCTTATTACAGAAGCGCGTGCTGGGTACACAAAATATGAAATGTTGAACAAATCAAAAACAGATTTTGTCCCAAAACAAAATGACAATTACTATTGTTATATCATGTCAACTGAACATTTGGCAATACCGAACTTTGGTATATCGAAAGTTTGGTATGGTAATGGTAATAGATTTTACCAAACCGAAAGTTTGGTATGGTAATTGATACGAGGGTTTTGGTACGATTACCGTACCGAATCCACCCCTAGTTGGTGAGTAAGAAATTAAACAGATTTCTTCATTCTGGTAATCCATCTTGGCCTAATTCACCACTGTCCAAGCCTACAATTTTGCTTCCAAATTCCCCCAACAAAGAAAACTTCTTATTCCATTAAAAAATTTAAATTAAATTAAATTTTGGGCAGAGAAAAAAAAAACTTGTATCAGTTCATAGAAAAAGAATAATTCAACGGTACCTGTTGCGGAGAAGCAGAACCAGGATCATCCGCAGGGATATCGAGGTCCTTGCGAGCCGGTGGACGATTGTACCCCTGAACAAATGCACCAAACGACACCGGGAAGGCCAAGCCCATTAACGTAAAAACAGCGAGAACCAGTCCCGGCCGGCGTTTGATCGCCATGTTTAACGTTTAAGGACTACTCCTCAAGCTCTAATGTCACCAGAAAATTATCAAGAAAGCAAATGTCTGCTTCTTTCCTCTCCCTCGTATGAAAAACCGGAGTTGTCAATTAGAGAATTGAACCCTACTTATCAAAAAACTTTTATGACACCCTGCCCCTGGATTTAACGTTAAAGGACAATACCTGGCGGTTAGTATGTGACACGCGGGACTGCATCCAGATCGACACGTGTCCAAAAGGTATATCCAAAGGCATAACATATGGTAAGCAAATTCGAATCATTTGATGGGTTTTTCATATTTAAGAGTATGAAAGTGTTTGGCATTTTGGCTGCAGATTTCGTCACGGATTTGGTGATTGTTGACTTTAATTAGTGTTTCTTTTGGAGAGATTTTTGTTCAATCTTTTTACTTAATTTTATATATATTGTAAATACTTATGGAGATTTTTGATATTTTTCTATTTGTATTTTGATTACAGAAGCAGCATAATCTATGCAGATGAAAATTACAGAAGCAGCACAAGTAATTGGATGCCATTTTTCTTAAATTGCTATTTTAAAATTGATTAATGCTTATTGTGATTGAGAATTATAAATTCACTTAAGACAGAATATCATGCTTTGAATCTATCTCATATCTCTTTTGCCAAATTCCAAATGCATGGAACTCCCCATTGACCTCCATCATATTTTATCATATTGACTACGCGATAGGATTTAAGAAACATGTTTGAGGAAACTACAACATGGGTTTAGGACATTACATTTATTTATTTATTTTCGCTTAGGACATTACTTTATTAAATGTAAGATTTATTTTTCTCTAATACATTAATTTGTCCCTCTTAGCTTCGTGCCAATAACCAATTCTCAAGGGCCTTACAACTTACAAACAGGTTTTCGGACATAAATTGTTTGAGAAATGCTAAGGGATTCTTTCAAAAGTGGGATTTTTTATGGACTTTCTGTCATTTTATTTTTTTGACACAATTCACGTAGCAATATTATAAAAGAGTGCCAAAAAGATGAGATACCGAATAGCCTATTGAAAATCCCACTTTTGAAAGAGTCTCCTTAACATTAACCTTTCTCAAATTGTTTTTATAAGGGACTTTACAGAGAGTGTGGATTACACATTAGGAAATTAAGAGCAACTCCACCCCACTAAGGCAATAATTGTCAAGCCAATTGGGCAATTAACAATTATTGTCTTAGATCATCTCTAATGAGATGTCAAATTACAATTGATGGTTGATGTGACAATATGAAGTCTTATATCAAATTTTGTACTTCTCCAACCGAACTGTTAAATATTATTTTATTATTTAAATAGAACTTTAAGTGGTTGTAATTATTAAAAAATGTTGAAACAAAATTTTTATTGGTTCAAATGCTAGTAGAATAAGGTACCCACCATTAAAATGAATTAAAAATAAATTTGACATCACTAAGCCTTCAAATTCAATATGCAGAAAACACTTCGGTTGAAGAGAGTTTTAATGTTAAATATGCACAGTGACATTCCACTTATGATTTTAACATTTCTTTTGAAGATAGTCTTAGTGAATAGTAATTGTACGAATGATCTACATCCCCCATTAAATGAAATGCCCGGCTAATTAGTATTAAAAAAATTATTGTTTGAAAAATAAATTTATGTATTTTTAATTTTCTTTTTTCTTTTTTCTTTTGTCTTCTTTTTTTTTTTTTTTTTTTGTCTATTGAAGCCTCGTTTCCTCCGTCCTTCCTCTGTCTCTTCCTCCCCTCCCTTGTTTTCTCCGTCCGTCTCAATCTCTCCCTCCCCTCTCCCTCTTTTTCTTCCTCTCTATGTCCGTTCGTATTTCGATCCGTCTGTCCCACTCTCTCTCTCTCCATCTCGAAACCCAGAAATCATGGGAGCCATAGCCACCAAGAAGGCCTCCCCAACAAACGAGGCCCTATCTCTGCCACGTCCTCCCTCGATCACCGTCTCCTGCTGCTGCAACCTTACCTGTAAATTTTTTTTTTGTCATGTTACGTCATATCACCTCAAGCGCAGAGGCAGGGCCCCATCCTCTCACACTTTGTTTTTTGTCTTATTGTTTTAATAAAAAAGTCAATATAAAATGTTGACGTGGTTTAACCATAACCATTCAAGTAGGAGATGAGGGAAGATGAGAGAGATTAGGAAGGTAGAGAATTATCAGAAAATGCGCCAATTGCTTAGTCCCCCGGGAGGGGTGGGCCCACCGAATAGCCTTACTGATTTGGTTGGGGTGGAGCTGTTTTTGTTGGGATAGGGGGATCGAATCACCCAATTGCAAGGCAATTGAGAGGTTGAAGTTGCTCTACGAGACTTTACACGTTTTTTAAGGAGTTGGATTATTTTTTTAAAAAATTAATAAAAAAGTTTAAAATTTTTGAGTTTTAATGATAATAATAAAGAGTAAACTGCCGATTTGCCCCCTGAACTATCACCCAACTTTCGATTCGCCCCCTGAACTTTTTAATTGGAAAATTAAGGACTTAAACTATTTTTTTTGGCCAATTTGCCCCCTGCTGTTAATTTTTCATTCATTCCATCCAAATTTCTGTTAAATGGAAGCATATGCACAACATGTGTGGGTAGTTCGGTCACTTCATTCTTTAAAATAATTGAAAACCTTAGATTTTTAAAATATAAACCTATGCAAATATGTGTGATTCTATAGCTTTTCTGTCTGAAGGTCTAGTGAAATGACGCTTTTGTCCACAAATGAGAGTTACGTGGTTTGCACATGATAAGAGTTAACGTTAATTTGGATGAAATTTATGAAAAACTAACGGTAGGGGGGAAATCGGCCAAAAAAATTAGTTTAAGTCCTTAATTTTCTAATTAAAAAGTTCAGGGGGCGAATCGAAAGTTGGGTGATAGTTCAGGGGGCAAATCGACAGTTTACTCTAATAATAAAATAAAGGGTAAAGTGAATAGTATCAGGATTAACTTTTTAGTGTAAAAATATGATTTTTCGTTAAAGTAAACAGTACTGAGAGTTTTTCGTTAAAATTTCCTTATTTTTTCTGTTGTCAATTGGTTTAATTAGGTAGGGTGAATCCCCAACCGTCTTATATCACAACCAGATTAACTAGCCACATCTTAGTCTAACGGCCTATGCTATCACCTAACTCAATATGTACGTGAGTGGGTGTGTTAAGAATGTAAAAATTCACATCGAGAAATTAAGAAGCCTTACATGTAGATATAACCCTCAACTTTCTAATAAAACGTCATGTTATTATCATAAAATATTAGATAAAAAAAAAACACTTTGCCCCTCCTATGTACGTTTCTATTGGTCTCATTTGGTATAGTATAGCTAGTTAGTATTGATCATAATTTTATAGAAAAATAAAAATACTGTTCCAACTTTGAAGGTAGGACTTAATGATATTAACAGAACTTATCCGATGCAATTCCCCCTCATTAAAATACTGATTGAAGAGATAAGTTTTCTTCATGTCTAATTTTCTTCTAATCTTCTTAAAATGAGAAATCATTCACATGTACCTTTAATATATGCCTATAGAATTATCCATTTTTATCCAATCTTAAAGTTTAGAGAAGCTATATGTTTAAAGCCGCCGGTTACTTTTGAGAATGATCTGCATCATCAGCTAATTAAAGAACCAAAGTTTTTTTCTAATTTTTTTTTAATGAGAATTGGTCTGCTGGTATGTATAGATTCAGCGATGTGTTATAATTTATATACCCAAACCTACCTAGCTTCCATTTGATCAAGGTAGCATAGTGAATGAATCTGTGGCATGAGAGGTGATCAATGGTAGCTGGCGGCCGGTGGAGTTTTCATTGCAGTTGATACGTACTACTTTCCCCACACATATATCTATATCATACATATAATTAACTCTGTTAATTAATAGTTAAAACCTAGGATTAACGTATATGCTTTAGGATATTCATCTTCACAATTAATTGCGTGTGGTGTGCATGATCCAGTTCAAAATAATTTAACACAAAATTAAGACTTGTTAATTAATTATGAAGTTCATATAATTGATCAAGCCTTAGTCCGGAATTTAGATATTATAATTTTCTTCAAGTTTGCTTTCATAAACTAATTCATGAGAGAATATAGTTGACCATGTGAAGCCATTAAACGCGAGTTGATTATTTTCTAATGTGAGCATTGTACCTTTGATACATCCACATCGTTTGCTAATCTGAACTTGTGTATAGGAATGGTTGTTCATGTACAATAAATCATTTAACAAAAACAATAATAATATGGGTTGTTTAGATATAGGCCCATACAACTCATATATCTCGGATAAAAACCCACCTATGAATCATCATCTAATAAAAACCCAAAATTTAAATAAATTGCCACATAAGAAAACAAGTAACCTATGAATATAGGTTATTTACAATTCATGCCACAATTTATATTTATACAAAAACAAAATTGTAGATACACTATTGTTGTTAAAAAAGGTAAATCTTTTATGTAGTATTGTAGATACATTATTGTCACAGTAGGTAAATTAGTTTCATATAAAATCTAAAAGTAGGTAAATTATATTCATACAAAAATAACATTGTGGATAAATTATTGCTAAATAAGAACAGATAAATTTTTTATCCTAAAATTTGAACAATAGGTACATTATTTTATTGATAAATATTTTAAAAGATAGACTATTTCACTAAAAATATATATATTTAAATTGAAAAATGTTCTTAAGATTAAGAAAACTTGCCAAATTAATTCCTATATCAAAATAGAAGCAAATTTTATAGAGTGAGAGAAACATGAATCAACCAAATTAATTACAAAATGTGGAAATCTTGAATTCTCATATAACATGCAATGCATTTAGAATATTAGTATTTTTTTAATTTTTTTAAAATCATTAATCCTTCTTAAAATCTACATATGTTTAATTGTGCACATTAAACATGCAAAAAGGGGTATTTTAGGCATTCAAAAAATTTAAAATGTGTAAAGTCAAACCTAATTAATGAATTTGCTTATGTGGAGTCCAGTCATAGGGTTTTATTCAAGTAAAAAATTTATGTCGGGTTTTATATAAAAGAAATTGAATTTGAGCGGTTAAAGTCATATTTTCAGTAATAATATTCACTAGTCACTTCTACGTTGTGGTTAATCACACGCATGATCGATATTGTCAATATAAGTCATCTATGAAAATTAGCATTCAGCAATGTCGATTGTTTTGACGATATATCGACAACATATGGACATGTCCTTATATACTAGTTAATCGCAACCTATAAAATTGAACAACCACGTAAATTATTTCTTAAGAAACAACCATGTAATTGTGCACTACGCATTTTTTATTCAATCATGAAAAGAGTTTTTATCTCCCTCATGTTATATATATGCACTCTGGTTTACGACAGCTAGCTGATTGAAATAGCAGATCTTTCCAATCAAACGGAATATGAAAATTAAAAGGAAACAAAACAAAGTTTTCGTGTAGACTTAAGTATTACTTGTGAGAAAATTGAAACACTGATCAAGTATTCAAAGAATACATATTGAAAGTAAACAAAACTTGTTAAACAATATGGCCAGAGCCAATCAACTGATGACGGCAAATTTGCCATAAAAGACGTTCAAACTGATAGTCCACCATGAATGGTAGAAGAAATATGGGTCTTTTAGTTCGACAAACAGAAATAAACAAAAAGGAGAAGAAATATGGGTTTGGCCAATATTCCAAACCCTAAATTCTTCTACTCAAAAGTAGACCTGACAATTTCTTACACAACCCGTTAACACGACACGTAAACAACACGAAAATAACGGGTTTCGGGTCAACACGATAACTAATTGGGTCATTATCGGGTCACACAATAATAACCCGTTAATAACTGATCCTTAATAGGTTTACACGAGAGTGACACGCAGGTAACCTGTTTCGACGATATAATGAATAGGTATATATTGTTTATTAATTATTATTCTACATAAATTTTAAATTTTAAGTTTTATTTATTTATTTATTTTTATAGTATATTATAGGCGAAGATTGAAATTAAAAATCATAAAACACATTAAAAATAAATATCAAGTAATTTTAAAATACGAAACACATTAAAAAAATTATAATAATTAATTTACATATGCGAAAAATATGAAAAAATATGCAAACGCTGGTAGTCGCATCCTCTACGCTTTAAGGATGGGTATATGATCGTTTGAATTTTTAAAATCATACAAACTCTCATGAATAGTATTTTAAAGGAGTTCAAAATAAACAAAATTCATAATCATTAATGTATAAGTCTGAAAGATGTGAAACCATAATAAATGTTCATAATTGCTTTCTCAACGCTTAGACGATGGTTACATGGTTGTTTAGATTTTTAAAACCCTCCAAATCTCATGAACAATATTTTTTATTTGAGTGCGTAGAAGTGTGAAAAATGTAATCACTCGTAATGAAAAGCTTTACAACTTTCATGAAGGGGTCAATTCCGAAATTTAGTATGTATATACTAATTTAGTATTATGTTTTACATTTTTTTGGGTCAAATTATGTTTTTCATTTTCATTTTTATCGATTTAAAATATATTTTTTAAACATGTAACGGGTCGGGTTATATTACCTGATAATATTAATGGGTTGATTCTGGGTCGGGTCATATTATCTGTTTATTTTAACGGGTATTACACGACACGTCCCGTTAAACTATCGGGTATGACACGAACACGAGAAACACGACACGAATGCTAGGTCTACTAAAAAATACTTAGATACTTGTATCCATGCATTATGCTCGAGATGAAGTAATTTGTTTAATTGATTTCCATGTGATCTTGTTTGGGCGTAAAATACATAATTTGGGCCGAGAAGAGATAATCCGAGTTAAAAGACCACGATTCTCAAACCAATAGTTATTCCTTAGGCTAGCTGGCTCCCAGACTAGAAGAGCCTAAATTCGACCAAGTCCAAATGAAAATGGACTGTTAGGAGGTCCCCAGGCGCAGCTCAGTCGAGTCCTAGTTGAATTAGGAGTTCTTATAAAATTCAAATCATTAGGAGGATTATTAAATGCATAAAGGGATTAAGTTCAGAATCCTAGTTCAAGTCGAAGAGGCCGAGCCTATTTAGAGATTGAGTTTCAGCTAAAGAAGGGATTGAAGGGATAAATAGAGGATTGCCAAATAGGCTAGTCCTATCAGGACTCTACCTCGACATACGCGATTATCATGAAAATCCACTTTATAAATAAAAGTGGTTCTGCAATGTGAGAAGCCCGTTCAACTCAACAAACAAGTCAAAATGCTCTACGTGAAAATCCTCGCACTATGTGAAACCCTTCTCATAACCTTGAGAACTAATCATCCTAACCCTCTCATTAACACATCTTCAGTTTTGATAAGTAAATAGTATTGTGTTAACAATGACGATATCTTCAATTTTGAGAAGTAAATAGCACTGGAGCTGCAGAATCATACGGTTTAGAGTATCTTCAGTTTGGATTAACAACATTGCTTCTGATTGGTTGTTTATTTATTCAAGTCTCTGCCGACGAAGAGTTTTCAATTCTTTTGTCTAAATAGGTCACTCACTAGCCTCTGACAAAGTGAGGTGTTAAATGATCGTTTATTCCCAGGTGCACTCCATAGTTCGGTATTCAGAAGGTCGAACCACGTTCGCCATAAAGACATTCATTTCCTTTGAATATCTTTGCTCATACAACCTGATATCGATTTGGGGCACCTATATTCTCACGAATATAGTTGAAGCAACCAAACCCAATGTAGAAGATCCTGAACTTCGCAATTAATTAAGCAATCTTGTCTTCAAGTTCAAAAACCTTAGGCCAAGAGTTGTGCCTTCATCGACCGTAGTTGCTCATGTGCAAAGTTAGCAGCGTGTTTGATACCACTATCACATCTATTCTACTCACTCAGCCGAGCTCGGTCACGAGTTGGCACACCCACACTAACCATAAGGATGTAGTTAGCTCATAGTTACTTGATTTACGCACCATATAAGCTCTGTAATTTTTAAAATCAACAGACTAACAAACACGTGTATATCTCTTTCACACGCCTGAGTCTTCAATTGAGAAATCAACAAAACAAAGGACAAATAACACTTTCGGAACGTTTGGACGGTCCAAATCCACAACTCTAACTAAACCTCTAGTATAAGGACTCCCCACGGCTTCTACAAATCTTTAGAGTCTTCTCGATGAGTATCGTTATCTTTCCATATATTTAAAATCTTACTATTATTTTGGACCATTCATTCAAATGAAAATTGATTCGATAAATATTTCAGATTAACAGTTTACATTATATAACATACAAAAATATAATTAAATTTTAGCTTTGAAAGCGTTTCACATCAATCCCTACAAAGAAAGGCGGAAAACATTTTGAGGTAGCTATATCTGGGTGTACTTGAAACACTGCTACATGGAGTTTTCATTCTACGTATTATGGTATGATCAGTGAATGGCATTTGGGTCATAAGTATAACTTCAAGATTACAATAAAAAACGTATGCACTATAATTTGATTAGAATAATCATACCATGTGATGGTATTCGAGTACACTAAAAAATTGCTCTTTTTCAATGATCTGGTCCAATGTACAAACTTGCTGTCATTGAAGAAATTTTGACATAGTATCTACTGAAGTATATGCCTTATGTTTCTTAATACAAAATATTATGATCTGTTAAATAATTACAGTTAACAAGTTCCGTTACTACTTTTCAAAATGGATTGAGTGCTTGGAAATAAAATTAAGTGCACGGCATGAAGGAAATTTGTTGCTGGCAAGTCACCTATCAAGTTAGCAAAGCAGCAAATCAACCTATTGTTATTTTGTCCGACGAAATTTGATTCGTCTAGTAAATAGTAATTTTTGGTAGTGAAGCATTTCTTTCCCATTCTTCTTTTGAACAGGTAATTGGCCACTTCCGAAGCAAAATCGAGTTATCAGAAATTAGTCTTCCAGGAACGAACGCACTTTGTTGCTGTGATATAATTTGAGGGAACAGCGGTTTTAATATGTTAGCCAGCACCTTTGAGACTATCTTAAAAAGGATAGAGTGGTGCTATCCACACTTCATTTTTATCTTTCACAATCCTCTAAATTTCTGTCTATCTGCTCAATTGAAAGAAGATCAATAGACAAAAATTAACAAAACTGTGTAAAAGGTAAAATAAAAAATGTGTAGATAGCATTGCTCAAAAAATATTGCATAACCTAACATACCTTAACGTACATGTTAGGTTAAAGAGACAAACACGTGAACGAGCACAACAATTAGATAGTGAAAGAATTGACCTTCTACAATCTACCAAAATATGCAATCTTATTTTCTCAAGAAAGTCTAATAGAAAGATGCGAAAGCATTAAGTACCTATCTCATCCCATCATATCTTGAAAGAATTGACCTTCTACAATCTACCAAAATATGCAATTTTATTTTCTCAAGAAAGTCTAATAGAAAGATGCAAAAGTATTAAGTAGCTATCTCATCCCATCATATCTTGGAGTGTTATCTCATGTCTCTTTCGCCAAGTTCCAAATGCATGGAACTCCCTACCGACCTAGAAAACACGTTTGAGGAAGCTACAACATATAGGGTTTAGGACATACTTTACTGAATGTAAGATTTTTCTCTGTTACATTAATTTGTCCCACCTATTTCATGCCAACAACCAATTCCCAAGGGGCTTACAACTTGCAAACAGGTTTTTGGATATAAACTGTTTTTATAATGGACTTTACATGCTTTGTAGAAAGGTAGAATTACTTTTCATGTTGTTAATTGGTTTAATTAAAGGGTAAGTGGAGTTTAATCCTTGGCATAGATCAACTTTCATAAAAACCCGGTACAAGATAAAAAATTTAAATTAGTCCCTTGACTGGATGTTCTCCTTAGAATTAAAATTAAAACTCATATTTCATTGGATTTAATGTCTTTATGTGTATTTTAGTTCCTAAAATAATTAATATTTGATTTGAGTGCTTCATTTCCTCCTATAAAATAAAAAATTCAGTTACATACCAAATAAGAAAACAAAATTATTGATTAGAATTCAAAAAGTTTCATATCACAATGAAACAAAACTCTAAAAATCAAATTTTAATGAATACATCATACCAAATAAGTAAATAATGTACCTAAACCATGGTACCTATACCACATTATCTATAACATGGTACCTATATCATGGTACCTACTACATAGTACCTGCAAATTAAAAAGACATTATTAGAATTTTAATGTACCTCAACCATGGTACCTATGTTGGATTAGTGTACCTCATTTCTATAGTGCGCCAAAATATAGAGGAGCTAATGGCATGGAACTATTTGAAACCATGTGCAGTACAAATATGCAGATCATATACAAATATTGAACTAATATATCAAGTATTCCACAAACAAACAACAAATCCAGACAAAAACCCATGTACACGATTTTAGTGGAAATGCTAAACTTTCTAGACAAAGAAACGAATATGCACAACACCCATAGAAGAGGACGATGAAAGATTCATACAACTGAACTTTTGTGTTTAAAATGGACAACAATTGAAAATATATTAAGTAATAATTGCACACTCATAACTCAGCATTTAAAATTTGTTATTGTCCAAAATCACATATGGCCAATGTTGGAAAAATAGAATCAATAAAACCACCAAAAAAATAAAAGCTGACATGGATAATATATATTGACATGGATGTATAGTCCAAGGACTATAATCAATATTTAATCTTGCATAAGACATTTTTCTAACTATAATCTTAAGCAAGGATTAAAATCACATTTTCTATTTAATTAACTAGAATGATTCTCAACTTTTTTTATGATACCGCATTCAGGTAAACTAGCCACATCTTAGTCTAACAGCTCACGTGCTTCCACCTAACTGAATATGTGCGTGAGGGGGGTGTTGACAAGAGATTTTTCAGTATACTGGGAATACATTGAATGCAATAATATAATTGGTTGAAAACTTAAAAAAAAAAATCAATCAATTGTATTATAACATTTGGTGTTCCGGACCGTGTTTCTGACATACTGAAAACTTTCTTCGTGCTGAGAATGTAAAACAGAGATTGAGAAATAAAGAAACCTTACATGTCGATAGAACCTCAAGTTTCTTATAAAACATAATATTATTATCACAAAATATAAGTCGATTAAAAAACCAACTTTTCGCCTCCTATGTATGCCTCTAGTGTATCATTTGGTACAGCTAAGCTAGCTAAAATCCCAACTTGAAGGTAGAACTTATTGATATTAAGAAAACTTATCTGATGCAATCCCACCTTATTAAAAGGGTAATAGAAAGAATTAGTATCTTCATGTCTAATTCCCTCATAATCTTCTTAAAATGAGAAATCATTCACATCTGTAAACCATTGTATATGTGACAAAGAAGATTATGCAGAAAGAGAGACAAAGAAAAATGTTAAAGAATAAGAGAGTTTAGAGAGAAGAGAGATAATTCATAAATGTATTTCTTTACAAGTTAGTTACAAATGACTATTACAAGATGTATATATATGCATTGGTAGCTTACCCTCTAAGCTACACAATAACCATCTTAACTAACTCTTATTTCTCAACCATAGGATCTTAATACTCCTAACAACATCTACCTTCAATATATACATCAAACATATAGTATATTATACATTTTCTTCTAATCTTAGAGACCAAACGAGACTAATCTCAAAGCTTAGAGAAGCTACAAGTCTAAAACGCGGGGCACTTTTGAGAATTATCCGCATCACATCAGCTAATTAAAGAACAAAAGTTTTTTTTGTTTTTTGTTTTTGTTTTGTTTTGAGAATTGATCTGCTGATGTATATGGATTCTGTGATTATATACCCAAACCTAGCTTCCATTTTATGAACGTAGCGTAGTGAATCTGCGACATGAGAGGTGAGTTTTTATTGAAATTGATACGTACGACTTTCCCCAGAGAGATATCTATATCATGCATATAAGTCTGTTAATTATTAATTAAAACCTAAGATCAACGTATTACGCTTTAGGATGTTCATCTTCACAATTAATTGCGTGTGGTGTGCTTGATCGAGTTCAAAATAAATTAACACGGAATTAATACTTGTTAATTAACTATGAAGTGATCATATATATTTTTTTTTCCCTCGAAAAATAAATAATATTAAAGTTGAATTGAAATGTTTACATTAGACACCAGAGTGTTAAACAGCCACTTCGGTTCAAACCCAACCCACATATGTGAACCCCCTACACGCATGACATAAGAAGCCACTTGATGCGCGGCCCTATTACAGGCACGAGGAGTAAATAGAAACTCTACTGATCACATTTGTTGGCATAAAGCTTTAATATCCCAAAGAATACCTTCCAAAGCCGCGTCCGTAAGTAAATCCCCCTTAATCATATCCACCAAAACCTTCGAGTCCATCTCGACCTGAACAATCTCAACACCCAACTCCACACAAGCCAACATAGCCATTCTGACTGCATCCGCTTCCGCCATTAAACTAGATCCACATAATAAATTTCCCATACCACCACCAGCTTGGAAAATCCCCGCGAAGTCCCTAACAACCCACCCACAACCTCCCACACTTGTTTGGTTATAATTGAGCAAGCCTTATTCCGGACTTTAGATATTATAATATTCTTCAAGTCTGCTTTCTTAAACTAATCATGAGAGAATATAGCTGACCATGTGAAGCCATTAAACTCCAAACTCAAGAACCAGTTACAACAAAGGTCGTGGGACTGTTAGAGGATAGCTAATGGCTTATAGGATTTGTAAACAACAAGCAAGGCATTAGTTAGGTATTACTAGTTAATCGCAACATATAAAAAATTAAATAACCACATAAATTATATGTTAAGAAACATCAATGTAAGTGCATTATGCATTCTTTATTCAATCATGAAAAGAGTTTTTAAAAGGAAACAAAGCAATGCGGCCAGAGGCCCAGAGCCAATCAACTGATGACGGCAAATTTATCAAAGAAAACGTAACGAATAATAGAAGTGATATGGGTTTTTTAGTTCGATCAAAATAAATAAATAAAAAGAAGAGAATATTTTTGAAATGTCATATGAACTTATATAGAGTCATTGAGGACCCTCTAGTCTGTGGTAAAGCTGAATGATATTCTTATGTTAAAATGTCTTAAATAACCATGAACACAAGTTATGTGTAAAACACTTGATTTATTTTAGATGGAAAACTTAATGGAGTTAGTGTTAGATGACAAATTAATGATTTCGGAAAATTGGTATGACAAATTGCTTAAAATTTTAATTCATATGACAAATTGGTAAAAGTACATAAGTTCATATGATATTTCAAAAAAAATCCCTAAAAAGAAAGAAGAAATATGGGTTTGGCCTTTGTTGATCCCTTTAACATTCCAAACTCTAAATTGTTCTTCTCAAAATTAGATTCCTGGTATATGCTGATATTAGATTCCTGGTATATGCTGATATTACTTGTATCTATGCATTATGCTCGAGATGAAGTAATTTGTTAATTGAGTTCGATGTGACTAAAAACACATGTATCTGTTTGACACGTCCGAATCTTCGATCGAGACAAAACAAAGGACACTCATTTTTCAAAAGGTTGGGACCGCCAAAATCCCCAGCACTCTAACTAAACCTAGTAATGAGTAATGACTCGTCACAAATTGGCTCGCTTCGACAAATGTTTAGATTCTTCTTGATGAGCAATGTTATCTTTTCATATGTCTAAAATCTTACAGTCAAATTGGATTTCATAAAGAGGTGATATTTATATAATACAAGGTAATACAATTCCGGACAATAAAGAAAATAAAATTAATCATAATGATATTTTTATAACTAAGAATCCTAAATATATAAAAGTCAAGACTCCTCAAAAAATTGGTATATATATATCGCACATGCCTACTTTGATAGGAACCTAGTAAATACATGACTAGCGATTTAATTGTGATTATATCGTCTAACTGATCTTCTGTTCTAATAGGCGGTGTTTCAATGATCTTGCCATCGATTATTCTCTTTGATAAAAACATCGGTCCACTTAAACATGTTTTTCTTTTCTGTCCTGCTGCATTGGTTTATGACGTGCTGCTTGATTGTTTTATAAGGGACTTTACGAAGATTGTAAAATTATACATTGGGAAATTAAGAGAATTTATACATTTTTATGAGAAGTTGGATTATTTTTTTTTTCTTGTTGTCAATTGGTTTAATTAGTTAGGGCGAGTTCTCAACTTTCTTGATGATATCAAAACAAAGTTAACTAACTACATCTTAGTCTAACGGCCCACGTACTTCTACCTAAATCAATATATGTATGTGAGAGAACATGTTGAAATGTAAACTCACGTCGACAAATTAAGAAGCCTTACATGTGATCAATAGAATCTCAACTTTCTAATACACAATGTTATTATCATAAAGTATAAGTAGATTAAAAAAGCAACTTTACGCCGCCTGTGTACGCCTCTATTGGTCTCATTTGTTATATTATAGCTAGTTAGAATTGATCATAACGTTATAGAAAATTGAAAATATTGTGCCCAAATTGAAGGTAGAACTTATTGATATTAAGAACTTATCTGATGCAATCCCCTCCCATTAAAATGGTGATAGAAGGGATAATTTTTTTTCATGTATAAATTGATAAAAAAAATTTCATGTATAAATTCCTTGTAATCTTCTTCAAATGAGTAATCATTAACATCTACTTTCAATAATACCTCGAATATAGTATATTATCTATGTTCATCCAATCTTAGAGATCAAACGAAACTAATATCTCAAAGCTTAGAGAAGCTATAAGTCTAAAGCCGCGGGGTACTTTTGAGAACGATCCGCATCAGCAGCTAAAGAACCAAAATTCGTATATTTTTCAGAATTGATCCGCTGATAAATATGGATTCTGTGATGTATTATAATTGTATACCCAAACGTACCTAGCTTCCATCTGATCAGCGTAGCGTAGTGAATGAATCTGGGTCACATGAGAGGTGATCAATGGTAGAAGCTGGCTGCAGGTTGAATTTTCATTGACGCTGATGCGTACGACTTTCCCCACACATAACTACATCATGCATATAATTAGTCTGTTAATTATTATTTAAAACCTATTAACGTATATGCTTTAGGATATTCATCTTCACTATCAATATTTAGATGTAGTAATGCTATATATTAAAAAAAATTGCTTTTTGCCACTTAGTACTACAGTCTTGTGGTATTCCTCTTCACTTGGAAGTGAGAGGTCTTAGGTTCGAATCTCGTGGATGGCGAATTCGATACCAAATTAGGTTCTCCATTGTGTGGCTTAACTGAACTCCCCATTTCCCTAGTGTAAAAATATTGATGTACTAAAAAAATTGTTTTTATTAGCACTTTAAAATCTTATTGTGCACTGCTTATAAGTGTAATTTTTTTTTTAACCATAAACATTTGGAGTGCACAATGAGATATTTGGAGTGTCAATGGCAATAACAACACCCTAAAAAATGATATATTTTTTAATTTTATTATGAGAATTGTTATTAGCACTCCAAAAATCTCATTCTACATTACTTATAAGTGTATTTTTTTTTAATTATAGAAAGTTTGGAATGCTAAATGAGAATTTTAGAGTGCCAATGGTAATTCTCTTTATTATAAAATAATACTACATATTCAAGATGAAACTTTAAATTTAGAGTTTCTTGAAAGTTTTTTCTTGTTTGGTTGAGTAAGATTGAAATGCTTTCAACTATTTAGTGAAGGTTATGTTCATAGTTCTTTTTACTTATTATTTAATGACATTTGTAAATTTACACTCAAAAGTTTGTTTTTGGTTTAAGTTATTGTTTTCTATCATCAATACATTGTTCTACTTTTTTTCTGAAAAACCATCTTAAGTAGGAGCCTTTTTATAAATTTCGCACAGAGCCCTTGAAATCTTAAAGACGACCCTGGTTCTGCATGCATGATTCAGTTCAAAATAAATAAACTCCAAACTTTAGAACTAGTTACAACAAAGGTCACGACACTGTTAGAGGTGTAAGGAATTAACTAGTCGAGATCTTTCTTAACTTTCCACCTAGCTATTGACTGGAGCATGGATTATACCTATTTGCACAAATACCTCGACGATTTCCACTCGTTAAGACATAGAGCCCAATAAGCATATCTTGAGTGGATACGGAAATAGGATCCCCAAGCTAGGTTTAGGGACGTTGAAGAAGATAAAGCAAAGAGAGGGAGGAACGTTGAAGAGGATGGACTTGGTGACCAGTACCAAACTAATTGGCTCTTTATTCGTGAATTGTGCTTGGCCACATACAAGCAAAAGGACAATACTTGGGGACCCAATATACTAACATTACCATTTACCCCAATCAAATCAAGCCATCTGTCATTTAATACTCTCTCTATACCTATAACCAAGCAACCAACTTTAACCTTACACCTATAACCAAACAGTTCCTCTCTCCTCCGTCCCATGCCGCAGATCTCGTCCCCGTCCATGTCAAATTTAACCCGAATTTTCTCCACCAATCTCTCTCCTTCAACGAACCCAACCCTGCCCACTCATACCCAACTCTCTCTTCTGCCATGGCAGCACGTATGCAACTGCTTAATTACTGGTAGAGGAGTAGCCGCTTTCTCTCCTTTCTGCCCATGGTTGTATCGGGAAAAAGATAGTGGATTGGGGGCGGGTTCGACGGAGGAGAGAAGGATGAGGAGACGTGGATGTGGTCGACGGAGGCAGAGGTTGGAGGAGTTGAGGATTTGCCCAGATCTCCATTGCAGAAGCTATGGGGAAATAGGAGGTGTTTGGTTATGAAGATTGCAATAATCTGAGATAGAATTAAAAAGGACCAGTGTCATTTTTTTATTGGGAGTCAGTAAAATTGGACACTGACTAGTCAGTGTCCAAGTATTGTCCCATTCTTAATATAGTGAGAGTACTTGTGGATGAAGTGAAGTTATCCTGACAACCACATGTGTTTCTCGCATTATATGCCTCACAGAGGCCTCATTTGCATAAATGTGTATCGTGTAATTTTTTGGATAACACGTTTATGCATCGTAAATGCGACTTGATTTTCTAATGTGAACTTGTACCTTTGACACATCCACAATATCGTTTGCTAGTCTGAACGTGTACATAAGAATCGTTCTTCAAGAACAATAAATAATTTAACAATAATAATAATCACCAATTATTTGTACATTGTGATTGTTTGCATGTATGATCGATATATTATCAATATAATAGTCATCTTTGAAAATTCGCTTTCAGCGATGTCAACATATGGACATGTTCTTAAATATTGGTTAATTGCAACCTATAAAAATTAAACACCACATAAATTATATCTTAAGAAACGACCATATAATTGCACTGCGCATTCTTTATTAATCATGAAAAGAGTTTTTATCTCCCTCTGGTTTACGACCAGCTATTATTGTTGAGAAGTCCACCAAGAATAATAGAATAAGTAATATGGGTTTTTTAGTTCGACCAAAAAACATAATAATTAAAAAGAAGAAGAATATTCCAAACGCTAGATTCTTCATCTCAAAAGTAGATTCCTGGGATATTCTGATATAACTTGTAACCATGCATTATGCTCGAGATGAAGTAATTTGTTAACTGAGTTCAATGTTTGACAAAAAAAAAATAAAAATTGAGTTCCATCTGATTCACGAACAAATGTATCTCTTTCACCTGCCTGAGTCTTCGACCGAGAAATCAACAAGACAAAGGACAAATAACACTCATTTTTTTAGAAGGTTGGGACCGCCCAAATCCCCACCACAAATTGGCTCGGCTTCTACAAATGTTTAGACTCCTCTCGATGAGTGATATTATACAACTGTTTAGATTCTCCTTGATGAATAATGTTATATTTTCAAATATTTAAAATCTTATTAATCTGAACCATTCGTTCAAATGAAAATCAATTCGATCAGTATTTAACGGTCTACATTATATAACATACAAAAATATAATATGTATTAAATTTTAGCTAAGATGTATTAAATTTTAGCTTTAAAAGCATTCCATGTGAAACCCTACAAAGAGAGGGAAACATTTTGAGGTATATGTGTGTATTTGAAAGACTGCTATATATGATGTTATCATTCTACATATTATAACATGGACTATAAAAATAATCTCTTTCCAAATGAAAGGAATTCGTCTGCTTAAATTTCGTCGTCCATAGTATAGAGCATTATAGTACATTATGATCTGTTTGAATAATTATAGTACAAGAAGGTATTTTCAACAGAGATATCCATTAAGTTGACAAGTTCTGTGACTACTTTTCAAAATTGATTGAGTGCTTGGAAATAAAATGTATCTGCACGGCATGAAGAGAATTTGTTGCAGACAAGTCACCTATCAAGTTAGAAAAGCAGCAAATTAACGTCATGAAATACTTTTGAATCTGGGAGGTATCGTTTGGTATGCAGACATGACGGAACGGGATGGGACGAGACGGGACAGGACGGAACGGAGAGGGAGCAAAGATGCCCTCGGATGGAAACAAGGAGGAAGAAGAAGGAGACGGAGATGTTATAATTTTGTGTTCCACGGATGTGGAACAAGTCGTTCCAGGGGGTGAGGTGGAACGAAAATTCACCCAAAATTCGTTCCGTGGAACAACGCGTTCCACCCGTTTTAGACGCACCAAACGTGGGACGGAACGCCTCGTCCCACTCTGTTCCGTCCCGTCCCACGTACCAAACGGTACCTTAAAACATAATGTTTACATGCCCACCATTTTTTCTTTCTTTCTATTTTTACTTTTTAGTGTGGGTAAAACAAACTCCTATATTCCATGCAAGGGACATGTTCTTATCTGTTACTGCGTATAATCATTTATCAAATGTCATGCGTAGGGTGTGCCCTTTGAGTCTACGGCCGGCCGACTTTAATATCTTGTTTGTTACACGCCCACGTGATTAGGCTCGGTCTTACTTCAAATAATCAATAAACTAATGATATTACCCAAGTTAATTAAGATTAGAGCCAAGCAAAACCTAATCTGCATTACTAATATTATGCCAGATAGAACTATCATATAGATATAAAGACTGAGAATCCTAGCTAGAACGTCGGTGGCTTTGCTGTAAGTATTGCCAAGACCCCTTCAAACATATATATACTTACTTCACGCCATTGGAATCTTATTATTTTATCCATTTTCCAAACCCCCTCAACCCTCTTATATATCTCTCCAAGGCTCTGAAAATATATGTATCCAATAGCTCTCACAAAACAAAAATGGAGAAATTATATCTTCATGTGTTCTCTCTCCTCCTAGTCATCTGTCTCTTCCCTCAACTCATAAAATCACAAGATGATGATTATGTTAGACAACCTCCTCGCGGAGTAATATTCACCCACCACACTAGTTCGGATGAGGACCCTCAACAGGTACAGTTTATGAGTAGTCTAACAGTTTATATAATGTATGTCTTATTGTCCGGACAGTAATGTTAGTATCTTGTTTCTGAAACGGTAGCTCACTTTTTCCAAGTAATGGGGAAAACGACCGAAACATGCTATAGTTTTGAGCTCGGAAAATCAACTCAGACCTGACTATTATAATTTCTTGTTGATTATTTTCTTAACTATTTTATTAGGTGCATATTTCACTGGTGGGAAAAGATCATATGAGAGTTTCATGGGTTACTGAAAGCAAGCATGTTAAATCAATTGTGGAGTATGGAAAGGAATCTGGGATGTATAATGGGAAGGCAACTGGAGAACACACATCATACAAGTACTTTTTCTACAGCTCTGGGAAGATCCACCATGTTACCATTGGTCCCTTGGAACCTGCCACTACATACTTCTATAGGTGTGGAGGTTCAGGCCCCGAGTTCTCCTTCAAGACACCCCCTCAAAAACTTCCCCTTGAATTTGCAGTGGCCGGTAAGTTAAATAACGGTTTTTTTTTTCAAAGATAACTTACGTTGTCAGATTGTCAAATTTCCCTCTCGCAAGAAATTTATGGGTCAATAACTTTGCTTGGAGATTAGTAGCTGTTCACATGAAATGAACTCCATGAACGTCTTTCTGAAATTAGATTGAATATTATGTTTTATGTTTGTTGGGGGTATGATAGAGTTGGTTATATATAGTTGCTTTAAGTCTAATTGGAATGACAACAAATGTTGGAGATGAGTGTACAACTCTCGTTAGGAAAATTTGCAATTTTAGCAAACTTTCTGCAGCAGACCTTGCTTATTGAAGTAAACCTCGCAAAAACCCAATTAAAAACCGTAAGAAATAATCTGACCTTTAAAAATCGAAAAAGATGAAGTCACATCGACTTTAATAGTAAGCTTCTCCTCTGTCTTAGATACATAGTGCTCAACCAAACAATAGGCGCATTTGATCCAATAATGAGCGTATTTTTTGTGATCACTATTGATTAATAGACCAATACTAGTGACTCTCCTATTAGAATCATCATAGGAAACCATCAAAGAATCCATATTATATCAGGAGTGTATTACAGTTCTTTTATATATATATATATATATATATATATATATATAAGTTCTATTCCTATCAGAAACAACTTATCAGCTTGCTTTTGAAAAAAAAAAAAAAAAACACATCAGCTAGCACGTGTTTGCAAGTCTATATATTGTTAATATTTAATCGGTAACGTCATTAAAATTTGACCAGTCGTTGTTTTGAATTTAATTAATTCAACAATTGAGATTTGTACAATCATCATTTCAGCCAACCTCTTTTAATCATGTGCTATCTAATTGTAAATAAACCTTTATCTATATCAAAGAAAACATTAGTCTTGGTAAAGGATGAATATTATACATGGTTGGGGTCATCCTGAATCAGCTGCAGCCGTACCTATTTATCTTCCAATTAATCAACTCTCTCATAAGAAGAATGTGTTTTGCTTAAGTCGAACAATATATATAATCAGAGATTTGGGACCAAAAGCTTAGCTTGAGCTTCAATTTCCTTAGCCTTGTGATTATATGGCTCTGAAGGATTAATATGTTTTGGAGTCATATATTATCTCTGTGTGTGTGGCTTTGAAGAAATCTTTGCCTGAGAGCAACTCCACCGGCAATAATTCTCCAAATGATTGGGCAATAGAAAATTATTGCTTTAGTGAATAATAATTGTCTGAGTGCATCTTCACCCCATAGATGAATTGCCTAAGATTGACATTAAAAAACTATTTTTTAAAAAGTGGTAATATTATGTTTAATTTAGAATAAAAATTTTAACTAATCCCGTAACACTACGTGTTATTATCCGAAATTACACTTTTTGTGAAAGAGTATGGTTGGGCCCCACCAACCTGTTTTGGTCGGTTGATGCACCTAATACTCGTGCGTGAAGTGCACACGCCTAATACAAAAAATGGATAATTTGATATAGATCCAATTTTGTGAGCCATTACTAGAATTAGTCCACTGCATTGAAATAGGTCCAATAATTGATATTCCACGTAAGCTTATTTATAATTTGTACCATATTTATCCCTTAGACTTATAAATTGTAGTAAATATTCAAAATTTCTTAATTATATGATTATTTGTGGTTTAACTAATCCCTTAATTGTAGGATTAGTTATAGCAATAAAATCTCCACCCCAGTCCGTTTCAACCCTCTTTTTTTTTCCTTCTTTTAAACAATTCCATTTGTTAGATCATGGAATCAATCCTCCTCTTTCTTCTCTCATCTTTCATGGGTGATATTTTGCGTTCCTCTCTCCAAATTCCTTCATGAAAATTTCAGTTTTTACATAGCTTTCACAATTTTTTTACATATTCGTTCGGCAATACATTATCAATTGCAAGCAATAATACAGTATTATGCATTTATATTTGCTCTATTATATTTTTGTGCATATCATAAAGGTAAACTGAAGTTTAGTATTTGTTCCTTTTTTTTGTTTAGTATTTGTTCATTTAATTGAGGTATATTATATCATATTTCTATTCTAATGTTCTGCCATGGAGGTTCATCATTTTTCTTCCTATACAATAGGTAGTTTATTTTTATTTTGTTGGTAGATTATATCTGTTTTGTAGGTATAAAGCATTTTTCTTCCTATACAATAGGTAGTTTATTTTTGTTTTGTAGGTAGATTACATCTGTTTTGTAGGTAGATTACATCTGTTTTGTTTTGTAGGTAGATTATATCGGTTTTGTAGGTAAACATTATTAGGCGGTTACTAGATAATATTTTAGTTTGAGTATTTAAATATTCAAAATTAAAAACTAAATAAATGAGACAAAAATTAAAGAATTTAAATATTTTTATCTAAAAGGGCAAAATTGGTATAAAAATATGTAATTGGATAACTGGACTTAGTTCAAAAACTACCTATGTTTTTGGATCTAGATCGAAAAGCCCCAAAAAAATTAATGACGTGGTTAACGTCTGCCTAGCGTCAAATGGACTTTAGCCGCACACAAGGACAGGAATTGCCTGATGGCTTGGTCTGGAAACCTTGGACCCACAATCTGCCCGACTTTTTGGGCTGGGGTGAAGTTGGTTTTTTGGGTTTTGGGGGGGTTAACTTGCCTAATTCCCTTGACAATTGGATAGGCCTGGAGTTGCTAAGAGAATATTCTCCTCATTCACCTTAGACCTCATAATCTTGTAGAAAGCCTAGTTGTCTTGAAGAAAATAGAAAAACCTTTACCTTTTCTTTGAGCAACAACTATATTCTATTTTAAAGTAATATAAACTACGCGAAGGGGGATTCGAATTCAGGTTCATTATAGGAGCACTTCCGGTCTAATCCATGTCACTTAAACTTGCCGTTTGTATAAAACATTTGAGAATAACCCAAAATGAGAGTGCATCTGGTCTTCGATTTGGTTTGAAAGTTGACAAGTCCAAAGCCAACCTGAAGGAACCCAGTACGGCAATTGCCTTAAACACCCAAGTTATATGCATACATATTAACTCCATCAATTCTGGTTCGAAATTGTTAACTTAATGGTTTGCCGCATCACCCTAGAATATCAAGGTCGACAGCTGTTACATTAATTTGTTATAAGATCGAAGTTTGATGTATGTAACATTGCTCATATGTTCACATATTGGTTTCAGGTGATCTAGGTCAAACTGAATGGACTAACTCAACCCTACAACACATCGGAAGCATGGACTACGATGTGCTTCTCCTCCCCGGTGACTTGTCATACGCCGATACCCAGCAACCCCTTTGGGACTCCTTCGGCCGCATTGTCGAGCCCTACGCCAGCAAACGCCCATGGATGGTCACAGAAGGCAACCATGAAGTCGAGAGCATCCCAATCATCAACCCTACTGGCTTCAAGGCCTACGATGCCAGGTGGCCGATGCCCTACCAAGAGAGTGGGTCCACCTCAAACTTGTACTACTCTTTTGAAGTTGCCGGGACCCACGTCATCATGCTGGGATCCTATGCTGATTTTGATGCTAAGTCAGATCAGTACAAGTGGCTTCAGGCTGATTTGGCAAAGATTGATAGGAAGGTGACGCCGTGGATTGTTGTGCTTCTGCATGCACCGTGGTATAATACCAATACTGCCCACAAAGGTGAAGGGGAGAGTATGAGGAAAGCAATGGAAGAGTTGCTGTACAATGCAAGGGTGGATGTGGTTTTTGCGGGGCATGTTCATGCGTATGAACGATTTGTAAGTTGGTTTAATTTGATTCCTTACGTGCAAATTAGTTAACATTAATGACTGGCTAATATTGTATTTTATGATTAAGTTTGTTAACGACTGATGCATGCAAACTAGGGTTTCTAACGTTGTTAATGATTAATGTTGCAGACTAGGGTTTACAACAATGAAGCTGATCCATGTGGTCCAGTGTATATGACCATTGGTGACGGTGGAAATCGCGAAGGACTAGCATTAAAGTAAGTACTCTTTATTTTAGTTCAAGCTATTATAGTACTATGTCAATATGCTCGTCTCCTTGCACCTAAGTTTGGAGTCCTCTGATCTCCCTAACCATTATAACCAAACTTTCAACCATCTTTATACATATAGGTTCGAAAATCCGGCTTCCCCTCTGTCTTTGTACAGAGAGCCAAGTTTTGGACACGGAAGGCTCAGAGTATTAAACGAAACACATGCATTTTGGGGATGGCATCGAAACAACGAATCAAACTCCGTTGTAAAAGACCAGGGTTGGTTAGAAAGTTTGAGCAGCTCCAAAACATGCATGAAATCTGGGAGCCAGAAGGTGGGTTCATCATCTGTTAACGATGAATTATAGGTGGATCACATGTCACACACAAAGTTTACAATACCTTAGTCTTGTTGTTTTTTTAGCTAACAAAGATTGGAAGTTACAAGGTTTCTGAGTGCATATGTTTATAAATTCTTCTTTGATAATTAAGTGCAAGGTGTGGATTATTACCTTTGAGTTCTTCGTTTATCATCATGTTTTTGTATTGGATGCTTTGTATAAAACAAGTTAGTGGAAATTAAACATCAGATTATGTTTTGTCTTGGATTGTGATTGTGATTTTTCTGTTTAAAAACGAAGTACTGGAATTAATTAATCTTGTCAATCCTAAAAACGTTTGCAAAATAAGCAAATTTGTATATGTGAGTCAAGGTAGTTGGTCGGGGATAGTGAGCATGACTCCTTACACATAAATTTAAATCAATATCCATATAAATTAGAGTAGTTTATAATTTGCACTCATGAAGGTAAATATCCTATTTGCTAATTTGACACCCATAAAAGAAACCATAACTCAGAAGTTAGCATTGGTGCAGATGACGTTTTACCACAATGACAAAAAATAATGATACTTATGCATTCTGATGTGGGTTCGATCACTACCGATCCTGCTTTTTTATAACAACTAACAATTTAACCCACAAATGCTATCGTTTTAATAAAAAATTATACAAAAAAAACCAAGCATTGGTGATGTCATCAATATTACCCAAACATACGACAAATTGGTTAAATGATAATCCAAATAAAGCAGGCTGGTTGAGTGGTTCGGTAACTTGACTTACAAATAAAGACCAAAATCATGCCAATTTTAACTTATTTTTTTTTTGTCTTTCCTTTTCCAAGGAAACAGGATGTGGCAAGTAAATATATGATCGTACTAAAGTCTCAGTTATGAGTGAATTTAACATGACTGAAATCGTTTTTGGTTAAAATGTTTTTGGAACTAATATTTGACAAATATGCAAGTGAATTTTGAAAAAATACGTGAAGTGCTTCTTGCAACTTCTAGTGTTTTTGAAACAAAAAACATCTTCTTAAAAATGTTTGTCATTTCTAAAGTACTTCCGAACAAACCTTAATTTACTAGTGCCTTGTCTTTGTTTTTCAAAATAAACGCTAGCAAGTGGTGGTTTTTAACATTTTCTGAAAATGCATTGCTTGCATTTCAGTGTATGATTTTGAACATCCAAAAACTGCCTGAAACTCAATGGAGTTCTTCTTTCTGCAACCATGCAAGAATTGGTCGTTCACTCAAGCGGTTTACTTTTTGAACACGTTACGTCTATTAGACAAATGATGCCGTTAAAACTATCTTAGTTCCAAAAGAGTTTCTCTTTCAAAAGTGGGCACGAAGAAAAGTCTAAAAAACCTAAAAGATGGATCACTTGCCACCGAAAAATCTAAAAGAACCACCACAGAAGGCTAAACTCAAACTCATTCTTCGTACCACCGTGGAAAGGAGCTAAACATCCAAATCCAAAGAAAGCTCCCACATCACAATTGCAACAATTTCAGTCCTCAGTCGAAAGCAAACACACAAAGAACCCTCAAATCTTTGTAAAGGTGAGAACATATAGTCCTGTTTGATCCTAGGAGGAGCTCGAGTTTGTGGAAGAGTATGAGCAAAAAAACCCTAAATTCGTGACAAGTAGCCCCAAAACATTTTCCTTTTCTAAAAAGGCATTTTATCAAACATGGTCATTGTGATTAACATAACTCCTCACTTTGGTGGTTGAGATTGAAAATTGACAGAAGTAGTCTAAGAGTTCATCTACAGTTAATTATTTTTGTCATTTCGTAAAAATCTCCGTTAAATTGAGTACTTTCCTTCACTTGTTTTTTCATTTAACGAAAATTTTCTTAGAATGAAGAAAATGATTTACGATAAACAAATTCAGGATCCGATTCTATTAATATTTAGTATCAGCGATCAAAATAAAGAGCTTTGTCAATCTTACGAATCATTTTAGCTAAAAATACCTTTCTAAAAGCGCACTAATTTTCCCTTTGAAGCAAGCCAACATCAAACCATACCCTACAAGGTAATTTGTTACGACTTTCTTTGTCAACACAACTTTATAATCACTTCCAACAAAACGCAAACATCCAAATCAATCGAAAGCAAGACGCACCATGACGAGAAATTGGACCCGAAATTTCACTCCCAAGCAAATATATTTTTCGTTTTTTTTTTTTTTTCTTTTGGGACTTACAAACCAAATCCCACAATAATTATTTGCAAAAACTAATATAAAATTAAATTAAAAACCAAGGGGAATAGAAAATATTTATATCAGCTTAATTCCCACGCGTGCCCGTTGAACGGCCCTGATAAGATCGACGGTTCCGCGTGGCTCCGCCGACTGCCAGCTTGATTGCAATCCGCCGGTCACGGATTTGTACTTTGGCAAATGTATTGAGATCTGACGGCCCGGATCAAATCTTCTGGAGCTTCTCGGCTATGATCAGGGGGTTGCTCCTGGCGATCTCCTCTCTCCCGAGCGTCTTGAAATCGAACGAACACGCGTGCTTCTCGGGGTACCTGTGGACGCCGCAGAACGTGGTCCCGCACCTGCACTTGAAGCCGGTTAACCCGACCCGTTTCCTGCAAACGGTGCACCGGTTTGGCTGCGACACCACCGCAGCCACCTCACGAGCCCGGAGATCTCCGGCGGGATCTTTGATTATATCTCCGACTACCTCCGGCAAAGTCAACGCCGGAGGCGGAGGCTGACATTGAGTCTCGATCGCTGCCGGAGAAGAAGGCAAGGATGTTGAAGGCGGAGAACAAGGAGGAGCGGAGAGAGAGGAAGAAGCGGCGGCGGCGGAGGCGGAGAGGGAGGCTTCGACGGTGGATTTAATCGAGGCCTCCTGCTGCTCCTTGAGGCAGAAGTCTCTGTAGCATTTGGAGCAGAGGTTCATGGTGGCCGGGCTGCCGAAGAACCCGCAGTTGTTTGCGCAGAGGTGGTGGCCTTCTGGGGCTTCGCATCTGTGCTCTTCCGCCATGTCTACAGTCAATCAATTATTCAATTTCCGCCTCAAGATCTTGTTTTTCTCAAATTCGCCGATCGGATTCAATCAGTTCAGATCGTCGTCTTCTCCGCCGAAGAGAATCGATTTCCGAAAACTGATCTGCGATCGAGAGGACAAAAATATTAAATTTGACGAAAAATCTCAAACGGTTTTCCGTTAAATTAATTTGAAAAACCGGAGGATTAAATAATTAATAAGCTGTTTGGTTGCTGAGAAACCAAATGAAGGAAAAAGAAAAATCCAATTTCCGGTTCCCACACTCAAAAAAAAAAAAAAACAGCTAGCCCTTCGGCTAATAACAAAAAACCATCAGCGTCCGGAGGATCCGCGTTTTTGGAAACTAATTTTTCGGAACCAAACGAAGCGGATTCTGGATTCTCCCATCTGTTTTCTTTCATTTTTCCTCCTTAATTTTCTCAGCTACCAAACAGAAAATCACCAACAAAAAAAATAAAAAATTATATAAAAAAAATTGTGGGAGAGGGAGAGATTTTAGTACCTGTGCGAGGAGGAATCGAGAGATTTTTTGTGAAGCGGAGCGAGGAGGAGTGGGGATAAGATTATGAACGAGGAGAGAGAGACGTTATTAAGAATCTTAAGACGGAAGAATTATTGACAAGGTCAGAGGGAGGAATATTAATAATTTAATTAAAAAAGGGAGAAGGAACGGCGAAACGTGACAAAATTAGACCGTCCAATATCAATATTAATACGATTGATCGGCCATTTTCTCCATCATAATGTCGTCAGAGATGTTAATATTTAATTTAAATTATAATACGTAAATGTAGAGGTGTAATCAATAGAGATTTTGAAAGATTTTAATTCTTTTAATGAATCGTGAGGTATTTAATCAGGATTTTAAGTGATTTTCTGAAATTCAATGTGTATTCAATCATGATTTTAAGATAGTTTATTAAAATCCTTAGAATTCTGCATGTATTCAATTAGAATTTTAAAGAAGTTTATAACATTCCAGGTATATTCAATTAGAATTTGAATTTAAAGAATTTGTAAAAGTTGAGGAATTAGAGGAAATTAGAGAGATTTTGTAGTGTATTTTAAGCATTTAATTTATAAATCTCACATCTGCCCATGAGATTTCGAGAGAATTGAATCAAAATTTTACATGAAATCTCTACAAATCAGTTAAACTCCATAAAAATCCATTAAATATCTCAAATTCCCAATTGAATACATCCTTGTAGATTAAAAAAGTATATTAATTAGACATATTGTGAGATGTCAATATATAATTCTTGTTATTTTATAATTGTGATCAATATAGCTCTTTCCTATAGTTGTAAAAAAGTATTGAATTCTTGCTTTACCGCGTTTGTTTAATTTTTTTGTATAATTAATTTAACATTTAGTTTAATAAAATTTATCGTTTGACAAAAAAATTATAAGCAATATTTTCACATTGTGTTCCAAAAAAAAAAAGCACCGTAAACACTTTCAAATGTCAAAATTAAATTATAAGACTTGGAATTATGATAGGAGACAGCCTGGAAAATTCACATAAATAACATGATTGTGAATGACAAAAAGCTTACGGAAAATCATGCATCTGGCAAGGTAGCTTTTTTTTTTCCTATGTTTTTTTAGCTTTTCATGTTAAATTTAAGGGTAAAAGACTGTTTACTACCCTAATGTTTCGTGGTTTTCAACATTTAGTACATCAAGTTTTTTTCGTCTCAGAGTCATACCTAAAGTGTAAATTTTGAGGAAGAAGAAAGAAAGAAAAAAAAAAAAACAAAACACTTTCATCTTCCCCCAAATTCAGAGGAAGAAGAAGAAGAACGAAGAAGGGGAAGGAAGAAGGAGAAGAAGGGGAAGGAAGAAGGAGAAGAAGGAGGAAGAAGGAGGAAGAAAAAAAAAAAAAAACTAAATCTGGGCAGATTCGTAGGAAGAAGAAGAAGAAGAAGAAGAAGAAGGAAGGAGGAAAGAGAAAGAAGAAGAAGAAGAAGATGAAGAAAAGATAAAAGTGTTTTTTTTTTTTTTTTTTTTGAGGAAGAAGAAGAAGAAGAAGGAGGAAGAAGAAGAAAAAAAGAAAAAAAAAAAAAAAACTTCCCCAGATTTCGGAGGAAGAAGAAGAAGAAGAAGAAGAAGGAGAAGGAAGAAGAAGGAAGAAGGGGAAGGAAGAAGGAGGAAGAAGAAGAAAGAAAAAAAAAAAAAAAAAAAAAACATTCCCCAGATTTCGGAGGAAGAAGAAGGAAGAAGAAGGAAGAAGGGAAAGGAAGGAGGAAGGAAGGAAGAAGGAAAAGGAAGAAGCAAAAAAAAAAAAAAAAAAAAAAAAAAAAAAAACAGAAAGTTGCAGTCGGAGGAAGAAGAAGAAGAAGAAGAAGAAGAAGAAGGAAGAAGAAGAAATGAAAAGAAAGAAAAAAGAAAAAAAAAAAACGTGGATGACACGTGGCGCCCAGTCAATGCGCCACGTCACAGTTAACGAAAAACTTAACAGTTTGACTAACGGATGTATGAGACTGTCCCAAAATTTACACTTTAGGTATGACTCTGAGACGAAAAAAACATGATGTACTAAATGTTGAAAACCACGAAACATGAGGGTAGTAAACAGTCTTTTACCCTAAATTTAAAATTGATATCTTATGTAACAATTTGACATTTTAATTTATTTTAATTTTCAATTGATATATTTCATTGTTATTATTATACTTGGTGTACCAAATTGGAATTTTTTTTTAACCATTTAGTATTTGGTATTATGATACTTTGTATACCGAATTATGTTCCCGAAATAAAATAATAAAAAAATCTTCTACCATGAGTGAGGGAGGGACGGGCTTGGTTGGTTTTGGTTGATTCCGCATCCCTGTCACAGTTGTATTCGGCACCTAAAAGCCGAAACTAGAGCTGGTGTAGATACATTGAATTCCTTTTTTATGGCTTAAGAAAAAGGAAATATTATCTGCTTTTTTTACCCCAAATTTTGGAAAACGTGTAGAATTAAGACTCATTCCGTTGGTTTAGAGTTTTTACGATTACGAAATTAATAATTGAGCAAGTGTAAAATTGAACGCATTTAGTTTGATGCATTTTTTAAATTTTCGTCATAGTTTATTTTGGGTGAAGTAAGGATTTGTCCCTCGGCACATGAGAGATTTGCAAGTGGTATTAAAAGGAGAATTGTAAAAAGTAAGGGTAGAATGATTGCAAGTTCATAGCGTTTTCGATTTCGAACCAATATTGAGCTAAAAAACTAAAACATTGCCAACCACGTTGAAAGGGTTTTCAGTTTGAAGCACAATCAATTTTCGGCGTTTGCTTAAGAAAGTTTTCAAGTAGTAAACCCTAAACCTTATAAATTTTTTATCGTCATAGTTTATTAGGTGACTTGAAGCTTACGGCTTGGTGCGTGAGAGATTTGCGAGTGTAGAACCAAGTACAAATATAAAACCTTAATTAAAATGAAAATTTGAAGTGTAACTTCATTGATAATATCATCACGAGGACATATTTCTCTATGAATTTCACTTATACATGTCTTGAAATGCACTTATTTTTCATATCCGAATGGATCAAGAAAGGAGCTCAACGAATTATTTTCCGCAAGAGCATTGACAAGTTGCCTGCACACAATGCATGATGCAATGAGGATCCTCACACTTATACTCATAGCATTGTTCTTCACTTATGCATTCCAGATGATAGGGTGCCGGAGACAGGGATGCCAACGCAGACGAGGATAGGGGATCAGCGTTCCTTGCAGGTTCCAATTCTCTACTTTTAGCTCCATCTTGCAAACCTGCATCGACATCCATGTCCGATAACATTATATATGCAATCCAGTACTAATATATCACCCTTACATATGTATATATCTCCACCTAGACATCACACACACACACACATATATATTATTGATTCTAAATATTTAATAACAAAACTTTATGCACATTATCGAAGATATTTGAAGTTTGATCAAATGAGGATATACCAAGGATGAGAAGGAAGCACACTATTATCGCACAAGTCTTTGTCATTTTTCCTTGGAGGAGTATGTTGTATCTAATTAGTAGTGAAATTCTGCTCTCCTAAACTTCGTGATGGTAGCATTATGAGCCTATAGGGCCATATTTATATAGTGATCATAGGTGTCTTTGTATCCATTGTATGAGATTATACTCGATTAGGAAAATAACAATGTTGCAAGGTTTGTGCATTTCTGGAAACGTATCAAGGCCCGTTTTATAGCGTTTATGGAAAGAAATCACAATGCATTTTCTGAAGAGATTATAGTTAGCATGGGAGAACATGATGCACTTAGACACGTTAGAATCCTTGAATGGAAGTTTCCTCATTGCTGAATGATTACTTGCTACAGATGGCATTGTGATCCCTAATGAAGAGATTTGTTTCCATTTTGAAGAAGAGAGGTTTTCACAAAAGAGGCACGGCGTGTTTTTGTCTTAAACCGTTCTCAGTAAATTTCCAAACTAATGTCCGGCAGAGGAGTTTCGGAATTTTATCGCATATAGGTAACTTTTATATGAACGGTACAGCGAAAAATTAGCATTGTGTTGTTTTGATGCAGTTAACAAAGCATACCAGTTCCCGTTTGCCAAAAAAAAAAAAAAGCATACCAGTTCCCATCAATTACGAGTGTGACGCTATTGGACTGTTTCACAATAGCTTGATTCTGCCCTCTCTGTTGTGGGACATGGTTTAGTGATCCTATCCGATACAGGGGTAGGCGGTGAAGGTGATCTTCTCTAATGCCTCTTGGACTAACTTTTCTACTTCTTGAGTGATCTGTGGTTGGTGTAGTATTACTTGTTGGTTCTTAATACAAAATTCTTTTTGTTAAATACAAAAGAATGAAGACAATCGTGACAAATATATAAAAATGCTTTCAGAAGAACAATTGTAAGTAGTCGTAGCTTTCAATAATATGTGAATAGATTTGACTAAAGAGTTAATATTATTTTCTTTCTTATTCGTCATTCAAGCTATGCCAATACTTTCTGTACTCCTGGGGCTCTCTTGTAACTAAGTTGAATGCTCTTTTCTTTCCCCCCAGATATTAGCCTGGGCTGGTTATACTCAGGCTTATTGTTCTACACAATTACTCCATTCGTACTCAAGGTCAGTTTCCTTCTCATGTCTGTTGGCTAACCCACACCGGTGGGTGAAAGAAAAAAGAATGAGTTTAAAGATGATTACCTTACTCAGACTAATACCGAGGCCTTTTGTAACAAAACCCCACACCTGACGGATTGGGCAGGTAGTAATTATCAAGTTAGGGACAATATCGGTTTCATTAGAGTGACTCCAATTCAGAAAGCAATTGGATACATTTTCCTCCCATTGAGTGAAGCAATTCTATGACCTTGTCTTTTGCATATTTTTCTACTGGCAGCAGGTACTTTAGTGACAGACACCTATATATTGGAAAAAAAATCAGTTGTTCATACCTTCATATCCTTATACTTTGTTCCATACAGATAGAAAATCGGACTTGAAATGCAGGTGGACTGGTTATACCATGTAGCTTTTTCGGTTGTAGCTATAGGACTCATCATATATTCACCAACGTACGTTCTCTTGCCTTGTATTGAAAATACTTTATCAAATAGTGAAAGTCCGTCATTAGAATGAATCATTACTGGGATGCTTGATTGCTGTTACATGGAAAACGATCCTGCTCTGGTAACTTTACTTGAGGATGGAAATCCGAGCTTGCAATACCAAGTTCTTGAAGTTGAAAGCGCGGAACTAGAAACGAGTCTCCGACTGTATGAGGGGCGTAGAAGCAGTGGTCATGACATAAAATTCATATCAGTTGACAAGTAATTCTACACTTGAATGAATGATATCTACTGCTGGGATTGACTCAAGTGGGAAGACTTTCGTGCTCTTGCTTTTAAGTTAATATATCTACCAACAGCCTTGACAAGCTCAAACTTTTGAAGACGGATGCAAACGTTAAATTAATGTGTCAGGTCAAAATCTTAGGATCAACCGAGATGTGTGTTAAATCAAAATGGATGTCAAGGTTAAATTAATTTGTCTCTCTCGTCATGTGATGGTATATGAGGAGAGAGATACGTATGGGATAATTTATATACACTCGGTGCAAAGCCAGGACCCTAGAGGTGGTTCGAGTTTGGCTATATTTTTGAATTTCACTTATACATGTTTTGAATTTCACTTATTTTTCATATCCGATGGCCATTATTAATACCATAAGCAAAGAGCTCAAGGGATTATTTGAATTTGATCTGAAGTGCCTACTACTTGTCTTGTCCGCAAGAGCACTGACAAGTTCCTAGCACACAATGCATAATGCAGTGAGGATCTTCACACTTATACTCATAACATTGTTCTTCACTTATGCATTCCAGATGATAGGGTGCCCGAGACAGGGATGCCAACGCAGACGAGGATACGGGATCAGCGTGCCTTGCAGGTTCCAGTTCTCTACTTTTAACTCCGTCTTGCAAACCTGCATCAACATGCATGTCTAACAAAATTATATATGCAGATCCAGTACCCTAAACCCTACGTATGTATGTATATACACATAGACATCATGTTGGAAGCTAACCAGCTCCTGGAGTCGAGGAGTCGAAGGCAGCAAGGGGCTCCCGAGCAAAGGGTGTTGTCTGCATCGAAGAAGAAGAAAGAAGATGAAAGGTTTTTTTTAGTCTCCAACGGCTAGTTTTGTTTAAATGTGGGTGTAAGTGTGTGAGTGACAAGTGTACACTCCAGATTAAATCACTTAACCCCCAAATGAAGGGTTAGGATGTAATCTGGAGTAGTAAGGCTTAAATGGTTGTTAAAGTCTCTTGTCAATCATTTTTTTTAACAAGTATGGGTGATGGCAATGCACCATACCCTTGTAAAATCCCACCTTACTTAATCAATCTGGGTTGCTGCATTTTTGCTAAGCCAGTATCCAACCTCCAAGTTTTCTCCATTTTTTCTCTGCCATCCTAATAAAAAAAAGAAACCGGTTCAAACACTCAATCAAAAACATAAAATCAACAAACTTTATCATGGCCTCAGAGCTTTGTTACTGATCTTAAAAAAAAGGAGAAAAGTCTGGGCGTAATCTGTGCAAATAGAGATTTCTGGGAGCACCAACGTAGTGTCTTCTACAAGAACAATCAACAAACTACCCTGAAATGAAGGGATCCAGCAGTAACAGTGAGCTAAAAGCTCCAGTCTTTGATGGGGAGAATTATGATTTTTGGAGAATAAGAATGACAACCATTTTCAAATCCTATGATCTATGGGATATGGTTCAACACGGGTATGAACTACCTGAGATGGAGATCGATGCTCTAGATGAGGATCTCACAGAAACACAACTCAAAACACTGAAGCAGAATGAGATGGATGATGCTAGAGCACTTGGAATCATTCAAGGTGATGTCTCAGACACCATTTTTCCGAGGATAGCAAATGAAGAGACTGCAAAGGGAGCTTGGGACGTTTTACAGCAAGAATACAAAGGAGACACTAAAGTTAGAAAGGTAAAACTTCAGTCCCTTAGAAGAGATTTTGAGTATACAAGAATGAGGGAAAATGAGCTGTTAAAAGACTACTTCACTAGGCTGTTTGATATTGTAAACAAGATGAAAACATATGGTGAGAAACTGCCTAATGAAAGAATTGTCCAAAAACTGTTGATTAATTTGACTAAACCCTATGATTTAATAGTGAGTGTTATAGAAGAAACCAAAGACATTGAAACTCTCAGTGTACAAGATGTGATGGCATCCTTAAGAGTTTTTGATCAAAGACCCGAGAGGCATGCTGACTATGCACCTGAGAAAGCCTTTCAATCACTCAATGTTGGATCTAGTAGTCAAGCCAGTGCAAGCAATCAGAAACCACAATGGAATGGCAAGAACAAGAAATGGGAAGGAAAAAGGTATCACAACTCAAGACCTAACCAAGGCAGCAACATCAATGCAGGTCCAAGAACTAAGCAACAATGCAAGCACTGTGATAAATTGAGCGCATTCAGTTTGATGCATTTTTAAAATTTTTGTCATAGTTTATTTTGGGTGAAGTAAATATTTGTTTCTCGGCATATGAGAGCTTTGCAAGTGGCATTAAAAGGAGAATTGTAAAAAGTAAGGGTAGAATGATTGCAAGTTCAGAGTTTTTTCGATTTCGAACCAATATTGAGCTAAAAAAACAAATATCTTGCCAACCACATTGAAAGGGTTTTCAGTTTGAAGCACAATCAATTTTCGGCGTTTGCTGAAGAAATTTTCAAGTAGTAAACCCCAAACCTTATAAATTTTTTATCGTCATAGTTTATTAGGTGACTTGAAGCTTACGGCTTGGTGCGTGAGAGATTTGCGAGTGTAGAACCAAGTACAAATATAAAACCTTAATTAAAATGAAAATTTGAAGTGTAACTTCATTGATAATATCATCACGAGGACATATTTCTCTATGAATTTCACTTATACATGTCTTGAAATGCACTTATTTTTCATATCCGAATGGATCAAGAAAGGAGCTCAACGGATTATTTTCCGCAAGAGCATTGACAAGTTGCCTGCACACAATGCATGATGCAATGAGGATCCTCACACTTATACTCATAGCATTGTTCTTCACTTATGCATTCCAGATGATAGGGTGCCGGAGACAGGGATGCCAACGCAGACGAGGATAGGGGATCAGCGTTCCTTGCAGGTTCCAATTCTCTACTTTTAGCTCCATCTTGCAAACCTGCATCGACATCCATGTCCGATAACATTATATATGCAATCCAGTACTAATATATCACCCTTACATATGTATATATCTCCACCTAGACATCACACACACACACACATATATATTATTGATTCTAAATATTTAATAACAAAACTTTATGCACATTATCGAAGATATTTGAAGTTTGATCAAATGAGGATATACCAAGGATGAGAAGGAAGCACACTATTATCGCACAAGTCTTTGTCATTTTTCCTTGGAGGAGTATGTTGTATCTAATTAGTAGTGAAATTCTGCTCTCCTAAACTTCGTGATGGTAGCATTATGAGCCTATAGGGCCATATTTATATAGTGATCATAGGTGTCTTTGTATCCATTGTATGAGATTATACTCGATTAGGAAAATAACAATGTTGCGAGGTTTGTGCATTTCTGGAAACGTATCAAGGCCCGTTTTGTAGCGTTTATGGAAAGAAATCACAATGCATTTTCTGAAGAGATTATAGTTAGCATGGGAGAACATGATGCACTTAGACACGTTAGAATCCTTGAATGGAAGTTTCCTCATTGCTGAATGATTACTTGCTACATATGGCATTGTGATCCCTAATGAAGAGATTTGTTTCCATTTTGAAGAAGAGAGGTTTTCACAAAAGAGGCACGGCGTGTTTTTGTCTTAAACCGTTCTCAGAAAAATTCCAAACTAATGTCCGGCAGAGGAGTTTCGGAATTTTATCGCATATAGGTAACTTTTATATGAACGGTACAGCGAAAAATTAGCATTGTGTTGTTTTGATGCAGTTAACAAAGCATACCAGTTCCCGTTTGCCAAAAAAAAAAAAAAGCATACCAGTTCCCATCAATTACGAGTGTGACGCTATTGGACTGTTTCACAATAGCTTGATTCTGCCCTCTCTGTTGTGGGACATGGTTTAGTGATCCTATCCGATACAGGGGTAGGCGGTGAAGGTGATCTTCTCTAATGCCTCTTGGACTAACTTTTCTACTTCTTGAGTGATCTGTGGTTGGTGTAGATTATGAACGAGGAGAGAGAGACGTTATTAAGAATCTTAAGACGGAAGAATTATTGACAAGGTCAGAGGGAGGAATATTAATAATTTAATTAAAAAAGGGAGAAGGAACGGCGAAACGTGACAAAATTAGACCGTCCAATATCAATATTAATACGATTGATCGGCCATTTTCTCCATCATAATGTCGTCATAGATGTTATTATTTAATTTAAATTATAATACGTAAATGTAGAGGTGTATTCAATAGAGATTTTAAGAGATTTTAATTCTTTTAATGAATCGAGGGGTATTCAATCAGGATTTTAAGTGATTCTCTGAAATTCAATGTGTATTCAATCAGGATTTTAAGATAGTTTATTAAAATCCTTAGAATTCTGCATGTATTCAATTAGAATTTTAAAGAAGTTTATAACATTCCAGGTATATTCAATTAGAATTTGAATATAAAGAATTTGGAAAAGTTAGAGGAAATTAGAGAGATTTTGTAGTGTATTTTAAACATTTCATTTATAAATCTCACATCTGCCCATGAGATTTCGAGGGAATTGAATCAAAATTTTACATGAAATCTCTACAAATCAGTTAAACTCCATAAAAATCCATTAAATATCTCAAATTCCCAATTGAATACATCCCTGTAGATTAAAAAAGTATATTAATTAGACATATTGTGAGATGTCAATATATAATTCTTGTTATTTTATAATTGTGATCAATATAGCTCTTTCCTATAGTTGTAAAAAAGTATTGAATTCTTGCTTTACCGCGTTTGTTTAATTTTTTTGTATAATTAATTTAACATTTAGTTTAATAAAATTTATCGTTTGACAAAAAAATTATAAGCAATATTTTCACATTGTGTTCCAAAAAAAAAAGCACCGTAAACACTTTCAAATGTCAAAATTAAATTATAAGACTTGGAATTATGATAGGAGACAGCCTGGAAAATTCACATAAATAACATGATTGTGAATGACAAAAAGCTTACGCAAAATCATGCATCTGGCAAGGTGGCTTTTTTTTTCCTATGTGTTTTTTAGCTTTTCATGTTAAATTTAAAATTGATATCTTATGTAACAATTTGACATTTTAATTTATTTTAATTTTCAATTGATATATTTAATTGTTATTATTATACTTGGTGTACCAAATTGAAATTTTTTTTTTTAACCATTTAGTATTTGGTATTATGATACTTTGTATACCGAATTATGTTCCCGAAATAAAATAATAAAAAAATCTTCTACCATGAGTGAGGGAGGGACAGGCTTGGTTGGTTTTGGTTGATTCCGCATCCCTGTCACAGTTGTATTCGGCACCTAAAAGCCGAAACCAGAGCTGGTGTAGATACATTGAATTCGGTTCACCAACCCATGCCGTATTTTGGCTACTATATACAACTTTTTTATGGCTTAAGAAAAAGGAAATATTATCTGCCTTTTTTACCCCAAATTTTGGAAAACGTGTGGAATTAAGACTCATTCCGTTGGTTTAGAGTTTTTACGATTACGAAATTAATAATTGAGCAAGTGTAAAATTGAACGCATTTAGTTTGATGCATTTTTTAAATTTTCGTCATAGTTTATTTTGGGTGAAGTAAGGATTTGTCCCTCGGCACATGAGAGATTTGCAAGTGGTATTAAAAGGAGAATTGTAAAAAGTAAGGGTATAATGATTGCAAGTTCATAGCGTTTTCGATTTCGAACCAATATTGAGCTAAAAAACTAAAACATTGCCAACCACGTTTAAAGGGTTTTCAGTTTGAAGCACAATCAATTTTCGGCGTTTGCTGAAGAAAGTTTTCAAGTAGTAAACCCTAAACCTTATAAATTTTTTATCGTCATAGTTTATTAGGTGACTTGAAGCTTACGGCTTGGTGCGTGAGAGATTTGCGAGTGTAGAACCAAGTACAAATATAAAACCTTAATTAAAATGAAAATTTGAAGTGTAACTTCATTGATAATATCATCACGAGGACATATTTCTCTATGAATTTCACTTATACATTTTTTTTTTTTTTTTTTTTTTTTTTTTTTTTGAGAACCTCGGCGGTACGAGGGAAATTTTATTGATAAGAAAAAAGAAGTTACACCTAGACAGGGGGGGACATAAACCTAACCCCTCATAGAACAAGAGAAAAGAAATACAAAAGAAAAAGGGGGGGACATGCACCTTACCCCTTTCGAGAAAGGAAATGCCGGAAAAAGAGGGGGGGACATAGACCGTACCCCTCTTGGAAAAGAAAATACAAGGAAAAGACTAGGCGGACATAAGCCCAAACCCCTCTATAAACCTTAAAAGGTAATAACCTGCAAAACAAACTGCAAAACAAAAGGGAATCCAAAAATGGTTAGGAAAAGAAAGGAGAAGACACATCAAGAAGAGGAGACAAACCTGTAGGTTGGCATGCCCAAGAAATCTGAGTGCAGAGGAGGGAGGATCTCAATTGGGGGAGTGGAATGCCAGACAAGTGAAGATGATAGAAGCCCTAAGTTGGCTAATTTGTCAGCAACAACATTCCCTTCTCGAAAAATATGAGAGCAACGAAAAACCATGTTCTGCAAAAGGAGAGTACAATTGTTCCAGCGTGTCTGGAGCGACCAAGGGGGAGAGAAAGATCCAGAAGCAAAACATGATATTACACTCGAAGAGTCGCTTTCAAGCCATAAATTTTGCCAGCCTCGCGCGTGGGCCAATTCGACAGCAAGGATGACAGCATGGAGCTCCGCATAGAAAGAAGTACGATGGCCCAAGCTGAGGGAGAAACCACCAAGAAAATAACCCGCAGAATCTCGAAAAACCCCGCCACATGCCGCAGGACCCGGATTACCTTTAGCAAGGCCATCAGTATTCACTTTGACCCAAGAAGAAGGAGGGGGGTGCCAAAGCACAGGGACAATAGAAGGAGCTTTACAGGGGTTAGGCGAAATTCCAAGAGAGACTAAAAGTTGCCGGTCCAAAGTGCCTCGTACATGGCCAGGGGTGAGAGCTCCAACCTGCCTAATCCAGGCCGAGGTGGAGCGGCAGAGACGTGAGAATGAGGGAGGTTTGCCTTCAAACTTCACTTTATTACGCATCTTCCAAATAGCCATGAGTAAGAAAAACCCTGAAGCTAGCCAGACATTGCGAAGATGTGGAGAGAACCGCTTTGACAGAAAATCAAGCCATAGATCAGAGAGGGAGCCCGTAGGTTGAATAATAGTGCCAAATTGGGTAGCTAGCCAACGCCAAGCACATTGTGCAAAGTCACAGCTAGAAAATAAGTGGTCAATAGATTCAGAATTCTTGTGACATAGTTGGCATATTGGAGCTAGCGGGATGCCTCGGCGCTGAAGTTGATCCTCCGTTGGGAGCTTGTTGAATAGAATCTTCCAAACTAAAATAGAGTAACGAGGTGGGATGAAAGGACGCCAGATAATGGAAGCCCAACTCTTGACAGGAAACCGATGACGAACAATTTCATAGCCATCGGAAAACGAAAAACCACCAGAAGTAGAAGCTTCCCAAATTAAAACGTCCTTATCCTCATCAATTGGAAGAGGCATTTCTAAAATCTCTTTAGTTAGGTCTGGGAAAGTAGAAGAAAAGATAGAGGGAATAACCCATTGTCCCATACGAATAATATTTGAGACCTTAGTACGAGATAGAGAAGTGGCAATCTCTGTTGCACCAACGACGTCCACAATAGGCTTATCCAGCCATTTATCAACCCAAAGGGAAGTAGTAGAACCATTTCCAATCACCCAACGACAATTCTGAAACAAGATATGAAGAATGGATTTAATACCAGGCCATATAGAAGATCGCATATAACTACAAGAGTATAGGCGACCATATAGCTTGAAACGTGTCCGAGTATAAATACTCCAAGGGGAATCAGTAGTAATAATAAGCCATCCAAGCTTTAAGAGAGCTGTAGTGTTAAGAGAGCCAAGATCACGCAAACCCAAACCACCTTCATTCTTCGGAGCACATATCTGATGCCAAGAAACGGTAACCAACTTCTTGGAGGTTACGTCACCAGACCATATAAAATTGCGAGCACAACGTGAAAGAGACCTTAGCAAGGAAGAAGGCCACTTATAAACAGAAAAGCTATGCAAGAGCATACTTTGAAAAACTGATTGAGTGAGTTGAACTCTTCCTGCCATAGATAAAAGCTTCCCCTTCCAACCAGTTAACTTAGCTTTAGCTTTATCTGCCAAGGCTTGAAGATGACTCCTTTTAGGCTTGCCACAGAAGATTGGAACTCCAAGGTAGACAAAAGGTGCTTTGCCTTCTTTGAAACCCAAGTAACTCTCAACCACAGCTTTGCGATGCCTTGAGGTAGAGCCCAAGTAGAAAGTACTTTTTGCCTTATTGATAAATTGACCGGAGGCTCTACTATATCTATCGAAGAAACCTTGCAAGTTACGCAGGGTGACACCATCACTTCTACAGAAAATGAATAAGTCATCTGCATAGAGAACGTGAGAAGGAGATATACAACCTCTTGGAGCAAAAGTTGGCTTAGTAAGCCCATCAAGTTGAAGACGACTCAAGCCCCTAGATAAAGCCTCCTCAGCTAGACAGAAAAGTAACGGAGAGAGAGGATCCCCTTGGCGCACTCCTCGTGAACAAGAGAAAAAACCATGCGGGGAACCATTGATTAGGATGGACAATTTAGCAGATCGTAAGATGGTAGAATAACCATGTCAAGATTAGGATGGACAATGTTGAACGGCGTGTTTTGGTCTGAAATCCGTTCTCAGAAAGTTTCCAAACTAATGTACGGCAGAGGAGTTTCGGAATTTTATTGCATATAGGTAACTTTTATATGAACGGTACAGCGAAAAATTAGCATTGTGTTGTTTTTGTAGAATTATCAAAAAAAGCATACCAGTTCCCATCAATTACGAGTGTGACAAAAAAAGCATACCAGTTCCCATCAATTACGAGTGTGACGCTATTGGACTGTTTCACAATAGCTTGATTCTGCCCTCTCTGTTGTGGGACTTGGTTTAGTGATCCTATCCGATACAGGGATAGGCGGTGAAGGTGATCTTCTCTAATGCCTCTTGGACTAACTTTTCTACTTCTTGAGTGATCTGTGGTTGGTGTAGTATTACTTGTTGGTTCTTAATACAAAATTCTTTTTGTTAAATACAAAAGAATGAAGACAATCGTGACAAATATATAAAAATGCTTTCAGAAGAACAATTGTAAGTAGTCGTAGCTTTCAATAATATGTGAATAGATTTGACTAAAGAGTTAGTATTATTTTCTTTCTTATTCGTCATGCAAGCTATGCCAATACTTTCTGTACTCCTGGGGCTCTCTTGTAACTAAGTTGAATGCTCTGTTCTTTCCCCCCAGATATTAGCCTGGGCTGGTTATACTCAGGCTTATTGTTCTACACAATTACTCCATTCGTACTCAAGGTCAGTTTCCTTCTCATGTCTGTTGGCTAACCCACACCGGTGGGTGAAAGAAAAAAGAATGAGTTTAAAGATGATTACCCTACTCAGACTAATACCGAGGCTTTTTGTAACAAAACCCCACACCTGACGGATTGGGCGGGTAGTAATTATCAAATTAGGGACAATATCGGTTTCATTAGAGTGACTCAAATTCAGAAAGCAATTGGATACATTTTCCTCCCATTGAGTGAAGCAATTGGATACATTTTCCTCCCATTGAGTGAAGCAATTGGATACATTTTCCTCTATGACCTTGTCTTTTGCATCTCTTTCTACTGGCAGCAGGTACCTTAGTGACAGACACCTATATATTGGAAAAAAAAATCAGTTGTTCATACCTTCATATCCTTTTACTTTGTTCCATACTGATAGAAAATCGGACTTGAAATGCAGGTGGACTGGTTATACTATGTAGCTTTTTCGGTTGTAGCTATATGACTCATCATATATTCACCAACGTACGTTCTCTTGCCTTGTATTGAAAATACTTTATCAAATAGTGAAAGTCCGTCATTAGAATGAATCATTACCGGGACGCTTGATTGCTGTTACACGGAAAACGATCCTTTAGATGCGATTTGGTGCGATTTGGTGCGATTTGGCTACCTCGCCCACCTCGCTCGCCGTCGCAGTCTCCCACCTCGCTCGATTTGCTGCGATTTGGCTAGAGAAATAATCCCCTGAATCTTCCAGTCGATCTCGTCTGCTTGTTCTAGGTTCGGTCAGATCTTTGTCTCTTTGCTGCAGACTATTATTTATTTAATTAAATCCCGTGTCATTCTATTTGTTCGATTTGATTCTGATTCCTTTAGATGTTAGTTTCCTGAAAGTTTTTGAAAATTTTATGGTTTTTTGTTTGTTCGTTTATGGATGAATTGATGGACTGGGTAGTGGTTTTTGTTTGATATTTGTGATTAGATCGATTTCTGTGTGAATTGCTTGTGGGTTTTAGATCACTTCCATGAAACTCGTTCCCTTGAAGCAATAGTAATAGTTGTTGCGTTTTGAAAGTTTGTCCCTCAATTTGTTCTAGTGGAATTTTTGGAGCAACTATATTTTGCCATATATTAAGCAATTGGTTGAATTTTTTTAATTTTGAACAGAGGGTCTTTTTGCTAATCTAATCTACGACCCAATGATGTGCATCTTCCTTTATTTCTAAACTAAAAGCAAAAGTTGTATATATAAATTGCATTGGATTTTCAACATGTTGTTTGTTATTTCTTTGTCATTGTTGATTAGCTTTCTACATGCTTACCCTCTATTAAGTAAACAGTTGGATACAAGTAAAAAAATGTCGAGGCATGGAATCTCTTGAAGCAATGACAAAAGGGAGTGATCAGAGGTACTTGGGCAATACAGCTAAGCTGGAAATTGTACAGGGGGTAGTTAGGGCAGTTGCAGACAAAGGTTCTATTTTGAAGTTCATACCATACACGGTGCAAGCTGTGAAGCAAGGTTTCCAAGATCTTGGTGCTTCTTCATTGCAGTCTGCTCATGACCTCTTAAAATGGAACAGATATCAAACGGAGAAATACTTTGCCGTGTGTTTTCTTTTCTTTCAGAAATAGTGTTGGTTATTTTGGTCAAATTGCATGCTCAAGAGGTAGATTATGGAGAGAGCACATGCTGAGATAGCGAAAATACAACATGAAAATCCAGCTCATATCACACAAAAATCAGTTCATGAAAATCTAGAAAATTGGATTTTCTGTAAACAAGATCTGTGACGTGACAAGTAAGAAACTATTATAACCCAAGATCCAATTCCTTCCTTCCAACTAAACTTAAAATTGTGACGCAATTCAATGAGACTCCCTGCAAACAAGAACAATCACCCTCCCATCCATCCTCCCTCCTATATCGTTGGTTAACCATCTCTCTCTCTCTCTCTCTCTCTCTCTCTCTCTCTCTCTCGGTCTGCAATTGTTATTAATTATATATCCTAACACCAAATGCATGAAAAACCAGGACTACAAGAGAATAAATAGTCTAGGAAAAGAAAAGGCAATTAGCCACTCTCACCCACAAAAACATGTCCATGTACGTTCACATAAATACTCGAAGAAAAACATTCTAAAAGTGGACTAGCTATTTAGTAACTTGAAACTTGATAAACGACTCAACATGTAATGTTAAAAGGCATCCAAATCACGTAGGAAATAGTTAGTTTTTGGTTTAAGAAATAGTCAGTGTTTAGTTTACGAAATAGTTAGTTTTTGGTTTAAGAAATAGTCAGTATTTAGTTTACGAAATAGTCACAGTACTAGTTTACAAAATAGTGATAATACTAGTGTTTGGTTTAAGAAATAGTCAGTGCTTAGTTTACAAAATAGTGATAGTACTATTACTTGGTTTAATAAATAGTCTATTTAGTTTACGAAATAGTGATAGTACTAGTGTTAGGTTTAAGAAATAATCAATGTTTAGTTTACAAGGTTTTTAGTTTAAGAAATAGTCAGTGTTTAGTTTACGAAATAGTAATAGTACTAGCGTTCAGTTTAAGAAATAGTTAGTGTTCAATTTATGAAATAATCAGTATTCAGTTTAAGAAGTAGTGATAGTGTTAGTGTTCCGTTTAAGAAATAGTTAGTGTTTAGTTTAAGAAATATTGTTCAGTTTAAGAAGTAGTCAATGTTTAGTTTAAGAAATAGTGTTGGGTTTAAGAAGTAGTCAATGTTCAATTTAAGAAATAGTCTATTTAGTTTACGAAATAATTAGTGTTTGGTTTAAGAAATAGTCAGTGTTTAGTTTACGAAATAGTTAGTTTTTGGTTTAAGAAATAGTCAGTGTTTAGTTTACGAAATAGTCACAGTACTAGTTTACAAAATAGTGATAATACTAGTATTTGGTTTAAGAAATCATTTGATCTAAACTAAACTAGGGCTTGTATAGTTTAGATGCTCATAGGCTAAAAAATCATTTGATGTAATTTCATGAAAACTTTCCACATATGTTGAACTCGCCATCTAACTTTATTGGCAACGACCATGCATGATGTATCAGTCGGTAATAGGTCATTTCTGCATGGTTGACATGCGCTCAAACAAGAAAGCAGTACCAATTCGGGTGCTCAAGCTTAATTTGTACACTTAATTCAATACCCCTGAAAGGAAGAAACTTGTTTGTAGAAAACATATCTACTTGTTACATAATCATATGTTGTATATCCTACAAAACTTAAGAACCCCAAGGAGCTGAGAATGGCCACAAACACAAGGTTAAAGGCTTGTCTGTATAGCTTCATTTCTCCTTGAGGTCCAACGTACCCCACAAGAGTTGTTCATCATGCCGCATGGGATGCATTAGATTTGCTTTTTCCCGTTGGCAAATACCCTCGGCATCTTATAAGCCTGTTAATTGGTATATCCATCATGGTCATTCCCCCTTCCTATTCGAGCATGTGCTTCTCCTCCACTGCAACATGCATTGTCAGATCAAATTCCATCAAAGTGCCAATCAAGATACACGAATTCATACAGATTTCAGCACCAACTTTTTCATAATTTTCTCATCAACCAAACAGAAAAATAAAAAAAATAAAAAAAATCGATTCGGTTTAGTTTCCTAGTGCTAAAGCGTTAAAGCACTCACCGCTGGAGGACCATACAACGATGAATGGAAGAGATGGAAAATATACAGAACCAAAGTCTCCAAAGTATATGTCGAAATCAAACCATGATGGGCACCAAGAACATCTTTTCAAACGCAGTAACATACTAATTAAAGCAAGGTGCTATTATGAGAGCCCATCATGGATATGTTTAGGGAAGCTAAATAACGAGGGACAACATCCAAAAAATCATAAACCACTCAGATCACCAAAAACATATCATAAGATTAAAGTAAAACTATATGAAAAGAACAGAAGCAGGTGGAGTCACCACTCAACAGAGTACGACTAATTGCATACCATTCAAGGTTATCGGTTATAAGGCATAAGTCAGCATATACTTTTAATAGAAGACTTGAAATACCAGTTTCATTAGACAACTCAGAGCTTCCCAAAAAGAATCCGATTATATGAATGAAATCTGGTAAATCATTTAATTCATTTGTGAGAGATTGAACTTCATTTTCAATTCAGCTCTGTGTGAATGACTACCTGCACATGAAAGCATAGTGTACATAGCCCTCCAAACTGTGTGAAGGAAATATCGACCCCAATATTTTGTACAAGGCACTTTACAAGCTTGACCTGCCACAACAAAACAAATAGTCTTACAGAGGAAAATCAAAAGTTTGTTAACTAGAATCAAAATAATGACTAATGACATAGACAAGCACATAATAATTTAATTAAAGGGAAATGCAAGTTACACAACATCAACTCAACACAAAAACTTTACTAGACATAGATGGCAGCGTCAACACTAAGTTGTAACTTATACCTATCATCAATCTAATAAAGTTAAGAGGTAAAAGCTAAAAACCTTAGCCCGAATCAACTAGACATCTTTCACCATAAACTCAGCAGCCGTATTTTGATATTCCCTTTCAAGGACAGTGCAAATGTCATTGGCCAGCGCCTCCTCAACATTCACAACACCCAAAGCAATCAAATCAATATCTCCATCAGGCAGATAGGTCTTTAGAGGTACAGCTAAATCGTTTAAATGAATACTGTCATTTATCATTTTCGCTAATGCGAAAGGTCAATAGAAATAGATAAATAGCCGCAAGGAAAGTTTCAGCTCCAGACAACAAATTAACCCAAACAAACAGTTTATATGCAGAATTCAAGCTTACCCAAATAAATGTTCATGCCCAATTCACAAACTATACATACAGATATATCAGACATTGGTTGTTTTGTAGCTCAATAAGCACAACAATTTGAATAAAAAAAGTCAAAGACAAAGATTTATACCTCTGTTTTCTGAGATTTGTGCTTGGATCCATGTCAATATTAGATGCATGCACATAAATATCGAAGTCTATAATAATATGAAACTGTTGACCCTAAAAACTACAAAGCCTACGTGGCGCGCAGGCCGAGTAATTAATAAGCTAACTACGTCATTCGGTGAATGCGGGGCGTGCCAACTCGTCGGCCGAGCTCGGCCGAGGAGTAAATTTGTTGATGTTGCTTTGGGTCGCGCTACTGACTTCTACGTCTTGCGATTGCGGCCGAGAAAGGAACACGTCTCGGCCTCTTGGGCTCTCGAACCTGAATACAAGGTTACTATTCTTACGAAGTTCAATATCAAATTCGGCTTTCAATGTGCCGAATGTAATAACTGTAACACCTCACTTTGCCGAGAAGGCTGATGAGATGACCTCGACCAATAAGGATTTAGAAACCCCTCTTGACCGAGACTTGGATAGGTAATCAACCGTTCTCGCCGCAGTGCTGTTGATGCCAACGAAAGATACTGCGAGACCGACTAATTCTACGGTGATAGAGCTATCTATGCCGACTTAAGATATCACCGGTTGCTTCCACAGTGCTGTTGATGCCAACGGAAGATGTGTCAGCGAAAAAGAAAAAAGAAAAAGATTTCAAGTTGTTGAGAGTTTGCGCAGGGCAATTTTGTATTGATTTGCAGGGGCCTTTTAATGATGCATAGCCTCCCTTATTTATAGCACTGGATCACCTTGAATCCGAATTAAAACCCTACTCGGACTAGGACTTCCTCTCCGGATCAACACCAACTCGACCAGTCCTATTTTCACTAGGATTGTGAACCTAGTCCTTAACCGAGCCGGATCCACTCCGGGTTATCAAACTTGCCGAGACTCCTTGTTGCACTAGGACTCGACTCACAAATGTAGCATGACCTAGCCGGCCTAGTTTTAGAAGCCCACGTACTAAACGATCCGAGGCTTCCTTGTCGCCAGGCTTTCAGGGTCGAGAATGGTTCTGTACTCGGCCCAAGTTGATATTTTGGGCCCAAACATTGCCCCCTCGCTTCTGAGGTCCTCGGCCTGAACCCTTTGGCCGAGTTTCGACCTTGAAGAAGCGAATCTAATTCACAGAACCCAAGTACCCTATTTTCAAGGCGCATTTATTGAGCACGATCACGATCTTGATCCTGCGAACCCCCACACCACGTGGCAGCCTTTGACTCGGCCACTTCTTAATAATGACGTCTAAGGCGTGCGGTTACCTGAACCGTCACGTCATCACGACCTTAGGGCTAAACCTAGCCACTATCTCAATCCGTGAGCCACCCGTCATCGTGCAGACGCCGAAACGTCTTTCGCCATTAATCTCGCCGTCACACGCAATCGTGCGCCCCCAAAACCTGAGACCCTCGGTCTTCTCAACTGCATTCCCTGAATGCTCATCATGATCAGTGATTTCTTCGGTCGATTTTACCCTTTATTTCAAATTTTGAACGATTGCACTTCCTTCCCTAGCTCTATAAATACCGAAATTCTCTCATTTGTACTTTACGCTCTCAAAAATTTCCTGAAATTTCTTGCTATTACTCCCTAGCGCCTTTCGTTTCTCTAGGTCTTCGTCTTCAAATCTCCCAACCCAGAAAAAAAAACCTTTTCACACCGTACCTTTAAACCTCCTACAATGGCCTCTTTCATCTCTAAGCTTTCCAAGGAATGTGATCAGTGTCAGAAAATTCTTGATCGAAGCTCGATCAAGACCATACGGTTTGAAAGTGACATGAACACTTCTCACCAAATCTTGGGTCCTCTTTTCAAAGCCGCAATACCATCCACCATTACTGCACTTCTCTAGGAGCATTGCCTATCACCCTTGTTCCAAGGGTTTGAATGGTTGAGATGGGATGCAGCGAGGCCTCAAGGCTCTTGGCCTTCGACCACTACAACCTGGGCGGCCTGGGTTGTTCGAATGGAAAAGCTCTTCGGCGAGCAATGGAAAGCCCTCGGCATTTACGACGCTATTCTCCTCTCGTCTATGGATGTCGTTCTCGACAAGGAGCTCCTCCTAGCAGCCCTATGCTTCTGGTGTTCGGCTACCAACACCATGGTCCTCCCCCTTGGTCCAATTGGCCCCACCATTCTCGATATCACCGCCATTTTGGGAACTTCGGCATCTGGGATTCCCATCGATGCTGCCCTCTCTGGGTACCCGTCGAACCTCGACAACACGGCTACCTCCAAGGCTGCCCGGTCCCCCTCATCTCCTCGCGAACCATCCTAAGCCGTGGACGCGAGCCTGGTTCCTCGGAGCAGGAATGCAATGCCGCCAAGAGGGAGTTCCAAGAGCAATGTCAGAAATTCCGCCTTCGACCGGCCACTCCAGAAACACTTAGCACCGATACTTTCGGCGAGTGGTGGGAAAAGTATACCCAGGAGTTCTTTGGTGTCCCGGTCAAAGGTGTGTTGATCAAACTCTTCGGTGGTCGACCCAGGAAAGCCTCTGCCCCCCAGGCCCAAGGTAACTATTTCGCCCTTTTTTCCTTCAATTTTTGAACTTGTTGATTTACTTTACTGATCTGCTTTTTCCTTTATCAGGTAGCCGCCCGTCGAAAAAGGTGGAGGTGGTTGCTGCAGCTGCGGCCGATAAAAATCGGCCGTTTCTAATAAGGCTAAGACCGCCGTGCTTGCTGCGCAGAGCAAACGGCCTCGTCGAGAGGCCGAGCCGGCCATCGAACCTCCGCCGCCTGCCAAGCGGGTCAAAAAGCTGGCGAAGAAGGGGGCACGGGAGATCCACGTCATCTCTAGTCAAACTACGGGGGCGACGACTCCTAATGTTTCTCCTTCTCCTACCGTCGGCCGAGCATTGGACGAGCGACAGCCAACTCCGGCCGCAGAAATAGTCCGAGAACGGCCTGCTTCTGAGGTCGGTACATCAGTCGTAGCCCTATCGGTCGAGGCTGCACCTGTCCTAGAAAAGGCAGTCCCTGCAGCCGGGAGGACTTCTCCCACACATCCAAAGCCTTCGATCTTCGTTCTGGACGAGAGCGAGGGGAGCGACGAAGTTCCTTTGGCGAGTCGCCCCCAACCCCGCCGTCGACCTCTTCCTGCGTCCGAGGTGGCTGTTCCAGTCGGCCATTCAATCGCCGATCGTGGCAAACAACCGGTAGGAGAGCCAGCAGCGGCGGTCGAAACGCCCGCTCATTCACAAGACCAGGATGTTCATTCGACGTCCGAAACGGCTGTCCCGGTCGGCCCTTGCACGGCCGATCGTGGCAAACGACCGGCTGAGGAGCCAGAGGCAACGGCAGAAACGCCCGTTCATCCTTAAGACCAAGACCTCCACATCCCTCCGCAGGAAGCTACTTCGGCCTTCGTAAGTCCCCTCTAAGTCTTTTCCCTGATTATTTTCCTGCCATAAAACTCTAAACCAAGAAAAACTGTCAGGTTCCTGTACATTCTTTTCATCGAAAGTTTTATGCGCCGAAGGGTGTTATCTATGTCCCTTGGCCACCTCAGTGGCCGTCGAACGTAGATAACCTCCATCGGTCGCGTGAGCTGAGAAGCAATCTAAGATACTGGGCTCGGCCATTAAGTTCTTTGGGTTCAAGCAACGATCCTGAAGACATGGCCGAAGTCTCCTCTCGGCAGGTTAAAAGAAACGAAACCTTCTTGCTATCTTTTTCATGATTTTCTTTGAGCTTAACCTGATTTGTGTGTGCAGGCTTCATGGGAGGTCGAATTTAAAGCTCTTTTATCCAACACCACTGGAGGGGCTGGTCATTCGGCCGCCGCAACCGAAACTGCTGATTTAACTGCTCTGACCCGGCTGCAAGAAGTCCTATTGCTTTCGGCATCGCAAGTTCTTGAGCGCAAAGGTCTTGATCTGCTGGGCGAATGTCTAAACGACCTTGGAGCCGATGGTCAGCTGAGCGGCGAGGCTGTCGTTCAGGCGTCAACTGCCTTGGAGCGGGTTCGAGAATCCTTCAATGTTTCCGAGAATGCTTTGAGGGCCGAACAAGACCTGCAGGCTGCCAGGGCTGTTCAAGATACTCTCCGTCCGAAGGTTGACGCTTTGAAGGCTAAAGGGGAGGTCTTGGCCGACCTCGACCGTCAAATGGCTGAATTGTCAAAACGAAGATCGGTCATTGCTTCCGATCTTGCCAAGGACTTTGAGTCGGGCGGCAAGGCTTGCTTAACCGAGTATACGGCGAATGCAAAACGGGTCGAGCAGTTGAAGCTGGAGAAGAAGAACCGGCAGGCCCAGGTCATCATGGGCGAAGTACGGTGGTTGGAGCTGAAGGCCCTGCTCGGCACTCTTCTACCCCCTTCACCCTAAATGTATTTGAATGTAAACCGATCGACCTACTCATTTTGTAAATGCTTATCAATCATAATGGACTGGTTTTCTATTCCCGCATTTCCCATGTGACTGGATATTATTTCTTTAAAAACTTTCCATTGATTGGTAATCTGTGGACTACACCGGTCCGGTCTTTAAGATGATACGCCCTTTTACCGTATACTTTATGCACAACGAACGACCCTTCCCAATTCGGCGACCACTTGCCGAACCTAGGATCCTTTAGTCATACGGGCAACACCGTTTGCCACACTAAATCACCCTCGCCGAATGTTTTCTGTCGTACCTTTTGATTATAGGCTCGCTCGGCAATCCGTTTTTGTGCCACCAGTAAGTTATAAGCATCAAGTCGCGCTTCTTCCAAATCTTCTAGTTCCTGTCTCATGGACTGATTATATTTGGCGCTAAACAAACTACTTTGTTCGATTAATCGCAACGAATTTATGCTTAACTCGACTGGTAACATTACATCGTGTCCGTAGGTTAATGCGTACGGGGTTGTCGCAGTCGCCGATCGGGGCGATGTTCGATATGCCCATAATGCCTCGTTCAACTTCAAATGCCACATGTCAGGCCTTTCTTTTATTATTTTTTTGAGGATGCCGATCAACACTTTATTACTTGCCTCGGCCTGCCCATTCGCTTGTGGATAATACGGTGTAGACTGTTCGAGCCGAATTTTCAAATTTGCCGTATACTCTTTAAACCTCTCGGCCGTGAAGATTGTTCCATTGTCAGTTATGATCGTTTCTGGTACGCCAAATCTGGTCACGATGTGTTCCTCCACGAAGTCGCAAACTTATTTAGATGTTAGTTCAGCATATGATTTCGCTTCGACCCACTTAGTAAAGTAATCGGTTGCGACTATTATCCATGCGTGCTTAGCGGCTCCAGAAGATGGCGTGATTTTGCCGATTACGTCCATGGCCCATCCTCTAAACGGCCATGGCTTTATGACCGAATGCAATGATTCGGCCGGGACCCTTTGTATAGGCCCGTGGATTTGGCATTGTACACATCCTCGTGCAAACTCGATACAATCATTTAGTATCCTTGGCCAAAAATAGCCGTGCCGTCGAAGTAGCCATCGCATTTTCCGTCCGGATTGATGAGCTCCGCATACCCCTTCATGGACTTCTGTAATCGCCCGAGCACTCTCTTGGGGGCCGAGGCATAGTAATAACAAACCATCTTCGCCTTTTCGGTATAACTCGTTCTGATACATGACATAGTTCGTGGCGTGAACTCTTGTCTTGCGATCGTGTTTACCATTGGGATTGTCGAGGTACTGCATAATGGGCTTTCTCCAATCATCTGGTATTGCCTCGACGGCACAAACGTCCACAAGGTCGTCTCGATCTAACAACGAAGGTAAGGACATGACTCTTGTACGTATCACGTTGTCGCGCTGGAGGACTTGTTGGTTAACCAAGGCCGGGTATAGCTGTCGCAACACGGGTATTTCTCGGCCTAGCTTGCCCCCCAAGAGTTGTGCGCCGGAGGCAATTTGAGCCAATTCGTCTGCGTCGGTATTATGACTCCGGGAAATATGTGTAAATGTAATACCGTCGAAGGACTCGGCCAAATAGCTGGCGATCATGTGGTAAGGCGCCAGGGTACAACTCATGCAACGAAAAGAACCATTAAGTTGGTTAATCACAAGTTCGGAGTCGCTGAGGACGAGGGCGCGGGTCGCCCGCAGGTCATGAAGGATTCCAAGGCCGATGATTAGGGCTTCGTATTCGGCCTGATTGTTGGTGCATTCAAAATCCAACTTAAGCGAAAAATACCAGCGATCGTGGTTTGGGGATTGAATGACAATTCCTACGCCCGCCGAGGATGACGTACTGGAGCCGTCAAAGTACATCGTCCAATGGTTGTCGCGTGTTGCAACCATGCCGATTTCGACATCGGCATCCCCAAAACCGTAGGGGGAAGGGTGTTGAGCAAGGAAGTCGGCCAACGCCTGGCTTTTGACAGCTTTCTGAGGCACGTATTGCAAGCTAGATTCGGACAACGCCATCGTCCATTTCCCAATTCAGCCTTTTACGATTGGTCGGGTAAGCATGTACCGGATAACGTCGGTCTGGGCAATGACTTGGGTGACCGACGGGAGCATGTAATGCCGAAGCTTGGATGCGGTGAAAAATAAGGTCAGGCACAGCTTCTCGATGGCGGGATAATTGATCTCTGGGTGACTGAGATTGCGACTTAGATAAAAAATAGCCTGCTCTCGACCGGCGTCGTTGTCTTGGGCGAGGAGGCAACCAATAAACTCTTCGACCGTCGAGATATAAAGCTTAAGAGGTTTACCGCGCCGATGAGGAACCAGGACATGTGGTTTCGTGAGGGAAACTTTGATTTGCGTAAACGCTGCCTGATGCTCGTCGTTCCATACGAATTTATCTGAGTTCTTGAGTTTCAAAAGCGTGGAGAACGCTTTCATTTTACCGGCCGAGTTAGCAATAAATCGACGGAGGAAATTGATCTGACCGAGTAAGGACTGGAGTTGTTTTTTCGTCGTTGGAGGTGGCACTGATGATTGCGCGTGCCTAATTTGCATCGACTTCAATCCCGCGGTGATGCACGAGGAAACCAAGAAAATTTCCGGCCGACACGCCGAAGGCACATTTGGCAGGATTCATCTTGAGGTTGTGCTAACGCATGCGGATGAAAGCCTGTCGGAGGTCGTCCAGATGTGTCTGTCGGCGCTTAGATTTGATAACAACATCGTCGATGTAAACTTCGACGATGGTTCCAATTAAATCATGGAAGATGGTGTTCATCGCCCGTTGGTATGTGGCGCCGGCATTTTTAAGGCCGAATGGCATAACAACCCATTCGTATGTGCCGAGTGCCCCCGGGCAACGGAAAGCAGTTTTGTGCACATCGGCGTCGGCAATGAATATTTGGTTGTACCCGGCATGTCCATCCATAAAGGATAAGATCGCATGATTCGCCGCGGCATCGATTAACAGATCTGAAATCGGCATTGTATACTCATCTTTGGGAGTTGCCATATTCAAATTTCTGAAATCGATGCAGATTCACAGTGCACAATTTTTCTTTAAAACAGGAACGATATTCGCCAACCATTCAACATATCGAGCTGTCCGAATGAACCCGGCTTTCAAAAGCCGAACCAGTTCGTCCTTGATGCTGAGTTGCACTTCGGTCGAGAATCGACGTGGTGGCTGTCGGAAAGGTTTACATCCGGGCTTAATACGTAACTCATGCTCGACAAGAGTACGATCTAAGCCGGGCATTTCATGGTAGCTCCAAGCAAAGCAATCTTTGAACTCCGTAAGCAAGACACGAAGCTCGTCTTTCATGTGTTGGGGAAGTAAAGCACTAATAAACAAAGGCCGTGGGTCATCGGCCGTCCCAACATTAATCTCTTCCAGGGGATCCTTAACTTGGGGCCGATGGTCTTCGAGCTCGGCTGGGGCGGCTTGAATTTTATCAGTAGATAAGACAGGACCATTATCTCCTTCGGCTAGGAACTCAACGAGGTTAACGCCTGAATTCGGTTGTTTAGATATAGTATACCAATGGGCCAGCAGTCGTTCCATAATAGATGAAACCGCGGCCCTACGTGTTTCCCGATTGGTGTCAAACATCGGCTTCAGGGAGGAAGTTGGCTAATCCGAGTCTCGCCGAATCCTGGTGGACAGTCTCGGCGCCAACCTCGATAACTTTCTGTACAGAGATCCGAGTCGGCCGTCCTTCATCATTGAAGCCTTGCAAAGTAATGTAGCCGACGTGGTCATCATAATACCGTGCTTGGATCATGTTAGCTTCGAAGGGCTGATTATCGGCCGGGTGAACAGTGACTGATTTGCCGTCCCAAAACACAAGCACTTGATACATTGAGGAAGGAATACAGCTGGTTTGATGAATCCAATCTCGACCGAGCAGTGCATTATACTCGGTTTTGGAATCAACCACGAAAAAGGCGGTCATGTGAGTGCGACCGACAATATTTACAGTTAACGGAAGTACACCTTTGGTTTGGGATTTGTCGCCGACGAAGCTACTCATTGTGATCCCTGACGGAATAAGTTCGTCATTTGAGCGACGTAAGGCCTTCATGATGTTCAGAGGCATGATATTGACGGTATCTCCACAGTCGACAAAAACTTTAGGAACTGGATATCCCTCGATGTGGGCTGTCACATACAATGGCTTTAAATGGTGAAGTGCGGCCGATGATGAACGAGGGAACAATTCGGCCAAATCGGCCTTTAGGCTATCATCTTTCGTTGTTGACCCATCTTCAACAGCAGATACAAAATCCACATGGACGGCTTCTTCGGCGACTACATCACCATCGAGGAAATTCGGTTGAGCCGTGCTTGACTGAAAATCAGCGGGTAACACATGGACCATACTAATTTCCATGTTATCCAAGATCGACGGGCCCATCGGGTTAGAACCCTCCTCGCTAGCCTCATCTCTCGTTTGGTCGGCGACTGCGAACACCGTTTGTGTCAGAGCTGGACAAAGAGATTCTTCTGTTCCTTCTTCAATGGTTTGATCCCGCGGTGCTACTTCGGGTGAGGGTGAGGTCGACAGTGTGCTTGGGGTCAGGAGTCGAACCTGCTCCTGGTAATGTATCCGGGCATCCCTGGTATCGAGATAAGCATCCAAACGTGCAACACGTGCTATTTCATCGGTTGTAAGGTCGAAGAGAGAAACAGCCGAAAATACCTCGAAGTGATATCGTAAATACTGAAGGTCCTCCATTGAGAAAGGAAGCTCGGCCGCATCAATATCAGTGTATGGGTCGACTTCAAATCCAAGGATGCGGGCTTCTCGTATGTGCTAGAACCCTGCTTTCAATCCTGGGTCTGAGGTTTTCTGGATGATTCGCTCGGCATCATGACAAGTCAGGACTAGATCAATGGTATCCTGGCATGCCTTGGGCAAACCATACAGATCGTTGGCCGAATGTTTCTTATGAAATTCTCGCATATACTCAAAAGCTTCCCCAAGGAACGGTGGATGCAAATTTCGTCGAATTTTGATTAGAGGTTCTTGTATAGCCGGCGGGACTAATTTGCCTTCGGCCTCTTGCCTGAAATGTTCAAGGCGTGCCTTCATCTCCCCTGGTCGAAGAAGAAGTTTGATCCGTTTATCAGCCTCTTCGAACGTGGTTTCGACCTCTTGGTCGACCAACTGCTTCCCTTGAAACGACGTTGTCATAATAGCTGGAGGTGGTCGTTCATCATCAGTAGCAATTACGTCCTTTGGCTGCCATTTAGGGACCGAAGTTTCTTGGGCCGCCCGTCGGCGGGCCATGCAATCTATCCTTTGGTGCCGGAGTTTCTGGGATTTGGACAGTGCGGTGTAGACGCCTCTTGAAGAATGATATGTATACCAACGTTGATCTCTAGGTTCGGGAGGTTTGAAAGTTTTTTGGCTCCGCGATGATTCCGAACTGCTAGAATTACGTTTATAGTAGTCATCGTCATAAAATGAAGCATCAAAATCAAGGCGCCGCCTGACTGAGGGTGTCTCTTCCATCCGTACTTTAGGACCGAGCCTATCAAAAACCCTTTGATGCTGGCCCACGTTGGCTACCTTTTGCTGGATTGCGACCGTAGGTCGTTCCGTTATAAGTGAAGATGGCTTCTCCTCTGACTCACTACCGACCTTTGTTCTACATTTACTGCACACAACCGCCGTCCCACTGCTTTCATCGGTGCTATAATCCCTCATAGGTTTAACAATATCGGGCCCCGTTAAAGCTGTAGGTGGTTTGTTTGAACGAAAATCGGCCAAGAAACGTGGCCGAGAATTCTGATTACGAAAACGTTGTGTCTCAACAACTTCGGCCTTTCCTTTCCCTTTGTCCTTAGGTAGGCATGCATCGACCATATTTACCGTTGCCGTGGGGAACGGGTCAGTATCAACATTCATCTTCTTCTCTGGAAATTTCAATTTGCCATTATCGATCCAGCTTTGGACGTTATCGCGAAACACGACGCAATTGTTTGTCGTATGTTTGCTTGAATTGTGGTATTTGCAATACACCTTTCCTTTAAGCTCTTCGGCCTTGGGAATGTTGTGACCAGGCTGAAGTTTGATGATTCTTGCTGATAACAGTTGGTCAAAAATTGCGTCAGCCTTTGTGATATCAAAAGTATAAACTTTTGACGGTTTCAATGTTCCTTCAGTGGCCAAACGGCTTTTGACTTCCCTAGAGTCAACTTGAGTCAATGCTTTGCAAACATATGGCTTATCTATCACTATCTCGGCTGCATCCACGCTAACGCATTCATCCTCGGTCGATTCATAATTGACAGTAGGATTCTTGTAAATCGTCCCCCGAGATTGAGCTTTCGAAATCTTTTCTTCGCGGAGCAAATAATCATACTGTTCGACATGTTGGTCTAATTCGTACATATCCAGAAAGTTTGCCCCCAAGAATTTCTTTTTGTATTTGACGTCGAGGCCGTTCAAAGCAAGCCTGACAAATTCGACTTCGGGTAAAGGCACTCGGCACCAATTCCTGGATGATTTGAACCTGGTAAGATAATCCATTGGTGACTCATCAGATGCTTGAGCCATCCTTGCTAATGAAGAAACCGACACCTCCATCCCTGGCCGATAAAACTGCTCGTGGAATTTCTCGACCAACTCCTCCCAGTTTTGGACGGAATTAGGAGGGAGATTGATATACCAAGAGAATGCCGAGCCGGTCAATGAGAAGTTGAACAGCCGTAACTTATGGAAATCACTATTAACATCTCCGCATTGCGCGGTGAAACGAGCCACGTGTTCCAACGAAGACAGGGACGATTCACCGGCAAAAAGGCTAAAATCTGGGATCTTGAAACCTTTCGGGTATCCGAATGTTTCCACGTAGGCCGGGTATGGATGGATAAACTTAGGAAACTTCGGCCCCTTCTTTATGGCCGAGTCGATCATCCGCTGAACTTCGGTCATATCAACAGGTGTTGCTTCGACCCTCTGGTCGATTCCATCTGACCTACTATTCGACCCTCTTCCTTTTTCCAAGTCAATTAGTTTGAGCTGAGCAGGAATTGGCTCGGCCTGTACAATTGGTAACGGATTATTTCTTGGTGGCAAGCGCTGGAGAAGATCGAAAGGCCTGCTGTCACTGACTTTACTAACCAGCATTTCGAGCAATCTGGTTTGTTGCTCATTGGAACTGAGTATCACGTCATGTAGCTTGTCAATGCCTCGACTAAACGTCTGCTCGACTGACCGAGATTGCTCGTCGAGTCGCTTTCGAAGAACGACCTTGTTGGTGGGTCGGATCCTTCACCGCCATCCTCGTCGCAATCCTCCATTATCCCTTCATTGAGAACGCAGGTGTTCCTGTTAGGGATTTCTAGACTGCGGAGTTGACCGTCGAGATTAACTTCCCTCTCTCGGCGAGTCGCGCTTGTGGACTCAGGTGTCACGGCGCTAAGGGGATTCTGCGCATGTGGCACACTTTGTCCTGTGTTCTGAATCGGCAAATCGACTGTTGACTTTCCCATAGCTGTTTTCTTTTTTACCGATCGCGTTTCAATTGGCATGAACTTCGTAGTTTAGCACTGGGTCCCACTGGGCGTGCCAAAATGTTGACCCTAAAAACTACAAAGCCTACGTGGCGCGCAGGCCGAGTAATTAATAAGCTAACTACGTCATTCGGTGAATGCGGGGCGTGCCAACTCGTCGGCCGAGCTCGGCCGAGGAGTAAATTTGTTAATGTTGCGTTGGGTCGCGCTACTGACTTCTGCGTCTTGCGATTGCGGCCGAGAAAGGAACACGTCTCGGCCTCTTGGGCTCTCGAACCTAAAGACAAGGTTACTATTCTTACGAAGTTCAATATCAAATTCGGCTTTCAATGTGCCGAATGTAATAACTGTAACACCTCACTTTGCCGAGAAGGCTGATGAGATGACCTCGACCAATAAGGATTTAGAAACCCCTCTCGACCGAGACTTGGATAGGTAATCAACCATTCTCGCCGCAGTGCTGTTGATGCCAACGGAAGATACTGCGAGACCGACTAATTCTACGGTGACAGAGCTATCTATGCCGACTTAAGATATCACCGGTTGCTTCCACAGTGCTGTTGATGCCAACGGAAGATGTGTCAGCGAAAAAGAAAAAAGAAAAAGATCTCAAGTTGTTGAGAGTTTGCGCAGGGCAATTTTGTATTGATTTGCAGGGGCCTTTTAATGATGCATAGCCTCCCCTATTTATAGCACTGGATCACCTTGAATCCGAATTAAAACCCTACTCGGACTAGGACTTCCTCTCCGGATCAACACCAACTCGACCAGTCCTATTTTCACTAGGATTGTGAACCTAGTCCTTAACCGAGCCGGATCCACTCCGGGTTATCAAACTTGCCGAGCCTCCTTGTTGCACTAGGACTCGACTCGCAAATGTAGCATGACCTAGCCGGCCTAGTTTTAGAAGCCCACGTACTAAACGATCCGAGGCTTCCTTGTCGCCAGGCCTTCCAGGCCGAGAATGGTTCTGTACTCGGCCCAAGTTGATATTTTGGGCCCAAACAGAAACAAAGAAAAGAGATGATACATAGTAACAACTCCAAATTGACACAATCGAGACGGTGAATTTCCTATCGGAGCTGTAGTCATTCGTCAGAAGATCTGCAATATAAGCCAAAATGCAGGGTTTTAGATGCTAATTACGCGCAATCGAGAGATGAAAAAATAGTAGAAATATCGCAGAGATGAAGAGAGAGAGAGAGATAGAGAGAGAGAGAGAGTGAAAATGATTGCTTAACCTTGCTTTTTTGCAGATGGTTAAAAGTCCAGGTCCCTTGCTCATGTTTACTGGGAAATTTTGGGAGAGAAAATTGGTGATCCTCTGCGATTTTAACAGAGATGAAGATGGCTCAGAATTAAGTTTGGGGCCGGATATGTGGGTTTTGCATACTACCCTGATAAGATCGACGGTTCCGCGTGGCTCCGCCGACTGCCAGCTTGATTGCAATCCGCCGGTCACGGATTTGTACTTTGGCAAATGTATTGAGATCTGACGGCCCAGATCAAATCTTCTCGAGCTTCTCGGCTATGATCAGGGGGTTGCTCCTGGCGATCTCCTCTCTCCCGAGCGTCTTGAAATCGAACGAACACGCGTGCTTCTCGGGGTACCTGTGGACGCCGCAGAATGTGGTCCCACACCTGCACTTGAAACCGGTTAACCCGACCCGTTTCCTGCAAACGGTGCACCGGTTTGGCTGCGGCACCACCGCAGCCACCTCACGAGCCCGGAGATCTCCGGCGGGATCTTTGTTTATATCTCCGACTACCTCCGGCAAAGTCAACGCCGGAGGCGGAGGCTGACATTGAGTCTCGATCGCTGCCGGAGAAGAAGGCAAGGATGTTGAAGGCGGAGAACAAGGAGGAGCGGAGAGAGAGGAAGAAGCGGCAGCGGCGGAGGCGGAGAGGGAGGCTTCGATGGTGGATTTAATCGAGGTCTCCTGCTGCTCCTTGAGGCAGAAGTATCTGTAGCATTTGGAGCAGAGGTTCATGGTGGCCGGGCTGCCGAAGAACCCGCAGTTGTTTGCGCAGAGGTGGTGGCCTTCTGGGGCTTCGCATCTGTGCTCTTCCGCCATGTCTACAGTCAATCAATTATTCAATTTCCGCCTCAAGATCTTGTTTTTCTCAAATTCGCCGATCGGATTCAATCAGTTCAGATCGTCGTCTTCTCCGACGAAGAGAATCGATTTCCGAAAACTGATCTGCGATCGAGAGGACAAAAATATTAAATTTGACGAAAAATCTCAAACGGTTTTCCGTTAAATTAATTTGAAAAACCGGAGGATTAAATAATTAATAAGCTGTTTGGTTGCTGAGAAACCAAATGAAGGAAAAAGAAAAATCCAATTTCCGGTTCCCACACTCAAAAAAAAAAAAAAAACAGCTAGCCCTTCGGCTAATAACAAAAAACCATCAACGTCCGGAGGATCCGCGTTTTTGGAAACTAATTTTTCGGAACCAAACGAAGCGGATTCTGGATTCTCCCATCTGTTTTCTTTCATTTTTCCTCCTTAATTTTCTCAGCTACCAAACAGAAAATCACCAACAAAAAAAATAAAAAATTATATAAAAAAAATTGTGGGAGAGGGAGAGATTTTAGTACCTGTGCGAGGAGGAATCGAGAGATTTTTTGTGAAGCGGAGCGAGGAGGAGTGGGGATAAGATTATGAACGAGGAGAGAGAGATGTTATTAAGAATCTTAAGACGGAAGAATTATTGACAAGGTCAGAGGGAGGAATATTAATAATTTAATTAAAAAAGGGAGAAGGAACGGCGAAACGTGACAAAATTAGACCGTCCAATATCAATATTAATACGATTGATCGGCCATTTTCTCCATCATAATGTCGTCAGAGATGTTATTATTTAATTTAAATTATAATACGTAAATGTAGAGGTGTATTCAATAGAGATTTTAAGAGATTTTAATTCTTTTAATGAATCGAGGGGTATTCAATCAGGATTTTAAGTGATTCTCTGAAATTCAATGTGTATTCAATCAGGATTTTAAGATAGTTTATTAAAATCCTTAGAATTCTGCATGTATTCAATTAGAATTTTAAAGAAGTTTATAACATTCCAGGTATATTCAATTAGAATTTGAATATAAAGAATTTGGAAAAGTTGAGGAATTAGAGGAAATTAGAGAGATTTTGTAGTGTATTTTAAACATTTCATTTATAAATCTCACATCTGCCCATGAGATTTCGAGGGAATTGAATCAAAATTTTACATGAAATCTCTACAAATCAGTTAAACTCCGTAAAAATCCATTAAATATCTCAAATTCCCAATTGAATACATCCCTGTAGATTAAAAAAGTATATTAATTAGACATATTGTGAGATGTCAATATATAATTCTTGTTATTTTATAATTGTGATCAATATAGCTCTTTCCTATAGTTGTAAAAAAGTATTGAATTCTTGCTTTACCGCGTTTGTTTAATTTTTTTATATAATTAATTTAACATTTAGTTTAATAAAATTTATCGTTTGACAAAAAAATTATAAGCAATATTTTCACATTGTGTTCCAAAAAAAAAAGCACCGTAAACACTTTTAAATGTCAAAATTAAATTATAAGACTTGGAATTATGATAGGAGACGGCCTGGAAAATTCACATAAATAACATGATTGTGAATGACAAAAAGGTTACGGAAAATCATGCATCTGGCAAGGTGGCTTTTTTTTTTCCTATGTGTTTTTTAGCTTTTCATGTTAAATTTAAAATTGATATCTTATGTAACAATTTGACATTTTAATTTATTTTAATTTTCAATTGATATATTTCATTGTTATTATTATACTTGGTGTACCAAATTGAATTTTTTTTTTTTAACCATTTAGTATTTGGTATTATGATACTTTGTATACCGAATTATGTTCCTGAAATAAAATAATAAAAAAAATCTTCTACCATGAGTGAGGGAGGGACGGGCTTGGTTGGTTTTGGTTGATTCCGCATCCCTGTCACAGTTGTATTCGGCACCTAAAAGCCGAAACCAGAGCTGGTGTAGATACATTGTATTCGGTTCACCAACCCATGCCGTATTTTGGCTACTATATACAACTTTTTTATGGCTTAAGAAAAAGGAAATATTATATGCTTTTTTTACCCCAAATTTTGGAAAACATGTGGAATTAAGACTCATTCCGTTGGTTTAGAGTTTTTACGATTACGAAATTAATAATTGAGCAAGTGTAAAATTGAACGCATTTAGTTTGATGCATTTTTTAAATTTTCGTCATAGTTTATTTTGGGTGAAGTAAGGATTTGTCCCTCGGCACATGAGAGATTTGCAAGTGGTATTAAAAGGAGAATTGTAAAAAGTAAGGGTATAATGATTGCAAGTTCATATCGTTTTCGATTTCGAACCAATATTGAGCTAAAAAACTAAAACATTGCCAACCACGTTGAAAGGGTTTTCAGTTTGAAGCACAATCAATTTTCGGCGTTTGCTTAAGAAAGTTTTCAAGTAGTAAACCCTAAACCTTATAAATTTTTTATCGTCATAGTTTATTAGGTGACTTGAAGCTTACGGCTTGGTGCGTTAGAGATTTGCGAGTGTAGAACCAAGTACAAATATAAAACCTTAATTAAAATGAAAATTTGAAGTGTAACTTCATTGATAATATCATCATGAGGACATATTTCTCTATGAATTTCACTTATACATGTCTTGAAATGCACTTATTTTTCATATCCGAATGGATCAAGAAAGGAGCTCAACGAATTATTTTCCGCAAGAGCATTGACAAGTTGCCTGCACACAATGCATGATGCAATGAGGATCCTCACACTTATACTCATAGCATTGTTCTTCACTTATGCATTCCAGATGATAGGGTGCCGGAGACAGGGATGCCAACGCAGACGAGGATAGGGGATCAGCGTTCCTTGCATGTTCCAATTCTCTACTTTTAGCTCCATCTTGCAAACCTGCATCGACATCCATGTCCGATAACATTATATATGCAATCCAGTACTAATATATCACCCTTACATATGTATATATCTCCACCTAGACATCACACACACACACACATATATATTATTGATTCTAAATATTTAATAACAAAACTTTATGCACATTATCGAAGATATTTGAAGTTTGATCAAATGAGGATATACCAAGGATGAGAAGGAAGCACACTATTATCGCACAAGTCTTTGTCATTTTTCCTTGGAGGAGTATGTTGTATCTAATTAGTAGTGAAATTCTGCTCTCCTAAACTTCGTGATGGTAGCATTATGAGCCTATAGGGCCATATTTATATAGTGATCATAGGTGTCTTTGTATCCATTGTATGAGATTATACTCGATTAGGAAAATAACAATGTTGCAAGGTTTGTGCATTTCTGGAAACGTATCAAGGCCCGTTTTATAGCGTTTATGGAAAGAAATCACAATGCATTTTCTGAAGAGATTATAGTTAGCATGGGAGAACATGATGCACTTAGACACGTTAGAATCCTTGAATGGAAGTTTCCTCATTGCTGAATGATTACTTGCTACATATGGCATTGTGATCCCTAATGAAGAGATTTGTTTCCATTTTGAAGAAGAGAGGTTTTCACAAAAGAGGCACGGCGTGTTTTTGTCTTAAACCGTTCTCAGTAAATTTCCAAACTAATGTCCGGCAGAGGAGTTTCGGAATTTTATCGCATATAGGTAACTTTTATATGAACGGTACAGCGAAAAATTAGCATTGTGTTGTTTTGATGCAGTTAACAAAGCATACCAGTTCCCGTTTGCCAAAAAAAAAAAAAAGCATACCAGTTCCCATCAATTACGAGTGTGACGCTATTGGACTGTTTCACAATAGCTTGATTCTGCCCTCTCTGTTGTGGGACATGGTTTAGTGATCCTATCCGATACAGGGGTAGTCGGTGAAGGTGATCTTCTCTAATGCCTCTTGGACTAACTTTTCTACTTCTTGAGTGATCTGTGGTTGGTGTAGTATTACTTGTTGGTTCTTAATACAAAATTCTTTTTGTTAAATACAAAAGAATGAAGACAATCGTGACAAATATATAAAAATGCTTTCAGAAGAACAATTGTAAGTAGTCGTAGCTTTCAATAATATGTGAATAGATTTGACTAAAGAGTTAGTATTATTTTCTTTCTTATTCGTCATGCAAGCTATGCCAATACTTTCTGTACTCCTAGGGCTCTCTTGTAACTAAGTTGAATGCTCTTTTCTTTCCCCCCAGATATTAGCCTGGGCTGGTTATACTCAGGCTTATTGTTCTACACAATTACTCCATTCGTACTCAAGGTAGTTTCCTTCTCATGTCTGTTGGCTAACCCACACCGGTGGGTGAAAGAAAAAAGAATGAGTTTAAAGATGATTACCCTACTCAGACTAATACCGAGGCCTTTTGTAACAAAACCCCACACCTGACGGATTGGGCAGGTAGTAATTATCAAGTTAGGGACAGTATCGGTTTCATTAGAGTGACTCCAATTCAGAAAGCAATTGGATACATTTTCCTCCCATTGAGTGAAGCAATTCTATGACCTTGTCTTTTGCATATTTTTCTACTGGCAGCAGGTACCTTAGTGACAGACACCTATATATTGGAAAAAAAATCAGTTGTTCATACCTTCATATCCTTATACTTTGTTCCACACTGATAGAAAATCGGACTTGAAATGCAGGTGGACTGGTTATACCATGTAGCTTTTTCGGTTGTAGCTATAGGACTCATCATATATTCACCAACGTACGTTCTCTTGCCTTGTATTGAAAATACTTTATGAAATAGTGAAAGTCCGTCATTAGAATGAATCATTACTGGGATGCTTGATTGCTGTTACATGGAAAACGATCCTGCTCTGGTAACTTTACTTGAGGATGGAAATCCGAGCTTGCAATACCAAGTTCTTGAAGATGAAAGCGCGGAACTAGAAACGAGTCTCCGACTGCATGAGGGGCGTAGAAGCAGTGGTCATGACATAAAATTCATATCAGTTGACAAGTAATTCTACACTTGAATGAATGATATCTACTGCTGGGATTGACTCAAGTGGGAAGACTTTCGTGCTCTTGCTTTTAAGTTAATATATCTACCAACAGCCTTGACAAGCTCAAACTTTTGAAGACGGATGCAAACGTTAAATTAATGTGTCAGGTCAAAATCTTAGGATCAACCGAGATGTGTGTTAAATCAAAATGGATGTCAAGGTTAAATTAATTTGTCTCTCTCGTCATGTGATGGTATATGAGGAGAGAGATACGTATGGGATAATTTATATACACTCGGTGCAAAGCCAGGACCCTAGAGGTGGTTCGAGTTTGGCTATATTTTTGAATTTCACTTATACATGTTTTGAATTTAACTTATTTTTCATATCCGATGGCCATTTTTAATACCATAAGCAAAGAGCTCAAGGGATTATTTGAATTTGATCTGAAGTGCCTACTACTTGTCTTGTCCGCAAGAGCACTGACAAGTTCCTAGCACACAATGCACAATGCAGTGAGGATCTTCACATTTATAATCATAGCATTGTTCTTATGCATTCCAGATGATAGGGTGCCCGAGACAGGGATGCCAACGCAGACGAGGATACGGGATCAGCGTGCCTTGCAGGTTCCAGTTCTCTACTTTTAACTCCGTCTTGCAAACCTGCATCAACATGCATGTCTAACAAAATTATATATGCAGATCCAGTACCCTAAACCCTACGTATGTATGTATATACACATAGACATCATGTTGGAAGCTAACCAGCTCCTGGAGTCGAGGAGTCGAAGGCAGCAAGGGGCTCCCGAGCAAAGGGTGTTGTCTGCATCGAAGAAGAAGAAAGAAGATGAAAGGTTTTTTTTAGTCTCCAACGGCTAGTTTTGTTTAAATGTGGGTGTAAGTGTGTGAGTGACAAGTGTACACTCCAGATTAAATCACTTAACCCCCAAATGAAGGGTTAGGATGTAATCTGGAGTAGTAAGGCTTAAATGGTTGTTAAAGTCTCTTGTCAATCATTTTTTTAACAAGTATGGGTGATGGCAATGCACCATACCCTTGTAAAATCCCACCTTACTTAATCAATCTGGGTTGCTGCATTTTTGTTAAGCCAGTATCCAACCTCCAAGTTTTCTCCATTTTTTCTCTGCCATCCTAATAAAAAAAAGAAACCGGTTCAAACACTCAATCAAAAACATAAAATCAACAAACTTTATCATGGCCTCAGAGCTTTGTTACTGATCTTAAAAAAAAAGGAGAGAAGTCTGGGCGTAATCTGTGCAAATAGAGATTTCTGGGAGCACCAACGTAGTGTCTTCTACAAGAACAATCAACAAACTACCATGAAATGAAGGGATCCAGCAGTAACAGTGAGCTAAAAGCTCCAGTCTTTGATGGGGAGAATTATGATTTTTGGAGAATAAGAATGACAACCATTTTCAAATCCTATGATCTATGGGATATGGTTCAACACGGGTATGAACTACCTGAGATGGAGATCGATGCTCTAGAGGAGGATCTCACAGAAACACAACTCAAAACACTGAAGCAGAATCAGATGGATGATGCTAGAGCACTTGGAATCATTCAAGGTGATGTCTCAGACACCATTTTTCCGAGGATAGCAAATGAAGAGACTGCAAATGGAGCTTGGGACGTTTTACAGCAAGAATACAAAGGAGACACTAAAGTTAGAAAGGTAAAACTTCAGTCCCTTAGAAGAGATTTTGAGTATACAAGAATGAGGGAAAATGAGCTGTTAAAAGACTACTTCACTAGGCTGTTTGATATTGTAAACAAGATGAAAACATATGGTGAGAAACTGCCTAATGAAAGAATTGTCCAAAAACTGTTGATTAATTTGACTAAACCCTATGATTTAATAGTGAGTGTTATAGAAGAAACCAAAGACATTGAAACTCTCAGTGTACAAGATGTGATGGCATCCTTAAGAGTTTTTGATCAAAGACTCGAGAGGCATGCTGACTATGCACCTGAGAAAGCCTTTCAATCACTCAATGTTGGATCTAGTAGTCAAGCCAGTGCAAGCAATCAGAAACCACAATGGAATGGCAAGAACAAGAAATGGGAAGGAAAAAGGTATCACAACTGAAGACCTAACCAAGGCAGCAACATCAATGCAGGTCCAAGAACTAAGCAACAATGCAAGCACTGTGATAAATTGAGCGCATTCAGTTTGATGCATTTTTAAAATTTTTGTCATAGTTTATTTTGGGTGAAGTAAATATTTGTTTCTCGGCATATGAGAGATTTGCAAGTGGCATTAAAAGGAGAATTGTAAAAAGTAAGGGTAGAATGATTGCAAGTTCAGAGTTTTTTCGATTTCGAACCAATATTGAGCTAAAAAAACTAATATCTTGCCAACCACATTGAAAGGGTTTTCAGTTTGAAGCACAATCAATTTTCGGCGTTTGCTGAAGAAAGTTTTCAAGTAGTAAACCCCAAACCTTATAAATTTTTTATCGTCATAGTTTATTAGGTGACTTGAAGCTTACGGCTTGGTGCGTGAGAGATTTGCGAGTGTAGAACCAAGTACAAATATAAAACCTTAATTAAAATGAAAATTTGAAGTGTAACTTCATTGATAATATCATCACGAGGACATATTTCTCTATGAATTTCACTTATACATGTCTTGAAATGCACTTATTTTTCATATCCGAATGGATCAAGAAAGGAGCTCAACGGATTATTTTCCGCAAGAGCATTGACAAGTTGCCTGCACACAATGCATGATGCAATGAGGATCCTCACACTTATACTCATATCATTGTTCTTCACTTATGCATTCCAGATGATAGGGTGCCGGAGACAGGGATGCCAACGCAGACGAGGATAGGGGATCAGCGTTCCTTGCAGGTTCCAATTCTCTACTTTTAGCTCCATCTTGCAAACCTGCATCGACATCCATGTCCGATAACATTATATATGCAATCCAGTACTAATATATCACCCTTACATATGTATATATCTCCACCTAGACATCACACACACACACACATATATTATTGATTCTAAATATTTAATAACAAAACTTTATGCACATTATCGAAGATATTTGAAGTTTGATCAAATGAGGATATACCAAGGATGAGAAGGAAGCACACTATTATCGCACAAGTCTTTGTCATTTTTCCTTGGAGGAGTATGTTGTATCTAATTAGTAGTGAAATTCTGCTCTCCTAAACTTCGTGATGGTAGCCTTATGAGCCTATAGGGCCATATTTATATAGTGATCATAGGTGTCTTTGTATCCATTGTATGAGATTATACTCGATTAGGAAAATAACAATGTTGCAAGGTTTGTGCATTTCTGGAAACCTATCAAGGCCTGTTTTATAGCGTTTATGGAAAGAAATCACAATGCATTTTCTGAAGAGATTATAGTTAGCATGGGAGAACATGATGCACTTAGACACGTTAGAATCCTTGAATGGAAGTTTCCTCATTGCTGAATGATTACTTGCTACATATGGCATTGTGATCCCTAATGAAGAGATTTGTTTCCATTTTGAAGAAGAGAGGTTTTCACAAAAGAGGCACGGCGTGTTTTTGTCTTAAACCGTTCTCAGAAAATTTCCAAACTAATGTCCGGCAGAGGAGTTTCGGAATTTTATCGCATATAGGTAACTTTTATATGAACGGTACAGCGAAAAATTAGCATTGTGTTGTTTTGATGCAGTTAACAAAGCATACCAGTGTTTGGACCGAAAACTTAAACTTTGGGCTCCGGGAGGGGACCGGCCCAAAAGGAAGCTGGAAGGAAGAGTCGGTCAAAGCCCAGTGGTTCAGCCAAAGCCCAAGAAGGCAGGAAAGGGCCTCCTCTGCCTTGGGACAGCTCACAAAGGCCACTTGCTCACCTACCCAAAGACCAAGTGGTGTAGACTGATCAGCTATACAGCCCATAAAGTACTTTATGGTGGCATTTTATGTAAAAAAGCCAATGAGTCATCATCTTCAAACTGCATTCGGGCAAGCTTGCTGCTACAGGAAGGCACGTTGGTTTGTCTATAAAAGAAGAAAGAGAAATCAGAATTGAGGACACTCAAACAAACAAACAAAAGCCAAAACTCTGCCAAAAGCCAGATTTGCCTTCAAACGATAAGTTGTAGTCAGCCAAAAGCCTTCATCCCTCTCGGGATCACATCCAACCATTTTTATCAGCTCTGCTACCTTGTCAAACACTTGTCGTAGTATCGATTTCTTTCCCAAAAACCCTTTTCTTCTAAACTCTCAAGCCCCTTGTCCAACCTTAAAACCCAAGAAGTTGCAAGACGCCCAGTTTTGCCCGACAAGGTGAAAGCCTTGCCCGTCCCTTCTTGGTTTTGTCTCTTCAGTTATTAAACTAGCATTATGTTGTATGCTTTTAGCTGTATTCGAGTTATTTCAGATAACATGATGATTAAAAGAGTCTTTCAGTTCTTAAATCCGATTTAAAGATGTCGTTACTATTTAAATCAGATCTAAGTTCTAACTTCTTGGATATATAAGAATGATCATGTAAAAGTCCTTGGTCTCAAGGCATAAAAAAGAACTTTATGTGGACTTAACCCATCCACGACAATCCTTGATAAACAAAGAAGTCCGAAGTTACTTGGGGCGCAAGTAATCGACCGATCTAGTAGTTTTACTACCGTTGTATTATGATTATGCTAGGAACGTTTGAGTATGGAACAAATTCTGATAGGAAGCCTCAAGGCCTATACCTAAGGCCCTACAAAGGCACCTATTTGGATGCGTTCTAAGCTCTGCGGGCTAGAACGTTTGAGTATGGAACAAATTCTGATAGGAAGCCTCAAGGCCTATACCTAAGGCCCTACAAAGGCACCTATTTGGATTCGTTCTAAGCTCTGCGGGCTAGCTAGTCAGAAATATAACGGTGGTGATATTACGCGCGACAATGAAACCAGAAGCACATAGTTATATATATCCAAGAGAGGGATTGATTATGAATTGGAAGCCTCAAGGCCTATATCTAAGGCCCCACAAAGGCACCTGTCATAATTGATACGGTCTCCTGGTTGCATATAGATATGTAGTTATGCGTATATGGATCCAACATCCGTTCTACATCTGCCATGCTAAAGATGGCAGTGGCACGCCTGAGCATCCAAAAGTTAACCTTGATTGTGAGCCTTAAGGCCTACACCTAAGGCCCCATGAAGGCACCTTTCAAAGTTAACGCTGTCCTTCTCTTTCAGCCTTGCCCGACAAGACTTGCCCGACAGTATAAGCAGAAGCCCGACAGCAGCCCTCAACCGAAGCCGAAACACTCTCCCAGGGAGCTGTGTGCTCGTCGCCCAGGAAGCCTCCCCGACGGAAATTCCTGGCCACGAACAACCAGTTCCCGTTTGCCAAAAAAAACAAAGCATACTAGTTCCCATCAATTACGAGTGTGACGCTATTGGACTGTTTCACAATAGCTTGATTCTGCCCTCTCTGTTGTGGGACTTGGTTTAGTGATCCTATCCGATACAGGGGTAGGCGGTGAAGGTGATCTTCTCTAATGCCTCTTGGACTAACTTTTCTACTTCTTGAGTGATCTGTGGTTGGTGTAGATTATGAACGAGGAGAGAGAGACGTTATTAAGAATCTTAAGACGGAAGAATTATTGACAAGGTCAGAGGGAGGAATATTAATAATTTAATTAAAAAAGGGAGAAGGAACGGCGAAACGTGACAAAATTAGACTGTCCAATATCAATATTAATACGATTGATCGGCCATTTTCTCCATCATAATGTCGTCAGAGATGTTATTATTTAATTTAAATTATAATACGTAAATGTAGAGGTGTATTCAATAGAGATTTTAAGAGATTTTAATTCTTTTAATGAATCGAGGGGTATTCAATCAGGATTTTAAGTGATTCTCTGAAATTCAATGTGTATTCAATCAGGATTTTAAGATAGTTTATTAAAATCCTTAGAATTCTGCATGTATTCAATTAGAATTTTAAAGAAGTTTATAACATTCCAGGTATATTCAATTAGAATTTGAATATAAAGAATTTGGAAAAGTTGAGGAATTAGAGGAAATTAGAGAGATTTTGTAGTGTATTTTAAACATTTCATTTATAAATCTCACATCTGCCCATGAGATTTCGAGGGAATTGAATCAAAATTTTACATGAAATCTCTACAAATCAGTTAAACTCCATAAAAATCCATTAAATATCTCAAATTCCCAATTGAATACATCCCTGTAGATTAAAAAAGTATATTAATTAGACATATTGTGAGATGTCAATATATAATTCTTGTTATTTTATAATTGTGATCAATATAGCTCTTTCCTATAGTTGTAAAAAAGTATTGAATTCTTGCTTTACCGCGTTTGTTTAATTTTTTTGTATAATTAATTTAACATTTAGTTTAATAAAATTTATCGTTTGACAAAAAAATTATAAGCAATATTTTCACATTGTGTTCCAAAAAAAAAAAGCACCGTAAACACTTTCAAATGTCAAAATTAAATTATAAGACTTGGAATTATGATAGGAGACAGCCTGGAAAATTCACATAAATAACATGATTGTGAATGACAAAAAGGTTACGGAAAATCATGCATCTGGCAAGGTGGCTTTTTTTTTCCTATGTGTTTTTTAGCTTTTCATGTTAAATTTAAAATTGATATCTTATGTAACAATTTGACATTTTAATTTATTTTAATTTTCAATTGATATATTTAATTGTTATTATTATACTTGGTGTACCAAATTGAAATTTTTTTTTTTAACCATTTAGTATTTGGTATTATGATACTTTGTATACCGAATTATGTTCCCGAAATAAAATAATAAAAAAATCTTCTACCATGAGTGAGGGAGGGACGGGCTTGGTTGGTTTTGGTTGATTCCGCATCCCTGTCACAGTTGTATTCGGCACCTAAAAGCCGAAACCAGAGCTGGTGTAGATACATTGAATTCGGTTCACCAACCCATGCCGTATTTTGGCTACTATATACAACTTTTTTATGGCTTAAGAAAAAGGAAATATTATCTGCTTTTTTTACCCCAAATTTTGGAAAACGTGTGGAATTAAGACTCATTCCGTTGGTTTAGAGTTTTTACGATTACGAAATTAATAATTGAGCAAGTGTAAAATTGAACGCATTTAGTGAAGGAAATTTTGTGAAAAACATGTTCATTTGAATAACATCATATAGCATGCAATTAACAATTAAAGGCGGAATCATGCTTTCATGCATTCAAAAACAAAACATCTACCATGAAATTCAAAGCCTAGTAGATTGGTGAACCTTGACTCAACTTAAAAACAACAATTTGTTAGTTGAGAAATATTTACCTTTGTAGATTCCTCTTTGCATATGCAAAGGATAATCACCCAAGAGATAGGGCCTTCATTCCTTGCTTCTTAGCTCCATGGATTTGGTTAGAAGAATAGGTTCTCCAAGTTCCCAAAATTGAGAACCTCTAAAGATTCTACACCAAGGTTGGATTGGAGAGGAAATGAGTGACCTTGAGGAAATAGAATTGCTAGACAATATCCCCCAAGGTGGTTGGCCTCTTAGAGAGAAATGGAAGCTTTGTGTTCTCACCAATTTTCTCTAAAATCAACAACTTATGAATTTATGTTATAAAGTTCTTTATATAGTCACTTCTTTAAATGACCTAAAGAACCAAAAACCCTAATTCATCACTATATGGATATGGGCTTTTGGGCCTTTGTGAATCTTTATTCATTAAGTTGTCATACAACTTAAGTCAATGGGCTTTGACGTTCGAAGCCCATTGGGCCTTAAGGTCCAAAACTATCCCGAGGTCTTTAACGAACTTATTCGTTTGATTAATTAACATATTAATTAATCCTTGCCATAAATAATTAAACCATTTAATTCATCTCCTTTGTTTCTTCAATCTCCACCTTATTTGGTGTACGATACATTAGGTTCCTTTTAGCGAGGCAGTGGGCCATTAAAACCATTTTACATCAATTGTGAATTGAAACTTACTTTCAATTCTCCCTTTAGTGATTACACACGTTTAGGGCTTCCACAAACCATGAGTGACACCTAGCAGCATATCATGGCTACCCAAGCTAATCAGAAGAGGTAGAGAACCTATTCAGTTTAGGATTACAAATGCAATACGGTCTTTCTCTAATCTAATACTCTTGACCACATTGTTTGGTTTGATAGTTTATTTATTCATGTCTACTATCCAATGTGATTCATTTGCATTTTATGATTACCTTGAATGTGATTTGGAACGCATTCCCCAATCTCATTCATACTCTGGCCAGAGATTTTAATCATATCATAGAGTATTCTCCCTCAAGCCAATTGAAGGTTAGAGATCCCTTGTTGCGCATTCACTTGTCTCCATGACTAAGTGGCTTAACCCCAATGATGTCGTGGACACCCCGATGGGGTGACTTTGGCATAATCAAAGATCAAGGACTTAACCACAAGACAACAACTGTGATGCCTCAGGTCAAAGGACTAATTTGCATTATCCCAAACATGAGTTCTCATGTGACATGAGTATGAGAACTCCTCGTTGATCGTGTTCAGTGAACTCATTCTCTATTGAGCACCTACGTACTTGTCTTGATGTCACACACACCAATGACTCGAGACTAGTCACTCTCCCTGAGAGAAAACATAGCACGTACTGATCTTATCGGACTGTCAATGCCCAATTGGCAATCCTATGATCAGGAACGTTTAGGATGTGTCTACGAAAGAATGGTCTCATTAATCTAACTACATTAGATTGCATTCTTCCAATCACATATTCCTTGGACTTTATCGTTTAAGCATATAACATTTATATGAGACGTCTCAAACAATAATGTTTGCCCTTTATATGTAAACTAGATTAGTTTAACATGTGAAATATCCGTAAAGTATCATCATATGAATGGTTTTAGGGCACATTTCCAACATTTAGTTTGATGCATTTTTTAAATTTTCGTCATAGTTTATTTTGGGTGAAGTAAGGATTTGTCCCTCGGCACATGAGAGATTTGCAAGTGGTATTAAAAGGAGAATTGTAAAAAGTAAGGGTATAATGATTGCAAGTTCATAGCGTTTTCGATTTCGAACCAATATTGAGCTAAAAAACTAAAACATTGCCAACCACGTTTAAAGGGTTTTCAGTTTGAAGCACAATCAATTTTCGGCGTTTGCTGAAGAAAGTTTTCAAGTAGTAAACCCTAAACCTTATAAATTTGTTATCGTCATAGTTTATTAGGTGACTTGAAGCTTACGGCTTGGTGCGTGAGAGATTTGCGAGTGTAGAACCAAGTACAAATATAAAACCTTAATTAAAATGAAAATTTGAAGTGTAACTTCATTGATAATATCATCACGAGGACATATTTCTCTATGAATTTCACTTATACATGTCTTGAAATGCACTTATTTTTCATATCCGAATGGATCAAGAAAGGAGCTCAACGGATTATTTTCCGCAAGAGCATTGACAAGTTGCCTGCACACAATGCATGATGCAGTGAGGATCCTCACACTTATACTCATAGCATTGTTCTTCACTTATGCATTCCAAATGATAGGGTGCCGGAGACAGGGATGCCAACGCAGACGAGGATAGGGGATCAGCGTTCCTTGCAGGTTCCAGTTCTCTACTTTTAGCTCCATCTTGCAAACCTGCATCGACATCCATGTCCGATAACATTATATATGCAATCCAGTACTAATATATCACCTTTACATATGTATATATCTCCACCTAGACATCACACACACACACACACACACATATATTATTGATTCTAAATATTTAATAACAAAACTTTATGCACATTATCGAAGATATTTGAAGTTTGATCAAATGAGGATATACCAAGGATGAGAAGGAAACACACTATTATCGCACAAGTCTTCGTCATTTTTCTTCGGAGGAGTATGTGGTATCTAAATTAGCAGTGAAATTCTGCTCTCCTAAACTTCGTGATGGTAGCATTATGAGCCTATAGGGCCATATTTATATAGTGATCATAGGTGTCTTTGTATCCATTGTATGAGATTATACTCGATTAGGAAAATAACAATGTTGCAAGGTTTGTGCATTTCTGGAAACGTATCAAGGCCTGTTTTATAGCGTTTATGGAAAGAAATCACAATGCATTTTCTGAAGAGATTATAGTTAGCATGGGAGAACACGATGCACTTAGACACGTTAGAATCCTTGAATGGAAGTTTCCTCATTGCTGAATGATTACTTGCTACAGATGGCATTGTGATCCCTAATGAAGAGATTTGTTTCCATTTTGAAGGAGAAAGGTTTTCACAAAAGAGGCACGGCGTGTTTTGGTCTGAAATCCGTTCTCAGAAAGTTTCCAAACTAATGTACGGCAGAGGAGTTTCGGAATTTTATTGCATATAGGTAACTTTTATATGAACGGTACAGCGAAAAATTAGCATTGTGTTGTTTTTGTAGAATTATCAGAGAGACGGGCCATACGGCCCACTTCCAACAACACCGATATTGTCCCTAACTTGGTAATTACCACATGTACAATCCGTCAGGTGTGGGGTTTTTATTACAAACGGCCTCGGTAATAGTTGAAGTGGGGTTAGGATATTTAAACTCTTATTTTCTCATTGATACGGTCGATGTGGGACATTTCAACACGCCCCCTCACGTGGGACCCAATTAGTGGGTCACACGTGGGAGATTCACACATCGACAATCACAACCACGTGGAGCCAATGGGACTCACCCTACACGCGGGGCCAAGGGACACACCATCATCGCGCGAGGCCAAGGGGACCCACCCATCACATGGCAGTACAGTACGGGCCCGCTCCCTGGCTCTGATACCATGTAGAATTATCAGAGAGACGGGCCATACGGCCCACTTCCAACAACACCGATATTGTCCCCAACTTGGTAATTACCACCTGTACAATCCGTCAGGTGTGGGGTTTTTATTACAAAAGGCCTCGGTAATAGTTGAAGTGGGGTTAGGATATTTAAACTCTTATTTTCTCATTGATACGGTCGATGTGGGACATTTCAACAATTTTGATGCAGTTAACAAAGCATACCAGTTCCCGTTTGCCAAAAAAAAAAAAAAGCATACCAGTTCCCATCAATTACGAGTGTGACGCTATTGGACTGTTTCACAATAGCTTGATTCTGCCCTCTCTGTTGTGGGACTTGGTTTAGTGATCCTATCCGATACAGGGGTAGGCGGTGAAGGTGATCTTCTCTAATGCCTCTTGGACTAACTTTTCTACTTCTTGAGTGATCTGTGGTTGGTGTAGTATTACTTGTTGGTTCTTAATACAAAATTCTTTTTGTTAAATACAAAAGAATGAAGACAATCGTGACAAATATATAAAAATGCTTTCAGAAGAACAATTGTAAGTAGTCGTAGCTTTCAATAATATGTGAATAGATTTGACTAAAGAGTTAGTATTATTTTCTTTCTTATTCGTCATGCAAGCTATGCCAATACTTTCTATACTCCTGGGGCTCTCTTGTAACTAAGTTGAATGCTCTTTTCTTTCCCCCCAGATATTAGCCTGGGCTGGTTATACTCAGGCTTATTGTTCTACACAATTACTCCATTCGTACTCAAGGTCAGTTTCCTTCTCATGTCTGTTGGCTAACCCACACCGGTGGGTGAAAGAAAAAAGAATGAGTTTAAAGATGATTACCCTACTCAGACTAATACCGAGGCCTTTTGTAACAAAACCCCACACCTGACGGATTGGGCAGGTAGTAATTATCAAGTTAGGGACAATATCGGTTTCATTAGAGTGACTCAAATTCAGAAAGCAATTGGATACATTTTCCTCCCATTGAGTGAAGCAATTCTATGACCTTGTCTTTTGCATATTTTTCTACTGGCAGCAGGTACCTTAGTGACAAACACCTATATATTGGAAAAAAAAATCAGTTGTTCATACCTTCATATCCTTATACTTTGTTCCATACTGATAGAAAATCGGACTTGAAATGCAGGTGGACTGGTTATACTATGTAGCTTTTTCGGTTGTAGCTATAGGACTCATCATATATTCACCAACGTACGTTCTCTTGCCTTGTATTGAAAATACTTTATGAAATAGTGAAAGTCCGTCATTAGAATGAATCATTACTGGGATGCTTGATTGCTGTTACATGGAAAACGATCCTGCTCTGGTAACTTTACTTGAGGATGGAAATCCGAGCTTGCAATACCAAGTTCTTGAAGATGAAAGCGCGGAACAGAAACGAGTCTCCGACTGCATGAGGGGCGTAGAAGCAGTGGTCATGACATAAAATTCATATCAGTTGACAAGTAATTCTACACTTGAATGAATGATATCTACTGCTGGGATTGACTCAAGTGGGAAGACTTTCGTGCTCTTGCTTTTAAGTTAATATATCTACCAACAGCCTTGACAAGCTCAAACTTTTGAAGACGGATGCAAACGTTAAATTAATGTGTCAGGTCAAAATCTTAGGATCAACCGAGATGTGTGTTAAATCAAAATGGATGTCAAGGTTAAATTAATTTGTCTCTCTCGTCATGTGATGGTATATGAGGAGAGAGATACGTATGGGATAATTTATATACACTCGGTGCAAAGCCAGGACCCTAGAGGTGGTTCGAGTTTGGCTATATTTTTGAATTTCACTTATACATGTTTTGAATTTAACTTATTTTTCATATCCGATGGCCATTATTAATACCATAAGCAAAGAGCTCAAGGGATTATTTGAATTTGATCTGAAGTGCCTACTACTTGTCTTGTCCGCAAGAGCACTGACAAGTTCCTAGCACACAATGCATAATGCAGTGAGGATCTTCACATTTATAATCATAGCATTGTTCTTCACTTATGCATTCCAGATGATAGGGTGCCCGAGACAGGGATGCCAACGCAGACGAGGATACGGGATCAGCGTGCCTTGCAGGTTCCAGTTCTCTACTTTTAACTCCGTCTTGCAAACCTGCATCAACATGCATGTCTAACAAAATTATATATTACGTATGTATGTATATACACATAGACATCATGTTGGAAGCTAACCAGCTCCTGGAGTCGAGGAGTCGAAGGCAGCAAGGGGCTCCCGAGCAAAGGGTGTTGTCTGCATCGAAGAAGAAGAAAGAAGATGAAAGGTTTTTTTTAGTCTCCAACGGCTAGTTTTGTTTAAATGTGGGTGTAAGTGTGTGAGTGACAAGTGTACACTCCAGATTAAATCACTTAACCCCAAAATGAAGGGTTAGGATGTAATCTGGAGTAGCAAGGCTTAAATGGTTGTTAAAGTCTCTTGTCAATCATTTTTTTAACAAGTATGGGTGATGGCAATGCACCATACCCTTGTAAAATCCCACCTTACTTAATCAATCTGGGTTGCTGCATTTTTGCTAAGCCAGTATCCAACCTCCAAGTTTTCTCCATTTTTTCTCTGCCATCCTAATAAAAAAAAGAAACCGGTTCAAACACTCAATCAAAAACATAAAATCAACAAACTTTATCATGGCCTCAGAGCTTTGTTATTGATCTTAAAAAAAAGGAGAGAAGTCTGGGCGTAATCTGTGCAAATAGAGATTTCCGGGAGCACCAACGTAGTGTCTTCTACAACAACAATCAACAAACTACCCTGAAATGAAGGGATCCAGCAGTAACAGTGAACTAAAAGCTCTAGTCTTTGATGGGGAGAATTATGATTTTTGGAGAATAAGAATGACAACCATTTTCAAATCCTATGATCTATGGGATATGGTTCAACACGGTTATGAACTACCTGAAATGGAGATCGATGCTCTAGAGGAGGATCTCACAGAAATACAACTCAAAACACTGAAGCAGAATCGGATGGATGATGCTAGAGCACTTGGAATCATTCAAGGTGATGTCTCAGACACCATTTTTCCGAGGATAGCAAATGAAGAGACTGCAAAGGGAGCTTGGGACGTTTTACAGCAAGAATACAAAGGAGACACTAAAGTTAGAAAGGTAAAACTTCAGTCCCTTAGAAGATATTTTGAGTATACAAGAATGAGGGAAAATGAGCTGTTAAAAGACTACTTCACTAGGCTGTTTGATATTGTAAACAAGATGAAAACATATGGTGAGAAACTGCCTAATGAAAGAATTGTCCAAAAACTGTTGATTAGTTTGACTAAACCCTATGATTTAATAGTGGGTGTTATAGAAGAAACCAAAGACATTGAAACTCTCAGTGTACAAGATGTGATGGCATCCTTAAGAGCTTTTGATCAAAGACTCGAGAGGCATGCTGACTATGCACCTGAGAAAGCCTTTCAATCACTCAATGTTGGATCTAGTAGTCAAGCCAGTGCAAGCAATCAGAAACCACAATGGAATGGCAAGAACAAGAAATGGGAAGGAAAATGGTATCACAACTCAAGACCTAACCAAGGCAGCAACATCAATGCAGGTCCAAGAACTAAGCAACAATGCAAGCACTGTGATAAATTCCATCTTGGGGAGTGTTGGTTCAATGACAAGCCTAGATGCCATAAATGCAACAGGTTTGGGCACATTATAAAGGACTGCAAATCAAAGAATGTGCAACAAGTGAACTGTGCAAATCAAGTGGAAGAAGAAGCAAATGTGTTATGTGCTTTCAATGCAAAAGTGGAGAGAAACAATGAAGTGTAGTACATTGACAGTGGCTGCAGCAACCACATGATTGCACATGAGTCATTGCTCATTGATATCGACACAAACTTCACTAGAAATGTGAAAATGGGAGATGGAAACATTGTCAAGGCCACTGGAAGAGGAACTCTGGTTATCAACACCAAGAAAGGAAGAAGATGCATAAGGGAGGTGATGCTAGTGCCTGGATTGGATGAGAATCTACTTAGTGTGGGTCAAATGATGGAGCATGGATATTTCCTACTCTTTGGGGGGACTGTGGTTGAGATCTATGATGACAGATCCCTATCAAACTTGGTGACCAAAGTGGAGGTGAAAAACATAAACTTTCCACTTGTGCTGAAGTACTTAGAATAAGTGGCAAAGAAAGCAAGTGTGACAAGTTCTATGAAGCTATGGCACAAGAGACTCGGTCATTTAAACATGACAAGCTTACAAAATCTGCAAAATGATGAAATGGTGTAAGGTATACCAAAGATGGATCAATGCAATGAAACCTGTGAAAGGTGTGTGTTTGGCAAGCATCACAGAGATTCATTTGAAGCTGGAAAGGCTTGGAGGGCAACAAAGCCACTCGAATTAATTCACTCAGATGTGAGTGGACCAATGAAAACAACAACAATAAGTGGAAACAGGTATTTCCTAACTTTCATTGATGACTATTCACGGATGTGTTGGGTGTATTTCATGAGGTTCAAGTCTGAGGTATTCACAATATTCAAGAAGTTCAAGGCAATGGTGGAATTGCAAAGTGGATACCAAATCAAAAGACTGAGAAGTGATAGAGGAGGTGAGTACACCTCACATGAGTTCAATGCATTCTGTGAAGATGTGGGGTTGGAGAAGCAACTCACTGTGGCATATTCACCACAACAGAATGGGATTGCAAAAATGAAGAATAGGACTATAGTCGAAATGGCTAAGTCTATGATGCATGAGAAGAACATGCCTTATAAATTTTGGGGTGAAGCTGTGAACACCTCAGTGTACTTATTGAATAGGTGTCCTACTAAAGCATTGGAGAAGAAGACTCCATTTGAAGTGTTCAGTGGAAGGAAGCCTTCTGTGAAGCATCTGAGAGTGTTTGGCTCAGTGTGCTACACTCTCATCCCTCACCAACTAAGGCATAAGTTGGAGAAATCAAGTAACAAGGGTGTTTTTGTAGGCTATGGTACCAGTGAGAAAGGATACAGAGTTTATAATGTGTTGACTCAGAAGATAATCCTATCAAGGGATGTTATCTTTGATGAAGACTCAATGTGGAACTGGGATACAATGGTAGAGGAAAAGGACAATGTCTTTCTACAAATTGACCTAAACAAAAGGCAAACAAGGGAGCCTATGGAGACCTCAGTTCAAGAAGAAGTCACAGATAATGGTGACATACAAGGAACTCCACATCAAGCTACTATGAGTCCATAATCAAGTCAATCACAGACAACAACTCCTAGTTCAACTCCAATAAGATTGAGAAACCTGGATGAGATTTATGCTACATGTAATTACTGTGTAGAAGAACCAGAAACATATGAAGAAGCTGAGAAAAACAAAGCTTGGAAGAAAGCAATGAAGGAAGAGCTTGAAATGATAGAGAAGAATGACAGTCTACACCCTTAATTCAAAAAGCAAGTAGCATCTTTATTCATCAAAAGAAGTATGCTGAAACTTTGCTTGAGAAGTTTGGTTTGAAGGGTTGCAAACCAGTTTCTACACCCTTAATTGCAAATGAGAAGCTTAAGAAGGAGGATGGAAGTGAACCTGCAGATGTTAGTCTCTATAAAAGCATTGTTGGCAGTCTATTGTATCTAACTGCAACAAGGCCGGATCTAATGTTCTCAGCAAGCCTACTTTCTAGGTTTATGCAGAATCCTAGCAAGATACATATGGGCACAGCTAAGAGAGTGCTAAGATATGTACAAGGAACCCTTGATTATGGGATCAAATATGAGATGGGAAAGTCCTCTATCCTAATTGGATTCTGTGACAGTGACTAGGGTGGCAGTGAAGATGATAGCATAAGCACATCTGGCTATGCTTTCACTTTCGGATCAGGGGTATTTTCATGGGCCTCTGTGAAGCAACAAATTGTTGCATTGTCCACAGCCGAGGCAGAGTATGTGAGTGCATCAGAAGCTACAGCTCAAGCTGTTTGGCTAAGGTTCATACTTAAATATTTTGGCGAATTGCAAGTTGAAGCCACACCACTTTTGTGTGACAACACCTCTGCAATTTCCATGACTAAAAACCCTGTATTTCATCAGAGAACAAAACACATCAAGAGAATATATCATTTCATCAGAGAAGCATTGCAGGACAGCACAATCAAGCTAATCTATTGCAGCACAGAAGATCAGATTGCAGACATATTCACAAAAGCACTACCGAATGAGAGATTCAATTACCTGAGGGGTTTACTCGGATTGACTCCCAGAAGCAGTTTAAAAGGGAGTGTTGGAAGCTAACCAGCTCCTGGAGTCAAGGAGTCGAAGGCAGCAAGGGGCTCCCGAGCAAAGGGTGTTGTCTGCATCGAAGAAGAAGAAAGAAGATGAAAGGTTTTTTTTAGTCTCCAACGGCTAGTTTTGTTTAAATGTGGGTGTAAGTGTGTGAGTGACAAGTGTACACTCCAGATTAAATCACTTAACCCCCAAATGAAGGGTTAGGATGTAATCTGGAGTAGTAAGGCTTAAATGGTTGTTAAAGTCTCTTGTCAATCATTTTTTTAACAAGTATGGGTGATGGCAATGCACCATACCCTTGTAAAATCCCACCTTACTTAGACCTAGTTTGGGAGTGAAGTGCTTAAAAAAAAGCACCCATGAAAAAAAGCTGTCAGGGTTTTAGGTGTTTGGTAAACTGAAAAAAAAAGGGCTTATTTTGGAAGCTGCTGTGAGAATAAGCTGAAATCAAAGGAAAAAGCTGAAGCTGCTATTTGCAGCTTTGGAAAACTGGCTTTTTTTCAAAGCACACGGAGCTACAGTGCTTCTTTAATGAAAAGACTCACTATTAGACTGCTTTTTTTTCCAAAAGCACTTTTACAAAAAAGTTTACCAAACACTCTGCTGATTTATTTCACAGCCGCTTATTCTCACAGCACAGCCGCTTATTCTCACAGCAGCTTTTTTTCAAATTTTCTCCATTTTTTCTCTTCCATCCTAATAAAAAAAAAGAAACCGGTTCAAACACTCAATCAAAAACATAAAATCAACAAACTTTATCACATCATATATATGTATATATATATATATATTATTGATTCTAAAGATATCTAAGACATTGAAAAGGAGATCAAATGAGGATATACCAAGGATGAGAAGGAAACACACTAATTTCGCAAATGTCTTCACCATTTTTTTCACGGAAGAGTATGTGGTATCAAAATTTGCAGAGAAATTCTGTTGTCCTAAACTTGGTGATGGTGGAAATATGAGTCTATAGGGCCATATTTATATAGTGATCATAGGTGTTTTTGTATCCATTGTATTCAAACTTGCATGCATTCTATTCATATGGTTATTGTTGGATATATACAATGCATATGAATTTAAATATTTATTTTATTATTTGTGCAAAAATAAAAACACAGTAATCAATGGTATGATTACAGATTAATGTATTTTTATGTTTGTATCCAATTTTTATATGCATTGTATCCATATGGAAAGGAAAATTCAAACTACGAAATTCATCTAAACTATGAAAAATTGAAAAGGAAAATTCAAACTTGCACGCATGTATTGAATACAGTGCATATGAAAATTGGAAAGGAAAATTCAAATTTACATACATTAATGTATTCATATGGATACAATGCATCACTAACCATATGGATACAACACCTATGATCACTATATAAATATGGCCTTAAGATCATAATGCTACCATCACTAAGATCACTAAGTATAGGAAAACAGAATTTCACTTTTAATTTAAATAAGACATACTCCGTGTACAAATGGTGAAGACTTGTGCGATATTAGTCATCCTTGGTATATCTTCTTTTGATCTCTTTTTTAAATATCTTATTTATATAATGTGCATAAAATTTAGTTCTTAAATATTTAGAATCAGTAAGATATATATATATATATATGCATGCGCGATGTATACGTGTAGATATATACATATGTAAGAGTGATATAATACTGGATCTGCATATATAATGTTATTGGACATGCATGCTGATGCAGGTTTGCAAGATGGAGCTAAAAGTAGAGAACTGGAACATGCAAAGAAGGCTGAGCACTTATCCCTTTCTGCGTTGGCATCCCCGGCTCCGGCACCATATCATCTAGAACGCATAAGTGAAGAACAATGCTATGAGTATATGTGTGAGGATCCTCACTGCATCATGCATTGTGCGCTAGGAACTTGTCAGTGTTCTTGCGGAAAAGACATGTAGTAGGCACTTTAGATCAAATTCAAATAAAGGCAGTCGGGTATTATGAAAAATAAATGAAAATCAAAACATGTGTAAGTGAAAATCAAAGAGAAATATATCCTTGTGATGAAATTATCAATGAAGTTATACTTCAAATTTTCATTCTAATTAATGTTTTATATTTTTACATGTCATCCAATCGTATTATGTATCTTTTAATGTATTTTTATGTTTGTAAAAATAATAAGATAATTACATTAAATTCATATGCAATGTATCCTCCACTAACCATACGAATAGAGAATACACGGAAGTTTGAATACAATGAATACAAAAACACCTATGATCACTATATAAATATAGCCCTAGAAACTCAAGGCCTTGTATCATGCATGCTTATAGAACTAGGTCACTCGTAATTGTCTTTAGCGATTCACTTAGTCAGTTGGTCAACCAACTCCCTCACTATTCAATGCCTTCATAAACTCATTCTCGGACGCTCCTCCAAAAAACACTTTTTTATATAATCCATTATACTTTGAACAAAAGTGCTTATGAGCAAAAATACTTTCTGCATAAGCATTCTCAAACGAAAAATAATAATTAAAACATTTTTTTCCCTACACTCTTATTTAATCTTTTCTGCGTTCTATTTGATTCGTTCACTCTGATGGTCTAAATTATTTATTTATTTATTTTTATAAAAAATAGTGATTATTATCATTTTCTTTCTCAAACATGTCCCTAGTCATTGGACCTAAACGTCAAAGTTTCAGCCCACTTTAAAAAGAAAAAGAAATGTTTTTTCTTTTTCCAGCAAAAATAAAAAATAAAAAACAAAAAATCTTACACAAAGCGATAAAGCTACAAACTTTGCTCGCATTCTGCTCCCCTATAAAGGCCCAGAAACCGTAATCCGAATAAAGACCTAAAATTTCCCTCCTTCCCAACACTCCCAACAAACTGACATGGACCAACAGAACTCCACCACCACCCCAACTCCCTCCACCTCCCAACCACCCACCGAATCACCCCCAACCGCCCAATCCCAGCCTCCACCTCAGCCTCAGCCACCGCCGCCCTCCTCCTTACCAACCACTCCAACCTCCACCCCAACCCCCCCTCCCCCAAACCCTAACCCTAACCCTAAACCCTCCACCCCATTACCCCCACAACCACTACATCAACCGCAACCACCACCCCAGTCCCTTCCACCCCCTTCGCAGCCCAGGACTCCCTCCACATTGGCTCGTCCTCCCCCCTGGCAGCAGTCCCACTTCCACCACTTCCCTTCGCCTTCTTCTTCCGCTTCGTCTGGGCCTCCTCCTCCTCCGCCGCCTTCAGCCTCCCAGCCTCCCCCGCCGAGGGGCGGCATTGCCATTGGTGTTCCCGCGCATCACACCGGCCCTTCTCCTCCCCAACCCACTCCGTATTCGTCTTCCTATGGGCATCATTTTGGTGGGATGGGCCGCGGCGGTGTCTCTGTGCCTGAATCTGTATCCAATTCCAGTCCTTCCCAGGTGACATTGTAACTCCATTCATTATTATATCTTTGTTACTTCCCACAAAAGAAAAAGAAGACAATTTTATGGATTATTCGATATTTCGGTATATGTTGGGCGACCAATTTGGACTTACAGTTTGTAATTTTACCATGTTTTGATTTTGTTTAGATAGATATTTGTGTGGTTTACTTGCTGCTGGAATATTTAGTAGTAGTTTGTTTTTGGGGGATATATAGGTGAGACCATCAATGCAGGGAATGGGGATGATGGGTTCACTCGGTTCTAGTTCTCAAATGCGGCCAACTGGGATTCCAGCACATCATCCACAGAGGCCAGTTCAATCCTCTGTGAGGCCACCATCTACCGCGAGTAATCAGTCCCCGTCTTCCCAAGTCAGTATCCAGTTTCTACGTTTTATTTTTGATTTCAATGTGCAATATGTAGTTTGTGGACATGTGGAAATGTGGATATGTAATGCGACAGTGCTCTTTCAAAACTGATAAAGACGATCTATGTTGCCTGCTAAGGTTTTTCTGATTGGATTTATTGTGGAATTTGGTCTTTGGTCTTTTTAACTTCAATATACTATTAGCGAAGCAAACAAAGGACTGGAGTTGTGTTGTTAGGTTCTTTGTTCACGGTGAGTGTGGACGAGGAACTTAAAGTAAAGTGGAACTTAGGCCAAATTTCTTAGGAATGCTTATGAACGTTAGATAGGGTGACTTGAATGCAATATATCTGAGGGAACGTTCAAATAACTCATTAAACTGTGTCATTTGAATTCTTGAGCGTTTAATAGCAGCTTTGTAATTCTTGAGTAATTCGTTTGGTAGTGCTCTTCTAGTGCTTTTTTAACAATAGAGTCTAAACTTTAAAGTTCCGTGGGACTTTGAAAATCCCTTATCCAAACATAGGGCAAAGAATTTGATAGTGAGGATTAATAAGTTATGGTATTGTTTGAATTTTGTTTCCGGGAACCTGACGTCATTTTTCATTTAGTATTATGTTAGTTGAATATGCTCGGGGATACCATTTATGTGTCCTGCTTTTTTTATTTTTTTATTACTGTTATAATGGAACCATGCATTCTTTGCTTTTGACCTTAAACTTTGTTGGTGCATTTCTGTATACGATTCTTGTTCTTGTGCCTTGTTAAAGATATCTGGTAATTAAGGTTTTTTTTTTTCCTTTTTTTTTTTAATGTTCTCCAAGTATGTTTGCTTATTCCATTTCCTTTATGCAGAATTTCCAAGGGCACAGCCTTTTACGAGTTTCATCAGTGGGATCTGGTTCATCACCAAATACATCTCCAGGTTTGCAGCCTCATACTCAGCCATGGTTGTCATCTGGGTCACAAGGGAAGCCGCCTATGCCATCCCCTTCATATAGGCAGCAGATGAACTCGCCATCCATGCAGCAAAGGTCGCATCTTCCGCAGCAACAGCCCCATCCTACAGCTCCCCAGCAGCAGCACCATTCCATGCCTTCAGCTTCACAGCAGCAGCACCATCCCCTGCCTTCTGCTTCACCGCAACAGCACCATCCCATGCCTTCAGCTTCACAGCAACAGCATACATCATCCGCGCAACATCAACAACCTTCCTCATCACATCAGGGTCCTGAGCATTTTGGCCAACAAGTTCAGCCATCAAGGGTCCCACAAACCATGCCTCGTCAGCAACAAATCACAAGGGTTCAGGGCCCTGTAAATCCCAAGTCTTCCACTCTTGTAGCTGCACAGCCTAACACGGTCCAATCAGGGGCCCAAAATAAAACACCTAGTCCAGAAACAGATGAATCTTGTAATAGAATTCTTGGCAAAAGAAGCATCCGTGAGCTAGTCAACCAGGTGAGTCATGTTGGCCTTCTTTCACCATACTTTGATATTCGCTCAGGCTAGCATTTGTGCTGAGGTTTCATAAGTATTCATTGTTAAAGCTAAATCTAAGAGGCATTCCTTCTGCATTAGAGTGGATGTTCATATCATTTGTTAATGGAAGGAACAAGTTTCACCCATTTATATTGGGGAGAGAAACATTACCTCTAGCATGTTAATTGGCAGCTCCGATCTCTCTAAATTGCTGTATCCATTTTCTAACATATGCTCCACATTTAGTAAGAGGGGATTGCCTAACTCAACTGCTTGACTAAAATATATATTTTTATTTATATTTAAAATTAATCTTCCTTTTTGCTTCCTGTTACTGAGTTTTTGTGCTTTTGGACAGATTGATCCATCTGAGAAGTTGGATCCAGAAGTTGAAGAAATTCTCATGGACATTGCAGATGAATTTGTCGATTCTGTGAGTAATTGAGCTAGTATTTTGTGTTTTGTTTTTTCTTGCACTTAAAAGATATCCCTGATTATTAAGCATGTATGCCTAAACAAATTTTGGGATGTTAGAATTGCCTTATTTTGTGATACTGGGCCTTTTTGTATGCTGCTAACCATGGCTATTTTTAGCTTCTTCATATAATATGATGTGCAAATGTTTCACAATTTCTTAATTTGTAAGTGCTTGCTATCTTTTTTTTTTTTTTTGGTTAGACTCATGGGTATCCTTTGTGTCCATATCTTGTCTAGCTGAAGTAGGTGCTTGGATATGAAAAATTTTCCTCAATAATATGGCATTGTTGTGGCCAGCACTAACTTCATAGGGAAAGGCTTTATTTTGCATACTTGTTTCATATTGTCTATTTGTTTCACTGCTTTTCAATATGCTCTATAATGATTGACTTCTCATTATCCCCAGTTATAGTTTTCTATATATATCTATTCTATTTTGTTCATAATTCTTATGCTGCCAACATGTTTTATTTTCCGTGTGCAGATTACAACATTTAGTTGCTCACTAGCCAAGCATAGAAAATCAACTCAATTAGAAGCAAAAGACATACTTCTACATATTGGTTAGTTATGTGGGAGAAGTGCTAGATGATGTTTCTGTTCACATTTTGTACGTCTAGTGCTTAATCTTCTGTGTTTATTTGTTTCGTCCAGAAAAAAATTGGAATATAACTCTTCCTGGGTTCGGCGGTGATGAGATTAAAGGCTTCAGAAAACCAGTAAGCATTGACTGACTGGTTACTAGTACTTTTGTATTGCAAAACTTAAAAACGTATGTTTATGGTATGCAAAAAAAAAAAAAAACCTTTAATGCTTCATTAATTGTTGATTGCTTTTTGTGATGGTTTTGCAGCTTACAAATGATATGCACAAGGAGCGCCTTGCTGTGGTAAGTTTGTCCGGCGTTTTATTTGCTGTTTTTGTTTGAACTTGGCTGGTTAGAATAATGCATTATTAATGATTATGAATATGTAAAGCTTATTGTTGGATTTGTCATGTTTTATTTTTGTTTAATTTTCTCCTTCCCTTTTTTGGCAGATAAAGAAGTCCATAGTAGCAACTGAGACAGCAAATGCTAGGAATCCCACCGGACAAGCCACTGGAAATGCAAAGGGTGGTCTTGTTAAGACACCTGCCAACATCATAAGCTCCCAAAACTCTAAAATGCGTGAAGTTACATAATGACGTGAACTGTTACGAGCAGATTTTATACTAAAAAGGTGTGTCAAATACGATGCTGATATTTGTGTTCAATTATCTTATTATGCTTACTACAAGTTTATGCATGTAGACAGTTCGGGATTTCTTAGTTTCAAGGTTATAATGTCTATCCTGTGATGCTTGTGGAAGTGTTAACGTCGGATTCTACTCTTGCTCTTAACTAGCCCTGGTGGTTGGTTAGCCAACAGATTGGTTTGTGTGAGGTTATTAAATGAATACCAGATGTAGACGGTAGTTCTTATAACTTCTCTCTTCCGTTATTTACCAAAAAGAAAAAAAATGTTCCTCCTTCCCTGGATTGGGGTTTGATGAATATATCAAATTGTGTTGGTCTGTAATTAGCATCAGGAATTAATTTTCGGGTCATGATGCTTCTGGTCTCAGGTTTTAACAGAGTTCCAAATGGTCAAGCGAGAGGAGCGGTTGTAATGTCCAGTTGTTTCTGTATATCACCTTTATCTTCTGCCATTGTTAAATGCTGCATGTGTGGTTTCAACTGTGTGCAGTTTTTACATACGATGTGAAGTACTAATTGTTGTGCTTCTTTGCAATTGTCGACAGGTCTCTGGCATCGCATACTTAGTGCAGGGGCCAAATTTTGCTGTAAAATTTCTCGATCTGACGATCGAATGAGGAGAATCCTAGCGGCCGAAGTCTTCCTGGAGGTAAGGAACCAGAAGTCTCCCAGGGGGGTTGCATTGAAAGTACGAAGTTCTGCTGAACCTGTCGGATCACCAGCAATACCTCCCTAACCAGTTGTATATGGAAGAACTCAAATTTGTCACTGCAGTGCATATCGGCAAGTTCGTAGTGTTGTATTTTTCTTATCATCCATCTTTACCAATATAGTAAAAATTTAGATCGAAATCTCAGTCGATTAAAACCCGATAAATTCCAAAATTCGTTTTATTTTTTATGGAATTTTTCGTCGTGATATTTGAGGGCATGAAATCTGGTCTACTGAGCATGAGACGTGACAAATTGACATGATTGTAAGATAGCAATGATTCAAACATCAGATATCAATTTTTCTTTCATAATACGTACCACTAAGTGGTCTAGAAAACCAACGGTTGTATTTTGTATATACTATATGCAGATCTAGTGAATTTTTTGCAACTGTTAGGTTCTGCATAAAGTTTGTGCCATTAAGTGGTACGTACAATTGTAACCGAACTCTATATTCAAAAGAATTTTATAGTATGTTTTAGTGTATCTATTTTTTTTTGTCAAGGGGAAGATTTTATTCCAACCAAAACACAAACTTACAAACAGACAAATGCCCAACAAACATCTATAAACAACTAAAAAGGGCCTAAATAGAAAGAAAAAACAACAGAAACAGAGAATGAGCCCAAAAGCTCAAAACCAAAGAACATCCGAGAAGCATCCATTGCCTTCTCCACCAACGGTCCAAGGAACTGCCAGCAAGCCAATTCTTCGACCACTGCCGATCATCTCCTGCACACAACCATAAGTTAGGGGTAATTGGCATCCAAGCAAAAGAAGCCAATCACCAAGTGGAAGCTCAGAACAAGTCCTGAGCAACACTGCCGCAAGCGGCCCACACAAAGGAGAACGTGATGGTGTGGAAAACACCCGAGTCGATGCAAGCGCCGAAACTCTACACACGAACTCGACAGAGGACATGGCTGAAAAACGAAGCAAGGAAGAACCAGGAAGAAGAAAACCCACGAAGTTGGAGGAATTGGATAGGCTGAATTGAAAATTGAGGAGAACCAACAGTGGATGCAGGGAGAAAAGAAGGAGAAAAGGGAGAAAGGACACAGCACCCGACCCCAGCCGAAGAGAAAGAAACTCTCACAGAGGATAAGAGCTGAAGTTCATTATTCGTTTTAGCGTATCTTATACATTGAGATTTTTAACCACTAAATCATTCGTAAAACTAAATTATGTTGGTTATGCGGGAAAAAAAAGTGGCTTTTCCATGTGTTCCCACATGCTTTTGTCTTGGCATAGAGAAGATTTTGTGAAATCTGTTGATCGGTAGGGACACCACCACATGTAGTGGACCTGCGAATTTCCTTGTCGCATGTTGGCTGCCGTGTACCGAATGTGAAGTTGAAGAGATACAACTTATACATCACGTGTGTATTGTCATTAAAAATCCAGTGCTAATGAAACAAGGATACATGGTCAAAAACTTATATATTTTTCTTTTATTGACACGGAACACCATTATAAATTTTCTTGAACTTGAGGTTTGAGCCAATGAGTACATAACATGTCATCAAATGTTAATACATCTAAGAAATATGCACAAAGACAAGAAAATATTAAACAACAGAAAATGGATTGCGTGTGATATTTTGACATAGTACCACAACTTAATATTGAGTTTGGGACTATTATGAGAGCACGGGGGAGAATTGAAATTATCACAATAATTTAGAGAAGAGAGTTTCGAATGCGGATTAATGCATGAGTAGAAACTCAACATCTTATCCACTAGGATATTGGATCACATGCACTGGATACTTGATTATTCAAGTATGAGTAAACTAATCCTAATTTGAAACCCACTCATTGCTTGATCCGTTATGTGTTTAGTAAACGCAAGATATGTCAATAGCATAAATGATAATTCATATCGTGTAATACTCGTTCACGGTGAGTAAATATGTCCTTAGCTTTCAGAAGCGTCTTTTAAATTTGAAAAAAAAGTAAGCAATTACCTTTTACGACTTGTTTAAAAATGGTTAAAGAAGTTTTTGTAATGTGCAAACCATAGCTAAGTTGGTAGGAGTAGTATGTTTCTATACGCACCAATCCTCCCCGTAATTAAAAAAATACTTGAATTTTTAATCAAAATTTTATTATGCTTCTAACAAAAGCACTTTCAACAAAATAACACTTGTGGCTCGTTTTGCAATTAGATCTTGAAAAAGCATTTGAAGTGCTTCATGCAAGAAGCACATTCAAGTACTTTTGGAACTCAAAGAATATTTTCTCAACGAGCTATTTCAGTTATTTTAAAAGTACTTGCAAACGAGCCATTAATATTCTTTCTCAATGTTTAGAATATTTAATTTTGTAAGAGTGCATATATTGAATAGAGATAATTCAAATAGAGATAATTCGAACCGCTTTTAGTATAATAAAATAAAGAAGCATTTCTAGCAATAGTGGGTAAATTCTTAACCCAAATAAAGGTATTTTGAATGGAGTGTTCAATGCTAATAACGACATCAGCAAGAAAATTTGCCTTCCAAAAAACATGAACCCAAGATATAGAAGAAAATGATTGTGCAAGTTGTTTGATGTCCTCTATAATAGTATTTGATTGCTAAGGCATTCTGAACTTGTTCAAAATTGATTCAATAACGAGTTTGGAATCACCTTCAACACAGACATCACCTTTGACTTTTACAATTTTCAGCACATCACGTAAGGCAAGTGCTTCAGCAACAGATATAGTAGTCTCCCTAAGAATGCGTGTCCCAGCAATAATAGGAGACCTATTATGATCTCTGATGACAAAACTTGCAGCTACTTGAGATCCCACCACCAAACCATTAAAATTAATTTTGATTTTGATCAATGGAGCACGAGGGGATTTCCACTTAATAATTTGAGAACATCTATGAACACTATTGAAATTACGATCTAATCTTTAGAAGCTATTGGTGTTGTCGTCGTTAGCACAATAATCTAATTGTAATTTTATTCATTTGTAGGTGAAAATTTTTATGACCGCCAAACCAAAGAAGTAAGAATAATTAGATTTTGATTATAAATTGACCAAATCCATATGGTTGCGTCGGAATCTCAAATAATATATGTAAAAAACAAATAATTGATATTAATTAATTAATTAATATATAATGATAAAGGTTAGCGACAATGAATAGTGCAGTTGAGAGCCCTATACCCATTTCTCTTTTGAATTTGACTGCATTGGCTTAGAAATTAAGCAAGATCGAATGTTGGGTTAAGATGTCTTATCTTAGTAGCATCATAAAAGTAAAAATTATGAATAACTTATTCCGTCATAAGGAGTTTGTAATTCAAGTTGTTAAATTATTTATTGTGCAAACATTTATTTTAAATAATCTTGTTGTCAATGTAAGTTAAGTCAGTTAGCTAGAGTATTGTGTTCGTATTCTTACACTTGATCTTTTTAAATTCCTTATTGGATTTTTCATAACAAAAATGATACCTAAAATCATATATACTTTGTGGGATGAACTCAACCAATCCAAGCACTATGCTAAGGGCTAGTTTGGTGTTGCTGTATTTTTTTTTTCAAAATTGTTTTTGCTGTGCTGTGAGAATCAACCGTTGTTAAAAAATGCAGGTAAATGTTTAATAAACTATGGGGTGTGATATTCACACACCCCATTTTACTTTTCACACACCCTTCTAATTTTCGGCAGTCGGATCAAATGAATTGAAGAAAATCAACGGATAGAAATTAACAAGGGGTGTGTGAGAAGTAAAATGAGGTGTGTGAATAGCACACCACTAAACTATAGTGCTAAAAGTGATTTTAGCAAAAGAGAAAGATGAGGGTAGGATTGTTAATATGACAGTTTCATTACTTAATATAGTTCATCTGCCTCCAATGCAAAAGCGTGTTTTGCTTATGCTTTCCGCTCTTTTAGACCCATGATTTTGGAAAAAAAAACAAAAAAAACACTTTTTTTTTTTATTTACCAAGCACAATTAAGGCCCCAACTCCTTTAAAAAGTTGCTTTTAAAAAACTTTAAGCAACCCTAAACCGGCCTTAAGCCTTTTCTTGGATAAATTAAGCCTAACTAAACTAAGTTGGAAGACCACTGCCCGGAGAGATTTTTAGATATACTTCAAACACCAAACACCAAACACGCGGTGTTACAATTCCAGTCAAAGTATAACTCATGTACAAGTTAAACACATCAATTGTTTTGTCCAGTCAAAGTATAACTCATGCACAAGTTAAACACATAAATTATTTTGTCCACTCAATTTATGATACGTAAAAAAATACATCAAGTAACAAATGTTACAGAAACACGTAACAATTTATAACTGAAATTAAAATTATTTATCTCTACATTCGAAGTCCTAATTTCGAGCCCCCGGACTTTATAGAGAAAAGTTGGAAACCCAATCTATTCTTCCATCTCTATACCCCTAAATATTCTCTTGAAATGAAAATTAACGTTAACTGTGAGATGACAGAAAGTGGACGAGATGGTCTCCTTACCATTTCTCTTTGCCAAACATATTGACTGGACGAGATTCAGATCCACTTGAAACATGCCACCTGGCGATCCCTGATTGGTCACCCAACGAACAAGTCTCCTCATCTTCATCCGGCACCTAACAAAACCAACTTATAAATTCGCCGAGAGGCCTCTCGAGGCAGCATCGCTCTCGTCGTCCCTTCCACTCCGGCGAAGCTCCGATTCCGGCTATATATATGTGTATGTATATGTGTATGCATATGATATAATATAATATATCACTCGCATATACATGCACATTATATAAATACTCGCAGGCGATTCCTCTGGATTGTTATTATCGTTCTGAGAGAGAGATCGAAGGAAGGCGTTTGTTCATCGAGGGAGCGATGACGAATTCTCACGACGTGGTGGTCGATGTCGAAGGCGACGGCGTTTTGGCTAATCATCTGAAGCGCGAGAAGCTCATCATTGATACCGACCCTGGAATCGGTGAGTTTTTAGTTTCAATTTTGCTTGATATTTTTCAAATTTTAATGCATTAGTGTTCCTATTTCTTGTTTGGTTGCTGAGAAAATTTTCGAGTAGTAACCAGGCTGAAATTTTGAATTTTTAACTTTTTGATGGTTCCTTTTGCTCTGTTGGTTGCTGAGAAAATTTGCGAGTAGTAACCAGGCTGGAATTTTTGAATTTTGAACGTTGGGATGGTTCCTTTTGATCTTTTTGGCTACTAAGAAAATTTGCGAGTAGTAACCTGGAAATTTTTGAATTTTGGGATCGTTCCGAATCGATTGCTCTGTTTGGTTGCTGAGAAAATGCGGGAACAGTAACCAGGCTGGAATTTTGACTTTTGAGTTTTATGATGATTTGAGTTGTGGAAGAGAGGAACTTTTTTTGAGTTGAGCAACAATGGGGAAACAAAAACTTCTGAGCTAGCCTCCACTGTCTAACTTTTCGGCTTAGCTTGCGTTTTTTCGTTCATTGAATCGACCGCATTTTGATGATTTCGATTCTGAATATTTGATTGGTTTTATGCCAAATGGTGATGGAGTTAGCGTGAGGATCTTTAATTATTGAATTAGTTACGTATCCGAAATATGATCGTATTTTGGAGCGTTTCTTTGTCCATGCCTCACTGTTTGTTTGGTGATTTTGACTTTTTCATTACCATTTTTGGATAATGATAGTTTGGAACTGGGAGTTGAGGAGCATGAAGGGAAGGGTTAGTTATGTTTAGAGTTGTCCCACATCGGAAAATGACGCTTAGCCGTCATAGTTTACATATTCTTGGGCCTCTCCCTCTCCTATTGCTGATTGGATGCTCACGTTCTAATGAGCTTTATTGACATATTCATGGTTAATCAGTGAACTTTGGAGATTTGAAAGACAATTGGAACTTAGAGAAACAGAGGAGGAGGAAGGCGTTGTCGGAGTTCCTTTTAATGTACTCTCAATGTCTTAATATGCCCCTTGAGGGTTTAGAAACTTCATAATTTTTACATAGAAATGGGCATTGAATAACATTTACTAAGTAGTTGAATGTTATGGGGAAAATCATTAGCTATGGAATCCATAACAGCATTTAACGACTTTTCTTTCTCCAACATGATTTGATGTGTAATACTTTTTTATTGCTAATCAACAGATGATACCATGGCCATCTTAATGGCATTTCAATCACCGGAGTTGGAAATCTTGGGCTTCACAACAATATTTGGTAATGTCACCACAGAAGATGCCACTCGCAATGCCTTGCTTCTGGTACGTGCTCATATCTTTTGATTTCCATCTTCTTGTAATGACTTCGGGTCTGTCTGTCAATCCCATTGTTTTTTTAGTATGTTCGTGATCAATTACTGTTCTTAACGTGCAAAAGAATAGTGTGAGATCGCAGGGCATCCAGGTTTACCTGTGGCGGAGGGAAGTCCTGAGCCTCTAAAGGTAATATTTTGATATGTATTCCTTTAGCTGGCGTAGAACTTAGGTTAATCTTCGAGCATTCCTTTGAACATTACGCCTTTGTATTTGTGCATTGGAATTTTTTTGGCCCTTTTGTTTCATTTAAGCCCTATGCACCTCCTTTAGTTTTGTAATAAGCTAATAAGTAACTTCATTTTGTTTATCGTAACCAAGTTTTACTGTGGAAGTAGGGTGGAAGGCCATGTGTTGCCGACTTTATACATGGTTCTGATGGGTTGGGGAACTTGCATCTACCTCCTCCAAAAACAAAGAAAATTGAGAAGAATGCTGCTGAATTTTTAGTTGATATGGTCTCTGAATACCCTGGTGAAGTTTCTATACTGGCCCTAGGTCCCTTGACAAACTTAGCATTGGTAAGTTGAAGAATCCTTTTTACTTCTTTGTTTTGGTGTTGACTGGAGCTTCTGAGACTTATATCTTTACTTATTATGCGGATGTTTCTTTGCTTAGGCAGTCAAAAGGGATTCTTCATTCGCGAAACAGGTGAAAAGGGTGGTCGTACTTGGTGGTTCCTTCTTCACTCTTGGAAATGTAAATCCTGCTGCGGAAGCAAATGTATGTGCCACTGTGCATCCAACAAGTAAAAATAACGCTTCACCAAATTATTTCATGTTTTATTTAGAAGTAACTTTTTTCCTGAAAAAATTGCGGTATTTGTTTTCATCCCTCTTAGGATCTTAGCTTACTTTCGCTTGTATACTTGCATAACTGCCATTAACTGTTGAACACTGTTTACATTTACTTGTCAGTTTTATCTCAATAGTGTGGACATGAAGAATCCAATTTCTGACTTGCAGATTTATGGAGATCCAGAAGCAGCAGATGTTGTGTTTACGTCTGGGGCTAACATTACCGTTGTTGGAATAAACATTACGACCCAAGTGAAATTTACAGGTGCAACTTCCAGGCTTCCAGCTTACAGTTTGCTTAACTTTCCAGACCATATTCTCATCTGATGAGCTATTTCGCTGGAACTGTGACGTCCTAACTGACTTGATTATTGTATTGTGGTTTTAGATGATGACCTCCTTCAACTGCGGCAATCGAAAGGAAAGCATTCTCAGCTCATATGCGACACATGCAAATTCTACAGAGACTGGCATGTGAAATCTGATGGTGTTTATGGTAAACTTAAGATATAGCCCTATACTTTCCGGTTCAAAACTTCCCGTCTTTCTATTTTTATTTGATGTTCTATCTAAATGACTCTCTGCCGTATGTTTCAGGGATTTTCCTTCATGACCCTGTCAGTTTCGTAGCACTAGTCCGTCCTGATCTCTTTACGTACAAGAAGGGCGTTGTGAGGGTTGAGACTCAGGGTATCTGCACCGGGCATACACTGATGGATCAAGGACTAAAAAAGTATGTGCAGATTAGCGTGCTCTTATGAATTCTTATTTTATGCAAATGCTTCTCTACGAGTCTAATGATTTTACACTGTTACAGATGGAATACAAGCAATCCATGGACAGGCTATTCCCCTGTTGAAGTTGCTTGGACAGTGAATGTGGATGCAGTCCTTGATTATATAAGAAATCAGTTGATGAAATCGTGAAAGCTCGAAATGGAAGGTCAGGTGCTGCCCCTAGTTACCACTGAAAATACCCTAATGGCCATCTTCCTCTTCTCAGAGATGACCAAGCGCAGGCGCGAAGAGCGAGCAAGCCTACCATGAAACCTTGTGTTTATTTGAAATTGTAAAATGTTTTCTGTATGCTGTACAATTAGACCCTTAATGAAGTTATTTACGAGGAATAGTAAATTCCTTTCGATTTGCTGTGCAAAATATTCGATTCTGTTGCTATACGATTCCGCAGAAGTGTCTGCATTTGATTTTCCGTCTCAATTCGACACCTTTAATTACTCGGTGTGACGTAAAAGAAATTTATTTGTGTTTCCTCCCTAGCAAACCTGCATAAAAATGACACTTGAGCAGTAAAGCAGTGATCCGCAAGTAAACTATTTGGACTCCATTCTTGTAACTGTGACTGCCCAAGTGCGCTGTTTGGAGGTCCATCCATCCCTGCAACCAGTTGCTTTAAATAACCTGCCTGCACCATCTCTAGTGGTTAGGTGATGTTTCGCAGAGAAGTTTGAGGGAAGATTTATAAGTTTGACGGTTTACCAATTAGTACTACGTTCTAGTTGTATTTCTTTTCACTTGTAGTGAGAGGTCGTAGGTTCGAATATCTAGAATGACAAGTTTTAACCAATTTATTCACCCACCCACTTAGTGTATATATTAGGTAGGCATTTTTGCTCACCATCATAACTATAGTGTATGCTCACCATACACATCACCATCTGACACGTGTTATTTCAACTAACTCTGGTTAACTTTAATATTAAATGTTGTTTTTCCAATTTTGAATAAAAATTAACTATGGTTAAGTGAAAAAAAACACGTGTCAAATGCTAATGTGTATGGTGCGTGTTGGTTACGATGGGAGTGATGATGAAATCTTCAAGCTTGCTTCTTATTTTCAAAATTTCTACGTTGAGAGTTCAAGAGAGACTGATTATTATTCAGATAGTACAACTCTTCCAATTTGTGTGGAAGAGTTAGCTACAAGTTGTTTAGTTGACCAATGATTTGCTGGCTTATATCAACTGTACTCATTCCATTTCTGGGATTTTTATATTGTGGGTTTGTATGATTGTTAACAATTAGCTCCTTGACCAATATTTTGCTTCACAAAACAAAAACACGTTAGTTGCTAAAACCGATGGCAAATAATGTGCAATCTCACCAATCAAAAGTGCCAAAAGGGAAGAGTTAGCTACAAGTTGTTTAGTTGACCAATGATTTGCTGGCTTATATCATCTGTGCTCATTTAATTTCTGGGATTTTTATATTGTGGGTTTGTATGATTGTTAGCAATTAGCTCCTTGACCAATATTTTGCTTCACAAAACAAAAACACGTTAGTTGCTAAAACCAATGGCAAACAATGTGCAATCTCACCAATCAAAAGTGCCAAAAGGGTCCTTTATAACGAGAAATTTTTCATTATAACGGAAAACGGATGATACACCACTTGTTTTATTGAAAGTGGTAAAAAAATTTATTTTTTAAGTTATTAATTTTTAACACACATATCTCATCATTTATATAATGACACGTGGTGTACTATCCCGTATTCCGATTACAATGAAAAATCTCTACTTTATAACATCTCCAAGACCTCGAATTTCACCTTCCTTTATAGCAACGCAGCCATAATTTTTGCAGGCAGTACACAACTATATATTTCTATACCCTAAACTAAAATAATTGTAATAAATAAATAGTTTTAATTATAACGTTTCAATAGTGAAATATTATCATATCGTAATATAAAAAGAATATCTATTTATATGTATGAACCGAAGTATTGTGCCTCTTTTAAGTTTATATGACATAGTTTACAATAGTCTCACGTTGTGGAACATAGAAAACAAATAGACGAGTCCTAATACCAGTGTTCAAACTTTAAACCCTTCTACAACTACGAAAGGAAAATTAAAATTTATCATTAACCTTCACATATACATTAAAAAGATATTTTATTCATCTTTTCTTGATGAGGAATCCAGGAGGTTCATTCACTAGAAGACCTTTACCAAGCCGGCCCCGTCTTGTTTGGCAGATTATAGCCTTCAGACCAACCCAAAATGTTCATGTGCATAGGAATATTATTAGGCAGATTTATCATCTTGTTCTTGTTATTGTTTGTATGATGACATATTACATGATACATGTTAACTTATCATGTATTTTTAATAAGTTTGGAAATATGCATAATTAAAGAGTCACTATAGAATACTATATCGGATTTCGTATTGCCTGAAGAAGTTCAAGTTTTAATTGGAAATTTTGTAAGAAATTTATATATAATGTGTATTTTCCAATGAAATTCTTCTTTTGTTTTGGAAAATTGAGAGTTTGGACCACCAATTTCTTGGAATTATGAGATTTGGCTTTATTTATTTGGACCGAGAAAAAATTGATAAAAGAAAGCAAATTGCAATATCACCCCTAAACATTCACATATTTTATCATCAGCCACAGGTCGACAGCGACTATATAAAGCACTGATTTCTTCTATTCCTTCCATATCTTTATTAAATTTAAGTAGTGCGGCAAATCAAAGCTTCTTCTTTCATAGCCTACCATGAAATCACCTCCAACCCTCTTCCTCCTCCCTACTCTCTTTCTCTTTTACCTCCTCTCAGGTCTGCATACATGAGTTAATACTACGTGACTAAAGAAAATGGTTTACGCTCACTATTTTTCTTCTTATGCACATTCTGTTTATTTATGTCAATTGACTATCATTCGGTTTATTCAATCGAAAGATTAGAAATAAAGGAGGTTGTGCATAAGTAGAAATGGGTGAAAGAATTTGTTCCCAAATTTGATTACCTGTCTTTGTTTGTTTTGTTATAGGACAAAAAGGGGTGCTAGTTTCAGCTGCTCACCACCACCACCACCACCACCACCACCACCACCACCACCACCACCACCACCACACACATCGCCACCTATTTAATTGGCGGCCGACAAAGCTATTTGTTTTTGGAGACTCGTATGCTGACACAGGAAACAACAGAAAATCAGTGGCTACTTCTTGGAAACAACCGTATGGAATCACATTCCCGGGAAAACCCAGTGGCCGTTTCTCCGATGGCCGCGTCCTCACCGATTTCCTTGGTACCAACCCTCCTCTCTTATTCTCTCTAATCATGTGCAATTCTCTGCTTTTTGGTGCAAAGAGTGAAAGTAACATACTGTTCTTTTTCTTTGCTCAGTTCTTTGTTTAGAACCTATGCTTTAGTGCTCTCTTTAGTGATATATTATTGCTGTAAAATGGTACAGCGGTGGTGGGTTCCTCTTACTATAATGGCCTCTTTGGATGGTTTTCTTTTAATCTGTAATATTGTTGCACTATTGGGTAAGCTTTTTATTTTTATTGTTTGCTTTTAATCCACTTGTCAGGCCACCATCATGTAAATTCTTACCTTATCACATGAGCTAGCTCAACCTTTTGGAGTCTTGGATATTTTTCATCTGTATTATTGACTCTTAATCATGATTTTCTGTGTTAATTCTTTACCTTTTTTGCTTGAACCTTCCTTATCCTAAATCTGTCCCCATTGTCCCTTAAAGTTGTAAAACCATTCAAACTTACTTTATGTTCCTTCCAACAGTTATAATTTTGTTCATTTTCTCACTTTGATCAATCTGATATGTACTACAGTTGTGTTGTGAAGCAATAACTCTGTCCTTTAGCATAAAGATAATTAAAATGTTGCGTGTGTCCAGTAATTAAAAAATTCCATTAACTTTGGCGCCATGCAATCTTTTTACTAGAATAGTCTACTACGTTGTCGACCATGTAACATGATGTTGTGACAAATTCATATATAAGTTTGAGTAATGTTAGAGAGACTACATTTTAAAACCATATTAGCATATTACCTCTTGTGGCAAGTGTTGCATGCAACCAACATCCAATTTGATAAAAATATTAATTAACATGACATGTATACGTTACTTTCAATATCAGATAATATATATAAACTATAATACAAAATGTGGTCTCCCTAACATTTTCCTATATGTTTTTCTCCTTTCCTATAAGTTCTTCTCCATCTAGTTACCCAAGTCCAATTGAATGTGGTAACCAGCTTTGAGTCAAAATTAATTACTGAATATGTTAAAAGCCATAATTTAGAGAAAGCCCTTGAATATGTTTTGTGCACTTGGTTAACCAATTCACGTGAATAAATTGATGAGGTTATATTTCAAATTATAATATTAATACTCAATCTACGTGTTATAATATGCATAGATTTGTTGTACAATGATGCGGTATTCTATTACCACACTATAAGTTATCGAATATTTTATTACAATTTCTCTCTATGATTTTCTAACACACATGATATTGCAGCTAGGTTTATAGGAGTGAAGTCTCCAATACCATACAGATTTAGAAAAGTCGGGGTCAATCATTTGAAGTACGGAGTTAATTTCGCATATGGAGGCACAGGTGTTTTTAAAACCTTGGTTTTGGATCCCAACATGACAACCCAGATTGACTTCTTTCAGAAGCTCATAGAAAACGGCTCCATCTTCACTCCCAAAGATCTTCACTCCTCCGTCGCCCTCGTCACCGGTCCCGGCAACGACTACTCGACTTATGTCGCGAAAAATGGCTCTGTTCAGGTTAGCACGTATAACATTTTTTATCAAATAAAATCATCAAGAATCAATATTTCGTTTAAAAAATAATAGGGTATTTGTCCAATATAGTGACAGCAAAATTGCAAAAATTACACTCTCGAATAATTGTTGACCTAGTAACAAAGTCCCTAGTATAGTTCCCTTAATGTGAGTTTGATTGAAGAATGGTGGCAATTTAACTTTTAATAATAGGTCAAATTATTTTGTTACATGAAATCTTACTTGTATTTTAGATTTTAGTTGGAAGTAAAAGAATTGATGGACTTGTTGAAAAAAATAAGAGTTACACAAGTGTATTTGTAAAGAACCTTTATAATTATGTTATTATTCTACATATTGTACATATAAATTTTCACTTTGGCTTATAAATATTTTCACTTTGGGTATGGTGTTGAGTATGAGTAGGTTAGAGATCTAGAGATCTAGCGTTTGAAATTTTATTAATAAAAATAAAAAAAAATTAATATAAATAAAGGGATAGTGAATATTTTTTTTACTACAAACGATGTTCTACATTAATTTATACTAAGGGAGGGAGAAGAATTTGTACTCCGAACACAAAAAGTTGAAAAAGAATATCCTAGCCACCAAGATAATCAACCTCTTCTAAACGATTAAAAGTTTTTATTGGAAAAAGAAAAGATCATGGAAGCTGGTACGTAAGCATTTCAAAGAATGGGATTAGGTAGATGATCTTCAGAAAATACTGGCTTACGTAACTTTGTTCTCTAGCTCAAATCAGACAAATGAAGGGGGTAATGTGATGACACCAATTTTCAGTTTAAGTTATTTTTTCTTTGTTCTTTATCTTTTGTTTTGCCCTTTCACGCATCTCTTTCCTATCTCATTTCCAATATTTCTTTTATTTAAAACCAAAAGGAAAAACTAAAGAAATATTATAGGCATGTTATGAATTTTTTTGGCCAATTCAACGTTATTTTACAAATATTTTTTCGTACATAAACTCAACCTACATTTTATTTGTATTGAACTCCTCTTGCTTTTCAATTATCTGTGTATTATAGGGTTGGCAACCCTTCATCACATCAGTCGTGAATCAACTAACTGTGAACTTGAAACGTATTTATGCCTTGGGAGTGAGCAAAGTAGTTGTGACAGCTCTTCAACCTTTGGGATGTCTCCCTTCGAGGACGGCATCGTTTTCATTCCAACAATGCAATGGAACTGAGAACGCGCTAGTCGTTTTCCACAACCTTCTGTTGCAGCAAGCTGTGGCCAAGTTGAACAAAGAAACCAAGAATTCTTTTATTATTGTTGATCTTTATGCCTCGTTCATGTCGGTGTTCAAGAACAAAGGAGATCTAGGTGAGTACTATATAAGTAGTATATAATGTATATGTCTAATGACATTGTGATCTATTGAACCGTTAGCCTATCTTAATCTAAGTATTCAAGCACATAAATATCAAATGAATTGCTAATACGTGAAATCATCTTGTTCTCTTGAGCAGGAAGCATAAAGTTTGAGAACCCATTGAGGCCATGCTGCATTGGTATAAGCAGTGGGCATTTTTGTGGGAGTGTGGATGAAAGTGGTGCAAAGAAGTATACCATTTGTAAAAACCCGGAATCTGCATTCTTTTGGGACACTGCTCACCCTACCCAACAGGGTTGGCGTGCTGTGTATTCAGCTTTGCAAGCCACACTTGAACAACTCTATTAACTTTGTGCCAAGCTAGATCCAGTTTGTTTTAAATGCACTTTCTTCTTACGTGTCTTTGTACGTTATTCATTTGTATTAGTTCCTCTTCAAAGTCTTTTTTATTAATATAAGCCCACAAAGAATGATCGATCATGCTGAATGTTACAACGTCCTCAATGCCTGGACACACAAGTGGGAGACCAGATCACCGGTGTCACACGTCAGCACTCCTAGGCACTGACAGCTGCGGATCTAGTGTCCGCTGTTTATTGGCCACTTACAACAGAGCCAACGCCTCTTTTCGAAATAATTGACCATTGGTTGATTTAGTGTTAAGTACAAATACTTAGTGAGATAAGACTTGATTGTTGTTGTAGATTTGTTTTATATTTAATCACACTATGATCAATTTATAGCAGATGTAAAAGTATCTACTCTACAACCCTAATTTATAGCAGATCTAACACTTAATCCCATGATTTGTTAAAAAATATTTAACTTAGATATACGTAATTCCAAAACTCTGGAAAACTCATATATTTGTTCAAACATCCACCCAAAATTAACTTCTTCCTACAGTGTGATTGTATTGTTTTTGGATGGTTTTTGGTTGTCTAATTTTTCATACTTTGACGGATATATTTTTAAATTCAAATGTTCATTAAAAATTAAAATAAACCAAAAAGGTGAACATCACAAAAAAATGAGCTAAAACCTTGGTTTGATAAGCAGGTGCTACATTTTAGCAATAGAGAGTTAAGGATCTTAACATTTCAAAGTCGGATGTACTACTAATCACATTCATATTGTCCCCGTTACCCAAAAAAAAAAATCTTTAATGACAGAACGAACGCGTCACAAAAAGTGTTTAAAACACCAACATATGATCAAAACTTAAAAGCACCAACATCATCTCATATGAGGGAATTAATCATACTGCTAGTTGTTCAGACACTACTCAGAGCATACCAGAAAAAACAAGATGAGATGAAAATCTAGAAAACAGATATATTACAAATTTTTGTCACTGATGCAGGAAAACATATTACACTCATATGTATTAACCATTTGAGTGTATTAGTCTGACTTTGTCTCCCTTATTTATCTCATAGGTGACATAACTTATAAGTTTTCGTATTGGTGCAGGAAAACAGAAGATGCAAATCCGAAGGAAAACATTCAAGTTGTGTACTAATCTCATGAAGTTGGATAAAATGTAAAGAAAAAATTCAAGTTGCCTACTAAACTCGCAAATATACAACAAAACATAATCTTCACCATGAGAGAAGTATATATAGTTTAACACCATATCATACAAAATACCAAAAAGTGTTGTCCTAATGATACGATAATAAGTTTACAACACATAACAAAATTACCTGAATCCACATCGACAACAGTCCTTGGTTCCTTCTGATTGCTTTTAGCCTGGCATAAAATCATCCGGCTTCAAGCCAGGACAACACTAACAAGAGAAAACAAAACAAAAGGGACTTACAACACTCAATCTTATTAGACATACTGTTGTATGGCAGTTTTTCTCCAGGCCTGCTAGTGGATTTCTTTTTTCTCCTCCATGTAGAATGATCGCGATCGTCAATCACCTTGACACGAACTTTGCACTACATTCTCTTCTCAAACGCATATGAGAATTTAGATATGCAGAATGAATGAATGATATAAAATGCTTTAAAGAAATAAACGAATTAAGAGAATCCCATGGAACATTCTGCTTTGCAAGCCACACTTGAAGAATTCTATTTAACTTTGTTTTACATGCATTTCCTTCTTAATTAGGTGATTTTATATAAGTTATTCATTTGTAAGAAACTATCATTGTACGTTGAAATAATTTTTCCACTTGAAACCTTTTTTCTATTAATTCGTCCCCAAGACCTGCAATCTTTCTGCAATTGGGCTTTCCTCTTCAAGAATTTCCATACCAGACAATCGCACGCAACAGACAAACCATAACCCTAATTCTCGTTCATTAATCGATTTTTAAGCTTTCTAAAGCAAACATTGAAAGGCACCACACATGTACGTAGTTCTTGTTGTTAGCTCAAGCAATTAAACATTGAAAGGCCCCACATGGGTGGACTATAAGTTAAGATTTGGATAGATCAAGAGTCATTTCTTGCCAACATAAAAAAACACACTTTTGGAAGTTAAAAGGGAAGTGGCTAGAATTTATAAAGCGTTAGGTTACTACCTCTTTTATTGCCAATTGCTTTTAAGATAAAATCCCAACAATTTTTTTTTATCAAGGTTAGTTTGGTATTTTTCAGTGTAAATATATTATTGTATTGAAAAAATACTTAATTATGAATTTCAACATTTTTATATAGTGTAACCAGAAGTTTGAATTAAATTAGGCTCAGTCAATACTATTGTTTTTTTTTTTTTTGAACAAAATACTATTGTTTGTTAATCACGTCAGTTTATGTTTATATTTACAACTAGAATTGTAATCACAAATTGAGTATCGTAGAGCAAGTATGGTCGTTGGGCTTCACACGTGAGCCAACATGGCTTTGATACCATGAAAAAAATTGAGATTTCACCGTAAAATTAATGGTAGTATGAGAAGTTGCTTGACTGATCAATGTCCCTTTTCCATACTCTCAACACGCCCTCTCATATATAGTAAATTTTAAGCCTGACACGCAGACAACATAAATCGAGTAACGTGGAGGCACGTGAGTCGTTAGGCTCAACACATGAGGCAGCCTAATACCATTAATATAGAAGAAAAGTTTCGATCTGTGTCTCTGTATTGTACCTGTTCACAAAATGATGCGTAAACTATAAGCTGAACGCGCTAGCTTTATATACTTACTAGCTACATAGTTTAGATTCTTTAGAAACAAAGCAACTACATAACCACTGTTTATTACAAATGCTGACATTGGAAACAGGGTAAATAACTCTAAAGAAGATGTTGATAGAAATGTACGGAAGAGCTGTATATGGCCTGGGTTGCAAATTTATCGTTTAAAACCTTGTTTTTGTATAAATGTGAATAAGATGTTTGATAGAATTGTACAGAAGCAAGTTCTGCCAAAATTTCTGTTGGCCAAACCATTAGTAAAACAAAAAAGAAAAATAGAGTTCGTTTGTAAGTGCTTTTAAAATGAAAGTGTTTTTGGTGAAAATGTTTTAAAACCAATTCTTAATAAATAGGCAAGTAATCCTTAAAAACAGTGTTTTCTGGAAGAAACACATAACTCAAAGTACTTTTGGAACCCAAAAACATTTTTTCTAAAAACACTTTCAGTGATTTCAAAAGCACTTCCAAACGAGCATGTAATTAAAAGGTATCTTTCATTTGACCTTGCACTGTATATACACAGAATGAATGAGTGCATTATCGGAAATGAATCCTCTCCATATCCCTTTCACATAATCCTCCTTATCAAACAATCCAAACCCTTAAAATTTGATTCAACAATTGAAAACACGGTTCACTCTAAAAATTATAATAACTTTATCTTCATCTTCAGAACCTCGTATATTGAGCGAAAAATCCTAGACCACTTTCGTTTTTGTGAGGCCATCATTGGTCCCAAAAGCAATGATCTCTTAGTTTGATTCCAGGTCTTGTATATGCTTTCCACGTCTCAGTTCAACAAAATAGAGTATATCTATGAAGGGGGCTGACAACTTGAGAGAGCCCACATTCAAATCCATGTTTAGAGGTGCCCTTAAGTTATGATTGATTAAACACGTGGGGACACTTCTCATTTAATTTAGTGGTAATGGGAAGAATAATAATAGCTTTCATTTGAATTCTGTTATTCAAATCTACTTGCATCTTTGTCTTCTATTTGTTGTTATATTACATGTCATTTGAAAAATTATTATCTACCTAGTTCAGAAGTGACAAAATATTGCTCAACTGAGTCAGGTTAAGATTGAAGATACCCATCATGACCCAGCGGTATATATGACAAGGGAAATCAATAAAATCCCTATGTTAAAATTCACAAGAAAATAAGTTGAAGTCCATCAGCAATCTGGAATCCACCAAAAAATAGAGAAAATTCTAAATTTTAATTGATAATATTATAAATTGATTATGTAAATTAAACCTAAAAAAGCTACAAATCCGAATAGGAAAGAAAATAAACAAATAACAAATATATGGGGTTGAGGTTTTGGGGTGCTTTGGATCATTATTCCGTATTTGGCCTGTTATTTTATATGGGGTTGAGGTTAAAGGTTAAGGCTTTTGATGTTGGTTGTTCCCTTTAAATAGATTTGAAAAAGGGGAACTCTTGGATTTAACAAGAGCACTTAGTGAAGTTTTGTCTTAAACTAGGAGTCTTGTATAAGGGTTGAGGCTAAACTGCCCGTATGAAGAGCTATGGGCTAATTTAGTCCAGGACTCTGGGCTATATATGTTTCACTAAAGATTAATTTGTCATTTGTCACTTAATACTACGGTTTTGTGATATTTCTCTTTACTTGTAAATGAGATGTTTTAAGTTTGATTATTACCAAATGCTAATTTGAATTACATTATTGCTAGCCCATTGTGAGGCTAAGTCCACCCTCTTCACCTTAGTGTAGATAACATCGTTTGTTAAAAAAAATTTAATTTGTCATTTGATGCTAAATAACATTTTAACTTAAGCTAATTTGCATGCATTAAATATGCTCTAAGGTGTACAAATTTAGTAAGAGGTAGGACCTTTGGGTCTCCATGAGTATCAAAATTTTATCGTGTTCTCTCAAAAGGAAAAAAAATTGGTGACAAATTTGAAGTATGTGGTGATGTACTCTAATGGCCACCTTCAATGGAGAGGGTTAAAGGTCTAAAAACCATAAAATAGCCTAATTTGCTCAAAAACTCATCTCCAACTGATGGCTGAGTTATAATTCTGTGGAGCCCAGCAAGTCATTATTTGGCCAAAAGGGCGCTGGCCAAATGTAGCCCCTCTCTTAACCCTTTTTTGGGGTTCAGCTCCTCAGTTTGTTATAATTGATTCAAGTTTAACGACTAAATTTGAAAACATCCAAAGGTAATTTAATTATATTGAGGGGCTATATTTAACCCCTTCGGTTGGAGATAATATATGAGTATGGTCTGATACTGTTCATTTAAAAATAAGTTTTTGTAGGACTATAATTTTGAACGGAGCTATATTTAGCCTTCCGATTAGACATGACCTAATAACATCACATTTTGGCCTAGGCTAAGACCATCTCCAATGGTTTAGCTAAAAGCCAAATATTTTAGCCCGGAAAATTTAGCTTTTAACCCAGAAACAGCTTTTCTGCTCCAATCGTTCTGGCTTAAAATTTTAGCTCGGGATTATTAAAGAATGAACTTAGGCTTTTTTTTTTCTTAAATTAATTTTTTTTTTAAATAAATATGTAGACTATCGTAAATTAATTTTATGAACATTTTAATCTAAAAAAATTTAAATTCCGATAAATATTGAAAAATCACTAAATTTTCCACAAAGCAAGCCTTCAACTTTTACCAATCTTTCAACCCTGGGCTAACTTTCAATTCACCAACCATTCAACTTTTATCAATCATCCTCTATATAAACATATGTCCAATATTTGTTGATCACACAACCCTTCAACCTTCAATCATCCTCTATATTCACCAATCTTTCAACTTTCAAAGAGTTTTTTCCTAAAAATCCTCAATATCTCATCAATGGGTGATAGAAACTCATGCCAAGCATAAAGCAACATCTTCCTCACATGTCCAATTACGACCTCTAATATGCTCTCTTGCCATGTTGAACAATTTGGAAATGGAAAGAAATGGTAGAAAGATAAATTAGAAGAATTGTAAGAGAAAATTGAGTTTTGTGTGGATGTTTGAACAAATACATAGGTATTTATAGAGTTTTTGGGTGAATTTTGAGTTAAATAATTTTTTTTAATTATTTTAACCGTTGGATTTAAATTTGGACCGTTAGATCTTTTTTTTACCGTTAGATTTGATTATATTTGATCTCAGCCGTTGGATTCAATGTATTTTAAAATAACATATTCTAAAAAAATTAAATTTGAATCTGGACCGTTGGATCAACCAACGGTCCTTAAAGCCCAGCCATAGGATCAAAATTATAGCCGTTGGGTTTTTGTGGGTGGCTGACACACGCCTGATGGCGAGGCCCACCCCTGTCAGGAAACCTTTGCAAGCGCACCGTGTGGGGCGCATTGGAGAGTGGGCGGGCCGAGACTGGCCCAACAACCCGCGAGTCCACTCGCATGGGGGGAGGGGGGTATTTGGCCCAGCTTTGGCATTTGACATTTAGCCCAAAATTTTAGCATGGGTTGGAGAATGTTTGGGGGGGAATTTGGGGGAAATTTTAGCATTTAACCTACCATTAGAGATGGTCTAATATACATTGTAAGTATCATCACGTGTGCCAATATTTTCGTGAGATTTCCAAGTAAGCCTACATATAAGCAAAATAAACAGAGTCACACAAGTTGAGGTTATTCTTTTTGTTTCTTATGTTAGGTAGTTAAGATGTAACACAAATGGTTGAGAGATTGAGCATGATGTGAATTTTTTTAGTATGCTCGGAACATAATCAAATAAGTTATATATTATTATGCAAGTGGAGGTACACTTGGAAAAAAAATTCTTTCACTTGTAAATAATATACGGCGTCCCGCCTTGTATTTTGGAACATTTAAAAATCTCATGAGCATGACAAGCACCAAGTATCCAAAACTCTAACCTTAATTCCTATTTGGAACCATAATACACTGTTCTTAAATGAATTAAAGGCAAGGTGAGTCAAACTCATCACCTAACTAGCTAGGATTTGAGGTAGTACGTACGTAAATGAAAACCCTTAACAGTTAATACAATATTATTATTATTCATATTATCAATCATTATAGAACTTGTGGTTTCTCTCGTCTTGAGTATTCCCGTGGATTCTAGATTGTTATATTAAAGTTCTATGTGTGGCAAGCACTCAAGCTAGCATCTGGAAACATCAAAGCCCTTAACACAATATTATTATTTTTTCCTAATAGATAAACGATATGTATGAATAGCAACCATATATATATGACACTTGGAGCAAATAATTGAATTATGTGGACAAATAAAGCTGATGAAACTGAAAGTAACATGAAGCTATACGAAAAGGACTAGGCAGCAGCACACGTACATCCAGAAAGAAGCAGGAAGCTGCTGAATTTGGATACATATAATTGGGTTTGGAAAACAAACATAAAGTATATAGGCAGCTGCAGCTGTTCACAAAACAATAAGAAAAACGGCTTAGTGCTTAATCAAATTTAATATATAATCTTGTTCATCGCCATCCTCCAAGCCATCGATCATAACTTGACCCAATAAGAAGTTTCTGGGTGGTGGAGGTTTATGGTTATGGAGGTATCTAGAAACTAAAGAGTCAAAGAGAGATATAATGGCGCAATTGCATGATTAATAAAATTCAAATTCCCAGTCCAGGGGATTAGGGGGAGCAGAAAGGGTCCCATTTGTGTTCACCACTACTGGGCAGTAATCATCAGCAGGTGTTTACGAGAATATTACACGGCTCTTGTTGGAGTGACAGCATTATCCAAACTGCTTATAATTTTCCTTCTGCCCATAATTTTTTTTCTTATTGTCATGCTATGTTGTTAGTCAATTTGATAATAAAATATTGTTTTAGTTCAAATGAAAACCGATTAAGAATGAGCATAGAGTATGCATATTAACTAAGAGGTGACACACGTTAAAAGAAGTGTCACACTTCACAATTGCAAATCATCAGAAATACAAAGTTCTTGCATCCAACCAAGAGTAAAGATAACACTCACGTTAAAAGAAGTATCACATTTCACAACTACATACCATCATGAATGTGAAAATATCACATCCAACCAAGAGAAAAGATCGACACTTACAAAGACTAAATATTTTAAGCTGTAAAACTACTATAAGGGCACCATAAAGAAACGACTGTACTATTCTTTGATAATCTTACAATCATCGGCAAACTAAGAAGATTTCTATGAGTCACCCTCTAACAAATATGCACTCTTAATCCCTTGTCATCTGCATAAACTAAGAAACACAAAAACCACCGCCTGAGCTCTGAATAACATCCGCCACTTAGAGATTCGAGTTGAGCAGTGAATCGTAGACGCTACAAAAGTTGACCTCGACAGGGTGATCATAATGACCACAATCATAAATATTCTCATCAGCAGACCAAGAGAAATCATTATCTAAAAACTAGTCCTGAGGTTAATGATAAAATTTCATGGTGCCAACTGCTACCAATGGCAAGGTCAAAAGTTTTCATATAGATAGGACTTCCAAGTGGAAACACACGTCCAATTCAAACATGTGTACGGTTTTTCATGTCTTTATATTAAAGGGTAATGTTTATAAATCAGTTTCATCAATTCTTCCTTCTATCCTTAATTTATAATGATCTCTAGTGTTTGTTATCCTTCTGATGGTAATCAAGTTATTTTGTAACAATGAAAAATTGTATCGACATGAAGGAAACAATTATAATTGAAATGAATAGATTTGTATCTACCAAGACCAAAGTTAATTTTATATGTAAATAGTTCAAAAGAAATATATTGCTAGAGAATAGAATCCCACATTGGACATATCACAAAATAATATACAATTAGAGTTTTCACCTCTAATATTATCGAGGTCTTTTGTGATAAAACTCAACACATAGAAATAGATGAGTAAGTTAGGACAATACATGTGATATGTTAGTGGTGGACTATGCTATGCCTATAAAGTAATCACATATATCATGTAGGTATGAATTACCCCGACCTAGTTTAGATAAATTTTATATAACTATCATTTGCCAATACATACGCTCACATAAAGATTTTTCTTTTAGGCACACAACATAAATGTTGAAAGGCAGCAAAGGAAATGCGTACTATATAAAATTGTGAACTTTTAATGCTCTCTTTGTAGCAAAAGATTGCATGTCCTTTTTTCTCCGTTTCTCTAAGGTGATGAAGTCGCTTAGGTATATCATATATACAATAAATTGATTATCGTTCGATGAGTTTGATTTAATTTATCTACTATACAAGTCTCAAAACTTATAGTAATTTAATAGTAATTAATAAGGCGGTGAGAAAAATGCAGTCTTGTAAAATATGTCCCTGCATTAGGACACTGATGTTGAATACTGAATTATTAGGGTGATTGCCACTTCTCGTTACAGCACAGATTTTCTGTCTATATGACTGAAGCATGCATGAAAATTTAACGATATGTAAAAGAATTATGGATGCAGCAAAAATTGATGTAAGTTTACAAAAATGTGGAAAATGAATGCATCTCTACTCTCGAGCGACACCTCATTACGTGCCGCAATAAACTACACGAAAATGACATGCCATCAGCAACTTCAAATTCCAGCTGGGGTGCTCGTATGACGATCAACGTCACTAACACATTTAATTATGATCTATTATCTTCTTCTTTTTCGGTAAATGAGAATTTCAAGTTTTGATCGTAAGTCCTGACAAAGAAATATTAACATTATTCCAAAACAAAAGAACATAAGCTCGACAAACACACATCAGATAAATGAGCCATACCTTTTGCTGGTTACAAATAACTTGATATAGCTTTTATATTTTAATTTTAAGGATACTTTTGCAAAACTAACCCTTCCACCTAATGAAGATATTGATAAATTTATTATGGAATAATAAAAACGATTTACAGTGAACAAACTCAGGAAACACTTTTATAACATCCCGCATCGACCAATGGAAAAGGGGATGATGTGCCTTATATGTAGATGTCCACCTCCATATAGTACGAGGCCTTTTGAGAGCTCATTGGCTTCGGGTTCTGTAGGAACTCCGAAATTAAGCGAGAAAGGGGCCAGAGCATTCCCAGGATAGGTGACCCGCTGGAAAGTTCTGCTCGCGTGAGTTCCCAGAAACAAAACCGTGAGGGCGTGGTCGGGGCCCAAAGCGGACAATATCGTGCTACAACGGAGTCGAGCCCAGAATGTGGTGGAGCTCGGGTCGGGATGTGACAATTTGGTATTAGAGTCACTCTGTCGTGTGGTGCGAGTATGCCGACGAGGACGTCGAGCCCCTAAGGGGGAGGATTGTAACATCCCACATAGACCAATGGAGAGGGGGTGATGTGCCTTATATGTAGATGCCCACCTCCATATAACACGAGGTTTTTTGGGAGCTCACTTACTTCGGGTTCTGTAGGAACTCCGAAGTTAACCGAGAAAGGGGTCAAAGCATTCCCATGATGGGTGACCCACTGGAAAGTTCTGCTCACGTGAGTTCCCGGAAACAAAAACATGAGGGCGTGGTCAGGGCTCAAAGCGGACAATATCATGCTATGGCGAAGTCGAGCCCGAGATGTGGTGGAGCTCGGGTCAAGATGTGACAACTTCTATCGATTTTCATTGTCAAAGACCAAATGAGTAATCTCATAAATCATTTTAGCTAAAAGCCAGTTATTATATAGGTACCTTACTTACTTGGTAGTTCTATATCGTTATAGAGGAGGATCTTGACAGGGGCTAAATAGTTTATGGCTCAACTCACTCAAAGAATTAACCAATTAATCTCATGCGCCAACAGTGCACTTTATTTAGAAAAAAGAACGAATGATGCATGGCTAATTAATTCTCTATTATTGGATTAATAAAAATGTGCTAATTAGTTTTTTTAGATCAAAATAAATTTTCATTGAGAATGGTCAATGACTCATATGAGAAAACATGTCAAACATAAGTCCTTACTCTTTAGAGGCCGTCAATAGAAACATTACCACTTCTACAATTACAAACTTTCAAATATACAATACAATTTCTTAGGCACGGAAAAACCATTTACAACTAATAAAAAAGTTAACACACGACACTCGCAATTCGGAGAACTACCATAAAGGCCACAAGAAAAATATCGCACCATTCTTTGATGATTTACAATTGTCTGTAAAAGAATTACATCCTAAAAATGTCAATCTTCATTCTCATAGTCTCTTGTCAAGCACATAAACCACAAAACCACCATGTCATGTTTGAATTTTGAACAACATTTGTTGCTTTAAGATTCTAAATTGAGAAGTAAGTCATAACTGCTACAAAACTCTCCTAAACTTGTTACATTGTCGATACTTCTATTATATGTTTTAGACTATCAAATATCCAAAAGGTATCTACAATTTAGCGCGCACACACACATATACCCATATATTATATATATGTATAGTAGATTCGTACCCATATGGACCATACCAACACACTAATTTTTCCCCCAATTCAATTAGCTGTGTTGTTGCTCTTTTTTGACGACAAGAGTGGTCCAGTCCGCCTAATACTGTTGTTAGTTTGATTCTCATAAAATTAAAAAGGCCAGGCCAGTTCGTACAGACACGAATAAGTCCACGTGAGTGAACGTATTTTTCATACATTTTTCGTTTTGTGGACTCAGATCATCACAGTTTGCTCTCGTCTCACACGGGTTCTTCATGCTAAATATTTCTCACTTTCCATATTTCAATAATTTCTCTTTGGAAGTGTCGTACACAAAAAAAAAAAAAAAAAAACCACTGAACTAAAAATTAATATTTGCTTCTGTTTCTTATTTGTTTATATTTACTTTTAAAAGCACGAGCAAAAGGTGTGCGGAAATTATTTATGTGAAAAACCATCAAATCGCATATAAAATATCATGCCATCTTGTGATCTCTCTCATTACCAGTCTCTTCCATGTTCCATTCCTTGGTCATATTTCCAATGGAGTTTGAAGTTTCTGGGCTCTTGCAATTGTTTTACACCTTCATTTGCTTTCTTCTATTCTCTATGATCTTCAGCCTTTTCCTATTGAGATCAAAACTATGGTGCAGTTGTGAAATTTGTCAGACCTATCTCACCTCAAGCTGGTCTTTAGAATTCGTAAACCTTTGTGATTGGTATGCACATCTTCTTCAAGATTCTCCGAGCAAAACCATCCACATACATGTTCTAAGAAACACCATCACAGCCAACCCTGAAAACGTCGAGTACATGCTCAAAACTCGATTCGAAAACTACCCGAAAGGCAAACCCTTCTCTACAATCCTTGGCGACTTTCTAGGTCAAGGCATATTCAACGTGGACGGCCACTCATGGAGGTTTCAGAGGAAGATGGCAAGCCTCGAGCTCGATAGACACTCGGTACGATCGTACGCTTTCGAGATTGTCAATCACGAAATCGAGCACCGTCTCATCCCTCTCTTAACATCCGTTTGTTCTAATTCGGATGGTGGTAACGGAATAGTCCTCGATTTGCAAGACGTGTTCAAGAGATTCTCGTTCGACACCATATGCAAGTTCTCTTTCGGGTTGGACCCTATGTGCCTAGAGTTGTCACTGCCCTTGTCTGAATTCGCTGTCGCTTTCGACACGGCCTCGAAGTTGTCCGCCGAGAGAGCCATGACGCCATCTCCCATAATTTGGAAGATCAAGAGAATTTTAAATTTGGGGAGCGAGAAGCAACTTAAGGAATCCATAAATATGGTCAACGCTTTAGCCAAGGAGGTGATCGCCAAAAAGCGCGAATTGGGATTTTCAACCCAAAGAGATCTCTTGTCAAGATTCATGAGAAGTGTAGAAGATGAAGGCTACTTAAGAGACATTGTTATAAGTTTTCTATTGGCAGGGCGTGACACTATGGCGTCTGCTTTGACAAGTTTCTTTTGGCTCATGGGGACCCACCCGAACGCTGCGTCAGCAATTCGGTTGGAGACTGATAGAGTGCTTGGAATCAATCAGGGTCTCAAGAGCTTTGAGCAAATGCAAGAACTTCATTATTTACAAGCCGCAATTTATGAGAGCATGAGGCTCTACCCTCCTGTACAGTTTGATTCAAAGTTTTGTGAACAAGATGATGTTTTACCCGATGGCACGTTTGTGAGGAAAGGAACTAGGGTTACTTACCATCCGTACGCAATGGGTAGGATCCAGGAGAGTTGGGGCTCCGACTGCATGGAATTCAAGCCCAACAGATGGTTGAAGGATGGCGTTTTCTTCATGGAAAACCCTTTCAAGTACCCAATTTTTCAACCGGGACTTAGGGTTTGTCTGGGGAAAGAGATGGCTGTGATGGAGATGAAAACTGTTGTGCTTTCACTGCTGAGACGATTTAACATCGAACATGCAGCACACGAATCATGTCGTGTGCCGAAGTTCTCTCCTGGACTCACTGCGACCTTAAGCGGTGGGTTTCCAGTGCTGGTGAAAGAAAGGACTAGCACCACCATTGTGTCATGAGTCATGAATCATGATGGGTCATGACTCACGATGTGGTACATCTATTTTTGGTGCATGTTAGTATGGATCTACCAATGAAATAGGGGTGCGCAGTGTGACATGGATGAAACCAGGCCAACCTGTGGCTGAACTCAATGTGTACCATATGTAATTAACCAGAATGTCTGCTTTGGTGCGGTGTACGGTATTTATTTCGGTGTACAAGATGGTGGCAATGTAGCTGGCTTTTCTTGACCACTGTGCAAGTGGATACATATATATTCCTTCATGGAATAATTAGCTAAAGCTAGTGATGATTTGCTTTATCTATTTGTTTCGTTTTGTACGCAGAAAGCTGCACAGTATTATTTTTAAGAAACCTCCGCAGGAGGAAAATTTTAAAACAAGAATGTGGATGTGACTCGTGAGTACTCTTGATATATCGGAAGAAGTACACTTAATAATATAATATATATATATATATTATAATATTCTACTTCCTTGTTATGTATTCACTAAATTAGGGTACTTTGTTATTCTATGTGAATCCACAAAACCGCATACTCGCCAAAAGGGTATGGTGACTTTGGCTAACTAGGTTTCTAGTCCTACAAACGAAACGATCTTTTTGATAAGGTGTTTTATTCAATATACCTTATAGCCAAAACTGTCCATTTGAAATCCAATAGTGAAAACTAAGAAATAAAAGTGCAATCATTTTTTAATAACAGATGCATTCTCTAAACACTGTCACATGGCAAAAAAATAAAAATAAAAAATCGTCTAGCAATATTTGAAGTTCTCTTTTTACAAATGACGCATTTCAAGTAAAATTTTGTTAATTTCTCTCACACGCCTTTATAATGCTCATGAAAACTTTTCTAGTCTCTCCTATATGTATAATTTTTGTGATATCAAATTTTGGTACTTGACCTTAATTGAAATTTAGAAAATTTTCAACCAAACATAGCATTGCAAAAGTGCGCTCTTTGTAAAATTCTAAGACAAGAGGAACAAAAAACAAATAATAGGAAGAAAGACAAAAAAAAAAAAAAAAAAAAAAACAAAGCCGTTGGGCAGTTGGAACGTTGGTCCCAACTTATGAAGTGGAAAGTAAATATACTACAAAATATGTGACAAGTCCACAAGGCGTTCACATGTGCCTTCCTTGGCTCCCACTACATCATATGTCATACTCAGTCAATTTGTACCACGAGGGCTGCAGTTTTCTGTCTTCCTTTTGCACATGATTTTTGTGTGGCCTCTTTGCATTGCATATATTTTGCTAAATGTGTCAGCAGCATGCAATATGTCCCAATTGATTCTCAGGTGAATGAACAACGATTTTGTCACAATTGGGTTACTGTAACAATTATGTTTGCGAAGGTTTGGAATTTGCTGTAAAGTTGGCTTTCGATCGTGTGATTTGTGAAGGATACTTCACCTATGGGAAGAGTAATTATTGGTGACGTTAAATTGTAGCTAGCTCTTTACTCAGGTATCCAATTCACGTTGCATATTAAGCGAGAGGCCAATAACGTGACACATCGCTTAATTAGCTCTGTTTCTTTGTATACTAAAGTATGAGCATAATAGCTGTAAACATAAATTAATGAGAAGGATCCGGAGAATGTTTATTTGATTAAATTCAAAAACGTGTGCAAACGCATTGCGCGACGAAGCAAGTGTTTAGGTGAAAGCTCCAACATTTCCATTTTTGATTTAGTTTGAGGGGTTGTTTGATATTATTTAGAGTGTTTTTCTTATGAATGATGATTGTAGCTAAGGTCAAGTTCCATCACTCTCCTCGTTTTTAGTTTTAATGTTCCACCGCAGATTCATAAAAAAGAAAGAAGTATTTTTGCATGGTTTAGTTTGAGGGGTTGTCTGATATTATTTAGAGTGTTTTTCTTATGACCAAGCCGCTAATGTTGTCATTTTTTTTCGTGAAGAGTCTAATCCAACCCGCAAGCGGCATTTCTATATTATTAAGTGGGTTAAAATTTAATGTATTTCAAAAAAAAAAAAACTTTCTGAATATCTATTGGTAATTAACATGGTTAGTTCATGTGATTAGTATTTTTTTTTTCTTCAAAAGAACTAGCTAATGGTATCACCACTGCAGTCCACTCTTTCGGAACTTAAAAAAACTCATAGAGATATTTCAATTTTTTTCTCCAATCATTATCGTGTGATTCACCAGCACCTCAATATGTGACTATAATTCATGCCGCTAGAATATGACTCGTTTCTTTTATGTTGCCTCTTAGGCCGGCAGTAAAGAAATTGATTTGTCATAGCTCCACTTGTGATCGTAACAAAATAATCATGTCATTAAAGTTAGTTGAAAATCAACCTATATATATCCATTCTCAAAAAAAATCTTGTTAGAAAACTAATCTGTGTATCCATTCAAGCAAATTAGTCCCCTTTTCTTGGCGGGGATCTCTCAAATCTTGCATCTTCGTGTGAAATAATTTTAAAAGCCTATAAAGAGGAGCATAGATGTAGGTCCATTCTAAGATTTTGTGGGCATATAAATTTGGTTACAATACTTACATATATTTAATACAATCCTTATATATATATATATATATATATATGTGTATATATATTTAAAAGTGCAATTCATTTTTGGTTCCAAATGAGGTTAGGACCAGACCTTTGTGGCCATGCCAAGATTCCACAACAAAAAGGTGCAAGCAAAACTTGTCTGCTAATGTTTCACAAAATGACTTTTGAAGAATTGTTTTGTAAATTCATAGGATTTTACACTAAATTCATAGTTTTTTTTTTTAAGAAAACTACGAAAACGTGTCTGGTACTAATATAAAAGTGTCAAAAAATAATAAATTCATGTTTCCTAGTAGAGTAATACTAAGTAGATTAAATTTGCAAACTAAATGATGTGTCACCAATAAGAAATAAGCATGTTAATCAATATTTAAATGATAATCCAATTATCAAGTTTCATGTCAATTAGTTTACAAAATTTAGACTACAAATGTGGTCTCCCTAGCATTATCATTGGTAGTAATGTTCGTGTAATCTAAACCACATATTAATAAAACTCTTTTTGTCAAACCAAAGAGGGTGAAAAGACATTTTTATCTTCTATTACAACAAAAAAGTTAAGGACGGAAATGTAATTTCACAAAAGCAAAATTTTGTTGTATCATGTCTAATTTTTTTTTAAAAAGTAAAAAATAAACCTCTCTCCCTCTCTCCTACTCCCATGTTCTCTCTGGCTCTCTTCCTCTCTCTTTTAATTTTAAAAACAAAAGTAAAGTATTTCACACACACTTTGTGTGTGGGCATGTACTAGCATAATTTTAAGATAGTGGTAGTGGTGGTTGAAGTGGTGGTTGGGGTGGTGGTAGTGGTGACAAGATATATGTGGTGGCTAGAGTGGGGTAAGAGGCAATGGTAGAGACAGTGGTGGTGGCAACAACGACGACAATGGTGACAGGGGGTTGTTGTGTTAACAATAACAATGGTTGTGAGAGGGTGATGGTGACGGCGGTGACAATGGTGATACGGGGTTGTTATGTTAACAATGGTTGTAAGAGGATGGATGTGAAAATTGTTGTTAGGAGGTGGCGGGGATGACCAAGGTGGTTGTGGCCATGGTGAGGGTGATAGTGGTAGAGAATGTGTGAGGGTTGTTGTGAGGATGGTGGTGAAAGGTGGTGGCAGACATTTTTATTTTACAACATTTTTTTAGTCAATGTTTTGAAATAAATATTGGCAACGTTTGCTTAATGAAATGCTGCATTTCTTTGGCTTTATTTGGTATTCTTCTTCGCTTGTAAGTGAGAGGTTTTAGGTTACGCTTCTTTTAGTACTACGGTTTAGTAGTATTCATCTTCACTTGTAAGTGAGAGGTTTTAGGTTCCATTCTCGCCAAAGGCGAATTTGAACCACATTATTGCTAACTCATTATGAGGCTAAGCCCATCTCCTTTCGCTCAGTGTAGATAACATCGTTTGTTAAAAAAATTAGGACAAAACCAGTTTTTCATTAATTATAACACCTTTCTCGCGTTACAAACGATCTTTGTTATTACAACCGATCATGCCCTCAAAATCTAGTTCAAGAAACCCCAAACTCCATCAATTTCGAATCCAAATCTAGTTCAAGGGTCGCCGGTGTAATTAGTGGCAAACAGAAATTGGGGTGGGTGGGGGAGTTTTTTCTTCTTGTTAAATAAAAAGAAGGGGATGCAACATGAGGATTTCTCAGGAGGTGGGCTCGAAATACCGAAATCCGAAAAAATCGAAATGTTCGTCTAAAAAACCGAAACGAAAAAACCGAACCAAACTTTGAAGAAACCAAACCAAACCAAACCAAATAGAACTCAAAGAAGTCAAACCGAATCGAAAACACCATTGTTTTGAAAATTAGGGTTTTTGCTAATCCTTCTCAAGTTACCAAATGAACTAATGGGTGCTAAATCTTGGTCATTATTTAGTAACATGAATTGGCCTAATGCATATGTTGTGATCTATTGGCTTTTTAGTGTGGAAAGTAGTAGATTTAGTGAAATTTAGCGTTGGAGTCTAAAAGGTTAACTCCTTGTTATGATTTTTTTAGATTTTATTTTTTACTCTTTTAAGAACCAACCAGGTTTTATTAATAAAAACCAAACAAAATCAAATCGAATTGTAGAAAATCAAAGCGAAATCAAACCGAACTGAATATAACCGAATCAAACAGTAATTTCGGTTTAATTTTTTATTTTAGCTAAAAACTAAACTAAAATAATCCGAACTCACCCCTAGGTGGGAGAGTTTGGTGGCTATTGGCTCCGAAACGCGAATATTGCAATGGAGGAGGAAGTGGAAGTCGAACCTCCACTCGCGGTCCTATTGGCTCCGAAACGCGGGAAAACAACCAAGACCAAGCGAAAAACCCAAGCAGCAACAACATCCACTGATCAGAACCCAGACCCAGACCCGGAGCCAGTTCGAATCGACCCGGAGCCTGTCGGATTGAGCCGGAGGGAGTTCGAATTGAGCCGGAGACAGTTCGAATCGGGGAAGAAGGCTCGAGGAATGGGCCTAGGGTTAGTGTTTCCATGTTCGACGACTCGGTGGAGAATCACTTCAGAGTTATGGACACCATTGCCAAGCTCTGCGGCGAGGCGGAGGAGGATGGCGGTGTCGAAGATGGCGAGATTCAACGCTTATCGTCCTCCGTTACCTTCCTAAGGTAATAAGAAATCAAATGCCTCTCTGTTGTTAGTGTTTTTGTTGCTTAATTTTGCAAAGAAACGTTTTTTCTTTTGTGTTCATCGTAAAGAAACGTTTTTGTTTGTTATGATGATTGTAAAGAAACGATTTTGTTGAAGGGAATGGGCGGATTTTAAGTACGGACCTCGAGATGTTCGATTTGCTTGTGGAGTTGGAAGTCCTGAGGGGGAGGATGTCGTCGGCGGGATAAACTTGCGGCAATTTTCTTCTGCAACAGTTCCTAAGGTTATATATTCGAATTCGAATTTATGGTCGGTTTGCCTCTAATAGTTTTGCAAAGAATAAGCTGTTGTAATGTCTCTCATTTTCGTATGAGAAACAAAATTTGGCATTTGATCTAATTTTGCGGTTTACATGTTAATGCAGAACGAGGCACTTTCTGGGGACGCACCATCTCCGGAGTTGAGGTACGTGAATTGGCATTAGCAATGAGGCACTTTGTGATGATTAAGTTGTTTCGTGCTTGTGTTTCAAAGTTCTTGGAGATTGTTGCTTTCGTTGTTTTAATAAATTCAAATTTAAACTTGATGTTAGTCTTGTATATTGGATTTTCACTGCCACCTTAACAAGCACTGATATATATCTTCTAATGTCCATTATACATTTTTGCAGCCAAGACTTTGTGATGTATGTTGGAGGGCCTGTTTGGCCGTTGGATTGGTGTCCTAGAGTCCATCGAAGTAGCGATGATCATCCAAAATGCGAGGTACATGGTCTTTTTGAGGCCCTTCCTTCTTTTATTCTTGTCAAGGTCTGTTACTTTAAGGGTCTACAGCCTTCGCTACTTCTCATAGAAGGAAATGTGATGTGATAACTTTTGCTTTTTACAAAGTTATTTTTGTAATATTTGACGTTAACATTCTCGATCATTAGTGAATCGTGATAACTACTTCAACAGATTCCTTCAGAATATTAAGTGCCTTAAATAGTGAACTCTGAAATTTTAGTTTTGAGCAATGTAGGAAACTTCCCTTGACTAGTTTTCTCTCAAATGGATGAGAAGTCCCTTTTAGGTGATTCTTAGTGTGGTTTTTCATCTTGAGGCTTTCTTGGGTTCAGTTTCTTATGTTTACGTCATTAAATTCACATTATTTTATTAGTCATGCTAGCAAGTTTGAGGCCAATGCCAAATATGTTAGCTTAAATCTTAAATACACATACATTTTGGAAGAGTTGGAACTTTGATGTTGGACCATAGTGATAATTCGTTTTCCTTATCATGAAAAGATACAAAGGCTTAGGACTAGAGTTCAAACGTTTATGCTACTCTTTGTGTTATTGTCAGCAACATTTGTAAAATTAGTGAGGTTTATACAACTTAGAGAACTTTTACCATGTTAAAGTAGTTCAAGTCTTCTATATTATGACAACGTTATCATCACCATACTTTTGCAGTTTATTGCCGTAGCTGCTCATCCTCCTGGATCTTCTTATCACAAATTAGGCGAGCCACTGACTGGAAGAGGAGCCATTCAGATATGGTGTCTTTTAAATGTTGGTGTAAATAAGGAAGACATACATTCAGTAGTAGAAAAGCCAAAGCAGGGGAGTAAGAACAACGGAGCCAGACAAGAAAAATCAACTGAACCAAAGAAGCCTTTAGGGAGGCCTAGAAAGAAGCCAATAGAAGAAAAATCAACTGAACCAAAGAGGCCCAGAGGAAGGCCTAGAAAGAAGCCAATTGAAGAATCTGCTGACAAAGAGGCCACAGAAGAAAAATCAACTCGACCAAAGAGGCCTAGAGGAAGACCTACAATGTATGCAACAGAAGATTATGTTGACAACTTGGATGAAAGCAATAATTATGTTGAGGTTCCTGCCATTGAATATCCAGAGGGATCACTAGAGTTGCCTTCTACGGATTGTGCTCCTGAAAATACTCATGTGCATGCTGTACAAGAAGATCATGGTAAAAAACGAAAGAGTTACAAACATGTGGCATTTGCATCTGATCCAGCTCGGAAATCACGTGTTCGGAGGAGAAAATTAAATAGTATCGAAAGTGCAGGGAGTGATAACAGTGATACATGTCCACCGTTGTCGAATCAAGATGGGGAGAAAATATCATTTGTTTCAGATCATCATACACAGCAGAATTCAGGACAGGTTCCTCGTAACAGTTATGCATGTCCACCTTCGTTGAATCAAGATGGGGAGAAGGGACCTTTTAAATGCACAGTCAAGATAATATTTGAGTACAGTTGTTTACAAATCATCACTAGCTAAATGACTTTGTGTTCCACTATCTCATCATACTTATCCTGGACCTTTTAAATGCAGGTGGGATGTTCCTATTCCTCGTGCGATTGAAGTCATTTATTCTTCTTCATGTGGTGAGGGCACTGATCCTCGCTTTGTAAAATTAGCGCCAGTTTTCAGATGCTCAATGTTGAAGTGTGGTGGTGAAAAGAGGTACCCCGAAAGTATATTCCTCATTTGTTGACAATAATTTGGAAATTTTCTTAGATTGCCATGTAATTGAGAGCATCATTTCCAATATTTTTTTTATAACTATAAAATATCAGAACTTCCCCAGCTTATTTTGATTGCTGTATAAGATTCCCGTAGGCAGATATCATCAGTGGAGAACTATTTCTTTTGCTGCATAATCTTGTAGAATATTCATGGGTTTCTCACTGCATTCAGATGTCTCTTTTGACCATAATATGTGACATTATATGATTCACTGGAAATTTGAAATCCATTGCTTTGTTTAACAGCATCCTTCTTACCGTGGAATGGTCACCTTCACCACCTCATGATTACCTACTTGTTGGATGCCATGATGGAACTGTAATTTTCTTGCACCTCGTTCTTCAATGTTTCTTTAATATATTTTCCTTATAGACTTTTATCATGCTTTTGCATAGTTTTGAGTAAGATTTCATGTTAACTTGATGAACGATTTCCGTAGAAGGATAAGTACCCAATGGGCAACCTTGTGGTTATTGTGCAATCTGATGGATTAATGCTAAACATTTCGTGTATCTGTTCTTGAATTTGCGAGTTTCATCTGCTCCATCCCACCTCAGCTCCAGTTGGAAGGAGTCTCTTTCTTGAGTTATTGTTCTTTTTTTTCTTGATATTGTAACTAAAGAAGTTTTCGATAATGCAGGTTGCTTTATGGAAGTTTTCAGCAAGTAATGCATCTCAAGGTATGGCTAACAGAGAACCTAAAAAATGTAGATATGGTTTTACATTTGTGTTGGAGTTGTGACTTTTAACTTCATTAGTAAGTAAAAGAATGTCAGCTTCAATTCTCCACTTGTTGTTCAGCAGATACAAGGCCTTTACTTTGCTTCAGAGCAGATACAAATCCAATTATGGCACTTGCTTGGGCCCCGGCTGAAAGGTAAGCTATGTTGGAAATCAATTTTATGTACTTTTTTTGTAGTACTTCAGTCTTCTTCTGAAGTTCCGTGCGGGTATGGGTGTTGTAATGGTTGTTTTGAATGTCACTAAATTATGATATAGGGCATAGAGATTGCTATTTCAGGCTCTTTTTTATTTGTTATATCAATTTTATATTTATTCATTCAGATATGTGAAATGCAACTGTGTACAGTAATTCAGAGGTGTTAATCTTATAGCTGCTGCTGGACATGGAGGCCTAAAATTTTGGGACCTGTGGTAAGTATAATGGCTTGTTTTTTCTTACACTTGTGTAGTTTCTCCTGCTTTATAGTTAGTTAAATGCTTGCGGTTTTCAGTGGAAATTTCATTTCATAATAATATGTTTAACTTTTGGTTTTGCAGCGATCCATTCCGTCCGTTGTGGGACCTCGATCATTTACCAAGGTTCATATATAGTCTGAATTGGCTTCCAGATCCAAGGTACTCACAATCTTTCTGTCTGAAACATGTGTAACTATCTGGTTGGTGTGCATATGTACACGTGTATTCTATACTTTTTAGTTTTAGAGGGTGTTGTGTTTTTTTTTTTTATGGTAGGTGTGTTATTTTATCCTTTGATGATGGAACAATGAAAGCTATCAGCTTGGTGAAGGCTGCATCCGATGACCCTGTAACAGGAAGGGTTGGAACAAAATAACCGGGTCTGCATAATCTCAGTTGTTTGCCCTTTGCTATCTGGAGTGTTCGTGCATCGCAATTAACAGGTCTTCCTTGTGCTTATCTATCTGGAGTGGTATTTCAGTTAATTACAAATGTGTGCATAATGCATATATATATATGATTATGTCAGAGTTGACCATAAGGGTACATATCAGTATGGCCCAATGGCAAATAGCTCAACCGTCTGCAACCTGGTGCTGAATTCAGTGCACTGAAAGAACCATACCCACACGAAAAATGGCCTTATTTTTCTTTGTAAGGAAAAGAAATAGAAAATTTATATATAGTACCTGGATCTCTGAGCTTCAGTAGTCTCCACTGCTGAATTTACATAAACATACTGTTCATAAGATTAGATAGATAATATGAAGTAGTATCCGCTCATTTCTTCTAATTTTCCTTGTTTGGACTTATTCCTCACGCGATTGAAACTGCATAAGGGTTGGCTACTGAATTCTAAATTTTTTTGGGAAAGTGTTGCTGTGTCTGAAATTCCTATTCTCCCTTGATGCTTAGCCTCCTGTCGGCCAAGAATTTTAAATCACTGTCATTGACCATAAATTTCACACAGCGAGCATGCTACTCATATCTGTGGCAGTGCCTGCAATTTTTTAAAAATGAACTTTGTGAGACGGAAGTGTTGTCTGGATTGACCATGACAGCAGTGGGATTTCTCAGTGTAACTTCTGATTCCAGCATTTTTTAATATCCTCTAATTGGAGAACTCCACTTTCAAATCTCAGGTATGGTTGCATATTGTGGTGCAGACGGAACTGTTCTCCGCTTCCAGGTGAGTTTTAACTTCTTCCGTTGATATCACTTTATCAGACGTTCCTTATCTTTCTTGTAGATATGCTTAACATCACTTTTCAGTTATGGAGGTAAATCTTGAGTTATGGACACTCTGACACTGTATGACCGTGTCTAAATTTCTAGTAACATCAGACATGCAGCAACTGGTTAGAGGAATTTGGGGCACATCGAGTACCTTTTCCTTCCCAAAGGAATGAAGGATCTACTTTGTTAAAGATTAGACGGTTTCTAGTTTCTTCACTGATAGATTTAGTTACATTTGGTTATTGAGAGGAGGAGGGTGGGTGGGTGGGTGGGTGGGGACGTTTTTGGGATATGCAGATCGAACTTGTCAGTTTAGATTAGATGGTCGACATTTTTCTTTTTTTAACTAAATAGCGAGTATCATTAACAAAGAACCGAGCAGGTTTTGTCTAGTCTTTTTTGTTCTCATGAACTCATGGTTTCTGCATGATGCTTGGACCCCTTTTTTGTTGCGAAGGCTGATGCTAGGATTTGGTAATTGATACAAATGAACTGCAAGTTGTTATATACTTAAATGTTTCGTTTTTGTTTTCATATAATCAGCTTACAACCAAATCTCTGGAGAAAGATCCTCGACGGAACAGAGCCCCACATTTTCTGTCTGTGTCATTGACAATGGAGGAATCTGCTATAACCATCAATACTCCGGTATCAAATTCCCCTTTCCCACTGAAGGTAGTTCGCAACAATGCCGAGTCAAAGAAAGTGAAAACTACTAATGATAAGACGGCAAAGGATAACACACCGGAAGATCAAAGTTTAGGTAAAGCTTTGTCAATTGCGTAACCCCCGACATTTTCTTTAATCACCCTATGTTCTCAGTTCCATCTTTTGGAATGTTCAATCAAATTGTCTCTTTGTTGCAGCTCTTTGTTTTGGTGATGATCCCTGTATTGAATCGGACGCTGGGGGAAAATTGGCATCTCTCAAAAGCCAAAAAACGCAGAAATCCAAGTCCAGCATGAAAACGCCAGATGATGACCGGGCAATGGTATGCATAGATGAAGAGCCGACTAATACGCAGGAACAAGAAACTGGGGTGGCTTCTCTCGAAAGCAAAAAAGCAAAGAAATCAAAGTCCAGTAAGAAAAAGCCAGATGATGACCAAGTATCGGTATGCATGGATGAAGAGCCGACTAATCGAGAAGAAGAAACCGTGAAAGAGCCTGAAGTTTTTCCTGCCAAAATAGTAGCAATGCATAGAGTGAGATGGAACACGAACATGGGTAGTGAGAGATGGCTGTGTTATGGAGGGGCAGCCGGAATTGTTCGTTGTCAAGAGATTGTTTTGTCCGACGTCGATAAGGCGTGGACAGCAAAGAGATGAGAAGCCATGTTTCTTGTATATAGTTGTGTCTGTAAAAAGGAAAAGAGAGAACGAAATTAATCTATGAAACAGAGAAGTAATCAAATTTTGAGTTAGTTAATGCCATTTCTTCGAATGTTACTATTACCATTTACCACCGAAAGCGAGGGGCTGCACCGTCGACGGAAGTCCCCCGTGCGCTCGTAAGCAACTTATGCTAGCAGATTTCTTTGGGAGCTCTTTCAACATCGAAAAGAAAAGTATCATCAGGCTAAAAGTTAATAGGTACAGGCACTTATAAAATTAAAAGGAAAATTAACGAAAAGTTCGCAAAAATTTAGTTTTAATGAAAATGACAAAATAAATATATAAGTGAATAGTATCAAGAGTAACTTTTCAAGGTAAAAATGTCCTTAACATTAAAAGTGAACAGTATCGAGAGTGTTTCATTAAGATTCTCATTAATTAATTAGAGTTTCTGTTATGAGGAACTAGCTTATCTTTTAGTTCTGTGCAGAATAACTAATAGTTAACATTCTAGTCTTGCGTTAAGATAATACTAGCAATTGCACACGTGTTATGCACGTGCTTATTAAAAATTTGAAAATAAAACTTATAAAGTGAGAAAATATAAAATAATCGCTAAAGCTTTTTGGTGACGACCTTCAACAATTTTTTGTTGCAGAAGAAGTTTCATAGCTTTAACGACTGTTTTTGGATAACTATTTTGTCAATAAAAGTTTATTTTATTTGGGAGAAAAACATGGAAGAGAAAATGAAGGCAACTGATTTGGTTACCTGATTGTGAGACTTTGAAAAAAAATGTAAAATTATTGTTTTTAATTTACTATATTGCCCATAACTTTTATTTTGGTTATTTTTCTTTAGTTCTGTTCATCATTCCGACAAGGAGTGGTAAATATCCTGAAGCTAGCTATAAGATAATTTATATGCATTTGATGTTTGTAGCTAGCTAACCACCTTAACTACATACCCTCCCAAGATCCAAAATCCAAGCCACCAAACTCTCAGACTTATTTGGACTAAAACAGCGGTCCCTTATTCTTTGTTCAACACAGACAAACCAGCTCATTTCACTCTCACTCCCCTCACCATATTTTGCGCAGAGAGAGAGAGAGAGAGAATGCATTGAGAAGAAGATGCACTGTCAGTTATGAAGCTCTCTCCTCTTCTTCTATTTATAGCAAATTAATCAGCCCTTTCACTTGTGTGTTTGACAGAGAGACAAAAAACACACACACGCACTGATTTAGCAAATTGATATACAATGAGGATGTTACAAAATCTACTGGTGATTCTTGTATTCAGTACTTATTTAGTAGCCACGTTGGGTGAAGGAATACGTGAGGATGGCGACGATGGTAGGAAGGTACGAATGTTCCAGACGATAATATTTTCCATTCCTTTCGGCAGTTCTTCATCATTTTGTGCAACAACGTTATCATGTTACATTGTCAGAATGTAAATTAAGATAATATGATATTCAAATGTGACAATGTATCAAAGTGATTTGGAATTGTACTTCTAACAGCCTTACATTGTGTACATGGGAGAACTGCCAGCACCAGAAATTTCCGTCATGAGCAGACACCATAACCTGCTCGCGCAAGCGATCGGAGAGTAATGACCAGCTTCTTCCAACCATTTTTTTTCAAATTTTTATATACGGAGCTATTCTTGAGGATCACCGAACATTTTCCTTTCAAATTTCAGTGTCTTAGTGGCCAGAGAATCAAGAATTCATAGTTACGGAAGGAGTTTCAATGGGTTCGTAGCAAGATTGTTGCCACATGAAGCACAGGCACTCTCAGGTTCTTAGAAATATAAGTGAATAAATAAGTAAACAAATGATGCTACCCTAATTAGGTCTCGAATTATTATCCAAATCATTAGGCACTGCTATTTATATGTTTTATGATTTTCTGTGATTTGTAGATGATGATAGTGTTGTGTCAGTGTTCCCAAACACCGTGCGCAAACTTCATACAACAAGGTCATGGGATTACCTAGGGTTGCCTTTGAAATCAACGAAAAGGAACTCTCAGATAGAAAGCAATACCATAGTGGGTGTGTTGGATTCAGGTTGGTATAATCTGCCATTCTTTTCCCTCTTTTCTTTTATTGATAGAACCGTCTTTTAAGAGATTTGAACTCCGTACTAAACGTCATTGAACTAAATGATCATCAATTCATCGGTGTGTTCTGTTATTCCGATTGAAAGACAATAGCAAAAGAAACAAAGTTGAAAAATTGTGAAACAAAATATTTGTAACCTTTTCAAACTCTGTGTGCATTAGGAATTTACATGCAGGCTCCCAGTTTCAACGATAAAGGCTACGGACCACCCCCAGCTAAATGGAAAGGCAAATGTATGAAGGGTGCAAACTTCACAGGCTGCAACAAGTATGTCTCACCCTCCCTCCCTCTCTCGCTCACTCTAAATCATTAGTTTAAAGAGACGGGCCAACAACATACTACTAACTACACCGATGTTTTCTAAATTCTATTAACTTGCATTTTATTATTACCTGTACAGCACGACATGTCTGAGGGTTTTATCACCAAAGCCCTGTGTAGTTAGAAGTGCAGTCATTAAATAGAGCTATTTAGTTTTGTTAATTTTCCGAGGTGAGATTCTTGTATTCTTCAACATACCAGTCCCGTGAAAACCTTATTTATAGGCTTTTTTTTTCTTGCGCAGCAAGGTAATTGGTGCCAAATATTTTAAACTGAACATTGCCCGTACTTGGGGCATTCAAAGTCCAGTCGACGATGATGGCCACGGCACTCACACTGCCTCCACCATTGCTGGTGCAGCGGTCAAAGGTGCCAGCTTATATGGCGTTGCAAAAGGGACTGCACGTGGGGGCGTGCCATTGTCACGCATCGCTGTGTACAAAGTGTGCTGGAGCACTCTTGGTTGCAGTGACATGGATATTTTGGCCGCATTTGATGAGGCCATTGCCGACGGTGTGGACTTAATATCGATCTCAATTGGTGGTCACTCGCGGAGGTTTTTGGACGATCCCATTGCCATCGGATCATTTCATGCCATGAAAAAAGGGATTTTTGTGTCGTGCTCAGCTGGGAATGATGGGCTTCCGGCCAGTGTGCAGAATGTAGCACCATGGATTATGACAGTGGCTGCTAATACCCTTGATAGGCAGTTACAGACTGTAGTTAAACTTGGCAATGGCCAGAGGATTTCTGTAAGTCTCTCTCCCTCTCTCACTAAGACAACCTGATAATAGTCACTGATACTAATTGCACATAAACGCGGTTTTACTCACCCAATCCAGTGCAACTAACGTCAATGGCTATAGTCATATTTTTTGTAGTATCTATCTCACGCCCAAACACATAAGAGTACAAAATTATCATGCAGTCTGATGAGTTAACTGATTATTCAATCAATTGTAGGGAAATGCACTCAATACCTATTCGCCGAAGAAACTGATGTATCCTCTTATAAGTGGAGCCCTTGCATATAACACGAGTAATGAATTCGGGGGAAATGCAAGGTAAGAGTTTTAGCACGGATTATTGTGTTCACATAATTGTCACTTGTAACACGTTCGAATATTATACAGTACGATTATATAGTTACATGTTGTGAGAAGGCAAACATATATATGCTCAAAAGAAATATTCAACTATCTTCAAAATTCGCTTTGATAATTTTGTTGGAAATTAATGCAATTTCAAGAATATAAACCCTAACCATCAAATGATTTGAAAATGATAATGGCAGTGCTTGTGATTCTTGGACTCTAAACGCTAACCTGGTGAAGGGGAGGATTGTGTACTGCCAAGGTTTTGGTTATCAGGATTACACTATTCAACGGTTAAAGGGTGCTGGAACCCTAATGACACGTGAAGAACTTAATGATTATGCCTATAGCCCTATAATCCCTGGTACCGATATCCTTGTCCAAGATGGGATCAAGATCGATAAGTACATCAACTCTACCAAGTATGGTTTTGTATAGCTCATTTCAATCTCATATTTCGTGGCTCATAAATCTTTTCAAAAGGGAAATGATTTCCGCATATACTGTTTTTCTCTTTATGCACAACCCTGTCTTTTTATGGAGAAGAAGAAAAGGAGTGGGCAGAAATCAGTTTCCTTCTCAAATATGAAAAAACCTAATAATCTTTGTGGTTTGGAATGAACTAACTCCAGAAACCCTACGGCAGTCATATACAAGACCAGAACTCCTAGTACGACCGCCCCCATCGTCGCTTCTTTCTCGTCGAGAGGACCTCAACAGATAACCCTCAACATCCTCAAGGCAGTTCTCTCTCTCTCTCTTTCTCTCACTCTCTCTACATATTTTTGGTTATACTCAGGTACTTTTTTCATGTACAGCCTGATATTTCTGCACCAGGGGTAAATATATTGGCTGCATATTCAAAGATACCATCCATAACTGGTTACCCAGAAGATCGGCGCCACAATGTGTTCAATGTGTTATCAGGTACGTCCATGTCTTGCCCTCATGTAGCAGCAGCAGCAGCCTATGTCAAGTCTTTCCACCCGGACTGGTCACCTGCTGCCATCAAGTCCGCTCTCATGACAACAGGTTAGTCTTCCCAAACCGTACTATCAAAACAATAGAATAAAGTCCATCAAAGCAATGCACTAACCAATTTTTCACTTCATTTGGCTCAGCTACACCAATGAAAAACGAAACAGTGGATACCCAGCTAGCCACAGGAGCAGGACAAGTAAACCCGAAAAAGGCGGTGCATCCTGGTCTTGTCTACGACATAACCCTAGATGACTACTTTAGTTTCTTGTGCAAGGAAGGTTTCAACGACACAGACATTGCAAAACTTGTTGGAGATAAAAAGAATTACAATTGCTCAAACTTTAAACCTCCACGAGGCACAGACGGCCTCAACTATCCTTCTATGCATCTTCAGGTTCTCCCGAATGACAACTCTAGCGTTTCAGCAGTCTTCTACAGAAGAGTAACACATGTAGGGTTTGGTAATTCGGTGTACAAGGCGAAGGTGGCGAATTCGAATGGCCTGAGGGTGAAAGTCATACCGAATACCTTGACCTTCACTAAGTTGCATCAAAGAAGGTCTTTTAAGGTTGTGGTGACGGGTCGCCCGACGATGACCGAAACAGTTATGCATGCTATACTTCAGTGGGATGATTCTAAACACAACGTTAAGAGCCATATCGTAGTTTATAAGCATCTCAGTTAGGTCTCTTTTAGATTAGTTATTGCTTCTAGTGCCAGTATTTGGTAGCTTTTTTTTTTCCTATTAGTTTTCATTTGTGCTTGTAAATAAACATTTGTTCGTCACTAAGTTTCTTTCGTATCGAATTCATTTCAGAGACATACTTGTTGGACTTTTCTGTTATGCAGTGATGTATTATGAAATGTGTATAAGAAGAAGAAGTTTTAGAGAGAAAATGAAAAGGCAGAGAGTTCTCAAAATATCTCAGTGAGAGCCAAAGAATGCTCTTCTGCATATATTCCTTCTTTCCTCAACATTTACATGACTACTAGGGAGAGAGAAGCTACGTGAGCCTATGAGCTCATCATACCATTCATTACAAGACCCTATTAGATCTTGACACATGCTTACATCCAAGCCTAGCACAATATCATCTAATCTCAGCCCTTGATCACTAACTGATTTATTTACACTTGCTAAAGTAAAGAAAATACAGTTTAGACCTTAATCAACTAACACTCCCTTCTAAGGTCTTAACTGAGATTACCCCAAGCTTATCCCTCAAAGCACAGAATCTGTCTTTAGCAAGTGCTTTGGTGAAAATGTCAGCTAGTTGCTCCTCACTTTTGCAGTATTGCAGGTTAATTGTTCCTTCCTGAATTGCATCTCTGATGAAATGAAACTTCCTCTTGATATGTTTAGACCTCTGATGGAATACCGGATTCTTTGACATTGCAATTGCTGATGTGTTATCACACATCAAAGGAGTTAGTTCGATCAGTTCTTCACCAAAATCATGCAGCACAAATCTCAGCCATGTAGCTTGAGTGGTGGCTTCTGAGGCACTCATATACTCGGCTTCAGCAGTTGAGAGTGCAACACTCTGTTGCTTTACAGAAGCCCAAGAAAATGCACCACTGCCAAAGCTGAAAGCATATCCTGATGTGGACTTCATGTCATCTTCATCTCCACTCCAATCACTGTCACAAAATCCTATGAGTAGAGCTGCATTTCCCTTTTCATACTTAATTCCATAGTCAACAGTTCCTTGCACATATCTGAGGATCCTCCTTGCAGTGCCAAGATGTTTGATGGAAGGACAATGCATGTACCTGGCAAGTACACATGCTGAGTACAAGATATCAGGCCTTGTTGCAGTTAAGTATAGAAGACTGCCGACAATTTTCCTATACAATTCTTCATCTGCAGCTTCACTTCCATCATCTTTCCTTAGCTTATCCGTGGGAGGTAAAGGTATTGAGACAGACTTGCAGTTCTTCAAACCAAACATGTCCAGTAAACTCAGTGCATACTTTTTCTGGTGAATAAAGATACTCCCTTCTTGTTGGATTACTCCAATTCCAAGAAAATGATGCAACAAGCCTAAGTCGGACATCTCATACTTGTTCATCATATCACATTTGAAATCTTCAATCATTTCTAAACAACTTCCAGTATAAACTATGTCATCCACATATATAGAGACAATCAGAGTTCCCTGTCCATTCACATGTTTCACATATAAGGTGGCCTCACTTGGACTTTTTTTAAATCCACTATGCAGCAAATGAGTATCAATATTGTTGTACCAAGCTCTGGGAGCTTGTTTTAGACCGTACAAGGCCTTTTTTAACTTATACACTTTGTGTTCTTCTCCCTTGACAATATACCCATCTGGCTGATCTGTATACACTTCCTCTTCAAGGATCCCATTCAAGAAAGCAGACTTTACATCTAACTGGTACAGTTTCCACCCTTTCTGTGCTGCCAAAGCAATGAGTGTTCTTATAGTGTCCAACCTAGCCACAGGTGCAACCGTCTCGTTAAAATCAATTCCGGGCTTTTGAGTGTACCCTTTGGCAACTAATCTTGCCTTGTGTTTTTGTACAGTGCCATCCAGATTCAATTTGGTTTTGAAGATCCATTTTACCCCAACAATTGGTTTGTCACTTGGCCTATCAACCAATCTCCAAGTGTCATTCTTCTCAATCATAGTAATCTCCTCATCCATTGCTTTCTTCCAAGCTTCATCTTGAGAAGCTTCAATGTAGTTCTCAGGTTCAATGACACTGAGTCTACACTGTGCAAACACTTCATTCAGATCTCTCCACTTCTTTGGTGTGTTGTCATAAGTTTCTGTGAGTGGAATTTCACTCTCCATATTCACAGTGTTAGGAGCATCATTGTGTACACTGGAAACATACTCACTTCTTGTATTTGAGCAAGATAAATCAGATGAACTAATATTAGTTTCTTCACACACACCATTTTCTATCTCAGTTATGCTTATACCCTCATTAGCTTCTGAGAAAGGTACTGAGAAATGCACAGTTTCCATATTCTCCCAATTAAGAGCAGCATCTTCATCAAAAATAACACTCCTTGAGACAATGATCTTGTTGTGTTTCAAATCATACACCCTATAACCCTTTTCTCTTGTCCCATATCCAACAAATACACCTTTCTGTCCAGTTTCATCCAGTTTCTGTCTTAACTGGGTTGGCACATGAGTGTAGCAAACATAACCAAAAATTCTCAAGTGTTTTACCCCTGGTTTTCTACCACATAATTCTTCAAAAGGAGTCTTGTTCTCTAGTGCTTTGGTAGGACACCTGTTAAGCAAGTAGACAGCAGTGTGAACTGCTTCACCCCAGAACTTGAGTGGTAATTTTGTCTCATAGAGCATGGTTCTTGCCATCTCTACTATGGTACGATTCTTCCTCTCAGCAATACCATTTTGCTGGGGAGAATAAGCAACAGTGAGTTGCTTTTCAATACCAACATCTTCACAAAAATTTTCAAATTCTAGAGATGTGTACTCTCCTCCTCTGTCACTTCTGATTTTCTTCAGTTTGTAACCAGTTTGTAATTCAGTCATGGCCTTGAACATTTTGAAAATTCTGAACACCTCAGATTTGCACTTCAGAAAATAGACCCAACACATTCTGGACTTGTCATCTATGAAGGTGAGAAAATACATGCTACCTCCAAGTGTCTCACTCATGGGTCCACACACATCTGTGTGTACAAGTTCTAAGGGCAACTTTGCTCTCCATTTCTGTTCTTTGCTAAAAGCCTCTCTGTGCGCATTTCCAGTAGCACATCCTTCACACACCTGATTGTACTCCTTTAGATATGGCAGACCATACACCATACTCCTTTCTTGTAGCATTCTCAGGCTGTCATAGTTTAGGTGCCCAAATCTTCTGTGCCATTTCCATGTGTTACCTTCAGTGGTAGCAATATTTGCTACAATATGATCCACATGATTAAACATTAGTGGAAAACATCTATTTCCCTTCATTTTCACAGTGGCTATATGATCTTGCAGTTCACGATCTCCAAATATGCAGGCCATGAAATCACCAAACAACAACCAATAGCCATGTTCAACCATTTGTCCTACACTGAGAAGATTTTCATCCAAACCAGGTACAATCATGACTTCTGGTATGAACCGTGTGCCTCTTTTGGTCTCCACAATCAATGTGCCTTTGCCAACTGAGTCAACCAATTCCCCTGTGCCCATTTTCACCTTACACCTTATACTTCTGTCAATGTTAATCAGCAAAGATTCAGTACTGGTCATGTGGTTACTGCAACCACTATCCAGATACCAAACACCACTATTTTCTTGCACAGAGGCCTTATGACAGGCATAGAACATCATTGCATTATCTTGAACATGATTCAAATAATTTGCAGTATGATTTTTCTTTGGTTGGTGACAATCTCTCACTACATGTCCAAATCTGTTGCAGTTATGACACTTAGGTTTTCCTTTGAACCAACACTCTCCATGATGAGCCTTATCACAGATCTTGCACTTTTGTTTAACACCCTCAGTGATCTCACCCTGTCTCTCAGGCTGTCGAGTGTTGTTTTCCCACTTCCTAGACATAGACTTCCAATTCTTCTTTCCCTTACTATGATTTCCCTGTGTGAGTGGCCTATTTTGTGCTTTAGGTACAAGACCCATAGTGGAGAAAGCATGCTCTGTGCTTGTAATTTCATCAACATGTCTACTCAATCTAAGCTCATAACTCTTAAGAGATCCTACCACTTCTTGCACAGTCACAGTATTCAAATCAGAAGTTCTTTCAATCACAACACAGATTGGATCATATTTACTTGACAAACTAATCAAAACCTTTTGAACTTCTCTTTGATGAGTGAGGTTCTCACCATAAGATTTCATTTGATTAATTAATTCAAATAGTCTAGTAAGATAGACAGATAGAGATTCATTCTCCTTCATTCTCATATACTCAAATTCACGACGTAAACTTTGAAGTTTAACAGATCTTGCATGTTCATCGCCGCGAAACTCCTCCTGGAGTAGATCCCAGGCACCCTTTGAGGTCTCTTGATTCACAATCCGAGGGAAGATCTCCTTTGAGACAGCACTCTGAATAATGCCCAGTGCCTTAGCATCTTTCATGAGCTGATCTTCCATGTGTGCGTCCACTTCGTCATCATCTCCTTCATCATCATCCGATGAGGATGAATCTTCCTCGTCTTTCTCCTTCTTTGTTTTCTTCTTTTCTCCTTTCTTCTTCGATTCTGGAATAGCAATCCCTTTGTCAACCAATTTCCATATCCCATACGATTTGAAAATGGTGACCATCCTCACTTTCCAGAACTCGAACTCCGTTCCATCAAAAACGGGAGCTCGTAAATCACCGCTTCTAGATCCAGCCATTTAGCTTGAATCGGAATGAAATGGAGAGATTTCATGTTGGTTTCTCTCACACAATTTCACAGAATTCAACGCCCAGTCCGAAATCGAACCTAGGCTCTTGATACCATGTTGGACTTTTCTGTTATGCAGTGATGTATTATGAAATGTGTATAAGAAGAAGAAGTTTTAGAGAGAAAATGAAAAGGCAGAGAGTTCTCAAAATATCTCAGTGAGAGCCAAAGAATGCTCTTCTGCATATATTCCTTCTTTCCTCAACATTTACATGACTACTAGGGAGAGAGAAGCTACGTGAGCCTATGAGCTCATCATACCATTCATTACAAGACCCTATTAGATCTTGACACATGCTTACATCCAAGCCTAGCACAATATCATCTAATCTCAGCCCTTGATCACTAACTGATTTATTTACACTTGCTAAAGTAAAGAAAATACAGTTTAGACCTTAATCAACTAACAATACTTCCGTATGTACACTGTCTAACACCACAACTATATATATAGCCCACGGATAAAAATTCATACGAATTGGATCAAGTTACAAAACAAAGATAAGAGATGTGCTCCAGGCCTAAAATAAAAATGGCTTTACATGCAGATTATAATTATCTCATAAGTAGGAAAGAAAATGTGTATTTTCAATCCACAAGAAAAAAAGGGGGCGTGCAAAATGTGAATTCTCATTTGTTTCTGCAACAAAAGAAGGCGGGGACTTTGTAGCTAAGATCATCCAGTAAGGTCTATCTTAAGGTATAAAATATGTTTTGTTAAGTTGTTCATTTGTTTTCTGTGATGTTGTTTTCATGTGTTGCAGACAAAGGCGTTGTCGTTTTATTTCTGAAGTCGTTCAAACTTCGAAGCTACTAGTCTACTGCCACAAAGAAAACACAGCAATTCACGCCTCTTTCGAGAGAACGCAACTAATTCGCATACAAGGATGAAAATGGAGCTTGCCAACAAACTACCAAAAAGGGTTTCTACGCACAAGAAGCTTCTCAAGTGGCAGCCTACTCCTCTGATCATGACGGTCAAGCAATCCTAGCAGCTGTTTAAGTTGGAAGACCAGAAAAGAAGTTTAAATTCCCAAGAAATTCCTGTAGCAGAACAGAGTTCGGTGCATGACGAGTCTACCAACCGAAGAGAACCCCCAAGTTGTTCATTTCTGCTAGCTCGAGAATTTTCCAGCATGGCATGTTTGCTAGACATAGTCATGCGGGAAACGGAGACTTCTGCCCGATGATTCCGGATTTGCACGTCAAAGAAATTTACCGGCATGACATGTTTGCTTGCAGACACGGCGATGCCAGGAATTGGCACAATGATGTCCGCACGTGAACACTTCGAAGCAACAACACTCTTCTCCTACGCATTTTAAAGTAGGAAAGGAGGGATTTAATCATCAAAATCTCTATATTCTCATCTTCTTATTGTAATGCATATGCCTTGGCTCAATTGAGATTACTCTAGACACCTGAAATCGTCATCTTTCTTTTTCCTGTTGTTTCGCTATCGAATGCCTAAAGATCAATATAATTTAATAAGAAGTTTTTCCTGTACTCGCATCATAAACATACGAAACATCTTGCGGAAGAGTATTTATCTGTACTTTTCTGCGGAATGATGTTGCCTACACCAATTCAAGGTGCCGCAAAAACTGCAGGACTGGTCTGCCTAGCCCGCCATTCATCTTCTCAGTATGGTTCCCAATGATTTGGTTTGAAAAGTAAGCAATATCGGGCTACATTATCTGGTTGTCAATGATTTTATAACAAAAAAAACTATCCATACATATTGAAGGGCCAGAACAAAGATTTCCAGTTTTTTATCTGCACCCCTAAACAACATATAAAATACAAGCAAACGCCTTGAAGATGTACCTACGTTGCAGGCCACATCTTTTATGTCAACGACTCAGTAACCTACTATAATTAAAGGTTATAATTAAGGTTAGGTGACGTGCTCTGGACTCGAATCTCAAAGAAGTCCCCCTAAAGTAAAAGGACCTGCATGAAAACTATGAGAGAATTTATAGTCAACATGTATCCAAGGCTCCAAGCTCAGCACTGTGTCCGACACTGCCGGCCATGAAGGCTCTTTAGCTTCGTGAGATTTTTCCTCCTCTTTCTCGCCTCAGCTGCTGCATTTGCATCTGCGAGTTTCCTAGTAGGGTAGATGATTGGTTCACTATTCTTGTCTGGCAAGGCAGAGAACTTGTGATAAGAGTTCAGAGTTGTTACAGTGTAATCTGATTCAAATCCGTTCTCATTCTTGATACAAGATGCAACTCCGGAATGGTTGAGTGATGCCGCAGAAGGGAATATTTCCTTGCAACCATTTTCCATCGGGTGAGGTCCTGTGTGCTGATCACCTCCATCCAGAGGAAACTGAGCAGGGGTCTCGTTAAGATCATGTGACGGTCTGCCTTCAATTGAAGGGGAATCTTCTGTTTTTAATCTAACAGGGAAAGAGGACTGGTGGTTGTCCAACTGCGCAACGGTTCTTGAAGATGAATTAGCACTGAACTGGTTATTAAAACAAGTTTCTTCTTGCTTATTGTTCAAACACAAGGAAGACTGGGGTTGGAGTCCATTCCCATTATCAAAGTGAGGGATGAACCAAGGACACGGAAACACATATAAAGGAGCTCTCGCTCCATTGATGTTTGAGGGGTTGTCTTGTTCAAGAGAAGAGTCAGCTGCACCATTAGCCGGCAATGAGATGTTTGACGGAATGGCTATTGGATTTGGCGGTATGTGCTGCACCTGAGCAGAGTTTGAAGACTGGATGATAGAAGGCCAGAAAAGTGGTGCAAATGGGGGACGGTTAAACAAGAAGAACGGGGAATTTGTAGATGAAGACGGAGGTATCTGCATCTGCACATAGGCTGACATATTTTCACCTGGTGTTTTCTCATCCTCTGCCCTTATCACCTTAGTCATCTGCAAAATGAGAGCATGTCAAACATGCGATACCTTATTAAGATAAGACAGCTCTTCAAAGTGTCAGGCATATCTTTACCTGAACTTTCAAGTGCTTATTTGTTTTCTCCAAAGACTGGAACTCCTTTACCGCTAGCTCCTTTTTCTTTGAATTCAAAGATGTAAGGTTAGTACTTCCATGGTTAGATAAGCTCTAGACTCAAATATACGAACCAAAGGTTATAAATATAAGAATGAGAGAATGAACATACAGATGGATAGATAGACTGATGGTTACAAATACGTGTGTGTGTGTGTGTGTGTGTGTGTGTGAGAGAGAGAGAGAGAGAGAGAGAGAGAGAGAGAGAGAGAGAGAGAGAGAGAGAGAGTGAGAGAGAGACGGATGGAGAGGGAGAGGGAGAGGGAGAGGGAGAAGGAAGCAAATCACGTTGATAAAATTTCATTTGGGACTAATGCCTACCCTTTTCAGATTTTCATTCTCCAATCCCAGATCGGCAGCTTTTCTGGTTAACTCCTCACATAGAGCCTGAAGAACAAGCAAAGATGAATGATTTACTAAAGTATAAATGTATAATAATATCCAACAAAGCAATCTGCAATGGACACATACCATGCAATTTGAGAATAAGAAACACAACCGATCAACATCTATTTTTTCAGAAGAGAGAAAAAAAAAAAAAAAAAGAGAAGGCTAGCAAAAACCAATGCACCGTGTCACGCATTTAATTTACTACCGCAATGGCATATTTATACTGTCATACTATGGTTAGAAACTTCAAATAGCCATTAATTGAACAGAAACTACAATCCAAAATATTTAAACGCATTCATGTCATTAGTTATTCCTGAGACTAGAAAGAGCAAAGAGGCCCTCGGGTGATAAATGATTAGTTCAGAAAGGAGAGGAAAAAAACAACCACTTCAGGGTCCCAAAGAACAAATTAATTATATATCCTTAAGCTCAAGAAACAGACAACAGACTATCTCTCGATCTTAGGACAGGACTAGATCCATCACAGACGCTCTTGACTAGACACCTCATGGTTCTGTAAGGTAAAAATATTCTCTGAAACTAGTCCTGTCGTCTGCCTAAACCCCAACCAATACAAAGCTCAGTTCCCTTTATTATTTCATACCACACAAACTTGATTTGTCGAACAAAAAAAGAACTAGAAGAAAGACATATTCAACTAGTAGAGTGAAGCAGCCTACTTGACGTCGACGAATTGTTTGTCTAGCTGACTCTCGATTTGCCAATACTCTGCGTATTCTCCGCTCTTCCTTTTCCTCCTAAACAGCGAAAATATTGATTAACTAAAAAGACAAATGTAATCACAAAACACCACTGTAGAGGGAATAAGTTTAAAAGTTGTCAGTACCTCAGTTAAATTCCGCCTTGACTTGCTGCAACTAAATGAAGGGTAACTTGTAGTGCATATAGGACTTGGCTTATTTAATTCTGGATCATGCTCAGCTCTCGCAACCTTTTCACTCAGAACTTGCTCAGTCTTCACCAGTTCTGTAAAGACATTTGTGCATACCGTTTCACATTGCCGCAAACCTGTCACCGCTTGATCCTGATATAGACAAAAATATTTCTCAAAGCCAGGAGAAAATATTGCGATTTGGTGACTGAGCCCCACATACAATTGGGAGTTGGGAGACTGGGTAGCATGAATGTTAGTGAATTTGTTCATATGTGGAAGTTAAGCATTCGCGTCACCATGTAACAGACTCTCACCCCGCCGCGGGGATAAATTGGGGTGGCTAACCATATTTAGACAAATCCAGATGGTGAAGTGTTAAGTGCGAATTTGAAGAACAATTCAAGCTAAACCGGCCATGGATGCGGTCCCAATACAGTGTACTTCATTTGTCTCCAATCCTAACAAAAACAACATTAAATTCCGGCCATATGTGAACTATTATGCATCCAAATTGTTGGTGGCTGAACTACGCAAAACTCGTATTTGAATCAAGCCTTATCAAGCCTTCAATGGGCAGAAGATAAAGTAAATTTGACGCATACACAGATCGGAATCCTTCCCCGAAAAAGGGTTATCTAATTTTGCAAACATGTTTACTATTTTTATACAAAGAATCAAACTTTAATCCCCAAACGGATAAGTTGCCATTCTTCCCTAAAAGTCCATCATTTCCTAAAACATTCAAGTCAGCAGGATCTTTGAATTTTTCCAATACACGTAAGAATACTAATTTCACCCAATACAAAAACAACCCATTTCCTTTCTCTTTCAAGTTTCAACGCCCACTTTTTCAAAAACAATAAATCAAAATAAATGATAATTTCAAAAAAAAAGAATATAAGTAACAAAGGCAACGAACCTGAGGAAGATCCGGACATGTGGGAGCCGGGTCAGGCGGGTTCAAACCCGACTGACTCGGCGGAGACCCACTCTTGACTCGCTTCCCGGCTCGCTTCCTTTTCAGCCCCCAATTCCCAGCGGATTCGGCGCCGCTACTCTCGCGCATCGCCAAATGCGCCAAATCCGCGAGCGCCTCCGCCGCCTCGAGCTCCTCTTTCACCATCGGATCCACACCGCCGCCGCTTCCACCAAATCTCTCGACCGCACAGTTCGTCGACGACGAATAAGAACCGGAGTCTGGCGACGACAAAGACCCCGCCGCCGTGGACCCCGTCGAGCTCGAAAACGACCGCCCCTGAGAAGAAACCATGGCTCCCCTCTCTCACAAAACACGAAAACAAAACCGCACGCAGATGAAGTGTTTGCGTATGTGCGTGACTGAGAGTTCGTACTTGTTTCTTCAGCATACGGTAAGCTACTGAAGCGACAGAGTTAGAGAGAGGAGAGAGAGACACACAGGGTTACTGGTTCGAAAGCAAAAGACCCGCAGGGCCGTAGGGCCGCAGGGTTAGCGAGAGAGTGCCACTTGTCGAGCCACCTCAGGCCACGACGTCTTCGCAAAATCGAGCTCCATATATCTCTTCGCGCCACGTTAGCCGAATGCGCAAGCAGGGCCTCGCACGTGGGGGCGTGGGAGGCACCGCACACGTGGCAGGGCCTTTAATGTACACGTGGACTTTTGGCTACTCTGCGCTTTTTCGATGCCGTTAATTCGATTGGCTGGGTGGATACGTGGAGGTAGGTGGAATCGGGAGGTGGATATTTTTTGTTACCGCGCGGTGAAAAGCGTGGGTTTTTACTTTTTATCTTCAGTCGTCACCTGAAGTGGTAAGTAAAAAAGGTTGCGGTTGTCACCGTGTTGGGTCCCAGTGCTTGGCTGTTGGTTTGCTGGGTCTCCTTGGTCCTTTTGTTTTGAGTTGACCGCCCATGTCCATGTCTGCTGCCTAGGGTTAATTTTCGTTAAATATTTTAAAACTCGTTTGATAATTATTTCGTTTGTAAATATAAAATATGTGTAGAATAATGGAGATATAAGAAATAGTGGTGGCGGGAATACAACAACAACAATCAAGTTTTATTTTAATAAGTGTAGCTGGCTATATGAATACTAGAACTTCACTTCACTTGGTTTTGCGTTAAGTCTTCCGTTAATTTCAGTGTACTCCATATCTTTTCTTACAATCTATTTCTAAGTCCTCCTAGGTCTTCTTGAGTCTCCTTCTCATAATCGCAAGCATATGTAAGTCTTCTTTTCACGTGTCCAAACTATCTAAATTGATTTTCTTTCATCTCATATTTAATTTCGACCACTCTTATTTTACCTCAAATATCCTCATTCTTAATTATATCATTTATCGTGTGCCCACACATCCAACTAAACATTCTTATCTTTGTGAGAGTCATTTTTTGCACGTATTGCTTGTTGATTATCCAACGGTCCAATATCCTTCCACAAATACTGTCCTCTAGCTTATGAAAAGTAGCGGTAGAAGGGATGAGAAAAAATAAATGAGACATAATATATAAGAGAATTACACTGAGTTCTTCAACCTACGCGAAAGCATTCGAATTAGTGCGTAAAATTGGAGCATACAATTCTAGCCAACTTACTAAACTAAAGTCTTCAACGTAAAATAATTTTGATTTTTAGTTTTAACCTTGTCTACATTTCATTTCATTACATATTTCTTCTATATCTTTCCACAATCTTCCACCACTCTTTTATATCATCAGTTCTACAATGTATTAACCTCGATATTTCTAACACAAAAATAAAACTTATAAATATAACAAGATGTTAGTTTTTCACGATTGATGAGATTACACCATAAATTAAGTAGTTCAAGAACAACGTTTTTACTTTACAATCTGATTTTTTTTTTTTAATAAATACAGGAGGTATACAACTATACATTGATGGCAGTCTAATTTTTCTTCTTATAAAATTCAATACCACACTTGGATCAAACGGTATATCAAAGTAGAGTTGGTCGCCCCAAACACGCATTTATAAAAACTTAAATTCTAATTGAGGGTTCTAAAGTTTTGCTTGGTTTTAAGTAGACCAATCACGTGGGTCACAACTTATAACCAATTATAACATAATAAATGGGTAGTACCAACGCATCCCTCTATGTCTGAAAACAAGTCGTGTTTGTCGTTTTCGTGTCATACTGATCATTCTAACGAGTCGTGTTATGTCAAACTTGTTATTTTAAGGGGTTCTTAACAGATAACCCGATAATAATCCGATTTGTTAACGGGTCGTGTCGTTTCAAGTTAACAAATCATGCAATAAATTGTTATCCCTAATATCTAGACCTGGCAAACAATATCTTATTTGGTTCTTAACGCATGACTGAATAACGATTCTATTATTTATGGATGCCAATAACGACCCGACTCGTTAACAAATTGACCTAAAACCAATAATTTTGAGTAGTTTTGTATCGAGTTAACAAATCATACAAGAAATTGTCAGACTAATTGCTCTTCCCTAATGTTGTGTAGTATTTGGGCTTGGGCTATCTTTTATTGGTCCTCTCGAAAATTAGATCTCTCCTATTTCACATGGTTTCCGACACAACATAATCGCACAAGTTGTGTTTAATCTAAACTGTGTACAACCTTGAACAACATATTTGTGGCAATACAACTGCCCACCAAATCCAGGTCGATGGCGCAAGTGTACTTCATTTATCTTCATTGATTTTATCTGATAGAATTCACTTGTTCATGAGCTCTAAATATATCGAAAATCAACTACTGAACGGTTGGATTTTTATTACCGTCTTAACTTTAAAAAAAAAAAAAATAAGAACAACAAGTGACAAGCCGGTTATACACCCCTTCAGGGGCCGGGAAGACTCATAAAGACATTTCAGCCTCTACCTGGCCACAAGTCTGGCTTCTACACTAACAGCAGGTTTCGAACCTGAGACCTTCAATTTTTAGTTTGAATGAAGCTTTGCAATCCGCCATTTACCACTGGACCACCAGCTAGTGATTTTTTACCGTCTTGACTTGAATTTATCCAAAATCGCTTCCTAAAGTAAGGAATTAATATACGATTTTCTTTTTTGCTATCTCGAATCTCCATCTTTAAAATTAGGTTTGATTTTGTTTTACAGAATCTAAAATTGTGATTATCATGGGGTTACCAGGACCCGAGGCACAAATCAAAAACTTTGTACAGTCCATGCTTCATGAGGTAATTAACTCTTTATTCTGGTTTCTTTGGTTAAATAATTATGCACATATTAAGCCTTTTTTTGTTTTTTTTTAGATACGAGAAGAGGGTATTTGAATACAGGACCTAAGGTGCAAGGATGGGTGCTCTAAACAACTTGAGACGCAATCCCCGGCTACAAAGACATGTAATATGTACTGGATGTTCTGTGACAACACAAAAAAGGTTAACAGACAAGGACGGAGCTAGAAATGTTTTTGACTGGGGGCGTCCTAAAACAACCAAGTAAAATAATGGGTGTTAAGTTGTTGAGGGTCAGATACAATGAAAAATCTCTAAATTAAAAAGTTAAATTTTAAATTGTAATGCCACAAACGAATGGATGAAGTAAATTCATATAAAATACTTTGCAGAGTAAATTTTTTATATCAAGTTATGATACTTCATCGGTTGAATCCAATTTATTTATGAAACCCCCAGTTCAATTGAGTTTGATTTAGGTTAGAAAACGTGGAATATTCGGAACAAAAATCAAAATTTTAATTGTCATGACAATTTTTTTCATTGCCCAAAAATCTGAGTGGGGGCGGATGCCCCCTCTGGGCCTTAGGTAGCTCCGCCCTTGTTAACAGAGCTGAACAAATATTTGTAATCTCAAAAAACTCAAAACTCAGAACTCTTGGATTACTCTGCAGTCTGCATTATTCATTTTATATGTATCTACGGGAAAAAAATCATATGTGTAACTGATTGTATACATTTATGTTTCTATCTGCTTCATCATGTAACTAATCATGCAATAGCCAATGAGATGTGATGAAAGAACTAATAACATAATTTATATGAGGATTTTTTTTGTTTGTTTATCTTTCCCTTTTTTGTTTATCTTTCTTTCAAGATTAGTGCTTTTAGGTATCGTTTGGTATGCAGACTGGACGGGACGGAACGGAATGGGACGGGACAGAACAGAGAGGGAGCAAAGATGCCCTCGGATGGAAACAAGGAGGAAGAAGAAGGAGACGAAGAGGTTATAATTTTGTGTTCCATGGATGTGGAACAAGTCGTTCCAGGGGAGTGAGGCGGAACGAAAATTCACCCAAAATTCGTCCCGTGGAACAGCGCGTTCCACCAGTTTTAGGCGCACCAAACGTGGGACAGAACGCATCGTCCCACTCCGTTCCGTCCCGTCCCATGTACCAAACGGTACCTTATGGTTCTAAGAGCTTCCCTTTCTTTCTTTCTTGTGCAACATCTTTGGAGTTTATTTTTCTTTTTGGTTCAAAAACTGCATTTGGGAAATGATTTTCATACGTTTATTTTCTTATTTTGCACACCCTTGGTATTTTAGTTTAAATAGATTCTTCTTTGATCTATTCAATCTAAAGATCAAAATTAAATAAAGGTGTGAGGGAAGATATTCGCGGAAACCACTTCCTAGAAAAATTAGGCAGTCAAGTTACACACTAGCTAAAGTCCAAATTATATGTGCTTAAATTTACCTAAAGAGTAAATAAAAGATGCTAAGAAATAAGATGCCCTTAAATATCCTGGAACTTTTGTTAATTCATTCATTTTCAGGGAGTTAGATTACGTCTTTAAACTTGATTGGAAGGAGTTATTTGGGCCACGGGGCCTTTTTTGAGCACTAATCTCACACTAATTGGTCTAAGTACCCGTAATGATTGAGTCAGATAAGCCTGCGTCAATCCAAGCATTCGTCAGGAACGAAAGTGCTGACTTTTCAGCGTCAGGAACTGTTTCAGACAAAAATCCAGAAGCGAATGTCAAACTTTACCTAGCTACAGTTCACTTGTCAAATAATGGGATAAACATAAGCGGTAGTGACTCCATGAAAACATGACAAGATGTAAGTAAGGAAGATAATGCTCTTGACCATTACTCACAAAAGTTGAGTTTGACAGGAAGTTGATGAGATATGCAATTATTTACGTTCTCTAGAACATCCATTAGGCGTGGTGCATAAAACTAATGATGATGGCGATGATTAGTGCAGTTCCATCACCAAATGACGCTGTCTAAACACCGTTATTGACATCCCAGGTGGACTTCAACGTAGGTGATGTGAAACCAGATGTAGGTGATACGAGACCAGAAGTAGGTGATGCGAGACCAGATGTAGGTGAAGCGAGACCAGGGAACCGCCTGTAGGATGGCGTTGGGGGAGACTTCGGAGATAGGTTAACAAACTCTAAGGCCTGCGTTCTCAGCTCTACCGGGTAGTCAGCAACACAACCAATTCTCGGGCCAGCTCCTGTTGACCACTTGAGTGATAGCTGATGCCCGAGTTGGTATGATTTCGCTGAGGTCTTGGAGTTGATCCTCTCCAGTATCTTATTCTTAGGCACCTCGGGTCTTGGACTCTGAAGACCTCCGGATAAAGTCCTTTGGTAATCAGGTTTGGCTTCCGGTTGGGGAAGTTCACTTGGTTCTGGGGATTGGGTTTTCTCAACTTCACCTAGAATCTCCAGTTGAGGAGTTTCAAAGTTGGTTGGCATTTTAAATGTAGTCCCGCCATTAGATTTGCCATCATCGTAGCTATCAGAATCGTCACTTGCCTTGCGTATCTGGGGAATAAGAGAGTTTAAACACACCATTAGCCAAATGCGATTAACGAAAACATGGAACAATAAAATCCCCAATGTTCACCGAAGTGTTACCAATTAGTGGTAATCCTAGTTTTATTTTCCAGGTTGCTAATTTAGAATAAATAAAAGCGCTACAAGAACCATATGTTGTCTCAATTACCTTAACTTCATCGAGGTTCACCCCGTTTTCCTTGAGAACTGATAAAAATGTATCAAGCCTGTCATCTGTTGGCCGGTAATGCCCGCTATATGCAGAGATTGACTGAAGAATCAATGATATAAGGATCAGATGCTATAAATCCAACATACTTCATCAGTACTTTAATTTGGCACTGCCAAAATATTGCTTGTGCATGTTAAGTTCGTTTTTGTTTGCTAAAAGATCAAAGATAACCGCTATAAACACTACCTTCAGAATTCCTTTCTCTGCCTCTAGCCTTCCAGCGGCTATCGTTGCTCCTCCAGCCAAGAAGCTAGAATGATGGAAAACCCCTTTCTTTTTCTGAAAGAATCAACAATGTATTAGCTATTTTAAGGATAACAACAGAAAAATTGAAACGCAGGAATATTATATCGCTCAATTCTTACCAAGCCAGCATAGAGTTTCTTAGATGTGCTCATAACGAATATCCACTTAGCACCCAGCGATCCATCCTTTGTATCAAGAAGCTCTTCGGTTTGCAAGTGAATAAGTTTCCCTTCCTCAACAATGTACTCGTAATGCATTCTCTCTTGCTAAAATTCATCAACAGTATCCACAACCATAAAAAAGCTTTAAAAGAAAGAACATAAAATTTCATAAATCGTGTAATGTTGAATTGATTCATAGAAGCACATACAGGTCCAAGATACTTGATGCATTGTTGTCGAAGCTTCGATCTCGGGCATTCTTTCAGGTCAATATCTTTTCCATCTCCTACATCCAACCTGCAAAGAAAAATTAAAATAAAAACCAAAACCAAAAATAAAAAATATTTAAGCAAATGGTAACTCTTCCTTACCAGTAAAAAAATGGCTGACCAGCATCTGCTTTAGACCACTCCTCATAATACACATGCAGGCTATGACCATACCTATGCCTTGGATCAATCTGAATTTTACACACGCAAATTACCATTCAGTAAAACTTACAAATTGAAAAGAAAAATCGAAAAAAATAATTTAAGAAAAATAATTACAGCTTCAATCCAATGCTGAAAAGCCAATTTCTGTGCTTTGGCGTCTTTGGACAGCCCCTTGCCCACCTGCCAAAAGGCCAAACATTATTGCACTACATTTCATATTTTTACCACACAAAACACCTAAATTCGATAACTAAAGTGATTTCCACACGCTCTTTTGTTTTGCTCTCACGTACACCTTTTTTTACTAAGAACCAAGAGACTGAAGTAAACATAGGAGTGTGCGGAAATCATTTTCAATACGAAAAACAGCAACTCCCCACAAATTATATATCTTTTTCGATCCAAACCCAGAAATTAAAACATAATTAAAATATATATATATATATATATATATGAAAAAAAATACAAAAAATTTACCTTAGAAGCATTCTTGCCAACACGGTTCCATCGTTTAATGGCAGATTCAATTCCATGATCAAAGAACGAAATCGTACTGCGGTTCAATCTCCAAGCATCTATCGCTTGCCACCTTCAATAAATACCCCTCATTTTTCAGCTAATTACATAACGTTCGTGCTTCTGTGTGAGCACCGAAGACTGAAAGAGTTGAATAAGAAGGAAAGACATAGCACAGAGATTTGGTACTTTCTCACTCACCAGTACTCTTCGACGACGACGGCGGAGTCGGCTAACCTGCGCCTGGTGCGGTAACTCCGATACACCTTCTGAACCTTCACCGCGGCAGTCGACTCCGACCACTCGCCCCCCGGCGCGTCCGCCTCACTCGCCTTCGCCCCGTTGTCCACCAACGGCGCTAGCACTTCGGAGGCCGCGCATTTCGGGTCAACTCGGGGCATTTCAGAGCTTCGGAAGTCGCGGGAACCGAGGTCGTTGAGGGAGTAAGAAAAGGAAGAGTTGTCCAAGGCGGCTGGGAGGCTCTGCGTCTGAGCTTCCACCTCCATTTTTTTTATCAGAGAGAGTTCGAGAAAACGGCCGGAGTTCGGAATGGTATTCTGATGGGCGAGTCGGAGGTGCGGGTGGTTTTACTGGGAAACCTACCTCTCAACCTAAAGCATTAAATAGCTGGGTTTCTGAGAGTGAGAGGGTGGGGTGCTACGCGCTTGGGGTATAGATTGGGAACTGTACTCGCTAGAGTGGCTCGAACTGCGAGAGGAGTGTGAGGGATCAAGTGCCTGGTGTTCCATGAATTTATAGGGGGAAATAGAGGATAAATTTGTGTGTCACCACCACCAACAAGGTATAAAATATCGATGATATCGGAAATATCAGTAGTCTAAAAACACGGAAATTTCGATGAAAATATCGGGATATTATCGATATCAATAAAAATTGAATAAAAACCACGGAAATTGTAAGAAAAACTTGGAAATTTTTATTGAAACTTTGCAGGATGTTTATTTAGTCAATTATCTATTAGTTTATCACAAAAAATGGAAGGAAATGCCTTGCATGATAGATATAATTGATTTTAAGTTGATTATATAGCGAGCTGGCAAACATTGTGAGTGTAGAAAATATGTAGTAATTAATGAAAGAAGTTTAAACACACCATAATCATTTATATATAATGAATTAGTACAATATTTTACACTTTATACATTGCATGGTAAGATACATGAGTGACTTAGCAAGGTCTAAAATATCGATGATATCGGAAATATCGGTAGTCTAAAAACACGGAAATTTTGATGAAAATATCGGGATATTATGGATATTTTAGACCATGCCACCAACCGTACCCTAAAATATTTGTACCATTTATCATGAAAGATTTTTCAGTGTGTCGGAAATACGGTTAGATATATCATATATCAATGTCATAATACAAGTTGATGAAATAAAAAATATTTTTAACTAATTGTAGTATGACACTTGCTATACTGAGCGGTGTTTCCAGCACATTGAATTTTTTCTACCAATGTCATAATACAAGTCGATGAAATAAAAAAAATATTTTTAACTAATTGTAGTATGACACTTGCTGTACTGAGCAGTGTTTCCAGCACATTGAAAATTTTCTCATCTCTAATGGAGATGGAAAGTGTTAACATACCCTACTTCTATTAGAGATATGATACAAACATAATATGAAAATTTATGATAAGTCTAGCGTTACTCGAATTCTTATAATTAAGTGTTAAGTGGCTGCTCATGATTGGGTATCGAATTCATGGTTAATAATTTATTATTGAATTCGTTATTTAGATGAGTTGAAGATAAAAAAAAATGGACAAGGATACCAATAAACTTACGGTTTATTGGCAATTAATATAGACACATAAATATTGACTCACTTGCACCTAAAATGGGCGTGATCACTATGTGGCTTCAATTATTGACTGACACATATTAATAAAATTAACTTTATTTTAATTTTATTGTCATAAACTTAATATGTGTCAGTTTATAATTAAAGCCACAGAGAAGCCATACTCATTTTGAGTGCAAAAGATCTGATCATGTATGCAAAAGGAGCTAGCTACTACTGTTGTTATAGATGATTATCAATGATTTAAAGGAGTCAATTCTTAAGTTTCTTTCATTAAGGACTTGTATTCAGTAAAGATGAATGATTTGCTAATATTTAAATCACTTAAAAGTATGATTTTTATACAAATATATTTTTTACGGATTACGCAGAGAAATTTATTTACGATAATGGTAGGCAAATTAACTATTTAAATTGAATTTTATAAATTATATGACGTGATTGTTGATGATTCAGTTATTACTTAAATATTGATTAACGTGTTTATTTTATTTTTTATGACACATCACATGATTTGAATTTAATCTAAATTGTTGATCTAACCAACATTACTTTTTTTAATAACCAATGATAGATAAGAGATTCGTATTCTGAAGTTTTAAGGTTTGCTATTCAGAACACGACACATATGTTAGATATAAACATATGGCGTAGCGCTTTAGGACTAGGATTCTTTCTCCCACTCTTTTCATCATCTTCCATCCTCTTCTCTTACATTATCTATTTTGTCTTTATTTTTCTATACAAAATTAATATAAGATGTTGACGTGGCTTAACCGTGACCGTTTAAATAGAAGATGAGGAAAGAAGAGGAAAAAAAGAGAGGAGATAATTCTAGAACCAGGATTCTCTCCTGAGCATTTCCCTAGGGATCCCGCAATCTTGTCCGTTCATCGTGTATCGTGCGGTCAGTTTTCGTTAGGTACTATTCATATTTGAATTTTAAAATTTAAATTTTAAATGATTTCTGACCGCACGATACACGATGAACGGACAAGATTGAATAATTAATGTCTCAGACTCTTCGGTCTGCTTATATTTTTTTTTCATTTTTTTACCGGAAACAATTTATTTTTATTTTTTTGTTTTGAGATCAAAGTGGAGTGGTTGCATTGTGCGTTTTGGACATTTTCCTGAGTTAGGAATTTTTTTTTTCTTCTTAAACTCTAAATTTGTGTCCGTATACCCATTTGGAATTCGTATATAGGATATCGAAAAGGTTTTCAAGACAAGAGGTTTTACTAAAAAGTCTAAAATCAAGCTTTCTACCATCCAAATCAATTTGATTAGTTATCTGTGAAGAACAACTTTCATTGTAACCGTAATACAAGTAGTATACTACATGTTTTTATATAAGTGATGTGAAAATTTAATATATAAATTATTAGCTTTTTAACAACATATTCCGTTATTTATATAGCGACACGTGATGTACAATCTCGTGTTCCGATTACATTGAAAAATCCCTTGTGAAGAACAGAGGACAATGTATATCAATTTATGTGCAAATTCTTTCATTCCACCAGGACGACTCGCATAGATGGCGGAATCACATAGGGACTTAAGGTGGTTTTGGGAGTTTCTAGTGGTCGGAAAAGAAGTTGGTGAAGGCCTTTTAGGACTCTTTGAATGCTTGATACGAAATCATTGTGTCCATTAAGTGTTCGATGAAATGCAGGTTTAGCACACCAAATGGTGAATTAAATGCAATTTGAAAAACATTTGTGAGCAAAAATGCAATCTTTTGCCTTTGAAGCTAGAATCTAAATCCGCCAGTGCTTGCATATATTCGACCGTCTCAAGGTCATTCTTCCTGACATAATTTTTTACCACCATTTGGTGAGGCAAGAAAAAATAAATAAAACAATGATCATTCAATACAAAATAACATTGTACTTTATGGTCCATCGTCATGAAGTTGGCAAATGTTGTAAAGACATAAAAAGAGATGATGCAAATACAAAATCAAGTCTTGCAAAATTGAGATATAAAACAAATTCATGAGAGGACGGTTTATTTTTTTGAGAAATGTTAAGTTTCGGAGTCTCTCAAACGTAAAACTTTTCATGAACCATCTATCAACTCATATTTTTTTATAATATTTTATAATATCAATACAAAAATTTACGTTAAACTATGAAATGATAGAAATTTCATATAAACTCCACTTTGAAAAAGTCGCGTTTAACATTTCTCTTTCCAAATATAGATATCTGTATTTGTTATTTTCTTGATAGAATTCCAAATTTTTTGGTCTCCTCTAAAATCTGTACTGATTCATGAAGTGGCGTTTGATCTGCGGCTGTACAACAACTTACGCGCCTCCAATTGCGAGGGAAGGAAAGCGATACATCTGTGCGTTTGGTCGTGATCGCGCACGTGGCAACTGGCAAGGAAACATCCACGTTATGTCGTTGTATTTTCACTTTTAACTTTTGTCTGCACGGCGTTGTAGTATAATTTTACAAAACAGCAGACCAAGTCTTCAAAAACGACACAAAAACTGATGACTTAAAATGGTGAATCCACAGCAATCGATTGTGTTGTGCCCTGTAGGTTTTGGTCGCACCTTGTGCTGGCAAATGATGACCAACACTCCCTCCTAGTCTTCGTCTTCCTCTTCAGTAGACTATCGACACTCCCTCTTAGTCTTCGTTTGTTGCTTCATCTTCCTGGAACAAACTAAGAATATAATATTAGGGTCTTATCAGTTGAGGTGACTTGTGGAATTCGTTTGTACTTAATATAGGAATAGGATTATCTCCCCTCCTCTTTCCATCCCTATTTCTCCCCTCCTCTCACATTATCTCTTTTATCTTTCTCTTTCTATATAAAATTAATATAAGATATAGACGTGGCTTAACCGTGACTGTTCAAATATGAGGGGAGGGGAAAAAAGAGGGGAGAGAATCCTACTCCCTTAATATATTATATGATCATGGGATCATCAATCATGGATCATGGAAATTGTGGTGAAACATGATACACGGGTTGTTAGGGTTGGCGACTAGGAAGTGTTGCAGTCGTATCCGCGGCGCCCACTACAAATCTGTATGTTCTGGAGAACACTGTAGAGGATTCAAAGGTGTTGTTGCGTAAGATCACTAGAACATTAGGGCCTGTTTGGTATTGTATTAAAAAAATTCATAATTTCTCAAAATATTTCTTAAAAACATATTTTAAAAATAATTTTCTTTAAAATTTAAAAACTTGTTTGGTATGTAAAAAATTGTTTTCAAATTTTAATAATTAAAAGAAAAGAAAAAATATCTTACAACAACTCTCTATTGATATAGGAACTACTAAATAGTTCAACTGGACAAACAAAGATATTTAAAGAGAATGTCGGAGGAGATGTAGATGAGAGAGAGAGAGAGAGAGAGAGAGAGAGATGAGAGTTAAAGTAGCAGACAAAGGAGAGAAACAGGAGAGAGATTCTAAGGAGGAGGGGAGGAGAGGAAAAAAAGGAGAGAGAGAAGAGATGATAGGGATATTCGTATGAGGAAGGAGGAGAGAGAAAGAGGAGAGATAAATTTGGAGAGAAATTTGGAGGAGATGAAATACTAAGGGTAAGATAGGATAGAGAGAAAAATCCAGAGTGAGGAGATGAGAGCAGGGCCGGCCCTAAGGGGGTGCCAGGCGTGCGACCGCACAGGGCCCTCGATTTTTAGGGGCCCCCTAATTTTAATAACCTTTATAATGTACTACATATAAAACGGGTGTGAAAGTAATTCACAACGTTGCCCTAGGGGAATTGGCAAGATCTGGTACTTATATATGTTTCTGTAAGGGTTCGAGTCCCAGTAGAACCCTTTTTGAACTACATTAATTTTTACTTTTCTCTTTAATATTTGTAGTTTAATTTCTATCATTATAAAATATAATTTTTTATGATAAATTTATGATTAGGAATATCATAATTAATTAAAATCCTTAAAAGTTTGAAGATATAATCTTTAAAACCCCCATTTCCATATATGATGTCATTTAATCGAATACATGTATATATAATACAACTTTGCTCACAACACTAAAGTGGAAGGTGAGCAGGTGATGCTCATCCCCTATTAATTAATGTTAAATTAATTTGGTTTAATTGATTTAAGACACGAATCTCGAATTCTAATTAATCTAACGACAATCAACCGAGTGGGGGTTAGAATCATCCTCACTTTAGGGAGTGAGAAAAAATGTAATAAAAAAACTAACAGTTCATTATAAGATGCTACAATATCATAACCAGTGATTTGTTTAACTAGTTCATGATAAAGAGCATGAGTTGTTCTGATTATGATATATGTACGGTGATATGATATGTACATAGCCATCACACCATGCTTTTTGTATTTAAAAAGTAAGGAGTTTCGAACTCAAAAAACATAAAGAATGCAGATACATAGCCACCAAACCATGCTTTTTTTTTCATTTATTTTCTTTTGCGTGTATATCAATTTATACACACAAAAAAATATAAACTATAAAACAAAATATACCAACCAAAATTTATACCTTGTAAGGGCCTCCGTTTGAGTCTCGCACAGGGCCTCCAAAATCTTAGAACCGGCCCTGGATGAGAGAGTTAGGTTTGAAGTTTAAAAACTTTAAAAATTCACTTTTTGTGTGTTTTAGAAGTAGGTCAATTTTCAAGTTAGTTTTGAGTTCAGTTTTTTTAAAACAGTCCTACCAAACAAGTATTCAAGTTGTAAAACTTAAAAAGTATTTTTGAGTCTAAAAACTTGGATTCAAGTAGAATATCAAACAAGTCCTTAATTTTTTACCCGGTTTCGTGGTCAAGCCAATGATACGACTCACAGTCTTGCTCGCTATGCTTGTCACTTTGGTTTCTGTTTTGTAACTAGTTTAAGGAACCTTCAAACCTCATCTTAGATTTATTGTTGGAAGATTGTATTGAGTCATGGGCGTTTCTTTTGCACCCATGTTTTACTGTGTTACTACTCCATTAACACTTATACAATTGAATTTAGTTGGTAAAACAATTTTGGTATGAACTATAAACTTAGATACGAGTTCTACTATTCTTGATTATATATTTATCCGTTGCATATATTGTGAGCATGTTTCTTGCGGTTAGAAATGCTTTCTTTGACCTTTGATATGAACCACCTTTGAGGTTGCGGACGAAATAAGTTGGAAGGATTCATTTTCGATGAGATTGTCATAACTCCTCACTTTGATCCTTGACAATGAAAATCGATGAAAATAATCCTGAGTTTATCTACCATAAATCATTTTAATCATTCCGTGAAATATTTGTTGAAAATCTCCGAGAACCTTCCCTTTGACTAGTGGCAAAATCATTTGTGTCTCAAAACAAGCCACTTATATGGACTGGAAACTAAAATTTAATGGGGTTCTGTCATCGCTAATCTTGGCTGAGGCTAATAAATATATCATTTCTTTAATGCCATGTGCATATGGTTATGTGGATATAGATGTCACACCACTCCTTTTAGTGTGCCAAATCCTCCACAGGGAATTAATATACAGATAAGCCCATGCACAGAAGCTTTTCTTTTGTTTAGACATATTTGTCATTTACCAATAATCAACTGATCAAGCAGACTTTTAGTTAAGCTAGCCTTAATTAAGCTTAAGCCAAAGTAATTAGAGGGTTTGGTCCACCGCTACCGAAATATAAATTTTATTGTCTATTAATCTGGAACAAGAACCTAACCTTATTTATAATCTACTTTCTATTATTAATCATAGCGACTTAATAAGGCTGTTCACAAATAGTTGTGTGGATCACACAAAGTATCTGAAAATTGGGGGAGATCATTATAGTATAGACAATGGTTAAACATATAAATTTATGCTATTAATTAGTTTATTGGTGAACTCGAGTTTATTGGTACTTCCCTTTTCGATTAGTTAGCTTTTTATTGTTTTGTGATTTGTGGCTTAGCGGGTTTTGTGTTGTGTTGCTTCGACAAGTTGTTGTGGTCTCATTATTTCAATGGTGATTGATGTGGCATCGCTATATTTTAGCGATGGTTTCATGTGAGCATTCAGAGCCAATCTTCCACGTCTATTGTCTTTATGATTGACTTGTATCATTTGCTTTTGTTCTTGTAATTCTTGTGGTAGTCGTGTAGGAATTTTATCTCTTTTTTTATTGTGCGTATTTCTCTCCAGATCAAGAAATTTATTTACTTGTAGAAAAAAAAAACTAGTAATTAGGTTACTAACTGAAAGTGTATTAAAACCAAACACTAAAACTAAAATAAAAGAGAGACAATAGGAAACCCCAGCTCCAAACAAAGAGAATCAAAATCTTATCTTGGCATGCCTTTGACCTTATAATATATACAACAAGGTGATTGGTCAATGTGGTGTGCTTCCCTTGTACTAACGTACGTTGTCTGTTCTTGCTGCTCCCACATAAACAACTGATATATCTCAAAAATACAAGACATTCCTTATTCCCTAATCCTTATGGAACAATGCATTATTATATATAAATGAATGCTAATGCTCCATTTTTGAATGTTTAATCCTCTTATGGGATCGCATAAAGCAAAAGCAGTAGTGGAAAGAACAATGGGTTTCCATTTCTGTGATCCTCAATCAAATTATTGCTATAACCCTAATATTATAGAACTTTATGTGGCCTTTTTGCAGTCTTGTATATTAAAATTCATTAATTAATTAGTTATAAATAGGAATCAATATCATCATTTAATCAAACCAATTGGTATTTAAAATGTTAGAAATTAATTTTTTTCATGCTTATATTGGTCTTTGTAATCTTGCAGTTCTTGGTGGTCTCGGTTTTCCATGAAGTACTTGAAGTCTGCTTATTGCTTTGCAATTAGACATACTTTATTGTAATATTTTTTTTAAATATAATTTGCAAAAACTCATTTGAAAATGAATTGTTTATGAATTTCTCTATAATGCCCTTTACTCAATGATTAAATATTGTACTTTTACTAAAAAAGAAGTTTTTTATGCATGCACGTTCCCACTCGACATTACTGTATAAAAAGTTCTATCATACACGTTACGCATCATGGATATAAGTTGAGTCAAGGCTTAATAAGCTGATTGAGGCGTGAAGTTTTATTTTAAAATTGTAATCTAGGGAAAACTACTACTTATAAAAGAGTTGCGCTCTCTTTGTCCCTTGAATCGAAATATTTATAGTCATTACCATTGCATTTAACATCAAGAGCGAATATTAAAACATTAAAAACACAATTAGTCGTTCTCTGCCCTCAATATCCAGTACAAATGTTCATGACCTTGTATTTTTTAATCACCCAGTTACAAGGAGAACATTTCTTCTACTTAATGAACCATTTAAATTCATGGACAATCATCGATCTTTCCACTGTAGTACAATTATATTCGATCCAGCTCCTAATGGAGCAAAACTATACATGGTGTTGACTAAAGACGAATAATTCTCTGGTGCTGCACAGGAAAATGTAAGTAGGTGAACTTATTTAATTCATCACATGTTTTTGGTGGCCTCGCCACTGTGACCAAACCATGCATGCACTTACTCGAATTTTTTCAAACTTGTTGGGTAAGACCAGAAACCCTAGTGCTCTCCGATCACTTGATCGCTTTCCATATCGATCACTGTGTACATGCACTATGCACATATTATAATTTTCCTACACGTGAACGTACCACGGGCTCATATCCTTGGCCTCTTTTGTTTATTATTAGAGAGAGACATGACAACTAAACTAGCGACATTTGTTTCCCAAAAAAAAAAACTAGTGACATTTTATGCTAATAAAATAAATATATATCGTTTAGATTTTTTTTGTTTTATTAATATGGGACTTTAAATGACACTGTATTTGTATCATATAAGGCGTTATAGTTATTGAAAGCAGTGTTTCAAATATCAATCGGTGGAAATATTGATATGCATTTGTGAAAATATCAATGAATATTTCGATATTTGTTGCTTTCGAAGGAAGTTTAAAATGAAATTTTAGGGAATGTCAAACACTGGTTTAAATGAAATATAAGAGTTTCTCCGATATTTAACCGATATGTCGGAAATATTAACAAAATTTATGTATTTTAGCTGAAATTTAAAATTTCCCAGATATGAGGTGAAATTTAATTACTTCAAACCACCCCCCCTCTTTCTACATCTTTCTCTGCTAATATCGACCTTATTCAAAAAAATTCAAACACTAATTAAAAATCATTTATATGTGTATAACTACTACACCATGTGGAAAAGTAGATATTGAAAAAATAAAGGGAAGACAATGAAAGAAAGTGAAAGAAAATGATGGTTCACAATTTTCTGGCTCCATGCAATATATTGGTTGATTTTTTAAGGGTGTCAAAAGATAGCGACTCATTGGATAATCAATTTGTAAGTGTAGATCAAGCCAGCCAAGTGTGTGCTGTGTTTTCTATATTTTAGTTATGAGACAGAACTTGTTCTTAATTTTGTTAAGGTTAACAATAGTTTTGTGACAAATTGATGAAGTAAGACCATACGTGGTTTATGCATTTATTTATTGTACAACTAGAAACCTACTACGTTAAATATATTGATTTTGTTTGATTTATTTAATTTGATGGTAAAAAGTAAATAAAAATGTGTGAGAGGTTAAAAAAGATGAGTGAAAATCAGTTTTCTTTTCAGATATTGTATATATGAGCTCTTGCACACCTTACGATCCAGTTTTGTTGGAGCAAGTTCTACCTACAAGATTCTTTTACACATGTACGCGCAATTCCAGTCTCTGGCTCAAGTTGGTGCTGGAAGTGACTATATATGTGCAATAATTATATTTTTATTGTAATTAAGATGAATAATAACATTTATTGATTTTATCTTGAATATTGTGGTACAAATTGTAAATATTTTGTAATAATAGGTCAACTACACTTAGCAGTCATTTTTAAATTTGGATTTTATTTGGATGTTTATAACTAGGTGAGTTTTCGTTTAGGAAATAAGAGTTGCAAGGGTTTATATCTAAATAACCCATAAATCAATCACTCTATCTAAAACCGCCATATATTGGTTCTAGCTGTGCTGGTAAAAGTTAAAGATATAAGATGATCGAACGAGTGAGGTTAGTGTCTAAGGTTTGAGTTGGTTTGGGTTGTGGAAGATGGTTCACCTAAAATCGCTTGAAATTGATAACTTGCAGCACCTAAGGGATTTAGGTAGTTTGGGCCTGTGGTGGTGGTGGACCTTGCCTCCACGAAGCGTTAGCTTCTCAGTTCTTAGGGACTCGGCTGTGCTTTTTTTCCCTGGTTACGCTTCATCTTCAAACTTAGCTCCAATTTTTAGCATGTTGGGTGTGTCTCCCTTGCGTTCATCAGCTCCTTCTTGTACTGTGTACTGGCAACTACCATTTGATAATTCGGTGAAGGTAAATACTAATGGTTCTTTCAGAGCTAACCGTTCGGCAGGATAAGGCGGAGTGTTTCGAAATTCTAATGGTGTGGTTGGGGGCTTTTGCGGCAAATGCACATGTTGCTAGTGCTGCTGAAGCTGAAGTTCTTGCAGTTTTGGAGGCAATCCGTGTGGCATGGGTGCGTGATTGGCACCATGTGTGGTTGGAAACAGACTCCTTTGTGGTGGTTTAGTTTTTTTACATCTCCTTCTTCTATTTCGTGGAAGTTACGTATTGATTGGGTAAATTGTATGTGGCGTGCTTCTAGGTTGCATTTCCATTTTTTCACATATATTTTGGGAAAGTAACAGAGTAGCGGACTCCTTAGCAAATTATGGAGCTGACCACTCGCTCGGATTACTCATGGTGGGATTTTGCCCCTCAGTTTGTTTGGGCTTATCATTCTCAGGATTTAGGAGAGTAAGGCTATAATTGTAGTCCGACGATCAAGCTTAATTATGTTCTTTACTCTCAACAGGACAAGTAACAAACAATAAAATGAAAGATTTGAGAAGAGAAATCAAGCCACTTATATGATGCAACTGCTCCCCGTATCATGAAGGCAGTCAGTTTTTAACAAGTTTATAACCAACTCCAATTCAAAGTTTCGAGTTCCATTATTTCGCTCCATTAACCAAGTATGTATTTAATGTGTATCAGCTCTAAACATATCACAATCCCTCACTTACTTGTCCGACATACCAAAACCAATAGCATGTGAAACACTTTGAAAGAAATTTCAAAGTTGACATGCATTTGTTTTGGAAGACTGTTGCCCCCTTCCAATAGAGGAAGTTCAAGATTAATTGGTTTCTATATCAAAAGAAAACGTAGTTAACTAACAACACGTGTATCACTTATAAAATGATTCTTAATTGGTCATTTTTCTGTACGATGATATTTGATATTTGCATAAGTTTCTACCTCAAAAGTTTATATCCCAAACTTGAAACGAGGTTAAAGTCGAATAAAAAAGCTTCTGCAAAATAAAAATACATAAATACTAATCTTCAAGTGTAGATAAAGTCATTATCCATGTTAAAGCTAAAGTTAAACATCTTTTACTGTATATAAGTGCAATGAGTACTGATTTGTAGAGTCGCCAAGATTCTAGAAGACGTTAGGCGCTAGTTGGGCGGCGGGATGGGGCTTAGCGCCTAGGCTGCTAGGCGGGAGCCTAGGCGGATTTAATTAAATCTATTATATTTCGTGTAACTAAGTGTCTATTTATTCTTAAAATATATATAATCTGATCATAAACTACAAAATATAATGACATATATGTTATGAAAACATGGGAAACAAGTATATAATGTGTGTTCATTTTCAACAAGTCTCATACAATTTAGTGAAAAAAATAAAATGCAAAATGAAAGTTATCTATTTTCTATTTAAGTGAGTTGCAATCTAGGCGGGTGCCTCAGTAGGTCTAGGCATCATTTCTTAATTTTCAAATGCTTAGGCATTAATCGGGACGGTAACCAGCCGCCTAGCGCCTAGGTGGCGCTAGGCGGGGATTTTTAGAACAATGACAGTCACATATATATATATATGTGTATGGAAGGAGATAAGCACTTTGTAATGAAGAAGAAACCTAGCTTCCGATCCAGTAAACTACAATGGCTGATTCTTTGGAGCAGAGGTTTAATAGATTGAGGGATGCAGGAACAAAAAATCAGGATAGTTCTACAAGTGTTGTTCCAAGCAGGTCACGACCGATCATCCAAAGTGTTTCCAGAACTCTTCGAAGTAACAAAAATTTGGAGAAATACTTTGAGCCAAGGGTACTAGCAATAGGCCCTATCCATCATGGAAAGTTTCCGGAATGGGAGGAGCTCAAATACAGATTGGCAGCGGACTTTGTCAACGACAGTGGCCGGAGCGAAGAATTTTTGTACAAGGAGATTGAGGACAACATCAAGGAGTTAAAACAATGCTACGACGAGAAAACAACAGAGCGCTATGATGGTGACGAGGCGAGCCTCGCTTGGATGTTTTTCGTAGATGGTTGTTCAATCTTGCAGTTTATACACAAGTATTCTACCTTGGAAGAGTTTGAGATAAAGAGAGACCAAGTGTTATTTGCTGAACAAGACTTGTTCTTGCTAGAGAACCAAATCCCTTATGAAATCCTCAACCTTTTGATGAGCTCAAGCATAAAAAATGAGGACCTTTGGAACGGAATCCAGGTGTTTCTTGATATGCATAGTACTGCAGCTGGTGCATCAGCGAAGCCGTTCAGATGGTATAAAAGGATGATGCGACAAGATCTGAAATTTGAATTGCGTTTGGGAGTATGTATGGAAGATTCATGGCCTACTACTCACCTTCTCGAGCTTCTTCGAACAAGAATGCTAGGTCCAGAAAAAAATGGCAGGGAGGCAGCTGATAATGAACTTCTTCCACCATCATTTCGCAACGCGAAGGAGCTTAAGGCAGCCGGGATCCATTTTAGGTGTAGTGAAGGTATGCTGTTGCGTGACATATCTTTTAAATCACTATGCTTTGCAGGATTTCTCTTTCTTCCAGCAATGAACGCGGACGCAATGCCTTTGTTCTTGAATTTGATTGCCTACGAAATGTGTCCCGATTTCCAAAATGATTACACGGTTACCTCTTACTTAAGCTTCCTGAGTTCACTCATTACTCATCCCGAAGATGCAAAGCAGCTAAGGTCAGCCCGCATACTTCACAATAAACTCGAAACTGACGAAGCACTCGCTCAACTCTTCAACGAGATAGGCCCTGATTTGGTATCAAACCCTTCTATAATTCACATCAGTAGCAGATTAGAAAAGCACTACAAATCCAAGTGGAAGGCATGGATGGCTCAGTTCTTTGAAGATCATTTCAGTAGCCCCTGGGCCATGCTTGCGTTCATCGGTGCTCTAACAGCACTTTTCTTGAGCGCCATCCAGACTTGGTACTCAATCATCAGTTATCATCATCCTAAATCTTAGGATTCTCTGTTGGTATTTTCAAAGTTGTTCTCGCTATTTCAAGGATTTCCTTGTAATCAGCTCATTAAGATGATTTTCATTCTATTAAGTTGGCCTTCGAGGAGGCTTAGCGAATCTTTTGGTTTGTTGATTTATCAGGCTTGCCATCGTTGATTTCTGCCAACAAAAATATGTGTTGTATTTAGAATATATTATATAATATTAAAATACTTGCACCACAAGTTATAAGACTTCTTTTATAAGGGATTGTGTCAATGTTTGGCTTAAATTTATATACTATTTTTGTTGTTTGATGTGTATTTTTTATTTAATGTCTCAACGTTTAAATTTTTTTATTTTATTATTGTAGTACTTCCAATTATAAAATGAGGTTAGTGGCCCTTTACCACAGTGGTGGAAAGGTGTTGAGGCATTGCATGACAGTCTGGGTTCGAATCCCTCTGATAGCTAAACTCTAACATCTAATCGCACAAAATCTATTTTTTGATAAAAAATAAAAATAAAAGTTTATAAAATGAGAAAATATTGAAAGAAATTAATGACCCATAAACCTAAGAGCAAGTCCACTGAGAGCCATTAGGCCGGCACCCAGCATCCTTTTTGCCCCAGCACCTAGCCAGTTTGCTCCAGCCCAGCCTAATAAGCTAACACCCAGCCCAAGGCAGTCCATAAGGCGACCCAAAATGTGCTGAGCTAGAGACCAGCCTACATGACGTCATGATCTGAAATCTTTTTTTTTTATGCCAGGTCCCAATAGAGGTCCATCCGCCGAAGATGGCGAAGAAGGAGATGTTAGGCTCGACTGTAACTGTTCGTCCGCGGTGGTAGAAAACGATGGGCTGCCGCAATCTCTGCCACCACATCCGACTGATCTTCCAACCTGCTAGAATTTCTAATCCAAAGGAGGAGATAACGGCAAGGGTGGAGCCGGAACCAAAGGCATGAGCTGGTGGTGGTATAATGGTGAAAATGATGGTGGCGGTGATGATGATGAAGGTGGCGGTGGTAAGGGAGGAGAAGGGTCGTTTCATCATAAAAAGGAGTGGGGATTGACGACATGGGTGGTGGGTTGGCGTGCTCTGGTCTGCTTCATTGGAGAAGCATTTTTTGGAGTTCAGAAACTGTAAAGTCAGAAATTTAAAATCAAATTATTTTAATAAAATTGACTAGGCTATTTAGTTTTAGGGGTGGAGATACATTTGGTATATTACTGTTCATTGATATCTATCATTGTTCACTGAGTAGATAAAATAAGCTGAGTGCTGGTGCATTTTTTTAGAGGTGAACTTGCCCTAAATGAGAAAACATTGAAAATACAATAAAACAATGGGCCGGCAGTTACATTAATCCGGCCCAAACCCGAGTCTGGCTGGGTGTTGTAGTCCGATCAAAACCCTAGCAACTGCATAAAACCTCATTTCGCTATCCTCGCTTCATTTCGCATTCGGCTGCAAATTTACCCTCTCTCCGCACTCCGCAGATCCAGAGCCCTCTCAAGTACTCTCTCTCTCCCTCCCTCTCTCTCTCTCTCTCTCTCTCCTCTCTGTGGATTTGAGAGACCTAGTAGCCATTGTTACTGATTAAATTTGTGTTTGTCAGGCAGAGATGAAGGTGGTCGCTGCATACTTGTTGGCTGTGTTGGGCGGCAAGACCACCCCTACCGCCGAAGATATCAAGGACATCCTTGGCTCCGGTAACTTTCCCTTTACCTTCTTGTGGTTCTTTTGCTCGTTCTGTTTATAACCCTAATTATTAACCGCATCGAAGATTGTGACTTTGTGGTTTCGTAGTGCGATATTGCGTGTTGATTTGTAAATCCCATTTCTGTATTCGTATTTTCTATGTGGGTTTTGAATTTTGATCCTTATCAGATTGATATTTTATTTTTTGATCTTTTGTGAACCTGAATATATGGAAGTGACAAGGAATGGGTTATGTGGATGTGTTATTTTTCGGTGTTGAATCGTGGCGAAAATGATTGCCTTTCTGTATTAATGTATGTATGGAATTGGATGGTTCGACTTTAATAGTTTTGGTTATTGTTTGTTTGTATTTTTATGTTCTGGAATAGCAATCCATATGACATATCTCTTTTTTGGTAAGATGAACCAATTGAATGTTGTTATAATACCTATATTTCCCGAAATTCTGTTTGGTTGCATATGGTTATCGGTCTGACGACTTCTAGGCCTCTAGGATTGGATTGGATAACACCTAAGTTAAATGCATGTTGAAGGTAGAAATGAATATTAGAAGAGGATTAGACATGGTGGAATCTTATGCCTTCTAATCCTACCATTTTGGATGACTGGAATGACAAGTTTTCTTAACGAGTAATCCATCTCTCTCAACATATGCATTTATATCTTCAACGTACCTTTATTGAAGTGGGTTATCCATTCATATCCAATCCTAGATGGTAGATACCAACTGAGGCTCAAGAGGATAGCAATTTATTTACTGTATTGGAGTTGTTGAATGCTTATGTTGTCTGTGCTTTCTACTCGGATATTAACATTAGGAATCATGGTGTTGTGTCTATACAAGGTATTACTGAATCTAAAAATTTGGTATTGTTTACAGTTGGTGCTGAGGCTGATGATGACAGGATTCAACTTCTGCTCTCCGAAGTCAAGGGTAAGGACATCACAGAGCTAATTGCCTCTGGAAGGGAAAAGTTGGCCTCCGTACCAGCTGGTGGAGGTGGTGCTGTTGCAGTGGCTGCAACCGGCGGTGGCGGTGCTGCTACTGCCCCTGCTGCAGCTGAGGCAAAGAAAGAGGAGAAGGTCGAGGAGAAAGAGGAATCCGATGATGTAAGTTATCTGGATAATCTCATTAATATTGGTTTGCATGCTTTAATGACTGCTAATCCAATTCTGTTGCTATTATTTCTTAAGAGGTATATGTTTAATAGCTTCCATCTAAACATGATTTGTATATGTGCATGGCAGCAACCTTCTGTTAGTATGGTCATGTAAATTCAGTAGACATTTGCCTTTGTTTGAGTTGTGAAACATTCAGATGCACGTTTTCTTGCCCGCTACTAATAGTCTTCATACTCAGATTGTATCAACAAACAATCTCGGACACATCAGACTACGATATAGTTTTCTTATATTTCTTGTTTTTTCCTTGTTGCAGGACATGGGATTCAGTCTATTTGACTAGAGCGGTTGGAGTGCATACATCCCGGTTTTCTCTGTTGGAGTTGAATAGAAATTTTTATTCAGTTGAATGTTAGGTTTTTGGATCTTAGCCAGTAGAAGACATGATCACAATCTAATATGTAGTTGGTTATGGTTATGCAATTGTTGTGGATTTGAATCTTCTTTTCTATCCAAGTTTATGAATCTTTTGTCGTACCGGTTGTTAAATTTTTCTTCTCATATGCAAATGGATGAGTAGCTTTATTTATTGGGAGTTTTAACAAAACACTATTGATATTGTTCACTTTTAACGAAAAATCACATTTATACATTTCTCTGGTACTATTTATTATACCTTTAAAAATGACTTCATTAAAATGGAAGTTTTTTTTTACTTTTCGTTAGTTTTTTATTTATTTATTTATTTATTTATTTTGTTTACAGTGGAATGACTTACATGGCATGAACACAGCTGCCATTGTAATCTCGTGCTAATAGTGTAACGACGTGATTTTATTATTAGGAAAACTAATGAAAAGGGCTTGAAAATTTTGAGTTTTAATGATAAGGACAAAATAAATGGTAAAGTTAATAGTATCAGGTTTGACTATTTAGTGTAAAAATATGGTTTTTCGTTAAAGTGAACAGTATCGTGGGTTTTTCGTTAAAACTTTCATTATTATTGGCATGGGATGCTACACATGGTGTCATGATACTGTTCGATGACACGATTGGAGTGAATTCAATGGCCTTAAATGATGAATCCGGATCCTCACTGTGAAGATCATGGGAATCCGTAAATTGTTACTGTTCATCATGTATTGTGCAGTTAGAAATTATTTTAATTTTTTTATTTAAAATTGATCACAAATAGTACCTCACAAATAGAATTCGGAGAGGATCCTGTTGGTTAAACGGCTTTTATTTTGACAAGATATTGGAATTCTAAGGTTTCTTAAGTGTAAGCCCAAATCGAACCAATGTTTGTTCCTACACCCTCTCATTCCTAACGTTCCAATTTTCAAATTTTAAAAAGGTGAAAACTGAAAAGAAAAAAAAAAAAAAAGGTTATCAAACGGTACTTACTTGTGTCGTGTCTTATTTCTTTTAGGAGAAGCAAATTATAATCAAGTTTTGATAATATGTTGTTAAATTATGAATACGATGGCGGCCGGATTTTGTGAAGAAAACAAAAATCTACACAAACCAGGTCGGATGGATGTGAACTAGATGCACGAGAACATTTTACAAACAACAGATTTGCAAGCGGATGGATTTGGAGAACGTGGCAAACATAACATATGGACTTTGTTCGGTACACAACATTGGTTTTCAAGCCAATCAAATCATATCCAATCCAATTCAAATCACTAGAATCACATCGATATTATCGTCAACTTGCATATCATGCTCACTACTAATAACACCTACTAACACAAAAGGGGGGTTTATTACAAAAGATCTTGGTGCGATTATATATTGTATTTTATTTTTGTCAGAAATTCTTACATTCGCTCAACTACAATAACAATAACCACTGTAACTCTGAACAACAAGATTCATGCAATTAAAAAATCCCAAATTATCTCTAAACCTTCATCAACGAGCTATAATCCATTTATTTTTCCACCACAAATGAAGGTTTAAATCTTACTAGCGAAAGAGAGACCTTCCGTAGCAAGCTGATCTAAACTGGCAACAGGAGGTTGGGCCTTTGCAACTTTGGCAATAGCCTTGTTCTCCTCCGGAGTTCCGCCCTCCAGAAATGCTCCGACCACCTTCCCGTCTTTAATCCAGTATGATCCAAACTTCGCCTTTGGTGTGGCAGGATTACTGTCTCCGAAGAGCACAGTTTCACCAACATTGTCACCGTAGAATTGCCATGAAAGATCGAAGGAGCGGGAATAGAAGAATGGAAGGTAGTCATACTCCTCAACTGTCTTCCCCTCCTCGCTTGCCTTGATGGCCTGCAGAAATCAATGACAATAATATAATTCACGCGCCCACGTGCAGAAACCTTTCAACCCAAAAACATGACAGATTTGACAGAATGATATAGATGGGTTCGTTGTTGAAAATTCCATACCTTTACAGCCTGCTCAGCAGATTTGCGTGCATGGTCGACATGCTCAACTCTCCTAATCTCATTGTACAACTTCAAAGGAAAAGTGGCGACATCACCCACAGCATATACGTTCGGAACACTTGTTTTGAAGAATGCATCAGTCTGCAATCAACCGGCACATATTAAAACAGATGCCATGAAACATTCACTACAGAAACGGGATGACTAATCAAATGCTGAAACTGAAAATACATATCCAATATGATGAAAATACAAACACAATGAAATCCTTAAACCTTTCTTTCGCTATTGTTTACTTAATATGGGCTAAAACAAGTGCTTATCTGTGTGATTAACCAGTAAAGACTATGAAGATTGATACTGCTAAGAACTCCAAGCATCATAAAGAATAAAGATACGGGAAAAGGGGAAGGAATCAAATGATTTCGGAAGTTGCACGACCTTAATGCCACCTTTCTCCTCTTCGACTTGTCCCTTGAACAATGTTGTCAGGGGCCTGCCCCCAACACCAACAACAACAATGTCAGCTTCAAGCACGGTGCCATCCTTTAGGTGCACTTCCTTAACCTATATTATGACAAAAGTCAATATTCGGAAGCGCAGTTTCATCGAAGCATGACATCCAAAACGACAAGCAATCGTGTATGTACCTCTCCATTTGAGTCAGCAGTAAATCCAGTCGCAACTGTTCCCTTAATGATTTGAACTCCTTTGTTTTTATAATAGCCCTCATAAAAAGCAGCAATATCAGAAGTGAAAAGCCGAGGCACTGCAAGGACAAGGAAAGATTAGAGGAATGAGGCACATAGAATAGAAAGAGTGGCCAAACTCATATGCATACAAAACAACAAAAAGCTTGAAGCAGTATTCACTTACTGCACCATGGTTCAGGGTAAACCATTTTAACATCTAAATTGTTAATTCTCAAAGCTGCACCAAGCTCGAGACCAATGTACCCTCCTCCAACAATCACAGCCCTCCCATTCTTTTTTGCTTTAATTGCTTCGTTGAGTTTATCAGCATCATCAATTTCTCTCAAATAGAAGATGTTTTTGGCATCAGCTCCTTTGACACCAAAATCTGACAATCTTATAACCTACAAAAACATAAAATGCATTTGATTAGGTATACAAAGCTAGTTCGTTCAGAAAAGCTGAGGCATGGAAAATTCCTGGAGTTGCTTACCGTTGAGCCAGTGGCAATAACGAGAGTCTCATACTTGAAGGATTCCCCAGTTCCACTGACAAGAGTCTTCCCAGGAAGATCTGCTTTAACTATTTCAGTGCTAAGAATCAATTCTATCCCTGAAATTATTATAATTATGCCTCCATCAGAATAGCGCATTCTAAAGGACCCAGAAAATGGAAGATCAGATAAAATTGTTAAAAATGAGTCTGGGACAGTAACGAGTAATAGTGGCTTTCACCGCCTCTAAATACTTGGGATAGCTCTCAAACATTCTCCAATCATGATTGGTATATGCTGTACTGTGAAGAACAACAACATACCTTTCTCCTTGTACCAGTCAGGAAGCAATCTCTCTCCTCCACTTCCAACGCAGACATGAAACCCAGGAAGTCTAGCAGGAGCTACAAGACCAACCCCAACAGTAAGTTAGAATGTCACAGAATGTGATGAACTTATAAATGAGTTTGCCCTATGTTGACGTGTCAGGTGTGAGTAAGAATCTAGAGGTCGTAAGACACAATTCTGCTTACTTTAAGCACCGGAAATTTGGAACAAAAGTAACAAAACTTACACTCGGGGAAGAGATAAGCCTTGCTGAGTGCAGGACGTTCATAGGGAGCCACCTGGAAATAAAAGAAATAAAATTTAAGAACATTTGAGAATTTAACTACGTAATCAAACAGAATTAAATTCTACCGCCATTTGAGGATAACTACTTCAAACAGCAGTAATAACATGAAGTACAGAAAGTATACAGGTAGCAAGCAACGAGCATCAACATGAATAACACAAAAAAGTATCTTAACCAAAGTTTAAGTGAAAACTGAAAAGTACGTCATCAATTAAGCAAACAGCCGGCAATACTCATCATACTAGATGTAACACTACCACAATTCACATTTTCTAACCTCGTTACCAAAATTCACTACTGATTGCATTAAAATCTGAAAAGTATATAATTTTGCTCAATAATATCTCAAATATTCAGTCAACCGGATACAAAAACACGCGAAAGCAATCACTGGAAGACATACCGCCTCTTTGGAAATGACTGCTAGTTCGCCTGGCTTAAGCCCCTGCTTGGCAAACTCCCGAGCTGCATAACCCTATAGATTTCGAAAACAAACGCATATAAAACTTAAATATTCATCAAGGCTTCCACAGTACAGCAAAATCATCACAAAAAACAGTTTTTGAAGCGTGATCACAATTATAAAGGAATTTATTTGTCATAATTACCATAATCATGTACTAAAACAACTACAACAGAAACGCATTGACTTCAAGAGCATCAAGTCTTCAAAATTTCATAAATAAATAAAAACGGAAATTGAAATAATCAGATTCGATCTATGCAAATACTTCAAATTCAAAGACAGAATTATGTAAAACCTCATCAGGATCGACAGAAAACTTAACAAAAAAAACGAAAATAATGCACAAAATTAACAAAATTCGATCAAAACGGACGAGAATCGATCGCAAAGAAACTTACAGCCGAGACTCCGCCGCCGAGGATGACGTACTTGAAGTTCTTCGCCGCCATTGATGGCTGATCGGACGGACGAAACGCGCGTTTCGATTCTTCTTCTTCGCTTTGAATTCAGCTGGTGGTGAAGAAGTGAGAGGAATGCGATGAGGTTTAGTGAGCAGAGTGATTGTCAAACTATTTATATGCCGACCGGTGCTTCCTCATTGGACAGTTTGGACTAACCTATGACGTCCCCCCGTGTTAACGGAGTTTTTCCACGTGGCGAATCAAGCACCGTATATCTTTGCTGCCTGTGCAATCGCCACGACAACCGATCCGTTAACGGATTCGTCGTTTAATATCGCCCAAAAAAAATTTGGTTTCTAAAATAATTAAAAAATACATATTCATCTTCTGAAATTTCATTTTAGATAATAAACATATAGTCCTTATTAGTCCCGTAACAACATCTCGTTTGATGTCTAAGATTGAATTGGTTGATACTCTAGATTCAGTGTACATTGAATGAAAAATGAATATCATTTTCAAATTTTATCTTAACTTATTCATTTCAATCCTCATAAAGACGACAAGATAAGAATGAGAAAGTTTGGTTCGTGCTTGATTCATTTTCTACCTTTTAACTTTAGAAAAGAAGTTGAAAGTTGATTCATGTCTTTCTTCAACAGATATTGAATCTAGTGAGTTATTCAAGCCACATTCATTTATAAAACAAACTAAGCCTAAATGGTCTCCAAATCTTCATATATTTACGTATCGTGAGAAGGAATGGAGGATATGAAGAATGAGGTATGAGATTAACAGCCCTCCCTCCTTATAAACTCTATACGAAGAATGAGGTATCGTGAGAAGGAATGGAGGTTTTTTTTAGTCCATCTTATTCGATATGCCTCCTTATAAACTCTATTGACGTTTTGGAGTAGTGAAATTTTGTTGCCTTAAAAAATGAGTGTTACGTGAAACAACTCGACAATATTTCTTGGACAAAGAAAATCTTATACAGTACGTACGTGCATGGGGTTGTCCAGTGTGAACACAATTTGATCCTATTTTTCAAAGTAGGTACCGAGTTGAAAATCCTTTGATCATGGCCATCGGATTTGCTCTTTTGTTTATCCTTTGGGTTGGATTGCTTTTTTTATTTTTTTTCTTTCGAAAACAACATAAATTTCATTGAATAAGGAAAGGTCCAATACATATTACATCAGACAGTCTAATAAAAATTGGGGATAGCCAAAAAGCCTATTCAACAAAAAGAGAAAAAACGAAAAAGAAAACCATAATCCTTATCCCACAAAAGCAGAACCCAATTGTTGTTGCCACCGCTACCAGTACCACCTAACCAGCAGACACAAGGGTAGGTACGTGTGGAATTTGATGAAGGCATTGCATCACAAAAATTATCAACCCAGAACAAGAAACCAATTTGAAATAGATTTCGCCACCAAAATCGCCGCACTGGAAGAGGACCACCAGATCCAAACCATCTTCACATATCATTACAAAAAGAACAAAAACACATACAATTGAGAAGGAGATGGGGCTAAGGGGGTATCTACAACACCCTCGCTTTGGGCTAAGCCGCAACACGCTGGCCCCGATATTCCAGCATGCCAATCAGGCAAGGGTTAGTGAGGGAATGATTTAGATTCGGCGTCCAAATCAGGTTTGCTAGTCGTAGCTTTGAGCAATGGTTGTGGGAGAAGTGGTGTGTGAGAAGGGGGAACTTAGGATACGAAGACTTACTTCACATTTACAATTACACAAAAAAGACTATTTATCTAAGAGAAGGTTTACGTAAAATTTTGAGAAAACACCAACGATTACTGTCTTATTTGTCAAAGAAAAATAGAATATGTTATAAATTAATCGATTGGATATTCGAGAGTCAAAAACTCGTTAATTTTATAAAGGTATTTTGAATTATTTGATTTATTAGATCTTGAATTTTAATGAACTTTACTTCGTAAAGGAGATGGAAGATGATGGGCGTTGAGGGTTGAAGAAGGGTAATTGCAAGATAGGAATTAGGTAATGCTGAAGACAAAATACAGTGGTAAACACCGAAATTTTGACAAAGAACGTTGGGATAATGGCGATGCACACCGAAAAAATATTTGATGAAGCACGCAGGGATAATGGTGAAGCACACTGAGAAAATAAGCCATCCGCAAAAGGCATAAAATTTGACGAATAACGCTGGGAAAATAAGCCATCCACGAAGGGTGTGACCTAAGATTCAAGATAGGAAAGGAAAAAGGAAAATTCTAGATAAGGAAAGGAAAAAATAAATTGCATGGAAAGGTTTGCTAATTGGCTCCAACTTAAGGAAGGGGGTCGACGGCGAGATGGTCTTTTGTTCTTGGCGAGAAAGGGTTGCCAATTGAACCCAATTTAATTGTGCATTCTAAATTTTCTATATTTATAAAGAAACTATTCTTACGAGAAGTGCAAAATTAAATTTTTTTTAGTATCAATAACAGTTCTCTTGTCCAACTTCCAATATTAATATTGAAACTTTTTAAGTCAAATTTCGTAAAATTAAGTTTCTTTTTTTTCTTCCCTTTTCTCGATTTTATTTTTTAATTTATTGTAATGCCAGTTTAAAGCAATACTTCCTAATTAAAATAATTTACTGACCCTTATAAACTTGAAAATTACGTCAACGACCGGCCCTTAGCGGCTAGAAACGGTAGTTTTGTAAACGGAAACGTTGACGTCAGCAGTGATGATAATGACCATCATCTTTGTTAATTGTCATTACCTAATGGATAAGCATTTGATTAGCACAAACAAAGGGACCCACGTCTCTAACCACCAAAGGAATAAACAAGAAAGAAAAAGGAGGTCTAGGGTTTAAGGAATAAACAAGTGATTTTATTTTGACAATTCACACATTTATTTATATATACTAAAACCCAAACTCTCGGTTACTATTCTATAACAGTAAAGTGGCGAAAATGTTCTCAAATTATGTAACATGTCTCCCAGAAGTTAGGATATATTGAATCTGATATTGAAATGGTTAATGGAGTTTGATTTGAAGAATGACCACCAAAAGCGATAATGATATTAAACGTTGTTGTTCAAATTTTAGGGTTTTGTATAGAAGCTTGCAAGCCCTTTTTTATTAAGGTTCTTCTGTGAGTTATTCCAATCTCACATCAGAGACTCTTTTTTTTTCTTTTTTTTTTTTCCAACTGTGGGTATCTGATGTGATTCAAATTTTCAGTTTCAGGAAACGGTGCTTTTGGAAATTTAGGGCTTACTTTCTTGCAAGTTACATGCCTATGGTTTATACGAAGTAAGAGTTTTTGGTGATAGGAATTGTTAGCTATCTACAATACTAACAATCCAATATAATATATTTATCATATTTTGATTTATATTGATTTCATATTGTTCTGCAGTTTTCTGCACTTTTGAATCATGTGTACAAATCACCAAAGTATCACAGACATGTTTGAAAAGAGATGTTCAAGTAGGTAGCCTGTTGTTGATACAAAAAGGAACCCACCTCAAACAGGCTCAGGTAAATTGAAAAAATCCATCTTTCTCATTTATTAATTTGATTTATGAATCCCAATTGCCTTTTAAACTCTTTAAATGTATTGAAAAGATGATTATTTTTTATTTGGCAATAATTTACACTGCAAAAAGCAAATTTTGTTCTTAAATTTGTAATTCTTAACCAACTAACATCATTCTACTTGGTTCACTGCTGCAATTGGGAAATTTTCCGTTTATGGACGGTTGTTTGTTTTTGTACTGCAACACAAATCAAATTTACATCGTAAAACTACTTGATCACTCTGTTATAATATTGAACCGTTTTCAATTTCATACCAACCGGATCCTAATTTGTTCAATTTCTTTTCATCAGGCAATTGAGTGTGGTTGGTTGTTGTTCTCTTTGAGGTGAGATAAAGTTTTGTCTCTGTAGATATATGCATCTTAACAAGAATCATAGGGGTTGTCACCCTTTTTTTTCCTCTAAATTTTTTGTTTTTTTTTTCAACTGCTTCTCAAGAATTTAATCATTTTTGTCACTATTGATATTGTAGGTGTCCGGCTTGCGGTAGTTACAAGGTATGCTACAATCCCAGTTAGTGTTTTTAGTTGTTAACTTACTGTTTAAACTTCAATTTTCCACCCACATTACGAAAAGTTGCTAGACTTTTTAGTGTTCCTAATGCTATGCATCCATTGACGACCGGGGTGGACTGTGCATCAAATGATATGGTAATTTAATTTCTTAAACTTACAGTTTGTTGTTGTAAAAGATAGCCTATTTTCTGAGCATTATAATGTCTATATGTTTACACATTTTCCAACTTGCTTCCAGAAAATTAAGATAATTTAATGCATGTATAGAATTTTGTTTAAGGGGATAAAGAATTTTGAATTTTAGTTTTTATTTTATTCTTCTCAAATGTATGTATAAGTCAAGGAAAGAACATGTATGTTTCTTTGGTGGATTTGATTCAAATTGGTGGATTTCGGTAAGAAAGAAACTTTAATCTTTTCTTTGGCTTTAATAACTGAAATGGACATGCAAGAGATTGAAGAATTTTGTTTATCGTAGTGGGATGAGAGGGTATTTTTAGAACAATTGTTTTGCATGATAGTATTAAATAATCAATTTGATAAATTAAACTGTGTGATTAAATAAGATTATTTGTTGGGTGTACCTATATATGCTTAATAAATTGTTTAATGAGTTTTCAATTTCATGTTATTATTTCCTTTAATGATTTTGTTTTGCATTTGTATGTGTAAAATTGCTATGCTCTGTGTATTTGAGATTGCTTTTCTTTTTAATTTAAAATTTATTTTTGAGTATGCTCCAAAAATATTATGGTTCCCTAATTATTTGACTTAATTTTGTTTCCATTTTTTAAAGTTTTTCCTGTAATTCTGTAATAAAAGGATTGTTTTGTTGGAAAAAGCAGGGCCAGTTTGTTTTTAGGGCTTGAAGATTTCTACGCTCACCAGGTTTATCTTCGACTTTAGTCTTCTCAAAAAAAAAAAAAAAAATCTTCGACTTCAGGTATTTGTTCCGTTGACGACTTAAAATCAACTACAACTACAGTTTGGTTATGATTGGGGAAAATAGGTTGATTATCTGCATATTTCAGAATATCAATAGGGACTATCTACCAAATCTTTTGTGTAAATAGTATGTACATACACATCAAATATTATTTTTTGTATGTAAATAATACTATATACAAAAAAATTTCGTACAATGAAGGTTAGTTAGGAGTTCAATTTGTAAAAGATGTGAATACTAGAACAATGGCAATAGAACCACCAATCCATATGGTTGTAAATATATTTCTACATGTATGTAAATTGTATGGCATATCGTATGTATTGAGAACTTTACACATGTTTTATATAGTTTTAAAACCCGCAGCATTGCGCAGGCACCATTGCTAGTATTTCCTAAATAAAAAGAAAAAAAATTACTTTTTTTTTTAACAAACGATAATATCTAAACTAAGGGGATGAGTTGAGATTAGCCTCACAATGGGCTAGCATAGCAATAATGTGGTTCAAATTCGCCTTTGGAGAGAATAGAACCTAAGACCTCTCACTTACAATTGAAGAGAAATATCATTAGACCGTAATACTAAGTGGCATAAATTTTACATTTAGTACGGTTAAAGTTTATCTAATGAAATGTCTTTTTTTATTTATCATAGTGCATATTTCATCTGATTTTTTGTTCGATAGCGTCACGTGTTGACCAAGTATTGTACTTGATGAGATTGTAAATTGATTTTCTAAACACAAATCTAAGAGGTAAGAAAATGTTAGAGAGATCAAATTTTGTACAACATTAGGTGTACCATCTGGCTTGCCATGTCAAATTATGAATTTATCTTATGACATATTTGTTGATTAACTCCACGAACTTGTATGGTGCTGCCAACACCGACAAACTCCATGATTGAGGAGGGTCACTGGTTCCCTGTGAAGACGCCACTTGAATAAAATCGTAAGCCGGAACTGCCGACATCAATGGCAACGGGATCAGATTGATGAGCGCGAGTCAAAGCCCAGTTAGTTCACTCAGATATAATCGGGCTTTCAACAAAAAAAAGTGTTTGAATCATGTTGGGCTTTTAGGTTATCCGGAGTCAAAAGCCTTCTTGTGCAAATGAAGGTGAAGGATGTGGGAAATAAGAGGAATGGAGAACGATGAAAGATTGTCGTAAGTTAAAGGAGGGAGAAATGAAGGTGAGTATTACTAAAGATTTTGGTTTTAATGATACGTAACATTCAGTGTTATGAAGAGATTTTTTAGTGTGATTGAAATACGGACACATACGTTATATGTCGTTATATAAGTGGATGAATACGTTGAAAACAAAAAATTTCCCTCTACTTGTGTAATGTTATATGCCGTACTGAACCATGTTCCAAGCACATTGAAAAATCTCTCAATGTTATGAATGTTTTAGCTGTTAAATTTAACTTCCACAACTTTTAAGTTTTATGTTTTCAATCTAATTTATTTATTTTTCGTATCACTCATCATTAAGTAAAATTTTGAAGGGCAAATGGCACATAGTGGAGCTCAACCATGAATTAAGAATGTTTTTTGCCTTTCAATTAAATTAGGGTTATGGTTTTCCAAAGCCTGTTCAACGTGTGGGCAACTCTGGGCTCAAAATTAATATTTGATTGACCTTCATGGTCGGCGAACCATCATATGGTACTACAACGAATCATAGCTTGAATATTTTAGTCAGCTACCTTTTTCAGTACAATAATATATATTTACATTAAAAAGTAGAGAAATTTGACTTAGTCACAAAATGCTACCAATAATAAATTGAATGAGGATCCTTTTTGGAGGAAATCATCAAATCGTGTCTTTTCATCGTATATTATACGATTAGAAATTATTTTTATTATTTTTATTTTACATTAAATATGAATAGTACCTGATGGTACGATATACGATGAACAAACACGATTTGAGGTTCCCCATAATCCTTATAAAGAGAATATCCTCCATGATCCTTTTGGTAATAAATTAGTATCGAACTCTTTATCTAACGAAGTTTAAACGAAAGTGAATGCCAGCAAGAATATTTTCCTAGTGGATGGTCTCTACCCATCAAAGAACCAAATAATGTTGATCAAAAGAAGAAGGAAAATGCTAAGGCGACTTTCTCAAAGAACCTCATGTTTTTTACACAATGTTCTATAATGTTGATACGAGAATTAACGTTAAACTGTGAGGTTGCAGAAAGTCCATAAAGAATCCCAGTTTGAAAGAATCTCCCTAGCATTTCTCAAAGAAGAATAATAAAAAGGGGATCCTAAGCTTAACCATTGTTATCATGAACTAATTCATGGCTTGTAGTATGAAACTGTTTTTAAAATGACTGAAAGTGCTTTTAGAAAAAATATTTTTGGGTTCCAAAAGCACTAGTTATGTGTTTCTTGCACGCAGCAATAAAATGGTTTTCCAAGATTCACTTGCCATTTTACTAAGAACTGTTTCCATAAGCATTTTTACTAAAAACGTTTTCAGCCATTTTAAAAGCGCACTTCCAAACATTTCCTGTAACATCCCACATCGCCCAAGGGAGTGGATCTTGTAAATCTTATATGTATATTACCATTTCTACCTAGCACGAGACCTTTTGGGAACTCATTGACTTTAGATTCCATTGGAACTCCGAAGTTAAGCGAGTTCGCGCAAGAGCAATCCCATGATAGGTGACCCACTGGGAAGTTTTCATGTGAGTTCCCATTGGGGGCCCGGGTTGAGATGTGACAATTTGGCATCAGAGCCAATCCCTGGCCGGATATGTGCCGACGAAGACATCAGGCCCCTAAGGGGGATGGATTGTAACATCTCATATCGTCCAGGGGAGTGGATCATGTAAGCCTTATATGTATATTCTCATCTCTACCTAGCACGATGCCTTTTGGGAACTCATTGGCTTCGGATTCTATTGGAACTCCGAAGTTAAGCTAGTTCCCAAAAGAGCAATCCCATGATGGGTGACCCATTGGGAAGTTCTCGTGTGAGTTCCCAAAGCGGACACTATCGTGCTACGGCAGAGTCGGGCCCGAAATGTGGTGGGAGCCCGGGTCGAGATGTGACATTTCCACATTTGCCTAATGGAAGTTAAATTAGAAGGCTGCTTTCAAGTTTCAACAACATCATTCCATTCAAAACCTTTGATATCCCAAAAGAAAATTGCTTTATACCTAGAAAGCATAGAATAAGGAGAAACAAAAGAAACAAAAGAAGATTTGATGGCTTCACTTTAGGTGCCTAAGGACTTGGGATTAATAAATTAATAGGGCACTTTATATGGCTAATCATGCCTTCCCATGTTTACTGCTTAAGTTGAGGACCGAGGACTCGAGGAGGGGCCAATACAGACACCAACCATCCCCTTCGGCCGGCCAAGGAATGAACTTGGCACATACGCCATGTGAGATGGATGGTTCCACTTCATAATGTACATTGTATACAGTTGTATTTGTACATCCATGTGTATATCGATAAATACAATTGGTCGTGAATGTTCAATTGAAAATTACAATTATCTATTATTAATTTATTAGGCGCAGTTAAATCGTTGAAGGCAATTTTCTCTTCAGATTCGCCATTTATTTCACAAGTAAAGAGTCATTGACTAAACACGTTCTAGGGAGCACAATTTTAATTTACAACAGTAGTCATGATTTAGGTTTACAGTTTCGTTTAGGGTTTTGGTCTACCAACTATATTTAAACAATGGCCTGGCACATTTTTTTTTTTTTTTGCTTTAAAAAAAATTATCATTATTAAGGGGAGGGTTCAAAACTATTTTCAAATCCAGGGCGCACGAATCATTTTTTTATGTTATTTCATACTGTACAATTTCTTTATTTGTGGGATCATTTAGGTTGAAACTCATCATCATATTTCCTAAAATATTTACCTCGATAATAAGCAATTCCAATTACCGTATCACTTGGAAAGATAAAAATAGAATGTTAAAAGTATTTTCTGTAACTGTATAATGAAAATGAATGTTGACATACTTCTCATACTGTAAATTTGAGCGTGATAGAAACTTATACCAAACTTCTCATACCGATATTATTAAAAATATTATGTTATCATACTGTAAATTTGAGCGTGATAGAAACTTATACCAAACTTCTCATACCGATATTATTAAAAATATTATGTTATCATACTGTAAATTTGAGCGTGATAGAAACTTATACCAAACTTCTCATACCGATATTATTAAAAATATTATGTTATCATACTGTATAAATTTGAGCGTGATAGAAACTTATACCAAAATATGATAAAGCATGGGATAGTTTTGGTGTTTATGTATAATGTGAAGAGGCCGAACAAGGTGGGGTCCGACGATGTCAAATCAATCACATGGTGAAACCCTGTCGTATTTGGACCGACCCATTTCAAATTTCGTTTTCAATTCCAAGAAGAAAGATCTTTTATTAATTGGACTTAGTGTGTCGGGGCATTCAATTCGATAGAAACCCAACATTACATGGCCACACAAAATTGTGTTTCCTCTATCTGAGTCTCTGTTGATAGCAGCACTTCTACACCTCCTGTATAGGAATAAGGATCCTCACCGGATCCTTTTTGTGAGGATCTTGAGATCTTTAAATCGTGTTCGTTTATTGTACATTCTACGGTCAGTCTATTAGGTGTTATTTATATTTAATTTTAAATAAAAGTATTTAAAATGATTTCTGACTGCACGATGTACAACGAACAGACACGATTTGAGAATCCCCAAGATCCTCACAAAAAGAATTCAGAAAGGATCCTCATTCCCTGTATAATATCGTTTGGGATTTCGAATATTTTAACTATTAAATTTGCTTGAAAATATAAAAATTAAAATCTAAATGATTAATATATATCATTAGGAATTTCGAGTAATTTAACTATTAGATTTGTTTAAAAGTATAAGAATTTAAATTTAACCGTTGAAATATTTAAATTATCCGATACTCCGAAGTAGTACTCATTGTTAGAGGGTAAATATGACATACTAATGTTTAATTTGGATTGTTAAAGATATAGAGCTCGTTTGTATGTGTTTTTAAAATGATTGAAATCGCTTTTGGTGAAAATATTTTTGGAAACAATCCTTAATAAAAATGCTAGTAGATCCTGAAAAAGCATTTCACTTAAAGTGCTTTTTGGAAGAAGCACATAACTGGTACTTCTTGTAGAAAACACTTAAAGTGCTTTTGGAATCCAAAAACATTTTATCTGAAAGTGCTTTCAATCATTTTAAAAGCACATACAAATGAGCTCATAGTCACTCGAGAACTTTTTGAGCAGAACTTGAATTCTCTCAAAATCCTTTAAGCAAAGCTCAAGTCCTACTCCAAACCCTTCAAGCATTAAATGCTCGAATCCCTCTCGAAACTCTTTTTTATTTTCCTTTTATCGATCAAATAATAGAGAAGGAGGAGTTTCGAAACGAGGTGCAATGAGTATTTATGCAAAAGACCCAACCACCCTCTCGAAATTCATCTAATTGCTATATTTGATGCGAGACATTTGAGCCTTAGATTCATACTTGATAGCATGATGAAGATTGAAGACCAATGATGCACTATTTTTGTATGACTGTGATAGTGTCCATATAATAACATTGCGGAACGTCAAATCCATCAATCTTTTATTTTGTCTTGGTGTTGGTCGTGTCCTTTTGACTGTGCATCCGTGTAACATGGACAAACCTTTGTTGAACATAATCATGATATACTAATTAGGTGGTTAATTAGCAGGTAAATTATGAGATGGGGTTTGACATATGATAGTCCATTTTTGTTTCATATGGTTGTTTTTTAAATACATACGATATTATTTATATTAAGAAATGGATGAGTGAGATAAGTTCAATGTTTATAATATCGATATGGGGGAAATATTGATATGCAGATTTATGAAAATATCGATATCGGTTGCCTTTAACGAAATATGAAAATTTGCAATGAAGTGGGTATATCAACTCACTCAAATTTGGTTGAAATCAGATAAAAATTTCTCAAAATAATTCAAAAGTTTGAAATCTGTAATGGGTTTTGGCAAAATTTCTGTACGAAATCGGTAAATATCGTTGATATTCATTGATTTTCCTATATCTCACCGATATAGTGTCACATCCCGGCCCGGGGTCCACCACATCCCGGGCCCGCTCCACCACCATAGCACGATATTGTCCGCTTTGGGCTTACCATTCCCTCACAAATTTATTTTTGGGAACTCACGAGCAACTTCCCAGTGGGTCACCCATCCTGGGAGTGCTTTGGCCTCCTTCTCGCTTAACTTCGAAGTTCCTACGGAACCCGAAGCCAGTGAGCTCCCAAAAGGCCTCGTGCTAGGTATGGATGTGAATATACATTTAAGGATCACTCCCCTGTGCGATGTGGGATGTTACATATAGAATGAAAGGACATTTCAATGGAAATATTGACAATTTCGTAGATATTTAAACACTATATAAATCTCACAACGAGCTAGCCATAATAATTTGGTCAAATTTGTCTTTAGCAAGAACCAAACCGAATACATTTTACTTACAAGTAAAGAGGAATATTACTAAACCGTAATACCAAATGATGTCTCATATAATTGTTAGATTAAATAATTTGAAAAAAAAATAACTATAAAATGTTAGGTAAACCAATTTTGTTCATTCAATGTTAATACTACTGTGTTTAAATAGTTCTTACCTTGCTATTCAAAGATGAGTAGGAACTCCTACTCAAAATTTCTCAAAATTGTTTGTTGTCAATTTATAGAACTTCGTGTTTATAATAAAAACGTTCATATTATAAATCACCCTAAGATCACCTCTGCAAAAAATCAATTAAAACTAAGGTCGTTTAGTCATCAAACTGTTTAAAAACAAATGAATAGAATTGGAAAAAGCATTATGAACTGTCTATGTATTTGCTACAATAGATTGACTAAATGACCTTAGTTTTAATTTATTTTTTGCAGAGATGATCTTTACAATGTAATTCATGGTATGAACGGTTCTGATCCTAAACACAAAACTCTGTAATTAAAACACTAAGAATTTTAAGTAGGAATTCCTACTCATCTTTAAGTAACCAAGTATTATTTGTACAAAAATCGATCAATTTAAAGAAAATACTTAACTTATTTGTACATTGTATTTGTAGCCATTTTTATATTTGTCCATTTTCTTTCCAAACAATTATAAAAAAGTGTAACGTGTTACATCTGTCCATTTTCCTTCCAACCTTAACAGCCATCTACATCATATGAAATATAAAAAAAGCGTAAGGTGTTATATGCTTGTAGCATTCCTTCCAAACAAATTAGTTTACTTCAATAATCATGTCATTATGTATATTTCATTACTAAATAACGTGTCATACGTAAACGACAAAATGGATGAAAATATAGCTCTAGCAAGCTTGGAAAGTTTTTTTGGAGTTGAAGAGTCTAGAGCCTAATAAACATGTTCAATTGAAAAGTCGAAATGACATGCATTTGTTCGCTTGAAACTCGCTTATTTGAATGGTTAAAATGATAAGAGCATATCTGCTAACTAGTATTTAGATAGAAAAAATCGTTTTTAAACGTACTTGGGAAATAATTTGATCTCATGACTTTAAATATGAGTAAAAGCTTTTAACTAGCTTCTTGGAGTCGAGAGTCTAGAGCCTAATAAACATTGTCTAATCAAAAAGTCTGAATGACAAGCGTTTGTTCACTTGAAACTCGCTTACTTGTATAGTTAAAATGATAAGAGTAGACCTGCTTTCAAAATAACAAGTATTTAGAGAGAGAAAAACATTGTTTTTACGGGACTTTAGAAGTAATTTGATCTTAGGACTTTAAATATGAGTGAACGCTTTTAATTATCTTCTTGGAGTCGAGAGTCTAGAGCCTAATAAACATGTTTAATCAAAAAGTCGAAATGACAGATGTTTTTTCGTTTGAAACTTGCTTACATGAATAGTTAAAATGACAAGAATAAATCCGCTATCAAAATGACAAGTATTTAGATAGAAAAAACCGTTTTTTTATTGTACTTAAGAGATAATTTAATCTTAAAACGTTACATACGAGTAAACGCTTTTAACCATCCAGATCCAATTCCCATCATCTTGATAAGTAATATTCAAATCCATACTTTTCTAACAAATATGTATGACCCGTGATGTGATTACATCTTAACATATTCTTAAAACGAATCCACAATAAGTAGCTAAACTTACAAGTACTGATGTACAACAACAAACAGTCCAAAAATAACTCACAGTAAAAAACACGAAAACCGAAAAAAAAGCCTTTATTGCCATTTCGTACTTTAGTGATATTTCTGTTCATTAAGAGATCTTAAGTTTGACTTTCACTATTTGAACCACATTATTACTATGTTGAGCTTAGTCATTCCCTTTCACTTAGTAGAAATAATATCATTTGTTTAAAGAAAAAAAACAAACGAGAGCCTTTATTTGTCGGGATCAAATTTTTTGCACCCAGAATAAGTGTGACATTTCTGTGGTTCCAATAAGTACTTAACATATTAAATTTAGAATAAAACATAAACAAATTAAAATAATAAATACATATCAGTCACTCATTAGGGAGCGTTTTTGCTCACCACTATTTAATGTGGTGTATGCTCACCACCTTATTTATTACCATTAGATGAGTTTGAATTTCGAGATTCGTGTAGTAGATAGGCACGAATCTCAAAATTTAAACTCATCTAATGATGATAAATAAGGTGGTGTGCATACACCACACTAAATGGTGGTGAGCAAAAATGCACTCCGCTCATTAAGGCGACGCGACACCCGTTTTGAACGAAGAAGATTTGGTCTTTTATTTGGAAAAGGATCATGGGGATCTTTAAATCATGTATGTTCATCGTATATCGTGTGGTCATAAATCATTTTAAATTTTAAATTAAATATAAATAGTACCTCACGAAAATTGATTGCATAATGTACGATAAACTAACATAATTACAAGATCTCGGATCCGAACGGATCCTGTGCCCTTTTATTTACCCTCCTTCCCATATTTTTCACCCCAAAAATCCAAGAACCGCCCTAAAATTCAGAAAACGACTGGGATATGGACAATCCCAAGATAGTTTTTCAAATTAATTTTCACATTTTTCGATGGACCCTACATGTAGGTGGGACCAGGACCCACATTCCCTCAAAATAATCAGTGCAACCGGAGCGGAAAGAGAAGTCAGTGTTTTGTTTGTTAGCTTCCCATCAACCCTCTTCTCGCTTTCCCCTCTCTCGCCATCGCAGCACCTCCAAAGGTCTCTAGGGTTTGTAGCGCCCCATTTTCTCAGAGTTGTACTTTACTCACCGAATCTTGCCCCATTGCGTCCGTTGAGGAAGCTCGATCAGGTATTGTTCTTCGCGTTTCTCCGATCTGGGTTTGCTTTTGAGCGTGTTCGTATCTCGAGATTTGAGCTTCGGGAGCTCAAAAGAAGCTTGGCATTTTCATTTTATTTTACTTTTTCTTGAATTATGTTTTAGTATTTTGGATTTGTTTTTTATTGAGTTTGATTTGTATGGTGGGATAAATTTGTCGGTGAATTTTTTTTCTTGGTGATGTGCAAAAAATGATTAAACTTTAGCTTGAAGAGAATTGAAAGATGGAAACTTGGTGTAGATTTCATGTAGTTTAATGATTTGTTAGTTAAAGTAGAGGAAACTGAAATTAGGGGAAAAATGCATCATTTGCATTCCATTAAATTGATTGGAAATCTGTTTCGTGCCGGTTCTACTGTCGAAAAGATATGACTTGTGTGTGATGTTGAAAGTATGCTTTGTCTAAGCTTATGGGGTTTAGCCCGAGTGGCGAGGGCGGGTGGGGAAATGGATTTAGGATTAGGCTGGGTCTAATGTTTGATTCCGTTCCATTGTAACCAAGTAACGAAAATGATGCTTTGACTAAGCTTTTGGGGTTAGCCCGGGTGGTGAGGGCGGGCGGGAAATGGATTTAGGATTAGTCTAGGTCAGGCGTTCGATTCCTTTTCATCTTGGAGTTTTTCAAGTTTCGAATTGGTGGAGTAGTGTTGCAATGTTGTGTTGGTTTGAAATTTGAAATCTTTTCAAGAAGTCCTATTGCGTGTCACTGAGTTGCTTACTTCTGTTTGCACTAAATCAGTGCAACTGGAAACTACATCTGCTGTTGGGTGACTGATGTTCTTCATACTTCTGTTGATATTTCAGGGAATGGATTTTATCTTTTCCAAAGTGAAAAGACATATAGCTTGATGTGGGCAGTTTAGTTTATACGGGCACAGAACAGTTTTACTCACAGCTCGTGACTTGTCGGAATCTTTACCTGAAAGGCTCCTCAAGGAACTGATCATTGTAAAGTTGCTGGACTAAGCTCTTCCACGTTTCGGTACTTCATTTGGATCACGCGACCAGACTGAGTAACCCTAGAAATGGGTTCATTTGCCGGTACATCTGAAATTGTGGAAGCAAAAGATGAGCTGACTACAGGTCAATATTTTCACGGAATACATCAGCTGAATTCTGGATTTAGTAAAGATGACAAAGATTGGAAGCTTCCTCCTGTTCTAAAACTGGGATACAAGGATTCTCTAGAAGATGATATTAATAAGCTCTTTGAGGCAATCAAAACTCCATCCAAGGGTTCAGATCATTCAAAGCAAGTAGGCACTAGCCCTTTAAATAGAAATGCCTTAAAGAAACCAATTACAGTGGGTGTGTCTCGCTCACCAGGGATTGGTAATTCAGAACCGGCGACACTGAAGCAGGCGTTAAGAGAGCTCTCTATTACCAAGGCATCAGAAATGGCTGCTATGAAACGTTTATCAAAATTGACAAGTCCTGCAAGACCCTCGGAAGCTGGGAGGATCAAGACGTTATACAATGCAGTTGTTGTCCAATCCAGTCAATCTGGTGCCTCCTCAAGTGAAGATAGGGGAAATATGGTTGAAATCTCTCTGGTGCCAGAAGAAAGCATTTCAAATTCTTGTGAGGAGTTGTCTGAACATCCTCAAATGTCCAAGATGAAGTCATCAAGCCAGAGTGGACATTCTTCTCCTCGATTTGCCATTGGGAAAACAGAAAATAACTCTGGGAGCACAATAGTGCAAAATGAAAGTACTTCCAGTTGCAAGTTAAGGACAGTAGGGGAGCAAACAGTGCAGGCGGAACTGGGACAGAAGAAGAAAAATAAATCTAAAAGTGATCATATTTCAGAACTTGCTGAAAATGTTCCTTCCAGAACCATGTTACAGACAAAAACTAAGACGGAGCTGGTGAAGAAAGAGAAACTTAAATCTACAAGTGGCAATACATCAGTACTTGTTCAAAATGTTCCTGCCAAAACCAAGTTAGCTAATAAGCTATCAGCAGCAAAACCAGGGCGGAAAGTCAAGTTGCATGTAGTACCTTCTTCATCGAGGTCGGTGAATCGAAATCCTGCAAGCAAAGTATCCAGAAATGCCCTCCGCTCTGTAAAAGCAGCCTGCAGGAATAGGAATATCGTAAAGAAGAAGACAAGGCAAGAGTCAAGTTCTGCGGCCTGCAACTCTAGTAATTATAATGAAGTTGATGCTGATTTTGATCCTTGTACAAGTCAGCTGGTCTGCGAGAGATGTCAATGTGCAATACAAGGTGCTGGACAACAATCCAATCAAGGTTCTTTGGCACCCCAGTTTGATGGTCTTACTGCTGAGATAAACTCAAATAATGGGCACAGCATTCCAGGTAAACCAGGCTTCACCTTCGACAGCAGTAATACTGGCAATAAAGGGGGAGATAACATTATGAAAGCAAAAAAGAACCCCAAATCAAAAGAAAAAGGGGAATTCTCCCAAAGCTCAAAAAGTAGCCAAGGTGATCATAGTAGTAGTACAAGTTTGAGTGACGAGAGCAATGTCAGTGGATCTAGTTGCAGCAATAAGCCTCACATGTCGAAGGATGTGAGATGGGAGGCCATCCGTCATGTTCGGTTGCAGCATGGATCCCTGGGCTTGAGACACTTCAATCTTTTGAAGAAGCTTGGTTGTGGAGACATAGGAACTGTATATCTTGCTGAGCTCATTAGTACGAATTGCCTTTTTGCCATAAAGGTAATGGACAATGAGTTCTTGGCTAGAAGGAAGAAGATGCCTAGGGCGCAGACCGAAAGCGAAATACTGAGGATGCTTGATCATCCTTTTCTCCCTACACTGTATACCCAATTTACATCAGATAATTTGTCATGCTTAGTTATGGAGTATTGCCCAGGTGGAGATCTTCATGTCCTCCGGCAGAAGCAAATTGGAAGGTGTTTTTCTGAAGAGGCAACAAGGTAGAAATATTTGAATTAACACCTATATTGGACTTTTACATTTTGTTTTGGATGCTATTTGACATTATCTGCAGTCAAGCATTAGTTACAAGATAATTGTCTAAGAAAATAAAAATATACACCTTTGGAACCTCCACCTACACCAACACTCACCACCCCAACTACGTAAATTTTATTTAATGTGTTTTTCCCAGTCAGCTATCACCGTAAGGGATGCCTTCTCTTCTCTGAGAGAAATTGCTACATGACATCTTGAATTGTTTTTTGTCCTTAATTTTACGGGTCATCTCTAAAGAGCTTCACTTCATTATATAATTCAGTGGAGTAACTGACCATTAGATCCATGTCCCTCTGATCTAGTACTTTTTCGTGTATTAAATAGGTGCTGGAATTTTACCATTTCAAAACTAATTTAAACCTTTGTGCTTTCAGGTTCTATGTTGCGGAAGTTCTCCTTGCTTTGGAGTATTTGCACATGCTTGGGGTAGTTTATCGGGATTTGAAACCAGAAAACATTCTAGTCCGGGAAGATGGTCACATCATGCTCACAGATTTTGACCTGTCTCTCAGGTGCACTGTCAGTCCAACTCTATTGAAATCACCTTCATGCGATGGTGATCGTGCAAGATTGTCTGGTCCGTGTACACAATCTAGCTGCGCTGAGCCGTTCTGCATTGAACCCTCCTGTCAAGTCTCATGCTTCACCCCTAGGTTTTTACCGGCTGCTACAAAAACAAAGAAGTCCAAAAATGACCCTGCATCCCATGCTAGATCATTGCCGCAGCTTGTGGCAGAGCCTACTGATGCGCGGTCCAATTCCTTTGTCGGGACCCATGAGTACTTGGCTCCGGAGATCATCAAAGGAGAGGGTCATGGAGCTGCAGTTGATTGGTGGACGTTCGGAATCTTCCTGTACGAGCTTCTATACGGCAGAACACCGTTCAAAGGTATTAACAACGAGGAAACGTTGGCCAATGTGGTGTTGCAGAGCCTAAGGTTCCCAGAGGGCCCCCTTGTTAGTTTCCAGGCTCGAGATCTCATCAGAGGTCTGTTGGTAAAGGAGCCAGAGAATCGGTTGGGATCAGAGAAAGGGGCCGGTGAGATCAAGCAGCATCCGTTCTTTGAGGGCCTCAATTGGGCACTGATACGATGCGCCATTCCTCCAGAACTGCCCGAGTTTTGCGATTTTGAAATTCCCGACATGCCTGCTGCTCAGGAGAATACCAAGTATTTGGAGTTAACAGCGACGGGAGAGCACCTAGAGTTTGAGTTATTTTAGAGGGAAATCACAGTTTTAGGAGAAGAAGCTTTCTGCTTGTGTATGTATTATTCTCTCTTGAAAGACCTCCTCCTTTCCAATATATAACTCATAAATCTAGCTTATGTATATACTTTTTTAAGCTTTCAGTAATGGCGCATATATCAGATTCCGAAATTTTGTACATTTTGGAATATCGATGGTTCGATGGTGTATCACCGCCATGGAAGAAAATGCCGATAATATCGGCGAAATATCGCCGATATTATCGGTTTTTCGGGGATGGATATTTTAAGTGGTATCCGAATGGTTTTCGTCAAAATATCGCGATATTTTCGATATTATCGATAATAGCGCGATATTTTCGATAATATCGCGATATTTTCGAAACTATCGCGATATTTTGGCACTGTTCAAATCGGAGAAAAACGCCGGAGCAAATTAACCGAATCCCTAAATCCCCAAATTCGATTTCAAAGCAAATGAACTGAATCCCTAAATCCCCAAATTCGAATTCAAAGCAAATGAACTGAATCCCTAATTCCTAAATCCCTAAAATCGAATTCAGTACAAAAATGGTGCAACATGCAGAAAATTCGAAATCTGTACAAAAATTAAATTACAAGCCGAGAAGAATATGGTAGTAGGAGCCTGGGAACGTCGTCTTCCTCACGAATCCAAGACGGCTGGGACAACGTCGTGCTCCTCACCGACGACTACGATGAATTCCGGTCCATCGTCCGGTGTCCGCTTCTCCATGGAACAAGGTGGTTTAGAAGGCGGTTATGGAGTGGTGTCGACGGCTGGGTTTAGGGCGGGTGAGATGGGAGGAGCAGAGGGAGACGCGGACGAGGAGGATCGAGAGATGGATCGAGATTCGAGAGATGATGTCTCTGTGTGTGTGTGGAAGAACTGGAGAAGGGGGAAGGGAGAAGACTGAGAACAATTACAGGAAGGGAGAAGACTCAGAGAGAGAAGAGAGAGAAGGAAGGATCGAGACGATTCGAGAGATAAGGAAGGATTGAGGGTGTGTGTGTGTGTGTGTGTGTGGCACACGGTTTTGGCACACGGTTTTGTATGAAACCATGGTTTTGTGTGTGTGTGTGTGTGTGTGTATGGTTATGTGTGTGTGTGTGTGTATGGTTATGTGTGTGTGTGTGTGTTATCCGAGAGAAAAAGAAAAAAACTTTGAGGGTGTGTGTGTGTGGCACACGGTTTTGTATGAAAGAATTGGAAGTGACTTTGAAGAACCAAATATTCTGTCAAAGAAGAACTAAAAAATCTGCTTACTTTATCTTCTTCTCCACGTGAAGACCAAATTCTGTCAGAGAAGAACCAAAAATGCAATGTATAAAGTGTAAAATATTGTACTAATTCATTATATATAAATGATTATGGTGTGTTTAGACTTCTTTCATTAATTACTACATATTTTATACACTCACAATGTTTGTCAGCTCGCTATATAATCAACTTGATAATGTTAAATCCATCATGCAATGCATTTCCTTCCAATTTTTTGTGATAAACTAATAGATAATTGACTAAATAAACATCCTGCAAAGTTTCAATAAAAATTTCCAAGTTTTTCTTACAATTTCCGTGGTTTCCATGTAATTTTTATCGATATCGATATTTTACCGATATTTCCATCGATATTTCCGTGTTTTCGGATTACCGATATTTCCGATATTACCGATATTTTCTTCCCCGCGCATGATGGCTGCTAGCAACAGTCGTCCATGCGCAAAAGTTTGTCATTTTAATACGGTTTTCTACTAGAAAGGCAGCGTCTAGGCTGAATCTTCATCCAACCAACCAAGTGAACCCCGAATAAAATCTCAGTTTAACGAAAACCGAATTATATATACTGATCGAAACACAAATCATTGAATCGTATCGAATTGCAATTCTTCCCTTTCGTTCCTTAAGTGAAAGAAGCTACCATTTGGTCGCTAAAGGTGTTCGAAACTGGGTGGCCGAATAGCTCATCGAAATTATAAAAACATTTTGATGACTTCTGCCGAAAATCTACAATCATTCGTTCCTTCAGTGTTTGCCGAACGAGTGTGACTAGAAGCTACCTTCATTACAGAAAGGACACTCTGCTTCCATTTTCTACACAGAGAGAGAGAGAGAGAGAGAGAGAGAGAGAGGAGAGAGATCACTAAAGCTTTTCGGCATCGGAAAACCAGAGAGCATGGCTTCGACCTCCGACGCCGACTTCATCACCGTCGTATGCACAAACCCCAGTCCAATCCAACCAAACACCACCCCGGATAAAGAAGTTTTAATTTCTGTCGAGGATATCCTATCCTGGGATTTGCCAGCCATTCTCCGTCACCAAACAGTCAGAGTTCAAGCACATCGGAACAGGTGCTGCCTGGCTTCTCATTTTCTCACTCATTTTCCGTTTGTTTCCCCAGAAAATTAAATGCGGCAAAATTAATTTTGATTTTGAGTTTGAATTCCATCTGTGCTTGCAGGCTCATCCAACACTCTTCGTACTTCCATGGACTCCTAAGCGGCAGCTTTAGGTAGTCGATTTCCTTATTCCGAAAACTGAATCCGAGCTTAGAACTTTGACTGTAAATTTTGATTTTTGATTTTTAATTAAAAAGCTCTTTAATTGCTTGAATTTGATTGCTTCCGGTTAAAAAATTTGAATTTTTTTGTAGCGAATCGGGCCGGGAATGTATAGAAATTGAGTGGAACCTGGAAATATTTCTAAGCATTCTCAATTGTTTATATGACTCCCCATTGGGATTGGAAGTTACATCTGATAATTTCCTCCTTCTTTTTGAGGTAAATAAATTTAACTTTTTACTATGTGCTAGTTTTGATCCAATGGTGTTCTTATCTTTTATTCATTTGGTTATTTGTTTTTGCTTGATCTTAAAATTGTTCATACCATTCGACATTGTTGAAGAAAAACTGCATTTCATGACTTGAAGGTTGAATGTTTATTATTTCCACCTTTCAAATCACATCCAGTGTTTTGTGAAGTTAATATTATTCTTTTGAAAATGCTGCGTTGCGTTTGCATTGCAGGGTGCACTCTATTTTGGAGTGGAGATGCTTCTCGTGAGATGTAAAACTTGGTTTTCTGAGGTAGTGTCGGCTGAGGTACAACCACAAATACAATTGGATGATTTGATTTCTATTTGGAGCTTCGGTGTAGAGCACGGTGAGAATGATTTGAACATGAAAATATAATTTTTTGAAAAACTCATGTTCGAATTTAGCATTGTTATGTTCTCCAGTCTAATGGATGAAATGGAATACATTGCAGCCCTTGATTTTCTTCCAGAATTGTGTGCGAGCTATCTTGCCAGAAATTTTGTATGTTCTCAACTTATATTGAACTTCTGTGCACAATCATTATGTTTTGAAAAGCGTTGTGCTATGCACACACACCCTTTTTACTTCCCACACACCCTTGTTAATGTTTGTCCATTGATCTTCTTCAATTCATACGATCTGACGTTCGAAAATTGAGAAGGTGTGTTAGAAGTAAAAAAGGGTGTGTGGATAGCACAACCCTTTGAAAATTCAATCATGCTTCAGTATTAACTCATAAATCTTTTTGGAATGGATTTTTTACTGAAGTGGCTAGTGATGGGTTGTGGATTTATATTGACGTAATGACTGATGAGTAGAAAATTATGGTTAATTGTGAGGTAACATTTCAGTTGAACGATCTCTCTTTAGATTGGTTTGGTTTAGTCTTAATATTCATCGTACAGGGTCTAAAATAAAAGAGAGGGTTCTGTTTGAGATGGCTATTATATGAGGAGGATATAAGAGATGAAGGAAGCCCAAAAGGGAGATGGGGAGAGACAAAGAGAATTAATATGATTACTGAAACACCATGACGTTGATCTAATAGTCTCTTGTCATCCCGAGCATGTGTCACTTTATTGATGATGTGGTCATGAACTCACGGATATATGGCTACTATTGTTTAATCTGAAAAAGATGCTTTGGTATATTTCTTCACGATCAAGTCGTTGCTAATAGTTGAATGGGAGGAGATTGTTTTCACTTAAGTGGCATCAGATCCTAGTGATTCGTATGTTAACAGGCTTATGATTTCTGTGTTTTGTGCAATATTTGTTCACTGTGCCCAACCTATTCACTAATTGAAACTGACAGATTATGGTTTGGTTTTCCAGATGTGGGCCATGTGCATGAATTATTTTGTAGATATTCCTGACGACTTATTACTATCTTGTGTAAAGCACATGGATTTGACAGTCGACAGGTTAGTTATCCTTTGAATAGCCTAGCTTAATTTTCTGTTAGACATATTGGCACTCTGATATCTTACTCTTAGTTGTCTTTCACAGCGAGATGTATCTTTCCAATGCACTTTTAGTTTGGCTTGATGCTAACACAGAAAGGATGGATGGCTTGAGCAGAAATGAAGATATCTGCACTGGCATTTTGAAAGAGGTACAGATCAACAATGTTTCATGTATATGTTGAGGACCAAAATGATATACAGCCTTGGAAGGTGACTTGTTTAACTAGGATCTACTACTGCTGCGAGTTATATCATAAGCAATTATCTTCAACCATGAATGCGACTCCATATCAGTTTTTGAAAAACATCAACATGCGAGGTACAATAAGCTTGACAGCCAATCCATAGCCTGCATAGTTTTAACTGGATAATAGGAAGGAAATGTTGCAACTTTCTGATGAAAGTCACCAAAGAGTGAGTTACCTAATAATCATAACAAATTGCCCCATCGAGCAACCTTTCAGTTTCATTTAAAGGCAGTTTAGCACTAATTGTTACTTGGATGAAACTTTTCCCAATATGCCTCATAATATAATGGGGACAATGCGGCATAATGTTATGTTCACAAGTTTGTGGAAATAGGTACGATAAGGGTAAACTATAGATCTAAAGACAAGAAGGGTAATTACCGCTCTATAATTAGAAATTATTGAACCATGTAGAGGGATTATTTACTTTGTGAGTTGTGACATGCCGTATTATAAAAGTTCATTACTTGTGCTACCAATTGATCCCTCATATTCTTGAAAATAAATATGTAGGGGATTTTAGCAGTGTTATAATTGTCCTTGATGTAGTTAAGCGTAAATTTTACATCGTTTGTCTCTGTATATTTTCTGTATATTATTTTCTGAAGTTTATATGATAAGTATAAAACTTAGTAAAATAGTGATTTAGTTCTCCTTAGTCATTCAGTAGCATTAAATCTGAATTTTCTGAGTTTAGGTATTCATAAAGCAGAAACCTGAAATACTACCATTCAGTATTTATCTGCCAAAATCTTTAGTAAACTGCAATCTCTGTATTAAATCATCTATTGGTTGCTGTTGAACAGATCCGTGTACGCCTTTTGCCATTGTGGTTTGCTGCAGGTATGCTTAATTTTTTGATGTTAGACAAAGGGCACCAATACATACTCATTTTTTTCCTATTCTTACACAAACTGATCGGGTTCTTTTTTCAGAGAAAAGAAGTTCTTGTCATTTTTCTAAGTTTGCTGATCAGAGCATTGATTCAATTTTCAGACTACTGAGAATTCCATCCACTAGCTCAATAGAAGCCTTGGCCGATGGTCACTTGCATGACTTACGTATTCGGCTGACAAAATTTTCTAAGGTATTCCTGTCACTAAGGACCTCAGAACTCCGTTTGGAAAAAGGTTTTATTTTGTTTTTTCAGTTGAGGGTTTATATCTTAGTGGGATAAGGCTTAGTTGTCGGTGTAGTTTGAGGGTTTATATGACTCAAGGTACATCATACATGCAATGAAAGAATAACATTTCAGTGTTTTCTCTGTCCCATCATGTGCATATGCATCATATACATTCTTGAAGGCGGAGGGGGAAAGTAACAAATGGGAGGTTTTTTATTAGGAATTTTATTTTTTCCTTTTAGGAAGTTTTATGTCCGTTTCCAGTAGATGCTAATCTGTTTTTTTGGAAGTTATACAAGGGTCTATCAGATAAACTTTTCTTAAGGGTTAGAGTTACTGTTCATATGAAGACGGTAGTGCCAACTGCCAAGGTCTTTGCAAAGAGTAATTAAGGGAGGTTATATGGGTGCATCAAGAATCAAGATCCATCCCATGATACAGAGACTAAGCAAATTTGGAAATTTATTAGGAAAAAGGATGGAGATATTTATGTGCATGCTGTCAAACTATTGATATCATAGATTCGTGGTGTATAGTTTCTTAGTATCTGAAACATCAAACATTTGGCGGACAGTTAATGTTCATTAGTATATAACTTAGTCTTTTTCTTTGTGCAGAAAGTAAATCTTTCAAGTTGCCCACAGATGACATCAGTCGTGCTACTTTTTTCTTTGCTTCCTTTTTCAAACAGTATGGAATACACTCTAAGGAGTATTGAACAGTCACCATTTAACCTTAAACATCTTGAACGAGAATCTTCTGCACTACTGAAGTCGTTGCCAACTTTGTCTTTTGAAGCGGTACAAGAGGTGGATATTTCCAAGTGTCCAAGGTTACATCTTGAAACTGCCATTGAATGCTTTTGCAAATCATTTCCATCTTTAAGAACACTGAAGGCAGCTTTTTTATTGAACTTCAAGATAAGCACTTTGCGCAAACTGGTGCTGAAATGCCCCATGGTCTGTGAAATTGACTTGACTATGGACACTACTCCAATTATATCATCACAAGTGTCTGTTGTATCCTCAAGTCCAGATATAACACCTCAAATATCAAATTCGCCCTTAAATTGTCGGGATATGACTTCTTTTTACTCTGGACTATCTCTTGCAAAACTCACATTGGAGGGCCGAAGCGATCTCTATGGTGAGATATTTTTCAATAGTTCCAGATTTTCTATTGATAAAGTCGTTAATGTTTCGTACCTCCAAAAGATAGTTTGGCATACTGATTTCATTGACAGTTGTCTTTGTTAAACTTGTGGACAAAGTTAGTGGAAAAATGCTTACCATTCTATTGCATATAAGACATGAGATCATCGTAAACCCCATGAAGTGGAAATTTTGGCCTTTCTGTGGCATGCTATTGATGAAAGCATATGTACACATTATTAATAATGTTGGGCCAGGGATTTTGAAATGTTCTACTCTGACATTTGAATGCTGCAATGGTGGAAATATTGGATTTCTTTTTTGAAGTATTTTTCCTTGTAATTTAATTAGCCCAGGAAAGGTTCAATATTTTGAATGCGCAGTTGCACACACATGAATCCCATAATGCACGATACTTGTTTTTCCTTTTTATTGGTGGCGCCTGATTTTGCATCATTGTTCACCCCACTAACATTTCTTTTCAACGTTTATGCCAGATTCAGATCTTCAGTACATCTCCAGATTCTGTGTCTGCTTGCAATACCTAAACCTCAAAGGGTGTATTTCATTAACTGATGTTGGCATAGCAAGTGTTCTACGCAGATGTATTAAGCTGCACTCCGTTTTAGTATGTGACACCTCCTTCGGGATTAATTCAGTTTTAGCTCTTTGTTCTAGCTCTTCCAATCATATTGCTGTCCAACAAATTGAAAACGAGCAATTGGATTCCCTGGCACATAATCTTCAAACACTTCACATGGGAAGCTGCAAATGTGAGTGTCAATTCCCTTGTTACTTTTGCTTTGGGAGTTTATAATTTGAACTTTGAAGACTTATGTCCATCAACATCCTCATTCTCTACAAGCAGAAACTCTAGGGATTTCATTTTTATTTTTTATTATTTTCATTTTTGAGAATTGAGATACTTGGTATAAGGCACCATTTGTCCATATAGTTCACAGAAAGTGTAGTGTATAGCTTCTCTGTCTTTGACCAGTGCTTCCATATACAAGAAATAAAAAAATAAAACCCGAGAGAAGTAACAATTTCTAACTGGGAAGTCTTTGAGAATTTGCTTGACTAAGATTTAGCTTAACTGTACTTGCTATTGGGTACTTGAGGTTAGTAGTAAGGCCTTTCTTTGTCTTTCTGATATATGTCGGTCCTATAATCTGTTATTATATGAAATTCTTTCGCAGCATTGACCGGTTAACACAATTTCTGTCATTTCTTATATTTACTGATGATTTGAGATGATCTAGGACCTAAAAAGTTTTGAAATGATGGCTGTAACAAATCCAACCAGTTCAGATGAGCTGCGTTAATTTCATTTCCGGGTCTAGATTACGTAAAAATGGACCAAGGAAATGCCTAAAGTTCACTGGATGACATGTATGATGTATGGTCAATCGTTTTTGTTTCTCAGGTGTTGATGAAGCATCTCTTGTAAAGCTTATGTCTCAAATGCAAAAGCTGAAGACTCTTTGCTTAAGTGATACTTACCTTTCTGATGGTGCTCTATATAGTTTCAGAAGTTCTTCCTTGGAGATGCTTGATGTTTCTAATACTGTGGTGAGTCATCAAAGTTAGTGATTATACACACTAACATATGCATGTGATTGTGAGAAATAAGTTAGTTACATGGCTATACTCCCTTAGCGGGTAAGTTAATCCTGCAACTACATCCTAGTATGCTCCTAAGGTTCCTATGCGTCTATGAAGTCAATTGGCCTTGCACATAAACCCTTGTGAGTATTAACATAGACAACACACTGTTTCTTGCATAAATCTGGTTTATATAATTGGGGAATCAATGGAAGGAAGCTGATGTAAAACTCTTTGAAAAGTTCAACTTGGTAATGGATATAAGACATCAGGTAAAACCCATCTGTGTTCCTATTATCATGGATGTAACCATGGTAATTATGTGCTTGTAAATTTCAGGTTTCAAAAGCTGCTTTAGCTCATCTCATCAGTGGAAATCCAGGTTTAAAGTGTTTGAAAGCGAGAGGATGCAGGAATTTGTCTCAACAGGAAAGTGAGGCTCAGAAGCGAGCATTTTCTTCCTCCTACTCTTGCAGAGAACTGCATAATGAAATAGGAAGAACTTGCGTACTGGAAGAAATTGCACTTGGATGGGGATTTTCTTACTCCTCTTTGAAAGCTCTGAAACCTGCAGTCACATCACTGAGGAAAATAACTGTGGGCTTAGGTGGATCATTAGGTGAAGATGGACTGAGAAAACTACCAACTATTTCTCCTATGCTAGAGTCAATTATTCTTTATTTTCAGGTAACTTGTTTGTGGATTTTGAGACAATTGTAGACAATACCTGAAACATCCCTTGTGGCTTATGGTGTTATACATGCATTAGCTGTAACATCATCAATACTAAAAGTACTCAGGGACAATTAGTTTTAAATATTGAATTTTGCGAGAGACACTTCCCCTATTTGTGTGGTTAGTTCACCTATCAGATAAATTCTTATTGATCAGATCAGCATGAGTTAACTGATGTCTCCTTAGGTATATATTCATGCAGTTTTGGTGATATTAGTTTTGGTGAAAGACACACTTCTTTTTCTTCTTCTTTCGGTTTCAAAATATATGTTTCTCTTGCATCAAAACCTACATTTGAATATGAAATATACAGTTATTGTTTGTTTGTACGATGATTTTGATACTTATACAGGTAATATCTGATGGTGCCATTTTGAGCATTATGGAAAATCTGAAGAACTTGGTAGTTTTTGCTTTGTGCCACTGTCTTGGTGATATATCTATATTAAGCTTTAAGTTTTCCATGCCAAACCTGAGGACGTTGAAACTTGAGCGGGTGACCCCTTGGATGACCAACAATGATTTGGTTATTCTTACTCAAAGCTGTACAAATCTGGTTGAGCTTTCGCTGCTAGGGTGTACGCTTCTGAATTCAGGTTAGGAGCTATTTGTTTCAAAGGGTATCATTTGAGCTTGCCTTCTATTGACACAGCATGTAGACATTTCCTTAGTCATATCTAATTCATGATTTGATTTCCCAATAACAAGCGCTTCAGTGGGTAACCTGTTCTTGGTTTCTTTCTATTCCATTACAGGAATATCCTTTTGTTGTGTTATCTGTGTGCGAGTGTACCTCTAAAGCAAATTGAAAACAGTAGCTACTCTTTTTGGGGTAATTGATATGCCACTTTAACTTTCTGTTCTCTCTTGTTTGCAGAGTCTCAGCGGATAATTTCGCATGGATGGCCAGGCTTGGTTTCAGTCCATCTTGAGGTTTGCCATTTTCAAGTTCTTCTTGTTTTCTAGCCATGATACTTATATATGTGTCAATGACTGGTTCACTTGACACATAATTATCAGTTCGATCTGTGATTTTAAAATTCTGTTCTTCTTGTGTTTTTGGAGGTCCCCTGCACTACTTTTACCATATTTGTCAGCGCGCCATGTATGTTGACAAATGTGATCGATTTTGATGTTTAGGAGTGTGGACAAGTGACAGCGAAGGGGGTTTCTTCTCTTTTTAGATGTAAAGCTCTTGAAGATCTCTTGCTGCGTCATAATGTGAGATTTGAGCAACTGTTTCTTTTCATCTTGCATTCTCATCTGATAAATATTGTTGTGCCGCTACTACATATACTGCAACTGGAACATCGTATACCTTCCGATAATACTATCACTGTCTGTTTATACAGGGCCCTGGGATACAGAAAAGCTTTATTTTCGACGCTGCTTCAAAGGTAATACCTCAGTTCTTGTATTCAATTAGAGGAATCAAGTTTAACGGTTAATAAGTTAATACAATCGCGTGTCTTTTGTGTTGATTTCAGTTTCCAATGCTTAGGAAAGTATCGTTAGACTTGTGTGATGCCAGTGAAGGTGACTTTGACATTCCGAATGTAAGTTAATCTCTCTCTCTCTCTCTCTCTCTCTCTCACGCGCGCACGAGCGCATGACCTTTTTCACTCAAGTGTTGGTGTTTCCTTCAAAACAACCTAAAGGGATCTGTGTTGTTGGTTGTAGTATGCAGATAGGTATTTCTTAAGTACTGTCAAGATTGCAAGATGCAAGACCGAGAAATGTGGCCGGAACGTTGCGTTTCTCGAGGCTCGGAGGAGGCTGGTGCACAAAGAAACACTTGTACTGGTATGGAACAGCAGCACCGCCACTAGGACGGTGGTGAAAGAAAGACTCTAATTAACAACAGTGACGAACAATCCGTCGTCTTTATTTTTTTCTTACACTTTTGGAATATTGAACCCAGAATCGAGTAATCTTGGGTTAAGATATATTTTGACCCCATTAGTGAGTAATTTCTTAAACGAAGAGATAAAGTGTTCGATGAAATGCCTCTGTGACGTTTTTCATGACTCTGTTGGTATGTTTGAAACTCTAACCTCAAGAGTAGGGTCGAACACGATCCTACGGTTGAAGTTAGAAGTGTGCACGCAGGTGAACTAGAATTACATTTTACAATCATATGTTTGAGTTATATATGATGGACTTGTAGAGGAAACGATTTCCGCACTCCCTCTTTATCCTCTTGTACCGTCCCTCTAGTTTCTAGTTACATGCTTGGATAAATCAACGATGAATCAAGAAATGAAAATCATTTCCCCTACATAACTCGACCTTAAATGTCTGTACGGATTTGTAATAATCCTACACATCATTGTGGATGTTGAATGACCCAGATAAGGTTCAATTTTAGCCCGTAATGTTCAATTCAATAATTTTCGTTTAGGATATCTGCAATTTCATTCCTAGTCAAGAGGCAAAATTAGGGAGTTTTAACGAAAAGTCATCGGTACTGTTTTTTTTAACGAAAAACCACATTTTTACACTAAAAAGTCAAACCTGATGCTATTCACTTTACCCTTTATTTTGTCCTTATCGTTAAAACTCAAAGTTTTCAAGCCATTTTCATTAGTTTTCCTAATAATTTATCGTCAACGACAGGGAAAACAAAATACTCAAGGTGTGAGGTATCCATCGAGTTCGATATATTCATGTGACTATTTAGTTATGAGCTAATGAGTTGTAGGTTCACAATTGCTTGAATATGAACTTTATATTCATATACTTATGGAGCTATTGACCAATATATATATATAGGGGGCTAATTGGACGAGAATTAAAGATCATTGAGAGTTAGAGGCTTAAAATTTAAGGAGTTTTAACGAAACACTTCCGATAATGTTTACTTTAACAAAATATGACATTTTTACTCTAAAAAGTCACTTCTGGTACTATTTACTTACAACATATTTTTGTCTTTTTTATTAAAACTCAAAATTTTCAAATCATTTTCATTAATTTTCCCTAAAATTTATATAAAAAATGTCCTAGCAAATTACATATTGACTCAAAAGTGAACAATCACTTAATAAATATTATTTACAACAAATTTTCATTTTTTGGGGTTTTTGAGGTTTTTTTTTGTTTTTGAAAACTTGCCGAATGAGTTTTCAAAAAATAAAAATCGAAAAGTGACGTGAAAACGAACGGTATCAAACGGTCGTTGTGGAATAAAAATCAGGTTTCAAAATTGGTAGTACGAAAACAATCGCCGGCGGCTGGCACAAGAGTCGGATTAGGATTCAACACCAAACTCCTTTGAACGCTGGGAATCTGGGATACTGGGTTTTTCTCTCTGCCGCCGCCACGAGAACAGGTTGTCGCTGCCATTACCTACCTCCACTCTGAGCTCTCACCCGCCGTCGCCGCCATCCATTGGTAGAGGTTGATGGGTGTGATTGATATATACAACGTTTCCTCGCTCCGATTAACCACCACCCGCAGACCCAGCTGTGGAATTGAAGGAAATAGTAGGAGGAGGGTGGTGGCTATGGCGTCCACAATCCCTGTACAGCAGAAAGAAGTCAACGACGGTCAACAGCGTTTGACTGGCGACTCGTTCATTCGACCCCATTTGAGGAACTTGTCTCCTTATCAGCCCATTTTACCATTCGAGGTAATTTCATGTCCAAAAGATTTGATTTTTCTTGCTCTAGTTGGTATGAAGTCAGTTTAGTTTATCACTACTTTTCTAAATTTCTTTTTTTTTTTATGTGGATTTAGTCAGCTGTATAATGCATTTCAATGAGCAGGTTGATAATTTATTGTCTGTGAGTGTGAATCGATATTTTCATCCTAGCATCGCGAATGTATGATGAATATGGTTCTAGTGTTGGCAAAATCGAGCTGGAGTAGCGTGTTTTTATGAACCTTGAGTTTATACCATCTTGATTCATCTTAATTGTTATTTGAACTTGTAAAGATTAGGTCTTTGCCCGGGATGAGATTGTCCAGGTGAGGATGATGAGGTCTTTCCCCGGGATGAGAATGTCCGGGTGAGGATGATGATCATTCTGTTAAAGAAATTGTTTATCTATGCTTTCTTTTTGTTTCTTGTGATTTTGGTTGCTGTGTATTCGTCATTGTAATGGGTTTTTTTAGGTTGAATTTGATATCTCTTAGTTGGTTGGTACTTGATTATGTTCAATCTGTTCCATTGTTTGTTAACTTTTTCTGTTAGTAAATTTCTGTCCAGAGTCCAAACCATTGAATAAGCTTCTTTTGCTACAGGTTTTGTCAACCAGACTTGGAAGGAAGCCTGAGGACATCATCAAGTTAGATGCAAATGAAAACCCTTATGGTCCTCCTCCGGAGGTAAGTCATACGTGCCACCTCACTTGGTTTCGTAGCAAAATAAATTTTGATACTACATATGGTTTTATGGAGTTATTTAGTTTTAAGCGCCATCATTCCAAGCTTTTAATACCGCTTTATGTTCTTACTGAAATTTTATGTTATTTGTAGGTTATTGAAGCTTTGGGTGCATTGAAATTCCCATATATTTATCCTGATCCTGAAAGCCGTCGATTACGTGCTGCCCTGGCAAAGGATTCGGGCCTTGAATCTGAATATATTCTCGTCGGGTGTGGTGCTGATGAGCTCATTGATTTGATTATGAGGTCAGAACTGATTATTATGTTTGTATAAGATTCTAACAATGCTATCCTTTATGATTATTAGTGTTACTTTTGTCTATCACTCCCTGATCTTCTATTTCATTTGTTCGTTATTAAAATATTGCTGAAGATGTGTGCTTGATCCTGGTGACAAGATTGTTGATTGTCCACCAACGTTCACAATGTATGAATTTGATGCTGCAGTAAACGCAGCTTCTGTCATTAAAGGTAAAGTTAACTTCCTGCTTAATTTTCCATGGAAAATATAATTTTAGAATATTTCAAGAAAGTTTATCCTTGCATATATGTGAAACTGTTAGCTTACCTGCCCTCTCCCCAAATACAAAAGACCTCAGCTCATATACTTCGATGTACATTATGTGTGCATAATCCTACGTGTTTCGGTGGAACTGTGCAGTGCCAAGGAAGTCGGATTTTAGCTTGGATGTAGAAGTCATTTCAGATGTTGTTTTACAGGAAAAACCAAAGTGCATATTCCTAACTTCTCCCAACAATCCAGATGGGAGGTAACTGAAAATTGTCTCTTTCTGTACATATGCCTGATATTCGGAATTGCATCTTCAGTTATGAAAACTTTGATACAATTGTTCCTGATTCTTATATTCTTTATCACAATGAACAGTCATATATGCTTTAGATTTGAGATGGTTTATTCCGACTTAATGACCTCACATACTGTCTTATCATAAGATAAGATGTATGGTTTCTATAATCTGAGTGTCACTCTAAGATTTTGTATTTTCATGTTCTACTTATTTGATGACAGTATAATCAGTGATGAGATTCTCTTGAAAATTCTTGAGCTTCCTATATTGGTGGTGCTGGATGAAGCATATATTGAGTTTTCAGGACTCGAATCGAAGATGCAATGGGTGAAAAAGCATGAGAATTTAATTGTTCTGCGAACATTTAGCAAACGAGCTGGTATTCTTTGTTTTGTTTTGAGAAGTCATTACTTGTGAACATTGCTTTATATAATTCCGTTATGGTACTATGGAATAATGAAATCTTCTGCTTTTGTACTATTGGCACTTCTAATGATTTCCAGTAACAAGATTTTCGATATACAAACTTTGGTTCTCTTTTGTTTGTCAATTTAAACTCTCTAGTTTCAACCTTTTATGTAAATGGTTTGATTCTTTGGCGATGCGCAATGGTGCAGGCTTAGCTGGACTCCGTGTAGGATATGGAGCATTTCCGCTGAGCATAATTGAATACCTGTGGAGAGCTAAGCAACCATATAATGTGTCTGTCACTGCTGAAGTTTCTGCTTGTGCAGCATTGCAGAATCCCACCTATCTTGAGGTTAGGATTCTTCAGATTTCTCCCCATGCTTCCTGTGACTCTTAACAATTGAAGTGTATTTCTAATATCTGTTACAACATATACCAGACGGTGAAAGAAGCTTTGCTACAAGAGAGGGAGAGGCTTTTCAACCTTCTAAAGGAGCTGCCGTTTCTCAACCCGTATCCAAGCTATTCCAATTTCATTCTTTGTGAGGTTACATCGGGAATGGATGCTAAGAAGCTGAAGGTATTTTTTCATCTTTTCCTCCTCAATATAGCGTTATGTCATCCAATTTACGCAATCCACCAATTCATAATTTTCGACCTGCTATTCAACACTGAAACTTAAATAACATACATGCGTAGATTCATCCCTGTATTTCTTTTGAGCATTCTTTAGCGAGCGAGGTTTCAATTTTGATTGATACAGGAGGACCTTGCGAAAATGGGAGTGATGATTCGTCACTACAACAACAAAGAGCTGAAGGGTTACGTTCGCGTATCTGTTGGGAAGCCGGAACACACAGATGCGTTGATGGATTGCCTCAGACGCTTGTCGTCTTAATGCAGCACCTTGAACCAATTTCTCTCTTTCTTTCTTTTATCAGCAGTTAGTGAATGATTGGAGTTTTATGGGACTCATTTTACTTGTCAATTTATTGCTGAAAAGCCAAAGATTCCGGCGATAGCTGTCGTTAAAAAGCAGAAAAATTATATGTTTAATTTAGACAAACTTCGGAAGTTTCCATTATTAGGGATTGAAACAAATAAAAAAAAAAAAAAAAAAAAAATTATATATATATATATAGTCACTCTAAAAATTTTGATTTTGGAGGACATAGACTCCTAAATTAGTAGACAGCTTATACAAAATCAATATTGTTCTTCCTTGAAGGACTCGATAGTATAATTAAGCAATTTTAATAATTATGAAATTAAACTCACATGCTGTCAAGTTCCTCTTCCATTCAATTCCTTTCTCATCATCCTGTTGAACTTTAGAATTTGGGTAGTGTTATACACACACATTTTTACATCTTACACAGCCCGTTTTAATTTTTGTACTTATGATTTTTTTTAATTCATTCTATCAAACAACAGAATATTGAAAGTGGTGCGAGGTTAGCCACCACGCCCCCCCCCCCCAAATTTTTTTTTTGGCTTTTTTAAAATGTTGGGCCACGATCACTTAGTAATACGGTCTAGTGATATTTTTCTTTACTTGTAAGTGAGAGTAAGTGAGAGGTCTTAGATTTGATTCTCGCCAAAGCGAATTTGAACTACATTATTGCTAGCTCATTGTGAGGTTAAGCCTACCCCCTTTCCTTTACGGTGGATAATATTGTTTATTCAAAAAAAAAAAAAAAGGGCCACGAACGACATGTCGTCTCTAACGTTGTCGTGTCTTCACATTTTTTATGTTTTGAAGCAAAACAAATCGTTTTTATTTTCGTTGTTGGAAACTCGTAGTAAAAGGGAGCACGCAGATATAAATATCCAAATCCCTAAACCCCCTTTCCGCTCTGCTCGGCCTCGCTTCCCGCCACCGCCACCGCCACCACAGCCTTCTCTTCTCTTCGTCAGGTAACCAACGTAAATGTTTCTATATCTAATTTTTTCAACGATGTGTATTTTTGAATTTGCAATTTTTCTCTTTTAGGTTGTTCGAATTGCTAAAATATCTTAATGCGAAATAAATCGTTGATTAATTAAAGAGTGAAACTTTTTCTTGTTAGTGTGCGATTCGGAGAAATTTTTTAACCCTTTTGTTTTTCCCTTATTTATAGTTTTTTGGGATCTTGGGTTTTGCAGTTTAATCGTTGTATGCACGATATGTAGTATTTTTACAGGTTGTTCTTTCTTTTTACCATGAAATTTATTGCTTAGCAGGTCGAAAATTCATCGTACGATTCTGATGAATTTTGGGTTTTTGGTTTTAATCGTTGATTATGGCTTTGGAATTTCCAGACTAGTAATTGGTTATGTGTTGCGACGGATGACAGGTATAAAATGCCGAAGGTAAAGACTAACAGAGTCAAATACCCAGAAGGTTGGGAACTAATTGAGCCTACGCTTCGCGAACTGCAAGCTAAGATGAGAGAAGGTATGAAATGTTCCATGTTTTTATTACTTTGTTCAGCCTGGAAGGATTCTGATGTGTATTCGTTTTTAACTTTTTGGCAGCTGAGAATGATACTCATGATGGTAAGAGAAAATGTGAGACCTTGTGGCCTATTTTCAAAATAGCACATCAAAAGAGCCGCTACATTTTCGACCTTTACCACCGGAGAAAAGAAATTTCCAAGGAGTTATATGAGTTTTGTCTGGACCAAGGCTATGCTGATCGCAATCTAATTGCAAAATGGAAAAAGGTTTGTCTCGGATCTCTTCTATCTCGATTTGAAACAAGTGTTTTATTTATATTCATTTGGAGTTGATTGCATGATATATCGCACTTTGAATTGGAGATTAGTTATTAATCAAGAAACACCAGTAAATAAGATTAACAGAATAACCATGAATATATAATATAAGAAAATTGGAGTACTCATAGACATGGGACACGGGTAGTTATGACATTGAGTTGTCGACTGTGATGACAAAGATCAACGGACTAATACAACATTGCTTGAACTCACAGTTTGAAATTCTCCTGCTACATGTATTGGCAATTTGGCATTGCATCTTCAGCTATATGAGTACGTTGAAGGAACTTCTGTACTATAGTTGCAGCTCGAAACTGTTGGATAACAGTAAACTTTATTTAGGATAATGAAAGGAAAATATTGCGTACTCATGTAGCTTGTGTCTTTTTATCTAAAGTCTATTTATCTAACAACTTGTGATGACATATGGTTTGTGTTTGAAATGCAGCCTGGTTACGAACGGCTCTGCTGTTTAAGATGCATGCAGCCCCGGGACCATAACTTTGCCACCACATGTGTTTGCCGAGTTCCCAAGCATCTGAGGGAGGAGAAGGTTATCGAGTGTGTGCATTGCGGCTGTAGGGGCTGTGCCAGCGGAGATTGAATAGTGGTCGGGTCTGTTCTTCAAAATGTAATTCTAATGATGCTTGAACCAGGTTATCCTCGGTACTATGAATTGTGGGGAATTTGTAACATGTAGCTGATCGTAATCTTCATGTATCTTGCTATGGATGAGTTTAAAGTGTTCCTAACCGGTTTGTTGTTTTGGAAACTTTGCTCTTGATGAATGATTATGAATTCCGATTGCACATGGATCATGTTTTCTTCTGATAAGATTGACGATTACTTAAATGTGCTGTAAGAAACTTCTCCCAACATACATCGGAGCAAATCTCCAACAGAGATTCAAATTTTAGATGTAAAATCACGTTTAAATATGGTTTTTGCTTCCGAGGGAGATGTAAATTTAAGTTTTTGCCTACCTCCTCTTGAACTCGTTCTTTATTCTTGGATGCGCAAGGAGGATAGGCTCCTTCAGCAGTGATCTTTTACGGATATATTTTCAGATTGTGAGCAACCGATAGAGGGTTAGAGGGGCTGGATTTGTGGTCAAGGATTTAGCAGCTAAGGATCGTATTAGTGTATACTGTAACACCGGTTCAAAGTATAACTTAATCGGAAGGCCTAAAAGCATAGCTAAGGGAGATAGCAATTGAGTAGCAAAGTTTGCTAATGTGAGGATCTTGAATAGAAAACCCATTGCTAGTAATGGCATCGTTGAGAGTTCCTTTCTCTCAAAGGTTTGAGCCAATGGCAATTAGAGACTGGATGAAAGTCCCAAGTTGTGTGTTGGAATGCTAGGCGTGCCATTGTTGGCTCTAATATCAAACTGACACATTTCGAGCCGGAATATCTACCTGGACATCTGAACCGAATTGTGTTGGCGGTCACCTAGAAAGTGACGAAGCCATAAAGTGATGGTGATGTGGAAAGTGCTACTAATTTAAACCTAAAGTAACTAATTCTAGAGTGCATAGAAAGAAAAAAGTAGTCTCATCCGTAAAAAATAATTATTTATTACATAAGTTACCTACTTTGACTGAATAACAGTCAGCTACTTCCACTGAATCCTCGTATTCCCTCCAGTCTTGCATCACAAGTTATTTTAACTTCTAATCAAAGGATTGTGTCATGAGTGGGATACTGACTCGTTCTTGATTCTTTTCTTGTGTTGTAAGTAAGGGACTCGGTATATATTTTTGAGTTGGTTTCACTGTTCATATTTTGTAAAAATAAAGGCCCATAGTTAAAGGTCACATATTATTTTTAGCCTAAACAAGCATCCGCAAAGAAATTGGCTTCGCTATAAACATGATTCCAGTGTATGGTAGAGAAAGAAGTTACAAGCCATTAAATGTCTTCAATGATAGCTCGAAGCCAAAGTAAGAGAAAAGAAATCATCAATCAATGGTATAATATTTTGTTGTTGTTGGAGTTAACAGAAAGAGGCTTGGAAAGAGACCTTAAGAAAAGACATTAAGTTTGGAGCTAACGGAATATTTAGTGCAAAACTGAGCGCAGTGACGTTCCAAGATTTATACAACCGGCCCCATTTAGTAAATAAGACTTTGTTGTTATTGTAGCACGTACTACACACATGCATGGATGCCAATTATACAAGTATATTTGGACTCAAAAATATATTTCATTGGCTCTTGAAGCCAATGGTCTCTGAGATTGGCATAACTCCTCATTTTGGTCTCTGAGTTTGTCCACTGTGAATCATTATGATCATTCCATGAAAAATATGTCAATATACAAACCCATACTATGAATTATTCTAAGGACAAAATCGGACTAGTTCAAATTTTTTGTTGTTGTTGAATAAAACGATATTATCTACACTATGGGGTGGTGGAGTAGCTAAGTCTAACAATGAGCTAGTAATAATGTGGTTCAAATTCGCATTTGACGAGAATCGAATCTAAAACCTTTCATTTACAAATGAAGAGGAATACTACTAAATTATAATACTGAAGTATTATTATTTCTTTCTTTCTTTCTTTCTTTCTTGTAACGAGCATTTAGAATACTTTCAGTACTCTTGAAACCCTAAGCAAATATTACAGATGGATCAGGCTAGACATTCGAAATGCTTGCTCATATGGGGAATTAGTTTTTATATGAATTGAACCAAAAAAGGAATTAGTTTTTATATGGTAAGAAAAAAAATTGTTATGAAGTGACGTCACGTTATATTCATGCAATATAATAATATATTGTCAGGAGGTAGCAAACTGGTGGAAGAGTAGTAATAAAGCTGAGTTTATGAAAAACGAAAGGTCGTTGGCAACCATAAGTTTCGGAATCATGGCATGATGTAATTGTCAAATTCTACTCACTACTTAATGAACTGCATTTTCTTTATTGTAAAAACTAGCAGATAACAAATATAAATTATAAAAGTTTTAGGACGGGTCTAGGCTTATCCTGGCCTTCATGTGGCTCCGTCATTGATATAATAGGAGTTTACATATCAAAACCCTGATGAAAATCGTCTCTATACCAAATTGTCTTGCATAATGTGAATTTGAATATTAATCAAGTTGATTTTTGCAGTGTACTTCGTTTTAATTTACAGTTTAATAAAATAAACACAACTTCACATGAGATCTGTAAATCAAAATCCGGTAATAGTTTAACAGGGGAGGATTTTACTAATCATTGACATATCAATATATAATGTATTTAATTAGAGTAACTTTTATTTTATTAATTTTCCATGGAAGGACTTATATCTATCAAGCAAGCTGCAAAGCGTCATCTATCATTGCAGGTGCCCGAAACACAAACACATAAGTCATATGTCTTTGTATAAGTGAAAGAACACTTGAAAAAAAAAAAAAAATTCTCTATTAGTATAATAATATATGACTTACTGCCCAGTGTTCTGGACATTTTGAAAATGCTAGAAGCACCAACAATCGGCAGTGAAGTATACGTAACCTAATAAATAAGGGATTTAGGGTTAGATAGACGTGCCATCATTTTCTACTACTTACGTACGCCTCCATGCATTGTCAACAATTCATATACATCCAATTTATGTAAACATTCAATCTCAGAAACTGGATCCACTAAACAGCAACTGGGAATTGCTATTTGAGAGCAGGCAGAGTCACTGCTCAATCATTAAAGTTCTTTTCTGTAACTGTCTCACTTATTAGGGTTTAATTTTGGCTTAATTTGGTGGGTTTCTATCTGTTTGGTTGTTCAAGTGGATAAATTTTTAATTGTGACGGGAACACAAGTAGTACACCACGTGGTTTAATTGGAATGGTGAGAAATTTTATTTTTTTAAGTTATTAACTTTTTAGCACACATATCCTATCATTTGTATAATGACATGTGGTGTACCACTCCGTGTACTGGTCACAGTGAAAAATCTATCGTTCAAGTGAATATAAAGAAACTTCTCATGTTTGGTCTACTTGGTAGAAATTATTGAGTTAATTGATATCCTTGCCCATCCCCTCTCTCTCCACAACAAAATTAAGGAGAGTAGCTAGTTATTTATGAAACGGAGACTCTGGATGCGATCCATGGACCAAGATTGTCTCCCCTCCCACCTTCCATCTCCTTCTATCCCCTCATACTTTTTCAGCCATTGATTTCATGCCAAGTTAATTTAATACTCCAGATTTTGCCACTTCACCAACAGCATCTTTCAACCCAATTTTCCTGACTTTTTCTGCTGCCTCCCCCCTCCTATCTGCCTTCCCGGCTCTTCTAATTTTCCTGAACTTCACCGCCCGCCGATTCGATTTCTGGGTCACAATCACAACAAAGTTGATCATCTAAACTTTTGCAACTCTATCCTTATGCCATTTTACACCATTGCATCTTCATTGGGTCTTCCTAGGTTTATGTTTTATGTTTTTTTTTTTGCTATAAGATTTGTATTTTCTTTTTTTATAACGTGTTGGGGTCCTCTTTTTCTGGTTGAACGTGTCCCATTATTTGTTTTTATAGAGTAATTGAGAACAATTTTAAAGTATACAAAATTTTTAGTACTATTTAATTAAAGCCCACATCCTCCTCCGTAAAGAAACAAAATTTGAGATGATAATTTTTTTTCTCTCCTATATCTTTTTCTCTATTGCAAATAGGATGGAAAATGATTGATTTTGATGATTATAGGCTTTGAGTTTGAATGTAAGCGATGACCACTGGAGATAAAGAGAGGAAGCCAACTTATTGTTATTGCAGAAGCAGCTATGCCATACATAGAGATTGTAGAGGCCAATTTATTCTTATTTTGGACTTCTTGAGTCTGCACTACCAGAGGCTTAATTGAAAATTTTGCTTCTATTGTAAGTACAAGAGATTGTAGGCAAAGTTGTTGAGTTAGATAGGTTTGGATCTCGTTGGTTTCTGCGAAACAAATATTTTGTGTGTAATTTTGAATCTGCATATTCTGGTGCTGCAGTCCATGCTTATTAATTTTGAATATGCAAAAAAGTTCGGCTTGTATTGGAAGCATGTATTACTACTCCAGCCCAGGCTTATGTAAAATGCATTTCAGAAACAAAGGCAGCTTTTCAGAAACAAAGGCAGCTTAAAAGGCAGAGGGAGCGGAAAGGCAGAGGCAGCAGAAAAAGTTAGGAAATTTGGGCTTTAAAGATGTTTTCGTGTTGTTGGTGAGGTGGCAGAATTTGGAACATTAAATTAACTTGATATGAAATTAATTGCTGAAAAAGTAGGAGGGGAGACAATCTTGGTCCGCAATCCATAACTATCATTGTTCTTTTACTGAAATCTTGTTGATTTTCAGTTTTTTATTAAAGTTCCTGACATTAATGTAATAATATATTTCTATGTAAGTTACTATGTTTTTTAAATAAAAAATTAAACATTATAATTGTGATATAAGTTTAAAAATGGATTAAAAAATTGAATGGATGATATATAAAAAATTGGGTACAATTTACATTAAAATGGTATAGTTTACATATTAAAAATTCGTATATTTAACAATGGGTACATTTAAGATTAAAAAATTAAAAAATTAAAAAATTATATGAATGGCTAAACTTAAGATTAAAAAATTGAAAATCTTTTTATAAAAATCTAATAACTTATTCTAATTTTGCCACTTAATACTATGGACGGTCTAGTGGTATTCCTTTTCACTTGTACGTGAGAGATTTTAAGTTCGATTCTCGCCAAAGGCGAATTTGAACCACATTATTGCTAGCCTATTGTGAGGCTAAGTCCACCCCCTCTCCCTTAATGTAAATAATATCGTTTGTTAAAAAAACCTTATTCTAATTTTATTTTATTTTTTATTTTGGAAATGTTTGAAATGAAAATTAATTAGGAGATTAATAAAGATGTGAGTATTAAAACCCTAATCACTTACTAATTTTTATTCTAAAAAACTGTGTAGCTGACATATAAATTCATTATTACCTTAACGCTAGGGACTTCGATTAAAATATGAAAAGTAATAAAATCTCAATCTATGAACATGAATAACTAAGGATCGGATACTAAATTTTCCCTCCTAAAATGAGCAATATCCTACAAATTTTCACATTTAAATATCTGTAACACTCGTTTTCCTAGGAGTTGAGAAATATATCTTTTAAAGTGGCCTAGAAATAGATTTATAGTGAACTTTTTGTGTCAGACGTAAAATATAGAGAAAGGCATGCATGATGACTATTTTATTATTAATTTTAAAATCATTTGCACATAATGACCATTTCAGATATCTTTTAATCTAAGAAAAAGAACAAGACCACTTGCAGCTAGCGAGTAAGTATCAATTTGTGCTTTAATTATAAGAAAAGTTTATCTTTAAGAGAACAGGTGCTAAGAAGATTATGATAAGTTCAGAGTTTTAAGTTCAATTTTTTTCCAACATAACGAAGAAAAATGATTAGTAAACAATGTGATACAACTTTTTGGTTTTTTAATTACATTGTTCATAGTTAACCTAAAGAATGAATTGCAGTGTTAAGTTAATTAGGTGTTGAAACTTGGTAATTGCTCAATCAATTGTTATGGAATGCACTCGAGCATACACGTACTCTTGAATTTTTTTTTTTTCGGGATATAAAAGTAATAAAACATACATTTTATAAAATAACATAAAAAACTAAACAACGAGTGGCAAATATATAAAGAAATTTTTTTGGACAAGAAATATAAAAAGAATTAAGCAATGAGTTAAAACTTAAAAGTTACAACAACCCACATATATTCAACTAAAAACCCTCAACGTCATGGAAAAACTTGTAACCCAATTGATTAGAGAAGTGTTATATTGTAGTATGATACTCGAGATTATGTGTTCGAATTATCTATTGCTTTGTTTAAGATAAGAAATAAATATAAACACTCAACATCAGCACACATCAATGCCAAAAAAGGGAAGCTTCTTAAATTCAAACCTGCATGACACCCTCACCAAAAATCTCCCAAACCACTCACACTCACTCTCTTTTATGGCCGCCAGTGGACCACCTTGGCACGTCGTTTCCTCGACGATGATTAAGTCCCACCACCCCCAACCATTTCTATTAGACCCTAAGATAATTTAGGTCAAGGATAAGCACCTGAGTTTGCCATAATATCCAAAGCACCGGCACACTTCAGTTAATATAACGAACTCTCAGTTGTCGTTGCTTCCTTTTACCACGATTTTATGAGCAACGTGGCAAATAATCGTTAAGTTGGACACAAGCAAAAGCTGTGCTGAATTAGATCAAAAATGGCGGCGGCTTTGGCGAGCGACGATCTGGCCCAGTCGACCAGCAGCCGGAGAAGCTGGGGGTTGGGAAGCAAGAGGAGCTGGGCGTCCACAAGTTTCGGGGAAGTGTGGCAGGCGCCGCCGGATGTGTTCAACAGGAGCGGGCGGCAGGATGAGGAGGAGGAGCTGCGGTGGGCGGCAATCGAGCGGCTGCCGACGTATGACAGGTTGAAAAGAGGGATGCTGAGGCAGGTGCTGGACAATAGGAGGGTGGTGACTGATGAGGTGGACGTGACGAAGCTGGGAATGCAGGACAGGAAGCAGTTGATGGAGAGTATATTGAAGGTTGTGGAAGATGATAACGAAAGGTTCTTGAGAAGACTTAGGGACAGAACTGATAGGTTTGAAACTCTTTCTTTCTTTTCTTTTTTAGTAGAAAGCGATATTATATGAACTACTCAAATTTAGAGAGGATTCAAATTCGAGTGTTTGGGCGGTCACAGACTGTCATAGTCAATTGGTCTAATCTATGAAACTTTGTCTTGAAAACCATATATTTGCTTTCTTAAAAAACTAGGAAATTAAGAATCAGTTTGGGATTGCTTTTGTTTTTTGTTTTGTTTTAAACATTTGGTAAATTTTAATATAAAAATATATAATTGTATATAACGGCAAAAATGAACATAGGAGTAGGGGTGGTGGTGGCAGAGCGGTGGCAGATGCAATGGTGGTGGCAGCGGCGTTAGTGGTGGTGGTGGTGATGGTGGTAGTCGTGGTGGCAGTTGTGGCGGTCACTTTATTCTTCAAGAGACAAAAATGTGTGTAGAAAGATAAATCATATCATTTTTAAATAACTAATGAGGATATTACAAGAATTGAAATTATTAATTAAAAACTCAACTCCACTTTTTATGAAAGCAATATGGAGACTACTTTTATAAGTTGTTGTCTGGAGACTATTGATTTTAAAATTAAAAAAAAAAAATTTATTTTTACCAATACATTTTTACTGCTTAACTTTAAAGTCAAACAACTTTTGGTATAAAAAATACCAAACGGAGCTTAATTTTTTTTGTTTTTTTAGGATTTTTCTTAATGTTTTAATGTTTTGGTTTTTGTTAATTTTTGTGATTTTTGTAGTGTGGGGATCGAAATTCCGAAGATTGAAGTCCGATATGAGAACTTGTCTATGGATGCGGATGTGTATGTTGGGAGCAGAGCACTGCCTACTCTACTTAATGCTACCTTGAATACCATTGAGGTTTGATTTCTCTTGGTTGAACTAATTTTATGAAAAACTAATTTTTCCTGCTTAACTTTTTTAATTTCTTAACATTTTTTTTCAAGATATTAGTTTTTTGAGCTGCAGAGTGTTCTGGGATTAATTAAGCTTGCTCCATCAAAAAAGAGAAAGATCCAGATACTTAAAGATGTCAGTGGAATAGTCAGACCTTCCCGGTATGAAATTACATCAGCTGTATAGTTTTGAGTTGGGGATGGGGTTCGAACTCAGGACCTCAGGTGCATAGGTGAATGCTATCAACAATTAACTGATTTGGTAATTTCCCAGGATGACCCTACTTTTGGGTCCTCCAGGTGCAGGCAAAACAACCTTGTTACTAGCACTTGCAGGAAAGCTTGACGATGATCTAAGAGTGAGATTTTTTTCTCTCCAAATTTTTTAATTAGTATGCATTAAGCTTTGTTATTGATATTACTTGGAAAATGGTGAGCAGGTTTCTGGGAAAGTCACATATTGTGGCCATGAGCTGCATGAGTTTGTTCCTAGAAGAACATGTGCTTACATTAGTCAGCATGATCTACACTATGGAGAAATGACAGTGAGAGAGACGTTGGATTTCTCGGGACGTTGTTTGGGTGTCGGAACTCGATACCAAATGCTGGCTGAACTCTTAAGAAGAGAGAAAGAAGCCGGAATCAAGCCGGACCCCGAGATTGATGCATTCATGAAAGCCACCTCAGTCTCAGGCCAGAAGACTAGTTTGGTCACAGATTATGTTCTCAAGGTTTGTGATTGCCTTCATTTTTTAAGACAAACGATTTCCGCACACCCCTGTTTATTTCTGTCCCTTAAATCTCTACTGGATTATGATTTTTGGAAAATCTTGTTAGATTGAATTAAGCTCTGATTCTTCTTAATTGAATGAATTCGAAGAAGGGTGATAAAATGCACAGAGAAGAAAAATGGAAAAAATGGTTGCTTCTCTCTTTGCAAGTCATAGAGGGGCTATTGTATTTCTCATTGGATTCTAATATGCTCTCACACTCTCACACAAGTAGTGAGGGGAGGAATATTACCGTTAGAGACTGTTGGATCCCTTCTCTCACTTAGCTTAGATCACAGCCACTCATCTAACTAGTAATAAGAAAACAGAAAATCCACATGGCACTCATGACCTTTACAAATCAGGACTTTACACTTGGCATTCTTTGCACAAGTGAATACACCATTTAAATCACAAACTTATTCTAATTCTATTAGCTCAACACTTATAATTCAACACCCCCCTTTAAGTTTTGAGCTGATTTCACACCAAGCATGTCTCTGAGATAGTTGAACCTATCCTTGGTTAGAGTCTTAGTGACTATGTCTGCCACCTGCTCGTTTGTTGGATAGTACACTAAGTCAATTATCCCTTCTTGCAGTGCATCCTTGATGAAATGGTACATTCTGTCAATGTGCTTGGTTTTTTGGTGAAACACTGGATTTTTAGTGATTACAATTGCAGTTGTATTGTCATAGTGCACTAGAGTTGCTTCAGTTTGTAACTCACCAAAGTCTTCAAGTACGAATCTAAGCCAAATGGCTTGTGCAGTTGCTTCAAAAGCACTAATGTACTCTGCTTCTGCAGTGGAGAGAGCTACACAATTTTGTTTCACAGAGGCCCATGAGAATACTCCATTGCCAAAGGAGAATGCATAACCAGAAGTGCTTTTGCTGTCATCAACAGATCCTCCCCAATCATTGTCACAGAATCCGATTAACATTGCATTCCTCCCCTTTACATACCCCAAACCATAATCCAAAGTGCCTTTGATGTATCTAAGCACTCTTTTGGCTGTTCCAAAATGTTTATTTGTAGGATAGTGCATAAATCTAGCTAGGAGACTTGTAGCATACATTATATCTAGTCGAGTGGCAGTGAGGTATAACAAACTTCCTACAATCCTTCTGTATTGTTCTTCACTTGCTGGACCACTACCATCATCCTTGCATAACTTATCTGATGAAACAAGAGGTGTGAACATGGATTTGCACTCACTCAAACCAAACTTATTCAACAAAGAGGCTGCATACTTCCTTTGGTGAATAAATATCCTTGAGTGAGTTTGAATTACTCCCATGCCAAGGAAATGGTGAAGAAGTCCCAAATTGGTCATATTTGATCATAATGTCCTCATTGAATTCCTTCAACAACTCATTGCCATTCCCAGTATACACTATGTCATCCACATAGATTGAAACAATTAGAATTTATTATCCCATTGCTTTGGTGTAGAGAGCAGTTTCACTTTGGCTTTTCACAAATCCACATTGTGCAAAATAAGTGTCAATTTCTTCATACCAGGCCCTAGGTGTATGTTTGAGACCATAGAGAGCTTTGTGCAGTTTATACACTTTGTCCTCATTCCCTTTGATCACAAAATCATCAGGTTGCTCTACATAAACCTCCTCTTCTAAAACATCATTTAGAAAGGCAGATTTGACATCAAGTTGATCGAGTTTCCAACTCTTTTGTGCAGCCAAAGCAATAAGCATTCTGATTGTATCCAATCTAGCAACTGGGGCAAAGGTCTCATTATAGTCTATTCTTGGATTCTGAGCATATCCATTTGCAACAAGCCTTGCCTAGTTCTTTTGCACAGTTCCATTAAGGTTGAGTTTGGTCTTGAACACCCACTTCACACCAATTGTAGGCTTGTTAGTTGGTTTGTTTACCAATTCCCAAGTTGCATTTTTCTCAATCATGGAGAGTTCATCCTTCATGGCTTTCATCCATGACTCATCCTCAGCAACATCTTCATACTTTTCTGGTTCCATAATGCACAAGTTGTACTAAGCAAGTACATCATCCAATTTCCTCCATTTTAATGGAGTATGGTTAATAACTTTGAGTATCTCTCACACCTGCACATGATCTGCTAGAAGACTCACTTGAATGTGCCTGTGGGGTAATTTGTGCATCATCAACATCACATGGAGTTTCTCTCAATATGACAGGTGACAATCTATTTGAGACTTGAGTTTCATCTTCTGTAGTCTCACTTCTTGATGCCTTAACAAACTTCCATTCACAGTTGGGCAATGACACATACTTCTTTGTGCTTCCTTGCCAATCCCAAGTTGAGTTTTCATCAAACACAACATCTCTTGACATAATCAATTTCTTAGAAATTGGATCAAAGACTCTGTATCCTTTCTCACACTTTGCATATCCAACAAAGACTCCCTTGATACTCTTAGCCTCTAGTTTATGTCTTAGCTCAGATGGTGTGTGAACATAAAAAATTGAGCCAAAGACCTTCAAATGAACAATACCTGGTTTCTTTCCACTATAGGCTTCAAAAGGAGTTATGTTGTCAAGAGACTTGGTAGGGCATCGATTCAATATATAAACTGTAGTGTGCATAGCTTCTGCTCACAAATAGTAAGGCATTCCTTTATCATGTAGCATAAACTTAGCCATCTCGACCACAATTCTATTTTTTCTCTCTACCACTCCATTTTGCTGTGGAGTGTATGCAAGAGAAAGTTGTCTTTGAATGCCTTCTATGTCACAGAATTGGTTGAATTCAGTAGATAAGAACTCTTCTCCTCTATCACTCATCTAACATTTCACATTCAATCCACTTTGTAGCTCAGTCATTGCCTTGAATTTCTTGAAACAAGTGAAAGCATCAGATTTATATCGAAGGAAGTATACCCATATCATTCTAGTTGCATCATTTACAAGCAACATAAAATACTTATTTCCTCATGTAGATTCATTTCTCATTGGCCCACACAAGTCCACATGAACCAATTCGATTGGAGCATTAGCCCTTTGTGCTTGACCATTTTGAAAACTTTCCCTGTGTTGTTTGTCATATTGGCAGCCCTTACAAACTCCATCACACTCTTCTAGATATGGTAAACCATGAACCATGTCTTTATCCTTCAACTGTTTGATTCCACCAAAGTTTAAATGGCCTAATCTTCTGTGCTAAGTCCAAGGACAATGAGCAAAACTAGTCTTCAACACAAGCTGTTTCTCAGGCATTAGAGATAGGGGATAACACCTATTTCCTTTCATTTTCACACTGATAATTTGACAATCAAGAGATGGACCATAAAAAACCATTGCACATTCTTCCACCAAACACAAGGTAATACCCATGCTCATCCATTGTCCAACACTGAGCAAATTTTCCTTTAAACCAGGTAAGTACATGACTTCTCTTATGTATTTTCTCCCTCTGTTAGTTTAATTGCTAGTGATCCAATTCCTGCCACATTCACTAACACACATGTTGGCATTTGAACTTTCCCTGCAACATTGGTCTTCACATCAACAAGGAGATTGACATTTCCTGTCATATGATTGTTGCAGCCACTGTTTATATACCATTCCCCATTAACTTTTGTTTCAGCAATAGCACAATTTGCATAAAACAAGTTTCCAGTCACCTCCATCTGATTTGCACAATTTGCTTTCTGGACAACTTTTCCCACAGTACATTCCCTAGCCCAATGCCCAAACCTATCACAGTTGTGGCACTTAGATTTTCATTTATACCTACATTCACCATAATGGAACTTGGAACACACTTTGCATTGAGGTTTTACACCTTCTTGACCCATGATATGAGAATGAGTACAATTTTGTGTAGCATTAGTAAATGACTTTTGCTGAAACTTGGGTTTTGAGTCCCACTTCTTACCCTTCTGATTCCAATTTCTCTGTGGCTTAAATGTACTAGACTGAGCATAACCTCGACTCTGTCGTTTTGGATTAACAGTAAGAGAAGAAAAAATAGAATTTTACGGGGCAATATCCATGTATTCCATAATTCTCAATATAAGTACATACAATCCTTGTTACATAAGGAAAAACAATAAAGGACACAAATAACCTTCCTTAAACATGACTCTAATAATTACACATATTTACATTCCCTTTCTACATACTAACTCACGCAATACTCCCACTCAAGTTGGTGCATAGATATCACACATGCCCAACTTGATAAGTGAGTCATCAAAATTTCTACTACACACAGCATGAGTAAGAATATCTGCAAGTTGCTCTTCTGAATTCACAAACGGAATTGATACAATTTTCTTTTCGAGCTTTTCTTTAATGAAATGTCGATCAACCTCCACATGCTTCATCCTATCATGCTGCACTGGATTCTCAGTTATCTCTCTTGTTGACTTATTATCACAATACAAATTCATCGCCTCATCCTGTTTAAAATCAAGACCCCAAAACAACTTTCGTAGCCAAAGGATCTCACACACACCATGTGCCATACCCCTATACTCGGCCTCGACAGAAGATCGTGACACCACTTTCTGTTTCTTGCTTTGCCAAGTAACTAAATTACCTCCAACGAATGTAAAATACCCGAAACTTAACCGTCTATCAATCACATCACCTGCCCAATCAGCATCAGTAAATCCCTCAATCCTCATATGCCCATGGTGCTTATACAAAATCCCTTTTCCCGGGGCAGACTTTAAATATGCCAAAATTCTCATCACTGTCGCCATATGATCCACACTCGGTGAGTGCATAAACTGACTAACCACACTCACTGCATAAGCAATATTTGGACGAGTGTGAGACAAATAAATTAGTGTCCCTACCAGTCTCTGATATCTACCTTTGTCAACCGATTTCTGATCAGGATAAATTCTCAAATAATGCTTCTCTATAATAGGAGTATCCACATGTTTACATCTAAGCATGCTTGTCTCCCTTAATAAATCTAGAACATATTTCCGTTGAGACAAGAAGACAACTCTTGATGAACAAGCTACTTCTACTCCAAGGAAATACTTTAAATCTCTCAAATTCTTCATCTCAAATTCTGCGGCTATGCTCTGTTCTAGTTTCATCATCTCTTCTGAATCATCACCTGTTATTATCATGTCATCCACATAAATAATTAAGGATGTCACTTTACCACTAATCCGTTTTACAAACAAAGTATGGTCGAAGTGACTTTGGTAATATCCAATCCTCCTCATAACTCAAGTAAATCTACCAAACCATGCACGCGGTGATTGCTTCAGCCCATAAAGTGACTTTCACAACCTACATACTCCGGATTTCCCTCCGGTATTATGCCTCGGAGGAAAATCCATATATACTTCTTCTTCCAAATGCCCATGAAGAAAAGCATTTTTTACATCAAACTGTTTCAGTGGCCAATTCAAATTTGTAGCTAAATAAATAAGAACACGTACTGTATTCATCTTGGCTACTGGTGAAAAAGTTTCTTGGTAATCAATACCATACGTTTGAGTATAACCTTTTGCTACTAACCTTGCTTTATACTTGTCTACTAATCCATCGGCCTTGTACTTAATTGTAAAGACCCATCTACATCCAACCGGTTTTTTTCCCTTTGGCAGTTCCATTACGTCCCACGTATCATTTTTATGTAATGCCATCATTTTTTCATCCATTGCAGCAGCCCATTTAGGATCCTTCAAGGCCTCCTCAACTCGGGTTGGTACTTGGATTGCTTCCACATTATTCACCCATGCTTGATGTTCCGGTGCAAGATTGTTGCATGACACATAATTTGCTATTAGATACCTCACTTTTCATTCGGGAGAAAACCTGTCAGAAGGAACACCATGATTTTGCCTTGGCAGCAACTTATATGTACCCACAACATTATTGAGATTAGTTACATAAGCATCAGTGGTACTTACCTCAGGGATATTCATAGAAGACACATCGAGTGGCACTATCGAGCTCGAGAGAGAGGGGGTTGTAGGTTCGGCAACAACTAGTGGCTGGACTGCTCTAGATTCCTCTGCAGATCCTTGTCGATCTGTTGTGCTTGTCTCGGCAGGTAGCGGCTGAAGCTCTGTCACATACTAGGCAATTTCCTGCCGAGACCCATTTATCTTATTTTTGGTAGTTTCTTATCTCATTTTTGGCAGTTTCTTATCGAGACCCATTGTCTAATATTTCTAATCATCCAAGGTCACCTTGATCGCCACTAGTATTCTCCCCCTGGGGATCTAAAGGTGATGGGAGCGAAGAATAAAAATACTCAGATTCGGAAAAAGGTAACATCTATAGTCATATACATATAGCGAGTGTCAAGGTGATAACACTTATACCCTTTCTGTTGAGATGCAAATCCAACAAAGACACACCAAAGAGCACACGGATCCAATTTGCTATGATGAATCTTGTGAATATGAACAGACGCTACACACCCAAACACACGGGGAGTGAGGGTGTTCGTGGATACTACAAGAACATGTTCTGTCGATACTTGAAGAAGTGTACGGAAGTGCACAACCCAAGATGGCATGCGGTTAATCACATGCACGACATAGGCAATAGCTTCAGGCCAAAAATGTTTAGGCATGGACGCACCAATAAGCAAGGCACGCGCAGTTTCCAAGATATGATGATTCTTTCTCTCAGCAACCCCATTTTGTTGCAGAGTATGCGAACATGTAGTTTGATGAATAATTCCACGAACTTGTAGAAATTGGGATAACTCAGAATTTATGTACTCTCCACCATTGTCAGAACGCAAAACTTTAATATCAGTTGAATACTGAGTTTTAATCATCTGTTGAAACAGACGAAACACATCACAAACTTCACTTTATTTTTCAACATATACAACCACGTCATACGAGTGCAATCATCCACGAAAGTAACAAACCACCTAATTCTCGAAGTAGTACTAACAGGGGAAGGTCCCCACATATCAGAGTGCACTAGTGCAAATGTAGACGATCTTCTATTCATACTTGGAGGGAAAGAAGCACGATGACTTTTGGCTAAAATGCATACTTCACATTTCAATTATGAGTCTTCAATATCATTGAACAAATCAGGTACAATATGTTTCAAATAACCAAACGATGCATGCCCCAAACGACGGTGCAATAACAATACCTTTTGTAGATTACTATTACGTGGCGTACAAACCAAATTAGCTCTTCCAAGTACTATGTCATCCGCATAATATAGCCCCTCTCTCTTAGTGCCACGCCCAATGATCTCCTTTGTCTGAATATCCTGAAGCAAGCAAAAAAAAAAAGGATACATTAATACAACACAATCCAATTGTTCAGTAACTTGAGGTACATACACTAAGTGATGGGACGGTGACGGAACCAATAAACAATTATGTAAGGGAATAGAGGGTGTAAGAGACGTTCCCACTCCAACAACAGCAGCAGTAGTACCATTGGCAGTTGCCACACACTTTCTACGAGAATCTTTTACAGACTGAAACAAAGTTCTATCATACGTCATATGATCCGTTGCACCGGAATCCAAAATCCAACCTATATTCGCCATTGCAATAACTCACGAGACAGTAATACACGACAATCACAACACCGCACCAATTATAGAACCACACGTTGCAAGAAAAACGAGCAGCAGCAACCCAATACACGACCAAAATCTGGCTTGTACTCCCACGGAAAGAATGTGATACACGACACTAACGCACTACACCTACACAGTATGCAGACGGCACTAACACAATTACACCTACACGGGGCCTACTTTTCAATATAATATTCCTTCAATTTCTTAAGCACAACAACAATTGCCTAAGCAAATCATATTCTACAAGGCCCTGCAATTGCACTCCACAAAGCAGCATTGCTCTTGATGCAGCAGTCCACATGGCACAGCAAGGTGCATGACACAACAAGATTATACACACGGTGCAGCCTGACTTATTGTTGTAGAAATCACAGAAATATGTCAGTCGGCAAGCACAGCAGCGGAAACAATGGTGTACAGGTTATAGGGTTACGGAAAACCTGGCTTGGATGCCAAATAGAATTTTACAGGGTAATATCCATGTATTCCATAATTCTCAATATAAGTACATACAATCCTTGTTACATAAGGAAAAACAATAAAGAACACAAATAACCTTCCTTAAACATGACTCTAATAATTACACATATTTACATTCCCATTCTACATACTAACTCACGCAATAGAAAATGCTCTTTCAGTTACATCAGAGGAATGCAAATCAAACCTCTGCTCTTGACTCTTCAATATAGCTAGTACCTCTTGCAATTCGACAGATTTCAGACTCTTGGTATTTTCTATCACTAAGCATACATGCATCTTAGTAAGACTAATTAACACCTTCTGAACTAAGCTCTCATTTGAAAGAGATTCTCCAAACGTCTTCATTTGATTTATCAGATCATTTAAACGAGTAAGGTACCCAGACAAGGATTCATCATCACGCATTCTAGTGTATTCAAATTCTCGTCTAAGATTTTGAAGTGTGGTATTATCCATATAACAGATCCCACACAGCTTTTGTTGAGTCTGCATTTGCGATTTGAGGGAAGATCTGATCGAAAACTGCGCTTTGAATGATGCCGATGGCTTTTGCATCTTTCATGAAGATTGTAACCATTGTTTCATCATCTTCACCATCAATGTTTGTGTCTTCATCTATCTTCGTCTTCTTCTTCTTCAAATCGGGAATCGTAATCCCTTTTTCCACCAGATTCGATAGTCCATGTGACTTGAAAACGGTGACCATTTTGATTTTCCATAACTCATAATTCTCACAGGAGAAGATTGGAGTTCGAACTTCAGCACTCCCAGATCCAGCCATCGCGAGCTTGTGTGTACCCAGAAACACATAGTTCTTAGATCACAAACAAACTCCGGCAAACTTCAACTGACCCATAAGACCCAACGTTGGTGATATTTGAATTCACAGTGCGCACCTCGTTCTAATCGCAACTAGGCTCTGAGGCCATGTTAGATTGAATTAAGCTCTAATTCTTTTTAATTGAATGAATTCGAAGAAGGGTGATAAAATGCACAGAGAAGAAAACTGGAAAAAATGGTTGCTTCTCTCTCTCTGCAAGTCACAGAGGAGCTACTGTATTTCTCATTGGATTCTGATATGCTCTCACACTCTCATACAAGTAGTGAGGGCAGGAATATTACCGTTAGAGACTGTTGGATCTCTTCTCTCACTTAGCTTAGATCACAGCCACTCATCTAACTAGTAATAAGAAAACATAAAATCCACATGGCACTCATGTCCTTTACAAATCAGGACTTTACACTTGGCATTCTTTGCACAAGTGAATACACCATTTAAATCACAAATTTATTCTAATTCTATCAGCTCAACACATATAATTCAACAAATCTGACTAATTAGTAAATAAGTTTTTACAGATACTTGGATTGGACGCCTGTGCTGATATCTTGGTTGGTGATGATATGAGGAGGGGTATTTCCGGTGGCCAGAAAAAGCGCGTGACCACTGGTACATTTTTTCGCACCATGTTATTAATTTTGTTCATCAAATCTTCTTATAATTATGGTTTAGGGACTAATTGCTTGAACAATATGTAGGGGAGATGTTGGTAGGACCAGCGAATGTTCTTCTGATGGATGAAATATCAACAGGGTTAGACAGTTCCACAACTTTTCAGATATGCAGATACATGAGGCAATTGGTTCACATAATGGATGTTACCATGGTCATCTCTCTTCTGCAGCCTGCGCCGGAGACATTTGAGCTCTTTGATGACCTAATCCTGCTTTCAGAAGGGAAGATCGTGTACCAAGGTCTGCGCGAGAGTGTTCTCGAGTTCTTTGAATGCATGGGATTCAAGTGCCCAGAAAGGAAAGGAGTTGTTGATTTTTTGCAAGAAGTGACATCCAAGAAGGACCAAGAGCAGTATTGGTTCAAAAAAAACCAACCTTACAGATATATTTTGGTTCCTGAGTTCGTGGAGGCCTTCAGCTCTTTTCGGAGTGGCCAACAGCTTGCAGCTGATCTCGGGGTTCCTTACGACAAGTCCAGAGCTCATCGGGCTGCATTAGTCACAGAGAAGTATGGCATTTCAAACTGGGAATTGTTCAAGGCATGTTTTGCGAGGGAGTGGCTGCTAATGAAGCGTAATTCGTTTGTGTACATATTTAAGACCATGCAGATAACGATCATGTCATTGATTGCCTTGACCGTGTTCCTTAGAACAGAAATGTCTGTGGGGACAGTACAAGACGGAGGAAAATTTTTCGGAGCACTGTTCTTCAGTCTGATCAATGTGATGTTTAATGGTATGGCAGAACTGGCAATGACTGTTTTCAGACTTCCTGTTTTCTATAAGCAGAGGAATTTCTTGTTTTATCCTGCGTGGGCTTTTGGATTACCAATTTGGGTCCTCAGGATCATACTCTCGTTCATGGAATCTGGGATTTGGATCATTCTTACCTATTACACCATTGGATTTGCTCCATCTGCTAGTAGGTAAATAGTAATGTTCATATTTTTTAGTTTCCAATCTTATAAATTTATATCCTTTCGGATTACCAACTCACATGATTTTTTCTTCACTGCTCCAGATTTTTCAAACAGTTCTTGGCATTCTTTGGCATACATCAGATGGCTCTGTCCCTCTTTCGGCTCATTGCTGCAATTGGGAGAACACAAGTTGTTGCTAGCATGCTCGGTACCTTTACCTTGCTAATGGTATTTGTCATGGGAGGATTTATTGTTTCAAAAAGTAAGTAATCGATCTTATATCTAACTATATCGTGTTAATGTAGTTAAAGCAAGTTGTTAGCATGCTTAAATTTGTTCTAAGTTTCTTGAAAATTTAAATTTTTTTATGATTGTTCACTTTCTAAGCCATTTTTCTTCTTATGAATGCAGATGACCTTGAGCCTTGGATGCTATGGGGCTACTACATTTCCCCTATTATGTACGGACAAAATGCGATCGTCATGAATGAATTCCTCGACAAAAGATGGAGCGCAGTAAGATCTCTCTGTGGTTTGATTGTCTTCCGTTCATGATTTTTCGTTCCATAAAAAAACGTTCATCTAATCAACTCTTATCTTCGTTTGCAGCCAAATACAGATTCAAGAATTAAAGCAACTACAGTCGGGAAAGTCCTCCTCATGTCTAGAGGATTCTTCACAGATGAACACTGGTTTTGGATATGTATTGGAGCACTATTTGGTTTCTCTCTTCTCTTCAACATCTTGTTCATTGCAGCATTGACTTACCTGAACCGTAAGTTCATCTCATTTTGAAGCTATACTCTATTTTCTTAACGGAATGAAATTCTGGAGGTGACACACCCGCCTTTTCTTTGGGAAACCAACATCAGCTCTCGGGGATGCAAAAGCCGTCGTATCTGATGAAGTAAGTGAAGGAAAGAGAAAGAAGTCGTTAAGTGAAGAAATGATAGTTAAAAGTTCTTTAGAAATGGTTGGAGATTCGGATCATGCACCAAAGAAAGGAATGGTTTTGCCCTTCCAACCCCTTTCACTTGTGTTTAACCATGTGAACTACTTCGTGGATATGCCCTCTGTGAGTAATTCATTTTAGTCATTTTATTCCGGATACTTTACGTACTCATTTTGATCAACAAATATATTTCTATCGATTACTGATTCCAGGAAATGAAGACTCATGGAGTTGAAGAAGATCGCCTTCAATTGCTACGAGATGTCTGTGGTGCTTTTAGGCCCGGAATATTGACAGCCCTTGTAGGTGTTAGTGGTGCTGGAAAGACAACTCTTATGGACGTCTTGGCAGGTAGAAAAACTGGTGGATATATAGAAGGGACCATTAACATATCTGGTTATCCAAAGAACCAAGAAACATTTGCTCGTGTCAGTGGTTATTGTGAACAGAATGACATCCATTCCCCACATGTTACTGTCTATGAATCTCTCCTGTATTCAGCCTGGCTCCGTCTTGCTTCTGATGTAAATACACAAACACGAAAGGTATGTTGCACTGGAATCTTTCCTTTCTAGGCTTGAAATCCTATTTTCAATCTTCTCGAGTACCAAAAGTTTTTTTCTAATGGTGATACAGATGTTTGTTGAAGAAGTCATGGCTTTGGTTGAGCTTAATCCACTAAGGGATTCTCTTGTTGGCCTCCCGGGAATAGATGGTCTTTCAACAGAACAAAGGAAGAGACTAACCATAGCTGTGGAGCTGGTTGTTAATCCCTCTATCATTTTTATGGATGAACCGACATCTGGTCTCAGTGCTGGGGCTGCTGCTATCGTCATGCGTACTGTGAGAAACACGGTGGACACAGGAAGAACTGTTGTCTGCACAATTCACCAGCCAAGCATAGATATTTTTGAAGCTTTCGACGAGTTACTTCTGATGAAACGTGGAGGGAAAGTCATTTATGATGGACCCCTCGGGCGCCACTCTCATAAGCTTGTAGAACATTTTGAAGTGAGCTTTCTTTTCAGTTCTTATTTCTTGTACGCCCTTCACTAGTGATTTTAGAGAAGTGGTTTTCGCACATGCATTTTCTCTGTTACACACGCCTGTTATTTCTAGTCTTTACTTTGAATAAATCAAAGGAGAATCAAGTGACATAGTGCATAAGAAGAAAATGCATGGTGTGGAAGTCATTTCCTGTGATTTTAATGCTGTTTGGACTCATATCTTTAACCATCTATAGGCCATCCAGGGTGTGACCAAGATCAATGATGGTTACAATCCTGCTACATGGATGCTGGAGGTCACTGCTCCTGCGGTTGAAGCTCAACTTGATGTGGATTTTGCAGAAATTTACGCAAACTCCTTGCTTTACCAGTAAGTGTCGTAATATCTTTCTCGGGTAAGCTATGATTTCTAGTTTTATGATTCTCACTCTTCCTCGATGTTCTTTTAGGAGGAACCAAGAGCTTATCAAAGAGCTTAGTACACCGGCCGCCGGGTCCAAAGATCTCTACTTTCCAACCAAATACTCCCAACCTTTCCCTGCTCAGTGCAAAGCTTGTTTCTGGAAAATGCATTGGTCTTATTGGAGAAACCCTCAGTACAATGTCGTCTGATTCTTCATGACCATTGTCATCGGTGTCTTATTCGGTCTTATCTTCTGGCAGAAAGGACAGCAGACGTAAGCTTTGGTTTTTTTAACTGCATAATTGATGAAATCATGTTGTCGACATCTATATTTAATATGAATGAAAATTTTCTTGTAACAGAACCCAACAGCAAGATCTGATGAACCTTTTGGGAGCCATATATGCTGCTGTGCTTTTCCTTGGAGCCACGACTGCTTCTGCGGTCCAATCTGTTGTTGCCATTGAAAGAACAGTTTTCTACCGCGAAAGAGCTGCCGGAATGTATTCTGAACTGCCTTATGCATTCGCTCAGGTAATGTATAAAATTGACAAATTTCTTAGAGACCTTGTTGCAGACATCATATTACTTGATTGACAAGTTATCTTCTTTTTTTTCCAGGTGGCTATAGAGACAATCTATGTAGCAATCCAAACATTCATATATACACTTCTCCTCTACTCCATGATTGGATTCGAGTGGAAAATCGGTAAATTCTTGTGGTTTTACTACTATATCCTAATGTGCTTCGTCTATTTCACCATGTACGGCATGATGGTCGTTGCACTGACTCCAGGCCACCAGATTGCTGCCATTGTCATGTCATTTTTCCTCATGTTCTGGAACTTGTTTTGCGGCTTCTTCATTCCAAGACCGGTACGTGATATCAAAATTAAAGGCCTATTCGGGATTGCTTCTGGAATAGCTAAGCTTATTGCTCATAGAAGTGCTTTCTGGAGAAATGCCTGCCATATGCTTCTTTAAGAAGCACTTTTGACAAAATCTTTTACAAGTAAAATTGCTTTTTACGAAATCAAACCCAAAAGAACCCTAAATACGCGATCGATGCGCATTGCTTTCGTTTAACCATCCATAGTTCAAAAATCCACATTAACTTTGAATTTCTGTTTGTGTTGCAGCAAATACCAATCTGGTGGAGGTGGTACTACTGGGCTTCCCCTGTGTCCTGGACACTTTATGGCCTTGTGACATCCCAAATGGGCAACAAAAATGGTGACCTTGTCCTCCCTGGATATGGCACCATGCCATTGAAGAAGTTCCTCAAAGATGCCTTCGGTTTTGAGTATGATTTCCTTCCTGCCGTCGCCACCGCACACGTTGGTTGGGTTCTCCTTTTCTGCTATGTGTTTGCCTATGGCATCAAGTTCCTTAACTTCCAAAGGAGATAAAGAAAGAACAAACTTTACATATTTATGCAAATCGACTCAGAGAGTCTTGGAGAGTGTTAAGATTAGCATTTTGTAAGTAATGGAGGAAAACCAACCAAAATTGTTTTCCCTTTTCCCCTATTTATCTTGTGTATTATTGTATTCTTTTGTATGAGTGTTGCTTGTACTAAAAACATAGCTGAAGCTGAGTGTCTGATATTAAATAAGGTCGTATTATATTTGCGGGTCCTATGTAAAACTGTTGGATAACAGTTACTCTAATTAGGATACTGAAAGAAAATATTGCATACTCATGTAGCTTGTGTCTTTTTATCTGAAGTCTATTTATCTAACATGTGATGACTTATGGTTTGTGTTTGCAATGCAGCCTGGTTACGAACGGCCCTGCTGTTTAAGATGCATGCAGCCTCGGGCCTTTGTAATAGCTCTGCTAGCTTGTTCAACTCTTGCCGTAGTATCGATCTCTTTCCCAAACCCCTTTTTCTAAGCTTCCAAACCCCTTGATAAACCACAAAGATAGAAAGTTGCAAGACGATCAGCCTTGCCCGACCCTCTTTGTTTTTGTCTTTTCATTCTTTAGTCTAGCAATATGTTGTGTACTACAAGTTGTATTTAAGTTATTTCTAGTAATACGGCTATTAAAAGACTCCATCTCTCTCTCAATGCTTGAATCCGATTTGAATATGTCTTCATGGTTCAAATCAGATCTAAGTTCTAAGCCCTCGGGCATGTAAGATTTGATCATTTAAAAGTCCTTGACCTCAAGGCATAAAAAAGAACCTTATGTGGACTTAACCCATCCACGACAAGCTTTGATAAACAAGAAGTCCGAAGTTACTTGAGGCGCAAGTAATCGACATATCACTTAGTTTTATTTCTATTATATTATGATAAACATAGAACGTTTGAGTACGGAATGGATTCTAATAGGAAGCCTCAAGGCCTATCTGAGGCCCCACAAAGGCACCTATTTGGATTCGTTCTGTTCCTCGGGATAGAACGTTTGAGTACGAAATGGATTCTAATAGAAAGCCTCAAGGCCTATCTGAGGCCCCACAAAGGCAACTATTTGGATTCGTTCTGTTCATCGGGCTAGAACGTTGAGTACGGAATGGATTCTAATAGGAAGCCTCAAGGCCTATCTGAGGCCCCACAAAGGCACCTATTTGGATTCGTTCTGTTCCTCGGGCTAAGGTGATCAGAAGTATAATGGTTATAAAACTCGTATAACCAAGAACACGAACCTTATATATTCGAGTATGAATGTTAGTTATTCAACGGGAAGCCTCAAGGCCTACACCTAAGGCCCTACAAAGGCACCTGTTGAAACTAATATAGACTCTCGGGCATATATGTAATTAGAACCCAACATCCGTTTTACATCTGCCATGTTGAAGATGGCAGTGGCACGCCTGAGCACTTAAAGTTAATCTTGATTGTGAGCCTCAAGGCCTACACCTAAGGCCCCACAAAGGCACCTTTCAAAGTTAACTTTGTCCTTCTCTTTCAGCCTTGCCCGACAAGCCTCACCCGATAAGCTTTGCCCGACAAGCCCGCCAGTGAAGCAGAAGCCCGACAGAAAGCACCAACCGACGCCAACCTCTCGGGGAGCTGTGTGCATGTCGACCAGGAAGCATCCTCGACGGAAATTCCTGCCACGAACAAAGGCTAAGCACGTGGCACCTCAAAGATGAAGCAAGTTATTGTCAAATGTTGGGCAAAGCTAAATTCAAGGTTGAAGACAAAGGAAAAAAAATGTTTAAAACTCATAAGGAAGAGAAGAAGTGTTCCAGACCAAAAAGCTTTTGACACATCAAAAATAAAGTTAAAAAAATGTTGATGTGGTCTTCTTTTCCTTGATAGCAAGAAAACCACTCACGTGGAGGACAAAAGAAAGTCATGGTTCCCCCATTTAAATTATGGGACAAAGTCTTATTGGAATTTGGAGACCTTTAAAGTTAAACAAAGAAAAGAGTAAGGCTTGCTGTCAGATTGGTCAGAAGTTTAGGTCAGATAGGTTCGAAGTCCCATGTTTAAATGGGTTTGAGAAGTTCAAAGAAGAATATAAAAAGGGAGAGGGGAAATGCTAACTGAAATCAGCACCTCACATGGAAAGGTTCTCACCTGTGGGTCAATAAAGTTAGGGAAGTTCTTTATGGTAATTTAACTTGTGCCATTTCAAATTGGATCCCATCATCTTCGAACCATTAAGGAGACATACGGCAATGACAAAAGAAAAATAAAGAAAGAAGAAAAGCAAGGGACTTAAAAGCCTGAAAAGGCATTGGTAAAAGAAAAATGAGCTCTGACACTTGCTTTTATATTTTTCATATGAAAGTAAGGATTTTTATTGTGCTACCACGCAAAAAAATAAAGGGCAACAATAGAGTGACGGGCTTGAAGGCAAAATAAAATGGGTTCCAAGACAAAATAAATGAAAAGAAAGACAAAGTCAAATACCAAAGTAAAAGTGGGTTCATCACAAATATTCCCGTTAAAATTTACAGGATACAAATGCCATAAAGCCCTGTCAAACTTCAAATGGCACGAAGCCATATCAAGTATCACATGGCACAAAGCCGCGATGAGTCTCAAAATTTTACGAACTACGCCGTTTTGATTCCATTAAGGATACGTAGGCAGTCTGATATCAAGTGTTAGACGCAACCGTGAAACCGAAACGAATCCCTGGTTTATATAAACTAATTCACTCCTGCTACTTCGATCAAGTAATTACAAACTCTACAAAGAGTAAAAGAGAAGTCTTCAAGCACAAGTTCCTAGATTTCCAATTAATGGATGATGCCCATGCAACAAAGTTCCTAGTTTTTCTAGGGAATGTTACTTCATATGAGATTGAAGTAAAACAACAAATTTATATTCACGTGAGCTTTATATTTGTGGACTCCGTGAATAATAAAAAAATAGAGTCGCTCAAAAGGCACGAAGCCACATCAAATTTCAAATGACGTGAAGCCAATTCAAATTACAAAAGGCATAAAGAAGCCTCAAATGGCACAAAATCGAAGAAAAATCTCAAATGGCATGAGGTTGTATCAAATATTAAACAGCACGAGGCCGCAACAAGATTCAAATGGCACGAAGCCACATCTAGCTCCAATGGCTTAAAGTCCTTGCCTGCAAGAGCCTAAACTGCACAATGCATTAAAAGCTCCAATGGCGCAAGGACCTCACCCGCATGAGCTAAAACTGCACAAGGCATCAAATCCAAACAAGTATCAAGCATACAAGGAACTACGAGTGACTTGATCCCTCAACGAGGGTACGTAAGCAATCTAGGGTTCTACCTAGATGCAGTCACAAAATCAAATAAACACCCAAATCCTCAAGTTACGATTTATTCATATTAGAATCAAAGGGTATTCCTTTCCCAAAGGAAAGGTTGTAATTAATAGGCGTGTAGCCTAGAATGGGTTGAACTCAAACTAATAAAACCCTCTTCGAAAAAATGAACGAGGGTGAAATTGTGTCGAGGGAATTATTTGTTTACATATTATGTAAAATTTTTGCTCAACAATGGCTAGTGTCGGTGTGGATGTATGCTATTTATTCAGCTTCACCTACGGGTGATGGACAAGTTATTCAGCTTCACCTTCGGGTGATGGACAGGTTATACAGCTTCACCTTCGGGTGATGGACATGTACTGCCTTCAGGCGACTATGATACCCCTAGTTAAGTACTTCACTGATGACATTTATGGATTTGCCTTCGGACGACATTTCAGCATTTTTGAGCATGGTTTTACACATATCGATTTTACGAACATTTTTCAATGCATGCTAGGGTTTTCATAAAACCTATATGTAGTATTATATATGTTTTCAAAACAGGGGGTTACTATGTTCAGAAATAAAATATTTTCTTATTATTAGTATTATTATTATAAACTCTGGTCCACTCACATTTTTCTGGTTTTGCGCCCCTTCAGGAATTAGGATCGAGGCACATGATCCCGGCGTCAAGGCACTTCGGTTTAGTTATCCTCGAGTCTTCTCAGTATAGGTATCATTTCCTTGTTCATATATTTTCTTAGTAATCATTTCATATTATTCTTAGTAGTTGTATGCTCTGAACAGAATTCTGCATGGGTTTATATCTTTCTAATTACATATTTTATCGGTATGCATGTTTTTAATGGCTTCGTCACCCTCGGGTGTCGGCCAACACATGCCTTAGTAATCATTTCTGTAACTGGCTCACTTATTAGGGTTTAATTTTGGCTTAATTTGGTGGGTTTCTATCTGTTTGGTTGGCAAGTGAATATAAAGAAACTTCTCATGTTTGGTCTACTTGGTAGAAGTTATTGAGTTAATTGGTAACCTTGCCCATCCCCTCTCTCTCCATCTCCACAAGAAAATTAAGGAGAATAGCTAGTTATTTATGAAACGGAGACTTTGGATGCGGTCCATAGCTATCAATGTTCTGTTAGTGAAATCTTGTTGATTTTCATGTAATAATATATTTTTATGTAGGTTAATATATTTTTAAAATTAAAAATTAAACATTATAATTGTTTATATTAACGAGATTTTAAATAAAACCCATAATTTGTAAGATTAAAAATATTAAAATATAAATTATACTCTCCAATATATATATATATTGTGACAACCCGTCCCTAATTTTCCATGTAATTTTATCCCCGAGTATGTAATTTGACATTTGTGCCCTTATTGGCAAAGTGACATGGACGTGGTTTTTCAGCTTTAAAGTATTTTTCTCGTTATCATCATTAAATAGTACTTGTTGTTACGAACACTTGGGTGCGAGTTAGGCTAAAAATCGGACTTGTAACGAAAAAGTTACGTTACGTTAAAGTGTGTTAACAACGGGTAAATTTGTACACGTGTGTACTAATATTCCAGTGTTGGAAACACTGTTTTTGATAGGGTACGTTAGATTTCATCTGACTTCATTTGTACAAAATCTTATCCTTTTTCTTGTTTAAAATTGAAACCGTGACTTGTTGTTCACCTACCAATCAAATCCATCCTTCACATCTCTCTACCAATCAAACTCACCATCTTTCTTCCTTTTTCCACCAATCAAAAAACATCATCTCACTCTCTCTCATCTTCTCATTCTCTCTCTATCCCGAGACTCCCTCTTCTCTACAACACCAATGATCATCATCAAAACCTCACAGATCGAGCATAAAACCACCATCATCGTGATCCTCTCATCCTCACGAACCCAATCGTACCAGCCGATGGTGAAATGACCGAGTTTTGACCCGTCAACTCGGAAGGTCCGACTTGGTGGGTTTTGCTCCAACTAGTTTCAAGCCAAGTTACAAGGTTTTAGGACGTGGGGAAGCTTCTACACAACTCCCTAGGGTCCCTAGACTAAGTTTGGAGTCGAGTTGACATCGAAACAAGCGAGTTCAAGGAGTCAAAGTTTAGGCCGAACCTTTCGAGGAATTTTCAGGCCATTTCCTGTCCATTTTTGGACTTTTGGAAGGTAAAATCTTGTTCTCCTCGTCATGGGCTTCATTTCCATATAAAGATCATTGAAAATGGTTGAGAAATGAGCAAGTTATGCGATTTTGAAACTTTTCCCCGAAACCGGCGAACCGGACGGCGGCGGCGGACGGCGAGGCTCACCGGAGAAGACGAAGAGACGGAATATTCTAACGGCGTCAGGTAACACCGTTACTATTTAATTGAATATTTCATCAATTCTGACGGAATATTCCTAACGTCTGTCAGTCTTTGTCAGTCACTGGCCTGCGTGTGGGGGCGCATGTGGCCGTGGACTAGCTGACGCGTGATGGCGCGTCCGGCCACCGGCCGGCGAGTGCTTGACACGTACGGATTCGTGACTTCGTGTAGATCATTTTTGTATATTCAAACCTTCCGTTTGAGTAAAGTATGGGAGATTTACATAGCCTTTTTTAATATGTCCTATTTAATTTATTAGTCTAGTTATTTCACATATAGGTGAAAATTATGCCGAGGACGTACGAGGTCAAGCAAAGCTAGGAGGCTATGATCCGACCACGTATCAGTGAGTGGGCATTTGTTTTCATGTATATATAAAAACTTTATAGTTTCCACAAATGCTTTTGAATCGAATTATGCATATCATGCCATTATTGTTTTTAGATTGATATTACGCCTATTATGCCATGATTAAATATGTTATAAGAAATGTTATATTACTGTGAAATGCCAAAATAATCCTACAGGATGCACATGTACGTTTATTATGTTGACTAGAATTATTGAATGGTTATGGCAAGTTTATATTTATGCATGTAGTATGCTCATCATTGCTGCACCCCGATGTTAGTGCTCGCCCGGGGCCAAGGCTAGTCTTTCACGTGTATGTTCACCTCTGTACCGCACGCTTACCTTGGATCCAAGTATGTGCCAGTCCTATCGTACAAGTTGCATTAGGTAACTCAGACTCGTAGGTGACCACAATTATCGCTAGTCTTCACGTGATTGTAGCACTAGAACGTACTTATATATTACACCCCAGTCATGTTCATGTCAGAAACTATCTGCATGAACTCGTGTGCTAGCGTAGATTGATGGGCAACCTGTTTTCATTATGCTATTGTTGAAATATTGTAGTTTGGCATAGTCTGGCATTATTGTTTAATTACAATTGTTTTCATACTTATACATAGTATGATTTTATGGAAACTATACATGTTTTACAGTGAGGAGTTAGTATGTTCTGAAAAATAAATTTGTTTTATAAACTTTTGTTTTTGCCCATTCACCCTTCTGTTTTTCGCCCCTTCAAGTCCTAGATAGCAGAATTACTATGTGGCCGGAAATTTTGACATATCCCTATTTAAGTGTAGGAACTTATCTCGTTGTGTACTAGTACTAAGTACTTAACTAGTTTCGACTGGACACTCTTTGTCATATATGCTCTGAATATTTGTATTTTATGGGTTCTACCCACTACTGCGCACTTACTTTATTAGTTTAAATTAGTTCTAGTTTTGGTTTTAATTTATTCACATTTTTGCATCACTTACACCTTTGGTTACGTTACCTTAGGGTGACAGCCAGTATGCCTCGTGTCATACCTCTACCCGGGCTCCACCACATCCCGAGCTCGACTCCGCCGTAGCACGATATTGTCCGCTTTGGGCCCCGACCACACCCTCATGGTTTTGTTTATGGGAACTCACGCGAGCAAAACTTCTCAGTTGGTCACTTGTCCTGGGAATGCTCTGGCTCATTTCTCGATTAACTTCGGAGTTCCTACGGAACCTAAAGCCAGTGAGCTCCCAAAAGGCCTCGTGTTAATGGAGGTGGGCATGTACATATAAGGCATAGAGGATCCACTCCCCTGGGCAATGTGGGATCTAACAATCCATCTCCTTTAGGGGCCCGACGTCCTCGTCGGCACACTTCCGACCAGGGATTGGCTCTGATACCAATCTGACACGCCCCGACCTCGATATTCCCCAAACACCAGGGTAGGTACGTGCTGGCCTATACCCGAAGGTGACAAAGCCATTTATTGAGTGCAAATGCTGAAAACAAGGGATAGATAAGACTTATAAATATAAAAGAATAAAGAATATACATTTTAGGAATGTGTTCAGAGCATATAACTAACTAGAATACTAAAAGAAATAATATAAAATTGAATGAATAAAAGGATGGATCCTACACCGAAAGGACTCGAAGATGCCGATGCGGAAGTGCCTTGATGTCGGGATTGTATGCCTCGATTCTAAGTCCTGAAGGGAGCGCAAAACAAACATGAGTGGACCAAGTTGATATATATATATAATAAAACAATTATCAACATACTAACCCCCAGGTTTTATGAAGACTCATATATCATGATAAAAATAGGTTTTCCAAAACCTAGCATGTCGTGCAATGTCTCAAAACATATCTCGTATATATCATAATCACTAGTGAATGTCCAATATCTCTCCAGGCCCCATGCCGGCTCCTCGTCTATGTGCAAACAACCAAAGGAAAATTACCCCCAGACCCCGTGCCAGCTCCCCGTCCCTGTGCTAATAGCCAGAGGAAAAACACTTCAGGCCTTATGCCAACACCATAACCATCGCCCGGGATGGACCGGAATCTATCCCTCGTCCCGTAGTGGAATTGGGACCATTAGGTAAGTACAAAACCATTGAACATATATATATTGAAAAACAACTTCATAGTATAAAGTCATCCATCATCTATACTATAAAGAGGTGTTCTAAACGTGTTCTAAATATTATATCGTCATCCATCAGATATTCTATAAGAACACGGGTTATAAGAAAAATAGTAATAATTCAAACTAGCCTCAGTAAGCATGTTATCTCATAAAATGTAGTCATTAAATCATGTATACATTTCTACTATTAAAACATGCACTTTATAAAAATATAAATTCGAAGACGCATATTGATGTAAGGTCAAAAATATGTACGTAAAATACGATAACACCAAAATAGATAAGTAATAACATATAGGTCGAAAACTCGTGTTGAACTTAAAACTGAAAACGGAAATACTTCCCCCAAAACATTTGTAACGACAAAAACAAATAACTAAACTAAAGGAAGTTAAAATACTTATACTGAAAACCAAAACTGGAAAATAAGAGTGGGTCTTGCCCAAGCATATGAAACGTCACGTACTCCGAGAATATGTGTCTTTGGGTCGAGCCCCAACAATAGCGAAGCTGTAACTACCGTATATGGGTTTTCCCGCCCACTTGCTTAACGAAACCAACGAATTAGTATTTGATACCACAGTCGGCCGCCTACAATATCGACCACACATTTGTTGTCTCGATAAGCAAGTAGTAATTTCCTGAGGATGCACAATTTCATATAACGTAAATTCGACCCTCCGAATACCAGTTCACAATACTCATCTGTCAACCAGTGTTGCATGTAGAAAACTCTCATACCGTGTCACAAAAAGTGCCATCTTCAAACCGAATCAAATAAAAATCGTTGTCGTAACAACTCCATCCAGTACCAAGCACCCCATCTTCCTTAGTTCTTCCAAATGTGACCAACTACTCTTTAGGAACGTGTTCAGAGCACACATCTAATCTAGAACACTAAAAGAATTTATAAAAAAAAAATGAATGAATAAAAGAATGGGTCCTACACCAAGAGGACTCGAAGATGCCGATGCGGAAGTGCCTTGAAGCCGAGATTGTATGCCTCAATTCTAAGTCCTGAAGGGGGCGCAAAACAAACATGAGTGGATCAAGTTGATATAAATATAGTAAAACAGTTATCAACATACTAACCCCCAAGTTTTATGAAAAATCATATAACATGATAAAAATAGGTTTTCCGAAACCTAGCATGTCGTGCAATGTCTCAAAACATATCTCAAATATATTGTAATCACTAGTGAATGTCCAATATCCTTCCAAGCATCATGCCGGCTCCCTATCTCTGTGCAAACAGCCAGAGGAAAATTACCTTCAGGCCTCGTGCCAGCTCCTCGTCCCTGTGCTAATAGCCAGAGGAAAAACACTTCAGGCCCTATGCCAACACCATAACCGTCGCATGGGACGGACCAAAATCTATCCATCGTCCCGTAGTGGAATACGGACCACTATGTAAGTACAAAACCATTGAACATACATATATTTGAAAAACAACTTCATAGTATAAAGTCATTTATCATCTATACTATAAAAATGTGTTCTAAACATGTTCTAAATATCATATCGTCATCCATCAGATAATCTATAAGAACACAAGTTATAGGAAAAATAGTAATAATTCAAATAGCCTCAGTAAGCATGTTATCTCAAAGCATTTTATAAAACGTAATCATTAAATCATGCTTTTCATGTATGCATTTCTACTATTAAAACATGCATTTTAGAAGGGGTCCACTCACAGTACTTCGCCGTCGAAAAGCCGCGTTGCTAGCGAAGACATAAACGCCACAATATATACACCTAAGCACATAAAGGGTACATTTAGTCAAACTCTACTCAAATGACTTAATTTTGGAAAACGGACATCGGAAACGGGTTCAGGACATCGAAATTAGCCTAAGAGGGATCCCAAACGAAAACCCGAAAAGTCAATGTTGATCGTTGACCGTTGACCGGTCAAAGTCAAGGTCAACACTGACCGTTGACCCGGTTGGGTCAAAGAGTTTGGACTTGGGTTTGGGTTCTGATGGGTTTGGGTTTTAAAAGGGATTAGGCTTGGGTCACAAAGGCCCAAGGTTTTGGTTTAAAAGGGACTTGGGTTCTGGTGGGTTTGGAACCTGGGTTGGGCCTAAGGCCTGGGTTCGGCCCTAAAGGCTTGGCCCCAAGGCTTGGGTAAAATGCTTGGGTAACCCAGCCCAAAGGCCTGGGTTGAGGGTGGTTTTCAGGCCACCATTTGGCCGGTTTGGTGGTTGATTTTCCAAGGCTCATAACTTATTTGTTACTCATCCAAATCAAGTGATCCAAACATGAAAGTTGTAGTACTCGACAAGGTGAAGAGATTGATATCCTTCACATTGGCCAACTTGCCATGGTTTGGCCGGAAAACGCCTCGAAAGGGGCGGTGCTCGTCTGAAAACTGGATTTTTGGCCGAAGGTTTAGGGAATTTTCAAAGCTTCGTAACTTCTTCGTTACTTAACCAAACTGAGTGATTCAAAAGCCAAAATGTAGCTAGAAATGTGGAGAAAATATTCATACAAAGTGGGGACTGAGTGGTGGCCGGAATTGGCCTAAAAGATGGCCAAACAACCATGGTTTCCTCACCAGAATCTGGGTTTATGATCCGAGTTCGTTTTCTTGTTAGATCTCACATCGCCTAGGGGAGTGGATCCTCTATGCCTTAAATTTACATGCCCATCTCCATATAGCACAAGGCATTTTGGGAGCTCACTGGCTTCGGGTTTCATAGGAACTCTGAAGTTAAGCGAGATCGAGCGAGAGCAATCCCAGGATAGGTGACCCACTGGGAAGTTCTCGTGTGAGTTCCCAGAAACAAAATTGTGAGGGCGTGGTCGGGGCTCAAAACGGACAATATCGTGCTACGGCAGAGGCGGTCGGGGCTCCACCACATCCTGGGCTCGCCTCTGCCGTAGCACGATATTATCCGCTTTGAGCCCCAACCACGCCCTCACGGTTTTGTTTCTGGGAACTCACGCGAGCAGAACTTCCCAGTGGGTCACCCATCCTGGGAATGCTCTGGCTCATTTCTCGCTTAACTTCGGAGTTCCTACGAAACCCGAAGCTAGTGAGCTTCCAAAATGCCTCGTGCTAATGGAGGTGGGCATGTACATATAAGGCATAGATGATCCACTCCCTTGGGCGATGTGGGATCTAACACCTCGACTCCAGTCGGGGTGTGTATATATATATATACACCTGGGTACATTCATCAAAATTAACAAAAAGATTCGTTTGACAAAAAAAATAACAAAAAGATTATTGTAACATGGGTACATTCTTCAAAACCATAAAAAAAAAATTTAAAAACAACTTAATAATATCAGTAAATTTCTTCAATTAAACTTGACATAGATATATTCTCAAATAAACGAAAAAGAATGTACCGATATAAGTTTAAAAATGAATTAAAAAAATTAAATGGATTTTATATAAAAATATTGGGTACAATTTACATTAAAATGGTATAGTTTACATATAAAAAATTCGTATATTTAACAATGGGTACATTTAAGATTAAAAAAATTTAAAAATATATGAATGGGTAAACTTAAGATTAAAAAAATTGAAAATCATTTTTATAAAAATCTAATGGGTACATACTTATTCTAATTTTGCCACTTAGTATTACAGACGATTTAGTGGTATTACACTTCACTTGTAAGTGAGAGATTTTAGTTTCGATTTTCGCCAAAGGCGAATTTGAACCACATTATTGCTAGCCTATTATGAGGCTAAGTCCACTCCTCCCCCCTTAGTGTAGATAATATCGTTTGTTAAAAAAAATAAAAAAATAAAAAATAAAAAAACTTATTCTAATTTTATTTTTTTATTTTGGAAATGTTAGAATTCAAAATTAATTAGGAGTTTAATAAAGGTGTGTATTAAAACTCTAATCACTTCCTAATTTTTATTTTTAAAAACTATGTAGCTGACCTATAAATTCATTATTACATTAACGCTAAAGACTTCGATTAAAATCTGAAAACTAATAAAGTCTCAATCTATGGACATGAATAACTAAGAATCGGATACTAATTTTCCCTTATAAAATGAGCATTATCCTATGTTTATTCCATATTTAGGGTCTCGTATTTAGATCTCGTACAAATACTCGGGGAACTTAAATGTAATTATGTGATAAAGAAGGGGCAAATGTGTAATAAGTGAGGAGCCCTTATTCTATAAAAGGACTCCTCACCCTCATAATTAGGAGAGGCCAATTCCTAGGCCATCAGAGACCTTACTCTCTCCCTCAGAAGCTCTGAATCTCTCTCCCTCACAAACAGATAAATACATAATCAGTGTGGACGTAGCCCAAACCTTGGGGTGAACCACGATACATCTTGTGTTATTTACATTTCTTGCAAATTCACGGTCGGATTTACGTTGTTTCAAGACCTCTGGTTTTGTGCATCAACATTTGGCGCCGTTTGTGGGAATCGACACGAAAAGTTATGTCGGTTCTCTTTCAAATTTTCACTTCCGCCGTGAATCTGCAGAAACCCAAGAACCCAAAAACTTCACTTCTTGGGCTTCTCCAGAAAACTTTCACAGACCTCCAACCACCTTTTTCTCCTCTCTCAGTCAGTCAACACGGAGACCAAAGATTTCAGCTGCAAATTCACCTGCTTTTGCAGCCCATCCATGCCACCATGTCCTCATATTTCCACCGAGTTCCAAAGTGCTCACCAGGAGGCTTCTGGAAGCGGGAAGCGTTTCCAAGACGACCTCGAATACAAGCTTCGTTGCTCAAGCTCCGACTCCGGCGATCTCTCTGGTGAGTTTCGCTAGTATGCGAAGCTCTCTGAAGCTGAAACTTGGAGCTTTCAGATAGATTCAATGCGGCAGATGAAGATGTTGAGGTACACTGTTTTGCTCCATTTGTTTCTTCTTCTGGTGGCGGGCCAAACGGCGTTGCATTTGGGCTCCGGTCCTCGCATTGCAGACGTCAACATTCTGCTGCCTCCCAGAATGACTCATCCGGTCGAGTATCGGCTCCAGGGGAGCGATGGATGCTTCAAATGGTCATGGGATCACCACGACATTCTGTCTGTCCTGCCAGAATACAATACAACTAGTCACTGCTTGACTAGTGCACTGTTGAGATCAAGTGCTCCGTTTAGTGGCCGGAAGGAAACTGTTGTTTATGCTGCTGATGTAAATACTGGAGTCGTGATTCGCTGCAAAGTTTTTATTGACAAGCTTTCTAGGATTCAGATATTTCATAATCCTGTTAAACTTAACTTGGATGGGCTTGCCACGCTTCGAGTTCGCGCCTTTGACAGCGAAGAAAATGTGTTTTCATCACTGGTGGGATTACAACTTATGTGCCAGCTGGAAACCAATGAACTGCCTCACCACCTTGCTCATGCTCCTCTAAAGAACTCTTCCCTGAGTGACTATGGTGGGTTGTGTGGAGACCTAGATATCTAGAACTACATACATAAAGGACTCTCACTCCATTTGCTGCGTCGCTTTCTGCGCTCCTCCCAAATCCTAATCTTTGTCGTTGGAGCAATCCGAGCCGTAATTATGTTGGTTTACCAAAAACTCCTCACCGACGATGAGCTTCTCTCAGACTCGTCTCCATACAAGGAAATCCACAATGGAGTGCTTAGAGCACATATGCAAGGAAGGTTGCACTAGTGTTGGGCCCTACGACATGGAGCCAGGTCACAAGAGGGGCCCATGCAGCAAGTTCTCCACGTGTCAAGGCCTCCAGATGTTGATCTAGCACTTTGCCACGTGTAAGAGGAGGGTGAATGGAGGGTGCTTATGTTACAAGCGCATATGGCAGCTTCTTAAGCTTTACTTTCAATGTGCGAAGAACCTGATTCTTGCAGAGTCCCTCTTTGCAGGTGACGGTGGTTGACATCACGTTGTAAGCAGTGGCCATATGTGATTTTCTTCTCCCTAGTGTTTATCCAAAGGAAGAAAGTTAGAGGCTACGTGTTCGAGATTTGAAGAAGGGAGGAAGGCTTGGACTGAGTTGATTGCAGGGGCTAATGAGTTGTGGATAAAGAGAAAAGCAAAAGCAAAAGCAATAACCAGGCTGCCAAAAGAGAAAAGCAAAAGCAATGCCCATTAAGTGCAGCAGAAAAAAAAAAAGATAAAGAAAAAGCAGACGGGGTGATGGCATAATTATGAGCGTGACCCATTGAGCAGACCCTGCCCCCCGCAAGCACATGATATCCCACTACCCAACCATCTGCCATACCCACCTTCTGCAGCAGCTCCTTATTTTTGAATGATGTAATTTATTTTTCTTATCTTTCGGAGACATCTGTATAAACCCCATCAGAGGGTAGTAAAAAAAAAACGGAAAAGCCCAAAATAAATGGGTTGGAATGTTGTGTAGAGGGCAAAGGCCCATAAGCTCCAACCAGGTGATCAAAAGTACACCCAGTACTCCAAAATTATTCGGCAACATGCCGCTATTACCATCAACCAGGTGATCAAAAGTACGCCCAGTACTCCAAAATTATTTGGCAACCTGCTGCTATTACCACCAACCAGGTGATCAAAAGTACGCCCAATACTCCAAAGTTATTCGGCAACCTGCCGCTATTACCACTAACCAGGTGATCAAAAGTACGCCCAGTACTCCAAAATTATTCGGCAACCTGCCGCTATTTCCACCAACCAGGTGATCAAAAGTACACCCAGTACTTCAAATTATACATAAGCATTACTCATGTCAATCATACATAAACATGCATGAACATTACTCATGTCAATCATACATAAACATTTATGAGCATTACTCATTCAATCATACATTCATGAGCATCACTCATGTCAACATTCATGAGCATCACTCATGTCAACATCAATGAGCATCACTTATATCAATCGACATAAACATTCATGAGCATCATTCATGTCAATCAGCTTCAAAAGCTTCATTTACAAAATCTCTAGCTTCAAAAGCTTCATTTACAGAGCTATAGCTTTAAAAGCTTCATTTACAAAAGATCTAGCTTCAAAAGCTTCATTTACAAAAGCTCTAGCTTCAAAAGCTTCATTTAAAGAGCTATAGCTTTAAAAGCTTCGTTTACAAAAGCTCTAGCTTCAAAAGCTTCATTTACAGAGCTCCAGCTTCAAAAGCTTCATTTACAAAAGCTCTAGCTTCAAAAGCTTCATTTACAGAGCTCTAGCTTCAAAAGCTTCATTTACAAAAGCTCTAGCTTCAAAAGCTTCATTTACAGAGCTACAGCTTCAAAGCTTCACTTGCAAAGCTTTATCTACAAAGCTTCAGTGTAGGGTATACAAATACCTCCTCCGAACAACCGCCACTTCGGCCCATACATGGATTCAATTTTAGGTCTCCAGCCATCAGACTCTATTGACCGAAGACTTGGGGGACTACATTATGTACCATATATTGGGCCTCAACTGGGCCTCATGAAAAATACTTGGGGGACTCTAGCCCATCATTCATGTATTTGTGAGCGAGCCCTTATTTTATAAAAGGGACTCCCTCACCACCATTAGAGAGCATCAACTCTAGCCCATATTTATGTATTGAGGAGCGAGCCCTTATTCTATAAAAGGGACTCCCTCACCACCATTAGAGAGCATCAACTCTAGCCCATATTTATGTATTGAGGAGCGAGCCCTTATTCTATAAAAGGGACTCACTCACCATCATTAGAAAGCATCAACTCTAGCACATTATTCATGTATTGAAGAGCGAGCCCTTATTCTATAAAAGGGACTCCCTCACCATCATTAGAGAGCATCGCCGTCTACTGAGCAACCGCCTCGCCACGAGCATCAACTCTATCCCATCATTTATGTATTGAGGAGCGAGCCCTTATTCTATAAAAGAGACTCCATCACCTTCAAACGCCACACGCCGAGCTAACCAATGCAACATAAGCCACAAGCCGAGCAGCCTCGCAACATGTGCTACATCTAGTTGAGCCTCAGTTCAGATCGAGCACCGCCTCATATCGAACATCAGCTCAAGACAACATCTAGTTACTTCGGCCCACACATGGACTGAATTTCAAGTCTCCAGCCAAAAGACTCTCTTGACTGAAGACTTGGGGGACTACTGTTTATTCCATATTTAGGGTCTCGTATTTAGATCTCGTACAAATACTCGGGGAACTTAAATGTAATTATGTGATAAAGAAGGGGCAAATGTGTAATAAGTGAGGAGCCCTTATTCTATAAAAGGACTCCTCACCCTCATAATTAGGAGAGGCCAATTCCTAGGCCATCAGAGACCTTACTCTCTCCCTCAGAAGCTCTGAATCTCTCTCCCTCACAAACAGATAAATACATAATCAGTGTGGACGTAGCCCAAACCTTGGGGTGAACCACGATACATCTTGTGTTATTTACATTTCTTGCAAATTCACGGTCGGATTTACGTTGTTTCAAGACCTCTGGTTTTGTGCATCAACATCCTACAAATTTTCGCATTTAAATATCTGTAAACTCGTTTTCCTAGGAGTTGAGAAATATATCTCTTAAAGTGACCTAGAAACAGATTTATAGTGAACTTTTTGTCTCAGACGTAAAATATAGAGAAAGGCATGCGTGACGACTATTTTAGAGGAATGAGGATCCTTTTCATATCCTCTTTGTGAGAATTTTGTTGATTTTTAAATCGTGTTTGTTCATCATATATCGTATGATCAATTTTTATCAGGTACTATTCATATTTAATTTTAAATAGAAGTATTTAAAATAATTTTTTACCACATGATGTATGTGTTAAATATCAACACCAGCTCATTAAGATTAGTCGGTATAACGGAACTAGATTGTTCTAGTTCAAACATGCATAGGATTGTACTAGAAAGCAAGTTGATTAGTCGGTGGCGCATTATAAAAGGTGCATGCATATTAAGATAAAATGCTAGATAATTTTAGCAAGTTGTTAAGTGGATGTGCATGCATATTAAACTAGAATGTTCTAGCAACATGTAATACTGTATGGCCATTAGCCATATGTCGGTGGCATGCATGATTAGTAGCTAGAATGATCTAGCAATGTCCAATGTCGGCAAACCTCACCTATAAATAGGTGGAGTGTGTGTGTTGCTATGTAGTCGACCAATCAACCAAGTAAGCTAAGCTTGTAAACAAAGAAGAAAGTAGCCAGGAAGAGAGAGCTAAGTAAGGAGTGTGAGTGGTCTAGAGTGTGTCTCTAGAAAGAGTGAGTGTCATAACTTCTAAAGAGTGTCCTTGAGAGTTTGTGTGTTGTAATATTTTGTGTGTGTAATACAAGTAATTTATTTACTTGTTTTGTCTCTCCAACACTTGTGTTAGAGTTGTGTACTCTAAGTTTTTCCTCAACAGTACGATGAACGGACACAATTTGAGGATTCCTATAATCCTCACAAAGAGAATCCGGAGAGGATACTCATTAATTTTAGAGCTCTAAAAGTCAATTTCGTATTGGTATTAATTTTAAAATCATTTGCACATAATGACTATTTCAAATATCTTTTTATCTAAGAAAAAGAACAAGACCACTTGCAGCTAGCGAGTAAGTATCAATTTGTGCTTTAATTATAAGAAAAGTTTATTTTTAAGAGAACGCTAAGAAGATTATGATAAGTTCAAAGTTTTAAGTTCAATTTTTTCCAACATAACAAAGAAAAATGATTAGTAAACAATGCGATACAACTTTTTGGTTTTTTAATTACATAGTTCATAGTTAACCTAAAGAATGAATTGCAGTGATTAGGTGTTGAAACTTGCTAATTGCTCAATCAATTGTTATGGAATGCACTCAAGTTAAAACAACCCACATATATTCAACTAAAAACACTCAAAGTCATGGAATAACTTGTAACTCAATTCATTAAAAGCATTATATTGTAGTATGATACTCAAGATTATGCATTCGAATTATCTATCGCTTTGTTTAAGATAAGAAATAAATATAAACACTCAACATCAGCACACATCAGCGCCAAAAAAGGGAAGCTTCTTAAATTCAAACCTGCATTGCATCCCCTGCCGGTACATATGAAATTGAAACCCTCAGCAAAAATCTCCCAAACCACTCACACTCACTCTCTTTTATTGCCGCCAGTGGACCACCGTGGCACGCCGTTTCCTCGACGATGATTAAGTCCCACCACCCCCCACCATTTCTATAAGACCCTGAGTTAATTTAGGTCAAGGATAAGCACCTGAGTTTGCTATAATATCCAAAGCACCGGCACAGTTCAGTTAATATAACGAACTCTCAGTTGTCGTTGCTTCCTTTTACCACGATTTTATGAGCAACGTGGCAAAGAATCGATAAGTTTGACACAAGCAAAAGCTGTGTTGAATTAGATCAAAAATGGCGGCGGCTTTGGTGAGCGACGATCTGGCCCAGTCGACCAGCAGCCGGAGAAGCTGGGGGTCGGGAAGCAAGAGGAGCTGGGCGTCCACAAGTTTCGGGGAAGTGTGGCAGGCGCCGCCGGATGTGTTCAACAGGAGCGGGCGGCAGGATGAGGAGGAGGAACTGCGGTGGGCGGTGATCGAGCGGCTGCCGACGTATGACAGGTTGAAAAGAGGGATGCTGAGGAAGGTGCTGGACAATGGGAGGGTGGTGACTGATGAGGTGGACGTGACGAAGCTGGGAATGCAGGACAGGAAGCAGTTGATGGAGAGTATATTGAAGGTTGTGGAAGACGATAACGAAAGTTTCTTGAGAAGACTTAGGGACACAACTGATAGGTTTGAAACTCTTTCTTTTCTTTTTTTAATAGAAAGCGATATTATATGAACTAGGAAATTTACAGACGATTCAAATTCGAGTGTATGGGTGGTCACAGACTATTCTAGTTAACTGGTCTAATCTACGAAACTTTGTCTTGAAAATCATATATTTGCTTTTTTTTAAACTAGGAAATTAAGAGTCAGTTTGGGATTGCTTTTGTTTTTTTTTTTTAAACATTTGGTAAATTTTAATATAAAAATATATAATTGTATATAATAGCAAAAATGAACATGGGAGTAGGGGTGGTGGTGGCAGAGCAGTGGCAGCAGCGTTGGCGGTGGCAGCGTTGACGGTGGTGGTGGTGATGGTGGCAACAATGTTGGGGGTATGATAGTGGTGGTGCCAATTGTGGGGTGTGGTGGTTGGAGTGTAGAGGTAACAATTGTGCTAGGGGAGACGGTAGCGGTGGTGATGCCGTTTGTGGTCGTGGTGGCAGTTGTGGCGGTCACTTTATTCTTCAAGGGATAAAATGTGTGTAGAAAGATAAATAATATCATTTTTAAATAACTAATGAGGATATTACAAGAATTAAAATTATTCATTAAAAACTCATCTCCACTTTTTATGAAAGCAACATTTTTTACTACTTAACTTTAAAGTAAACAACTTTTGGTATAAAATAAAATAAAATAAAAAATAAAAAAAACCAAACAGGGCTTCTTCTTTTTTTTTTTTTTTTTTTGTATTTTTAGGATTTTTTTAATGTTTTAATGTTTTGGGTTTTGTTAATTTTTGTGATTTTTGTAGTGTGGGGATCGAAATTCCGAAGATTGAAGTCCGATATGAGAACTTGTCTATGGATGGGGATGTGTATGTTGGGAGCAGAGCACTGCCTACTTTAGTTAATGCTACCTTGAACACCATTGAGGTTTGATTTCTCTTGGTTTAACTAATTTTATGAAAAACTTATTTTTCTTGCTTAACTTTTTTGAATTTCTTTAAATTATTATTTTTTCAAGATATTAGTTTTTTGAGCTGCAGAGTGTTCTGGGATTAATTAAGCTTGCTCCATCAAAAAAGAGAAAGATCCAGATACTTAAGGATGTCAGTGGAATAGTTAGACCTTCCAGGTATGAATTTACATCAGCTGTTTAGTTTTGTGTTGGGGATGGGATTCGAACTCGGAACCTTGGGTGCATAGGCGAATGCTCTCAACAGTTAACTGATTTGGTAATTTCCCAGGATGACCCTACTTTTGGGTCCTCCAGGTGCAGGCAAAACAACCTTGTTACTAGCACTTGCAGGAAAGCTTGATGATGATCTAAGAGTGAGATTTTTTTTCTCTCTAAATATTTTTAATTAGTGTGCATAATTAAGTTTTGTTATTGATATTACTCGGAAAATGGTGTGCAGGTTTCTGGGAAAGTCACATATTGTGGCCATGAACTGCATGAGTTTGTTCCTAGAAGAACATGTGCTTACATTAGCCAGCATGATCTACACTGGAGAAATGACAGTGAGAGAGACGTTGGATTTCTCGGGACGTTGTTTGGGTGTCGGAGCTCGATACCAAATGCTGGCTGAACTCTCAAGAAGAGAGAAAGAAGCCGGAATCAAGCCGGACCCCGAGATTGATGCATTCATGAAAGCCACCTCAGTCTCAGGCCAGAAGACTAGTTTGGTCATAGATTATGTTCTCAAGGTTTGTGATTGCCTTCATTTTTTAAGACAAACGACTTTCGCACACCTCTGTTTATTTCTGTCCCTTAAATCTCTACTGGATTATGATTTTTGGAAAATCTGACTAATTAGTAAATAAGTTTTTACAGATACTTGGATTGGATACCTGTGCTGATATCTTGGTTGGTGATGATATGAGGAGGGGTATTTCCGGTGGCCAGAAAAAGCGCTTGACCACCGGTACATTTTTTCACACCACGTTATTAATTTTGTTCATCAAATCTTCTTATAATTATGGTTTAGAGACTAATTGCTTGAACAATGTGTATGTTGGTAGGACCAGCAAAGGTTCTTCTGATGGATGAAATATCAACAGGGTTAGACAGTTCCACAACTTTTCAGATATGCATATACGTGAGGCAATTGGTTCACATAAGTCATCTCTCTTCTGCAGCCTGCGCCGGAGACATTTGAGCTCTTTGATGACCTAATCCTGCTTTCGGAAGGGCAGATCCTGTACCAAGGTCATCGCGAGAGTGTCCTCGAGTTCTTCAAACGCATGGGATTCAAGTGCCCAGAGAGGAAAGGAGTTGTTGATTTTTTGCAAGAAGTGACATCTAGGAAGGACCAAGAGCAGTATTGGTTCAAAAAAAAGCCAACCTTACAGATATATTTCGGTTCCTGAGTTCTTGGAGGCCTTCAATTCTTTTCGTATTGGCCAACAACTTGCATCTGATCTCGAGGTTCCTTACGAGAAGCCTAGAGCTCATCCGGCTGCATTGGTCACAAAGAAGTATGGCATTTCAAACAGGGAATTGTTCAAGGCATGTTTTGTGAGGGAGTGGCTGCTAATGAAGCGTAATTCGTTTGTGTACATATTTAAGACCACGCAGATAACGATCATGTCATTGATTGCCTTGACTGTGTTCCTTAGAACAGAAATGTCTTGTGGGGACAGTACAAGACGGAGGAAAATTTTTCGGAGCACTGTTCTTCAGTCTGATCAATGTGATGTTTAATGGTATGGCAGAACTGGCAATGACTGTTTTCAGACTTCCTGTTTTCTATAAGCAGAGGGATTTGTTGTTTTATCCTGCATGGGCTTTTGGCTTACCAATTTGGGTCCTCAGGATCCCACTTTCGTTCATGGAATCTGGGATTTGGATCATTCTTACCTATTACACCATTGGATTTGCTCCAGCTACTAGTAGGTAAATAGTAATGTTTATATTTTTTAGTTTCCAATCTTATAAATTTATATCCTTCCGGATTACCAACTCACATGATTTTTTCTTCACTGCTCCAGATTTTTCAAACAGTTCTTGGCATTCTTTGGCATACATCAGATGGCTCTGTCCCTCTTTCGGCTCATTGCTGCAATTGGGAGAACACAAGTTGTTGCTAGCACGCTCGGTACCTTTACCTTGCTAATGGTATTTGTCCTGGGAGGATTTATTGTTTCAAAAAGTAAGTAATCGATCTTATATCTAACTATATTGTGTTAATGTAGTTAAAGCAAGTCGTTAGCATGCTTAAATTTGTTCTAAGTTTCTTGAAAATTTCAAATTTTTTATGATTGTTCACTTTCTAAGCCATTTTTCTTCTTATGAATGCAGATGACCTTGAGCCTTGGATGCTATGGGGCTACTACATTTCCCCTATTATGTACGGACAAAATGCGATCGTCATGAATGAATTCCTCGACAAAAGATGGAGCGCAGTAAGATCTCTCTGTGGTTTGATTGTCTTCCGTTCATGATTTTTCGTTCCATAAAAAAACGTTCATCTAATCAACTCTTATCTTCGTTTGCAGCCAAATACAGATTCAAGAATTAAAGCAACTACAGTCGGGAAAGTCCTCCTCATGTCTAGAGGATTCTTCACAGATGAACACTGGTTTTGGATATGTATTGGAGCACTATTTGGTTTCTCTCTTCTCTTCAACATCTTGTTCATTGCAGCATTGACTTACCTGAACCGTAAGTTCATCTCTTTTTGAAGCTATACTCTCTTTTCTTAACGGAATGAAATTCGGGAGCTGACACACCCTATTTTTCTTTTTTGGGAAACCAACATCAGCTCTCATGGATGCAAAAGCTCTCGTATCTGATGAAGAAAGTGAAGGAAAGAGAAAGAAATCGTTAAGTGAAGAAATGACAGTGAAAAGTTCTTCAGAAATTGTTGGTGAATCAGATCATGCACCAAAGAAAGGAATGGCTTTGCCCTTCCAACCCCTTTCGCTTGCGTTTAACCATGTGAACTACTTCGTGGATATGCCCTCTGTAAGTTATTCATTTTAGACATTTTATTCCGGATGCTTTACATACTCATTTTGAGCAACAAATATACTTCTATCGATTACTGATTCCAGGAAATGAAGACTCATGGAGTTGAAGAAGATCGCCTTCAACTGCTACGAGATGTCTGTGGTGCTTTTAAACCCGGAATATTGACAGCCCTTGTAGGTGTTAGTGGTGCTGGAAAAACAACTCTTATGGACGTCTTGGCAGGTAGAAAGACTGGTGGATATATCGAAGGGACCATCAACATATCTGGTTATCCAAAGAACCAAGAAACATTTGCTCGTGTCAGCGGTTATTGTGAACAGAATGACATCCATTCCCCACATGTTACTGTCTATGAATCTTTCCTGTATTCAGCTTGGCTCCGTCTTGCTTCTGATGTAAATACACAAACACGAAAGGTATGTTGCACTGGAATCTTTCATTTCTTCTTGAAATCCTATTTTCAATCTTCTCGAGTACCAAAAGTTTCTTCCTAATGGTGATACAGATGTTTGCTGAAGAAGTCATGGCTTTGGTTGAGCTTAATCCACTAAGGGATTCTCTTGTTGGCCTCCCGGGAATAGATGGTATTTCAACAGAACAAAGGAAGAGACTAACCATAGCTGTGGAGCTGGTTGTTAATCCCTCTATCATTTTTATGGATGAACCGACATCTGGTCTCGATGCCAGGGCTGCTGCTATCGTCATGCGTACTGTGAGAAACACGGTGGACACAGGAAGAACTGTTGTCTGCACAATTCACCAGCCAAGCATAGATATTTTTGAAGCTTTCGACGAGTTACTTCTGATGAAACGTGGAGGGCAAGTCATTTATGGTGGACCCCTCGGCTGCCATTCTCACAAGCTTGTAGAGCATTTTGAAGTAAGTTTTCCTTTCAGTTCTTATTTCTTGTACGTCCTTCACTAGTGATTTTAGAGAAGCGGTTTCCGCACGTGCATTTTATCTCTTGCACACGCAGTGGTGGATCCAGGAATCTTACCCCAAGGGGTCGCAGTGTAAAAGTTCAAATAAAAATTTAGGATGGAAAAACATATTGAAAATGAAATCATAGTACTTTCATTCATAATTCATAATGGAAACAATATTACAAACTATAATTGTCCACGACGAGGTTTCATATTTTGAAAACGAAGCATTATAGCTTCATTTTCAATACAAGCAAAAATATCTCTCTCAATATAAACAAGCAAGCTATCACTCAACCATTGATCTCCCATTTTGTTCCTAAGTGGACCCTTAACAATATTCATGACAGAAAATGCTCTCTCCACTGAAGCAGTTGCAACTGGTAAAACTAAAGACAATGTAATGAGCAAATATACATAATTGAATACTTGATGCATCCTTGTCTCCACCATTTTTTTGCAAGATCACCAATCCCTTCCAATTGAGAGAAATCACTATTGGAACACACATAATGAATATAAATCTCAAGTTGATCTTCAAGTGCCAAACGATCTTCATCCGAAAAGTCTTGAGGATAAAATTGAGTAAGACGAAGTAACTTTGATTTATCAAAAGCTACAAATGAATCTTTCGGACTCAAACATGCCATACAAATAAGCAACTCGGTATTTACCTCATTAAAGCGATCCTCTAACTCCGTAATTTGCTCATCAATGACATAAATAAAGAGCTCCACACGATAATGATGACGATTTGTCTTTATTGGAGCATAACGCCTTGACCTCCCTGGAAGTATAAATGCCTATTCCATGTTAGGAACATCAATATGATGTTTTTCACAAAAAGAAGATACTTCATCAACCAATGCATCGAACCCATTATTCCTCATCCAATATAGCTTTTCCTTGCATGATTTCACTAAAGCCATTGCATTCACAATTTCTTGATCTTTCCTTTGCAATGCTTGTGACAAATCATTTGTGAGTCCCAATATGACTTTCATCAAGAAAAGGTGAAACACAAACTCAAAAGTAAGTATCACTCTCATTAACTTATTTGCTTCAGCCGCACTGTCATTGGGATTATCATCAATAACCATTTGAAGCACATGAACCACGGATGAAAACATAGAAATGATGCTAATCAAGGTACCATAGTGTGAGTTCCATCGTGTGTCACCGGCACGTTTGAGACTTGTTTCTTGATTTAAGCCTCGCCCCGTTATAAGACAATCATTTTCAAAAGCTATCACAAGCTCTTCTTGAAGTTGCCCTCTAAGTGAATCACGCCGCTTACAAGATGCTCCAACATGATTAACCACACTATTAGCCGTTGCAAAAAAAGAGGCAATGTCTATATTTTTCTTTGCTACGGCAACAGGAGCTAGTTGAAGTTGATGAGCAAAGCAATGAACATAATATGCACAAGGTTGTTCTCTCAATATCTTTGTTTTAAGGCCATTCAACTCACCTCTCATATTGCTAGCACCATCATAACCTTGTCCTCGTAGCTTGGAAATGCTCAAACCGTTGCGAGAAAACAATGTGTCAATAGCATCCTTTAGTGAACTTGAAGTAGTGTCGGTAACATGTTGGATACCCACAAATCTTTCAATTACATGCCCGTTGTCATCCACATAACGCAACACCATAGCCATTTGCTCTTTCATAGACACATCACGTGCTTCATCCACCAATATTGAAAAGAATCTATCTTTTAGACCATCCATGATAGCATCAAGTGTTTCAAGGGCACATGAATTCACAATTTCTTTTTGAATGGAAGGAGCTAGTAATTTGAGATTCCCCGGAGCATTTTCCATCACAACTTCTCTAACTTTATCATTATTATCTGCAAGGAATTGCAATAACTCCAAGTAATTTCCCCTATTACTTGAAGTGGCACTTTCATCATGGCTACGAAAAGGAAGACCTTGTCGCAATAAAAACTTAGTGCACTTGATTGAAGCAATCAAGCATGTGCGATAAGCCTTACGAGCCTGGTGGCTCACTGCCGTTTCAATATGTGTAGCTTGATTCATCAAATTTGTAGCAGCTTCTCTAGCCTTATTATGAACACTCCCAACCGGTCCAACATGCATCTTAAATCTTTCTCTCCCTTTCTTCCAATTCTTAAATCCATCTCCAGTGAAAGCTTCACTACCCACTTGTTCAAAATTGGTTTTAAAGAGATAGCAATAGAGACAAAATGCCGCATCTTTAGATACACTATACTCCAACCAATCAAACTCATCAAACCATTGGGGAATGAAGCGTCGATTAATTCCCGACATATTAGTTATTGGGAAATTATGACCTCTAGGTTGACAAGGTCCTTTTTGTAGATATAATCTTCGACCTCATCTCTCATATTAGCGTCATAATCTATTATTTGAGTTCTTAATCCAGGATCCGCTTGAAGATTACCCAAAACATCATCTAACTGACTTTGTCTTGAACTTGGAGTTCTTGAACTACCAACATTATTTGAACTATCAACATTATTCGAACTACCCGAACCCGATGATGACTTTCTCTTAAAAAACCGTTCCATAATAATGCTTGCTACATATACAAAATATTCAAAATAAATACTCACAATATAAACAAACCATAAACATAATCAAAATAAATATGAATTGGATTTCAATTAAATTAAATATCTCATCTTGCATTCTACATATACAAAATAATGAAAAAAAAACTCACAATATAAACAAACCATCAATATAATCAAAATAAATATGAATTGAATTTCAATTAAATTAAATATATTCTACATATACAAAATATTCAAAATAAATACTCACAATATAAACAAACCATAAACATAATCAAAATAAATATGAATTGGATTTCAATTAAATTAAATATCTCATCTTGCATTCTACATATACAAAATAATGAAAATAAAAAATCACAATATAAACAAACCATCAATATAAACAAACCATCAATAAAAACAAACCAATAAAAACTCACAATATAAACAAATCATCAATATAAACAAACCATCAATAAAAACTCACAATAAAAACTCACAAAATAAATATGAATTGAATTTCAATTAATTAAATATATTCTACATATACAAAATATTCAAAATAAATACTCACATCACAATATAAACAAAGGGAGGAGATGGAGTTGGAGCCGCCAGCAGAGGAGCAGCAAGGGAGGAGATGGAGTTGACGTTGAGGGTTTGGGGGCAGCAGCAGCAAGGGAGGAGAGGAGGTGAGGGTTTGGGGGATTGAGTTAGGGTTGGAGGATGAAAAATTGGGGCTTTTGATTGTATAGAAGTCGGGTAGGAAGGCTGGGACTGGGGGGGGGGACACAGTGGGAATTTCTTTTTTTCTTTTTTTTGTTCGGCCTGGCCCAAAACGACGCCGTTTTGGCCAGGTCATTTAAAAAAATTTCCTGGGCCAAAACGACGCCGTTTTGCCCATCTGTTTTGAAAAAAAAGAAGCGCGCGCGAGCGCTGCTTCTTCTTCCTCTTCCTGCCGAGCTTCGTTCAGGATTTTTGTCGAACACTTGGCGCGCGAGTCCGACCCCGACGACCCCACTGTGGATCCGCCTCTGTGCACACGCCTGTTATTTCTAGTATTTACTTTGAATAAATCAAAGGAGAATCAAGTGACAGAAATACACGAGGTGTGCATAAGAAGAAAATGCATGGTGTGGAAGTCATTTCCTGTGATTTTAATGCTATCTGGACTTGTATATTTAACCATCTATAGGCCATCCCGGGTGTGACCAAGATCAAGGATGGTTACAATCCTGCTACATGGATGCTGGAGGTCACTGCTCCTGCGGTTGAAGCTCAACTTGATGTGGATTTTGCAGACATTTATGCAAACTCCTTGCTTTACCAGTAAGTGTCTTAATATCTTTCTCGGGTAAGCTATGATTTCTAGTTTTATGATTCTCACTCTTCCTCGATGTTCTTTTAGGAGGAACCAAGAGCTTATCAAAGAGCTTAGTACACCGGCTCCCGGGTCCAAAGATCTCTACTTTCCAACCAAATACTCCCAACCTTTCCCTGTTCAGTGCAAAGCTTGTTTCTGGAAAATGCATTGGTCTTATTGGAGAAACCCTCAGTACAATGCCATCTGATTCTTCATGACCATTGTCATCGGTGTCTTATTCGGTCTTATCTTCTGGCAGAAATGACAGCAGACGTAAGCTCTGGTTTTTTTAACTGCATAATTGATGAAATCATGTTATCGACATCTCTATTTACTATGAATGAAAATCTTCTGGCAGAAAGGACAGCAGACGTAAGCTCTAGTTTTTTTAACTGCATAATTGATGAAATCATGTTTTCGATATCTCTATTTACTATGAATGAAAATTTTCTTGTAACAGAGCCCAACAGCAAGATCTGATGAACCTTTTGGGAGCCATGTATGCTGCTGTGCTTTTCCTTGGAGCCACGAATGCTTCTGCGGTCCTATCTGTTGTTGCCATTGAAAGAACAGTTTTCTACCGCGAAAGAGCTGCCGGAATGTATTCTGAACTGCCTTATGCATTTGCTCAGGTAATGTATAAAATTGACAAATTGCTTAGAGACCTTGTTGCAGACATCATATTACTTGACTGACAAGTTATCTTCTTTTTTTGCAGGTGGCTATAGAGACAATCTATGTTGCAATCCAAACATTCATATATACACTTCTCCTCTACTCCATGATTGGATTCGAGTGGAAAATCGGCAAATTCTCGTGGTTTTACTACTACATCCTAATGTGCTTCGTCTACTTCACCATGTACGGCATGATGGTCGTTGCACTGACTCCAGGCCATCAGATTGCTGCCATTGTCACGTCCTTCTTCCTCATTTTCTGGAACTTGTTTTGCGGCTTCGTCATTCCAAGACCGGTATGTGATATCAAAATTAAGAGCCTATTCGGGATTGCTTATGGAATAGCTAAGCTTATTGCTCATAGAAGCGCTATCTGGAGAAATGCATGTCATATGCTTCTTTAAGAAGCACTTTTGACAAAATCTTTTACAAGTAAAATTGCTTTTTACGAAATGAATCCCAAAATAACCCAAATACGCGATCGATGTGCATTGCTTTCGTTTAACCATCCATAGTTCAAAAATCCACATTCACTTTGAATTTCTGTTTGTGTTGCAGCAAATACCAATCTGGTGGAGGTGGTACTACTGGGCTTCCCCTGTGTCCTGGACACTTTATGGCCTTGTGACATCCCAAGTGGGCGACAAAAATGGTGGCCTTGTCCTCCCTGGATATGGCACCATGCCATTGAAGAAGTTCCTCAAAGATGCCTTCGGTTTTGAGTATGATTTCCTTCCCGGCGTCGCCGCCGCACACGTCGGTTGGGTTCTCCTTTTCTGCTTTGTGTTTGCCTATGGCATCAAGTTCCTTAACTTCCAAAGGAGATAAAGAAAGAACCAACTTTACATACTACTGCAAATCGACTTAGAGAGTCTTGGAGAGTGTTAAGATTAGCATTTTGTAAGTAACGGAGGAAAACCAACCAAAACTGTTTTCCCTTTTTCCCCTATTTATCTTGTGTATTATTGCATTCTTTTGTATGAGTGTTGCTTGTACTAAAAACATAGCAGAAGCTGAGCGTCTGATATTAAATAAGGTCGTATTAAAGCTGTACTTTAATTAGGATACTGAAAGAAAATATTGCATACTCATGTAGTTTGTCTTTTTATCTAAAGTCTATTTATCTAACAACATGTGATGACATATGGTTTGTGTTTGAAATGCTGCCTGGTTACGAACGGCCCTGCTGTTTAAGATGCATGCAGCCCCGGGACCATAACTTTGCCACCACCCACATGTGTTTGCCGAGTTCCCAAGCATCTGAGGGAGGAGAAGGTTATCGAGTGTGTGCATTGCGGCTGTAGGGGCTGTGCCAGCGGAGATTGAATAGTGGTCGGGTCTGTTCTTCAAAATGTAATTCTAATGATGCTTGAACCAGGTTATCCTCGGTACTATGAATTGTGGGGAATTTGTAACATGTAGCTGATCGTAATCTTCATGTATCTTGCTATGGATGAGTTTAAAGTGTTCCTAACCGGTTTGTTGTTTCGGAAACTTTGCTCTTGATGAATGATTATGAATTCCGATTGCACATGGATCGTGTTTTCTTCTGATAAGATTGACGATTACTTAAATGTGCTGTAAGAAACTTCTGCCAACATACATCGGAGCAAATCTCCAACAGAGAGATTCAAATTTTAGATGTAAAATCACGTTTAAATATGGTTTTTGCTTCCGAGGGAGATGTAAATTTAAGTTTTTGCCTACCTCCTCTTGAACTCGTTCTTTATTCTTGGATGTGCAAGGAGGATAGGCTCCTTCAGCAGTGATCTTTTACGGATATATTTTCAGATTGTGAGCAACCGATAGAGGGTTAGAGGGCTGGATTTGTGGTCAAGGATTTAACAGCCAAGTATCGTATTAGTGTATACTGTAACACCGGTTCAAAGTATAACTTAATCGAAAGGCCTAAAAGCATCGCTAAGGGAGATAGCAATTGAGTAGCAAAGTTCGCAAATGTGAGGATCTTGAATAGAAAACCCATTGCTAGTAATGGCATTGCTGAGAGTTCCTTTCTCTAAAAGGTTTGAGCCAATGGCAATTAGAGACTGGATGAAAGTCCCAAGTTGTGTGTTGGAATGCTAGGCATGTCGATGTTGGCTCTAATACCAAACTGACACACTCCGAGCCATAATATCTACCTGGACACCTGAACCGAATTGTGTTGGCCGTCACCCGGAAGGTGACGAAGCCATAAAGTGATGGTGATGTGGAAAGTGATACTAATTTAAACCTAAAGTAACTAATTATATAATGCATAGAAAGAAAAAAGTAGTCTCATCTATAAAAAATAATTATTTATTACATAAGTTACCTACTTTGATTGAAGAACAGTCAGCTACTTCCACTAAATCCTTGTATTCCCTCCAGTCTTGCATCACAAGTTATTTTAACTTCTAATCAAAGGATTGTGTCATGAGTGAGATACTGACTTGCTCTTGATTCGTTTCTTGTGTTGTAAGTAAGGGACTTGGTATATATTTTTGAGTTGGTTTCACTGTTCATATTTTGTAAAAAGAAAGGCCCATGGTTAAAAGTCACATACTATTTTTAGCCTGAACAAGTATCCGCAAAGAAATTGGCTTCACTATAAACATGATTCCAGGTTATGGTAGAGAAAGAAGTTACAAGCCATTAGATGTCTTCAATGATAGCTCGAAGCCAAAGTAAGAGAAAAGAAATCATCAATCAGTGGAATAAGACTCTGTTGTTGTTGTTGTTGTTGTTGGAGCTAACAGAAAAAGACTTGGAAAGAGACCTTAAGAAAAGACATGGAGTTTGGAGCTAATGGAAGATTTAGTGCAAAACCGAGTGCAGTGACGTTCCAAGATTTATACAATCGGCCCCATTTAGTAAATAAGATTTTGTTGTTATTGTAGCACGTACTACACACATGCATGGATGCCAATTATACAAGTATATATTGGAATCAAGTATATATTTTATTGGCTCTTGAAGCCAATGGTCCTTTAGATTGCCATCCTCATTTTGGTATTTGAGTTTGTCCACTTTAAATCATTATGATCATTCCGTGAAAAATATGTCAATATGCTAACCCATACTATGAATTATTTTAAGGACAAAATCGGACTAGTTTAGTGTTTTTTTTTTTTAGAATAAAACGATATTATCTACACTAAGGGGTGGTTGAGTAGTTAAGTCTCACAATGGGCTAGTAATAATGTGGTTCAAATTCGCATTTGGCGAGAATCGAATCTAAAACCTCTCACTTTCAAATGAAGAGGAATACCAATAGATTATAATACTGAAGTATTATTATTTCTTTCTTTCTTTCTTTCTCGTAACGAGCATTTAGAATACTTTCAGTACTATTGAAACCCTAAGCAAATATTATAGATGGATCAGGCTAGACATTCAAATTGCTTGATAATATGGGGAATTAGTTTTTATATGAATTGAACCAAAAAAGGAATTAGTTTTTAAGACACGTCCGACCCTGATATTCTCCGAACACTAGGGTAGGCACGTGCTGGCCGACACGCGAAGGTGACGAAGCCATATTAGAATGCATGAAAACTGAAAATTTGAATAAGGTAATAGAAATTTAAATAAAATGAATATGCAAATGAGGAACGTGTTCAGAGCATACAATTAATCTAGAACACTAACAGAAATAATATAAAATTGAATGAACAGAGAGATGGGTCCTTGATGCGAAAATTAACTTAACACACAAATTAAACCCTCTTGTTGTCAATTGTAGTAAAGAATGTAAGTAGGGATCGTTCTAGGCAGGGGATTAGGAGGGATTGCTAAAACACTTGAAACTGACTTAAAAACGTACAATTAAGTTTAAAACACCAAACTAGACTCAAAAGATGCAATACAAACTAAAAAGACTCAAAACTAGTTTAAAAGACTCAAAACAGCTTAAAACAATGAATTAGACTCTAAACTGAGTCTAAGGATGGTTTTGGACGAAATTATGTTCTAACTTGACTCGAGACACTTAAAAACACAAATCAAAACAGATTTTGACTAATAAAACACTTTAAAGTAAAGGGGGATTTGATTTTGACGAATTTGAAAAACAAAACAAACAGATTGTAAACTAAAACAGATTTTGGACGAATTTGGGTAAACTATGGATGATGGGCTAGCTAGAGGGTTCTTCTCCACACATGACACACTTGCACATAAACCAATTTTCAGTTGTTCTTTCGATAAATCATGAAACTCAACACCCCAGATTAATTAGGTCCGCTTAAATTAACCTTCAAGTTCTCCTTAAGTTATTGAATTGGATGGGAAAGCGCATACAACAATTCAAAGCATTCTTCAAAAGTCCTTTACGTGAACAGCACAATAAAGATACGATCAAAGATCTTTAAGCATCATGAAAACTATAAGTATTGACGAGGCATTCGTTACTATGATGAGCATGAAACTCCTGCCAAGAATTCATTTAACGCGATCGTTTATAAGCGACCTCCACTACTTGTGAATATAAGTTTGTAACTATTAGGTGAAACTCCCTTATACTCTAGCATCATATTCATGCATGCAAACTAAGTGTGCACTCTTAATAAACATACACGAATAAGTTATCAATCAAGTAGTTAAACAAATTGAATTCACAACTTATGAAATCACAACTGAAGGTAATCAATTCATATTGCAAGTATGTTCATGGCTTTGAATCTCCCCCTAACCAAAAGGGGTTTAGTTCCTCATAATCGCAAAGCAAAGAATAACAAGTTTATACATTGAAAACAAAAGAAAGAAAACACCTAAACGCTCCAGCGATCCAAACTGAACAGCAAGCACGTCCAAGAACTTTCCTTCCCTTCCTTGATTGTGGCACAAGGTTTGGTGGTGGGTTTTGGGGATTATGGATGGTGTAGAAGGATGGGATTATGGTTAAGATGGATGTATGGTGCGACAAGGGTTGATTAAGGTCAGAAACTATGGAGAATGGTGAAGGAAGGGTGCGGCAAAAAGTGGGAATCTGTTTTAGGCGTGAATGGGTGAATGAATGGTTAAGGAGAAAAGACTCTGCCTTGCTGCAAAATGTGTCTTCTAATGGATCTTCCTAGTTATGGTGAAGGGTGGATGTATTTATAGGCTAGGGAGAGGAGTGTATGGAGTTGTGGAGTGGATGTAATGGGTGTAGTGGGTGAGTGTTGTGGTAATGAGTGGATGTAATGGGTGTAGTGGGTGAATGTTGTGGTAATGAGTGGATGTAATGGGTGTAGTGGGTGAATGTTGTGGTAATGAGTGGATGTAATGGGTGTAGTGGGTGAGTGTTGTGGTAATGAGTGGATGTAATGGGTGTAGTAGGTGAATGTTGTGGTAATGAGTGGATGTAATGGGTGTAGTGGGTGAATGTTGTGGTAATGAGTGGATGTAATGGGTGTAGTGGATGAATGTTGTGGTAATGAGTGGATGTAATGGGTGTAGTGGGTGAATGTTGTGGTAATGAGTGGATGTAATGGGTGTAGTGGATGAGTGTTGTGGTAATGAATGTCTTTGCATGTGTGTGTTCCTCTTTGCATTTGCACACACATATGCTGATTTCCAGCCTTCTAATCTTCAAAAACGTCCATCCTCATGTCTCCATGTGCATGCAATCCAATCTTGGCCCAAAAATGCTTCAAAATGCTCCAAAATGCACTTTCTTGCCAACTTTGTTATTAGGACCTACAAACACACGAAAATAGCTTAAAATACATAATTAACTAAGACATAACAACATAAATGCACAAGAACAAGCTAACTAAGTCGCATAAATATGCTCATATCAGTCCTACATCGAGAGGACTCGAAGATGCCGATACGAAAGTGTCTTGACGTCAGGATCGTACGCCTCGAATCTAAATCTTGAGGGGGCGCAAAACAAACATGGGTGGACCAAGTTGATATATATATATATACACACATAATAAAATAGTTATTCAACATACTAACCCTCAAAGTTTAATGAAAACTCAATAGCATAATATGTAATAGGTTTTCCGAAAACCCTAGCATGCCATAAAACCTTTCATAAAACATATCTCGTATATAGTGGGCTAACTAGTGGTATCCAATAACAATATCTCCTGGCCCAATGCCAGCTCCATGTCTCTGCGCCCGTACCCAGAGATTATTTCTCCTAGCCCAATGTCAGCTCCATGTTACATCCTAGTTCGACTCCGCCGTAGCACGATATTGTCCACTTTGGACCTCTGCCACTCTCTCACGGTTTTGTTTCTGGGAACTCACACGAGAACTCCCAGGGAGGTCACCCATCCTAGGAATGCTCTCGCCCGAACTTGCTTAACTTCGGAGTTCCGATGGAATCCGAAGCTAGTGAGTCCCCAAAAAGCCTCGTGCTATATGGAGGTGGGCATGTACATATAAGGCACATCACCCCCTCTCCGTTGGTCGATGTGGGATGTTACAATCCACCCCCTTAGGGGCCCGACATTCTCGTCGGCACATTCGCACCACACGACAGAATGGCTCTGATACCATTTTGTCACATCCCAATCCGACTCCGCCGTTGCATGATATTGTCTGCTTTGGGCCCCGACCACTCCCTCACGGTTTTGTTTCTGGGAACTCACACGAGAACTTCTCAGGGAGGTTACCCATCCTAGGAATGCTCTTGCCCGAACTTGCTTAACTTCAGAGTTCCGATGGAATCTGAAGTCAGTGAGTCCCTAAAAGGTCTCGTGCTATATGGAGGTGGGCATATACATATAAGGCACATCACCCCTTCTCCGTTGGTCGATGTGGGATGTTACACTCCATGTCTCTTGACTCGAAGCCAGAGATTATTTCTCCTAGCCCACAACCAACAACCATAATCCTCGCCCGTGGCAGTATAGTGACCACTAGATAAGCACAAAACCATTGAACATAGACTTTCCAAATATAGGTGTGTGTGTATATATATATCTCAAAAACATCTTCATAGTATAAAGTCATCCATCATCTATACTATAAAAAAGTGTGCAAAAACACGTTCATAAGCAGTATAAAGTCATCCATCATCTATACTACAAAGAACATTAGTTCGATACAATATGGTAATTCAAAATATTCTCAGTAAGCATAATATCTCATAAAACATTTCATAAAACATAATCATTAAATCATGATTTTCATGTATGTATTTCTACTATTAAAATATGCATTTTAGAAGGGGTTCACTCACAGATACTCCGCCGCCGAAGAACCACGCAAACTAGCGAAGACGGAAACGCCACAAATAATTGCCTCTAAGCACATAAAGGATCCGATAAATAAAACTATATTATAACGATTGAATTTGGGAAAACGGACATCAAAAACGGATTCAGGACGTTGAATTACCCTAAGAAGGGTCCCGGGTAAATTTTGAAAAAGTCAACACTAAGAATATTCCAGGAACATTCTAGAGAATAAGCCCTGACAGAATATTCTAGAGAATATTTCATCCGGGTTGGGCTGGTGGGTTTGGGCCGAAAGGTCCTAGGCCCAAAGGCCTGGTTTCAAAGGGTTAAGGGTTTGGGTTCAACGGGCTGGGTGGGCCTGGTTAAACTAGGGTTTTGGGCTTGAAAGCCCGATTATTTAATTAGGTCATTTGGTTTAAAAGGCTAAGGGATTGAGCTGCCCAAATGGGCTGGGTAAAAAAGGTTTTGGGTCTAAGGTTTGTGGGTCACCGGACCCAAGGAAAAAGAAGGCCAGAAATCGGCTGGAGACTTCCTGAGCTCCAACGGAGCTCGAAACTTAGTCAAAACAAATGAACTAAAATACCAAAATGAAGCTCGTGAAGCAAGGAGTCGAAATACACCTTCCTCGTGGCCAGTCGTGGTTGGAATATGATCGAAAAACGTCTACAAGTCTTAACACCTCGTCGGAAAACTGGGAATATAGTCCTCCGAGGTGTTTCTTCGTATTTTGACGTCTAAACACAACTACGTGGTCAGAAAAGAACTATAGGGACGAAAAGAGAAGCATTTGGAGTGTTTTGAGGCTTACCCAAATCGGAAAAGTTACAAAATCATTCGAAGTCGCGTCGTGGAACTTTTTCTCGTCGGAGTTTGGAGTTAGAGTCTCACGGCTCAGTTTTTCCTTCGTAACAGGGCTCGAGTTTGAGCTTGTGAGGTCTAAAGGGTGAAATGAGTGGTTTCTCAGGTGGTGCTTTGCCCCATGGCACCCTTCGGTGCTTGCCGAGAGAGAAGGGAGAGAAGTGAGAGCGAGAGAGATAAAGTGAGAGGGAGAGTGAGACTTACGGGAGGGAAGAAAGAGAAAGAGAAATGAGTGGGCCGGGGGCAAACTCCAAAGGTGGGCCCCTTGGGCACACCTATTAAGGCCCTCAAAAACAATATTTTAAACCAATATCCTAAACTAACATGAAATTACAACGTTACCCTTTTGTTCTGTAAAAATCCGGAACGGGATGTTACATTTTATATGGTAAAAAAAGAAATTGTTATAAAGTGACGTTACATTGTATTCATGCAATATAATAATATATTGTCAAGTGGTAGCAAACTGGTGGAAGGGTAGTAATAAAGCTGAGTTTATGAAAAACGAAGGGTCGTTGGCAACCATAAGTTTCGGAATCAAGGCATGATGTAATTGTCAAATTCTACTCACTACTTAATGAACTGCATTTTCTTTATTGTAAAAAGTAGAAGATAACAAATATAAATTATAAAAGTTTTAGGACGGGTCTGGACTTATCCTGGCCTCTATGTGGCTTCGTTATTGATAAAACGAGAGTTTACATATCAAAACCCTAATGTAAACCGTCTCTATACCAAATTGTCTTGCATAATTATTTTAATTTGAATATTAATCAATTTGATTTTTGTAGTGTACTTCGTTTTAATTTACAGTTTAATAAAATAAACACAACTTCACCTGAGATCTGTAAATCATAATCCGGTATAGTTTAACAGGGGAGCATTTTACTAATCATTGACATATCAATATATAATGTATTTAATTAGAGTAACTTTTATTTTATTAATTTTCCATGGAAGGACTTATATCTATCAAGCAAGCTGCAAAGCGTCATCTGTCATTGCGGGTGCTCGAAATACGAAAACATACGTCATATGTCTTTGTATAAGTGAAGGGACACTTGAAAAAAAAAATTCTCTACTAGTATAATAATATATAGCGTACTGCCCAGTGTTCTAGACATTTTGAAAAGGCTAGAAGCACCAACAATCGGCAGTGAAGTATACGTAACCTAATAAATAAGGGATTTAGGGTTAGATAGACGTGCCATCAGTTTCTACTACATACGTACGGCTCCATGCATTGTCAACAAATTCAATTCATATTACATCCATATTATGTAAACATTCAATCTCAGAAACTGGATCCACTAAACAGCAACTGGGAATTGCCATTTGAGAGAGCAGGCTGCTCAATCATTAAAGTTCTTTTCTGTAACTGTCTCCCTTATTAGGGTTTAATTTTGGCTTAATTTGGTGGGTTTCTATCTGTTTGGTTGGCAAGTGAATATAAAAAACTTCTCATGTTTGGTCTACTTGGTAGAAATTATTGAGTTATTGGTAACCTGGCCCATCCTCTTTCTCTCCATCTCCACAAGAAAATTAAGGAGAGTAGCTAGTTATTTATGAAACAGAGACTTTGAATGCGGTTTATAACTATCAATGTTCTTTTACTGAAATCTTGTTGATTTTCAGTTTTTTATTGAAGTCCCTGACATTAATGTAATAATATATTTCTATGTAGGTTACTATATTTTTTAAATTAAAAATTAAACATTATAAATGTTTATACTAACGAGATTTTAAATAAAACCCGTAATTTGTAAGATTAAAAATATTAAAATATAAATTATACACTCCAATATTATATATATATATATACACACACCTGGGTACATTCATCAAAATTAACAAAAAGATTCGTTTGACCAAAAAAAAAAAAAGATTATTGTAAGATTGACGATTATGAATTCCGATTGCACATGGATCGTGTTTTCTTCTGATAAGATTGACGATTACTTAAATGTGTTGTAAGAAACTTCTGCCAACATACATCGGAGCAAATCTCCAACAGAGAGATTCAAATTTTAGATGTAAAATCACGTTTAAATATGGTTTTTGCTTCCGAGGGAGATGTAAATTTAAGTTTTTGCCTACCTCCTCTTGAACTCGTTCTTTATTCTTGGATGCGCAAGGAGAATAGGCTCCTTCAGCAGTGATCTTTTTTGGATATATTTTCAGATTGTGAGCAACCGATAGAGGATTAGAGGGCTGGATTTGTGGTCAAGGATTTAACAGCCAAGGATCGTATTAGTGTATACTGTAACACCGGTCCAAAGTATAACTTAATTGAAAGGCCTAAAAGCATCGCTAAGGGAGAGAGCAATTGAGTAGCAAAGTTCGCAAATGTGAGGGTCTTGAATAGAAAACCCATTGCTAGTAATGGCATTGTTGAGAGTTCCTTTCTCTCAAAGGTTTGAGCCAATGGCAATTAGAGACTGGATGAAAGTCCCAAGTTGTGTGTTGGAATGCTAGGCGTGCCGTTATTGGCTCTAATATCAAACTGACACATTTCGAGCCGGAATATCTACCTGGACACCTGAACCGAATTGTGTTGGCCGTCACCTAGAAAGTGACGAAACCATAAAGTGATGGTGATGTGGAAAGTGCTACTAATTTAAACCTAAAGTAACTAATTCTAGAGTGCATAGAAAGAAAAAAGTAGTCTCATCCGTAAAAAGTAATTAGTTATTACATAAGTTACCTACTTTGACTGAAGAACAGTCAGCTACTTCCACTGAATCCTCGCACTCCCTCCAGTCTTGCATCACAAGTTATTTTAACTTCTAATCAAAGGACTGTATCATGAGTAGGATACTGACTCGTTCTTGATTCTTTTCTTGTGTTGTAAGTAAGGGACTCGGTATATATTTTTGAGTTTGTTTCACTATTCATCTTTTGTAAAAATAAAGGCCCATAGTTAAAGGTCACATACTATTTTTAGCCTAAATAAGCATCCGCAAAGAAATTGGCTTCGCTATAAACATGATTCCAGTGTATGGGAGAGAAAGAAGTTGCAAGCCATTAGATGTCTTCAATGATAGCTCGAAGCCAAAGTAAGAGAAAAGAAATCATCAATCAATGGTATAAGACTTTGTTGTTGTTGGAGCTAACAGAAAGAGACTTGGAAAGAGACCTTAAGAAAAGACATTAAGTTTGGAGCTAACGGAAGATTTAGTGCAAAACCTAGCGCAGTGACGTTCCAAGATTTATACAACCGGCCCTATTTAGTAAATAAGACTTTGTTGTTATTGTAACACGTACTACACACATGCACGGATGCCAATTATACAAGTATATTTGGAATCGAGTATATATTTTATTGGCTCTTGAAGCCAATGGTCTATGAGATTGACATAACTCCTCATTTTGGTCTCTGAGAAGTGGTCTCTGAGTTTGTGCAATGTAAATCATTATGATCATTCCGTGAAAAATATGTCAATATACCAACCCATACTATGAATTATTCTAAGGACAAAATCGGACTAGTTCAATTTTTTTTTTTTGAATAAAACGATGTTATCTGCACTAAGGGGTGGTGGAGTAGCTAAGTCTTACAATAAGCTAGTAATAATGTGGTTCAAATTCGCATTTAACGAGAATCGAATATACGACCTCTCACTTACAAATAAAGAGGAATACCACTAGATTATAATACTGAAGTATTGTTACTTCTTTCTTTCTTGTAACGAGCATTTAGAATACTTTCAGTACTCTTGAAACGCTAAGCAAATATTACAGATGGATCAGGCTAGACATTCGAAATGCTTGATCATATGGGGAATTAGTTTTATATGAATTCAACCAAAAAAGAAATTAGTTTTTATATGATAAAAAAAGAAATTGTTATAAAGTGACGTTACGATATATTCATCAATATAATAATATATTGTCAGGTGGTAGCAAACTGGTGGAAGAGTAGTAATAAAGCTGAGTTTATGGAAAACTAAAGGTCGTTGGCAACCATAAGTTTCGGAATCATGGCATTATGTAATTGTCAAATTCTACTAATGACTACTTAATGAACTGCATTTTCTTTATTGTAAAAACTAGCAGATAACAAATATAAATTATAAAAGCTTTAGGACAGGTCTGGGCTTATCCTGGCCTCCATGTGGCTCTGTTATTGATAAAATGGGAGTGTACATATCAAAACCCAAATGAAAAGCATCTCTATACCAAATTGTCTCGCATAATGTGAATTTGAATATTAATCAAGTTGATTTTTGCAGTGTACTTCGTTTTAATTTACAGTTTAATAAAATAAACACAACTTCACCTGAGATATGTAAATCATAATCCGGTAATAGTTTAACAGGGGAGCATTTTACTAATCATTGACATATCAATATATAATGTATTTAATTAGAGTAACTTTTATTTTATTAATTTTCCATGGAAGGACTTATGTCTATCAAGCAAGCTGCAAAGCGTCATCTGTCATTGCGGGTGCTCGAAATACGAAAACATACGTCATATATCTTTGTATAAGTGAAGGGACACTTGAAAAAAAAATTTCTCTAGTAGTATAATAATATATAGCGTACTGCCCAGTGTTCTGGACATTTTGAAAAGGCTAGAAGCACCAACAATCGGCAGTGAAGTATACGTAACCTAATAAATAAGGGATTTAGGGTTAGATAGACGTGCCATCATTTTCTACTACGTAAGTACGGCTCCATGCATTGTCAACAAATTCAATTCATATTACATCCAATTTATGTAAACATTCAATCTCAGAAACTGGATCCACTAAATAGCAACTGGGAATTGCCATTTGAGAGAGCAGGCACAGTCACCGCTCAATCACTAAAGTTCTTTTCTGTAACTGTCTCACTTATTAGGGTTTAATTTTGGCTTAATTTGGTGGGTTTCTATTTTTTAGGTTGGCAAGTGAATATAAAGAAACTTCTCATGTTTGGTCTACTTGGTAGAAATTATTAAGTTATTTGGTAACCTTGCCCATCCTCTTTCTCTCCATCTCCACAAGAAAATTAAGGAGAGTAGCTAGTTATTTATGAAACGGAGACTTTGAATGCGGTCCATAACTATCAATGTTCTTTTACTGAAATCTTGTTGATTTTCAGTTTTTTATTGAAGTCCCGACATTAATGTAATAATATATTTTTATGTAGGTTACTATATTTTTTAAATTAAAAATTAAACATTATAAATGTTTATACTAACGAGATTTTAAATAAAACCCGTAATTTGTAAGATTAAAAATATTAAAATATAAATTATACACTCCAATATTATATATATATATATATACACACACCTGGGTACATTCATCAAAATTAACAAAAAAATTCGTTTGACCAAAAAAAAAAAGAGTATTGTAAGATTGACGATTATGAATGATTATGAATTCCAATTGCACATGGATCGTGTTTTCTTCTGATAAGATTGACGATTACTTAAATGTGTTGTAAGAAACTTCTGCCAACATACATCGGAGCAAATCTCCAACAGAGAGATTCAAATTTTAGATGTAAAATCACGTTTAAATATGGTTTTTGCTTCCGAGGGAGATGTAAATTTAAGTTTTTGCCTACCTCCTCTTGAACTCGTTCTTTATTCTTGGATGCGCAAGGAGGATAGGCTCCTTCAGCAGTGATCTTTTATGGATATATTTTCAGATTGTGAGCAACCGATAGAGGGTTAGAGGGCTGGATTTGTGGTCAAGGATTTAACAGCCAAGGATCGTATTAGTGTATACTGTAACACCGGTTCAAAGTATAACTTAATTGAAAGGCCTAAAAGCATCGCTAAGGGAGAGAGCAATTGAGTAGCAAAGTTCGCAAATGTGAGGGTCTTGAATAGAAAACCCATTGCTAGTAATGGCATTGTTGAGAGTTCCTTTCTCTCAAAGGTTTGAGCCAATGGCAATTAGAGACTGGATGAAAGTCCCAAGTTGTGTGTTGGAATGCTAGGCGTGCCGTTATTGGCTCTAATATCAAACTGACACATTTCAAGCCGGAATATCTACCTGGACACCTGAACCGAATTGTGTTGACCGTCACCTAGAAAGTGACGAAACCATAAAGTGATGGTGATGTGGAAAGTGCTACTAATTTAAACCTAAAGTAACTAATTCTAGAGTGCATAGAAAGAAAAAAGTAGTCACATCCGTAAAAAGTAATTAGTTATTACATAAGTTACCTACTTTGACTGAAGAACAGTCAGCTACTTCCACTGAATCCTCGCACTCCCTCCAGTCTTGCATCACAAGTTATTTTAACTTCTAATCAAAGGATTGTGTCATGAGTGGGATATTGACTCTTTCTTGATTCTTTTCTTGTGTTGTAAGTAAGGGACTCGGTATATATTTTTGAGTTGGTTTCACTGTTCATCTTTTGTAAAAATAAAGGCCCATAGTTAAAGGTCACATACTATTTTTAGCATAAATAAGCATCCGCAAAGAAATTGGCTTAGCTATAAACATGATTCCAGTGTATGGTAGAGAAAGAAGTTACAAGCCATTAGATGTCTTCAATGATAGCTCGAAGCCAAAGTAAGAGAAAAGAAATCATCAATCAATGGTATAGGACTTTGTTGTTGTTGGAGCTAACAGAAAGAGACTTGGAAAGAGACCTTAAGAAAAGACATTAAGTTTGGAGCTAACGGAATATTTAGTGCAAAACCTAGCGCAGTGACGTTCCAAGATTTATACAACCGGCCCTATTTAGTAAATAAGACTTTGTTGTTATTGTAACACGTACTACACACATGCACGGATGCCAATTATACAAGTATATTTGGAATCAAGTATATATTTTATTGGCTCTTGAAGCCAATGGTCTTTGAAATTGGCATAACTCCTCATTTTGGTCTCTGAGAAGTGGTCTATGAGTTTGTGCAATGTAAATCATTATGATCATTCCGTGAAAAATATGTCAATATACCAACCCATACTATGAATTATTCTAAGGACAAAATCGGACTAGTTCAATTTTTTTTTTATATATATTTTGAATAAAACGATGTTATCTGCACTAAGGGGTGGTGGAGTCGCTAAGTCTTACAATAAGCTAGTAATAATGTGGTTCAAATTCGCATTTAACGAGAATCGAATATACGACCTCTCACTTACAAATAAAGAGGAATACCACTAGATTATAATACTGAAGTATTATTACTTCTTTCTTTCTTGTAACGAGCATTTAGAATACTTTCAGTACTCTTGAAACGCTAAGCAAAAATTACAGATGGATCAGGCTAGACATTCGAAATGCTTGATCATATGGGGAATTAGTTTTATATGAATTCAACCAGAAAAGAAATTAATTTTTATATGATAAAAAAAGAAATTGTTATAAAGTGACGTTACGATATATTCATGCAATATAATAATATATTGTCAGGTGGTAGCAAACTGGTGGAAGAGTAGTAATAAAGCTGAGTTTATGGAAAACTAAAGGTCATTGGCAACCATAAGTTTCGGAATCATGGCATTATGTAATTGTCAAATTCTACTAATGACTACTTAATGAACTGCATTTTCTTTATTGTAAAAACTAGCAGATAACAAATATAAATTATAAAAGCTTTAGGACAGGTCTGGGCTTATCCTGGCCTCCATGTGGCTCTGTTATTGATAAAATGGAAGTGTACATATCAAAACCCAAATGAAAAGCGTCTCTATACCAAATTGTCTCGCTGCGCATAATGTGAATTTGAATATTAATCAAGTTGATTTTTGCAGTGTACTTCATTTTAATTTACAGTTTAATAAAATAAACACAACTTCACATGAGATCTGTGAATTATAATCCGGTAATAGTTTAATAGGGGAGCATTTTACTAACCATTGACAGATCAATATATAACGTATTTAATTAGAGTAACTTTTATTTTCCCTGGAAGGACTTATATCTATCAAGCAAGCTGCAAAGCGTCATCTATCATTGCGGGTGTTCGAAACACGAACACATATGTCATATGTCTTTGTATAAGGGAAAAGACACTTGAAAAAAAAAAATTTCTCCACTAGTATAATAATATATGACGTATTGCCCATTTTTCTGGACATTTTGAAAAGGCTAGAAGCACCAACACTTGGCAATGAAGTATACGTAACCTAATAAATAAGGGATGGAAATTTTTATTTAGACTCGTTTATCCTCTTTCTACACCCAACTTATTATTTTTTATTTTGAAATTCCAAATGTGCCCAATAATTCTCTTTCTATACCCAACAAAAATAAAAATAAAATAATAATAATTTAGCAATAGGCAACTCCAGCCATCCTATCTCTTCAAACCTCAACCACCCAGTTTCTAACCTCCCCAACTCCCCACCGCCACCTCCCTTACCACCTACAACAATTTGGAAATTAGAACATTATTCCCAACAACCCACGATTAAAAAACCCAAGAGAAACATGTCAATATATATATATATATATATATATTGGGAAAAATTAATGGTATTATTAACATATGGTCCAACACAATTAGATTTGACACATCGACAATTTCGGCATAATTCAGACATGTTAGAAGGACTGGATGGAAGAGAGAGCTATTGTGTGGCCGGCGTAAGGTCGGGAAAGGGACATTGATGGCTAAGATCCTTGGGGCTTTCACTGTGGGTGATAAGTAGATGACGGTGGGGGGGGGGGGGGGTTGGGAGGGGTAGAAATTGGGGGTGGTTAGGGTTTGGAGTGATGGCATGGCCCGGATTTTCTAGTGTTGGAATTTTATATTATATATATTTTTTGTTCTTTTTCATTATGGGTGTAGAAAGAAAATTGTTGGGCAGATTTGAAACTTCAAGATTAAAAACTATAAGTTGGGTGTAGAAAAAGGATAAATGGGTCTGAATAAAATTTTCCATAAGGGATTTAGGGTTAGATAGACGTGCCATCATTTTCTACTACGTACGTACGCCTCCATGCATTGTCAGCGAATTCAATTGATATACATCCAATTTATGTAAACATTCAATCTCAGAAACTAGATCTACTAAACAGCAATTGGGAATTGCCATTTGAGAGCAGGCACAATCACTGCTCAATCATTAAAGTTCTTTTCTGTAACTGTCTCACTTATTAGGGTTTAATTTTGGCTTAATTTGGTGGGTTTCTATCTGGTTGGTTGTTCAAGTGAATATAAAGAAACTTCTCATGTTTGGTCTACTTGGTAGAAATTACAGAGTTAATTGGTATCCTTGCCCCCATCCCCTCTCTCTGCACAAGAAAATTAAGGAGGGTAGCTAGTTATTTATGAAACGGAGACTTTGGATGCGGTCTATAGCTATCAATGTTCTTTTACTGAAATCTTGTTGATATTCAGTTTTTTATTGAAGTCACTGACATTAATGTAATAATATATTTCTATGTAGGTTACTATATTATTGGGAGACTTTGGATGCGGTCCTTAAATACCAATATTCTTTGACTAAAACCTTTGTGGTTTTCATTTTTTGATCGAAGTCCTTGACATTAATGTAATAATGTATTTATATGTAGGTTATAATATTTTAAAATTAAAAATAAATTTTGTAGTTATTTATATTAATGAGATTTTATATAAAACCCATAATTTATGGGATTAAAAAAATATTAAAGATAAATTATACTATCCAATATATTGGGTGTATATATATACACACACACATATTGGTACGCTCATCAAAACTAACCAAAACATTATTGTACCAAAATGTGGGTACATTTTTCAAAAAAGAAAAAAGCTTAATAACATTATTAAATTTCCTCTATTAAACTTGAGATGGATACATTTTCAAATCAACGAAATAGAGTGTACCCTTATAAGTTAAAAAAATGGAATAGAGAAAAGATTGAATGAATTTTATATAAAAAAGGGTACATTTTTCGTATAACGCTCCAAATAAAGGCAAAATGCTACTACATGTGGAATGGCATTCTCATTCGAAGATCCTACACCGGACCACATCTCTGTTCCCTAGCGCCTCCCGATGACCTAAAAGTTCTAAGCTCAATCCATGAAGGCGTTTGTGGAAATCACTCTGGAGGCCAATCCTTAGCACAAAGGCTCTTAACGCAGGCTACTACTGGCCTACCATGCACCAAGATACTAAGGAGTTAGTACAAAAGTGCGACGATTGCCAACGCCACAAATCGTACCAACACTGCCTGCCAACGAACTACACCCGCAGACGAGTCCTTAGCTGTTCATGCAGTGGGTAATCGACTTGGTAGGGCCAATACTGCCCGCTACTGGAGGCAAAGGTATGATGATCATGGCAATCGATTATTTCACCAAATGGGTAGAAGCAGAGCCCATGACAACCACGACTCAGACGGACATAGAGCGTTTCATTTGGAGGAACATCATTTTCCGATTTGGCATCCCTCGGTCCATTGTCACTGACAACTGCCCGCAATTTGTGGGCAAAGATTTAGCGAAGTTCTTCCAAAAGTATGGCATAATGGAGCGCATGTCCACGCCGAGGTATCCTCAAGGCAATGGGTAGGTCGAAGCATCCAACAAGACAATCATCAACTACCTCAAGAAATCCCTCTCCGACAAGAAGGGAAAATGGCCAGACGAACTCCACGGATGTTTATGTGCATATTGCACCACTAAAAGACGAGCAACCGGTGATACTCTTTTCTCTTTGGCATTTGGTTCGGAAGCAATCATTTCCCAACATTATCATGCCAACTATCAGCACTATACTGCCAAGTATTGAGCATAACAATAAGGAGATGGCCACAAGCTTAGATCTGGCAGAGGAGAAGCGCTAACAGACCATTACCTGCATCGCAACCTACCAGCAGCAGCTACTCTCCAGCTTCAACAAAAGGGCCAAGATCCGGCAGTTCCAACCTGGAGATCTAGTCCTAAGAAAAGCCTTCATCACTGCCCGCAGAGAAGGCTCCGAAAAGATGGATCCCATCTGAAAAGGTTCGTATAAGATCAACAGAGTAAGCGACAAAGGTAATTACACCCTCGCCACCATGAACGATAAAGAGATCGAAAAGCAGTGGAACGCCTACAATCTAAGGAAGTACCATGTGTGACCACCCACTACATCAAAGCCTGGAGAACTCAAGCAGCTCAATGGGCACCACCTTGCAAGCTGAGGATTATCCTGTTGTTATGCAGTTTATACTTTACAGCTATGTTTTCGTTCATTTCACTCATTTTTCAATGAGGAATTCATAAGTAATTTACAACTTGGCTCGACTACATGTCTACAACACCTAATCACTCCTGCACTTTAAAAGAAGACCGCACCCTTCTTAGGGACTCACCGTAGGAATTGCACCCCCCGAGGGACCAATCATGATCTCCAGTGCAAGAGGGTAAACTAATTCCTCGACACCCACATGGGTTTGCTCTCCAAAACGGGAGGATAAACTCTACAATTCGAATATCCAGACGTGGTTGAGCTGGGCTGCCCTAGTATAACTAGATGCATGATGGCTTGCGCCGGGATTCCTAACAGTGGCCACAATGGTCTTTTTCAAGGCTTACCTAACTGAAGGATTTTGCGTCTCTTGGCCTAATTTGCGGGGAACCGAGCCTTAGAGACGAATGGGGCATATAACGCAATACGCCCTGTGAACGACTGCCCTGGAACCCTAAAGCTGCTATTGAGTGCGCTAAGGTAGCCTATGGTTTCTGAAAGACTGCCTACGACTTGCCCTTCGAGCAGTAAAACCGTGTTAGACTTGTACAACCTTACATTCTTGTGAAAGGTTAAACAAGAATGTAAATATAAGGCATGTACATATAAGGATCTACTCCCCTGTGCAATGTGGGATATAACAATCCACCCCCTTAGGGGCCCGACGTCTTCGTCGACACACTTCTGGCCAGAGATTGGCTCTGATACCAATCTGACACTCCCCGACCTTGATATTCCCCGAACATCAGGGTAGGTACATGCTGGCTGACACCCGAATGTGACGAAAGCTATTTATTAAGTGCAAATGCTGAAAACAAAGGATAGATAAGACTTATAAATATAAAAGAATAAAGAATACGCATTTCAAGAATGTGTTCAGAGCATATAACTAACTAGAATACTAAAAGAAATAATATGAAATTGAATGAATAAAATGATGGATCCTACACCGAAAGGACTCGAAGATGCCGATGCGGAAGTGCCTTGACGTCAGGATTGTATGCCTCGATTCTAATTCCTGAAGGGAGCACAAAACAAACATGAGTGGACCAAGTTGATATATATATAATAAAACAATTATCAACATACTAACCCCCAAGTTTTATGAAGACTCATATATCATGATAAAAATAGGTTTTCTGAAACCTAACATGCCGTGCAATGTCTCAAAACATATCTCGTATATATCATAATCACTAGTGAATGTCTAATACCTCTTCAGGCCCAATGCTGGCTCCGCGTCTATGTGCAAAAAGCCAGAGGAAAATTACCCCCAGGCCCCGTGCCGACTCGCCGTCCATGTGCTAATAGCCAGAGGAAAAACACTTCAGGCCTTATGCTAACACCATAACCGTCGTTCGGGACGGACTGGAATCAATCCCGTAGCAAAATTAGGACCACTAGGTAAGTACAAAACCATTGAACATATATATATATTGAAAAGCAACTTCATAGTATAAAGTCATCCATCATCTATACTATAAAGAGGTGTTCTAAATGTGTTCTAAATATTATATTGTCATCCATCAGATATTCTATAAGAACACGGGTTATAGGAAAAATAGTAATAATTCAAACTAGCCTCAATAAGCATGTTATCTCATAAAACGTAATCATTAAATCATGATTTTCATGTATGCATTTCTACTATTAAAACATGCATTTTAGAAGGGGTCCATTCACAGATACTTCGCTGTTGAAAAGCCACGCAAACTAGCGAAGACGGAAACTCCACAATAATTACCCCTAAGCACATAAAGGATCCAATTAATACAACTATATTATAACAATTGAATTCGGGAAAATGGACGTCGGAAACGGTTTCAAAACGTCGAAATTAGTTTAGAAAGGGTTCCGGGTTAAGGGTTTTGGACTTGGGTTAGGATTAGGTCTATGTGGGTTAGGCTTAGGATAAAGGGTTAATGGGTTAGGGAATTGGGTTGATAAAAGGGCCTGGGGTAATTAATTGGGTTTGGGCTTAAAAGGGTCACGGGTTGGGCTGGAGGCCTATGGGTTTTGGACTGGTTTCAAAGGACTTGGGTCGGGTTGACCCGTTTTCAGGCCAATGAATAAGTCGGGTTTCTGGGCACCACTTCAAACGCCCATTTCATACTAAGTGGGGATCGAGTGGTGGCCGGATTTGGCCGAAAAATAGCCAGAAAGATGGCCAAACGATCACGACCTGGAAATTTCCAGATTTGCACAGTGACTTTCCTTGAGTTTTTTCGAGTTCCTACACCACTAAAACCACCTAAAAAACTTACTAATCGTGAACCTAGACATGATCTACAATGATAAGGACCAATTTTGAGGCTTACCTTCGTCGGGAAATCAATAAATAAGTCAGGGAAGATGATGAACAGTGACAACGTCACTGTTGGGGTACACGACTTCTAGCCACAGGTTCACAAGGTCCTTGCGTCACTTTGGAGGGTTGCTGATGTTGTTAAGCCCAGGGATGAGGAGGAAGATGGGTTGCAGAGTAGAAAGAGCCCTCGGGGTGTGGAACGGGAAGAAAGAAATGGAGAGAAAGTGATAGGAAGAGAGAGAGAAAGAGAACTATGTGTGTGTGTGTGCGCGCGTGTGTGTGTGCGTGTATGTGTGTGTGCGCGCGCGTGTGTGTGTGTGCGTGCGTGCGTGCGTGTGTGTATGTGTTAGAAATCAGAAAAATAGGGGAAAGCCGAGGGAACCAAATCAAGGGTGAGTCCCTTGGCACGCCAATTAAGACCCAAAAATAATTTTAAAACGAAAAGATCTAGCCCAAGATGCAATTTCACGAAAATATCCTATTTGTTCCGATAAGATTGGGACGGGTTGTTACAATCTACCCCCGTTAAATAAAATTTCATCCCAAAATTTGAAATAACTTACTACACTGAAAACCTCAAAAATAGGGAGAAGAAAAATATATATGTAGTAAAGAAATCAAATCAGAGTGGTTGCACAAAAGGGAAAATGCCACCCCGTCGCGATCGAGTTGCAATGATTCCATCTTTCGTGCCTCCAGGCTCATACCTTCTTTCCCCATTAGTGTAAAAGTAGAAAACATACTTTATAAAAATATAAAGTCGAAGATGCATATTGACGTAAGGTCAAAAATATGTACGTAAAATACGATAACACCAAAATAGATAAGTAATAAAATATAGGTCGAAAACTCATGTTGAACTTAAAACTGAAAACGGAAATACTTCCCCCAAAACATTTGTAACAACAAAAACAAGTAACTAAACTAAAGGAAGTTAAAATACTTATACTGAAAACCAAAACTAGAAAATGAGAGTGGGTCTCGCCCAAGCATACGAAACATCACGTACTTCGAGAACAGATGTGTCTTTGGGTCGAGCCCCAACAATAGCGAAGCTGTAACTGCCGTAGATGGGTTTTCTTGCCCACTTGCTTAACAAAACCAACAAATAAGTATTCGATACAACAGTCGGCCACCCGAGATATCGACCACACATTTGTTGTCTCAATAAGCAACTAGTAATTTCCTGAGGATGCATAATTTCACATAACGTAAATTCGATCCTCCGAATACCAGTTCACAATACTCCTCTGTCAACCAGTGTTGCCTGTAGAAAACTCTCGTACCGTGTCACAAAAAATGCCATCTTCAAACCGAATCAAATAAAAACCGTTGTCGTAACAACTTCATCCAGTACCAAGCACCCCATCTTCCTCAGTTCTTCCAAATGTGACCAACTACTCTTGAGGAACGTATTCAGAGCACACATCTAATCTAGAACACTAAAACAATTTCTAAAAAAAAATTGAATGAATAAAAGAATGGGTCATACATCGAGAGGACTTGAAGATGCCGATGCGGAAGTGCCTTGACGCCGGGATTGTTTGCCTCGATTCTAAGTCCTAAAGGGGGCACAAAACAAACATGAGTGGATCAAGTTGATATAAATATAGTAAAGCAGTTATCAACACACTAACCCCCATGTTTTATGAAAACTCATATAACATGGTAAAAATAAGTTTTCTGAAACCTAGCATGCCGTGCAATGTCTCAAAACCTATCTCGAATATATCGTAATCACTAGTGAATGTCTAATATCCTTCCAGGCCCCATGCCGGCTTCCCGTCTCTGTCCAAACAGCCAGAGGAAAATTACCCACAGGTCTCATGCCTGCTCCCCGTCCCTGTGCTAATAACCAGAGGAAAAATACTTCAGGCCCTATGCCAACACCATAATCGTCGCCCGAGACGGACCGGAATCTATCCTTTTTCCCGTAGCGAAATAGAGACCACTAGGTAAGTACAAAACCATTGAACATACATATATTTGAAAAACAACTTCATAGTATAAAGTCATCCATCATCTATACTATAAACAGGTGTTCTAAACATGTTCTAAATATCATATCGTCATCCATCAGATAATCTATACGAACACGGGTTATAGGAAAAATAGTAATAATTCAAATAGCCTCAGTAAGCATGTTATCTGAAAGCATTTCATAAAACGTAATCATTAAATCATGTTTTTCATGTATGCATTTCTACTATTAAAACATGCATTTTAGAAAGGGTCCACTCATAGTACTTCACCGTCGAAAAGCCGCGTTGCTAGTGAAGACAGAAATGCCACAATATATGCACCTAAGCACATAAAGGGTACATTTAGTCAAACTCTACTCAAACGACTTATTTTGGGAAAACGGACATTGGAAACGGGTTCAGGACATCGAAATTAGCCTAAGAAGGGTCCCAGACAAAAACCCAAAAAGTCAACCCGAAAAGTCAATGTTGATTGTTGACCGTTGACCTATCAAAGTCAAGGTTAACGGTCAGATCGGGTCGGGTCAAAGGGTTTGGACTTAGGTTTGGGTTCTGATGGGTTTGGGTTTTAAAAGGGATTAGGCTTGGGTCACAAAGGCCCAAGGTTTTGGTTTAAAAGGGACTTGGGTTCTGGTGGGTTTGGAACCTGGGCTGGGCCTAAGGCCTGGGTTCGGCCCTAAAGGCTTGGCCCAAGGGCTTGGGTAAAATGGTTGGGTAACCCAGCCCAAAGGCCTGGGTTGATGGTGGTTTTCAGGCCACCCTTTAGCTAGTTTGGTGGTTGATTTTCCAAGGTTCATAACTTATTCGTTACTCATCCAAATCAAGTGATCCAAACATGAAAGTTGTAGTACTCGACGAGATGAAGAGATTGATATCTCCTCATTATTTTAAAAAACTATGTAGCTGACCTATAAATTCATTATTACACTAACGCTAAAGACTTCGATTAAAATCTGAAAACTAATAAAGTCTCAATCTATGGACATGAATAACTAAGAATCGGATACTAATTTTCCCTTAAAAAATGAGCAATATCCTACAAATTTTCGCATTTAAATATTTGGAACACTCGTTTTCCTAGGAGTTGAGAAATATCTCTTAAAGTGACCTAGAAACATATTTATAGTGAACTTTTTGTCTCAAACGTAAAATATAGAGAAAGGCATGCATGACAACTATTTGAGAGGAATGAGGATCCTTTTCAGATCCTTTTTGCGAGAATTTTTGAGATTTTTAAATCGTGTCCGTTCATCGTATATCGTATGGTCATTTTTTATCAAGTCCTATTCATATTTAATTTTAAATAGAAGTATTTAAAATAATTTTTTACCACATAATGTACGTGTTAAAGATCAACACCAGCTCATTAAGATTAGTCGGTATAAAGAAACTAGATTGTTCTAGTTCAAACTTGCATAGGATTGTACTAGAAGATTCTAGCAAGTTGATTAGTCGGTGGTGCATTATAAAAGGTGCATGCATATTAAGGTAAAATGCTAGATAATTTTAGCAAGTTGTTAAGTGGGTGTGCATGCATATTAAGATAAAACCTGTAATGATCTAGCAACGTCCAATGTCGGCTAACCTCACCTATAAATAGGTGGAGTGTGTGTGTTGCTATGTAATCAACCAATCAACCAAGTAAGCTAAGCTTGTAATCAAAGAAGAAAGTAGCCAAGAAGAGAGAGCTAAGTAAGGAGTGTGAGTGGTCTAAAGTGTGTCTCTAGAAAGAGTAAGTGTCATAGCTTCTAAAGAGTGTTTTTGAGAGTTTGTGTGTTGTAATATTTTGTGTGTAATACAAGTAATTTGTTTACTTGTTTTGTCTCTCCAACACTTGTGTTAGAGTTGTGTACTCTAAGTTTTCCCTCAACAGTACGATGAACGGATACGATTTGAGGATTCCCATAATTCTCACGAAGAGAATCCGGAGAGGAATCCTCATCAATTTTAGAGCTCTAAAAGTCAATTTCGTATTGGTATTAATTTTAAAATCATTTGCACATAATGACTATTTCAGATATCTTTTAATCTAAGAAAAAGAACAAGACCACTTGCAGATAGCGAGTAAGTATCAATTTGTTCTTTAATTATAAGAAAAGTTTATTTTTAAGAGAACAGGTGTGGTACCCGGCTAAGAAGATTATGATAAGTTCAAAGTTTCAATTTTTTCGAACGTAACAAAGAAAAATGATTAGTAAACAATGCGATACAACTTTTTGGTTTTTTAATTACATGGTTCATAGTTAACCTAAAGAATGAATTCAGTGATTAGGTGTTGAAACTTGCTAATTGCTCAATCAATTGTTATGGAATGCACTCAAGTTAAAACAACCCACATATATTCAACTAAAAACACTCAAAGTCATGGAATAACTTGTAACTCAATTCATTAAAAGCATTATATTGTAGTATGATAGTCAAGATTATGCATTCGAATTATCTATCGCTTTGTTTAAGATAAGAAATAAATATAAACACTGAACATCAGCACACATCAGCGCCAAAAAAGGGAAGCTTCTTAAATTCAAACCTGCATTGCATGCCCTGCCGGTACATATGAAATTGAAACCCTCACCAAAAATCTCCCAAACCACTCACACTCACTCTCTTTTATTGCCGCCAGTGGACCACCGTGGCACGCCGTTTCCTCGACGATGATTAAGTCCCACCACCCCCCACCATTTCTATAAGACCCTGAGTTAATTTAGGTCAAAGATAAGCACCTGAGTTTGCTATAATATCCAAAGCACCGGCACAGTTCAGTTAATATAACGAACTCTCAGTTGTCGTTGCTTCCTTTTACCACGATTTTATGAGCAACGTGGCAAATAATCGATAAGTTGGACACAAGCAAAAGCTGTGTTGAATTAGATCAAAAATGGCGGCTGCTTTGGTGAGCGACGATCTGGCCCAGTCGACCAGCAGCCGAAGAAGCTTGGGGTCGGGAAGCAAGAGGAGCTGGGCGTCCACAAGTTTCGGGGAAGTGTGGCAGGCGCCGCCGGATGTGTTCAACAGGAGCGGGAGGCAGGATGAGGATGAGGAGGAGGAACTGCGGTGGGCGGCGATCGAGCGGCTGCCGACGTATGACAGGTTGAAAAGAGGGATGCTGAGGAAGGTGCTGGACAATGGGAGGGTGGTGACTGATGAGGTGGACGTGACGAAGCTGGGAATGCAGGACAGGAAGCAGTTGATGGAGAGTATATTGAAGGTTGTGGAAGACGATAACGAAAGTTTCTTGAGAAGACTTAGGGACAGAACTGATAGGTTTGAAACACTTTCTTTTCTTTTTTTAATAGAAAGCGATATTATGAACTAGGAAATTTACAGAAGATTCAAATTCGAGTGTATGGGTGGTCACAGACTATCCTAGTTAACTGGTCTAATCTACGAAACTTTGTCTTGAAAATCATATATTTGCTTTTTTTTTAAACTAGGAAATTAAGAGTCAGTTTGGGATTGCTTTTGTTTTTTTTTTTTTTAAACATTTGGTAAATTTTAATATAAAAATATATAATTGTATATAACAGCAAAAATGAACATGGGCGTAGGGGTGGTGGTGGCAGAGCGGTGGCAGCAGCGTTGGCGGTTGTGGTGGTGATGGTGGCAACAATGATGGGGGTATGATAGTGGTGGTGCCAATTGTGGGGTGTGGTGGTTGGAGTGTAGAGGTAACAATTGTGCTAGGGGAGACGGTAGCGGTGGTGATGCCGTTTGTGGTCGTGGTGGTAGTTGTGGCGGTCACTTTATTTTTCAAGGGATAAATGTGTGTAGAAAGATAAATAATATCATTTTTAAAAAACTAATGAGGATCTTACACGAATTGAAATTATTCATTAAAAACTCATCTCCACTTTTTATGAAAGCAACATTTTTTACTACTTAACTTTAAAGTAAAGCAACTTTTGGTATAAAAAAAATACGAAACAGAGCTTCTTCTTTTTCTTTTTTTTTTTGTATTTTTAGGATTTTTTTTTAATGTTTTTATGTTTTGGGTTTTGTTAATTCTTGTGATTTTTCTAGTGTGGGGATCGAAATTCCGAAGATTGAAGTCCGATATGAGAACTTGTCTATGGATGGGGATGTGTATGTTGGGAGCAGAGCACTGCCTACTCTACTTAATGTTACCTTGAACACCATTGAGGTTTGATTTCTCTTGGTTTAACTGATTTTATGAAAAAACTTATTTTTCTTGCTTAACTTTTTAAATTTCTTTAAATTATTATTTTTTCAAGATATTAGTTTTTTGAGCTGCAGAGTGTTCTGAGATTAATTAAGCTTGCTCCATCAAAAAAGAGAAGGATCCAGATACTTAAGGATGTTAGTGGAATAGTCAGACCTTCCAGGTATGAATTTACATCAGCCGTTTAGTTTTGTGTTGGGGATGGGGTTTGAACTCGAACCTTGGGTGCATAGGCGAATGCTCTCAACAGTTAACTGATTTGGTAATTTCCCAGGATGACCCTACTTTTGGGTCCTCCAGGTGCAGGCAAAACAACCTTGTTACTAGCACTTGCAGGAAAGCTTGACGATGATCTAAGAGTGAGATTTTTTCTCTCTAAATCTTTTTAATTAGTGTGCATAATTAAGCTTTGTTATTGATATTACTCGGAAAATGGTGAGCAGGTTTCTGGGAAAGTCACATATTGTGGCCATGAACTGCATGAGTTTGTTCCTAGAAGAACATGTGCTTACATTAGCCAGCATGATCTACACTGTGGAGAAATGACAGTGAGAGAGACGTTGGATTTCTCGGGACGTTGTTTGGGTGTCGGAGCTCGATACCAAATGCTGGTTGAACTCTCAAGAAGAGAGAAAGAAGCCGGAATCAAGCCGGACCCCGAGATTGATGCATTCATGAAAGCCACCTCAGTCTCAGGCCAGAAGACTAGTTTGGTCACAGATTATGTTCTCAAGGTTTGTGATTGCCTTCATTTTTTAAGACAAACGACTTTCGCACACCCCTGTTTATTTCTGTCCCTTAAATCTCTACTGGATTATGATTTTTGGAAAATCTGACTAATTAGTAAATAAGTTTTTACAGATACTTGGATTGGATACCTGTGCTGATATCTTGGTTGGTGATGATATGAGGAGGGGTATTTCCGGTGGCCAGAAAAAGCGCTTGACCACCGGTGCATTTTTTCGCACCATGTTATTAATTTTGTTCATCAAATCTTCTTATAATTATGGTTTAGGGACTAATTGCTTGAACAATGTGTAGGGGAGATGTTGGTAGGACCAGCAAAGGTTCTTCTGATGGATGAAATATCAACAGGGTTAGACAGTTCCACAACTTTTCAGATATGCAGATACATGAGGCAATTGGTTCACATAATGGATGTTACCATGGTCATCTCTCTTCTGCAGCCTGCGCCGGAGACATTTGAGCTCTTTGATGACCTAATCCTGCTTTCGGAAGGGCAGATCGTGTACCAAGGTCCGCGCGAGAGTGTCCTCGAGTTCTTCGAACGCATGGGATTCAAGTGCCCAGAGAGGAAAGGAGTTGTTGATTTTTTACAAGAAGTGACATCCAGGAAGGACCAAGAGCAGTATTGGTTCGAAAAAAGCCAACCTTACAGATATATTTCGGTTCCTGAGTTCGTGGAGGCCTTCAACTCTTTTCGTATTGGCCAACAGCTTGCAGCTGATCTCGGGGTTCCTTACGAGAAGTCCAGAGCTCATCCAGCTGCATTGGTCACAAGGAAGTATGGCATTTCAAACTGGGAATTGTTCAAGGCATGTTTTTCGAGGGAGTGGCTGCTAATGAAGCGCAATTCATTCGTGTACATATTTAAGACCACGCAGATAACGATCATGTCATTGATCGCCTTGACTGTGTTCCTTAGAACAGAAATGCCTGTGGGGACAGTACAAGATGGAGGGAAATTTTTCGGAGCACTGTTCTTCAGTCTGATCAATGTGATGTTTAATGGTATGGCAGAACTGGCAATGACTGTTTTCAGACTTCCTGTTTTCTATAAGCAGAGGGATTTCTTGTTTTATCCTGCGTGGGCTTTCGGATTACCAATTTGGGTCCTCAGGATCCCGCTTTCGTTCATGGAATCTGGGATTTGGATCATTCTTACCTATTACAGCATTGGATTTGCTCCAGCTGCTAGCAGGTAAATGGTAATGTTCACAGTTTTCAGTTTCCATCTTATAAATTTATATCCTTCCTGATTAACAACTCACATGATTTTTTCTTCACTGCTCCAGATTTTTCAAACAGTTCTTGGCATTCTTTGGCATACATCAGATGGCTCTATCCCTCTTTCGGTTCATTGCTGCACTTGGAAGAACACAAGTTGTTGCTACCACGCTTGGTGTTTTTACCTTGCTAATGGTATTCGTTCTGGGAGGATTTATTGTTTCCAAAAGTAAGTAATCGATCTTATATCTAACTTTACCGTGTTAATGTAGTTAAAGCAAGATGTTAGCATGCTTAAATTTGTTCCAAATTTCTTGAAAATTTCCAATTCTTTATGATTGTTCAGTTTCTAAGCTATTTTTCTTTGCAGACGACCTTGAGCCTTGGGTGCTATGGGGCTACTACATTTTCCCTATGATGTATGGACAGAATGCGATCGTCATGAATGAATTCCTTGACAAAAGATGGAGCGCAGTTAGATCTCTCTGTGGTTTGATAGTCTTCAGTTCATGATTTTTCGATAAAAGCACCTTCATCTAATCAATTCTTATCTTCTTTTGCAGCCAAATACAGATCCAAGAATTAACGCAACTACAGTCGGGGAAGTCCTCCTCAAGTCTAGAGGATTCTTCACAGATGAATACTGGTTTTGGATATGTATTGGAGCACTATTTGGTTTTTCTCTCGTCTTCAACATCTTGTTCATTGCAGCATTGACTTATCTGAACCGTAAGTTCATCTCATTTTGAAGCTATACTCTCTTTTCTTAACGGAATGAAATTCTGGAGCTGACACACCCTCCTTTTCTTTTTTGGGAAACCAACATCAGCTCTCGGGGATGCAAAAGCTGTCGTGTCTGATGAAGAAAGTGAAGGAAAGAGAAAGAAGTCGTTAAGTGAAGAAATGACAGTGAAAAGTTCTTCAGAAATGATTGGTGATTCGAATCATGCACCAAAGAAAGGAATGGCTTTGCCCTTCCAACCCCTTTCGCTTGCGTTTAACCATGTGAACTACTTCGTGGATATGCCTTCTGTAAGTTATTCATTTTAGACATTTTATTCCAAATGCTTTACATACTCATTTTGATCAACAAATATACTTCTATCGATTACTAATTCCAGGAAATGAAGACTCATGGAGTTGAGGAAGATCGCCTTCAACTGTTACGAGATGTATGTGGTGCTTTTAGACCCGGAATATTGACAGCCCTTGTAGGTGTTAGTGGTGCTGGAAAGACAACTCTTATGGACGTCTTGGCAGGTAGAAAGACTGGTGGATATATCGAAGGGACCATTAACATATCTGGTTATCCAAAGAAGCAAGAAACATTTGCTCGTGTCAGCGGTTATTGTGAACAAAATGACATCCATTCCCCACATGTTACTGTCTATGAATCTCTCCTGTATTCAGCCTGGCTCCGTCTTGCTTCTGATGTAAATACACAAACACGAAAGGTATGTTGCACTGGAATCTTTCCTTTCTTCTTGAAATCCTATTTTCAATCTTCTCGATTACCAAAAGTTTCTTCCTAATGGTGATACAGATGTTTGTTGAAGAAGTCATGGCTTTGGTTGAGCTTAATCCACTAAGGGATTCTCTTGTTGGCCTCCCGGGAATAGATGGTCTTTCAACAGAACAAAGGAAGAGACTAACCATAGCTGTGGAGCTGGTTGTTAATCCCTCTATCATTTTTATGGATGAACCGACATCTGGTCTCGATGCCAGGGCTGCTGCTATCGTCATGCGTACTGTGAGAAACACGGTGGACACAGGCAGAACTGTTGTCTGCACAATTCACCAGCCAAGCATAGATATTTTTGAAGCTTTCGACGAGTTACTTCTGATGAAACGTGGAGGGCAAGTCATTTATGGTGGACCCCTCGGCCGCCATTCTCACAAGCTTGTAGAGCATTTTGAAGTGAGTTTTCCTTTCAGTTCTTATTTCTTGTACGTCTTTCACTAGTGATTTTAGAGAAGTCGTTTCCGCACATGCATTTTCTCTCTTGCACACCCCTGTTTATTTGTAGTCTTTACACTGAGAAAATCAAAGGAGAATCAAGTGACAGAAATAAACGAGGTGTGCAGAAGAAGAAGAATATACATGTGTCGAAGTCATTTCCTGTGATTTTAATGCAGTCTCGACTCGTAAAATTAACCTTCTACAGGCCATCCATGGTGTGACCAAGATCAAGGATGGTTGTAATCCTGCTACATGGATGCTGGAGGTCACTGCTCCTGCCGTTGAGACTCAACTTGATGTGGACTTTGCAGACATTTACACAAACTCCTTGCTTTACAAGTAAGTGTCGTAATATCTTTCTCGATCTATGATTTCTAGTTTTAAGATTCTCACTCTTCCTCTTGATGTTCTTTTAGAAGGAACCAGGAGCTTATAAAAGAGCTTAGCACACCGGCTCCCGGGTCCAAAGATCTCTACTTTCCAACCAAATACTCCCAACCTTTCTCTATTCAGTGCAAAGCTTGTTTCTGGAAAATGTATTGGTCTTATTGGAGAAACTCTCAGTACAATGCCATCCGATTCTTCATAACCATTGTCATCGGTGTCTTATTCGGTATTATCTTCTGGCAGAAGGGACAGCAGACGTAAGATCTGGTTTTTTAACTGCATAATTGACGAAATCATGTTATTAGCATCTCTGTTTAATATAAATGAAAGTTTTCTTGTAACAGAACCCAACAACAAGATCTGATGAACCTTTTGGGAGCCTTGTTTGCTGCTGTGCTTTTCCTTGGAGCCACGAATGCTTCTGCGGTCCAATCTGTTGTTGCCATTGAAAGAACAGTTTTCTACCGCGAAAGAGCTGCCGGGATGTATTCTGAACTGCCTTATGCATTTTCTCAGGTAATAAATAAAATTGACGAATTGCTTAAAGACCTTGTTGCACCATCATATTACTTAACTGACAAGTTATCTTCTTTTTTTGCAGGTGGCTATAGAGACAATCTATGTTGCAATCCAAACATTCATATATACACTTCTCCTCTACTCCATGATTGGATTCGAGTGGAAAATCGGCAAATTCTTGTGGTTTTACTACTATATCTTAATGTGCTTCATCTACTTCACCATGTACGGCATGATGGTCGTTGCACTGACTCCAGGCCATCAGATTGCTGCCATTGTCATGTCCTTCTTCCTCATTTTCTGGAACTTGTTTTCCGGCTTCCTCATTCCAAGACCGGTACGTGATATCAAAATTAAGGGCCTATTCGGGATTGCTTCTGGGATGGCTGAAACGCCTACCATAGAAGCGGTTTATGGAGAAACGTCTGCCATATTTATGACAAAATCTTTTATAAGTAAAATTGCTTTTTGCGAAATCAATCCCAAAATAACCCTAAATACGCGATCGATGCTCATTGCTTCCGTTTAACCACACTATATGAAAGTCCATAGTTTCAAAAATCCACATTAACTTTGAATGTCTATCTGTGTTGCAGCAAATACCAATCTGGTGGAGGTGGTACTACTGGGCTTCCCCTGTGGCCTGGACACTTTATGGCATTGTGATGTCCCAAATGGGTGACAAGAATGCTGACATTGTCCTCCCTGGATATGGCACCGTGCCATTGAAGATGTTCCTCAAAGATGCCTTCGGTTTTGATTATGATTTCCTTCCCGCAGTCGCCGCCGCACACGTCGGCTGGGTTCTCCTTTTCTGCTTTGTGTTTGCCTATGGCATCAAGTTCCTCAACTTCCAAAGGAGATAAGGAAAGAACCAACTTTACATACTACTGCAAATCGACTCAGAGAGTCTTGGAGAGTGTTAAGATTAGCATTTTGTAAGTAATGGAGGAAAACAAACCAAAACTGTTTTCCCTTTTTCCCCTACTTATCTTGTGTATTATTGTATTCTTTTGTAAGAGTGTTGCTTTTGTACTAAAAACATAGCTGAAGCTGAGTGTCTGATATTAAATAATGTCGTATAACTAATTCACGTGTTATAATTGTCAGAAAACTAGGAAGCTCACTGGTCTTAGGGAATTAAAATGATATAAATTGGAAGGAATTTGAAAAGTTGGATTTTTATTACAAACATTAAAATCCGGTTTTAGAAGTTTAAACGAACTCAGATGACTAAATTTTATTATGTATTATAGCAAAGCAGCAAGTTTGAACTGGGACGTCGCGTTCTTTTCAGAGAGGGAGCCCAAAGCAGAGCTCGAACGCCAAATCTGTAAATTCATGTTGCATCCTTTTGTCTTCCTTCATCCACTCAGCTATTTGATATACATCAATCACGTCAAACAGTACTATCAATTCACTATTCATGACTAATGTATTTGAATGACAAGATGATATTATTTTATGGCTTACTTGTATAACATGTCATGTGAAGTTACTGTTACATATATAGTTTTCTTTGTAGCAAGCAATTAGACTTGTGTATCTTTTCGACTCTTTCTATGACTTACTTGTATAACTATCAAAGTATACGACCCTACAACTATGTCACGTGAAACGTTATATATAAGCTCTCTTTGTAGCAAGTAACTAGACTTCACGTGTATCTTTTTTACTCTTCCGATTATATTATTTTATGGCTTACTTGTATAACTGTCAAAGTATACAACCCTACAACTTGTGCCAATAACGAAATAACGTTCCTTGTATCATATTTATTGACTTTACAACTTGATTTGTGAATAATGCAGTCATGAACAAATAAATCTTCCAGGGTGACAAGTCAAATTAGGATTATCAATTCACGTCTAATATGTGTTTAAAATATCAGTATCAGACCATCTCCAACCCTGAGCTAAAAGCCAAATTACCCCCCCAAACACTCTCCAACTCATGCTAAAATTTTAGGCTAAATGCCAAATGTTATTTCTGGGCCAAATACCCCCCAGCTTTCCCCCCGGGCTAAATGCGAAATGTTTATCGGAATTTAAATTTTTTTAGATTAAAATGTTCATAAAATTAATTTATAATAATCTACATATTTATTTTTTTTAAAAAAATTGATTTAAGAAAAAAATTTAGGCTAATTTCATTCTTTAATAATTCCGGGCTAAAATTTTAGGGTAGAAGGGTTTGAGCAGAAAAGATGTTTCTTGGCTAAAAGCTAAATTTTCCGGACTAAAAAATTTGGCTTTTAGCCCAAGGGTTGGAGATGGACCGTATTGAATATATTTTAAACACTGCATCACACCGTAATAGTCGCACCAAAAAGTTTCAAAACCGCCGGTAAAATGACAGCCACTAAACACCACCACCTATATAATCCCTATTTCTCAAATTTCAACCTCCCCAGATCTCCCAGCGCAACCACCATCAGCCTCAAAGACTCAAACTTACCACACAAATCTGTACACAAATTCAATGTCAGACCCAAAAGCAAAACCCAGAATAGTGTGCTGCATCGGCGACACCCATGGCTTCCACACCAAGCTCCAAAACCTCTGGTCCAATCTCCAATCCGCCATCGACCCATCAGATTTCTCCACCGCCCTCATCATTTTCCTCGGCGATTACTGCGACCGCGGCCCGGACACCAAAAAAGTCATCGACTTTCTCGTCTCCCTGCCCTCCAGGTACCCGAATCAGAAGCACGTCTTCCTCACCGGCAACCACGACCTGGCCTTCGCCGCCTTCGTGGGCGTCCTGCCGCCGCCTCCCGACGGGTCGGAGTTTTCCGAGGGGTGGAAGGAGTATGCGGATAGCGAGGATAGAGAAGGGTGGTTTAAGGGAGATGGGTACGAGAGGATGCACTTGCAGGGGAGGAGATGGGGTGGGAAGATCAAGGCTAAGTTTAATGCGGCCAAAGGGACAGAGTACAAAGGGTCAATTTATGATGCTGGGCCCACATTTGAATCCTATGGGGTCCCACATGGTTCTGCTGGTATGTGTTTCGAGTTTTTCTGGATGTGAGATTCATGGGTTTTTTGTTTGGTGATTTGGGTTTCGTTTGTTTTGGTTTGTTTGATCGGATTCTCTGTTTGTTGATTTGATCCATTTGATGCCAATTGATGTTTCTGTTAATTGTTAAGTTGTTTTGTCCGTTGGGACTGTTTATGTAGGAAAGACTTCTGCTCAAAAGAGCTTCTGATAGAAGTGATTTTATGATAACATATCAAAGCTTTTATTAAAAAAAAATACTTATGGAAAAGCAGTAAGCACTTGAAATTGCTTCAGCGCCTAGCAGCTGCCTCTCCAGAAAACTCTTCATCTCAGAATCGCTTCAAATTTTTTTCTCTCAAAACGTAGACAGAAAAACTTTTGGTTGTCGGAATGCACCCTTCCACAAGCAATCCAAAAGAGGCCTAAAAATTGTATGCATTCCAGTTCTGTTCACTAGCTATTGACAAATGCTAAACTTTGTTAAGTTGTGGTAGTACCATTGTGTTATTGACTTATTAGTATTCGAAAACGTAGATTAGGGCAGTTTGCTAGGGCAATGTTCCCGCCCCTTGCATCCAAATGTGAATCCTCCTTCCCGTAGGTTAGAATAGTTTAGAATATGGTCTTGTCAATAAAGAACTTGTTAGTACTTGGTGATTTGGTGACTTAGTGTCATATATTTACAATCCAGCTGTCTATCAGACTGGTTTGTGTGCTTTATTTGTAAATTCAATGCTGTGGCTTTGTTATGTAGTTTTGTGTGTTGAAAGAATGATTGTTATGGGCAGATTTGGTTAAGGCAGTTCCTGATGAACACAAGAAGTTTCTTGCTGATATGGTTTGGGTCCATGAAGAGGTGAGGCCTGTTCTATTTGCTATCTTTTTTTTCAATGAACACTAGAGTCGTTGTGTAAGATACTAAAATGTGAGAAAAAACCTTAAAATTTCAATTGGTTCACTTTCCGATTCTTTTTGTGTGTCATGGAGCAGAATGCAGTAGTCGAGAACTGTAGGACCAAATGCTGAACTTAGTCGGTCTTGATGATGTGCATTTTTTCCAGGATGATGTCTGCATAGAGACTGCGGATGGAATCAAACACTGTAGATTGATTGCTGTCCATGCTGGTTTAGAGAAAGATAAAGATGTCAAACAGCAGTTGGCGTTTTTGCGAGCCAGAGACACCCGGGTGCCTAAGATACAGGCTCTGAGTGGGAGGAAGAATGTATGGGATATACCAAAGGTAGTGGCTTTCTACCTCTTAATATCAGCAATCCTTTTTACTTACGTTCGCTGTTTATTGTCTGATGATTTTTGTATTTCCTACGTTCGTTAGTTCTTGATAAAGATTTTATCTTTTGTGGGTTAACTGAGATATGATATACAACCTCATACAATAAAATGCAACTGAAATCAATAGATATCGGTGTTTTGGTCCTGATAGGAACTGACAGAGAAACCAACTGTTGTCGTAAGCGGTCATCACGGGAAACTTAACATTGAAGGCCTCAGACTGATCATCGATGAAGGCGGTGGTATGGCGGAAAGACCAGTGGCTGCAGTTGTGCTCCCCTCTATGAAAATAGTCCGGGATACAGATGCGTTGACCAACTAGAAACTGTGTTACCATTGATAAGCATAGGTTTATAGCTGTTACTATCCGTGCGCAAGTTTGTAAACTAGAAACTATGTTATTTAACGGTTGAATGGCGCTCAAGAATTCAAGGAAACGTAATTCAGTTAAAAGACAATGGCAACGCATATCATACATGAATTTACAATTGAATGACTCATTGTCAATTTGGCGCTTCAATTATCTGACGATCGACGGATGAAGAAGGTATATTCCATTTTGTGAGGATCATTCACTTGCGGTCCATTTTTTAAGGTTAACTGAAAACAAAGGTCATGACTCATGAGAGTGACTTTTGTTAGAGAGAGAATGATAGGAGAGGGAATGAGACACACACAGAGTCACAGATAGGCTATAAATGACTGGACTAATCACTTTTATTAAAAAATTCAATCAAAACTAGTTAAATTATAATTTCACGGAATTGTTATTGGCATTCTAAAAATCTCATTATATATTTCAAATTTTCTATACTTGGAAAGAAAAATATACTTGTGAGGAGTATAGAATGAGATTTTTGGAGTGCCAACAACACTTCCCTAATTATAAGGTGGTTTAAATTCGTCTTTGGCGAGAATTGAATATAATACCTCACTTATCACGAGGTGACCTAGTAATTGAAGACGAATTTCAAGTCCGTATTTCACACAGCATGTTCTGAGTTCGATTCTTGATTAATAGTCTTTATGAATCTTTCCGATTCCTGAAAAGGTGAACTATCGTGACGAAACTATCAACTAATCACTTTTATAAAATATTCAATCAAAACTACTTAAATTTTTATCAAAATTCCAGAAGGAAATACAAAAATTCATTTGATTCCAATAAGAATGTAACCTATGTGAAAATAACAAGAAATGGCAACAAACGGGCAAACAAAATCTCAAAAATATCCCTTCTCTCCCCCCACAGCCTTTCGTTCCTCATCCTCCTCCAAGGATTTGTATCCTCTCCTGAGCCAATGGAGATGATCCTCCTGACCAATCATTGTGGGCCGTTGGATGAAAATCCAACGGTTCTAATTATTATAACTTTAAAATGATCTCATGTTTGTAACCGTTGGAGTTTTATCCAACGGCCCACAATGATTGGTCAAGAGGATCCTCTCCATTGGCTCAGGAGAGGATCCAAATCCCGCCTCCAACATACCCCCCATTATTTTATTGTTTAATTTTTAGATTACCAAATATATATACTAAATAAATAGTTATAGTTCTCAAAAAAACAAAAAAATATATATATATACACACACACACTAAATAAATAAATAAAAGTCGAAATTCCATGGACGATCGAAAATTTAGAGGAGAAGCAGACTGGGTCCCACCAACACATCCCCATGCAACTCTCAACTGTACACGTGGCATCCAGCGGTATTCAACAAAATACTTGGTTACTCTCTCACTCCTCCCTCTCTCTCTCCCCCCGATTTCTCTGTTGCATCACTCACTCACTCACTCACTCAACGTTTCTCCCGGGAGGCGAGTTTCGAAACTCCGCAAAACGAAACGGCTGCTGCTGCTGCTTCGAGATCGATCGATCCTTCTCGCGCGCTTCGGTCGATCTGATAACGAAAGGAGGAAGAAGAAATGGTCTCGACTCTCTCGGGGATTCGCTTCCCTCTCCTACCTTCCGCCTACACCTCGCATTCCAGCTTCAATGGCGATCGGAGGACCTCCGGCCTCTCTCTCTTCCTCTCCAACACCTCCTCCTCTCGTATTCCCTCTCTCTCCGTTTCTTTTTTCGTTTCGAAAAAATTGATATTCGAGTTCGATTTCTCTGTTTCAATCGGCTGCTTCGATTTTCTGTTTATTTTTCAGTAATTAATTATTATTTTTTTGTTATATAATTAGTATTATTATTGTTTTTTAATTTTAGTTTTTGAAGTTATGCGTAGATTGATTGATTGTTAGTGGTCACCCTCGTAGAGATGGAGCTTACTTGGATATGCTGTGAGCTTTTTTGGAAGCTTGGAACAGTAATGGAGACTTATGCTTTTTTGAAGAGGACAAAAAAGCATATGGATTTCGATTACGGATTATATGGACGTAATGCCTATGCTTTTTTTGTGTCCGATAGCAATTTTGAATTTAATTCTTGTTGGAAAGAATTAAAATTTTAGAAAAAAGGCATTGTTTTAGTCGATTTTGTGCTTAAGAGATGAATTTATTAGCTTAAAAATGATTTCTTTTATTATTATTTCATACTTTTTATTCGATGTTTGTGGTGTGTGTGTGTGTTAAGCTAAATTGATGCGCGTTTGCAGGGAAGATCTTTGTTGGAAAGCCTTCGTATGATTCTAATTTGCCATCTTTAGCGGTTGCTGCATCGAAGAAAATGCTTGTTCCTGACAGCCAGAGTGATGGCTCTTCGTCTTTGAAGAAGGAGCAGTCGGGAGCTGCAAGTACAGTTCCAGAGGATCCTCAGGTTTATGATACCCATCTATATGCATACCAGTTATGTTCTGTGGTATCAATTAAAATATTATGCTTTCAATTCAAAGGTTTTATTGGGTGTGCAGAATGCCGTAGCTTAGTCAATTTCCTTGTGACATCTTGGAGGATCCCGCATAACATATTGTTGTACTGTGTATGTATAATTTTTGTTTAGGTGATTCAGGACGTAGATAATGTAGCAAAGGAAGATGAAGAGAAGCTTGAGGATGCCCCTTCATTAGTTGTGGCCAATGTTGATGACGCTGAAGCCAAGGTTGAGGACACACCTCGTCCCTTAGAAGTGAAAGCAAGTACTGCTACAAACAAAGCAACAGGAAAGACAATTCCACTGCCTGGCAATGGGCAAAAGATATATGAAATAGATTCACTTTTGGTGGGTCACCGTGATCACCTTGATTACCGGTAGGATGCCCCTTCCTATTTAGTTTATGATTATAATACATATACAACATGAATGGATGATGGCCTAAATTTGAAAAAAGAGTAAATAAATTGATTAACAGCAATGTCGCTACCCCTTTCAAGCAAAAGGGTACATGGCAGCTAGCTCGTTAGTGTAACAAGTGCAAGATTATTTTTGCTCCTTTAGTGCACTGAATTATGTTTCTTTCTTTTTCTTATTTCCGGTTACAAATCCTTCATGCTTTGCTTTATGTCCAAATTAGGTTCATAAGGCTTTAAGTAATTTTGTTTTACTATGGTCAGTTATGGACAATACAAAAGGCTGCGTGAGGAGATTGACAAGTACGAATGTGGTTTAGAGGTGTTTTCTCGTGGCTATGAGAAGTTTGGCTTCACACGCAGGTATTACTTTTGGCTTTATCTTCTGGAGTCCACGTATTTTCCATGTTTTTTGAGTAGTTTACAACATTGAATACGTACCACATATTTAGTTGTTTTTTATTTTGATATGGAATAGAAATTAATAGGTAAATATGCTAATAGGGCGTCGATGTATAAGGTCAGATAGATCATAGGGCAGACGAGGGAAAATTTTTGCCTTTGACTGTTTTGAACTGCATACTGGCGTTATATTAAATAGTGTTATGATTAGCGATTTCATGCTCTCATCCACCTTATAGTGGCAGTGCCCTTTATCACCTTCTTAGCTAATTATTGTCCTTGTTTACATCTTTGTATTTATTCTGTGGGTAATATTTTTTGTTATTTTTTATTTTAGGGTTCCTTTTTCAATTTCCCATAGTAATTTCCGTAGTTTTTGGTTTAAAACTAAATTATAATTTGTCAAATCTTTAATGCTGATTATTATCTCTACTGGTTTTTCAGTGCCGAAGGTATCACTTATAGGGAGTGGGCACCTGGAGCAAAGGTTTGTTTTCCTTGTCTGGTGTTTTAAGAATTTTACTTTTTGCAGTTAGTTACTCTCTGTATAAGGGTGACTTATTGAGACCAACAATCATAGACACGATGTGCTTACTAAGATCCTTTCCTCTTATTTTGTTGTGAGGAGTATGTTGTCATTTGATGGAAGGTTTTATTTGACCAGTTTAGGTACCTTAATAAGGTTTAATCTCATGGTTGCCGTTTCTTGTTGTCCTTTTCAGTCAGCATCACTGATTGGAGATTTCAACAATTGGAACACGAATGCAGATGTGATGACTCAGGTATGTTTTTGGAACTGTAGCAGTGGGATTTCCAAGATAGTGGACAAATGAATTACATCAAGCCACATGATTAATATTTTTTGTACAACAACATTGTTCATGTACCATATGTGAACAGAATGACTTTGGAGTCTGGGAGATCTTTTTGCCAAACAATGCAGATGGCTCACCTGCAATTCCCCATGGTTCTCGAGTGAAGGTAATATTTGCTGTGGATAATTGTATGTCTGGTTTTGCTGCTCTTTCTCTATTATTGTAATGCTTCATAATCCAGCGAATAAAAAGAGGACTTATTTTCATCTAAGTAATCCTTAACTAATTTGTCTGTTGACTTGTCTGTAGTGATAATTTCAAAAAAGAGCTTGGATATACACTTTTTTAATTTGTTCTCTTCTAGAAATTTATGTGGAGAATGAACAATAGTTTCAAGGCATACTACAATTGCAAGTTTTGTCCATCTCATGTTATTGCCATAAGATAAATTTGTGTAGTTAATTCAGTATGTTATGTGAAATCGCAGGTCCGTATGGATACTTCTTCAGGCATCAAAGACTCGATTCCTGCTTGGATCAAGTTTTCCATACAGGCTCCAGGTGAAATCCCATACAATGGCATATACTATGATCCACCAGAAGAGGTATGTTCTTCGGAAAAAAAATCAGTTATGCTTGATACTGGTAGGGATGCCGGGGCTCTGGGTAGAAGAAAGGCTGCAGTAAGGTAGAAATTAAACCATAGGATTGAATCAAAATTGAGCAAATGTTTGTGATATTGGAGAGGGAATGATTCCCAAGTCATTAATGATTCTTAGGATTCTTATACTGGTTCTTTGATTTATCATAGGTTTCAGTTGGGAATCATTCCCTCTCCAACATCACTTCATTAATTTTATGAAATAGTTAAGACAGTAAATAGGTTAGTCTGCTTCATTTACATGTTCATGTTTCCTATTGTTGTTCAACTCTTCAATGGGTTAATGATACTCGCATGCACTTCTTTTCAGGAAAAGTATGTATTTCAACATTCTCAGCCGAGTAGACCAAAATCACTTCGCATTTATGAGGCACATGTTGGAATGAGTAGCACGGTGTGCATCGTAACCCTTCTAGCTTATTCAGCTAATTATTATGTTCTTGCACATTAATTTTTAATTCTTCTTTTTGATAAGCCTCACCTTAGGTGTGCTGTAGATCAGTAGGATCTTATTTTTAGAATCTGCTTTTAAAGTTCTTTATTTTAGTGCAGGTGGTCATAACTTAAGATCCTTGAGTTGGGAGTTCAGTTTGGCATGCACCTCACAAATGAATGCTCTAGTTGTGGCCGAAATTTTATGACCCATGTTTTAACATGTTAGACAAGAATAGTATAGATGATTCGGAAACATCTTCTTTTTATATCTGTCATCAATAGTTCTAACAGCATCAACGGCATTTTTTTTGTATTTAAATCTATCCACATGAAATCATCCAAAGTTCAAGGGGATTACTGTGCCACAGAGCTGTCTTAGATCTCTTCTTCCTTTTGGTTTCTTATCACTTGTTAAATTTTATTCCCTCACAGTACCATTAACTTTTGAGTTGCAGGAGCCCAAAATTAACACGTATGCTGAATTCAGAGATGATGTGCTTCCACGCATTAAAAAACTTGGTTACAATGCTGTTCAACTCATGGCTATTCAAGAGCACTCCTACTATGCTAGCTTTGGGTATTGTCCTTTTAACATATGCTCCAACTGTTTGTACTCCATTTTATCTTTTGGGAAAATATATTTCTGTTGAAACAAATGGAATTTCCTGTGAGCGGTTGATGTTTTCTAAAAATAAAATTGAAATTTTTTCTGTTTGTGGTGCAGGTACCATGTCACCAATTTTTTTGCTCCTAGCAGCCGCTGTGGAACCCCTGACGATCTGAAGTCTCTAATAGATAAAGCTCATGAGCTTGGTCTGCTCGTACTCATGGATATTGTTCACAGGTAATAACTAATTGTTCGCAGCAGATAGGACTTAGGTTCCTGGACACATCCATGGGTTAATCATATTCAACATTTTTCACATGCTTAGCAGAAATACTGATTAAGTTTCCATAAATTTCTTTTTATACTTATTGTACTAACTTTAGTCTGTTTGATGTATTACTCCACCTATTTGTATTGGGATTGACGATGTCAAATTCTTTTTTCACTCTATCCTATTCAAATATTTTGCATGAATCATACTTCTAGACCGAATATTACTTGTTAATTACTATGAACTTATTTGTCTAAATATCTAACTGCTAAATATGTAACACTACAGCCATGCATCAAATAACACATTGGATGGTTTGAACATGTTTGATGGAACCGATAGTCATTACTTCCACTCTGGGTCTCGAGGATATCATTGGATGTGGGATTCCCGCTTGTTTAATTATGGAAGCTGGGAGGTATGTGCTTTTGTGCATTCTTTTCTTTAAATAGTGCACTGTGAGAGATTTGGCCTTAATCTTTTGCTTTATCCTATGTTTATGAGGTACTGATTTTAACTTTTCATGTAGGTTTTGAGGTATCTTCTCTCCAATGCAAGGTGGTGGCTGGAAGAATACAAGTTCGATGGGTTCAGATTTGATGGTGTGACTTCAATGATGTACACTCACCATGGATTGGAGGTACCATTTTAGATTTTACTTTGTCTTCTACTATGGGTATCTGAATGACTCATATGCTATTCAATCTTAAGTTTCACTGAAATAGTAAATGTTATGTGTACGTTTTGTTTTGGTTATGTTTCATTTTATTTGCCTTTAAGGTCCTACAATTTTTTATGGAAAACTTCCTTGCTTATCTATCCTCAGCATATTTGACCCAAAAAAATCTATTGTCAGCATAGTTTTTCGTTGATTCTGATGTCCAATATCAGTTTCAGTATTCCCATTGGTACCTCTGTTGCTACATATGCTACTACAATTCGAGTTTACTTTCAAATATCCAATGACAGGTTCTTATATTTGTTTATTGGTTGGGCTTGCTTTAGGTAGCATTCACTGGAAATTACCGTGAGTACTTTGGGTTAGCAACCGATGTAGATGCTGTTACTTACCTGATGCTGGTTAACGATTTGATTCATGGGCTCTACCCTGAAGCTGTTACCATTGGTGAAGATGTATGTTGTCTATTCCCTTTCATAAGTAAAGTTGAGCATCCTTTGTTGCAGTTATCTCCCAAGTAATGAATTTAGATTTCATAGTGGACTGAACTGAAATAAACTGTTTACAAGGTTTGGTAACTTGAAATAAGAAGAATAAAATATTACCACTGTTATATAAGTTCTACATTTTTTTTAGTTTTTTTTTTTTTACTATTTTAATTTTTCTCTCATCCACTTTCCCCCAATCCTTAAGACATGGAAGTTCATGTAGTTTTACAACTATTTCTATTCAGATGAGTATTTAATTCAGCTTGTTTTGAGTTGATAACATTTCAATGTTTCTCATTAGAAATGAAAATACAGCCAGGTTTGAGTTTCAATCAAATTGACCTGTCGAGTTTGAGGAAGGTTTTATAGAGGAGCTCATTGTTATATTTAGATTTTAGAAACAATAGCCATAAATATTTTGAGCTTTGAATCATCACTCATTAGCTGATTTAAGAAGTCAAATCTGTTTTTCCTGTTCAATTGGTTTAAAATATGATGAAGATGCTACTTTTATAGGCTGTTATACTGGTTATGCATATTTCTACCTTTACAGGTTAGTGGAATGCCAACATTCTGTGTTCCTGTTGAAGATGGTGGTGTTGGATTTGATTATCGCCTGCATATGGCTATTGCTGATAAATGGATTGAGCTCCTCCAGTAAGTTGCAATACAAAAGCATATCTGCTCCATTTTTAAAGTTAGAAAGTCTTTTATCTCTGATGTAGGTGGCATTTGTGAAAAAAAACTAATCAGCTTTGGTTGACATTGTCGCATGAAATTTGATGTAGGAAAATGGATGAAGAGTGGCAAATGGGTGATATTGTTTTCACACTCACCAACAGAAGGTGGGGGGAGAATTGTGTTGCTTATGCCGAAAGTCATGACCAAGCTCTTGTTGGTGACAAAACAATTGCATTTTGGCTGATGGACAAGGTTATACAAGTTTTCGTTGCATTTTGCATATCTCGTAACTTGAAGGGTGTGTATACTTTGGTTTCTTGTATTAGAATTATTTGTCTAATATTCTATGCTTCTCTCAGGATATGTATGATTTCATGGCTCTGGATAGACCATCAACTCCCCTTATAGATCGTGGAATAGCATTACATAAAATGATTAGGCTTATTACTATGGGATTAGGCGGAGAAGGATATCTGAATTTCATGGGAAATGAATTTGGACATCCTGGTAAGATTAGGCCAAAATGTGATATTGTACATCATCATTCTGTCGAGCTGCCATTCATTTTTATATTTGTGTTTATTTTTCTCTTCAGAGTGGATTGATTTTCCAAGAGGCGTTCAACATCTTCCAAATGGAAAAATAGTCCCTGGGAACAATAACAGTTTTGACAAATGCCGACGTAGATTTGATCTTGTAAGTTCTTACTATCCATGAAGCATGCCTGTTAGTTTATATCACTTTTGTGCATCAACATTTTGGTAATTATGTAACAAGAATTTTTGTTTAGTTCAGATGGTGGCTAATTGAAGCAATGCATGATTCCTAAGAGATTTTTCAGTTGTGCTGAAAAACTGAAGAGCATGATGACATAATACAATTAAATGCTACTTGTAAAGGCAGTAGAAAATTACTAACCGAGGTCAAGTTGATTGGTAACCTAATAGCGTACTCGCGATACATACATCAAGATATATTGATCTTGACAGTGCTACTACTAGCAAATTACTAAACTATAGAATCTCTCTGTTGAGCAATCCCTTTTATGTTGCACATGAAATTCTTGAAGTACTATCTCCTTGTCGAACTTTGCATATCCATTTCCATATTCCTGGTTCTTTTAAGGGTATATTGGCCTTACAGAAAATAAATTGTGCATAACCTTTGTCGCTTCTGATTACATCGTATGTTTTCTGAATTGTTGATTATGCTTGACCAGGGGGATGCAGAGTGTCTAAGATATCATGGAATGCAAGAATTTGATCGAGCGATGCAACATCTTGAAGAAACCTATGGTGTAAGTTTAGTCAAACGCGTACATGTGCTTAATTACTTAGGGCATGGGTTGTGCCATATCTGTTAGATTATAGTATGAAAATTTGGTCAACTGCTGATGCAGTTCATGACTTCTGAGCATCAATACATATCACACAAGGATGAAGGAGACAAAATTATCGTCTTTGAAAGAGGAGACCTGGTTTTTGTCTTCAATTTTCATTGGAGTAACAGCTATTCAGACTACCGAGTTGGATGCTTAAAGCCAGGAAAGTACAAGGTATTTCCTCTGAAAATTTCTATGAAGCCCTCATATAGCCTAATATACTATCTTTCCGCGCTTTCGCATTTTCTTTCTAGAATTGATCTTTATTGGTTAAGTGCATGTCATAGAACTCATCTTCGCTTATTCTTTTCATATGATAACGCTGTGTTTCTTCTTCCAGATTGTCTTGGATTCAGATGAAAAGTTATTCGGAGGCTTCGATAGGATTGATCACAGTGCTGAGTACTTCACTACTGTAAGAAAACTTCCTTTGGATCTTCTCCAGTGCTATCATGTGTAGACTTCGGGTGAGTACTTCCCGGCTGTAAAATATTACTAACCCTCATTGTGATCTGCAGGATGGGTGGTTCGATGAGCGGCCTCATTCTTTCCTACTGTATGCACCTTGTAGAACAGCCGTGGTCTACGCCTTCGTAGAGGGACCTAAAAAGGCTGATATCCGACTCTAATTCAGTTCCGGTGCTCAAAATGTCTACATCCTCCCGCACTCCTAAAACCAGACGCGCTGTACATTAGCTAATAAAAGTGCCGTCAATGTGGAATTCCGCTGCCGCCTTCGGCAGTTATGCTACGCCAAAGTCGGAAGAACGAGGTTAACAAAGTAAAACCAGAACTTGAAACTGCTAAGGTGAGAGAATTTAGGCAGATGTTCAGGAGACCAGTGTCTATCATAGGCCTATGAGAAAGTAGACATACATGGCAGTTTGTTTTCCAAGCTAGAGATTTTCTAATGTACAGATGGAGCATGTAGCTGATCGTGGTGTTACATAAGTTGGCAAACATTTGGGCTCGCCGAGTTTTGTTACCGAAAATACGATGAGTCCTTCGTGCTTGGATGGTGGTTGTTTCTTTAAAACGATGTAAGAAAAGAATTTAAACTTGAGCGCACGAGAGCGAAACTATGTCTTGACCAACTGGTCTAGCTCACAAAGGAGAATCACCTTAACTTGAAAAGTGAATTGCAATTGCACATCTACGAGATAATGAGTGTTAAATTTGTTTCGGTTAAAACATACACAGAACTCGTCCAGTTAAAGTAAAATAATGAGAGCGATTTACACAAGCAACTATAAGAAGCTTGCCGGAACTGTCTGATACGGATGATAAGTCAAGTGCTGATGAAGCTAGCTTCGGAGGCAGAGGCGCGGGGCAACCGATGTAAGACGCTGGTCGGCGACGAATTGGAGTTGGAAGAGGACCGCAGGGCTTCTGCAAGTGGTCCTCCCATGGAAGCCATTTGGTTTGTTGCCCACCCGGCTGGCCAATTCAAATGTGGTTGCCCACGCTCAGCATGGCTGTCCTGGTGGCCTGGCTCGACCCCATTGCCAGTAGACAATTTCAACGACACATCCGATGAGGTGGTACCACGTATCGAAATGGAGAGGCTGGTGGCCGAGTTCATTGAGCTAGCATTGCTTCTTGCATTGTCGAGTTCTTGAAGCTTCCCCGGCCAGTCATCAAAAAAGGGCCTCAACACATGGCTGTCGGATTTTGCACTAGCGTAGACCTCACTGCGGGGCTCGAAAAGGCTCATATTCTCAGGTTTGGCCTCTGAAGAACTACAGTTGACATGAAACACTAGCAATTACGGGCAAGAAATCAAAGTAAAAAAAAGTTTTAGATCGTATAAATAGAGCATCATGTACTTTTAGGGGCCCATGAGATTCCAAAATTAAACTACCTACTTTATTAGCGTGCCCTCTCGTCAATGTTAGCGAGAAACACTTAAAAAGCACACAAAAGGAAACAAAACCCGCCACCACCTATTGTGCAATGACGATTAGTGTGTTTTATTTTTCTTGTGTGCTTGATTCTTGAAGTGTTTCATACCAACATTAGCCGTTGTCACTTGTCGAGGACTACATTAATTTAATTCGACAAGTGACATCGGTTAATGTTAGTGACATTAATTTAGTTCAAATTGAATTAAACCCAAAAATAATAGCCTTGGTGGTGGTGTTTACTACCTTTGGTTGAGATGAAGAAGATCAATCGAAGGGGATGATGAAGACCCAGAAAGAGCGAAATGGGTCCCACTAGCGGATGTATTGGTGATGGTGGTAGCATTATCAAGACTAGTGCCACTCCCTCCGCCACCAGCGGTAGTGGTGGCGGCGGTGGTTGTGGTGGCAACTTCCACAGGCTTTCTTGAACGGTTTCTGCCACGGTGCACATGGCGCTCACAGTACTTCTGACCTGCAACCACATCTCTCGAGCACCGCCATTTCTTCCCATCTGTCCTCCTGCACCTCGTTGGCTCCGGATCCATGGCAGCTCTTCCCCAATAACCTGATTGCAACACTGAAAGATGATACACATTATGATTTTTCATTGATCTTCATGCTCAACTCACTCAAATCTCAGCAAACCTGGGCTTAGCAAGTTGACTAGAGCAAGTTATGTATCCAAGTTCAAATCTTCCTCCCCGTAATTTAGATTAGATTAGAATATTAATCCACTAAATGGGCATTGTTTTCTTTGAAAAAACGATATTCTAAACTACTCTAATTTATGAAAGGAGATTCGAGGTTAGGGGGCAAGAGACGAGCACGCTACTCTAACTAACTAACCTAACCCGCGTTTGCAAATCAAATTGGCATTTTAAATGGATTCTTATTTGTGACAAATCTGAATAATAATATGTGGTTTAATTAAAGTTTGGAGTTAAAAGTACACTTACAAGCAGGTTGAAGGTGAGGGAACTGTTGGAGAGGGTGGTGGAGGAAATAAGGAGCAGAATGGAGGCTTTTCCTGATTGGCTGAAGAAGCTCCGGAGGAACAGCCGCACCGGCCACCATGTACCTGAATATCAAAGCCTGCAGCTCCAGCTCCTGCCACTGTGACAAGCTGAAATAGCTTCCCATTTCTACTACAGAAAACAATAATTAAATTAAAAGATTTGAGCTTTTAAAAATAAAACTTGCGAAGAAACAAGAAAAAAGACCAGGCAAGAACATCAACTTTTCTATTCAAAGAATCAAACTTTTTCTTGTGGGTTGGATGTATGTGTGTGTGACAGAAGAAAGAAAAGGGAAAGGTTCAAGAAGGAGATAAAATCTTACTGGGAAATCTGGAGGTGGCAGGTGAGGATTCAGAAAATGCTGCTGACAGGATTTTGGTGTTGGGTTCAGGAACAAACAGAGGGAGAGCATACCCAGCAGATGGAAGCTCTGAGTTTTGATGGGGATCAAGGTCAAGTTTTGGTATCTTTGCAGAATGTTGTTCCTCTGACTCATGCTGCTGGGTTCTCCATTGCTCAAGGTGGAAGTCCATCTAGAGAGAGAGAGAGAGAGAGAGAGAGAGAGAGAGAGAGATGGGGTGGGGTTCAAGCTTGGTCTGTTTTTCTGTTGTGGTGATTAGTTGTTTACTGGGTGAGATTAATATGTTGGGTTTGTTGGGTGTGGAGATTGTTTTTTTTTTTAGCTTTTGGCAGAGGTTCTGACAGAAAAAGCCTGCAAAGTTTTGTTTAAAGTGGAGTGAAGAAGCCTGAGGCACTTGAGAAAAGACAGCAGACAAGACAGATGAGAGATAAAATATTAGTAAAGTATAACCCAGAAAAGAATTTTAAAATTAATTAAAATTTTGGAAGAAAACAGATAGCTAGAGCTTGAGAGTAGAGAGACTGAGGAAGAACCTGCAGACTTTCTGCCTCACTGCAAATGCTTTGGAAATAGCAGAAGGGTGTTTCTATTAGGCTTGATTTCTAACCCAAGACCCAAGATCCATTTGCATGATATAATGAGAGGGATTTGGATTGTCTACCCTCCAATTTCGCTGCCCTCTTCGTGCCCTTCTGTTTTGTGTGGTCACGGTTAAGCCACGTCAACATTTTATATTGTTTTTTTATAAAAATAATAATAAAAAAAAAGAAATAGTAATATAAAATGTTGACGTGGTTTAACCGTGACCACACAAACAGGAGGGCACGAGAAGGGCACCGAAATGGGAGAGCAGACAATCCAAGTCCTAATGAGAGAGAGATAGAGAGAGAGAGAGATTGCAGTTGCATCTTCAGCCTTTATCACTCAGCTTTCAAAGTTAATGCTCTTTTCTTCATAGTTCCAGTTGGGAACAAAGTATGAACATCTTATTTGAGAAATATAATTTACGAGTAGTATTACGATTTATTAGCATTCATCTTAATCGTAGGTAAAGTTTTATGTTACATTTTCATAATTGTATAATTAATATTTAGTTATGATGGATTCAGCGCGTAGATTAGTTCAAATTTTGAACATCTCACTTCTAGACCAATTGAGAAGAGAAATTGAAAACCCCACAAGTACTCATTTTATACTATACTCTATCTCATTTGTCCTTTTTCTGCAATTAGATTCTATTACTTTTGTGGCGAATTAATATCTATTGCTTTTTTTACCAAAAAATAAATAGATTTTATTGCTTTTTAACACATGAAGAGATCTCAATTATTCAAAAAGAAGAACTACTACAATTTTGTCTTTTCTTTTGAGATCATTTGAACAAATTTAATAGCATGCATGAAATCTCTGAAGAAAAAAAATAGGAAAACTTATTTTAAGCTCTAAAAAATACTATTTTTTAATAATATTGTATGCAAGACTAAAAATTAAAAACAGTTATTTGACTCATGTTCACGTTAGCTTATACCTCACGTCAAATTTAGTTATTATTTATAAACTTATTTTTGTTTATATTTGCCTATATTACTCTTAGGTAAAATTGTTATATGGATCAAACACCAAAAAAATTGAAAAGCAATCATAACTAATGTATGAGCCTACGAATCAAAAATGTTGAAATTGTCGGACCTAACGAACTAAAACATAAAAAATAAAACTGGACCAAATGGATCATACCGAATCTATCGAACCTAAAGTATACAACTTACCCAATGTACTGAATCAACTGAACCTAATTGTATATAGAACCAAACAATGCAAATTCAATACTACCACTTAGTATTACAAGCAAGTGATATTCCTCTGTATGAGAGGTCCTATGTTTGATTCCTACCAAATGCGACGTTGAACCACATTGAGGCTAAACCCACTTCTCCCCCTTTTAGTGGTATTAATATCGTTTGTTAAACAAAATGCAAATTCCCCACTATGTCTTTTAACAACCGTTTGGTATGCATGGTAAAAGTAATCATGTCTGGCTAAGACAATTTTTGGACGTAAATTAGTGCATTCTCCACACAATGTCATTATGAGAGCTTTCGAAAGTGTGACTAGGGAATAATGATGGCATTCTTGTAGACAATGAAGATGGAAGATACATTTATGGGTGATAATGAATCTATGATTACGTTTCTAAAACTTTGACGGTGGGTTTTAATATCGTTTGTTAAACAAAATGCAAATTCCCCACTATGTCTTTCAACAACTGCATGGTATGCATGGTAAAGTAATCATGTCTGGCTAAGACAATTTTTGGATTTAAATTAGTGCATTCTCCACACAATGTCATTATGAGAGCTTTCAAAAGTGTGACAATGGAACTGGTTATACAATGTTCAAAATTTGAATAAATATCAAGAACAAAAAAAATATGGGGTATGTTATAGAGAATAATGATGGCATTCATGTAGACAATGAAGATGGAAGGTACATTTATGGGCGATAATGAAACTTTGACGGTAGAGCTTACGTTGTGGACACGATGAAGATGACATTCTTGTAAATAGTAATATAATCTACTATATTGTTCTAACGTCTAAATGACAAGTCATCATGTATTAAAATAAAAGAACTTTTTTAGATGTAGAAAACTTTTCAGATTATGATTTACAAATCGTCTTATTTAAGTAAAAAGAGCTTTTAGACATAAAGATTATGTCTAGAAGCCCCAAAAACAAGTAAAAAGGTATCTCACTGCACAAGCAATCTATCTTCTTATTTATGCAGCTCAATACTGTATGAGATAATTTCATATCTATAATTTTTGTGTCAAATGGTATGCCAAAGAATAGCAGGTGACCTCAAAAAATCCATCTGTGAAACAAAGTCAAATTGAGAATCCTAAACCGTTGATCGCTTTCCACCAAAACCAACTCCGTAGAATTAATCCGTAAAGTGAAACAGGTAAACAAGAGGGGAGCAAGCAAAAGTGGTAGAACTAGAAACTGGTCGGTTGTGGGGTGGGAGGGGTGGGGGGGGGTTGGGGGTGCCTTCTCTTTCCCAGCTGTCTTCCTCCTCCTCTTTCTTTCTTCTTCTTTTTATTCTGTGTTACTTTTTAATGCGTTGGACTGATTTGACCAACTTAATATCTACAACTGTGTCGACATGACAACTCAATTCCAACACAACGCCATCGGCACCTACTCTCCTAGTCCTTTGACAAAACTTTCCACCTTGCCCAAGCCTGCATTGTATTCCAGCCTACCTACTTTCGATCTTCGTTTCACTAGGAGTAGGATTCTCTCATCTCTTATTATCATCTATTTTTATTATCTTTTCTTACACTTTTATTTTTATCTTATTCTCCATATAAAAAATTCAAAACAAGATGTAAATGTAGCGTAATCGTAACCGTTTAAATAAGAGGGGATGAAAGAAGAGAGAGATTAGAAGATGAGAGAATCATACCCCGTTTCGACAGATTTTATCTTTCAAGTTTTCAACTAATGCTAATTCTAGTTATATTATTCTACTAATAGATGTTTGTCACGCGTTTATTATATACTTGTTCCATACAATATTTTTAGGAATGTGATATTCACACACCTTATTTTACTTTTCTCATACTATTCTAATTTTTGGTCTTCAAGTCAGATTAATTGAAAAAAATCAACGGATAAAAATTAATAAAAAATGTGTAAAAAATAAAATATGATGTACATATAGCATAACCCTATTTTTAGTTACAAGAGAGTTTCTTTCTTTTACTTTCGCAACCAAATTTTATATATTCTATTATTTCGTTAATACTTTTACATCAATGCTCCTCGAAGTTTGGATATTACTTTGATATATGAACTTTCAATTTTGTATTCAACTCCCAAAAACTTATATATAGTTCTTGTTAAATTTTGTGACCTTGATTAATTTTACGTACATTGCCCAGCTAATGGATGTTTTTTTACATGTTTAAAGATACATCACTCGTCAAATACTTGTTAAAAATAATGTCTTCCGTCACAAGATGAGTTTCTTACCTTCACTTATGCTAGCAAATTTTACATATTCCTTTATTTCGTGACTACTTTCTACAACAATGCTCCCCAAAATTTTGACGTTCTAGTTTGGTCTTTGAAGTTTTTATCTCGTCTTGAAGTCCAGTAAACTTATGATTCTTGTTAGGCCATCTCTAACCAAGAGTCAAAATGAATCTGCTCAAAAGAATCATGGTTAAATTTAGCCAAGAGCTAGGTACATATCCCCCTCGTAGAGCCCAACATGTGCATTATAAACCAAAATAAATAAATAAAATTTAACACTGAATAGTTGGAGATGAAAATTTTTAAACCTACAATATTATTAATTTTCAAAATACTATATAATAAAAGGAATTTTAACGAAAAACTTCCGGTACTGTTTACTTTAACGAAAAATCACATTTTTACATTAAAAAGTCATTCCTGATACTATTTATTTTATCTTTATCGTTAAAACTCAAAGTTTTCAAACCATTTTCATTAGATTTCCTTATAATAAATTTACGATCGGCCCTTCGTTACCGGAGATGACCTTATTGTCTTCCCAAATCGTCCATTTGTCACTTGGGAAATTTTCCATACATTTGAACTGGCAGAAAGAATCATGAACATCTGTCTTTTATCTGTTTTCAATTATTCAAATTTTCAGAGAGGTCAGAGGCATTGCCTGCATCTACAGTATCTGTACAACTGAACCAAACTTGTGTATACAGTTATATATGTATTCTTGTACCGACGAACGAAGGTCAACTTCGATCGAGCTCACTACTTAATGCATGTGTTTTCTAGTTCTCTACTCTTTCACTGTCGATTACTATTTTTTGCTATCAAATCAAAGCATGCTTTTTGTTCATTGCTAATTTAAACTTAGCTAGGTTAATCATGGTTAACAATGAGTCTTAAAGACTTTATTTTTGAAAGTTTTAACGAAAAGCTCACGGTACTGTTCACTTTAACGAAAAACCACATTTTTACACTAAAAAGTCAAACATGTACTATTCACTTTACCCTTTATTTTGTCATTATCATTAAAACTCAAAGTTTTCAATCCATTTTCATTAGTTTTCCTTTTATTTTTTATAAAATTTTTGTTACTTCATAATTTAACGTCTATTTCATGTCAACATAATAAAATATTATACTAAAATCATGAGCTATCAGAAAGTTCATAAAAAATCTCATTTTTTAGAAATTCTCTCTCTATGCCATTTCTCTATTAGAGCAACTCCAGCCATGGAGCCCTCCCCCTGGCAATCCACTATTTAATCCACCCTATTGAACAGTAACTGCCTTAAATGAATAGTAACTACCATTAATGAACAGTAATTGACATTTACATCTCCACCCTTGGAACCCTCCCCCTGGCAATAAGCAATTAAAATAATAATTTTTTTTGTTTGTTTAAATAATAAAAAATTGCAACCGGTCCCCCCCTCTCTCTCCCTCTCTCTCTCTCTCTCTCTGACACAAAAAAAATAAAAAATGGCAAAACCCTCGGGCCACATGCCCGTCGACTCCCCACCCCCCCTTCGCTCGGGCTCCCACCGTCGCTCGGGCTCCACACGGCTGGAGCTCTTCTTCTCCACTGTCCCCCTGAGCAACCCACATGGGTGGAGTTGCTCTTAGGTAATTTGGTTGATATTGTGCCAGTCAAGACAATGAGAGCCATTGCTGAATGAATGGTGATGATGAACATTATGAGTCTTTTGCAACAGTTGAAAATTAGAGTACGTCACGTTAAGGTGACTTTCTCAAAGTAAGATTATTTATAAACTCTCTGTTACCAGACAATTTAACATCAATTTTCGAACGCACATTATAAAAGATTGTATCAAAAACACGATGTAACATATACTCTATAGAGAGTTCCATTTTTAAAAGAGTCTCCTTAGCATTTCTCTAAATCAAATAAACTACACATTACTAGACTTTACCACCTCAGGTTTGTGGTCGATTTCAATTCCTTACAACATCTTTAAAACATTTCACTTTCATACCTCAAGTACTGTTTTATTTCAATATAATACATCCGTTACATTTTTCATCCATTGATATGTTAAGTGCTGACGTGGCAGCCACATTTGTGCCACGTGGCTGCCAAATTGGTGTCAGGTGGCAAAAAATAATTTTTTTATTCATTTAAAATATTATAATAATTTACCCTTAAAAAAAACAAAAAAATAAAACAGAAACCCACCTTCCTGCAGCCCCCACCCCCCGCAAACAAACCCAGAAACCTTCCCCCCCCCCCCACCCCACCCCACCCCCAACCCACCTCCCTTTCCTCCACTCTCTTCACCTCCCATCCCATCCAAAAACCCATCCCATCCCACCCTACCCCCACCTCCCCCACTACCATTACATTACAAAAATACAATCCCAAATCAAATGTCAAAAAACCCTAATTCAAAATTTCCAGGCAAAATCCAATGTCTGCAACCCAGTTCACAGAACCCTCGAAAGAACAAATTTAACAACCAGAACCCCAAAATTTGAGCACAAATCAGATAAAAAAAAACCCACATCTGCAAGCTTCAAGCTTTAAAACCCAGCAACCAGAGGATCATGATTTCAGGCGGAGGTCAAGGAGGGTGATGCGGCCTTGGCATTCGCCGACAAGGAGGAGGAGGTGGGAGCTGGAGGGATCGGTGGATAGGATATCGTGGCAGAGCTGGAGGGCTCGATAGATAGGGGATCGTGGCAGAGAAGGACCCATTGCCACTGCCGCTGATACGTCTTCTCCGAAGAGGTGGGGTGGGTTTTTGGATGGGAGGGGAGGTGAAGAGAGTGGAAGAGATGGAGGTGGGTCAGGGGGAGGGGGAAAGGTTTATGGGTTTGTTTGCGGGGAGGTGGAGGTGGGTTTCAGTTTGTGTGTTTTTTTTTTAAAGGGTAAATTATTATAATATCTTAAATGAATAAAAACAAATATTTGCCACGTGACACAAATTTGGCAGTCACGTGGCACAAATGTGGCCGCCAAGTCAGTACTTAACGGATCAATGGATGAAAAATGTAACGGATGTATTATATTGAAATAAAATAGTACTTGAGGTTGGCGGCAGTACTTAACGGATCAATGGATGAAAAATGTAACAGATGTATTATATTGAAATAAAATAGTACTTGAGGTATGAAAGTGAAATGTTTTAAAATGTTGTAAGGAATTGAAATCCACCACCAACCTGAGATGGTAAAATATAATTTACCCTTACTAATATTATATTTACAAAGAACCAACCTACTTCTATTTGGTGAGGCAACCGAATCTTCATCTTACAGTAAAAACTCTTCAGACATAATTACAATGATACCCATAAACAATATAACAAAATGAAAATGATTTTTATACCCCATTTTCATACACATAATTTTTATTTTTTAATCGTTGGACAAAATAAAATAAGGAATAAGGTGTTCAAAAAAAGTATGTAGAAATCATTTCCCTAAACAAAATTGCTAATCAATTTTAACTTTTTCAACAACATGTTGAAAAAAATTGTGTTCAATCCTTTTTTTTTCTTGTAACTTCCACGTAAAAAGTGTGAATATGATAATGTTTTATGTGCACAACATGTTGTAGGCATATTGTCGCAACAAAGAGAGAGAACTTAACTACAACGGAGTATCTCAAAGGTTAAGTAAATTATGCATTTAAACTTTTCTAGTAAAACATGCATTAGTGACAAGTTAAGTGGTAAGACAAGTTAATCTGTAAATTTTTTTGCAGGTGATTCAATATTTTCGAGATAAAGTGTTGGGTTTTCATTCATCAATATCGAGTTCGGAACTCCTTCCCTAATCACATTATCTAAAATTGTGTTTCATTTAGGACATGATCAAGATTCAAACCAACCATGTTATGAAAACGTTTTTATTCTATATCCTTTAAAAAAAATTAAAAAAAATACACAAAAAATAGTCTTTAAATTGTAGGGCAAACACGGATAACGGAAATTGAGGTGGAGCGTTGGCTTTCATGTGGGTATCGGGTATTGGACCCGAAAAACCCAAAAACCGGTTTTGTTTGGGAATTTTGAAGGTTTCAAGGGGCACATTTGTCAACCCACACCACACTTCCACGAGACCACCCATTGCCCACCGGCCAAAAGACATCTTGGATCCACTGCACGTACGGATCTAGCCGGGGCCCACCTGAGCTATCCACGTCACCTATTCGTCCTCATCCGGGATATTATTAAAAAATCGGAATTAATTAATGTAAAAAATGTAAAAAAATAATTGTGGTCACATGTCTGAGGAGGCATACGTCACTGACACGAAAAGTCAGAAGAAAAAGCTTCAGAGACAGCTGCTCACGTGGGTCCCAGGCTTTTTCAACATTTTCTGTAGGATAAAGCAGGGCACGCCGGCACGCGAGGCCTCACGTGCCTTCACGTGACTTATATTCTCGAGGTTCATTTTACATTTCTTTTTTTTCTTTTTTTTGGCCTTTTGTTTTGTAAAAGGTGTTGAGTGTATATGCTCGTACCTCTATTTGATATACAGTCAGTCATTGGAAAATTACCCTCTAATGTCTCTAATTTATCCTCTTCTTCGTAAAAGAAGGACTTGCATGGAGCATATATAGTCAATTGTGACGTCTTGCGTTAATAATGTAATTGTATTGTTACTAACTAGGGTGCCGATATGATAGTTGTTGGGGCTATTTGTTCGAGTTGAATTTGGGGGTGCTCAGGTCACTTGATTCGTTTTCGGTACAAAGTCCTGAAATATTTCAAAATAATTAGCATGTCTTGTTTTATGAAACATTCTAGATGAATCAATTACTCCAATATAGCAATAATTGAGTAATTACAATCAATTGTAACTTGTCGGCGTGGAAGTTAGAAGTCCACTAGTTTGGTGTGAAAGAGATTATGTACTTGCTTGCATGGTTTGGAGGCGGTTAATATAGGTTTCTAATGCTTTAGGGGGCGTTTGTTTTATCTCTTTAGGAGGGACTGGACTGGACTGGACTACAGTCCCATGTTTGATAGGTGTTGGGACTAAGTTAAGTGGGACTAAAGGGGACTCGTGTGGACTACGGGGCTCGCTAGGTAGTCTTAGCGAGACCCCCCAAATACCACCGGATTGCTAAGATCGTTGCTCTCCTCGACTCCTCAGCGCTTTGCTCGATTGCTCACCCTGCTCGAAAAACCTCACCGGACCATCCCAGGACCACCGTCGCGTCCTCATAAATCGCCGCTCTCATTTCCTTCTTCCTCACTGCCTCGCACATTAAAAAATCCAAAACATCCAACCCCAGATTCGGAGTCCACAACCTTCGACAGCCCACAAACAGAGACAAATTTAACAAAGAAGACATAATCCAAACAAAAAAACAGCAGCAGAGAAGACAGAATCCAACCTTCGACAGTCCTCCACCGGGTCTTCCTCTTCTTTTTTCTCCTCCTCCGGTGGACAAGCCCGATGATCCCATGAACAAAAACCAGAAAAACGAAGCTCGATTCTTCATTTTGCAGAATTTTTTTGGCAATTAATCAGAAAAAAGAGGAAAGGGACGGAGAGTGTGGGACGGAGAGAACGAGGAAGAAAATGACGGAGGCTTCCAGAGAGAGGGAGAGTATTATTAGAAGAAAAAAAGATAGAATTAATTAATATAATATTATTAGATATGAATTAAAAAAATATAAAATATTGTAGTTTGTTATTATCCTTCTTTTTAGTCCGACACTGCACCAAACGCTTCACTAAATCAGTCCAACTTAGTCTAGTCTAAGCCAGTCCAGCTTAGTCCCTAAAGCTAATCCAGTCCGAGATAGTCCGGTGCAACAAACGCACCCTAGTAGTTTTGAAGGGACTAGGGAAACTTATGGGAAAGCTCAGAAGAAGGCAAAGTTTAAAGCTCAATAACTGGGGTTTCCAGAACTTAGCTTGCTCTGCTTGGTGCGTTCGTGCCCTAGTTCATCCTCCATGTTTTTTTCCCTCTTCTTTCTAAGGTTATATAGTTATAGGCTCATTTTTTGATATAACATTGCAGAGGTTGATAGACTCGTGAAGCCTAAGTTGAACACGTTGTCCATGTCTCCAAGTATAAATTTGTTATTCGTTACTATGACTGTAAAACATGCATGTTAACTAAAATACTATCTAGAAACTCTCATTTATTTGTTACACGTTACATTTTTTTTACATTCGACATACTCTCATTTCTTTTCAACCATATAATTGAGCAAATAAAAATAAATATGTCACAATTAATAAAATCATTAAATTGTTATTGAACATAGTTTCATCTCTCTTTGTAATCTCTACTCACTATTTAAATTCAAAATTGATACGATGAATAATAGTTTTAATTGCACCTTGCTTAGAATAATCTCCAAACTAACAACCACCGTTGAAGAAAAGTAGTTTAATTTGAGGCAAAGAAATGACAAAAGGAAAACTAGTTCTATATGTTTGATTTTTCCAGGACCGACGACAGATCTCATCATCAAAGTGGGACCACATGTTTTTATTTTTTTTTTATTTTTTATTTTTTTTTAAGGTTTGGTGATTTTGTCATATAGAATAGTATGCTCTCATTCTATAATTTTTTTTTTTAAGGTTTAATTGGAAAATTAATTGGCAATTGAGGGAACGGCGAAACTCTTTGTAAATCCTTGTAAAGTTTCTTAGTTTTCTGATATGATTTTTGTCTAAGAAATTGAACGCTTTTTTTTTTGGTCGAAAAGTAACATTCGTTAAATAGAAAAATGTTACAGGCTAATCCACAAGAAAGGAAAATAACCCAAAACATATTGGGGGAATTCAAATACATAAAAGCCTTGCCCAATAAGGACACAAACAAAAAATAAAGCCCTAATTCCAATATTCTAAACACAAGGATAGCGAACCCAAGGGCCCAGCTAGTTCGAATTCAAACAGAGATAGTCAACCAAGGGTTTTGGACCAAACAAGTTGGGCTTTATATGTAGCCCAGTGGACAATCGCGTTAAACTATAAGCTTTTCTAGTTGGCTATTTTCTCTAGTGCACATTAAAAGTGTATATTTATGTTACACATCTGAACAAGAGTTATTAGATCATTTAACCTAGATATATCTAACGGCTTTTGTTCATTATTTGTAACATAAATGTGCACTGGAAAAAATTCAAGTTGGATGGTTGGAAAGATTGGATAAGTCTTGATTTAGATAGAGATAACTTAACATAGGTCCTAAAACCCAACATATGTTGGGCTATGTAAGTGTGATAAGGTTGAGACAATATCGATGTGATCAGTACTTAGCAGTGAATCATAGGCCCTTTGAAATCTTGATATGGTATTAGAGTGGGTTCTCTCAGCTTGACCATATCTAATTTTCCGATTATGAGTAAGACCCACTTGTACTCAAATTTGGGTTTGGTCTAGTCCTTTTGCTTGCTGGTCCAAAGTCCTTTGACTGGTATAAATCATCTTATTTCACATACCTATGTTGCCCTTGAAGCAAATAACGGAAACAAAAAAAAAACCAATAATTATAATTTCTTATCTCTTAGTTATGATTGCAATTAAGATATATAGGCTTATAACTCATTATCCTAGATGACACAACTAATTCTCTCGTCAAACCCTTAATATTTGATCCATTATATAAACTCGTCATGGTATATGACCGTCATATATTGAACAATAATTTCTTTCACATCACCAAAAATAACGTAAATGTATAGATAGCAATTATATAATTGATGCAATTCATAGTTTTTGTTACTGGGAGCCAAAAGTTACTCCTCAACTCGAGAAATAGAAGGAAGGTGGAACTTGGAGCCCAAGACTTGGAAGCCTATAAAAGGCCAACAATCCCACCAGCATGTGGGGGGAAAAAGAGAGGTATAAGATCATTCTATATTTTATAAGCATTCTGAACAAATACTAACTTGAGCGTCGAAGTGTTTTCTTGCAGATCCCCCGCTCTCGTTGTTGACAAGCGAAGATTGTGTCTAGGGCTTCTCAACGTGTTTAAGATTACTTGTTGGTGGAGAATTCGAGTACCCGAAATTTTGCGCTCCAATAGTACCCATAGCCACAATCCAGTGTATTTGCTGGGTAAGCTAGCAGAGCATTCTGCAGCACATGCAATCATCGAATGCTTCAGTTCCTATACTTGGGGTTACAAAACCTGTTTTGTTTCTCTATCGCTATTTTTTCAGGTGTATGTTGGTGTTTTTTTGTTTATTTCTTGGCATCTTACTTACGTAATCTGCTTTGAAATCCATGTACTTAGGATTCAACTTACAAGTACTTAGAGGTAATACGGGCTGATGTTGCTCATAACGCCATCTAAAATGACTCAAGCATCAACTGGAAATGAATATCACTAAACCGCAGTATTAAATGGTTAGGATTTCACATTTATATCAACTGGCGAGATCATATCAGAACCAATCCATATATGATTGTGCCCTAGTAGGCTGAAGGTTACGGAATACAATAAGCCTCAAATGATTAGAAACTGACAGACTCCAGAAATATATTACATGATTGCGATTGTAACAAAAAAACATTAGGGTTCGTACAAATTGGTTAGGATATTTTTAGCGAAGATATTTATAATATTAATGTACATATTTGATAATGATGGAATATATTAATATATAGATTCAGCAAAGATAGTTATAAGGCCAAGTAGGAAGTCCAAATCTTTGTCCCCACAACTCTATCAATCAAAATCTTACGGCGTAATATACTCATCGTTTTTTTGTTTGTTTGTTGATAAACGATAAAATATTATAGTAAATTCATCATAAGGATAGAGATTTAAATTTAGGTGCAGAGGTTAACGCACATGTCTGCATCATTGTCCGTTTTATGGCTTAAATATGACGATGCCTACATTTTTCTTTTTCAGACATATGATATGATATTTTACACTTCGGGAGAGGAGATTGGAATTCAGTTGCAGAAAAATGAGCACACTATTCTAACCAACTTTATTAAGTTTAGATCTGTTATGGCGAAACGTATATGATTTGTACAAATTTCTATAAACTTTTTAAGCTACAATAATTTGCTTCATATGGCATATATAATTGAAAAATAGTGTAGGCGTTTGATATATGATGGAATAGATTAGTATACATTATAATAGTAATTAATATTAAGATTAAGACAATCAACAAATTAATAAGATTCTTATAGGACACAAGTAGTTGGAAGAAGACACAGGAATCGTTTGTCATTGTCGTGATATGAGCAATGTCTACATTCATCTTCATGTGAGTTGCGGTCCTTCCACTCCAACCACATATATATTTACAAGAGGGCTTTTCATGCTACCTACATCCATTTGGCATGTATATAACTAACGTATTAATTTGGAGAATGTTTAGGATTTTTTTTTAATTTTTATCGTAAGTGCTTTTATTCGAAGTTTTATCGTTACAAACAACAACATTCTATTAAAAGAAATTCAAGTGCTTCATGAAGAAACATCTTTAAGAAACGCTTCTATAACTTATAAACAATTTTTTTGGAAATTATCTGTGAACCGTAGTAAAAAATGCTTAGAAAGCCGTTTTTACCAGTTCATGGTTAATCTCAAGCATAGTCTTAGCTTTTCCTATATATGGTTCATTTAATCTAAAGATAATATGCATGACTCAGCTATTCACCATTAAGAGAAGGGAAAGCCGAGGGGACCGGGAAAGCTACAGGCCGAAAACCTTCAACCCTTCTTTGGGGGTGCTGCGTAGATGGGGAGGAACTTTAATCACATGTCGATGCTCTCATCACATGTCGATGCTTGGCATTAGCCTTCGAAGCTGTTGATGAACTAGGAAGATAACGACATGCTCACTAAGAGCTCGACTAAATCTCCAATGAAAAAACGGAAATTTTTTGGGCGTGTTGCGTACACTTGAATCTTTTACACCATGACCCCACAAAGTTAAATCCCTAAATCAGCCACTAGTGTTATCTAAATTCTAACTGCAGAAAAAGAATGAGAATGAACATTGAAATATGTTTTATTATTGGGAACTAACGAAAAGCTCCCGGTACTGTTCATTTTAACGAAAAACCACATTTTTACACTAAAAAGTCAATTCTGATACTATTCACTTTACCCTTTATTTTATCTTTTTCGTTAAAACTCAAAGTTTTCAAGTCATTTTCATTTGTTTTTCTTTTATTATTTGGGTGGAAACTAGTACCGTTATCATTTAAAGTTAGCCCAAGGTATGATGGAGGGTGAGTTAATGTATGAGGATTATGGTAGTTTGGGGGTTTGATCCCCTCTAATGAGCAACCAAAAATATTTTTTAGGGCTTTTGTTTGGGTTCTAGGATTTGGTTTCCAAAACTTTGATTCTAGGTCTGGAGGTCGATAATGGAACCCGACTATAGAACTCATATTCTTGGACACACATCATAGTTGGTGCCCAAGTATTAAAGTCCTAGGATATTTTAGCAAGATTAGAATAAGAATCCTCAATAATCAAACTAGTCATAATAAGATGAATGCTTCTTCTATGTTAATTAACATTCATTCCACTAGTGGTATCTAATTGCAGAAAAAGAATGAGAGTGAACATTGAAATATGTTTTATTATTTGGGTGGAAACTAGTACCGTTATCATTTAAAGTTCGCCCAAGGTATGAGGGAGGTGAGTTAATGTATTAGGATTATGGTAGTTTGGGGGTTTGATCTTTTGGGGGTTTGATCCCTCTAATGAGCAACCAAAAATATTGTTTAGGGCTTTTGTTTGGGTTATAGGATTTGGTTTCCAAAACTTTGATTCGAGGTCTGGAGGTCGATAATAGAATCCGAATATAGGACTCGATATTCTTGGACACACATCACAGTTGGTGCCCAAGTATTAAAGTCCTAGGATATGTTAGCAAGATTAGAATAAGAATCCTCAATAATCAACTGGTCATCTTATTTCACATACCTATGTTGCCCTTGAAGCAAATAACGGAAACAAGAAAACCAATAATTATCATTTATTATCTCTTAGGTATGATTGCAATTAAGATATATAGACTTATAACTTATTATCCTCGATGACAACTAATTCTCTCGTCAAATCCTTAATATTTGATCCATTATATAGACTCGTCATATATATTGAACAATAATTTCTTTCACATCACCAAAAATAACGTAAATGTATAGATAGCAATATATAATTGATGCAATTCATAGTTTTTGTTATGTACCTGTGGAAGCCAAAAGTTACTCCTCAACTAAACAAGCCACTTGCATGCTGAAAATAAAGAGTGGGGCTAAAATAAAGGAGCATGATCAAATACTTCCATGTAATGTGGAACGTGGAGAAATAGAAGGAAGGTGGGACTTGGAGCCCAAGACTTGGAAGCATATAAAAGGCCAACAATCCCACCAGCATGTGGGGGGAGAAAAAGAGAGGTATATAAGATCATTCTATATTTTATAAGCATTATGATCAAATACTGACTTGAGCATCAGAGTGTTTTCTTGCAGGTCCTCCGCTCTCATTGTTGACAAGCGAAGGCTGTGTGTAAGGTTTCTCAACGTGTTTAAGATTACTTGGTGATGGAGAATTCGAGTACCCGAAATTTTCCGCTCCAACAGTACCCATAGCCACAATCCAGTGTATTTGCTGGTTAAGCTACCAGAGCTTTCTGCAGCACATGCAATCATCGAATGCTTTAGTTCAGATGCTTGGGGTTACAAAACCTGTTTTGTTTCTCTATCGCTATTTTTTCAGGTGTATGTTGGTGTTGGTTTGTTTATTTCTTGGCATCTTACGTAATCTGCTTTGATATCTATGTACTTAGGATTCAACTTACAAGTACTTTGAGGTAATCCTGGCTGATGTTGCTCATAACGCCATCCGAAATGACTCAAGCATCAACTGGAAATTAATATCATTAAACTATAGTACTAAATAGCTAGGATTTCACATTTATATCAACCGGCAAGATCATATCAGAACCAATCCATATATGATTGTGCCCTAGTAGGCTGAAGGTTTCAGATTACAATAAGCCTCAAATGATTAGAAACTGATAGAAATATATTACATGATTGTGATTGTAACAATAAAACATTAGGGTGGAGGGCAGACAATCCAGGTCCTTGTACAAATTGCTTAGGATATTTTTTGCGAATATTGTTGGAATCCCCAATTGTCCCACATTGGCTAGAGGGAAATAGAGAAAGCACTTTAAATAGAATTACCCCACTCTAACTAATACCGAGGTTTTTTGTGATAAAACCCCACACTTGACGGATTGGGCAAATGGTAAAGTGAGAACAATATCAATATTGTTGGGGTGGACCCTCGGTCCGTCGACCTGAAAAATTCTAAAAGTATATTTATAATATTAATGTATATATTTGATAATGATGGAATAGATTAATACATAGATTGAGCAAATACTGCATCATTGTCCGTTTTATGGCTTAAATATGGCGATGCCTACATTTTTTTTTTCCAGACAAAATTCATCTAAAATACAAGGATAGAGATTTAAATTTGGGTGTAGAGGTTAAGGCACATGTCTGCATCATTGTCCGTTTTATGGCTTAAATATGACGATGCCTGCATTTTTCTTTTTCAGACATATGAAAGGATATTTTACACTTCGGGAGAGGAGATTGGAATTCAGTTGCAGAAACATAGCACATTGCTCTAGCCAACTTTATTAAGTTTAGGTTTGCTATGGCGAAGCATATATGATTTGTACAAATTTCTATAAACTTTTTAAGCTACAATAATTTGCTTCATATGGCATATATAATTGAAAAATAGTGTAGGCGCTTGTTATATGACGGCGTAGATAAGTACACATTATAATAGTAATTAATATTAAGATTAAGACATTCAACAAATTAATAAGATTCTTATAGGACACAAGTAGTTGGAAGAAGACACAGGAATCTTTTGTCATTGTCGTGATATGAGCAATGTCTACATTCATCTTCATGTGAGTTGCGGTCCTCCCACTCCAACCACATATATAATTACAAGAGGGCTTTTCATGCTACCAACATCCATTTGGCATGTATATAACTAACCTATTAATTTGGAGAATGTTTAGGATTTTTTTTCAAATTTTTATCATAAGTGCTTTTATTCGAAGTGTTATTGTCACAAACAACAAAATTCTATTAAAAGAAATTCAAGTGCTTCATGAAGAAACATCTTTAAGATCTATAACTTATAAACATTTTTCTTGGAAATTATATGTGAACCGTAGTAAAAAAATCCTTAGAAAGCGGTTTTTACCAGTTCATGGTTAATCTCAAGCATATTCTTAGCTTTTCCTATATATGGTTCATTTAATCTAAAGATAATATGCATGACTCAGCTATTTACCATTAAGTGAAAGGGAAAGCCGAGGGGACGGGGAAAGCTACAGGCCGAAAACCTTCAACCCTTCTTTGGGGGTGCTGCATAGTTGGGGAGGAACTTCAGTCACATGTCGATGTTTGGCATTTGCCTTCGAAGCTGTTGATCGAACTAGGAAGATAACGACATGCTCACTAAAAGCTCGAGTAAATGCCTCAATAAAAAAAAATTGAAATTTTTTGGTCGTGTTGCATACACTTGAATCTTTTACACCATGACCCCACAAAGTTAAATCCCAAAATCAGCCACTAGTGTTATCTAAATTCTAATTGCAGAAAAAGAATGAGAATGAACATTGAAATATGTTTTATTATTGAGAACTTTAACGAAAAACTTCCGGTATTGTTTATTTTAACGAAAAACCACATTTTTACACTAAAAAGTCAATTTTGGTATTATTCACTTTATCCTTTATTTTGTCTTTTTCGTTAAAACTCAAAATTTTCAAGTCATTTTCATTTGTTTTTCTTTTATTATTTGGGTGGAAACTAGTACCGTTATCATTTAAAGTTAGGCCAAGGTATGATGGAGGGTGAGTTAATGTATGAGGATTATGGTAGTTTGGGGGTTTGATCCCTCTAATGAGCAACCAAAATATTTTTTAGGGCTTTTGTTTGGATTCTAGGATTTGGTTTCTGAAACTTTGATTCGAGGTCTGGAGGTCGATAATGGAACACGACTATAGAACTCATATTCTTGGACACACATCATGGTTGGTGCCCAAGTATTAAAGTCCTAGGATATGTTAGCAAGATTAGAATAAGAATCCTCAATAATCAAACTAGTCATAATAAGATGAATGCTTCTTCTGTGTTAATTAACATCATTCCACTTCACCAAATGTCACTTGAGAGACAAACGGAGTACGGTATGTACTTTGTCTTCTTCTTGGTGGAAGAATTCTCAATATTCCCACGCCAAAAATAGCAAAATACCCATAAATACTTTATTTGTGATGCTTTGGGTCACCTAGTTAGATTAAGAAAGCATTATTTGTGGATCCACGAGTCTGTCAGATGTTTGGTCATCGTAGACAAGTCGACCCAACCATCCACCTCATCTTAGGCCATCTCTCTTTACGATAAATAATTTTCGATAAATGTGTCACGTAATCAGATTTATTATGTTTATTCAATAATAAGAAGTCATATTACTACAAACGAAACTGAATTAATCTAATTGCGTAAGAAGGAATGGAGCCGAAAAAGAGCCCAACTGAAGTTTCCTGCTACGTGCCTTCTTAATCTTTGAAAAACAAAAAAGAAGAAAAGAAACTCCATGGCCTCCTAACATTTTTAAGTCAAGGATTCCAAACCGAAACGCCAAGCAACAGATCAAAAGCTAAAAGATGCCAAAAACCAAACAAAATAGGAAGAAAATTAACAAATACTTAAAACCAGTTTGCCATTTAGTGATACGGTGTATTGTTATTCCTCTTCATTTGTAAGTAAGAAATTTTAGGTTCGATTCTCGTCAAAGACTAATTTGAACCACATTATTGTTAGCCCATTGTCAGCATTAGCCTACTCCTTCTCCGTTAACGTAGATAATATCGTTTGTTAAAATAAAAAACAGTTTGTCTAATTATTGAGTACCAATTTAATTGACAGTGTCAATTGTCACAGCCTGAGAAAAAAAAAAGAGTGATAATCTCTCTCAAACAACAGTTGGCAGTTGGCACAAAACCGCCACCCGGACACAAGATTCTCATATTCGTGACAGAAACAAGATAGACAACTAAATGTTGTAAAATATTGCAACATTTTATAGTTTGAGAAAATCAACAAAATATAACAGCCGCTCTGCAAAAATCTGAAAAACTACACCCAAATCATTGAAAATGCTTAATGCAGCTTGTTTACGCTGTCATTACGTAAAAGTTGCGATGGGATTTGATTAATCAAATAATAATTATGATTAAGAAAGGCATGCTGGCAAGCTAATGGGTACACTGATCATCCACCCATTTGGATTGGGACCCCACAGATGAGATTCCACAGCGCCATCATGGATTTTGTCTAATGATCTCGACCGTTGAACTTAACTATCATATGTTTTGTAGCATAATTAATTTCTAGGGTTTTGAAATTGTCAAATGTTGAATTAGTGAGTTGGTCCCTCCACGAACAGATAAAACGGAAAGCAGAAAATAAAGTAGAAAATCCATTAGCATGAGATTAGGTCGTTTAGGAATATTTAAAGTATGCCTTGACTCAATCATACAAAGTAAAATAAGAATTAAAAAACTAAATATGACTAAACATTTTTCAGTGAGATTGATAAAAACTAACATAATTTATCTTAAAAAAATAAAAATATTGCGCAATCAAACCATAAAATAAAATTCCCGATACTAATATGATAATAATCATCAGTACAGATTAGTCGCGAATCAACATAACATGACAAATCTATAAAGAAAACACGCTTAAGAACTCAAGTTTGCCTATAGCAAGAACATTAAACTCTCCAAGTTATAACGAGAATACAAAACTCGTCTAAAGTAAGATTACATAACCCAAAGAAAAAAAGAAAGAATATTTATTTGTTTAGTTAAAAGAAAAAGAAAAGGGAAAGGGGGCAGATTCTAGGGTTTGAGGGGACATATCTCACATCGGAAAGGAGGTGAGATTGTCAAAAGGGGGAGGGAAGCTGCCGGCAGTGTGGCTTTGTTCTCCAAACTTTTGCCATGGTTCATAAGCCTCTGTCACCCTCGCTGGTTTTTTTTTTGGGTGCAGTCAGTGTGTATGTGCGTGTATCTGGCTGTCCTCAAGGGAAAGGGATGGGATTAAATTCCCCATTCACTCCTCTCACCACTTTTGAAATCCTTATATATATGTATCCACTCTTTATTGTTGAGATTTGCTTCTCAGTGTCAGTAGCATAGAATGTTCGCTCTTTTTTCGTAAATTTGATTAGTTTAGCATATAAGGTATTATTGACCAAAATTTTCACGATTATGGCATACATGACCAAGACAGTAGGATGAATAAAAGTGGTACAAGTACCGTCACTCTTTTAAAACTAGCAAATGCTTGACATATTAAGCTATATCAATTGACGTTAATACGTGGTATGAAGGTTGGATGGTTAGATTGAAGTTGCCGAATAAAGATGGTCGATAGAATGACCAACCTAAATATACTTTTGACACACACACAAAAGCATGCACGTATGATGATGTTCTCTTTTTACCAATGCATTATGTGCTTTGCGTGTAGCCCATGTGAATGAGTTAACCCTAAAAGGTTAAAGTTGTCCGTCCACCAAACATTGCAACATCGATTGGAAAGTAACAACTTTGTCTAGCCATGTTCATCACCATCCTTCCAAAATTCTCATCGATACTATATTTTATAAGATAGAAAATGATTTCACACACTGTTTTCTTTTTTATGCACACTTTGATTTATTTCTGATTTTTATGTCGAATAAAACAATGAAGAAGCAATACAAAAAAAAAAAAGGTTAAGGAGAGAAATGATGTGCATAAATCATTTCCTTATATGAATAAGTATGAGAAAATTGAGAAGTAATAATAGTAACTGCTGAAAGCTTGAATTTCACATCGAGAAATTAAGAAACTTTACAAAGCTTAATAAGGAGTTGAGTTGCTACTTCTATTTCCAATTAGTATCAGAGTGGAAGCTCATTCTCTTTTCACATATATACTTTCGAAGGATATCCATCGTGGATTAATTAGTCTTGGTTATACATTGTCTTAAAGATAATCCAATTTGTCAAAATCTCGTGAGGTACAAACATCTACTTTTTTTAAGATAAACTTCCATGCTCTCGTTTCACTTCGACCGAGATTCTCATCAAGTTTTATGTGTATGTTTATGTTAAGAAGACTCTACACATCATCACACTTTCATGTCTATAACGAGGCTATCTTATAATGCATTTCAACTAATGAAAAATAATATAGGCTGGGGTGGGATCGAAACCCACAGCTGATTTTATTTTTATTTTTTTGACCAAAAAAATAAAAGAATTGGAACATGATATATTTTACGTCTTCATGTCATCCTTGAAAAAAAAAACATTCGTTTTCTATTACAAGTGATATTAGTATATTACTACTCAGTCTACTCTTAAGAACTAGTGACAGGGATGAGAGAGTAGAGGATTCAAACTCGGAGCACATTATGTTGAATGCAAATAGATGAATGTTTTATTTATGACATTCCACCACTTGCAAACGTTTCTCAAATATACAATTTCTAATTAGTCCAATATATTTCATAAATTGTCTTCTAAAGAGAATCTCCACACCACGTAAATAATATCCACAACTTGGAATCTTTATTGATGCAGAAAACTACAACATAAGAAAATATCCTATTGTAAAAGACTACACTACCCATACTATTTTTATACGTGTTTTTACTTCTCATACAGCCTTACTAGTTTTTATCAATAAATCTTCTTTAATTCATTCGATTTGATGATTAAAAATTAAGAAAAATACGTAAAAAGTAAAAATAATTGTGGATAATACTGCTCTAGACTATCTGTACTTCTTGTAAAATTACAAAAAATTCTGAGCAAGGTAAATATTTCAAATTGGGGTTTCAATAAAAAACAAGAAATTTGAAATTCCAAGAGGGATTTTTGCAGGTGGGGGCCTACACAAACGGGTAGATGTTGTGGTTGGCAGTTGGGTCATTTCAACAAAAAGCTTTTCCTAAATTCTTTTTCTAATTCTCCATTTTTTTTTTCCCTTTGTTTTGTTCTTTAATCGTTATATTTATTCTTTTTTTCCTTTAATCTTTTATTATTAATTTTTGTCGGTTTATTAAAGAACACAATTAGCTGCTGGTTTTGACGCTTTACAAACCTTTAACACCAGCCTCTCAGCCCCTCAGCCCCCCAGCCTCCGAGAGTATTCTCTTCACATGCGTTTAATCGGTTTCAGAGAGTGAATTCGAGTCCTACAGAGCGAGCGTACCAGCAAGTATCGATAGGTTTGTGAAAGAACTCTATACAGTGTTGCACTGTATCCGCAAAAGCAAAAGGGAAAGAAAGAGATAAGAAAATATAGCGAATTTCAGGAAAAGGGTTGGTTTTTGTTTCTGTGGAGAGGAAGTAGAGGAGGTTGAAGAGAAGATGATGCAGACGGAGCAGTCTCAGGAGGCGGCTCAGCCGCCGCAGCAGCAGCAGCAGCTGATGTTGCAGAACTCCTCCGGAAGCGTCAGCTTCAGCAGCAACATGTCGAGGGAGGACGAGGAGATGTCAAGGTCGGCGCTTTCCACTTTCAGAGCCAAAGAGGAGGAGATCGAGAAGAAGAAGATGGAGGTCAGAGAGAAGGTTCAGGCTCAGTTGGGTCGTGTGGAAGAGGAGACCAAGCGTTTGGCCACTATTCGTGAGGTTTGTGCCTAAAAATAAAGGCTTTTTCCAATTAAACGATGATTTTTATGGGCTTTTTTTTGTGTATTTTAGGCTAGATTAAAAGGTTAAAAATGATTTTATGCAAAAGAAAATTGTGGGTTTTCAAGGGAATTTAACTTTCTGAAAATTCTGGGTGACAAAAGTTGGAGGAAAAACCTAGATCTCCAGAACATGAAATGAAAATAAATTGGGTATTTTTTCATTTTTTTTTTGTTTTTTTGTTTTTGGATTTCGTTTTTGAATTTTCGGTTTATGTATTTACAAAGGCCATGAACTCTTTGATGGAGGTAATTCCATTTTTCTTTACTAATTTCTAGAATTTTTTTCAAGAGAATTATTTGTTTGTCTCAGCTAACAGAGTAAATCTGGGGTTCTCTACACATCAAAATATGGAATTTAGCTGAGAAATTTCAACAACAAAGTTTAAAGTTTTTGATATGGCAAAAAACAGATTCTCTTCTTTCTCAAAACCCTCAAATTTGTCATATGGTCATGTTTTATTTGGTCACTTGTTTATGTTTGCGACAAGAATATAAGTCCAAGGATGCCTTGTTGAAAATATCTGTGTCCCATGTGCATCATCTTCTGCTGGTTGAACCAGAAATATAGCCGTTGAATCAGTTACTAGCAATTAGTAGATGATTAATTTCCTTTTTGTCGTAAATTATGGAACTTCCAGGAGCTTGAAGGGCTCTCAGATCCGATGAGGAAGGATGTTTCACAAGTTCGTAAGAGGATCGATGCGATTAACAAAGAGTTAAAGCCACTAGGACATACCTGCCAGAAGAAGGTTACACAACTTGGATTTTTACCACATTTTGGTGTTAATGTTTAATGCTATGCATATGCAATTATGGATCAATTCGTGCGTGGTTGTGATGAATTTTGGGTTTGTAACTTGTCACAGGAAAAGGAATACAGAGATGCACTTGAGGCTTTCAATGAAAAGAACAGAGAAAAAGTGCAGCTTATCACAAAGCTAATGGAGGTTAGTTTGTTAACAACTTTTTATGTGGCATAGGTAGGGTTGCAATTACATAGTGTTTATGTAATTCAACGTTTTGAGATTGTTTTGTTGTCGTGTAACATTTGATGCAGCTGGTGAGCGAAAGTGAGAAGACGAGGATGAAGAAGCTGGAGGAGCTGAGCAAGAACATAGAATCATTAAAGTGAAGAAATAGCAGCCTATGTGGGTAACTGATGATCTGATTAGGTTTGTGTGATGATGTATTTAAGGTGAGTTTTTTCGGTGTTTACATATATGGGTGGTGATTTGCATTTGGTGTAATTTCTAAGTTGGTTTGTTTCGTTAATTAGTGTTTGGTAAAAACATTTGGCTGATTTAGGCAGGAAAATACCCTTTAAATTTAAGCAGGTTTGTAACTAAAAGCATCTGGCCTTGCATTTTTCTTCTCATTTTTCCATGTATCCAAACACTGTACTACACTACTTCCTAGTGTAATGTGGGGTTCTTTGAATTTATTCCTATTCTTTGTTCTAACTTTTTATGGATTGCAAAGGCCATGATATTTATGTAAAGTTTTATGAGTGATTTTGGGACATATGGAGTGTATATTTTTCAATTTTTCTTCAGTACTCCGCTCTATACGAAACAATTGCATTTTCTATTCCTACCCCCACAACACCATGATTTTCTTCTCTCTTTCATGGATTCTTGTGACTGTAACCTCCATTTGCTGAGATCTCTCCCGGTCTTCAAGAACACCATCAACCATGGTGAGTTGATTAGGAGCTTGCATGTGCACGGATTGGATGAGGGGAAGAGAAATAAAGTTGAGAGGGAGTTTGTGTTCATAGAAAATGGGTTGTATGTGAAGCTGACAACTGAGCCGCTTATGAGATTGATGAAATTTCCAGCTTCCCAAGTGCTCCAAGGGCATGTCAATGGTTGCTGGGTTTGCATTTTTGCATTTCATAAGAATTCACCTTCTGCATTTCATAAGAATTCCCTCTATTCTTTCAGTCTCCATGTACCATTTTCAGTCTAATGAATTCCCTCTATTCTCTGCTTATGAAGTTTTTCACGGTATTGTTCTTTTGGTGGGGGGTTGTCATTTTTTGTGTTTGTGTTTATGTTTGAGATGTACTAATTGCAGTATTACCCCGGATTTGTAAACACATCGTTAGAATGATTAGCTTGATGTTTAGGATTTGGTTGTCTACATTTTTTTGGGATCTTTTTACCCTTTTAGATTTCGCTCCTTCCCCCGACAATTCCTGACTTCGCCACTGACTGAAGGCTAACTTTTTGTTGTGGCTTCACTTGTTTTGGAGGATATTGCAGTGTACTGATTCTCTCATATTATAGTGTGTGGATTGATTATTAATGTTATATTCTAAAGTATAAATTGGATCGTCTACTCATAATATAACATGTTGATGTGTTCTAGTATGTTTCAATAATTTTTCTTGATGAAGAGCCTTTGGTTTGCTTTCTATTATGTTACTAGTTGCATGGAAGAGTGCATTTTGCATGCTATCCTTAGTGGTCGTGAGCATTACCACTACATAAATTATGATTGGTTTAGTTTAGGTTTTGAGATTTAAGTAGTAGACAAATTTGATCGCATTCATCAACAACTATTCATGTGGTGGTAATGCTCATAAAAATGCACTAAGTGGAAAAGCTAGGGTTACAAGACAACCATTTCACTGAATCTCTTGCAATCTTTAAAACCCAATGCAATTGCTGAAAATTTTATACTATATCGATGTATCGGATTACATCGAGTAACCGGGTTTAAACATTTTTAGCCGTTCAAACATTGGTGCATCCTGTATAGGGATGATATATAAAACCTGAAAGGAAGCTTCTTGCAAATAACCCAACGGTTAGGTTTAGTCAAGCATTGACCTCTTCCCCGAAATAGAAGCATGGGTTGAAGCATCTGAGGAGGGGAAATGACATCACTTTTTCAAGCAGATTGAGCACGCTAAGTTAGCCATTGCTATACACAAAATACATGCTTCACCTAACACCAAAAAAGAATCCAAAAAATAACAAGTGCTATTATGTCCACTATGTTGTCTAATTTTTCACCCACTCCTTAATGAAACCTTTAGTGACAAGTTTATTCTATTGCAAGATTACATAGAAGGACATAAGCAAATTATAAAGAGTGTTTTTGTTTGGGAACTGAAGTGACGTAGGCGACTCCGCCTCTCTTTGTATGTTTCAGGCGCACCAGTGAACTCACAACCGAACTGAAAACTAAGCGAAAGACCCACGGTTTAAGTGTTGCTTCCCTTTGATTGAGTAAACACATTATGCCATTTTTAGAATCTAAGGAATGATTCTTGGTATAGATGCAAATAGTGGAAAAAATGGAACAAATCACGTCCCTTCCTCGAGTTGGGCCAAACGATAAGAACCTTAAAAGATGCAAATAGAGTTAGGGATTAAGGGTTCTGTCTCTATCTATCTCTCTTGCAATTTCTTAAATGGATGTGAATCGATGAACAAATTTATATATGAATTAGTTTAGAATATTGCTAGTATTAAAAAAAAAAAAAAAAAGATACCGCAAATAGTAAGTCATCCTCACTTGGATTGCCAATCGCCGCTCTCTTGTCTCTTCCAATCCCTTTCATCAAGTATGATATATGAATTTCCACGGCTAGCCATCTCATTCATGCATTCACTATATCTGCTCCTACAAGGCTTCATTAAAATTTGGAAAAGTCCACAGGAAATCTCGTGTATTCCTTATTAGTGAAAAACAAATAAGAAAGCAACGAATGTAATAATGATTATTTTACACTGTTAACAATAATTTCGCTGTTTAGAAAATTTGTAAATAACGACACAACAGTCATATCCAAGTAGTGACTACCAGTCTACCAGTGTGGTGTAGGCGATGGACTTGCAAAATACAACAACATATCTAAATCCGTTTACGTAATTTACCATGTAGGCGATGGACTTGCAAAAGACAAGAACATATCTAAATCCATTTACGTAATTTACCACAAGAAAAGAACAGTAAATAAGATTAAAAGTTGTGAATTGTGATGGAACATGAAGACCCTTAATTCAAAGTCTCCGCTATATATGGATTTCTACAACCCGTCACAAACAGGTACCAGCTGTGTCGACAAAGGACTTGCAAACTTGTAAAAGTGGTTGTGAACAACCGCCACTCATTTCATTTTCCAATAAAAGTGGTTGTAAAATAGGGAATTTGGAATTTAAAGGAAAACAAGAAAGGAAACAAGACTAAATTGTAAATTCAAAACAGGAATTAAAGCAAATCCTAATTGAAAGATGCAAACCTAAATCCATTAGAGCAAGGAAACCTAAATATATTCTCACACTTCCCATTTTTATTATTCTCCAACAGGGTCCAAAACTAGGGTTTACATGATCATAGTAATCCTAGGAATAGTATGGCTACTTGTGTAAGAAGGAATCACAATTCTCGAGTGAAACTAATTTTAGTGAGACTAGTAGACGGATATACCATGATCATCACTATATATAAAAAGGAAAAATATATTTTTTTTTAAGTACACCGATATATTTTACACTAAGAGGATGGAGGAGTTCAGCTAAGCCAGACAAAAAACAACCTAATTTAGTATCAAATTCACCATTCACGAGATTCGAACCTAAGACTTCTCACTTACAAGTGAAAATGAATACAACCAGACCGTTGTACTGAGTGGCAAAAAAATAGAAAAAAGTATTTAAAAGCAATATATATCTCACAATTAGCAAAACTTTTTCACATCTCTCTCCCTCTCGTGCGTACCATAGTCAATACGGACAACGCTTACACAGTATATGTTATACATACTATTTGGATATATTCTAGTTTGCTTCAACAATTTTTCTTGACGAAGAGTCTTTGGTTTGCTTTCTATTATGTTACTAGTTGCATGGAAGTGTGCATTTTGCTCGCTATCCTTCAATGGTCATGACCATTACCATTTACCACTTATATTAATTGCGATTGAATTAGTTTAAGTTTTGAGATTTAAGTAGTAAACAAATATGATCACATTCATCGACAATAATTCATGTGGCGGTAATGCTCATAAAAATGCACTTTGAGTGGAAAAGCTAGGGTTAGAAGAAAACCATTTCACTGAATCTCGTGCGATCATTAAAACCAGTGACGGAGCGAGCATGGGGTTATTGATTGCCTTTAACCCCAATAACTTTAAAAACTTCATGTAAATTTGTTTGTGTATTGTATAATGACCCTTAAAAATAGCTAAGGCAATCTAAATTACAACATCATTCTTCTACTTGTTCTTTCACATTTGTCTTCATTTTCTATTTTCTTGTGCGATCTATTGTGCGCACCATGTGCTCTATGAAATATCTTAGTTAAAAAGCCTTCAGTATTATTCCACAGTATCATGCACTCACCCTTTACAAGCTACAAATAATAGTAGTTGTCGACATATGTTGGCATAAACATTCGGCATATGTTGACAGGAATTGGCAAGTGCCTACTAGGTGCTCGATGAAATAGCTCAATGAAGCTTTTTTAGTTGATATTATACCCCATTATTTAAAAATCCTGACTTCGCCACTGATTAAAACCCAATGCAAATGCCGAAATTTCTTTACTTTATCGATATATTGAATAACTAGATTTAAACATTTTTAACCGTTCAAACATTGGTACATCCCGTACATAGATGTAGTATAAAACCCCAAAAGGAAGCTTCTTGCAAATAACTCCGAAATACAAGCATAGGTTGAAGCATCTGAGGTGGGGAATTGACATCACCTTTTCAACTTTTGTCACCACTTTAATCATAGTTCAAGCAGATTGAGCACGCTAAGTTAGCCGTTGCTACACACAAAATACATGCTTCACTAAACACCAAAAAACAAAACCAAAAATCAATGAGTGCTATTATGTCCACCATATTGTTTTAACTTTTTCACTCACTTTTTAATGAAAGTTTTAGTGACAAGTTTATTTTATTGTGAAGTTACATAGGACATAAGCAAAATATAAAGAAAGTGTTTTTGTTTGGGAACTAAAGTGACATAGGCGACCCCGTCTCTCTGCATCTCTTTGGCGCACCACCACTCCTCACAACCCAACTCAAAACCAAGCGAAAGACCCAAGGTTTAAGTGCTGCTTTCCTTTGATTGAGCAAACATATTATGCCATTCTTAGGATTTAAGGAATGATTCTTGGTATAGACACAAATAGTGAGAAAAATGAAACAAATCACACCCCTTCCTTTAGTGGGGTAAACTGTAAGAACCCTAAAAAGTGCGAACAGAGTTAGGGATTAGGGCTTTAGTCTCTGTCTATCCCTCCTGCAATTTCTTAAATGCATGTGAATCAATGAACACATTAATAGATGAATTAGTTTAGAATATCACTATAATTTACAACAACAAAAAAACTGCATATATTAAATCATCCTCACTTGCATTGCCAATTGCCACTCTCTTGTCTCTTCCAATCCCTTTCATAAATTATGATTTATGAATTTCCACGGCTAGACATATCGATTTTCCACCAAAGACTAATCGGTGTGCAAAGACTTCCACAGGTAGCTAGCCATCTCTTTCATGCATTCATAATATCTGCTCGTACACGGCTTGCAAACTTGTAAATAGTAGTGACTACCAGTCTACCAGCATGTATGGTGTAAGAGTAAATTGTAGCAATGGTCCCTGAACTTTAACCAAATTGGAGCAATGGTCCCTCAACTAAAAATCTATTACCATTGGTCCCTCAACTTATCAAAATGTGTAGCTATAGTCATTTTCATCAATTTCTTCCAAATTTTGTCAAAATATGTTATGTTGGAATAACCATTTATATAATTAGGGTCTCTCAACTCATCAAAGTGTGTAATTATGGTCATTTTCGTCAACTACGTAAAATTTTTTGTCAAAATGAGTTATGTTGGAAGGACTATTGCTACAATTGGGTTAAAGTTAAGGGACTATTTCTCAAGTTGAATTAAAGTTGAGGGACCAAATGTAATGTATTTTTAGTTGAGGGACCATAGCTGTACGTTTTGATGAGTTGAGGGACCAATGGTAATGGATTTTTAGTTGAGGGACCATTGCTCCAATTTGGTTAAAGTTCAGGGACCATAGCTACAATTTACTCATGGTGTAAAACATAAGAACATATCCAAATCGGTTTTCGTAAGTAAGTTGATAAGTTGTGAATTGTGATGGAACATGAAGACCCTTAATTCAAAGTCTTCGCTGCCTATGCATTTCCACAACCCATCACAACCAGGTACCAGCTGTGTCGACAAGGGACCTGCAAACTTGTAAATGGGGTTGTGAACAACTGCCACTCATGTCAGTTACCCTTTGTTCTTTTCTCCATCAGACGACTTTCGTTTTCAGCTCTCCGGCCAACATCGATAATCTGTTCCTATAAATTCCAGTATCATCAAAATTTGGAAAAGTCCATAGAAAATCTCTTGTGTTTCCTATTAGTGAAAAACAAATAAGAAAGTGATCAGTGTAACAATAACTACTTTAGACTGTTAATAACAATTCTATTGTCTAGAAAAATTTGTAAATAACGACTGAACGGTCAGATTCGTTTTAATTCGAACAAAATATAGAACATATCTAAATTCATTTTCGTAATTTACCACAAGAAAAGAACTGTAAATAAGATGATAAGTTGTGGATTGTGATGGAACATGAAGACCTTTAATTCAAAGTCTCCGCTGCATATGGATTTCTACAACACATCACAACCAGGTACTAGCTGTGTCGACAAAGGACTTGCAAACTTGTAGAAGGGGTTGTGAACACTAGCCACTCATTCAGTTACCTTTTTTTCTTTTCTCCATCAGACGACTTTCGTTTTCAACTCTCCGGCCTACATCTATAATCTGTTCCTACATGCATTCATAGTATCTGCTCCTACACGGCTTGCAACTTGTAAAAATCCAAGCAGTGACTACCAATCTACCAGCATGTGTGGTGTAGGCGATGGTTGCAAAATTTAAGAACGTATCTAATGGTTGCAAAATATAAGAACGTACCTAAATCTGTTTTCGTAATTTACCACAAGAAAAAAAACAGTAAATAAGATGATAAGTTGTGAATTGTGATGGAACATGAAAACCCTTAATTCAAAGTCTTCGCTGCATATGGATTTCTATTATCACAACCAGCTGTGTCGATAAAGGACTTGCAAACTTGTAAAAGGGGTTGTGATCATCCGCCACTCATTTCAGTTACCCTTTTTTTTTTTTTTTTTTTTTGGAGTGGCGGTGGTGGTGAAGGCAATGGCATTAGCAGTGGTGGTGGCAGCGGGACTGATGGTGGTGATGGTGGTGGCAACAACAATTGTAAGGGTATGGTGGTGGTGCCAATAATGAAGTGTGGTGGTTGGGGTGTACAAGTTAAAATTTTTGTAGAAGCGTTGACAGCATCACAAAACATAAAAAAAAGTTTTTTTTGTTTGGGAACTGAAGTGACGTAGGCAACCCTGCCTCTCTCAAAACCAAGCGAAAGACTTGAGATTTAAGAGCCGCTACCTTTTGATGGAGCAAAGATTTTCTGCCATTCTTTGGATTTAATCTGATATAGGCGCAAATAGTAGTAAAAATGGAACAAATCACGTCCCTTACTCCAGTCGGGCCAAATGGTAAGAATCCTAAAAGGTGCGAACAGACTTAGGAATTAGGATTTTTGTCTCTGTCTATCTCTCTTGCAGTTTCGTAAATGCATATGAATCAGTGAATAAGTTTTAAATGAATTAATTTTGAATATCGCTGAGTATTTACAAAAAAAAAAAAGGTACCACAAATTGTAAATCATCCTCACTTGCATTGCCAATTGCCTCTCTCTTGTCCCTTCCAATTCCTTTCATCAAGTATGATTTATGAATTTCCACGGCAAGCCATATGGATTTTCCACCAAAGACTAATTGGTGTGCCAAGACTTCCACTGGTAGCTAGCCATCTCATTCATGCATTCATAATATCTGCTCCTACACCGCTTCATTAAAATTCGGATAAATCCATAGAAAATCTCTTGTATTCCCCTATTAGTGCCAAGACACCACTCTAGTTTTGCTTTTGCTTTTTATTTCGAAAGCTGGTTCATAAAAAAATAAAAAATAAAAAGAGATAAATTTCACAGCATTCTCCTTTGTATAAGAAAGAGGGTGTCAATTTTATGTGTAAACTATCATTTGACCTTTTGAACTATTACTCCAGCTGAGATTGACTTCTTGAATTTTTTTTTTTGGTTAATAACCCCTGAACTATTTGAAATTAGCCAATTAACCCATTGTCGGTAGATTTCATCCACTATTTCATCAAATTTAAGGGCAGATTAGTCTTTCCATCATTAATTTTAACTTGTCAACTATAACTACCAATAAAATTATGACATATGGACACAAAATAATGTCTGTAATGACAATGTGAAATGGTTCGCTATGTAAACGTTTGGTTTTTTTATTTATTTTTATGTTTTCTTATTATGCTATATGTTTAACACATTATTTTGTGTCACATGTCATAGTTTTATCGATGATTATCGTTGACAAGTAAGAATTGATGACGAAATGACCAATTCGTTCTTGAATTTGACGGAATGGTGAACGTAATATAATTGCAAGGGGTTAACTGGTTTATGGGTAACTAAAAGTTTCATCCTTTTAAATTTTATTATGGATAAGTGTATAAAATTATTCGAATATTGGTGCATCATGTACAGAGATATGGTATAAAACCCCAAACGGAAGCTTCATGCGAATAACCCCACGGGTAGGCTTACTGGCTTAGTCAAGCATTGGAGAAATTATAGTGGAGTCCGTAATACCACGTCATCCATGATACTTCCTTTCAAATTTTACCATGTGTCATGTTCTTACACAATTGGAATTTAATCTCCTTTTTAATCTTTAAATAAATTTAAAAAATGAAAAGAACAAAAGAACAAAATAGATTTAGTTCCTGAAGTTGTTGCCCCCTCCGACCCAATCTGGTAATCCCCTTCCACGCACCGCTGCATCTCTTTTCTTCACGATTTGGGGGATTGAAATCGAAAATGATCGGCAAAGCATAGGTTGAAGCATCCCAGGAGGGGAAATGACATCACATTTTCAACTTTTGTCACCACCTTTCTTTTTGTTTTTGTTTTTGTTTTTTGAAGAGGCTTTTGTCACCACTTTAATCATCAAGATGGCTGCAATTTTCTATAACGGCCATGTCCTACTTATATGTATTCAGTTTTGTTTTTGCCTTTTATTTTAAAAGCTGATTCAAAAAAGAAAAAAAGAAAAAAAAGGGATGCACTATCCGCACTTCTTTTATTTTTCACACATCCTCTTAATTTGCAACTGTCAGATCGAATGAATTAAAGAAGATCAAATGATAGAAATTAATAGAAGATGTTTGAAAAGTAAAAAAAGAGTGCCGATAGCACACCACAAAAGATAAATTCCACTGCGTTCTCCTTTTTGTATTAGCAAGAGGGTGTCAATTTTATATATAGTTCAAGCAGACTGAGCACATGCCGTTGCTGTACACTAAATGCATGATGTGTCGACGAGGGGCTTGCAAACTTGTAAAAGGGGTTGTGAACACCCACCACTCATTTCAGTCAACCTTTGTTTCTTTTCTCTATCAGACGACTTTCGTTTTCAGCTCCCTGCCCCACATCGATAACTATTCCTATAAATTCCGGTATCGCGCTAATTTAGTAGCTAAACATCTCACCAGCAAAGCAAAGAAAAATTGTGTGTAATAATGGATAGCCATTGTCACCGCAGTATTGCTCGCTATTTGCTTCTTTTGCTTTTGGTCTCTTCCTGCATGCAGAGTACGACCAAACTCTGTTTCTGTTTGGCTGGTGAAGAAATTTCAAGCAGTGTGAAGGCAAATTCATGCATTGACGAAGAAAGACAAGCGCTTCTCGTCTTTAAACAACATCTTGTTGATCATTCTGGTAGGCTTTCGTCTTGGGTGGGTCATGATTGCTGTCGATGGGAAGGCATTTCATGCGACAACAGCACTGGTCATGTCGTGAAGATGGACGTCCGGAATCCATATGACCGTTATGGTGAAGAGTGGGCATATGACTATTTTGGTGATGAAAGGGCGATGAATGCTTCTTTGCGAGGTAAGATAAATGCTTCTCTGTTGAGCTTGAAACATTTAAATTACCTGGACTTGAGCCTGAATTGGTTTAATCGCAGTCAAATTCCTAAGTTCTTTGGGGAGCTTAAAAGTTTGCAACATCTCAATCTCTCCTTTGCGCATTTTGGAGGAGAGATTCCCTCTTCTCTTGGTAACCTGTCAAGCCTAAATTTTCTTGATCTCGGGTCGAATTATGGCTTATCTTCCAAAAATTTGAATTGGCTTTCTCACCTCTCTTCCCTGAAATACATTAATCTCAATGAAGTTAACCTTAACAGCACAGGAGTCAGTTGGGCATATGATATTATCATGCTCCCTTCATTGTTAGAGTTGCATTTATCTTCGTGCCAAATTGAAAGCATTCCACTCTCACTACAGAGCATTAGCTTTCTTCCACTCTCGCTGCAGAGGATTAACTTGACATCACTTTTGGTCCTTGATATGTCGTATAATGGCGTTAAAAGTTCTTCATTTCCCAGTTGGTTTCTTAATCTTACCAACCTCAAAACACTTGATCTATCCGGGAATGATTTCAGGGATCATTTTCCAAGTGGATTTTCAAACTTCAAATCTTTGGAAAACCTTGATTTATCTGAAACAGGCTTAAAAGGTCAAATTCCTAAAGTCAGTGGAAATTTCTGCAAACTAAAGGTCTTAAGTCTTTCAGGGAACTACTTTGATGGGGGGATTGAAGAGTTTTGGAGGAGTCTCTCAAATTGTCCAAGTAATACATTAGAGTCACTAGATTTGTCTTATTGCGAGCTTGAAGGCCAATTGCCGGCCTTTTTAGGAATGTTTAAAAGTTTGCAGAATCTCAACCTTAGAGCAAACAATTTGTGGGGCTCAATTCCAGATTCCATCGGAAACTTGTCGTCCTTGAGAACACTAGACCTCGCTTATAATAATATGAATGGCTCAATTCCAGAAAGTATTGGACAACTCTATGAGCTAGTTTCCCTACGTTTGCTTGGTAATTCATGGGAAGGCATTCTAACGGAAGCCCATTTCATAAATCTAACCAGATTACAAGATTTTGAAATAGGAAACATAGACCGACCCACGTCCCTCATTTTCGACGGGGCTTATCATTCGGTTCCTCCTTTCAAGCTCCACACAATTCAGATCAGAAATTGTGGGATAAAACCTAGTTTTTGGGTATGGCTTCAAACTCAAACTAAATTGTCTTATGTTACTCTCAGTGGTAATGGAATCTCGGATTCCATACCAGAGGAATGGTTGTTGAAGATATCTCCCCAACTCACCCGACTAGACTTGTCTTACAACCAATTTTGTGGAAATTTTCCATCCCATTTGAAATTTCCAAATTTAAGGTTTATTGATTTGAGTCATAATAAGTTGAAGGGCCCACTCCCACTTTGGTGTTTCCCTAATGTCCGTTCCCTTTATCTAGAAAGCAATTTCTTTTCCGGGCCAATCCCCTCAAATATTGACCAAATGATGCCATATTTGGGTGAATTGTTACTTGATGAGAATCATTTGAATGGCACCATTCCTCCCTCTATTTGTAACATCCAGAACTTGGATATCATGTCTCTAAGGAGCAATCAATTTTCTGGAGAACTCCCTCATGCATGGACAATGGAGAGCTATATGAGGTTTCTAGATGTTGGTCAAAACAATCTCTCTGGTAAGATTCCCACTTCATTGGGGGGACTACGTTCCCTGGAAATATTAAAGCTCAACGACAACAATTTTGGCGGTGAAATTCCTGATGCCTTGCAAAATTGTTCAAATTTGAGGAGTATTGATCTTGGAGACAACAAGTTATCTGGGAACATACCTCTATGGATTGGAGGGTCAAATGTATCCAAGTTGTCTATGCTACGATTACGGTCTAACTATTTGAGTGGCCATATTTCCCAACAACTGTGCAATCTTCATGGCCTTCACATCCTTGACCTTAGTAACAATAGCCTTTCAGGTACTATTCCAATGTGTTTGGATAACTTAACTTCTCTCGTCAATGATGATTATACTTATATGGTCTTTGAGCATTCTCGTGAAATATTGGAGCATGCCAAACTGACACTAAAAGGAGAAGAACTTGTGTACAACAAGACTCTATATCTTGTAAAGAGCATTGATCTTTCATCAAATAATTTACAAGGTGAAATTCCTAAAGAAATAAGCAACCTCATTCAATTGGGCACCTTGAATTTGTCCATGAATCAATTGACTGGAAAGATCCCCTCCAAGGTCGGAAACTTGCGTCAGCTCGAAACTCTTGATCTCTCACACAACCATCTCTCAGGACAGATTCCGCAAAGCTTGTCATCTTTAACCTTTTTGGCCCACTTGGACTTGTCTTATAACAACTTGTCCGGAAGAATTCCTTCTGGAAACCAGCTTCAAACGCTCAATATTTCGTCCATTTATATGGGCAATCAATTGCTATGTGGCGTTCCTCTCTCAACCAAGTGCCCTGAAGATGACACTTCTACTGCGAAGGATGCAAAGGACAAGAATGAAGAAAGAAATGATAAGTTGTGGTTCTATGTCAGCGTGGTACTTGGCTTTATCGTAGGTTTTTGGGGCGTCTGCGGCACATTGATCTTAAAGACATCGTGGAGGTATGCCTATTTCCAATTCTTCGATGACATCAAAGATAAAGTAGCACTAGCAATTGCTTTGAAAGTGGCTCGGTTCAAAAGGTTTTTATCTTGAATTTTGATTGTACAAATATATAATGTGATGTTTTTCCCCTTCTACTGTGTGCTTTGGTACTTGCAATTTATGTATCAAATAAAAGAATTATGTAATGACTATCCATTTAATACAAGAATTATATCTAGTTTGTACTTAACAATCCCATAGACATAGTACAATATATATATGTAACGGCTATCTATTTAATGTTGCAATTTAACAAAATAACACTTTGTTCATAAACTAGGTAAACACATGTATATATTCTTCTCTTTTACACTTGAATGGCCTTCTATATGATGAATATTCAATGGGCCTAATTAAATAATATAAGAAGGGTAAACAAAATTAAGTATTGAGGTGGATGGAGCCCATTGGGTTACAAGTTGTTTGAACGGTAAAGCGTAATACTTGCTGGTGGGAATTGGATCGCCCGATGAGATTCAAGGGAAAATTTTTTAGTTGTGACGGTAATATAGATAATACATCACCACGTGTTTTTATATAAGTAGTAAAATATTTTAATTTTTAAGTTATTAACTTTTTAACATTCATATCTCATTATATAATATAGGGGTGTGCTATCCACACACCCCTTTTTATTTCTCATACACCTCTTGTTAATTTCTATCCGTTGATATTCTTTAATTCATTCGATCCGACGACCGAAAATCAAATAGGTATGTGAGAAGTAAAAAGAGATATGTGAATATCACACCCCTTTATATATTTGTATAAGAACACACCACCTGTACCTTGTCACTGCCTCGTATGACGGTGATATTGAAAGTCTCTCGATCCAAAGACTAATATCAGGATGAGAAGAAGATATTGAGAGATTTTCTACTCTCCAGCTTCATTAAAACACTGTAGCTCTCTGTTTTCTCCGGAGAAGAACGGCAGCAAGTGCGATTTTTCTGTCGGGACGATGCGGTGGTAGAAGCTGCTGCCGACGTTGAACATGCGACTGTTGCTGGTGAAAGCTGATGACTCCACCAGGCATACTATAGTTGTGCTTCTCAGGAATGTAGCTACAAATGTTAGTGAGTTTTGCTTTAATTTTCTTGAAGTTTTCGATTTTTGGAAATTTTGTAGGGGATTTTGCTGAATAAGGATTCGGGTTTTTGTTTAATTTGCTTAAAATTTAGGGTTTGATGAATGTTGATGATATTTGGATCTCAGAGTTTAGTTTTAATTGAAGTTGTAGAGTTACTGGATTCAAAATTAAGAAATAGCAATTGATTATAGTTAATCATACAAAATATTGTGTATGATTTTCATGTTGTACGTGAGATGTTAAAATACAGCAATTTTAGTCTTAGTCTTACTGATCAAAGTTGTTTCATTGGTGTACTTACACCCTTTTTTTATATTGTGAATCAGGCGAAATTGAACCACCACCACATGTGCCGCAGCCGCATCAAAGGCTGGTTCTCCGACGACGTTGTTTTCTAAGGCTCTCTCCACTCAATTTAGACCCAAGGTACACAATTTAGAGCTTTGGACCCAAAAAGGAAGCGTTTACCGCTGAGTTCTTCAGCTGATTTGGGGTGGGCATTTTTGTGGTTTAAATATTATGTGTGTACAAGTGTAAATTTTCCTTTCTAAATGGGTTTTCTGTTGAAATTTCATTTTTGTGACTTTGGGGATTTATGTTGAAATTATTGAAAAGGATACAATTCTTAAAAGAATTCAGTTTACTACATACTCCTTTTCAAATTCAAAAGGATAAAATCAAAGGCAATAGATGTGCATATTAGGTACATTGATTGGCCTGAATTACATAGAAAGGGTGTTCGACAAGGATAATACTATCATTGCACCTTATTCCTTGACGCTTTGGGGCCCTGTTGGATCTTTGTTGGAATAGTGGAAATTAGTTTTCGGACCTGATATCGCTGTCTTCAGTAACTCGGCTGGTAATTTTTGGCAGTGCCCATTTGCAAATTTTAGTTGTTTTCGTTGTTGGTTATGTTTATTTGTCAAGGTAGTAATTTTGGTTTCATGGTTAGGGCTTTATGAATATGAGCATGATGGTTCAAAAGCTAGGGAGCTTGAAGGGGCAATTGGAATTAAAGTCATACGACATAGTAAGTGTTTGTTTTTTCTTTATTTTTGCTGCAAAGCGGTTTGTGAAAGTAATTTTTTTTATGAAATGGGTTGCTGCCAGATGGTGAAACCATCAATTCTTCTCTCTTCCACCATGCTTTCTGGTGGATTCATCAGGTGCTGCTGACGCTTTTTTATTTTATTTTATTTTAAATTTGTGAGCTATATTGGGAGTTTGATTTGTTGTAAATTGTAGTGATAAATGTTTGGACAGTAGAGTTATATCTAATACAATTATTTAATCTTGCATTACTCTCTCTCCCTTCCTTATGCTGTTCTTTTAATTTCAATGATTACCCATTATTAGTTGGTTGTTAATTAGGATTTGTTTTCTAGATTTTGGACTTTGAACAATTGAATCTCTATTCAGTTTCTTCTGTATTGTGCAATTGACCTATCATATTGGTTGTCGGGTTTGCGATGTTTGTTTATGTTCTTTCTTTTTTCCGTGATTAGAAACGTCAATATCTATTGTCTGGTCCTCTGAAGGGAGTGCCTAACGATTTCAAAAATTTGTAAGTGAAATCATTGTAGCAAAGGAAATATGAGACACAACTTTTACTACAAAGGCTCCAACAAAAAATATATCAGATTCCCCAAGCATCTCAAACCATATTGCCTCGCTGCAAAACAGTGAATGTATACTCATTCATTGCTCTAAATTTTCTTAATTACTAATATATATTAAACATGATCTCTTTATCATATTTGCTCAAAACTCAAATGGTTCACTAGATTTCTTTATCATAGTCAATTAGAAATGACCAGTGCTCACTTCATTTAATCCAACAATTGCATCTAAAACATAATCCTATTGTATTCCTTCAATCCAACGACACATCAAATGTAAAAATTAAATTATACCTATAATTTATAACCTTCTAATTTGTTTCCTCTGCAGCTAAACCAAAATTCAAATGGTCCTCAGTATAATTCTGTCAACAACTAGAAAGCAACATCTGCTTTCTTACTTCCAAGGTTCGTGCATATTTCTCCATTTTTTCATCGGTTACTTTTTTTAGTTACATTTTCTTTTATGTTCTAAATTGTTGTGTTTCAGTGCTGTCTTTGTATATCAACTTTGAAATTCAAACACAAATGGACAATATTAATAGAACCCTATTTTCATCTAAGAAAATAAAGAAATTGGAACCGTAAAATTTACTCTAAGAAGAGCTGTTCTTGCATGTGGAAGGGGAATGATAGCTAAAATGTCAATAAGAATATTAGATGACTCCCAAATCATCTTAAGCTATCGTTGGAAAAAAGCATTTCTCTACGAATCTTATAGTGCAAGTTCTTTAAAAACGAAGTTGATTCGTTAAACCTGACAAGTTCTCCAGACTGAAAATTTGATAAGCAATGTCCATTATCTAAAAAAAATATCTGAGACAGATCGTAAAATGAGGGCTGTTATTTTCAAGTTCTGTCCATCCGTAGGCAATTCGTATCATTGTTTATGAAGTGTAGAGAAATAGTGGAATCAACTTCCATCCATTTTCCAATGAGACTCCAATTTTGTTGACGGATTTCGTGCTTGATTTTAATCTGTTATCTACTTGGATCCATTTTTTTCCAAGCCTAATTAGTTCTTGGAGGTGGTCTTCCATGTTTAATATCTATTTTTAGACTTTGGAATTCTCCATGTTTTATCTGGTAGCCTTGAAAATTTTAAATTTGGAACTTTTTTCATTTAGTTATTTGAGAGTTTGAATTTATAAATGCAGATTTGTGTTCGTTTGCCCAGATGCTATTTCGAAGCTGGAGGAAACATTGTTGATTAATCCTAGGAAAGATGATGCTCTGTGGTGTTTTGGAAATGCTCAAACTGCTTGGGGATTATGTACCCCAGACCAGAATGAGGCAAGAGTTTATTTCCAAGAGGCGTCTGATGAGGTACTTTCACTGAAAAATCTCAAAGAAATTGTATTGTTTTTCAACTTTTGATGTGTAATAAGTATTATATGTTCTTTTTGCAGGAGTCGGGTGATTTTGAATCTATATATTATGCTTACTGTCGAAATTTGAGTGGTTGCTCAGTTTGAATTTACTATCAGCTTAGCTCAACATTCACTCGCTTAAGTGTGGGTAACCTTTTAATCTCAGTATTTCATAGTTTTTCTTATCTGAACATCTGATAATTGTTTTCCTTTGGCTACTTGATTGTGGATCTCAATATTGTTTGATCATTAGAGTAATGCCTTTGGGTAGTTTGTGCTATTTACCGGGAATCTTAATATCATGTTGTTGATGCTAATTAAGAACTGAAATTGATCTTTATGATATGTTTGAATTTCTTGATTGATTGAACTTGAAAGTATATGCTTTGATGCAATTGGAGGAAATAAATGAAAAGGACATAATCTGTAAGTTGGGTTTAGTGACTTGTAAAATTGCAATTTCAAAGATTTGAACTACTTTTTGGGTTGGAACGAGTTTCTAAATTACTTGCAGATTGCTATTTTTTTTTAAATTAACTATAAATTTGTTGAGAAACTCTGCATACAATCTAATTCAAAACTACATTACTGTTCAAATATACCATTATATCCAGAATCACATTGTTTGATGTTGTTGCAGGAACGACTCTTGAACTGAAAACAAGAGAATTGGAGTCCATCAGTAGCGAAATTCTGACGCCTGCAGAGCTTTTCGAACAGAAAATGAGAAGGTTTAGTATTTTAGTTTCTACGTATGCATTTGTTTGGTAGATGTTGATTGGTAGATGTTGATTGAATTTTATTAGTGTTCACAAAAAAACTAGGGTCAGCAACTTGCTTCCATTCTGCTTGCTTTGGCGTTTGTAATTCTTAGTTCTTGGCTCAAATATTGCTTATGAAAAAAATGAAATTGCATAATCTTTCATACAATTTTCAATCCCGCAGCAACGCGCGGGCTCAAATTTCTAGTATATATATATATATAGTAAGAGAAATGTTAACCTTTTTAAAAGTCATTCTTTGTAAATTTTTTGGCATTTTACAATTTAACGTTAATTTTCATGTCAACATTATACAATTTTGTATTAAGAACATGAGAGATGACAGAAAGTCTATGAAGAGTCACACTTTTGAGAACGTTATTAGCATTTCTCATAGGATAATATATATTAATTTGTTGTCCAAGAGTGAAGAGGGTATTTGTGTGAGTTTTGAACCAACTCATTATGTTTTTACCACACAAGGAATTTAAGGATCTGGAAGATACGTGTGAAGTAATTTTAAGATGATACACTGAATATATCCTAACAAATACGTCCATAATATTCTTGTCCAGTCTGGAAAGGAAGCCTCCACCATGTTTCTTGTTAAGCAATATTATTTATGATATAATAAAAAGAGCGTAGTTAGCACAAGAGATATGGATTAGGATTGATTTATTATATGGAATGCATCCATAAGTTGAATATAATTAATCATTTAGTCATAAATTTTGGTCGGAAACTAAGATGAACGTCATCATATGCAGTATGGAAGGAACACACACACACCGTTATGCAAGGGCTTCACTCCTCTCCACCACTGTAGTAAAGGGCCACCTGCAGTTCGACTACTGATTGAATCTAGATCTTTTGTAAAAAAACTCTAAACTTATTAGTTTACACATGTAATTGAGTTGGGAACAATATTAGTATTGATTAGTAGTTGACCGATGAGCTGTCTCTATATTTTACATAGTACTAGAGCATACGAATCCTATGGGAATGATTGAACTGAAATTGGGACCACGAATTGCAAACCCTGAAGCCCCGAGTTGGGACACCCAACTAAAATCCTCAAAATCTAAATAAAAATTGTCACCGATGAGGAGTTACCTTCACATGTGGCTCATTGAAAATGGGTCATACTGGCATGTTGAAACATGTCTGACATCTTAAACTTAATAAAATTAAACTCTCCTTTTATACAATATTTTAACTACTAATTGCGTCAAGTCTTTTGTTTAAATTTGTATTAAAACCCACACCTATGGGTTTGAATAAGTAATTAAGTTGCGGATAATATGATGTTGATTAATTACTAGTGGGTAGATGGACCATCTCAAAAAGTTCTACATGGCACCATAGCTACTGGTCCTGTAGGCCCAATTAAATTTGATTTGAGACCACAAATGGAAAGCAATGAAGTCTCGAGTTGGGACATCCAAATCAAAACTGGCCGAAACAAAAGTTAAAGTGGGTTATCGATGCGGAGTTGTCTTCACTTATAGCCTATTAAAATTGAGTCACACGTGAGGAGGCGGGTTAAAACATATTTCATATTAGAAGGAAAAAAAAATTGTTCCATTACTAGTTGCATTTAGGTATTTTATATAAAATCTAACACATTGTTTTGTGCGATTAAGTTGGGGTCACCGTCTTCATTCATAATTGGATCAATTGTCATCAAATAGTGTCAAGGTCCTGTTCTAATACCATATTAAAATTAAGAAAAAAAAAGATCCAGCAACCCACTGTTAATGAGTACAACATCGATACTGTCACCAAGTTAACCACATATGAAACAACTATAAATTTTATCACAAAGGCTTCAATTCAAGTAAAGGTTGAATCACGTAATATAAATTAAAATAAATCGGTAATAATATATTTATATAAATTAGGTATAGAAATATCAATATGGAAATTTGTTGGTTCAATAAAAAAATGAGTTAATAATAGTGCAACAACTATAAATTTTATCACAAATGCTTCAATTCAATTAAAGGTTGAATCACGTAATATAAATTAAAATAAATCGGTAATAATATATTTATATAAATTAGGTATAGAAATATCAATATGGAAATTTGTCGGTTCAATAAAAAAATGAGATATAATAATAATGCAATCATGGAAATCCCTGAAGAAATAAGCAGCCTTATCTAATGGACACTTTGAATTTGTCCCATGAATCAATTGAGTGGAAAGATCCCCTCTAAGGTCGGAAACTTGCGTTGGCTCGAAACTCTTGATCTTTCACACAACCACCTTTCAGACATATTCCCCAAAACTTGTCATCTTTAACCTCCTTGTCCCACTTGGACTTGTCTGGAAGAATTCCTTCTGGAAATCAACTTCAAACGCTCAATTTTTCGTCCATTTGTATGGGCAATCCATGGTTATGTGGCGTTCCTCTCTCAACTAAGTGCCTTGAAGATGACACTTCTACCGCGAAGGATGCAAAGGACAAGAATGAAGAAGGAAATGATAAGTTGTGGTTCTATGTCAGTATGGTACTTGGCTCTATCGCAGGCTTTTGAGGCGTCTGCGGCACGTTGATCTTAAAGACATCGTGGATGTATGCATATTTTCAATTCTTTGATGACATCAAAGATAAGTAAACACTAACAATTACATTGAAAGTGGCTCGTTTCAAGAAGTACTATCCTTTTATCAAGTTTTACTCAGGTCAGATTTAGGATGCATTTGTACTCATGCGGCATTGGGGTAAAGTGCATGTGCTTTGTTTTCTGTTGTCATTTTTTCATCTAGGGGATAACGCTTTGTTGTTTGTTGGAAGGAATATTAAAACACATCCACACCCTATTTTGTCAAATTGTTCTAAAGTATCTGATGCTGGTTTTAGAATTCTCCTGACTTTCTAACTCAAATCTGTGCCAAGAGAACCCAACTAAAGTGGTTCGTTGCTCCATATATGAAGTATTAGTGAATTATTTGTAATTTTACGAAACGAAACAAAAAATTTTGCGTTGTAAGCATACATATTGAAATTTATGTTATAAATTTTTTGATAAGAAACAGATGTAAATTAGAATCATACTAATATAGATATGCACAACCAGAGCATTTAAAGTATTGTGTATCTTTCTATTCATTCTTTTAGCTGGAATTTTGATTTCAGAAGAAATTTGAATGAGTTGGAGATAGAAGAGGCGGCTAGGTTATTACAGAAGGTGGAAAATGTTCGTTTGATTCAATCAAGACCGGATAATAGAAGGTGGAAACTAGACTTATCAGGATTGTTCACTTGCAAATCCTATAGCTCTTTCTTGAGCAACAATGGAACTGTGCAACATTTTCCACCCTTTTCTCAGATTTGGAAATCAAAAGCTCCTCCAAAGGTCATAGTTCTTGTGTGGTTAGTGGCTACTGGGAAGGTCAACACTTGTGATCAAGTTCAAAGGTGAAGGCCTTTTATTTGTATTTCTCCCCATTGGTGCAGTTTGTGTAAATCTGAGGAGGAGAGTGTTAATCATATTTTTCTCCATTTCTTACTCAATACAGTGGGGTGGAAATTGGTTCAGGAAGTTAGAGTGAGTTGGGTCATTCCAAAAGGTTGTTTCGAGCTTCTAAACACCAATTTTGAGGCTTTAGGAAAGGGAAGGAAAGCTAAAGCTTTGTGGGGCTGTTTGGTGTTGGCAGTTTTTTGACACATTTGGTTGAAGCATAACAGAAGAGTTTTTGAGGATTATGATGGATTGGGGATAGCAGAACTATGGGGTAGAGTATGATACTGGGCATCAGTTTCAAATGAGTTCAACGATTATTCTCTCTCATATACTGTGGGATATGTTAGCAGTCGTAAAATGATTTTGGTTGAGGTCATGTTACTTGTAATCAGATCTATTTGAGAGGTCTTAGCTAGCTTTGCTACATGGTGGATTTCTTATCCACTATTTTGTAATTCTTGTTTTTATTTTAATAAAGTGTTATTGTTTATTCTAAATATATATATATATATATATATATATATATATACACATAACTTTGATAGTACCATAAGTTCAGAATTAATCTTTAGTGTCATTAAAAAATATACGTAAATTTATATACATAAATTTGATAGCACCATCAACCACGGTGAGTTTATCAAAAAACCCACCATCCCCATTTTCCAAGTTTCCCCTTTTCTCTCCAAATATTGAATGTTTCTGCTCTTCTGCTTGGTGGGTTTTGTTTGTTTTTTTCAAAAGATAAGTGCAATTCTGTCTACCTGTTCCTGAAATGGTAGTGTCTCATTGGAGCCTCTCAACCTCCATTCAACCACTGACTGTATCTTCTCAATGATGGTTTCCTGATTCAGAAGGCTTACCTGCATAACAAAAGAGTTCATTTTTGATAAAAATGTACATATTTGGTGTTTTAAAGGCTCATGAATTTTCTAAATAATCTCACACAACCCTAACACTAGAAAGTAGAAACACATACCTCTCTCTTTGATTTGGTGAACATTCACATCAACATGTTCAGGTGGTAACATAATTGACATGTATATGAAGGGTTTTGATGCTTTTGGCAATGTTGCAGCATAAACAACTTCTAGACCTCTCTTCAGAGCAGTGCAATCTACCAATCTATCTGTGGTTTGAAAGAAAACGAATAAGAAAACATATCAATGATGTAATTCTGACATCAGTATGTTAAAACAAAAATTAGGGAGACTACTTATATAAATAGCCTCCAATGCGTGAAATTAGAGTACTGTCACCTACGATTTACAATATTTCCAAAATTCAACTTAGTGTGCTAAGATACACACTAAATATGAAATAATAATCGTTCATACTATAATTTTTCTTGTGTTGATATGGCATTGCATGAATAGTTCATCCCATTTATAAAAAGCACCATGGTCATCTTCTTCGCAACATAATTGGAATCGGAGATAAAGCCATCCATCTGAAAAACTGAGCTAGAAGGATCTTTATCTGAAGCTTCTATTTTCATCAGATTGCGAGCAACAGACACCACGTACACCGATCGAATTGCATCAATCCTTGATGCTGTGGAAACAGAATTAGCATCTGCTCTAGCAGCTCCATGCTGATAGTTACAGCATACAAAAAGATTTTAATCGGGATTTTGAATTTCTAGCCATGAAAAAGATCGGTGAAGTAGAAAGACAAGTTCCTTAGTGAATGAAACAGCAACTTACCTTTCTACAGGAGGAGCTAACATTCATATGATGAATTGCAAACCGGCTTAGCAAATCTACAATCTTTGAATAATCATCAGCAGAATCTGATAACAAGTACCACCACTTAATTCACCAGTAAAGATAATTTCATCCCATTAAACCAAAACATAGAAAGTAATTCATCACATTCATTAGGAAAATTTTAAAGTTAAACTGCTCTAATTGTTACCCTGAACCCACAAAATTATAATTATTTCAAAACTAAATCATAAATTACAAGTATAACACAATAATTATCACTAAGATTAAAATGAAAAGGCCATTTAACAAATCATATAATTTTCTGGGAATTTCATCAAACAGGTAATGGGCACGCACCTATAAACATGCAACTGGCCTTTGGTAATGGTGGTGACGGTGACGTGAGCTACGTACGTCATGCTGGCAAGTGCTTCTCCTCTGAACCCCATCGACTTTATCGACTGCAAGTCCTCAAACGCCGAGAGTTTCGACGTCGTGTGCCGCTCACACAGTATCGGCAGGTCCTCATACTGCAATGAATCGTAAATTCGTAAATAAATTTATAAATAATTCAAAATTTAATCAAATGGAAAAAATGAGTGGAGAAGCGACTGACGCGTATGCTGTGGCCGTCGTCGGAGACTTGGGATGAGTTTGAGGCCGCCGTCCTTGACGACGACGTTGATGGAGGAGGAGCGGGCGTCGAGGCTGTTCTCGACGAGCTCTTTGACGGCGGAGACAGGGCGTTGGATGACCTCGCCGGCAGCGATTCGGTTCACCACAGACTCTTCTAGGCGGTGAGTTTTGGGAGGCTCCGTCGCGACTTGCTCTTCTTCTTCTTCTGCTTCAATTTCCATTTCCGTTGCACTGCACTCGTTTGGAAGCGCCGATTTTCCCGGCACCGCCAAAATGAAGAAGAAACGAGTGTAATTTTATTTTATTTATTATTATTATTTATATTTTGTTTGGTTCAACAGAGGAGAGTAAAATTAGGTTAAAAAACTTAAATTTGTTAAGAATTGCGTTGCCACTTAATACTACGGTGAATAATATTTCTCTTTATTTATAAATGAGAGATCTTAAGTTCAATTATTACCAATGACAAATTTAAACTAGGTTATTATGACTAGACCATTGTGAGGCTTCATTCTTCTACTTGTTTGTTCAAAAATGAAAGAATTGCATTACGAAAATATACATAAGCGTAATAACAATGAAAGAGGTATATTTGAGATATAAAAATTATATTTAAAGGTTTAAAGTTTTTAATAGCGTCTATGGTAGACAAAAAGAACACAAAAAAATGTAGACAAGAGGCAAGAATTTGATCGAGATAACCTAGAAAACATGATAAACTCGAGTTAGTCTATTCATTAGCCACAAAATTTTATCTTAGAATAAACACACAAAGTTCAGAAGTTTAAATTATGTGTAAAAATTCACCAAAAGTGTGCACTAATTCACCAATGTTGTAAATAATGGATGTCCACTCATCCACTCAACAAGTGGATGTCCAAGAAGCTTGCTCAACACTACTCATTTTTTCTATAAAAGCAAACCCCACACACAACATCAAGAGATGGTTCACGGGAGAGAGAGGAAGGAAAAGAAAGAAAGAAAAGAGAGGAATGAACATGAAGAGAGAAAAGAGAGGAAGAGGAGAGGAGATAATAGAGAGAGTTATCTTTGTACTCTTATTATTTCAGATTATAATGAAAGCACCACTGCTGCCCCGAGGATGTACTCCAGTCACACTGACTGTAGAGGAACCTCGTAAATTTTGTGTCTTGTTTCATTTATTCCACTGCACCCACCGTCGATTTTACAACACGTTATCAGCACGAGAAGCTCTTATGTCAGTGGAAAGCATAACGCTACAAATCCTGTTCACCTCCTTCAGCTGGAATCTCACAGATAAGAAAATCTTTTCATTTCATCTTTAAATCTCAGTACAATTGATTTTCTTGAACCAACTATATATATTGTTGTATGACTGTATATCATCCTTTGCAGAAGCAAAAGAGTACAGACTCAAAATTCGTAGAGAATTTGACAGCCATGTAAACAGCATCGGAACTCCAACTTGCGGACCTGGGATTGAAATACTTTCTTCTTGAAAGTTGTTCGTCTGCTCGGTATCTACAACATATCAAAATTTCAGAAAACTTTAACGGTGCGATCGCCGCAGATGTCTGAAATACCAAACCAGTTTTCAATTTCCGCAGAAAACTGGACAGCCACCTTATGAGTACCACAACTCCATTTCTGTAGTTCAAATCGAAATTGTTTCTTCACGAAAGTTGTCCGGTATCCTCTATCCATATCATACTAAAATTTGAACTAAATCTAACGGTTTAATCTTCTCATAAGTTGCAGACACTCTTGACTCCAAAACTTATGGGAACCATTTCGACTTTTTCGAAACTCACTGAGGAGGAACACCAATTGGAACTTAGTGTTACTATTATTTCCTGGATAACCAAAATGACTTCAGAACTGTGAGAAAACAAAAGGTTTTGGTGCCTGGTGCATCTGCACCATCTAGATAATAAAATAAAAGGAATAAAACCAAAAGTTTTTGGAATAGTACAACATATGAATGAATAAGAAAGAAAAATAATAATAGGTAAAGGCTTTTGGATGGTGTTGTATCATCTGAAAAGAAAGGAGAAACAAAATATTTATGTGAATGGTGTTGGCTTAAAATCCTTTCACAAGTTCTATTTATTTAAAGCAATTTATTTACAGTAGGTAGAATTATTACCCTTTGCTTTAAAGCTTTGATATTTATGTGCATGGTGTTGGTTTAAAACCCATGTCACAAGTTCTATTTACTTTAAAGCAATTTATTTATCATGGACGGTTTTACCGCCTACTGCTTTAAGTTTTGATTTATGTGAATGGTGCTTAATTAAAGCCCTTGTCACAAATTTTATTTACTTAAATGCAATTTATTTACTATGGCTGGAATTACCGCATATTGCTTTAATTTATCTATTATACTTATTTTTGTTATGATAAGGACATAATGGACCTGAAGTTCCTTGATCAGATCACAACCTGCAGTTTCTTGATCCTCAACATATAAAAATGATTGAACCTGAAGTTCCATCATGCAAAAGGATCGGGCATGAAGTCCTTTGATCCTGAGGATCGGGCATGAAGTCCTTTGATCCTGAAGATCAGGACATGAAATTCCTTGATGAGTACCGTAAGTTTGAAGTGCCGCAGTGCCTCAACTTAATTATAATAAAAGCCATAAGAGTCATAGTCTACAGACTATTAAATAAGGACCAGAAGTTCCTCATGCCCATTCTCAAAATGGTTTAGCAGAAGCATTTATTAAGCGAATGAAATTGATTACCCGCGCATTATACTTTTACGAGTTTTTGGTTGTGTTATCTATGTGCCTATTATACAGCCACGATATATTAAAATGAGGCATCAACACAAACTGGGAATTTATGTTGGATTTGATTTACCATTTATCATTCAATACCTAGAACCCTTGACTGGGGATATGTTTACCGCGTGGTTTGCGGACTATGATTTTGATAAGACAGTTTTCCCGCCATTATGGGGAGAAAATAACATTGTTCCAGAAGAACGATGAGAAAATATCATTCCAGAAGAATGATAAGAAAAGACCGTTCCAGAAGAACGAAGAGAATTTGTCTTATTTTGATTCACGAAGCAATCAATGAGAAAATGAAATAGAAATAATTGAATGATGCAATGAAAGTGATGAAATCATATATACTTGCTGCAAATGTGCCTACAAGAATTGATGTCCCCGTTGGACAAAATAATGAGACAGTAAATGGTTTATCTGTTGCACGCCTGAAGCGTGGCAGACTTTTAGACTCAAAAGGTTTAGTCATTTGAAAGAAGAAGAATATGGCACTACTGAACTATTGCATTCCCGAAGCATAACTGTTGCATGCCAGAAGCATGACAGTCGCCGTATGGATACACGTCCCAGATAGGACAATCCACGGACATGGGAATATTGATGTCTCATGCATGGAGCATGATAGACGTATAAGTTCCAATGACTCAACTCCTGGAAGTGGAGATTAAAATTCAAGCTCTATAACGCTCAAGAGGAGGTTATGATCTACATTCTCTAAATTATGACTATCCTGGAAGAGATAGTGTCATGCCCTTGAAGAGGCAATGGATATCCAAAGAAATGAAAAACTTTTATGCATGCGCATGCACAAGAGAATATGGGATCACTGATTGATGATAACCAATGGTAATTTTAGTTTTTACAAGTAGCTACTAAATTCATCAATGAGCTGTGTTAATATTGAGTCACGTTCTTTTGTTCGTCGACAAAAGGAAAATTATTAGCCAAAATTGAAGAAAGGCAATTCCATTACAATTTTGTAAGAACGTGGAAAAATGGACCTATATATTTGAATAAAATACAAATAGCCAAAAGATGTTGAACCAAGGAGGTTACATATGGGCATTTGTAATACAGTGAAATACACTCACATGATATGACACAAGGTTACTAATTGAACTCTTGTAAACGAGTTCATATAAATGGAGAATTATATACGAAGGGTTGTGAGTCGCCCACATCATATCTCTATAAGTAAATCCCTCAAGTATACATGGGAGCAAATTGCTCTGTATAAATTCCAAAGGAAAATGTGTCATGAAGTGTAGAAAATCCCTGGAGGATTCAAATTCCTTGAAGTAAGCCCCTGAAGGGTAAAGCATAAAATATGTACTCAATACCAATGGATGGTATAAATTGCCTTAGTGAGTACTATAATTATGATATTGTTGCAACATACTAAAATCTCTTGTAAGAGTCAATGACATTAAATTAGAACTTCTGAAGAGTTAATGATATTAAATTGAGACTCCTGAAAAGTCAAGAAAGATTATAAGGTGTTGAGAGAATTATTGTCTCGAGCTGCAGATCGAACAATCTACCAACACGAATCTTATCCATGATGTTTATGATATTAAAAGAACCATATGGATTGAAGATTATGAGTTGAATACTCAAATGATGTAGACACTAAGAATAATCATTTATCTTCGTGAGGGTAAAGATAAATTAATATTTGGTCCAGAAGTACCACATCTTAGTGAAGTATATGCTTTATTGTATTTGGCACAATACATTGAATGAAATAAAGCTTATCTATTAATATCTCCAAGAAATTACAGATATGTATATACACATGAGTTAAAACAAACAAACAGGATGAAGCCTTCACAAAGGTTGCTCATGTGAAGCCTAAGTACTCGGAAGTACCCCAGAAGGGGGATGCACTAGAGATTGATCATGTGGCACCCCAGTACTTAGCAAAACACCAGAAGGGGAAGGCATCAGTTGCTTTTGGAATCTAGCAACAAACCTCTGGTGATCACTTTGAATCCGACTTTCGGATTCCTGCAGTTGGTCGAGCTTTCTTTTCATGCTCGTAGAGTAATTATTTGCAAGCATGTGTAACACTCTATTCTCGTGCTTGAGCCCTCTGATCTCTTGTTTAAGACTTGCCACCTCAGCCATCAATGATTCAACTTGGCGAGTTTGAGCAAGTAGGCGTTGGCCCATATTGGAAACAGAGCCCGCACATTGAACACTGAGAGCCAATGAGTCTTGAATGGCCAATTCATCAGACCGTTTTGAAAGGATCCTGTTATCCTTTGGAGTGAGAAAATTCCTAGCTACCACAGTAGTGGTTATGTTATTCTTCATCACAGAGTCCCCAACCGTAAGATGACCATTAGAAGATAAGAAGGACGGACGCCATATATTATCCTGACGCTGCTCGTCTGTATCACTCATAAGACTCAAATCTAAGCAAATGTTAGATGGGCAAGTCATTTTCAGAAATGATGAAGAAAAAAAAAAGGAGGTCAAATAAAATTTCAGAAGTGCAAGATGGGGGAAATTTCTACAGGCAGCAATTTTCTTAGCATACTCTTGAACACAATTGATGTCTTTATAAAAGAAGAAGTAACATAGCCACTTGTTCAGAGATTGAAGACGCACCGCTCTCCGAATTTCAAAAGCCAGATTTTCCTGAATAAAGTTCGTTGGCATTTTTCAGACGCAATCTCAGCTTTTTCGGATATCGCGTGCAACTTTGTCAAAGATCTCTGACAAAGTTGAAAACGTGTAAATCTTACTGTTCTATTTACACCACAGTTGCTGACAAGAGTAAAAGCACAGCACCACCACTTGCTATTGGGAAATCTCTATATATGTCGACCTCTGTTCTCCATAACAAGGCAGACCTGCAAGCATGTCCAACTCTTCCTCATCTCTGAGAATGCATTTTCAACAAAGCATCTCGAAATACTCAGTTTTCTTCCTCTCCGAGAATACCTCTTCAAACAAGTCACACCAGAGCAAGATTATCTCATATCTTCAGGGACGAGAGCAAGAGTATCTCATATCATGCAATCTCCCTATCTTTTCCTTTGTCCTTGTTCTTACCTGCAAAGACAAGGATAAAGAAAACAATATGTCGGAACCTCCACTTAAACTCCTGGTAAGGAACCGACTGCCTGGAACCTTTCCTGATTGCTTACCTAGTATTGCTCTCGAGTAGCCATATTTAACTGTTGTTGGAGCTGGGTCTCTAGTCACCAAGAAGTGATGAACCATCCAAATGCAAGGGTTGCATTCCACTCCTGCATCAGAAGGCAAATACTGCAGGAGAAGATGCCACACATGCATGGGGGAAAACCAGGGAAAATACTACTTAAGCAAGGGAAGCAAGTAAGGCAAGTGAAAATGATACATTGAAGCATGTGAAGACAAGCGCAACAAACATGTGTTGATTCATCCTCGACAAAGCCGAAGATCACTTGCCACGTGAAGCTCATCACGGTACAACTTCATTCAAGATCAAGCCTCGAAGGTACTCGAAGAAATCACAAGTCCGATTCAAGATCAAGTGTCCACCACCCTTCAATCAAATTCCGCTCCATATAAAAGAAGTAAATTCAGACCTTTGGAGCAGGTCTAGCAGAAGGCCATTCAGCCCAGTTCAAGAACAAGCCTGTTGAAAGTTAACAACAAGTAAAACACCTTGTAGACGTCGAAATTTCGGTGAAATAAATGTTGATCAAATAATTAAAATTTCAACGTTCACGTGTCACATAAATTTTACACATAGCATGTGACTCAACAAAAATCGAGAATCATCAGAAAAGTTATCAAACATGACACGTGTCAACGCTTGGCATAAATGATTTATTTCATCTGATTATTTAAATCCAAAAAATCAAGTTTTGGAATTCTATAAATAGGAGGCCAAGACATTCGTTTTGGGGACACCAATTCATAACCAATTCACATATACATTTCTCTACTCCCAAAATTAGAAGAGAATTCCCTAAATCCTGGAAGCTTTGAAGTTCTAAAGCTTTCAAGCATCCAACCTCCTAAATTCCCAAGAAATCCCGAAGGATCAAGAAAGCTCTCTTCGTTCTTCATAAAATCATCCTTCAAGATCAAGCCCCGACGGCCCTTGAAGAACTTTCAGCAATTCAAGATCAAGCCCCGACGGCCCTTGAAGAAACACTCATCCTCAAGATCAAGCCCCAACGGCTCCTTGAAGATCCGCTCAAATCCACCTTCAAAGACCAAGCCCACGGCCCTTGAAGAACGTTCATCCTTAGATCAAGCCCAACGGCCCTTTGGATCAATCACACATCCACAAATCAACACCTTACGGAGATCGAATCAGATGATCAAATTTGAGAGAGATTGTAACCCCTAAATCATTAATACAAAATATTATTTTGTGCACGTTGTTCTTGTCTCTTTCGTTTCAAGAATTTTCCGTGTTCACACACCTCTTTCGGCAACTCTTCTTACTAAGAGACTAAAGCAGAATGATCAACGATCAACCTAAATGATTTGAAATCAGGGGGAGATACTCATCAGGGGAAGCATCTAAAACAGATCAAGATTTTAACGAGTCAATCGAAGACTTGTGGCCATCCAAAGGGGAGTGTTGTAAATAATGGATGTCCACTCATCCACTCAACAAGTGGATGTCCAAGAAACTTGCTCAACACTACTCATTTTTTCTATAAAAGCAAACCCCACACATAACATCAAGAGAAGGTTCAGGGAGAGAGATGAAGGAAAGGAAAGAAAGAAAATAGAGGAAGGAAGAGGAAGAGAGAAAAGAGAGGAAGAGGAGAGGAGATAATAGAGAGAGTTATCTTTGTACTCTTATTATTTCAGATTATAATGAAAGCACCACTGCTGCCCCGAGGATGTACTCCAGTCACACTGACTGTAGAGGAACCTCGTAAATTTTGTGTCTTGTTTCATTTATTCCACTGCACCCACCATCGATTTTACAACAACCAAGAGTGTAGTTGTTGCTCGCACCTACCATTCTAAGATATCTAAATGTGAATTTTCTCATATATAGGTTAAATAAATGATTTGAAGCTCGCCTTCACGGTAAATAAATAAATAAAATGAGTAATTCTCCTTTTATTATTCTAAAATTTTTAAAAATTTGATCATTTTTCATACAAGTTTTTTTTTTTGGCACTTTTGTACTTTCGTTGATTTGTTTCGTCAAATGCTTTGTTAATTAATAAAGTGGCACGGCTTTAGTCTACGACGCTGTCACGTTATCAATTAACAAAAGGGTTTTTATCACAAATGATTTCTAAAATTGATTTATCTCATCAAGATGGTTTCTGGAATTGAAAATCAATAAATATAATCCCTGAAAATAGGTGTCACAAATCAATCTAGTTCTTCCATTACATTTCCGTCAAAAATTTCGTTATGTGATGACATGACACATAACTGGGTCCCATAAGTCTAATTAAATATTGCCACGTGGATTAAAACTATTTAAATAATTAAAACAATGTTATCTTTTGTATAATTAAAAACTTAAAAAAAAGGAAAGAACAGAAAAAAAATAAAAAAAAAGAAGATGCGTCAATCTTCTTCTCCTCCCACTTGAACACAACCACACCCAGACCTTTCTTATTGTATTAATTTCTCAATTAATGGGAAAGTTGAAGGAGCGAAGTACCGGGGGGTGAAGGGGCCGAAGGAGGTGGTGATTGCATCGTGGGTGCAAGGGTAAGTTATTAGCTGGTGGAGGAGCAGATTTGGAACCAGATGGAGGAGGTGTGATGGTGGGGGATGAAGGAGATTTTTTTGGTGCTTCTCCTTGTGGTGCTAGTGTAGAATCGGACGAAGGGGGCATGCCATCAGCTGGAGGAGGTGGGGACTCTGTTTGCACCTAAAATGTGTACCATTTCACTTATTTGGGCCATTTGGGTAAAATATGGCATTTGAAGGATAAATGTGCAAGAAAGTTCACTTGGAAATATATTTGGCTGCAAGTGGGGTGGTTTTGACATTATAATATTACTTTTCCCTTTTATTTGGGTGGTGGAGATTTGCTAAGAGATTTGTTTAATCAAGATAAATGCATGCTTTTTCATGCAAGTGGATAGGCAGACACCATGCAGGCTTTCGGGCAATGATATGTGATGAAAGAAGCTTTGCTTGCTTCTTTTAATTATTTTATTGCAAGTGGGAAATAGACATGTGATGGAGATGCAAACTTGCCTATTTTAATATTATTTCACATGCTAGCTGGCAGTGAAGTGCATTCGGACATATTCAAGGTTCTCAGCAAGAGCTCTCTCAGTTCTCTATATAAAGAAGAAGGAGTACAAAGATTAGGGACACTCAACCAATCAAACAAACAAATACACAAACTCTGCTCAAGCCAGATTTGCATACGAAGCTGTAGTCAGCCCCCAACCTCAATCCTTTTCAGGATCAGCCCTCACAAAAGCCATCTTTTGTCTAGTTTATTAGCTCTGCTGCTTACTAGTAGTATCGATCTCATTTGTAGTCCTTATATACAACTCAATTCCAGTCATTTAATCTACAAGCAATCTACAATACTAGTCATTCACTTTCCTCTGTCATTTACATTTCCAGCAACCTTGCCATTTACATATTGTTCTATCTCTCCATATAAGTAAAGTCCTTATCTTTAAGGCAAACAAAGAACCTTGATTTGAGCCACTCACACTCAATGACACAATCTCTTGGTTTGAAGTCAAACTCAGGCGCAACCTCAATCATTCAAAACTCGTCTACTAGCGGCATCTAGTAGTGGCACGCCCGCACCCACCAATTTCATGTTTGAATAAATTTCCGGCATGCCCGCAAAGCCCATGAAGAATTTAGGGAGCGAACAGACTCTGTGGATTTAGGTGGAGGTGGGGTGAGGCTTTTGCTAGATGTGTTGGGGAAGATTTGGGAGGGGGAACCTTCTGATAGAGGTGTTGGGGAAGCATCTGGTGGGGGTTTTGACATAGCCGAAGGAGAGGCAGCTGGTGGAGAAGGTGGTGGCTATGCTGGAGGAGGCGATGACGGGGGTGGAGAAGCAGTAGATGATGGGGTGGAGAAACCGTAACTAATTTTTTGGCTTATTGTTATATCAATTCCATCACCAAACTTTTCAAAGTTGTTGATGTATTGGCAATTAAAATCGTGAGGAGGGGTTTGGGTGCAGTGCAGGTGTGATTGTGTTCAGTTGGGAGTAGAACAAATGTGTTCGTCTTCCTTTTTTTTTTTTTTGAAGTTTTTAATTATACAAAAAATAAAAATTGTTTTTTAATTTAAATGTTTTTAATTCACGTGGCATATTTAATTAGACTTGTAAGGTTCAGTTATGTGACATGTCATCACTTAACATAATTTTTGACGGAATTGTAACGGAATGACTAGATTGATTTGCGACACCCATTTTCAAGGACTACATTGATTGATTTTCAATTTGAAAGACCATCTTAATGGAGTAGATCAATTTGAAGGACCATTTGTGATAAATACCGTTAACAAAAATGTTAATGATCAGGTTAACAAAAGTTAGGTTTTTACCTAAAACTTGTAACCTCGCAAAGAAATTTCATTACATCTTACACTAAATGAGATTCTGTTAATGTACGTGTTAAATTATGGACATGGCCTGTGAGATTTTATCTTCAAGGGCATCGGTTCGAGTAATAGTAAAACCACCTGCTTCTTTTTGCAAGTAAGAGTGGATTACTCACACTATTACAAAATTAGCTTAATGTGTTGGAGAGTGGTGGCAGTTTATACGATATGCTCTCGAATAAAAGGTAAAGAAAAGGTTTTTTTTTTTTTTTTTTTTTTGGGGGGGGGGGTTTGTTGTTGTTGTTGTTGGGGGGGGGGGGGGGAGTGGGGTTGTTGATCTGGAGCTTGCATGTGTGCGGATTGGATGAGGGAAGAGAAATAAGGTTGAGTGGGACTTTGTGTTCAGAGAAAATGAGTTGTATGTGGAGTCTGAGATTGATGAAATTACCAGTTTCCCAAGTGCTCCAAGGGCATGTCAATGGATGGAAGTAGGATTCTCTCTCCTTGTATTTCCCTTCTCTCACATATTGCTTTATTGTCTTTATAAAAAAAATCAATATAAGATGTTGACGTGGCTTAACGTAACTGTTCAAGTAGGAGGGGAGAGAATCCTCCTCCCAATGGATGTTGGGTCTACATTTTAGCATTTCATAAGAATTCACTTTCGGATTTTACATGCATTCCCTCTATTCTTTCAGTCTCCATGTACCATTTTCAGTCTAATGAATTTAGTCTTATGTTGTCTCTCTGCTTTTGATGTTTTTCACATTATTGTTCTTTTGGTTGGAGGTTGTCATTATTTGTGTTTGTGCTTGTGTTTATGTTTGAGATGTACTAATTGCAGTATTACTCGAATACAGATTTGTAAACACATTGTTATAGTGATTAGCTTGATATTTAGGATTTGGTTGACTACAATTTTTTTGGACCTTTTACCTTTTTAAATTTCGCTCCTTTCCCCAACAATTCCTAACTTCGCCCCTGACTGAAGACAAACCCGTATTCTGTTGGGGCATCACTTGTTATGGTCTTTCAAAGGAAGAAGAAAGGATATTGCGGTGCATTGAAATACAGGAACATGATATATTGATTCTCTCATATTATAGTGTGTGGATTGATTATTAATGCTATATTCTAAAGTATAAATTGGATCGTCTACTCATAATATAACATGTTGATGTGTTCTAGTATGTTTCAATAATTTTTCTTGATGAAGAGCCTTTGGTTTGCTTTCTACTATGTTACTAGTTGCATGGAAGAGTGCATTTTGCTTGCTATCCTTAGTGGTCGTGAGCATTACATAAATTATGATTGGTTTAGTTTTAGGTTTTGAGATTTAAGTACTAGACAAATTTGATCACATTCATCAACAACTATTCATGTGGTGGTAATGCTCATAAAAATGCACTATGAGTGGAAAAGCTAGGGTTACAAGACAACCATTTCACTGAATCTATTGCAATCTTTAAAACCCAATGCAATTGCTGAAAATTTTATACCATATCGATGCAGTGGCGGAGCCAAGATTTCATGTGAGGAGGGGCCTTTCACAAATGCAAAAAAATATGATGAATATCAGTTTACAAAACTACTAATCAAAACACCATAATAACACATGCATCTATAATATTTTATATTTTCAATAATCATAATTATCTCTCAAGAATTTTCATATTTTGAAACCGTTGCATGATAATGTCGTTATCTATACTGTTAAATTTAATAAGAAGAATTAATCAAAAGGTCCAAACTCTTAACACTTAAGTAAGATGTAAGATAGACGAGAAGCAATAAAAAAATTTATAGAAAGTAAGATAGATTTTACAAATAGTATTGTTTTTGTTGAATTAATTTGAATTTTATATGAAAATAGATATGAAATTTCAAGAAATGAGAAGAATAATAGCTTTTTAGTCTTGGACTTTTGCTCCTGGGTTGACTGTGAAAGAACGACCAAAGACGTTTTTTGTTTTAATTAAAAGTGAACGGGTTTAATGTTAAGAGATTTTTTTTTTAATCAAAATGTAAAAGGGTTATTGATTTTATGTCCAATAAATAAATATTAAATTAGTGTTGGGATGGAATCAAATATGGGAGTTGGAATTTTAAATAGGAGATAATTTATAATGTGTTTTGTATTATTGACTATAATGTGTTTTGTATTATTGACTAATAGGAGAAGGGTTGTAAAGAAGAATAATGAAAGATGTTTATAGGGGAAGGCTTGCAAAAAAAATGTGAGGATAGGCCTAGGCCTATCCTATTCTCTTCTTCCCTCCGCCCCTGTATCGATGTATCGGATTACATCGAGTAACCGGGTTTAAACATATTTAGCCGTTTAAACATTGGTGCATCCTGTATAGGGATGATGCATAAACCCTGAAAGGAAGCTTCTTGCAAATAACCCAACAGTTAGGTTTAGTCAAGCATTGACCTCTTCCCCGAAGTACAAGCATGGGTTGAAGCATCTGAGGAGGGGAAATGACATCACTTTTTCAAGCAGATTGAGCACGCTAAGTTAGCCATTGCAACACCAAAAAAGAATCCAAAAAGTAACAAGTGCTGTTATGTCCACTATGTTGTCTAATTTTTCACCCACTATTTAATGAAAGCTTTAGTGACAAGTTTATTCTATTGCAAGATTATATAGAAGGACATAAGCAAATTATAAAGAAAGTGTTTTTGTTTGGGAACTGAAGTGACGTAGGCGACTCCGCCTTTCTATGTATGTCTCTGGCGCACCACTGAACTCACAACCGACCTGAAAACCAAGCGAAAGACCCACGGTTTAAGTGTTGCTTCCCTTTGATTGAGTAAACACATTATGCCATTTTTAGAATTTAAGGAATGATTCTTGGTATAGACGCAAATAGTGGAAAAAATGGAACAAATCACGTCCCTTCCTCCAGTCGGGTCAAATGATAAGAACCTTAAAAGATGCAAATAGAGTTAGGGATTAAGGGTTATGTCTCTGTCTATCTTGCTTGCAGTAATGGATGTGAATCAATGAACAAATTTATAGATGAATTAGTTTAGAATATTACTAGTATTAAAAAAAAATAATAATAAAAAGATACCGCAAATAAGTCAACCTCACTTGGATTGCCAATCGCCGCTCTTTTGTCTCTTCCAATCCCTTTCATCAAGTATGAATAGCCATCTCATTCATGCATTCACTATATCTGCTCCTACAAGGCTTCATTAAAATTTGGAAAAGTCCACAGGAAATCTCGTGTATTCCTTATTAGTGAAAAACAAATAAGAAAACAATGAGTGTAACAATGATTATTTTAGACTGTTAACAATAATTTCGTTGTTTAGAAAATTTGTAAATAATGACACAACAGTCATATCCAAGTAGTGACTACCAGTCTACCATTGCGGTGTAGGCGATGGACTTGCAAAATACAAGAACATATCTAAATCCATTTACGTAATTTACCACAAGAAAAGAACAAAGAACAGTAAATAAGATGATAAGTTGTGAATTGTGATGGAACATGAAAACCCTTAATTCAAAGTCTCCGCTGTATATGGATTTCTACAACCCATCACAAACAGGTACCAGCTGTGTCGACAAAGGACTTGCAAACTTGTAAAAGTGGTTGTGAACAACCGCCACTCATTTCGTTTTCCAATAAATCGGTTTTTCAAGATAGGGAATTTGGAATTTAAAGGAAAACAAGAAACAAGACTAAATTGTAAATTCAAAACAGGAAATAAAGCAAATCCTAATTGAAAGATGCAAAAACCTAAATCCATAAGAGCAAGGAAACCTAAATATATTCTCACACTTCCCACTTTTATTATTCTCCAACAGGGTCCAAAACTAGGGCTTACATGGCATATGTTAAATCAGGAAGAAACCAAAGTGGTGTTAATTAGGATTATATTTCATAAAGATGATCATAGTAATCCTAGGAATAGTATGTGTAAGAAGGAATCACAATTCTCGAGTAAAACTAATTTTAGTCAGACTAGTACACGGATATACCATGATCATCACTATATATAAAAAGGAAAAGTAATTTTTTTTTTAAGTACAACGATATATTTTACACTAAGAGGATGAGGGAGTTCGGCTAAGCTAGACAAAATGCAACCTAATTTAGTATCAAATTCGCTATTCACAAGATTCAAACCTAAAACTTCTCACTTACAAGTGAAAAGGAATACAATCAGACCGTTGTACAGAGTGACAAAAACAAATACTTAAAAGCAATATATATCTCACAACACTTACATAGTATATGTTATACATACTATTTGGATATATTCTAGTTTGCTTCAACAATTTTTCTTGACGAAGAGTCTTTGGTTTGCTTTCTATTATGTTACTACTTACTAGTTGCATGGAAGAGTGCATTTTGCTCGCTATCCTTCAATGGTCATGACCATTACCATTTACCACTTATATTAATTGCGATTGAATTAGTTTAAGTTTTGAGATTTAAGTAGTAAACAAATCTGATCACATTCATCGGCAATAATTCATGTGGCGGTAATGCTCATAAAAATGCACTTTGAGTGGAAAAGCTAGGGTTAGAAGAAAACCATTTCACTGAATCTCGTGCAATCATTAAAACCAGTGACGAAGCGAGCATGGGGTCATTGGTTGCCCTTAACCCCAATAACTTAAAATTCTTCATGTAAATTTGTTTGTGTATTGTATATGACCCTTATAAATAGCTAAGGCAATCTAAATTACAATATCCTTCTTCTACTTGTTCTTTCACATTTGTCTTAATTTTCTCTTTTCTTGTGTGATCTATTGTGCGCACCATATGCTCGATGAAATACCTTAGTTAAAAAGCCTTGGCAGCCTTCAATATTATTCCATAGTATCATGCACTCACCCTGTACAAGCTACAAATAATAGTAGTTGTCGACATATGTTGGCATAAACATTCGGCATATGTTGACAGGAATTGGCAAGTGCCTACTAGGTACTCGATGAAATAGCTCAATGAAGCTTTTTTAGTTGATATTATACCCCATTATTTAAAAATCCTGACTTCACCATTGATTAAAACCCAATGCAATTGCCGAAATTTCTTTACTTTATCGATGTATTTGATAACTGGATTCAAACATTTTTAACCATTCAAACATTGGTACATCTTGTACATAGATGTAGTATAAAACCCCAAAAGGAAGCTTCTTGCAAATAACTCAACGGTTAGGTTTAGTCAAGCATTGGCCTCTTCTCCGAAATACAAGCATAGGTTGAAGCATCTGAGGTGGGGAATTGACCTCACTTTTTCAACTTTTGTCACCACTTTAATCATAGTTCAAGCAGATTGAGCACTCTAAGGGCTGGTTTGGTATTGCTGTGCTTTGAAAAAAAGCTGCAGTGAGAATAACCGGCTGTGCTGTGAGAATAAACGGCTATGAAATAAATCAGCAGAGTGTTTGGTAAACTTTTTTGTAAAAATGCTTTTGGAAAAAAAAGCAGTCTAATAGTGGGTCTTTTCATTAAAGAAGCACTGTAGCTCCGTGTGCTTTGAAAAAAAGCCAGTTTTCCAAAGCTGAAAATAGCAGCTTCAGCTTTTTCCATTGATTTCAGCTTATTCTCACAGCAGCTTCCAAAATAAGCATTTTTTTTTCAGTTTACCAAACACCTAAAACCCTCACAGCTTTTTTTCATGGGTGCTTTTTTTTTAAGCACCTCACTCCCAAACTAGGTCTAAGTCAGCAGTTGCTATACACAAAATACATGCTTCACCTAACACCAAAAAACAAAAGGAAAATTAACGAAAAGTCCAAAAAAACTTTTTTTTTAATGAAGTCCTTTTTAAAGTTATAATGAATAGTGCCAGTTAAAGGTAAAAATGTGATTTTTCGTTAAAAGTGAACAATACCGTGAGTGTTTTGCTAAAACTCCCAAAAACAAAACCAAAAATTAATGTGTGCTATTATGTCCACCATATTGTTTTAACTTTTTCACCCATTTTTAATGAAAGTTTTAGTGACAAATTTATTTTATTGTAAAATTACATAGAAGGACATAAGCAAAATATAAAGAAAGTGTTTTTGTTTGGGAACTGAAGTGACGTAGACAATCTTGCCTCTCTGTATCTCTTTGGCGCACCACCGCTCCTCACAACCTAACTCAAAGCCAAGCGAAAGACCCAAGGTTTAAGTGATGCTTCCCTTTGATTGAGCAAACATATTGTGCCATTCTTAGGAATTTAAGGAATGATTCTTGGTGTAGACGCAAATAGTGAGAAAATGGAACAAATCAAGTCCCTTCCTCTAGTCTGGCTAAATGGTAAGAACCCTAAAAAGTGCGAATATAGTTAGGGATTAGGGCTTCAATCTCTATCTATCCCTTTCGCAATTTCATAAATGCATGTGAATCAATGAACAACTTAATAGATGAATTAGTTTAGAATATCACTAGTATTTAAAAAGAAAAAAAGAAAAAAAACCGCAAATATTATATCATCCTCACTTGCATTGCCAATTGCCACTCTCTTCTCTCTACCAATCCCTTTCATCAATTATGATTTATGACTTTCCACGGCTAGACATATGGATTTTCCATCAAAGACTAATCGGTGTGCAAAGACTTCCACAGGTAGCTAGCCACCTCATACATGCATTCATAATCGGTGTGCCGAAAATTTTATATTGTATCGATGTATCGGATAACTGGGTTTAAACATTTTTAGCTGTTCAAACATTGGTGCATTTTGTACATAGATGTAGTATAAAACCCCAAAAAGAAGCTTCTTGCAAATAACCCAACGGTTAGATTTAGTCAAGCATTGACCTCTTCCCCGAAATACAAGCATACGTTGAAGCATCTGAGGAGGGGGAAAAGACAATCACTTTTTCAACTTTTGTCACCACTTTATCATAGTTCAAGCAGATTGAACACGCTAAGTTAGCCATTGCTCTACAAAACATACAGCTTCACCAAACACCAAAACAGAAACCAAAAAATAAGGAGTGTTGTTATGTCCACTATATTGTCTAATTTTTTGACCCACTTTTTAACGAAAGTTTTGGTGACAAGTTTATTCTATTGCAAAATTACATAGAAGGACATAAGCAAAATATAAAGAAAGTGTTTTTGTTTGGGAATTAAAGTGACGTAGGCGACCCTGCCTGTCTTTGTATCTCTCCGGCGCACCACCGTCCTCACAACCAAGCTCAAAACCAAGTGAAAGAACCAAGGTTTAAGTGCTGCTTCCCTTTGATTGAGCAAACATATTATGCCATTCTTAGGATTTAAGGAACGATTCTTGGTATATACGCAAATAGTGAGAAAAATGGAACAAATCACGTCCATTCCTCTAGTTGGGCTAAACGGTAAGAACCCTAAAAAGTGTTAACAGAGTTATGAATTAGGGCTTCAGTCTCTGTCTATCCCTCTTGCAATTTCGTAAATGCATGTGAATCAGTGAACAAATTAATAGATGAATTAGTTTAGAATATCACTAGTATTTAAAAAAAAAAAGACAGAAAAATACCGCAAATATTCTATCATTCTCACTTGCATTGCCAATTGCCACTCTCTTCTCTCTACCAATCCCTTTCATCAATTATGATTTATGAATTTCCACGGCTAGACATATGGATTTTCCACCAAAGACTAATCGGTGTGCAAAGACTTCCACAGGTAGCTAGCCATCTCATCCATGCATTCATAATCTCTGCTCCTACACGGCTTGCAAACTTGTAAATATCCAAGTAGTGACTACCAGTCTACCAGCATGTGTGGTGTAAAATATAAGAACACATCCAAATCGGCTTTCATAAGTAAGTTGATAAGTTGTGACTTGTGATGGAACATGAAGACCCTTAATTCAAAGTCTTCGCAGCATATGGATTTCCACAACCCATCACAACCGCCACTCATTTCAGTTACCCTTTTTTCTTTTCTCTATCAGACGGCTTTCGTTTTCAGCTCTCCAGCCTACATCCATAATCTCTTCCTATAAATTCCGGTATTGCACTAATTTTAGTAGCTAAACATCTCACCAACAAAGCAAAGAAAAATTGTGCGTCATAATGGATAGCCATTGTCACCGCAGTATTGCTCACTATTTGCTTCTTTTGCTTTTGGTCTCTTCTTGCATGCAGAGTCCTACTAAACTCCGTTTCTGTTTGGCTGGTGATGAAATTTCAAGCGGTGTAAAGACAAATTCATGCATTGATGAAGAAAGACAAGCGCTTCTCGTCTTTAAACAACATCTTGTTGATGATTCTGGTAGGCTTTCGTCTTGGGGGGGTCATGATTGCTGTCAATGGGAAGGTATTTCATGCAACAACAACACTGGTCATGTCGTGAAGATGGACCTCCGGAATGATGAAGAGTGGGAAAATGCTTATTTGCAAGGTAAGATAAATGCTTCTCTGTTGAGCTTGAAACATTTAAATTACTTGGACTTGAGCCAGAATTCGTTTGATAGCAATCAAATTCCTAAGTTCATTGGGGAGCTTAAAAGTTTGCAATATCTCAATCTCTCATATGCGTCATTTGGAGGAGAGATTCCCTCTTCTCTTGGTAACCTGTCAAGCCTAAATTTTCTTGATCTCGGGTTGAATTATAACTTATCTTCCAAAAATTTGAATTGGCTTTCTCACCTCTCTTCCCTGAAATACATTAATCTCAATGGCGTTAACCTTAAGAGCACAGGAGTCAGTTGGGCATATGATATTATCATGCTCCCTTCATTGTTAGAGTTACATTTATCTTCGTGCCAAATTGAAAGCATTCCACTCTCACTACAGAGCATTAACTTCCTTCCACTCTCACTGCAGAGGATTAACTTGACATCACTTTTGGTCCTTGATATGTCGGATAATGGCATTAACAGTTTTTCATTTCCCAGTTGGTTTCTTAATCTTACCAACCTCAAAACACTTGATCTATCCGGGAATGATTTCAGGGATCATTTTCCAAGTGAATTTTCAAACTTCAAATCTTTGGAAAACCTTGATTTATCTGGAACACGCTTAAAAGGTCAAATTCCTAAAGTGAGTGGAAATTTCTGCAAACTAAAGGTCTTAAGTCTTTCAGGGAACAACTTTGATGGGGGGATTGAAGAGTTTTGGATGAGTCTCTCAAATTGTCCAAGTAATACATTAGAGTCACTAGATTTGTCTTATTGCGAGCTTGAAAGCCAATTGCCGGCCTTTTTAGGAATGTTTCGAAGTTTACAGAATCTCAACCTTGGAGGAAACAATTTGTGGGGCTCAATTCCAGATTCTATCGGAAACTTGTCGTCCTTGAGAACACTAGACCTCACTTATAATAATATGAACGGCTCAATTTCAGAAAGTATTGGACAACTCTATGAGCTAGTTTCCCTACGTCTGCTTGGTAATTCATGGGAAGACATTCTAACGGAAGCCCACTTCATAAATTTTACCAGATTACAAGATTTTGAAGTAGGAAATATAGATCGGCCCATTTCCCTCATTTTCGACGGGGCTTATGACAGGGTTCCTCCTTTCAAGCTTCACACAATTCGGATCATAAATTGTGGTGTAAGTCCTGGTTTTTTGGTATGGCTTCAAACTCAAACTGAACTGTTTGATGTTATCCTTCGTGGTAATGGAATCTCGGATTCCATACCAGAGGAATGGTTGTTGAAGATATCTTCCCAACTCACCCTACTAGACTTGTCTTACAACCAATTTCGTGGAAATTTTCCATCCTATTTGAAATGTCCAAATTTAACGTTTATTGATTTGAGTCATAATCAGTTGGAGGGCCCACTCCCACTTTGGTGCTTCCCTAATGTCAGTTCCCTTTGTCTCGAAAGTAATTTATTTTCCGGGCCAATCTCCTCAAATATTGACCAAATGATGCCCAAATTGCAAGAATTGTTACTTCATGAGAATCATTTGAATGGCATTATTCCTCCTTCTATTTGTAACATCCATAACTTGCAAATCCTGTCTCTAAGGAGCAATCAATTTTACGGAGAATTCCCTCATGCATGGAGAGTAGAGAGCTATATGATCTTTCTAGATGTTGGTCAAAACAATCTCTCTGGTAAGATTCCCACTTCATTGGGGGGACTACGTTCCCTGGAAATATTAAAGCTCAACGACAACAATTTTGGCGGTGAAATTCCTAATGCCTTGCAAAATTGTTCGAGTTTGAGGAGTATTGATCTTGGAGACAACAAGTTATCTGGGAAAATACCTCTATGGATAAGAGGGTCAAACGTATCTATGTTGTCTAGGCTACGATTACGGTCCAACTATTTTAGTGGACATATTTCTCAGCAACTGTTCAATCTTCATCGCCTTGTCATCCTCGACCTTAGTCACAACAACTTTTCAGGTACCATTCCAATGTGTTTGGATAACTTAACTTCGCTAGTCAATGATGATTCTTATGGAAACTACTATGATGAGTTTGATCAAGCCACACTAACACTAAAAGGAGAAGAACTTGTGTACAACACAACTCTATATCTTGTAAAGAGCATTGATCTTTCATCAAATAATTTACAAGGTGAAATCCCTGAAGAAATAAGCAGCCTCATTATGTTGGGCACCTTGAATTTGTCAATGAATCAATTAACTGGAAAGATCCCTTCCAAGGTTGGAAACTTGCGATGGCTCGAAACTCTTGATCTCTCACACAATCAACTTTCGGGACAGATTCCTCAAAGCTTGTCATCTTTAACCTTTTTGTCCCATTTGGACTTGTCTTACAACAACTTGTCTGGAAGAATTCCTTCTGGAAACCAGCTTCAAGCGCTCAATTTTTCGTCTATTTATGTGGGCAATCTATGGCTATGTGGCATTCCTCTCTCAACTAAGTGCCCTGAAGATGACACTTTTACTGCTAAGGATGCAAAGGACAAGAATGAAGATGGAAATGATAACTTGTGGCTCTATGTCAGCGTGGCACTTGGCTTTATCATAGGCTTTTGGGGCGTTTGCGGCACATTAATCTTAAAGACATCGTGGAGGTGTGCCTATTTTCAATTCATCGATGACATCAAAGATAAGGTAGCATTAGCAATTACATTGAAAGTGACTCGTTTCAAAAGGTTTTTATTCTGAAGTTTTATTGTACTAATATATAATGTGATGTTTTTCCATTTCTACTTTGTGTTTTGTTACTTGCAATTTATGTATTAAATAAAAGAATCTTTCAGTAAATGTTTATGTAACGGCTATCCATTTAATTTGGTACTTGCAAAATATATATGCAACGGCTATCTATGTAATGCTGCAATTTAACAAAATAACATTATGAACTAGATTAGCACATGTATGTATTCTTCTCTTTTACACTTGAATGTCGTCGAACTCGGCCAGTGGTAGTCCACCTCCTCCGCCTTGTCGATGCTGCAAAACCATGCAAAAATGGGAGGGAGACAAGGAGGAAGAATTGGTGGTTCGATATCGTCGAGGGTTTTCTGGGATTCCTGTTCCTTGCAGATAGAGAGGTAGGAGAATTCGATGGCGACTTCTGGGTTCCTGTCCCTTGCCGAGAGAGAGATGGGAGAAGTATGGGGGTAAAGGAGAGGCTTTTCTTCCATTTCTGTCGATGCTGCAAAACCGTACAAAAATAGGAGGGAGACAAGGAGGAAGAAGAAGGAGAAGAAGTTGAACCCTTGAATTGGGAAAAGGAACGAACTTGTAGAGGCGATTGAATTGGGTTTGAAGATTTGAGGGTTTTTTGGCGTCTGTTGCAGAGAGAGATTAGGGGGTGGATCTAGGGTTTGCACTGAGGGTGGGTGGGCGATTCAAGTGAGGGGCTAGGGCTAGAGGGATGTTGGCTTCATCTCTATTCTCGCTTGCTGAAACTTTCCGCTCTTCAGGTAATCTCTCTGTTGAATGCTTCTAATTAATTTTTCTCATTTGGGTATTTTTGTTCTATGGATTTATGTATTTTTTTGCCCCAGTGAATTCGAAATGAAATCAGAAAAACGGATTTAGTAAACAAATTGATGAAATTTTTATTTGCGTGTCCTTTTTTTTATTTGTTTGGTTTGGCTTTTGGAGAATAAAGTAGCTTGCTGCATTTAATTATATGATGATTTATGTGCAAATGGGGTTGTACGTATTAATGAGTGGTGGTGTTGTTTACAGCGAGCTCCGTTCAAGGTAGTTTCACTTCTTATAGACATTTTTTTCAACATTTCTGGGTTTCTTTTTACTTCTTCTCTGTTAAATTACTCATCTGGAATTCAATTTTGTTCAAAGACCAAGTATTGTTCTTCAATTAAGATTTCTGGGTTTTTTTTGTTGCTTCTTTTCTGTTAAATTACTCATCTGGATGTTAATTTAGTTCAAAAACTAAGTATTGTTCTTCAATTAATCTTACAAGAAAGCATATGAGAACGTGGCACACTAGGTGTTCGATGAAATGTGTCTGAGAATCCGTCAATATGATATATTATAATTCTGACTCTCCTCTTCAGCTCCGGCCCCAGGTGCGTGAAAGCTTCTAATTAATTTTTTTCATTTGGGTTTTTTTTTCTTTGGATTTATGTATTTTTTTTTCCCAGTGAATTCGAAATGAAATCAGAAAAACGGATTTAGTAAACAAATTGATGAAATTTTTATTTGCGTGTCCTGTTTTTTATTTGTTTGGTTGGTGCTACCCTTGATTTTCCAGTGACATTTGTGCAGCCTGCATTTAATCATATGATGATTTATATAAGCTTTTTGTTTGCATTCTTTTTTCACATCTTTCTAATTGTTTATGTGCAAATGGGGTTGAACGTATTAATGAGTGGTTGTGTTGTTTGCAGCGAGCTCCGTTCAAGGTAATTTCATTTCTTATAGACATTTTTTTAAAGATTTCTGGGTTTCTTTTTGCTTCTTCTCTGTTAAATTACTCATCTGGAATTCAGTTTTGTTCAAAGACCAAGTATTGTTCTTCAATTAAAAGATTTCTGGGTTTTTTTGTTGCTTCTTTTCTGTTAAATTACTCATCTAGAAGTTAATTTTGTTCAAAAACTTAGTACTGTTCTTCAATTAATCTTACGAGAAAGCATATGAGAACGTGGCAGACTAGGTGTTCGATGAAATGTGTCTGAGAATCCGTCAATATGATATATTATAATTCTGACTCTCCTCTTCAGCTCCGGCCCCAGGTGCGTGAAGGCGATGTGGTACTGGTCGACGGTCTCTTCCTTCACAGTTCTGGAAGACGGTTCTGAACCTCTGGCAATTCCGACTGAGAGAGAGGTCAATAGCAACAAGGTAACGGAATTCAATGTTTTGTGTTTGTTATAGAGCATATTTGCAACAGTATATCAGAGAATATTTATAGATAGTCTGTCCAGATAGCTTAGAATGTGTTTCATGATGCGTAAGGCTGAAGCGGTTTTGGCTACTTTTTGGATTGCTCATTAATTTTTTTGCTGGCCTTGGCTGGTACAAATACATATAAGAAGTACTATCCTTTTATCAACTTTTAGTCAGGTTCAAATTTAGAATGCATTTGTACTCATGAGGCATTGGGGTAAGGTGCCTGTGTTCTGTGTTTTGTTGTTATTTTTTCATCCGTTTAAATTTTATTATGGATAAGTGAACACATTTATGAGTGTCAACCATTTATCCTCATTCATATTCAAATGTAATATAATATCGATTTTGTAAGAATTTTTTGTCAATAATTTATGAATTTTTGTTAGTGAAACAATTTTCTAGCAGCATATGGTCGGACGCTAATAATTTTGTACTGCTGGATAATTATTTGTTTGTCTCAGCTAACAGAGTAAATCTGGGGTTCCGTACACAACAAAATATGGAATTTAGCCGAGAAATTTCAACAACAAAGTTTAAACTTTTTGATATGGCAAAAAAACAGATTCTCTTCTTTCTCAAAACCCTCAAATTTTCTTTTGTATGACCGTTGGATCATTTGCTAGCAATTATTAGATGATTAATTTCCCTTTTGTCGTAAATTATGGAACTTCCAGGAGCTTGAAGGGCTCTCAGGTCCAATGAGGAAGGATGTTTCACTAGTTCGTAAGAAAGATCTATGCGATTAACAGAGTTAAAGCCACTAGGACATACCTGCCAGAAGAAGGTAACACAACCTGGATTTTTCTGATGTCAATGTTTACTGCTATGCATATGCAATTATGGATCAATTCATGCGTGTTTGTGATGAATTTCGGGTTTGTAACTTGTCACAGGAAAAGGAATACAGAGATGCACTTGAGGCTTTCAATGAAAAGAACAGAGAAAAAGTGCAGCTTATCACAAAGCTAATGGAGGTTAGTTTGTTAAACAATTTTTTACTTGGCATAGCTAGGGTTGCAATTTCATGGATGGGTTGAACTTGAACCAGTCTGGCCAGTTCGGAGTTAGAGTGAGCACGGTTGAGCCTGCTTTGACAAAACCAATCCTACAAAATTTGGGCTTACCTCCGGTTAGGAGTTCAACCCGTCCAAACTCTCAACCGATGCTAGTTATCACTCATTATATTTTGATTCAGTAAAAGCGTACAAAGTGCTTATATAATTCAATGTTTTGAGATTGTTTTGTTGTCGTGTTACATTTGATGCAGCTGGTGAGCAAAAATGAGAAGACGAGGATGAAGAAGCTGGAGGAGCTGAGCAAGAACATAGAATCTTTAAAGTGAAGAAATAGCAGCCTATGTGGATAACTGATGATCTGATTAGGTTTGTGTGATGATTAGGTTTGTGCGGGGATGAAAAAGCATCTGGCCTTGCATTTTCCTTCTCATTTTTCCATGTATCCAAACACTGTACTACACTACTTCCTAGTGTAATGTGGGGTTCTTTGAATTTATTCCTATTCTTTGTTTTAATTTTTTTATGGATTGCAAAGGCCATGATATTTATGTAATAATGTGAAGTTTTATGAGTGATTTTGGGACAAATGGAGTGTATTTTGTTCATTTGCTGAGATCTCTCCTGGTCTTCAAGAACACCATCAACCATGGTGAGTTTATTAGGAGCTTGCATGTGTACGGATTGGATGAGGGGAAGAGAAATAAAGTTGAGAGGGAGTTTGTGTTCATAGAAAATGGGTTGTATGTGGAGCTGACAACTGAGCCGCTTATGAGATTGATGAAATTTCCAGCTTCCCAAGTGCTCCAAGGGCATGTCAATGGTTGCTGGGTTTGCATTTTTGCATTTCATAAGAATTCACCTCCTGATTTTGCATGCATTCCCTCTATTCTTTCAGTCTCCAAGTACCATTTTCAGTCTAATGAATTTAGTCTAATGTTGTCTCTCTTCTTATCATGTTTTTCACGGTATTGTTCTTTTGGTTGGGGGTTGTCATTATTTGTGTTTGAGATGTACTAATTGCAGTATTACCCGATTACGGATTTGTAACACATCATTAGAATGATTAGCTTGATGTTTAGGAGTTGGTTGTCTACATTTTTTTGGATCTTTTACCCTTGTAGATTTCACTCCTTCCCCCAACAATTCCTGACTTAGCCACTGACTGAAGACAAACTTTTTGTTGGGGCTTCAAAACCATACAAAAATAGGAGGGAGACAAGGAGGAAGAAGGAGAAGAAGTTGGACCCTTGAATTGGGAAAAGGAACGAACTTCTAGAGGCGATTGAGCTAAGTGTCGAGAGAAGTGTTGAGTGGGACTGCAATAAAATCATTGGGATTGAATTGGGTTTGAAGATTTGAGGGTTTTTTGGCTTCTGTGGCTTCTGCTCTTAGTATTACAATGGATAATTTGATATGGCTGAGATGGATCTTCAATGGATAATTTGTAAAGGAGAGGCTTGTCTTCCATTTCTGTCCGTTGCAGAGAGAGATTACGGGGTGGGTCTAGGGTTTGCACAGAGGGTGGGTGGGCGATTCGAGTGAGGGCTAGGGCTAGAGGGTTGGGGGCTTCATCTCTATTCTCGCTTGCTGAAACTTTCCGCTCTTCAGGTAATCTCTCAGTTGAAAGCTTCTGGGTGTTCGATGAAATGTGTCTTAGAATCCGTCAATGTGATATATTATTATTATTCTGACTCTCCTCTTCAGCTCCAACCGCAGGTGCGTGAAGGAGACATGGTCCTGGTCGACGGTCTCTTCCTCCACAGTTCCGGACGACGGTTCGAAGCTCTGGCGATTCCGACTGAGAAAGAGGTCAATAACAACAAGGTAATGGAATTCAATGTTTTGTGTATTTAGACGTAGGCATTATACATTTTAATTGATGCACATACTTCTAGAGGCTATACAGATAATGATGGAAATATCCTGGTAGTGGATTCAATTAGGAAGAAGCTAGACTTGGTAAATGCCTGTGATTTACAAAGTTCATTGCCACTTTACCATCTCCGTGAATATTTTAAGACCTTCTGCGTTGTTTGCTACTGTTGACAAACATATTTTTTATTTGAGCTTTTGGGTTGAGTCTTTTGACAGTTGAAGAGGATCCTGCTGATGCTGAACCTAAATTTAACCCTTTTACTGGATCTGGAAGACGCTTGGATGGGAAGCTTTTGAAATATGAGCCAGCACCGGCTTCTTCCTCAGGATCAAATATTGACCAAATAGTGCCCAATTTGGTAGAATTGTTAGTTGATGAGAATCATTTGAACGGCACTATTCCTCCCTCTATTTGTGACATGTAGGAGTTGCAAATCCTGTCTCTAAGGAGCAATCAGTTTTCTGGAGAACTCCCTCATGCATGGAATATGGAGAGCGTTATGGTGTTTTTAGATGTTGGTCAAAACAATCTTTCTGGTAAGATTCCCATTTCATTGGGGGTACTAAGTTCCCTGGAAATATTAAAGCTCAACGACAACAATTTTGGCGGTGAAATTCCTGATTCCTTGCAAAATTGTTCTCGTTTGAGGAGTATGGATCTTGGAGACAAGAAGTTATCTAGGAACATACCTCTATGGATAGGAGGATCAAATGTATATATGTTGTTTATGCCATGATTACGGTCCAACTATTTTAATAGATGTATTTCCCAACAACTGTGCAATATTCATGGCCTTCACATCCTTGAGCTTAGTCGCAACAGCCTTTCAGGTACTATTTCCATGTGTTTGGATAACTTAACTTCGCTAGTCAATGATGTGGAAACTATGATGATGGGTTTGAGCGAGCCAGATTGACACTAAAAGGAGAAGAACTTGTGTACAACACGACTCTATATCTTGTAAAGAGCATTGATCTTTCATCAAATAATTTACAAGGTGAAATCCCTGAAGAAATAAGCAGCCTCATTCAAGTGGGCACCTTGAATTTGTCCATGAATCAATTGATTGGAAAGATCCCCTCTAAGGTCGGAAACTTGCATTGGCTCGAAACTCTTGATCTCTCACACAACCATCTTTCGGGACATATTCCTCAAAACTTGTCATCTTCAACCTCTTTGTCCCACTTGAACTTGTCTTACAACAACTTGTTCGGAAGAATTCCTTCTAGAACCAGCTTCAAACGCTCAATGTTTCGTCCATTTATATGGGCAATCCATCGTTGTGTGGCGTTCCTCTCTCAACTAAGTGCCTTGAAGATGACACTTTTTCTGCTAAGGATGCAAAGGACAAGAATGAAGATGGAAATGATAAGTTGTGGGTCTATGTCAGTGTGGTACTTGGCTTTATAGTAGGCTTTTGGAGCATTTGCGGCCCATTGATCTTAAAGACCTCGTGGAGGTATGCTTATTTTCAATTCTTCGATGGTTTGAAAGATAAGGTAGCACTAGTAATTGTATTGAAAGTAGCTCATTTCAAAAGGCTTTTCTTCTGAAGTTTGATTGTACTAATATATAATGTGATGTTTTTCCTTTCTACTTTGTGTTTTTGTATTTGCAGCTTATGTATTAAATAAAAGAATTATATCTTTCAATAAAAATTCCCACAAACAATTATGTAACGGCTATCCATTTAATACAAGAATTCAATTTAGTTTGTGTATTTATCAATCACATAATACAAACAATTATGTAACAACTGTCTATTTAATGGAATTTAACAAAATAATGCTTTGTTAATAACAATGTTCTGAAAAACGGCCTAGGCGCTAGGTGATGGTGACCCGAGGCATTTTCTTGCAAATCGGTTGGAAAAATCGGATGGACTCTAGGCGGCGTCTAGGCGATAGGCGGTGCTAGGCGGTTTTTTTTTTTTTTTGGAAATTAAAAAAAAATATTCATATCTACATTACTATATTTCCTTATTTCCCTCCTATTTTGCATTTTATGTGGTTTTAAATTGTGAACTTATTATACATGTGTCACCCTACAATATTTCTCACTATGGTTATATGGCATATATGCTTAATGTGTTTTTAAATTTTGGACTTGTTGGATACTCATTTTGCATTTTATCATTCTTTTATTATCTTATCCATGGATTTCATACAAGTATAATTTTTTGTAAGTGTCAATATGCACTTATTTACAAGATATACAAAAAATTTACCTAAATCTGCCTAGATCGCCTAGATTCCTTGCGCCGCCCGACTAGCGCCTAACTTTTTTAGAACTTGTTAATAAAGTAGATAAGCACACGTATAAATATTCTTCTCATTTACACTTGAATGTCGTCGAACTCGGCCAGTGGTAGTTCACCTCCTCCGCCTTCTCGATGCTGCAAAACCATACAAAAATGGGAGGGAGACAAGGAGGAAGAAGAAGAAGGAAATAAGTTGGACCCTTGAATTGGGAAAAGGAACGAACTTCTGGAGGCGATAGAGCTAAGTGTCGAGAGAAATGTTGATTGAATTGGGTTTGAAGATTTGAGGGTTTTTTAGTGTGTCGCTCAGGGAGTCGGGAGTTCCAACAATGGATAATTTGTAAAGGAGAGGCTTGTCTTCCATTTCTGTCTAGGGTTTGCACAGAGGGTGGGTGGGCGATTCAAGTGAGGGGCTAGGGCTAGAGGGTTGGGGGCTTCATTTCTATTCTCGCTCGCTGAAACTTTCCGCTCTTCAGGTAATCTTCTCTCAGTTGAATGCTTCTAATTAATTTTTTTCATTTGGGTGATTTTTTATTTTATTTTATGGATTTATGTATTTATGTATTTCTTTTCCCAGTGAAATCAGAAAAACGGATTCAATATTTCTTATTTTCTTTGCTATTTTTGGCAAGGGCTTTTAGAGAATAAGGTAGCTTGCTGCTACCCTTGATTTTCCAGTGACATTTGTGCAGCCTGCATTTAATCATATTATGATTTATATAAGCTTTTTCTTTGCGCTCTTTTTGCTTCTTCTCTGTTAAATTACTCATCTGGAAGTTAATTTTGTTCAAAAACTAGTATTGTTCTTCAATTAATCTTACAAGAAAGCATATGAGAACGTGGCACACTAGTGTTCGATGAAATGTGTCTGAGAATCCGTCAATATGATATATTATAATTCTAACTCTCCTCTTAAGCTCCGGCCGCAGGTGCGTGAAGGCGTGGTCGACGGTCTCTTCCTCCACAGTTCCGGATGATGGTTCGGAAGTCTGGCGATTCCGACTGAGAAAGAGGTCAATAACAAGAAGGTAATGGAATTCAATGTTTTGTGTTTGTTATAGAGGCATATTTGCAACAGTATATCAGAGAATATTTCTAGATAGTCTGTCCAGATAGCTTAGAATGTGTTTCATGATGCATATGGCTGAAGCGGTTTTGGCTACTTTTTGGATTGCTCATTAATTTTTTTGCTGGCCTTGGCTGGTACAAATAAATATATATAAGAAGTACTATCCTTTTATCAACTGTCTAACTTAAATCTGTGCCAAGAGAACCCAACTAAAGTGGTTCGCCACTCCATGTATGAAGTATTAGTGAATTATTTGTAATTTACGAAACAAAAATTTTTGCATTGTACGCATACATGTTGAAATTTATTTTATAATTTTTTTTTGATAAGAAACAGATGTAAATTAGAATCATACTAATATAGGTATGCTATATACATTAATTTGATAGTACCATAAATTCAGAATTAATCTTTAGTGTCATTAAAAAATATACATAAATTTGATAGCACCATAAATTTGGGGTACTGTTATATTTAGTACAGCCAATATGGTGCTGTTCAGGTGTTTTTGACTAATCTCTGCAGTTTTTCAATTCATCTGGGGTACTTGTGATTTTGAACGACACTAGAAAAATTTATGGGTTATAGGAACCACGGGGTTAAGAAAATGGATCCAAATTCAGAGCTGCATTCTTCTTCCCTCAAAATAAGAAGAAAATGTTTCCTCAACTCCATATTTTGGCACCTCAGGTATATTTGTGTTCTAAAGCCCTTTACTTCTTCCGATTTCTTTAGAGCTATTATTTTACCCATATGTGATTTGTAAAGTGGAAGATTGGATATCATATGTCTAAGTATTTAGGGTTTTGTACCATGCAAACTTGAGCTTATTGATTCGAATGGCTAGAACAGTGTACTCAACCAATTTCATATCCTCTTGTGCTAAGGAGAGTATGTTACTTGCCAATGAGAAATATACTTCATATAATAGCAATGTGATGATGTGTGGCATGCTTTAATTAGGGATATTTTTGTGTAGTAAGAAAGCCATAGAGAGAGAGTCACATTTTTGTTTTTTTTGGATTTGGTTACTTTAGTGATTACCCAATGAAGGCCAAGGACCAACAAATGACACATGTAGTTGGGAATTTGTGAGTTACATGCAAAGCTCATGGAAAGTAAGCTTTTGTAATGTGTCTATTGGCATAGTCAAAAGAGTTGTCCACCTAATGTCTACTCTACGACGATCGTAGAGTAGATCTGTTCGTGTTGAGCAAAACTATGATCAATTTACATGAAATGAAGATAAATTGGTTTTTTTTTTCAACTTTTTTTTCAACTTATTTTTTATTTTTTATTTATTTTTGTTTTTGAATTTTTGGTTTATATATTTTACAAAGGCCATGAACTCTGATGGAAGTAATTCCCTGTTTTTTAACTAATTTCCATAATTTTTGTAAATCTGGGGTTTTGTACACAACAAAATATGGAATTTCAACAACAAAGTTTGAACTTTTTGGTATGGCCAAAAATAGATTCTTCTCTGCGAGAATTTGCGAGGTAAGATAAATGCTTCTCCGTTGAGCTTGAAACATTTAAATTACCTGGACGTGAGCGGGAATTATTTTCTTAGCAATCAAATTCCTAAGTTCATTGGGGAGCTTAAAAGTTTGCAATATCTCAATCTCTCCTCTGCGTCATTTGGAGGAGAGATTCCCTCTTCTCTTGGTAACCTGTCAAGCCTAAATTTTCTTGATCTCGGGTGGAATTATGATTTATCTTCCAAAAATTTGAATTCTCTTCCTCACCTCTTTTCCCTGAAATACATTAATTTCAATGACGTTGATCTTAGCAGCACAGGAGTCAGTTGGGCATATGATACTATCATGCTCCCTTCATTGTTAGAGTTATATTTATCTTCGTGTCAAATTGAAAGCATTCCACTCTCACTACAGAGCATTAACTTTCTTCCACTCTCATTGCAGAGGATTAACTTGACATCACTTTTGGTCCTTGATATGTCGGTTAATGGCATTAAAAGTTCTTCATTTCCTAGTTGGTTTCTTAATCTTACCAACCTCATAACACTTGATCTATCCGGGAATTATTTCAGGGATAATTTTCCAAGTGAATTTTCAAACTTCAAATCTCTGGAAAACCTTGATTTATCTGAAACAGGCTTCAAATCTCTGGATATTATCATGCTATTACTTGTTCTCATGTTTTCTTCTTTTGCTCAAGGACAAGCAAAATGTAAGTTTGGGGGTATTTGATGATCGCATATTTTACTATTTATTTACTCCAAAAGTTACATTTTCTTGTGATAAGTTGGACAAAAATGAAAGGAATTTCAGATATTTGTGCCTTTATGACTAGATTAATAATAAGGCAACATTCCTAAGATTTTTGTTTAATTTCTAGTCAAAGTGGACGTTGTTGGAGCTTCTGCTCTTTTGGATTCATGTGTAGGCATTATCTAAATTCATCTTATTCTCATCATTTTTATGTAGGGTCTACATGGTAAAAGCAGGCAATATTTCTATCCTTTGGATACAAAGATGAACCATTTTGTTTTGCTTCCACATGGCCACTTCAATACCTAAAGGGCATCAAACTTCAATTTGATCTGTCTCAAAAGATGATTGAAAGGCTTTCGACTTTTACCATTTTCCAGGAGGAACTCACTATCTCAAAGAAAAGTGGGGAATTGACTGCTACAAAATCAGAAAGTTGGGAGATCGCATCAAAGAGGCAGCGATTAAGTTGGTGAAATTGCAGTTGCACAGTTGGGGGAGAACGGAAAAGGAAAGCAGAGGAATGTTATTCCCATATTTTCTTGCTCCTAATTTGTTTCATTTTCTTGAGGTATGTGTTCTCTTTTATTATGGGTTTTGGAGAAGGCATCAAAGAGAGAGACTTGGCTGTTGTATAAATGGATTTATTGATGGCAATGAAAGAGTTATTGAACCTAGGGGAAGCAGCAGCAAGGAGATCAAGGGCACGAGCTTAATGTTAATAGATGTTCATTTGGGTGCCTTAATGTACCAAAGAGTGGCCAGCACGTAATTGAAGACTTCTACCGTTTCCTCTCTTTTACCGTCGGCAATTAATTGGGGTTAATCTTTCGTTGGTTACGGAAACGTAAAAGGGGAAAAGAAGGAAAAGAACTGATCAATTTTTTCTGGAAGGAGAAAAAAGAGAAGAAGGCAGCGGCAGAGCACGGGGATTTCAGGCTTTTCTAAACTTAGTTTTTCTTTTAATTTTTTTTATATGAATTCAATCATATTTCCAGTTATGTTTCGAAACTAATTTTCCTTAGCTAAGGCTACGATGTAGCCATGACTATGAATGCTTAAATTCTGAATTGAATTATTTTCGAGTTTTCAATTTCATTGAGTATCGTTTGCTGTGCTTATATGCTTGGTTTTAGTCTTGGTGATTAGCTACCATCTTGACTTTTACTTGGTAAATTTGATGCAAGTTATGTAGGTGCCATGTTTTCAACTTGAGTGATAGCTTCTTGTAGATAGATACCATGAATTACCTAGTAGTAGATGTCATACTCTAGGATTTGTGTAATCTTTATATAAATTTTCACTGATCGTAATGAGTTTTATTATGTTAAACTATTCCAGATGCCATGGATGGTTGCATATTGGGATATACGTAATAGTCTAGATGCCATAGTTATTACATGTGTTAGGGAGATTTGATTATCAATGAGGTTGAGTACTTGTTAATAATTCACTGCAGAAAATAAGTTGGATTGGTTATGGTGAGTCAGATGCTCTAGCGTTTTACTTGATTGAATTACAATTTGTGTTCTTGGCTACCACTTTTTGCATTGTGATCAAACTTTCTTGTTTTCATTTGTTTTTACTATTAGTTTCAATTCTCAAATCCATCTTTCATCAATCTTTGCTAATTTTACTTTGTTGCAATTGGACTTAAGTTAGTTGATAAGAATTAAATCATTTTCTGAGGGACGATATTAAGTGCTTGCTTTCTATACTATCAACCAATTTGTACGCTTGCGAGCATAAAATTTGGAACTAAGTTGGACTAATTTCGGTTAGTTTAAATTTCGCAACACTTGTGTCACAACCAATTTCATTGAAACGTTCCATCCCATTTGAAATTTCCAAATTTAGATTTTGTTGACTTGAGTCATAATCAATTGGAGGGCCAACTCCCACTTTGGTGGTCGACTCATGCTTTATACCTTTATCTTGAAAGCAATTTATTTTTAGGGCCAATCCCCTCAAATATTGACCAAATGATGCCCAATTTGCAAGAATTGTTACTTCATGAGAATCATTTGAATTGCACTATTCCTCCCTCTATTTGCAACATGCAGCACTTGAGAATCCTGTCTCTAATGAGCAATCAATTTTCTAAAGAACTCCCAAATGCATGGAGTGTGGAGAGCAAAATGGTGTTTCTAGATGTTGGTCAAAACAACCTCTTTGGTAAGATTCCCACTTCATTGGGGGTACTAAGTTCCCTTGAAATATTAAAGCTCAACAACAACAATTTTGAAGGTGAAATTGATGATTCCTTGCAAAATTGTTCTAGTTTGATGAGTATTGATCTTGGTGACAACAAGTTATCTGGGAACATACCTCTATGGATAGGAGGATCAAATGTATCCATATTGTCTATGCTACGATTATGGTCCAATTATTTTAGTGGACGCATTTCCTAGCAACTGTGCAATCTTCATGGCCTTCACATCCCCGACCTTAGTCACAACAGCCTTTCAGGTACTATTCCAATGTGTTTGGGTAACTTAACTTCCATGGTCGATGATAATTCTTATGGATACTCTTCTCCGGTCAATGATAATTCCTATGAACACTATCTTGATGAGCTTGAGCAAGCCACACTGACACTAAAAGGAAAATAACTTGTGTACAACACGACTCTATATCTTGTAAAGAGCATTGATCTTTCATCAAATAATTTACAATATGAAATCCCTGAAGAAATAAGCAGCCTCATTAAGTTGGGCATCTTGAATTTGTCTATGAATCAATTGACTGGAAAGATCCCCTCCAAGGTTTTGACTGGAAAGATCCCCTCCAAGGTCGGAAACTTGTGTTGGCTCGAAACTCTTGATCTCTCACATAATCACCTTTCAGGACAGATTCCTCAAAGCTTGTCATCTTTAACCTCTTTGTCCCACTTGGACTTGTCTTACAACAACTTGTCCGGAAGAATTCCTTCTGAAAACCAGCTTCAAACGCTCAATGTTTCGTCCATTTATATGGGTAATCCATGGCTATGTGGCTTTCATCTCTCAACTAAGTGCCCTGAAGATGACACTTTTATTGCCAAGGATGCAATGGAAAAGAATGAAGATGGAAATGATAAGTTGTTGTTCTATGTCAGCGTGGTACTTGGCTTTATCGCAAGCTTTTGGGGCGTATGTGGCACATTGATCTTAAAGACCTCATGGAGGTATGCCTATTTTCAATTCTTCGATGACATCAAAGATAAGGTAGCACTAGCAATTGCATTGAAAGCAGCTTGTTTCAAAAGATTTTTATTCTGAAGTTTGATTGTACTAATATATAATGTGATGTTTTTCCCTTTCTACTTTGTCTTTGGATACTTGCAACATATGTATTAAATAAAAGAATTATATCTTTCAATAAATGTTCCCATAAACAATTATGTAACTACTATCCATTTAGTACAAGAATTCTATCTAGTTTGTACTTATCAATCACATAATACAAAATATATATATGTAACGGCTATCTATTTAATGTTGTAATTTAACAAAATAACACTCTGTTCATAAAGTAGATAAACAAATGTATATATTCTTCCCATAAACCTCCACCGCCTTCTCGATGCTGCAAAACCATACAAAATGGGAGGGTTGGACCCTTGAATTGGGAAAAGGAATGAACTTCTGGAGGCGATTGAGCCAAACTGTCGAGAGAAATGTTGAGTGGGACTGCAATAGAATCATTGGGATTGAATTGGGTTTGAAGATTTGAAGGTTTTTTTTGGCGTCTGTGGCATCTGCTCTTAGTATCTGTGCGACGGGAGAGAGCTTAGAAAATAAGAAAAATTAATAAAAATGGTTTGAAAACTTTGAATTTTAACAATAATAACAAAATAAAAGGTAAAATGAATAATACCTGAAATTTTTCCGTTAAAGATCCCTAAAAAAATATGGAGAAATGGCTGAGATGGATCTACAGTTGATAATTTGACATGGCGTGTCGTTCGGGGAGTCGGGAGTTGCAACAATGTCGGTTTTTTGGCTTATACCTTTTTTATTTCTTTCTTTTTAACTTTTACCTCCTTGTTTTTTTTTTTTTTTTTGAGTATTTTGATATGGGTCAAAGTAACTAAAAATTTGACCTATTTCAAAAGTAAAAAATCACTAAAAATTGAACCTATTTCAAAAGTATGCCTATAAAATTGGATCTATTTCAAATTTTTCCTTTTTTTTTTGCTATTTGCTCCTTCTGGAATTTGGATGCCGGACGGTTCCAATTTGCGAATTTTATTATTAACTTGGGTACCCTAGTTCTTTTCTATATTCCAAATTTCCACCCACTCTTCTCCTCGTTGTGCCACTTTGTGTAGTTGCTTTGGCTTCGGAGGTCCTTTGAGACATTCTGTCAAACATGTATATTGCTTCCAAGTTCCAAGACAGCCTCTCTAAGGAGAATGTTGATAGGAATTTTTACTACTCATGTGAACGGGTTTAAATCTTCTATTTTACTTACAATAATCACAAGGTTATTGTAGTATAAAAGGATCTCGCAAGGTCGTCTCTACATGGATTATTAAATAATTCGAAACTAATCAGATTCCATTTAATTATGGTGAAGTAGAAGTTAGGTGATTGAGTTTATAACCTAATTAAAGTAAAAACGAAATTAATGAATTAAAATAAACAAATTGCAATATTAGAGCTAGAGAGAAAAGAAAACAGTTTTTGGGAGAATCAAATTAAGAAAGCATTAGGGTTCCACCATCACCTAGCAATCCTATGAATTTTTACCATTTACTTATGATCTACGCATGCCACTTTGAAGGTTAGATTTTCCTAATTATATTCTACTTGGAACCTCTAACATAGAACGTATATCTAACATGCAACCCGTCCGGACGTTCGGATCAAATCTGAACATGAAAGACTCATTATGCTTTATGAAAATCCTTTGAAAAACCATGCAATCCTTAAGACGTGATATTCATCCTAAGTGAAATTACAATTATTAATCACAAGAAGTCAGCGTCAATTTCAGGGAACCTTCCGACCAAAATTGCATCAAATTACTTTTCTAAAGATCCTAATGGTGATCAGGCATTAAGACAATTAGATAGTTTTTATCTCGGTGATTAACAATTCAAAGTATGCATGCAATCAATCATAAGCAATTAAATAAAAATCACATATTCATGCTAAGGTTCAAGGCTTCGCCCTAGCAAAAGAAATTAGTTCCGCATATTCATAATTGAAATCATAGAAAATATTTTCAAGAAAAGGATTGAAAGCACCTTCAAGTCGAAAATCTCCAAAACCCTAGCTATTCTCTGTCTCCAAAATTGCATAAAATAAAGCGTCCGCAAAAATTGTAGACGGCCAAAAAAATATATTTGCTAAGCCTCCCCCTAAACCCTAGGAAACTAAAATTAATAAAAACCCATAAAAATAGGAAACATAACCCTAAATGAAATGGTAAAATTCGCCTAAAATCTGAACAGCCACGTTTTGGACCCATAAGCTGTTCCAAAACTGGCCCAATAACGCTAGATTTAATGTTTGGAATATTCTGAACACTTTTCCAGAATGCCACGAACCCATCCGAGGTCATCTTGGGCTCCAAAAATGCAATTTAAGCCCAAAAACGTCATTTTCCAGCACTGCGCATCGTTTCTTTATTTTATCGCCATAAAATAACCGCTTGGTGGAAAAATCCTAAATTTTGATACGATCAAGCTAAGTGACTCACGAACGTCCTCCAGTTGAAATTACTCCAAAATTCGTCCATTTGGTCCTGGTTTGCTCCAGAGGAAGTCGAAAGTCCTATATTGAAAATACAATTCAAAGTATCAAAATTCTTCCAAAATATTAACCAAAATATACTAAGATTAGGGTAAACTATATAATATAAAATCTACTCATCAAATGTCAAAGAAAACATTAGGTAGATTCTTGATTATAGAGAATTATTAAATCAGATAATTGAATTCATTATAATACTAAAATTGAATGTTTGATAGGCCAAATAACCAGACATTTAGAATTCAAACATTTACGAAAACAAAACACTTTACCTAATATGTAGTAATCTATGAATTTGTCGTTTCAGTAATAGATCTTACTAGAAAAGGTGCCGACGCGGTGCCGACCTGTTAGCAATATATAACATTTCAATATTCGAAAGCCGATCTGTTAGCAACATCAGAATCTCATAGCACCACCGTTCAAGGCAGCCAGGCAGGTAGTAAGGCACCAAGGTCCACAAAGCTTAAGCAGCCTTTTTCTATCAATGCAAACATTATAGACAGATTCAAAAACAAAAATGGAAGCCATGAAAAAACTTGAAAACCCACAAAAAAACTAAAATCTTATAGGAGCTTCCTCGTACTAACCACACAACGAAAATTACAAACAACAAAACATGAAAAAACTGAAAGGGATATGACAATGGATTCATACTTTGTCGAGCACTTGCTTTGCACTTAGGTATAACTAAAATCATACTTACAATCAATTCATCCAAAACGCATTAACAATTCGTAATTAAAATCGCAGCTTCAGTCAATTCGTCAAAAACCCGTTAACCAATCATTCATTAGTAAGTGTTTAACTATCTTAAAGCATATCAAAACAGTGCTATAGTAGTAATTAAAACGAAAGCAATTGTGAGAAATTTGCCTAGATAAACGTCAGCAACGGAGGCACTAACGATTGATAATAAATAATAGGAACATATCCAAATGTTAATTGGGATGGAAGTAGTAACCTGCTCCGTTTGATTAAAGGGGGCAAAAGAGTCATTTTGACTCTCTCTCCATCCAACCCAGCCGAACAGGCCTGTTATTTGGGCCCAGCCCGTATTTTTTGGGTGATAAACGGCCCACACAGAGACCAAATGTAGCATTGTAATCAAATCAAAATTGACACGCCATTCCATAAGCAAGATAGATAGTTCAATTTGGACCTTTACTTTGGACCATTGTTATAATGAAGAAAACTCCAAAGTTTTCACCAACTAGTTACTTGTCTAGTGATATTATTCTCCTCAATGTCGAAAGAGTTCCAATTTCAAAACCTTTACCCTATTAATTTCAAGACTTGAAATTTTGGATTGGAAAAAATATTTTTTTTCAAAAACTTAGCTCATGGGTAAGTTGAAAATGGCTATAAAATTCAGGGGACAAACTAACAAAGCAACCTATATGAATAAAGGGCTTTAGGGCAAACTTAAGTGAATTTTAGGATTTTAATCAACGCGGGCCCGGGGGTGCGGCTTTTAGGTCCAGGTCCAAAAACATAGGCTATTTTTTGGGAGTGCTACTATGGCCACCTCAATGACTTATTCTCCCACCCACTTTTTAATGAAAATTTTAACAAAAAGTTTACCCTATTGCAAAATTACATAGAAGGTCATAAGCAAAGTATAAAGAAAGTGTTCGTAGGCAGCCTCACCTCTCTCTGTCTTTTTTCGGTGCACCACCGTTCCACACAACCCAACTCAAAATCAAACGAAAGACCCAAGATTTAAGTTGATGCCTCCTTTCGATTGAGCAAAGATATTATGCAATTCTTTGAATTTAAGAAACGATTTCCTGGTATAGACGCAAATAGTGGGAAAAGTTGAACAAATTAAAACTTTGGGTTTGTCGGCAGTAGGAGGAATATCAGTTTAGGTAAAAAACCTATTTTTCCCCTTCTATTTCCCCCTCCCCCAATCCAATCCAACCCAAGTTCTAATTTGGACCTAAAACCTAAACAAAACTTAAATTCCCCCCAAGATTTAGCCCAAAATTAGTGGTAGAGCCCACATGTAAGAGTGGAAAATAGAAAGTGAAGCCCAAATGCCCAGCTCTCACCCGCCTAAACCCTTGCACGCGCCAAGGAAGCAGCAATCAAACCCCACCCATGTGGGCTTGTCCCCTGGATTCTGCTGGCAATCTTGAGCCTAACGACTCTTTTTTCTGATCCTGCAGCCACGTTTAAATGGATCGTCAGTAGCTAATCTAACATCTAATTACTAATGATATCGCTCAACTCAAAAAAAATATAATAATAATCCAAACATACCTTCTCCAAAAAAAAGAAAAAAACATACCTACTCAGAGTGGGGACAAATTGTCTCTTCAAATTCTAAAAACATACCATCTAGGGTTTAGCTTTTTGGAAAAAAATAAAAAAAATTGAAAAAAATCCAAGGGTTTGACTTGTGGTTCGTATATATAGAGTAAGAGGACTCCCAAATAAATCTTTTTAAAAGTGAGATTTCTTCATTATTTTTTTGTCACTTCACAGTTTAACGTCAATTATTCTGTTAATATTATAAAATATTGTATAGAAAACATGGAGTGACAAAGAGTATATGGAGAGTCACACTTTAGAGAACGTCTCATTTGCATTTCTTATAGGATAATATATATTAATTTGCAGTCCAAGAGTGAAGAGGGTAAGTGTGTGAGTTTTTGAACCAACTGATTATGTTTTACCACACAAGGAATTTAAGGTATCTGGAAAATGCGTGAGAAGTAATTTTAAGATGATACACTGAATATAACCTAACTAATGACGTCCATAATATTCTTGTCTAAAGGAGTATATACACACACGCACATATATCAATTATTTCTTTGTCTATTGTGGAAATGAAGCCTCCACGATGTTTCTTATTAAGCAGTATTATTTATGATACAATAAAAAGAGAATAATTAGCACAAGAGATATGGATTAGATGAATTTATTATACGGAATACGTCCAAAAGTTCAGTATAATTAATCACTTAATCATATATTTTGGTCGGAAACTAAGATGAATGTCGTCTATATATATCAGCAAATTTGACCCATGCAGACAAACATGCAGCTGCGACATACATGTTCATTATTGTCCCAGAACAATTGAACGGTCAATCAATGTACACACACACACACACACATAAATATGTATATGTATGTAATATAAGGGGAATCCCATGTACATATATGTTTTTAACACACTATATTATCCATATTCATGAAGCACCTCATGACTACATGAAGAGAATCCACGATCCAAATTTAACCCTCCTAACTTGAGAGAGAGAGAGAGAGAGAGAGAGAGAGAGAGAGAGAGAGAGAGAGAGAGATCTTTCCTTTTCTTGCTAGGAAGATTTGATGTCTCCCGAGAAGCTACCAAAAAATGAGGCTTTGCATATGCATACAAGTTCGTATACATTTCGTTTGCGTTTGGCTCGACTCCAAAGTCATGTTCATCGACGGAGATAAATGTGATCGGCAGAGGAACAAGATATTTATTTTGAGATTGAGGAGGGTAGAGATATTACGGTGTTACACTACATGTCATAAAATATACACTTAACATATAAAATTAAAGTAATTATTCAGTATGTTTGCACGTATTATTAACAGGTTAATGTTAAGATTTTAGAGGCATGGCTTCAATTGTTCATTACAAATGGGTCCGTTGAAATATGTCCCACGAAAAAATTAATGAAATTAAATCTCTTATATATTGAATAGTTCGACTACTAATTGAATCTAGGTATTTTGTAAAAACTCTAAACTTATTATTTTGCACATATGATTGAGTTGGGACAGCATCAATATTGATTAGTAATAGACAGATGAACTGTCTCTATATTTTACATGGTACTAGAGCAGACTAATCCTCTAGGAATGATTGAACTCAAATTGGGACCACGAATTGCAAACCCTGAAGCCCCGAGTTGGGATACCAAAATAAAATCCTCAAAATCAAAATCAAAAGTGTCACCGATGTGGAGTTACCTTCACATGTGGCCCACTGAAAATTGATCATATGTGAGATGGCATGTTGAAACATGTCTGACATCTTAAACTTAATAAAATTAAACTCTCCTTTTATACAATAGTTTAACTACTAATTGCATCAAGTCTTTTGTTTAAATTTGTATAAAAACCCACACCTATGGGTTTGCATAAGTAATTAAGTTGCGTATAATATGATGTTGATTAATTACTAGTGGGTAAATGGACCATCTCTAAAAGTTGTACATGGCATCAAAGCTTACTAGTCCTCTTGGCCCAATTAAATTTGATTTGCGACCACAAATGGAAAGCAATGAAGTCTCCAGTTGGGACATCCAAATCAAAATTGGCCGAAACAAAATTTAAAAAAGGGTTATCGATATGGAGTTGTCTTCACTTATATCTTATTAAAATTAGGTTACACGTGATGAGACGAGTTAAAACATATCCCATATGAAAGAAGAAAAAAAAATTGGATCAATTGTCATCCAATAGTGTCAAGATCCTGTTTTGATACCATATTAAAATTATTAAAAAAAAAATCCAACAACCCATTGCTAATGACTACAACATCAATACTGTCACCAAGTTAACCACATACTAACTCAACAACTATAAATTTTATCACAAAAGCTTCAATTTTATTATGGGAACTTTAACGAAAAGCTCCCGGTACTGTTCACTTTAACGAAAAACCACATTTTTACACTAAAAAGTCAATCCTGATACTATTCACTTTACCCTTTATTTTGTCCTTATCATTAAAACTCAAAGTTTTCAAACCATTTTCATTAATTTTCCTTTCAATTAAAGGTTGAATCACTTAATATAAATTAAAATAATTAGTAATCATATATTTATATAAATTGGATATAGAAATATCAATATGGAAATTTGTTGGTTCAATACAAAATGAGATATAATAATAGTGCAATCATGGGAATCCTATGTAGAGGATGCCACGTCGACTAGGGCAAACCAAATGTCGTTTGACCAAATTGGAGAACAACAAACAGTCCACAAGAAGTAGAAATTTTTAGTTGGAAAGGGAATACGGATGGTACACCACGTGTTTTATTCAAGTGGTGGAAAATCTTAATTTTTAAGTTATTAATTTTTAACACATTAATGCACTATTTATAGAGGGACACGTGGTGTATCACCTCGTGTGACGGTTACACTGAAAAATCTCTCCACAACAAGGGGCGGAGACAGAAATCTGACCATCTGACACGTGGAGGGAGGTCCTCCACCGCTATCACACGTGCGAAATGGACGTCCCGGTGTTTCGGTGTCTTACGTGGACGCACCAGATTGACGGTTATGGGCGGGTCATGTCTTCCCTTTGTCCGTTTTGAAAAGGTTGAGGAATTTTTGGGGCCCCATGTTAACGCCGATGACTCGGAGTTAATGTTAGGACTAGGTCAATGACCTTTATTTTTAAGGACCAATACTAACTCACGTCGCAAACATGGATAAAGGGTTATGGACAGAGATCTTCAAAATTTTAGTGTCTAGAGTTCAATGATCAGGTAATTCGAAGTATTCAAATTGAATCTAATAGCACTTATCAGGCAATCCTTACATAAATCAAGGACGCCTTTCATTCAAAATAATGCTTCGGACCCCAAAATTCGAAGGATTATAATATACTATCCAAAGCTAAAAAAATAGATTATTCACCAAAAAACACAGTTCTTTTGAGAAACCTTTAGCTAAAAACAGAGTTAAAATATATTAAGATGGATGATCCTAGCGATTAAAGATGTCCAAGATATGGGCAGAAAAATTACTTAATGAGACTCTGTGTCTTGTATATGCATGTGCATGTGTGATTGACAGTTGTTCATTATATTCAGCGTAGAAATTGGATAATATTTGGTTTTTTTACACATAATGAGTCGCTCTTCTAATCCTCGTTACATAATAATGTAGTATCATTTTATCGTAGATACATTATATCTCGTACAATTTATTTTCTTTATCATCATCATCTAAAGATTTCTTTAGAAAAATTCATTCAAATTGACTATCATTTAGTCATTTATATGCATCGAGTAAACTGGCGCGTATGATAGCAAGTAATATTTTTATGATTAGTCATCAACTTGTCTGATAATCAAATGAATTTTTTTTAACTAGAACAAAGGCATTTCGTCAATGAACTCTTAATAAGAGGACCACCGAAATTTAAAATATTTTAAATACCTACATGTTCCCTTTAAATTCGACAATGTGTATAAAGTTAATTTGAATTCCAAAATGTATTTTAACTTTAGCTTCCTTCAATAAATAATGGAAGTTGCTAGTTTATGGGTTGTGCCTTGTGTGAGTGGCAGCGAGAGGACAATCCACGACGCTCGGGCACTCGTAGGGATTTTATTGGGAAGGAAACCCATACATCTTCCTTAACGTTTACCCAACTCCTAGAAAATATTTAAAATATACACGTTCTAAAATGCTTGTTTTACACTGCAAAATCAGGTGATGATCCAACTATATAACTAATTAATTAGTTCAAACTAATCGGGCTTAACTTGCGAAGAAACTGCATGATCAGAAGATGGATATATAATTCACAAATTTAAACTAGCTTGGTCTCTGTTGGTGTCAAAACTTGGATGGTGTCTGGATTAGGTTCAACATTTATTTATTCCGAGTTACTTTGAGTCTTAGTACTGGTTTGGTACTAAGGTGATTTTATAAAAAGTGGGTATAAAAAAAAGTTGAGCTCAAAAAGATGTTTGGTAAACACTTAAAAACAGCTTATTTTCACAGTTTTGAGTGAAAAAAAAAGCTGAAATTTTTTAAGCAGCAAAAATGAGATTATTCACACAGCACAGTAGGAGCAGTTTTTTTTTTCAAAGCACAGCAATACCAAACCAGCCCTTAGTGCCACATGATAGCTCCAGAGAGAAATAAAGAATAGGCACGTAATTGCTGGACTGCTAACATACAATATTTGTATTTAAGTGTGTGTGAAAGTAGTGCGTAAATGTGACTTCTTAATCAAACGATTGTGCACCAAATGGAACGTTGGTCGAATAAAGTTCTTTTATGTGCCTCGAGTGATAGACTTTAAAATCATTGTAACTTTGTGTGTATAGTACTTGCCTAAAACGTAAATGAAAGAAAAATGGAAACTAAAACGAGAAACAAAATGTAATCATTTCATGATGTAGTCAAGATTACAAACGTTTATAAAAGTAAAATCTACGCCAATAGACCAAGCTGCATGACCTGAAATATAAATCAACTTGAAATATGAATTGATTGGAAATGTAAAGAAACCAGTAAAACTCCAGCAAGGTTCAGGCCATGAAAGGCGAGATAATGCTAGAAGAGTCCACCAAGATCACTGATATTATACTGGATTTAGTAAAAAACATATGCCTCAAAAAGTAAATAAGGTGGTTGGAATTGCACGTTAACCAAAACATACCATGAGGTGACGGAGTTGTAAAAGTTTTAGATCTCATGAATCGTAGGCAATGTTTGCTTCGAATGAAGGCTTTGAGATTATAGCTGAAGAGCTAGAGGCTTTGTTGAAGAGCAATTTGGTTTTTGCTGAAAACCAGTTGCGTTGATTGAAAGATCACTCAAGGTTTTGTATACTCGTAGATATTTAATTTGACGAAGGTCCTGAGCTTGAAGGCTTATGACTCTATTTATAGGCACTGGAAAATGAGCAACCTCGATCTTATTATTGAGCTAAAAGCATGGGTAGATTAATTATTTGGCACTAGAAATGGTTGCAATTTATGGTTGGTGGCCTTCAGCTGTGTCATGTGGTGTTTCGCACAATCATTGTGGACATGAACATATTGGATGACACATTCATCAATATTTAAGGAGGCGAGATATTCTCGGGTTTGGTCGCCCGCTTGGTGGACACGCTTCGGGCCAAAAAAACCCTGTCCGAGCCCTCAGACGAGTTAGAGTGATTTGAGGAGGTCATCCGAACCCTAGAATGCGATTCTAAATTGGACTTCAAAGTTGGTGGGCCGAAATCGTGCAACTTTGAGGTAAATAAAAATAGATTTACCTTATACCATACCTTATTTTTATTTGTGGCCCAAACAGTTTCATGCAAACAAATTCAATAGTTATTTAGAAATTTGAATAATAATTTACGCAAATAAGTTCAACGATTATTCACAAATCAAATCCTAGCGGTAAAACGTGAATCCGCAAGTCCAAGAGTGAATTTAGTTTACTGGTAATTTTTTTTTTTTTTTTTAAACAAAAGTTCACTGGTAATATTTATCTAGCTGCCAACTTTTGGTGCTGATAGCACTATCCTCGACATATGAAGGCTTTTGGTGCGGTTGGGAAAACGTCGCCGCCAACCCAACTTTTAAGGTCACTCTGATTATAATCATCTAAACATCAAATTTCTTAGAAAATGTATTATTGTGTATCGATCGGTATCAATCATTTTTATTCGTTTATCTTTATTTTAGAATGAAAAGAAGACTTGCGTTGTTAATTTCGTTGCGAGATAATAATCATTTTGAGAATAAATTATATTTTGCTCTCTTAAGTTTTGTCCTATTTTAAATTTTTATATCTTTCAATTTTTTTCAATTTTATATAACGGCTCATGATTACATACCAACGTTATATGTTCAACTTAATTTTTTATTAATTTCTCTGTTACCTGCCTACGTGGGCATCACATGACCCATTCTATCACCCAACTGGACTTCCACATAATTAATAAAGGATGTGAACCACTCATAGATAGAAACGTGGACTGATCCAAATAAATAAAAAATAAAAAGTGTACCTTTAACATATTACCAATTTAAAAATCAAGTTAATTAAATTTTAAAAATTAAATTAACATAATTTTAAAATTAAAAAATAAAGAACAACGATTTTAACAAATTAACAATTAAAATTAACTCATAAACAACAAAATTTATCTGAGTTCTTCGCGTTCACCTTCGGTTGAGGAAGAACGAAACTCTAAAAACGCCTCCTTAACCGTCCTAGGTTAAATAAGTGAGAATACAATTGCTTAAGGGTTGTTTTATTTTCTTTAATTTTTTTAATTTTAAAATTAAATAAGAGTAAAAGATCAGTTTAACCGGAATTAAAAAAAGTGGAGTGTATTCATAAAATTATAGGGTGTCAATAAAACCACCCGCTTTATACTCTAAAAACACTTCCTTAATATATGTAATTATCGATGATCTAACTGGAGAACACTGAAGATATCTAACTGGATTGCTAATTATCTAAGCCAAACACTTGAGCATTCTTGATCAGACAGACAGCTAGAGTGGAATATGTACATGTATATGCTAATTATCTTAAGCCAAACACTTGAGCATTCTTGTTCAGACAGACAGCTAGAGTGGAATATATATATATATATATATTGATGACTGATGAGCGCGCGAGAGCTTTCTGCAAAAGGATAAAAATTGCAATCATTTCCTCGCATGCAAGTCCGGATTAGATTATTCGCCATAAGTTCATAACTCAATTATCTTCCACACCTTTTGGCTATGTCACTCTAATTAATCTTCAAACACTTGAACAAATATTAGCGGAATGATTAAATTATCAATTAATCAAATAATTAAGGACAATACTTGATACGTGTTCATGTAGCAGAAGATTCTTGCTAAATAAAGTAAAGATATAAAATACGAAGGTTAAATAAAGTACAGATATAAAATACGAAGGTGGGAGTCGTGGGACAAATAATTTTGGTAAATCAATTAATCAAACTTAAAGTTAACTGCGTTGTAATTTGCATGGATTATTGGCTTATTAAGATTGACCACTTCCTCTACTCCCCATGAATTTAAACATTTAGGATATAAAGACAAGAGAGACATGAAGTTTTGAAATCGTATGGAAAAGGACGACAGGTTTTAGTCCAAAAATAAAGGATGAGCAGCTTTTACCATTGGTATCTGGGTATTTGCTGGTTTTGGTGGGTACTGTTCAGTCGGTAAAGTTTCAGCGTGCATATTTTTTGTTTCCACCCTAATATCCTCATGCACGTTGTTTTTTTTTTTTTGGCAACGTTGGCTTTTGAATAATTACTGTTGCCAACTTGGCAATGTTAACTTTCAATACAATTTCATTGGCTTGCGATAAGGGTTAAGCTGTTTACTCTAAATCAAGTAATTCTTTTTACCCCTCATGCCTCGTCTATTTGTTCTGTTTGGTTGACTGATAACGAGTCTCATAATCACCTTTTTATTGGGTGTTTGTGTAGTGCCAGTATTTGATCTCATGTCCTTTTTAAGTGTGGTTGTGATCCCCTCCTTTGAATTGGTATGAGTTTATCACTCGAGTTGTTAATAATTGGACGAGTGGGTTGTTGGATGTTACCATTAGCAAGTAGGGCCACCAAGCTATTGCCTATGCTATTTAGAAGGAATAACCGTAAATTCAAAAATGAATACTTCCACCCCCATTAATGTCTTTAAAACCATTATAAACTCTATACACTTGCGGTTATGTTCTTTGCAAATTCCGCTCTCTACTGCAAGAAGCAAGAGAGAGCTTTATATCGATCCACAAGAAAACAAAAGTGAATTATTTATTTTTAATCTTATATATGTGATATAAAACAAGAGAGATTTAGATACAAAATCTTGATACAACGATAAATGTTATTAATCATTTAAGCTGGAAGTCTTTTACAAACTAAAGCAAACTTGATTTGCCAAAATTGTGAATGAAGAAACCGTATATTAAAGCGCCCCAGGTAAAATTAATTTGATTAAAAAAAAAAAGTACAGGAAGACCAATCCCGGTCTTTTCACAAAAGTTTTCTTGGTTTATGAAGGATGAAAGTAAAACACCGTTTAATATTTTGTCTCATGCATGCAAAATATTATATGATTTGCCTTTTCTTCTATTAGAAAAAAGAGGAATGATCTTGCACGCGTGTTAATTTTTATTTGTTTTTTATTTGCAGGAATTTCAAACTCAAAATGAAAGGGAAATTCAGCAAGTTTTATTAGGTTCTGATTAATGTGAAATGATCTATTTTTAATCAAAATAGATTTTGAAATTTGTATAATCTCTTACTTAGTCTCTTACAATAAAAATTAATTGAAGTAGTCCTGAGTTTGTGTACCTTAAATTATTTTGGTCATTCTGTAAAAAAATTTGTTAATATTCTTGTTAAGTGAAGGGGTTGGTTTGACAAAAGTACCATTCGAAAGGTGGTCAAAATAATTTACAATGAACAAACTTATGGACCACTTCTATCGATTTTTATTGCCAATGACCAAAATAATTAATGAGAAATTATGTCAATCTCATAAACAAGCTAAAAAGTGATGTGAAATTTAAACCCATCACAAATACTTAGGGTTATATTTTGCTAGAATCTGATCTTCTTGAGAACGAAATGGTATGGTATCATTCCAGACGTTCTTTTTATTTTGTTTCTTGATTTGTTTTTGGAAAGCGATCGTATTTGTTAAATGCATACAAAATATGAGCACGAATTGCTGGACACGGTTAAAATTTAGTCTCAAAATCTTTAACCTTAATCTTTAAACGATGATCTTTCAAACAAAATTATCCAAAGATATTGGCACTATTTCTATGCATGGGTAAGCATGTAATGCTAGAAATACCAAAATGTAAAAAGTTTATTCGAAAGAAATATGATTATCTTCCCTCTTTTTTTTCCTCATCTTCCCTCATCTCATATTTAGACGGTTACGGTTAAATCACATCAACATTTTATATTAAAAGAGAAAAACAAAATAAAAAAATATGAAAAAAGATGAGAAAAATAGATGAAAATAGAATATGAGAGAATCCTAATCTTATTCAAAAAAACATTCTCAAGGTTGAGTTCTAATTCCAGCTTACAAAAACGCAAAGCCCCAAAAAATTGTTAAATCAAATTGGTCACGCGTCACTGTATTCGAAATGCCTGCAACAAGAACAACCTAAAAAAAGAAGAGAAAAAAAAATTAAAAAATATATTACAGTCCAAAAAAATATATTTTTTCAAGTTTTAAATTAAAGTTGATTTTATGTGAAGTGGACTGGACAAGGTGAAAGAAGAGTACGACTCACTGCCAGGGACCGAGTCAGCCACTGAGCCAAAAGCCACAGTGTACGCTCTAACCCACCCACACACATTTCCACATATTGACAGAGTTTTTTTTCGAATCTCAATTTTTTTTTTTTTTTGAAGAACTGGTAATAAGCATTCAAAGATACAAGGAGGCAGCAACCCGAGAAAACAATTGGAACTAATCAAATTAAATGACACAATTTTATTAACTCATTTCGCTAATATATTTCACACAAATTAAAAGTTTTAATTTCTTTTTTATACAAATCAAGAGTTAAATTTTTTTGATTCTTAGACACTAGACACTAAAATCTGAAGCAGATTCGAACTCTCCTCATGTCTGTAATTTTGTACACTGTTTATTGCCAAATTGCTATAATTTTCTTTTCTTTTTCTCACATTATCTCTTTTTCTTTTCACTTCTATAATTGTCATTATTCACAGAAATTTTGTACGGTTTGAGTACATTATCATTTTAGCATTCCGTTAGTCAGTAATACAAAAATATATGTTTTTATTTATAAAATTTTGTAGTATTATTGACAGAGAATGTCATGACGGCGACGCATTCGTGCCATGCAAATTTCTCTAGCTTATTGAAGGTCAAAACGTAAAGTAATCAAAACCGACGGCTGCTATTCTCTTACTCCACCTGTCCATACGAGGGTAAAGGGTAGGGTTTCACATTGGTGGTTTGATTGATTGAAAGGACACAAGGGTGAATTAATTACGAAGAACAATTATACTTCTTTGTCTTTGTTGTGTCAATGAACAATTATATTCTCCAATATTGCAATTAGGGGTGGGTTCGAAAAACCGAAAACCGAAAAAATCGAACCGAAACCCGAACCGAGACCGAAAAAAACCGAACAGAAAAAAAAATCGAACCGAAAGTGTAAAACCGGACCGAACCGAATGTGGTTCAGTTCGGTTCAGTTTCTGGGGTTCGGAAACCGGACCGAACCGATTAATAAGCAAAACGACGTCGTTCAGAGTACTTCAGTCACTCTCTCTTCACTTCAGTCTGAAAGACTGAAACCCTAAACAGATCCATTCCCTTCCCTTTCCCTTATCGACGTATCCCTCTCCTCTGTACTCTCACTCTGGACCATCTCCTCCCAGCTCCGCCGCTCTTCCGCTTCGTCTTCTTCCTTCCCAGTGACCTGCGACCTGTCTCACACATCTCGCCGACGCGACGCCGTCTCACTCTCGGTATCTCACCCCCCCTGACCCGTGACTTGTGACCCGCGCACGACCCACGACTTCCTCTCGCCGTTTCGAGTCTCGACCAACAAATTCCCTCCTTTGCAAGGTTAGTTTGTGATAAATTTTGGATTAATTTGTGATAAATTTTGGTTCTGCACTATGATGCTTGCTTGTTCTGCACTCTTGCCATGTCTAACACTCTTGCCGTGTCTGCTAACTGCTATGTGATGCTTGCTTGTTCTGCACTGAAATTAGGGTTGTTAGGTTCTGTTAGGTTTTGTTAGGTTCTCTCGATGTAGGAACTTGTGGGTTGTTACTTGTTAGGTTCTGTTAAATTGTACACAAATTTATTGGGAACTTGTGGTTCATGTTAGGTAATGTTAAGACTCCAAAGTTGAAATCATTTCGATAATAAATAAATGAGTAGAAGTCAGTTTGAAAAGAAAATAAACTTTGCGAAATTTTGTAGCATTTAAATGGTGATGTAAAGCAATGATGTATAACTAGTTAAGATGGCAGATAAAAGTTTAAGTTGGTGGATATGAAAATAGTTCAAATGGTGATTCAATTCTGGGATACTAAGAGTGATGGCTTAACTATGGTGGCGACATACAAGAATACCAGGTGAAAATGCATAAGATAGAGAGTCTTGCACATATTATTCTCACTATGTATGATTGTAACCTAATGCACCTGTGTACATAATACAAGGCATGCTTTAAATACACTCCGAATCCTTTCTGATAATAGTTTACTAATTAAAAGCTTATATTGGTGCATCTGAGAATCTGAGATTACAATATATATATATGGTCCTCATGACCATAATGACAATATATATATTTCCTTTGACAAATGTTTACAGTATATATGTATGGTCCTCACTATGTTCGGTTTCATGACCATAATGACAAATGTTTATTTCCTATATTTCCTTTGACAATTACAGTATATATATATGGTCCTCATGACCATAATGACAATATATATAGTTCCTTTGACAAATGTTTACAGTATATATATATATATATATGTATGGTCCTCATTAGTCTAATACTTATTATATGTTTTGTATCTTAATTAGATGAAGTCAAGTACATCAAAGGCCTCGAGCTCAAGCTCAAACTCAATGAGATCATCAAATAGCTCCCTTGAAAAAATAAACTCATCTACTTCTACTCCATCGCAAGTAAGTTGTCATCTCAAACTTTGATGTTTATTTAAGTTTGGACTTTGGAAATTGGAACTTGGAAGACTTGGATTCTCATCATGGTTTTGTTGTTGTAATTTGTAAACATTTTCTTTCCCGAAGTTGGACTGTGGACTAACTTTGGCATATCTTTTCTTTGAATGTAAACTTTTATATTTCCAATTTTTTTATTTTTTGGAGAGAGAGAGAGAAAAAAAAAAACCGAAAAAAACCGAAACCGAACCGGAAAAACCGAACCGAAAAAAAAACCGAACCGAAAAAAAATGCACCGAACCCAGCCCTAATTGCAATAAAACTGATCCCCAAATTACAACTTAATTAATTTAAATGATGTCAAGATCATAGTTTTTCTTTTTTGACACAACTATATAGTTACACTGAGGAGTAGGAAAATTAGTTAGTAACTTTTCATTTACGATATGCGAACCTAAAACGTCTCTTATGAGTGTAGATGAATATCGTTTGACTGTAATACTAAATAACAGTTTTGTGATCGTAGTTAACATGCATAGTTTGTTAGTTATGAAAACTTAATCATAATTAGTAAGCATAATATGTTGTTCACCACAAGTAAAATGATGGTCAACATATATTATGCATTCCTCAACCTTGTATTACTGTCACACCGCCAAGTCTCTAATTACATATAAAAGGGCTTACTACCGAGTCTGAGTCTCGTTACTATCGCTCATTGTTTTACAAAGGATATGTTGACCAACCCTATTACCAAATAATGCGATTGATGATTAGGTTCGTTAAAAGACAATTAAAAGAGAAGACTGATAGATTTAAGGTGGTTGATTAGTCCATTCCATCATCACATTATCATAATTTGGGAGGATAAATATATGCAATCTATATGATATGATATGTATATTTTGGAAAAGGATCATCTTTAGATTCCCTTCATCCCTCCATCCATATCCTTCGGAGCCTTCAAACTTTTTTCGTTCAATTGAATTCGAACTGCCAGAAATTAATTTCCTCACATTCTCATGTTCATCTTCTTTCATATTCACCTTCTCTTGTTTATCTTCTTCCGTCTTCTTCTCTGTTCACATTCCCATGTTCATTTTATTCTCTCTTCTCCATCTCTCTCTAGTTCCAAAATTAAAGAAGTTAAAGAATCCGAATAAAAATAAATCCAAAGAGAAACCAGTCTTATATTTAATTTGGGTTGGGACCCGACCATCCATCGATGGTGGGTTTTATAATTATGTGAATATTACGTGTCCAGCTGTAAAGTGAGGATGGTGTAATGGGATGACATTTATGGAGTAGTAGAGTACAAACACCTCTGTGCTGCTAAAAGTGAACCAACTGTGGCCAAAGGCAGGGCTTTTCCATTTGTTGTCATAAACCCACAGCCTTTTACTCTACACCAAATTTTGCCTCAATTGCAACCTGCTTTCCCTTGCATTACATTGCATGTACCAATAGTAGGTATGGAAGTTCAATTTCAAAACCAACAAGTGGTTAAGACTTTCACTAAATTCAATTTTGTGACTTTGATTTCTATAAATTCAATTGAGGCACTAGTGTTTGCTAGGGCGGAGCCACTAAAGGACCAAAGTGATCCCGGGCCCATCCGGACTACGGTGTACGAATTTTTCGGCGACCCCTGTTGTGAGACATGAGGAAGAAGTGAATTGTTCCTCGTGAAGAATTTGACTCGAACCACGTCATCGTTTTCTAATTCTAACAATTTTGTTGTTTTGATTTTTTAGTTTACTGAAATGGTGAGTTTGTAGATGAAGGTTTTACAATAAATTTAATATTATTTCTAAAACAACCTAATCATCAAATATTTGAAAAAAATGCAAACCAGAAATTTTTTGTAGTTTCTTTCTTTATTTAAAAAAAAATAAAAATTAGCGGTTACCTTTCTCTCTACCTCCTACTAAATTGTATTGCACAATTCTTTTGATTCTCACTATTAAATTTAATGCGTCTTTCAATTTTATAAAGATTGCTTCAATTGCTCATATTATGAGTTCAAACTTCTTTTTCATATGGAAATGATATTTTCTCACATAGAATCCTGACTTCACCATTATATTTTTCTTTCGAAAAAGAGATTCTTTTTCTACACGTGGATCCTTTGAAATGCACCAATATATAATATTTATCAAAATCTTTAATCATTGCATATTTGCTAGCACATCCAGCTATTCATTCATTTCTTTCATCTCATACAAGGGAGATATAGTAAAATATTTCTCCTTGTAAACTACTAACATTGTAACAAGGTGAAAGCTAGATTTTGACCAGATTAAAAAACATATTATTATCTCCAATAAAAAATCATGGGTTAAAATTAAAGCGAAAGCAAGAAGATTATTAGGGAATATATGGATCTCGGGAAAGAAATGAGGTACGCGGAAACCACCACCTGACCTGGTCCCTGCACTGCACGGCACTGCACAGGCAGGCGGACAGGAGGGCAGGTGGCTCCTCTCCTCTTCTTCTCGCGATTCCTGTGTCCATGCTTGCGCTTGCTGTATAAATATTAACATCTATATTATATAAGGTGAATTGTCGATTTAGTTTATGAATTATTATTTTTAAAAAATTAATTTTTTGATAAAATAAGTCTCTAAATTTATTAAGAACTGCTAATTTCATCCGTACTATTATATTCAAAGCTTGATTATGCAATTTTTTTGTCAACTCAAGCCACATGACACATGTAGAGGGTAATACCGTCATTTTCTCGCCTATAACTCCTTGACGTTTCATATAAGTTGCGAATCTAACGTCTAATTTACACTTCAAGGTTAACTCCATATACTATTTATTCAGGAAAAAAGTAAGTCCTTAAACTTATGAAAAGCTACTAATCTACTCTGCAAAGTGTATCACATGCAAGTCACGTAATTTGAATTGACGAAAAATCGAATATAATAGCTTCGAATCTAATCGTAAGGATGAAATTGGTAGATTTTCATAATTTAAGGACTTATTTTTCTAAATAAATAGTTTAAAAACCTAATTTTTACTAAGGTGAAATTCAAGGACTAAATCAGCAGTTCATCCTGTTATATATATATAGGGGTGTGCTTTCCACACACCCCATTTTACTTCTCACACACCCTTTATAATTTTTGTCTGTTGATCTTCTTCAATTCATCCGATCCGATAGCCGAAAATTAAAAAAGTGTGTGAGAAGTAAAATGGGGTGTGTGGATATCACATCCATATATATATATGTATGTATGTATGTATATAAAGGGTTGATTTCATATTTGCTCCTTCAACTATTGGGGTTCTCCACTTTGGCCTTCAACCTTTTGGTCTCAATTTAGTAACCTAAAAATTTAAACTTGTGTTAAATGTGAACAACAATGGTGCTGGTTTCAAAAGTTAACAAAATTACTGAATGGTCGCAATTCAATTTTGCTTAGGTTTTAGTTAGAATGTATCACGGTGTCGAGTATGTCAGAAAGGAAACTCTTCATATTATTTCAACAAGTTGACTATCATCGATGTTCAAAGGATGAAAACTAGTATTTCAGTCTAGTAGATTTTAGTGCTAATTTTAATTTCGAACTGAATTGGTTTTGCCTATTTTTAAACATAAATGAGTACTTTAAGCATAAAAGGTTGGTCAAAGTTGTTGTATTACTAAAATGCCCTTCAAAAGTAGTCATGTAACATTAGGTCAACTTTTGTAACGAAAGTCACCTTCTGTCCCTATCAAACACTTTTCAATAGTTTTAAGGACCAACTTAGTACAAAGAAAAAGTTTGTAGAACTAAAATGGAAACCCAAAAAAATTTGGAGGTAAATGTAAAATTAATCCTATAAAATACCAGTTAGTGCCAAAATAAAGAGAACACATGTAATCTTACAATTTGTATATTTTGGATTTTGGACATACTCTGCAAACAAATTGGTTATTTGTAAATTAATTTTCAGACACTTAAATCTGTTGGTCTGGTGAGTGAGATGCGTGGAAAGACTCACCGTCCAAACCGGCGAACATGATCCTTTCCGGATTTTTTTATCAGGATTTTGAAAATTCGTAAATTGTGTTCCTTTATCGTATATCGTACGATTAATTTTTATCAGATACTATTTATAAGTATTTAAAATAATTTATGATCACATAATTTACGATAAACGATTATATAATTTACGAATTCTTAAAATCCTCGCAAAAATGATCATACGAGATTCCGGATTTCCAAACCGCATCCAATTCCCTATCCCTACTCGGTATCTCTAGGCTAGCCTAGCCTACTCGTACTACACTCTCTAACTCCTCTGATGCTGCCACTAATTTGCGACCATGTTTTTTCTTATTTAATTTTAATTTTTTATATAAACGATATTCTATTATAAAAGAGATATATATTACTCTGGCTAGGTCATACAAGAGGTGAGTTACTAATTAGATATCGAATATTCAGAGGAAATTCAAAACAATACATCTTAGTCCAGTGGAAAATGCGAATGAGATTTTCTTAAAATGAACGTTTATAGACTCTATACCTTATAGTTTAACGTTAATTTCTGTATTAATATTATAAAATACTGCTAGACCGCATACTAGTTGCTGCGATCATTTTATTCTTATTTTTAATTTTACCTATATTTCTTTCTCCCCTTTATTTTATAATAATTCGATTGTCACCATCTCAGCCTCGATTTCTACCCCTGCCCCCTTCAGATTTGAATCATGAACTCTCCTCATTCCTTCCTCCTCTCTATCCCTCTGTCTCTCTCTCCTATATTAGCATCCATTTTATCATCCTTCAAAACCTCCCTCTTTTGAAAGTTGAAACCTCTTCAACTTTTTCATTCTGCTGAAAATTATCGTCCAAAATCCGTTTTCGCTAAATTAATATTTACATTAATCGGTTTTTTCCTACAAAAATCCCTTTTGAAAGCTGCAAGCTTTTTTCGATGAACATGGCGGCGCAGAAGCACTTACACGAGCTGCTGAGAGAAGACCAGGAGCCGTTTCTGCTCAAGAACTACATTGCCGATAAACGCTGCCAGCTGAAAAGTGCTTCCACGAAAAGCCAACAACACTTACAGGTCAAAAAACGCAGACCCATCTCCCAAGTTTCAAACTTTCCCGGCAATCTTTGCAAAAACGCCTGCTTTTTCTCCCTCCAAGACTCGCCGGACCTCAGAAAATCCCCGCTCTTTGATTTCTCGTCGCCTGCGGCCAAAAGCCCATGCAAAAGTCCCAACGCCATCTTCCTCCATATCCCGAACAGAACCGCCGCTCTCCTCGTCGAAGCCGCGATGAGGATTCAGAAGCAGTCGGCGAATTCAAAACCGAAAACCCAGAACAAAAACCACCGGTTCGGGCTATTCGGGTCGCTTTTTAAGAGGTTAACGAATCAGAATCGGACCCGAAAGCGGGAAATCAACTGCGGCGATGGGGTTCAGGTCTCGGTGAAGGATATTCTCCGGTGGGATTCGTCAGTCGGGCGGAGAAGTTTTACTTCCGATCAGGTGGAGGAAAAGGTTGAGTCTGGTTTAGAAGTTGAGAACAAAATTGCTTCTCTGGTAAGCACTGGGAGACCCAGCAGTGCGGTGTGGTCCGAAACCAACGAAGCCACTTCAAGCAGCTGCAGCCAGTCCGAGGAGGACTCGGCCGATACAGGTTGCCCTTGTAATTGCGACAAGGTTAATGCTTTTTGCGAAAGCCCTTTTCGTTTCGTTCTCCAACCAACCCCCTCGTCATCCGGCCACTGCACGCCAGAATTCACATCGCCGGCGGCGTCCCCTAGTCGCCACAAACAAGAGGTTTGTCTTTTTCCTTTCTTTTACCAACTTTGTATTTTTTATTGCCATGACTAAATAATTTAAGCACCGAGTTGGCGACTCGGTCTGCTTAACGACGGTCCGAGTTAACTCACTGGGGAGCTTACAGAATTGTCGGCAACATGATCAATTTTGTATAGATTTGGGGCGGGAAATTTAGGCAGATTGGAGGGCGATATGTGTCAATTTGTATGATCAACATATGTGTATACTTTTTGTAAGTATCTGCGGCATTGTAAATCTCTTTGTTGTAAGACACTGTCCAGTAGTAATATTTGATTGAAAAGACAAATTTGCCCTTATTTTCTTGTGTTGGATCCCATCATGGAGTCCCGACATGTAAAATTATACACTTTGTGTTGTTATGGATCTGGGATTTAATCTAAATTATTACTTTATTGCTTAATTACATGTGATTAGTGTTTTGATTAGGGTTTTGATGTGTTAATAGGAGGAGGGGTTGAAGAAATTCCAAGCAGAAGTGGAGGAGGAGGAAGAGAAGGAACAATGCAGCCCGGTTTCTGTATTGGACCCTCCGTTCCAAGACGATGACGAGGGACATGACGATGAAGACGGTTTTGATTTGGAGTGCAGCTATGCCAATGTGCAGAGTATGTAATAATTCCCATGCTGTACTAAACTTTGTTTTAATCTTTATACTCTTGTTTGCTGGTTGTGCGGTCCTTTTCAATGAGCTTGTTACTGTTTGTTACGTAGGACATGAAAGTTCAAAGCAAAGATTGTTTTTGTCATGACACCATGCTTATCTTTGTGGGATCCATAGCCAGATTGCTTCTCCATGTTCTTATCTGTGTTTCGGCTCAGAAGTGTCGGTCAAAACGCTTGTTGTCTTTGTATCGATGTTACATACGTAATTTTACAGTAATCATAACTGCATATGTGACCCACAGCTCTGTTTTCTGATGTCAATGTGCATGTGTTAGTTCATCAACCCTAGTTGTTCATTTCAAATTTGTGATTGTGTTTTGAAAGTTTTTAGCGGTTTTCAGTTTTGATCAAACCCTTTTTGTTCATTTATAGGCTCATTGATTGCCCTGCTTCAAAATATGGCAATTATTCACCTATTTTCTACATTTCTTCTTCCTGTTTTGTTATGGAACCTGTTGAAGGCACGAGAGTTGTTTCCCCCGTTCTCTGTTTTTCTTCGGTGTTATTACAGTTAAATAAAGATCCGTATATAGGACACGAGAGTAGGAGAGGATCAGTTCAAAGTTTCAAAATTAGAACTGCACATTAATAAATTTTGGAGGCATGTATATGTTTGTGTATGTGCCTTTATTTTGTTTTCCCACCTGAGTAACAAATGTTGGTTCCTAAATGTGATATCAAAGTAAGAGGTTATTTTTGAGTGCATGGACAAGCCTTGTAGCAATTTTGAATTTTCGAACAAGTTACTAATTTTGGTCTTTCCTGCATTGAATTTACAGGAACAAAGCACCACCTTCTGCACAAGCTTCGTAGATTTGAGCAATTGGCGGGGTTAGATCCAATTGAACTCGAAAAAAGAATGCTAGAAGAAGAAGAAGATGATGATGATGAATGTGACGATGACGAGTTGGAAACATCACATAGCAGCAGGGAAGAAACTCTTGATGAGCTTCTCAGAGAAGTACTTTCCAAATTAAACTTCCCTTGTAACAAAAGTATCCCCGAAGACGTGCAGATATTGTTCATGGATCTCATTGTCGAGGAACAGAGAGAAGTGGATGATGCTTTTGACAGCAGAGAAGAGGTGGTGAGAAGGGTCTGCAAGAGATTTGAATCTTGGAAAGAGGTGGAGTCGAACACCATTGACATGATGGTGGAACAAGATTTCCGGAAGGAGCTCGACGGGTGGAAGAAAAGTCAAGATCAAATGGGAGAAACTGCAATGGAGATTGAGCTTGCAATCTTTGGCCTACTGGTGCAGGAAATGGCAATGGAACTAGTTTGATTAACTCGAAAATTAATCGACCGGGAAAGGTTCGATGTTAAGGGGACCATTCCAAAGAGTTTTGGCATAGCTTTTTAAATTCTTTGTTTCTAAATCAAAATATGATCACTTGGAGTATAGTCTGACATGCACTGTGAAGCAGGAAATAGGCTTGAAATAGTAACATGCCTGAGGAAGTAATTAGAGGGACTTGGGGTTGGGTGGGTGACATGGTATTATCAATGTATATGGATCATGTATGTAGTTGGGGGGACTGGTGTATGTACGTATCCGCGCGTATTTAGACATGAGATCTACATTTCTTAGCCCTTTTAAATATCTATATTATTTCCTAAATTTTATCTATTTAGTTTGTGCTTTTTGCTCTTCTTTTCTTGACGCGGTCCTCACATTTGTTATGGCTTTTGAAATGAGCAAATCGGTTGAGAATCAATGCGCATAAACAAGAGTAGTGTAGAAGAAGAAAAGATGCGTGGAAATTATTATCCTTTTTGTGCAGAAACAACGAGAGGGCCGAGGGTTTGCTGTCCCCAACTCTATGGATTTGTTGTCTCCAATTCTATGTCTCTATTGTGTCTCTTTTCTAATTGTCACTTTGCAACGTTTTAGAGATCACGATCTAGTGCAAGATCTAAAGTGCAAGATCTAAAGAGAGAAAAGGGTGAGGAGTGACTGATAGAGAATGAAAGGGAAGCATAGCCGGCAGAAAAGTAACGGAGGCCATAGGGTGGTGTGGTTGCCGGAATTTTATTTCACTGTTGATTTTTTGTAAATCTTTTATTTATTGTGTTTTAATTAATTTTGTGAAAAATTAATTGTGTTAGTTGTAGAGTTAAGTTGAAGGAAGACTAGAAAAGATATATAAAATTAGGAACAGCAAACCCTCAGCCCAATGAGACTAATATCTAAAAGGAAACGATGCATGGAAATCATTATCGTTTTGATAAAAGAGCATAAAACTTTAGTAAATCAAAGTATGACAACTAGAAATCTCAAAAAGTGTCAAGGATCCAATAAAGTGAAACCTACACATTACCAACTCAATATTCTTTGGCAAGGAAGCCAAGGAATTGAGTTGAAGAATGTCTTAACAAACGAATAAAGTTAAGGACTTGAGTCACAACACAAATTGATAAGCTTTGTTTTTCTTCTCTTTGTCTCTTTGCAGCAATTGACATTATTGAAACCTTACATTATTAGTTCAATGTGACTAATTAGTACTTAATTTGGTAGTGATAGGACTATCTACTTGACTATATTATTGACCAAGATCATTAGCTACAGAACAATCGTATTATTAAACGGACACGATAATACTCCATACATGTAAGAAGTCATTGCTCCCTCATAGTCAATAACAATTTGATATATATACCGAAATATCTCATCTAAACCACAAAATAAATTTAGAATAGATGTGTTTATGCATGCAACCTCCTTTGCATGCACATTTATACTTGAAATGATTAGAATAGATGTGTTTATGCGTCCAATTTCGAATTTCTTCTTGAAAACAGACGAGTTTAGGGTAGAGTATCGTTATTATAATTCCTCTTTTCCTAAGAGCAATTCCACCCCAGTGGATTTTGCCCAGGACCCAGCACAAAAACAGGGCCAGCACCCTGTCAACCAAGTCCACCCCTCAATTTGACTGGTACCCAACCCGAGCTGGGCAATGGACCAGCCCAAAACAGACTGAGCAAGAAGCTGGGCAGTTTGCCTGGCGCGTGCGCTTCACGCAGGCGCTGCCGCGAGTGCCTGACGGGCCCGCGTGCAGGCGCACTCAGTTCCCCCCCCCGAGTTGGCGACGTGGCTCCCTTTATGCCGTTGGATTTCCAACGGCTAGTTTTCTAGACCGTTGGATTTCCAACGGTAAAAAAAATTTAAATTTTACTTTTAAAATAGATCGTCGGATCAAAGATCAACGGTCCACGTTTATTTCACAAAAAAGTAAAAAAAAAAAAAAAAAAAGGCCCAACGGTCAGAAATATAACAATCGCCCAACGAGCTTGGAGGATACCAAAACAACGCTCGACATCCTTCCTACACCCTTCTTGACATTTTGCAAAGTGTTTTTCCTTTTCAGTCTGTGGATGTGGCACTGTTTTGACAAATGTTGACCACCTTGGGTAAATGCCATCTGCAAGGTAGTATGATCCCTCGTATTGGGTACCATTACCCCAATATGTGCATCTCGGCGAGTTTCCTTGCAGCAGTTCGTCGAACACTGGGGATTGGGCAAGGACATTTAGGTCATTCTGAGCTCCTGGAACACCAAAAAAAGCATGCCAAATCCATGTATCAAATGAAGCCACCGCTTCCAAAATGATGCTTTTGGCTCTTTTTCTGTCGCCATATGCTCCTTGCCACGCACTTGGACAATTTTTCCAAGTCTAGTGCATGCAGTCGATGCTTCCAATCATGCCAGGGAAGCCTCGCATCTCACCCTTCCTCAGAAGCCTTCGCATGTCCCTTGACGTGGGTGTCCGGAGGTACTCTTTGGTGTAGAGGGCTTCAATTGCAGAGCAAAACCGCATCAGGGACTCCAGAACAGTTGTTTTTCCCATCCTCGCGATCTCATCCACTTGATCTGCAGATGCTCCATATGCAAGCATTCGCAAGGATGCCGTAATTTTTTGCTCGTGAATAAGACCTAGAACATGAAAAGCATCCTCTTTTTGCACAAAGTATGAATCATGGTTGCAAATATCACTCATGATTTTGTTGAACAAATGTCGTTGCATTCTAAAACGCCGTCTAAAAATATGATCAGGGAATATACTATTGGGAATAAAATAATCTTCCAATAGATTTTTACCTCGTTTTCCCCCTTTTCTATCGAGGTTTGCAACACGTCTTGGTTTAGCTATCTGACCCACGGTTTCCATGACACGGCGGGAATGTGAGGCCTTCTGCCTTCTATGGTGATCATCCTCATCCTCCTCCATGAAGAAAGCCTCATCTCCACCTCCACCTTCCTCGAGATTGGCCAATTATGCCTGTTGTGCCAACAACCTTTGTTGTTGCTCTTGCAACTGCTTATACACCCTTCGTGAAGAAGACATTGTAATAAGAACTCAAAATTTGAAAACGATGAACAAGGATTCTGAGCTAAAAAGAAGGATTGAGCTTGGTGTGAGGATGGATGTAGGGATGTAGGGTTTATATGGACAAAAAAAGAAAGGATGAGGTTCTGGACAATGCCACGTGGCACTACGTGATTGGTTGAAAATCTTATCGAAATCTTGGCTAAATTATTGTAAACCGGAAGTGACACGTGCCGTGTCAGGATTGGTCGAAAATATTATCGGAAATCTATCCACAAAATAGTACGTTCAGATAATGACACGTGGCATGACGTGATTGGTTGAAAATCTTATCGAAATCTTGGCTAAATTATTGTACCACGGAAGTGACACGTGGCGTGTCGGGATTGGTTGAAAATCTTAGCGGAAATCTATTCACAAAATAGTACGTTCAGATAATGACACGTGGCGTGACGAGATTGGTTAAAAATTCTATCCGAAATTAAAACTATTTTATTTTTTTATTCTTTTAGAACAAATTTAAAAATATTTTAAATGGGCTGGGTGCCAGCGCATTTTGTAGGGATGGAGATCGTTTGTGCCAGCGCATTTTTTCACTAGGTGCCAGCGCATTTTTTTAGGGGTGGAGATGCCTTGGCCTATTACTGTTCATTGGAGTCTGTTACTGTTCACTTGAGTGGATAAATGCGCTGGGTGCTGGCGCAAAGTCCTTAGGGGTGGACTTGCTCTAAGTCTCATCATATTCCCATAGGCTTGTAACCAATAGTTGAGCGTCCTTTGGGTTGGACTCAAAGTTGGGCTGCAGAATTTTCAATCATTCATGCCTCATTATCCAGTGTATAAAAGAAAAGCTCCGAAGCCTAAGTTAGCAAGTTAATTCAAATTTTATTTTCTAAATTTCAAAACTTCTCTGAGTTTCTCTTATATCCAAAGAAAATTTGTAAACAATTTTAATTTCCGCAACTCATTTAGAGAGGTGTTTGCGTATATCAACTTCTCATTTCAGTCATCTGTTCCCCAATCATTTGTAAGTTTTCAAATTTATAAAGTAATTTCAGAACTCTATTTTCGGTAATTATTTTGCATCATTATTTTTAGTTCATTATTTTCATTATACAATGTATAATTCAATACTCCTAATGAATCTCAGGGAAGGTTTACAGTAAAGAGTGCATACCACATAGCCCGTTCTTGGATACAAAACCTACAGACAACGTCACAACGGGGCATCTTCCTCGACCCCTTCTTCCAGTACGTTGTGGTCCGACTGTGGAATGCAAATGTTCCGCCTAAGGGGTGGTTTGGGAGTGAGGTGCTTAAAAAAAAGCACCCATGAAAAAAAGCTGTGAGGGTTTTAGGTGTTTGGTAAACTGAAAAAAAATGGCTTATTTTGGAATATGCTGTGAGAATAAGCTGAAATCAAAGAAAAAAGCTGAAGCTGTTATTTGCAGCTTTGGAAAACTGGTTTTTTTTCAAAGCACACGGAGCTACAGTGCTCCTTTAATGAAAAGACCCACTATCAGACTTTTTTTTTCCAAAAGCACTTTTACAAAAAAGTTTACCAAACACTCTGCTGATTTATTTCACAGCCGCTTATTCTCACAGCAGCTTAGGAGGTGGAATAGTCCGTTTAGGAATGCCAGTTATCCATGTGTTCATTCCCAATGTGACCGTATTGGCCTTGACAAAAGCAGACCACTATTGTCGAGCACGATCAACACACACATCAGGGGTATCAAATTTCTCCTGCCATAGCTTTCCATTTCTTGCTCCCCAGAGGACCCAACAAATCATGAGGAATAAATTGAAACTAGACTTGGGAATAAGCGGAGCAATCTCGGTAATCCACTCAAGAAATGATGGGTGATGGGCATTTCGCAAACATACTCCTAAACTGGATGCCATCCATGCGCATTTCACATATGGACATTCCTTCATTAAATGGATAGTAGTCTCACCATAAGAGTCACACAATATGCACTCCACATCAGTTGTGATAGATTTGCTCTAGTGGGACATAACTCATTTCCGAGACGCCATACACAAACATTGACTTAAGGCTGGTTTGGTATTGTTGTGCTGTCTTAAAGTGAATATTGATGGATCCTGGAGTGATACCAGATTGGTTGGAGGTTTTGGGGCTATTGTTCGAAATGACTCTGGAGGTTTTGTGGCTGCAACATGTGGAAATGAGTAGGGGTTTTCAAAATTTGTCTTTTGAAAGTGATTCACTTTAGATTGTGGAGGCGGTGAAGAATCCAATCCTAAATTTGTCATCAATTGGGCAAATTGTGGAGGATATCAAAGCATTACTCCAATCAATCACTGAAGCTACTGTTACCCATACTCGCCGCAATGCAAACTCTGTCACTCATCGCCTTGCATGGACCGGACTCTCCTTGAGCCAAAGCTGTGAATGGCATGGGTCTCCTCCAAGTATTCTTATTGATCTACTTGTAGAAGAATATGTTGGGCATTGATTAAAAAATTGTACACTGTTTCTATTCTTTTTGATGAAATGAAATCTACTATCGTCTCTTTCAAAAAAAAAAAAAAAAAAAAAAGCATTCTAGAAATGAAGTTTTTGTTTCCTATCTCATTTACAAAGTAATTAGCGATCTAGATTTTCAGATTTTCAGACTTTGCTATCAGTAATCTATCAAGTAAGCTTTCGATACAGCCTTGTATATACATATACCAGTCCTCTTCCGTTGAGGGATTCCTAGTGATGCTCATTGCGTAGATTTCTTCAATGAATCACAAGAAATCGCGGATGTGGCTCGGTACATTCACTAGGCCTGACACGGCTGCTACTTGCAGCTTTGGTTCTCAAGGGTTAGTCTGCTTCATTGAACTTTCCCAACGAGGCAAGTGCCTTGCCGCACCCTTCGAGTCGAATGCTTGTACAGTTGTACTGGAAAGGACATACAATGTGCTGCCTAAGAGGCAGCTGAGGTATTTTTGGAAGTCAAAGTTAAAGCCTCTTCATCTTCTTCTTCGAAGTTGGAGGAAGGTAGAAAAAGAAGAGTTGAGAATAGTTGTGTATTTGGATGAGGTGGAGTTGTCCCACATGCATGCAAAAGGGTTTTAATTGGAATTATAACGATGTTTTTCATTGTGACGGGAACACGGATGATGCACCAAGTGTTTTTATGTAAATGGTGGGAAATTTTATTTTTTAAGTTATTGACTTTTTAACACACATATCTCACTATTTGTATAATGACACGTGGTGTATCACCTTGTGTGCCGGTCACACTGAAAAATCTCTCGATGATTTGAGGAATAATACTGCTGACAGTTCCCTATGGGAGAAATGTTAAGAGACTCTCTCAAAGTGAGAGATATGGATTCTTTACCATCTCACACTTTAACGTCAATTCTTGTGCTAATATTATAAAACATTGTACAAAAAACATAAGATGTCAGAGAGAATCCATGAAGAGTCTAATTTTTTAGAGAGTTTCCTTAGCATTTCTCTTCTTTGTGGAGTGCCTTATTTATTTATTTTTAAATATTGTTTCTGGCAATTCTTAATTTGAATTTGATCATCTTTTAGTTGCTCGTTAAATTCTGTGCAAGTGAGACACATAGAGTTAGATTAAGATATAATTAATCTTCCACTTTTGTGGGGTTGTGACCCATGATTTTATAGTACCATTTTGAATCTCTATCAACTGCTAATAGCTTAATATTTAGGTTTTCTTCTTTTGGTCAAGATCTTTATATATATTTAGGTTGGATGCTTCAATTAATGCGATATTAGAATCATCATGTATCACCCTTGTTGTGTGGTGTGTTTTTTTTTTTGTTGTTGTTGTTAATCGTCTAGAGAATTTGAATATGAAACATTTTTATTATTGCAAAAAAAACAGTAACACTAAACTATCAAATTCAAGTATAAAAGTTTGAATCGACCAAAAATAAGGCATGACCACTTCAAAAAGAGATATTCTGTGTTTGAGTAAGTATTAACTAATTAAGTACTATCACCTAGTTATTTTCGAATAAAATGGGCTAACTTACCTATGCGTAACCACGCTAAATACATCAGTGGCTTATGAATGGTGGTGTTGTGGATTAATTATACTATAAGGTATTTTTTAACCGAAAGAGCACCACAAGATGTCTCTTGACGGAAGGGGACAGATATATAGCCGTAAACTGCTTCCTGCAAGTTTTAAAAAAGCTTTTACCATGATTTTCTGCATGCATAATGCAGGAGCAAACAAGTTTTCCTAGTTTCTATGGTACGGGCCAACTCTAACATGAAATTGATTCCAAGTTTCAAATTCAGTTTGAACGAGCAAAAAAGCCCGCGATGCCGCGGGTTTACAACTCTAGTTCCATGTAATTACAACAAGGCCTAATCGGATAAATGGTCCCCGTGGTCATAAGGTATTCGGATGATAGCCCCTGTGGTAAAAAAATTCGGATTTAAACCCCTGTGGTCACAGTCTGTTAGGATTTAAACCCCTGTGGTCTAAGTCTGTTAGGATTTATGCCCTTCTGTTAAATAATGCTGACGTGGCTGCCACATATATGCCACGTGGCTGCCAAATGTCTGCCACGTGGCAAAAATAATAATTTTTTTTTTTTTTTTAAAAACCTGAATTTTTACAAAAAAAAAAACCCAGATCTGCAAGAAGAAGAAGAAGAAGGAAGAGGGAGAGGGAGGAGGGTCGCGCGGTGAGAGGGCTCCGGCGAGGGGGGGAGGCTGGTCTCTGGCGGGAAGAAGAAGAAGAAGAAGAGGGAGGAGGGTCGCGCGGGGAGACCGGCGAGGGGGGGAGCTGGTCTCTGGCGGGAAGAAGAAGAAGAAGGAAGAAGGAGAGGGAGGAGGGTCGCGAGGGGAGAGGGCTCCGGCGGGGTGGGAGCTAGTCTCCGGCTGGAAGAAGAAGAAGAAGAAGTAGAAGAAGTCCGGGGGGGGGGGGGGAGCTTGTTCTTCTTCTGCAGATCTGGGTTTTTTTTTTTTTTTTTTTTTTGTAAAAATTCAGGTTTAAAAAAAAAATTAAAAATTATTATTTTTGCCACGTGGCAGACATTTGGCAGCCATGTCAGCATTATTTAACAGAATGGCATAAATCCTAACAGACTTAGACCACAGGGGCTATCATCCGAATACCTTATGACCACGGGACCATTTATCCGATTAGGCCTTACAACAATGTTTACAATTCTATTAATACATGTATATAACCATACTTACAATCCTATTTACACATATATACTAATTAGCATTTAAAACTATGTGAAATGGGGAGTGAGTTAAGTTTTACCTTAGTACAAAACTTGATAAAATTAAACAAATCTCCATGTCATTCGTTTTGCATTTTGACCCATCGTCTTATAAACTGGGCTGGATGCTACACATGGACCATCGATTTCCACCGCAAAGAAGGGATTCTCCATCGTCACCACCATTGGTGCTCTATTCTTGCTTCCCTTTGCCCAGATAGTGGGAGCCTATGTACAGCCAAAAGTGCAGATTTCTTCCCAGCTATATACAATTTATTTGAGTTTCTCAAAACCTAATGCAAACAAATAATTTGGCTAAAATTTGTCCCTCGTGTATTTTCCTCATCCGAAAAACTAATATAAAACCTCTACACAGCTACAATCAGCGCACCGGAGAGCATAACACCACTTTCAACAACTGACAAACTCATCATCACGTAGCAACAACATCCCTATTGAGCAGCACGTGGGTTTAAAGAAACGGAAAATGAAATAGGATAAAGTAATGATATTTTCAAAAGATGAACACTTAACGTAGGATAAAGATGACAATGAAATTGAATTATGGGTGCCTACCGTATCCTTTGCGAAGTGTCCTTAGTTGAGCAACATATTCAGATATTTTCTAGATGGCTTCCACCTACAAAGGTAAAAGCAGAACATCAAAAATCATGCCGCAAATGTCCCTGTAGAACCTTTCCAACTGAGTAAAAATAAAGGAAGATAGAAAGACTGACCTGCTCAGCCAATAAAAACTCGGTTTCAACAAAATCTGTCAACTGTGTTGTGCCTTGGCCCGTGCGGAAACGAGATTCAGATTACAACCTCACCAAATCACACTCAATGCATAGAAGAGAAAGCATGCACAATTGCATGCAAGCAAACACAAAGTCACGGTTGCTGCCATTTCCTTGTAACATTCACATGGTCTTCAATTGTTGTCAACACATGACTCATAATTACTCATAAATGTATGAGCCAAACACAACAAACTGCACATTTTTGCTCTTCTTAGCAACCTGTTAGTTGTGAATTCGAGGATGAACATAGTATTGTAAGATTATTAATTCATAACACGAACCAATCAATGTTACCGGTACAAAATATAATCACCTAAACCTAATCATCTTATATTAAGAAGACATCGTCCAATAACAATGAATGTTTTACACTGTGCAAGCGGAGCAGCTTTCATTTGCCAATTTCTCATGCGATAATGCAAGCTCCATTGCTGAATAAAAAAAGTAGGACTGAGAAGACATCAAATCCAATGTAGAGAGTAGATAAAATTGAACCCAAAAGGCAAAAGCCTTCTCTAACAAATAGATACATACAAACAGTCGTTTGGGATACAGATATGGGTGTACCTGGAAGAATAGAGACGCACTGAGTCGGAGAGAGCAAAGAGAGATAGTGGAATTTTGGAGGAATACTGGACAATGACGAACTGCGCGACCAGAGCTATTGGTGGCCGTGATTCTGCAGCGAGAGACAGTTAGAAAAAAATATTCAATAAATCTTACAGAACTCTAATAATTCAGATCATTGGCATTTCAATTATAAGGATTCATAATTTCAAATTTTAAGATAGAATTAACGGTTTACAAAATTAGAGGTAGTTGATGACATAGCGTACCGGCTTCAAGTATGCTAAAGTTAGACATAATCTTCAGTGTGTAGAGGTGTTTCCTTTTCTGAATTTTTCCTGCAACGGTTCACATTTCTACAAATTTTGAAAACGGGAGCTGTTAGTATGGATGTGTGTTAAATTTATCTCATAACAATAGGACGTATAAGAAAACCAAGTGAAGTGAAGGTGCATATAGAATGCATAAGAATGAAGATTAATGAAAATGGCTTGAAATTGAGTTTTAACGATAAGGACAAAATAAAGGATAAAATGAATAGTATCAGAATTGACTTTTTAGTGTAAAAATATGATTTTTCGTTAAAGTGAACAGTACCGAAGATTTTCGTTAAAATTCTTTTTTTTAAGGGTTTGAGGGCTTGAGTTTGTTTTCTAATTTGAAGCAAAGAATACTTGAATGAAATGCCAAATAAAAACCCCAATATCTTGAGCCAAGACGATGCTGCAGTTCGGGTGTCGGCCGACGATCAAAATTTCTTCTTGGGTTTTCCGATGGACGGCGAAGACTGGTTTGTAGTGCGGCGGCTGTGGGGATTTGTAGCGGCGAGTGAGAGAGAATAGCTGATTGTGAGAGTAATTCTAGAAATGGATTTGTTGGTTTGAGGTTTTTGCGGTGATCGAGAGCGACAGAAGAGATAAAGCGGGATGAAGCGATGGGCGAAAGAGGAGGCAACGACAGCGCACAAACAGAGAAAATCAACACGTACACCATGCCTGTTTTCGTCATTTCACTATGCAAGTAAGAAAAAGACAAAAAAAAATTAAACAGTAAAACAGGGGTATTTCCATCATTTTACTATGCTTAAAGAACAATGAAGCTTCCGATGGGTTTTAGTATATATAGAATTTCTTAATCATGGTCTTTAAACTTCTAAAATAAAAATATCATAATGGACTTCGATGTTGCAAGAGGATTTTTTAATTTTTTTTAACAAATGATATTATTTACATTAATGGACATGAGTTTTGTAATATGTTATGGGCTTTAAGTTGGCTTTGGTTTATTATATTGTCAAATATTTTCTGTATTTCGATTTTAATTAATATAATTTTGTGATTAATACTCATTTGGTCCTTGGGGATCCTCAAATTTAGGATCTTAAGAGAGCAAAATTGTCAAAGTTGATTTGTTGGATTTCAAATTCGCATTTGGCAAAAATAAAATCTAAAACTTTTCACTTATAAATGAAAAAAAATACTATTAAATTATAATATTAAGCGGCGATATTACAAAAGTTAAAGCAGTCAACCAATGAATTGGTGGTTGGATTAAGCAAGTTTCGACCTTTATAGTGGCATTTAATTATATTATCAATTCTCCCTGGTCATTATCTTGCTGTCAATCAAACAAAATTGTCTTCCCTCTAGCATCTTCCCTTGATTAATCCCCATCCCAGAAGAAATAAAGCAACTTCAAATTTCACCACCACAATTCATCACCACAGCCATCATCACCTCCAAGACAACTACTCAGATGGGACCCAATTCACCGCAACAACAGCAACAACCCAACAATAACAGCCATCCAATCAGCATCTGGGAAGCGAACAAGGATTGGTTGGGCACCATGTACCAGATGATCTCAGAACCCCCAAGACTCCTAAGCACTGCAGCAGGAAAACCCTCCTGCTGCATCTTCAGAGTCCCACAGAGCCTTGTCGAGATAAACGGTAAGTCCTACAACCCCCACATCGTCTCAATCGGTCCTTACCACAGAGGAGAGACACGTCTCAAGATGATCGAAGAGCACAAGTGGAAATACTTGGGTTCCTTGCTTGCAAGGACAGAGCCCAAAGGTTTGACTTTAAAGGACTACTTGAAGGCCTTGGAGCCATTGGAACAAAAAGCTAGAGAGTGTTACTCAGAAAGCATAAATCTTAGCACGGATGAATTTTTGGAAATGTTGGTTCTTGATGGTTGCTTTATAATCGAATTGTTTCGGAAATTCGGGCTTTTGGTTCGGTTCGAGCGTGACGATCCTCTTGTCAACATGGTTTGGATAATCCCATTTTTGGCTAGGGATTTTCTTAGGCTTGAAAATCAAATACCCTACTTTGTTCTTCTGACCTTGTTTGATCTCACAACTATGGAAGAACATAAAGAAAATGGGAAGTCATTGTCGTTGCTTGCCGTGGAATTCTTCAACAACCATATGCAGAGGCCTGATAATGTCATTCAAAAGCACCACAATCTTACAGGCATGCTCTCTCAAACTTCAATGATATTTTAAAATTAATTTTTCTGTTTTGTTTTTGTTACTTGAAAAGTGATCAAACGCTTAACCTATCTTAATAGGGGCAGAGGGAACATAGGCCCGGGGTTGCACATGCCCCCTCTCAAATTTTTCCGTGCGAGATGCTTAATTATATTAATCTTGTCAAAATCGTGGTAATATACAGTTCTTAAGTGCCCCTCCTCTCTTCTTTGTCTTCTCAGGATCACCTCTTATGTCTAAAACCTTCTTAAGGTGCATGTATTCCGTTAACAGGAATAAGTATTAGATTAGTGATTAATACACAGGTAAAGGAAAAAATAAATAAATCAGGGATTTATGTATCAAGTTGAAAAATTAGCTTGGTTTGTCAAAAAAAATAAAAAAAAGATGGAATTTTTTTCAAGTGCCTATCTTTGTTCGATTTCTGGCTGCGCCCATGACCCAAACCCTACTCTATTTTCTTGCCTCCATAGCGGTGAGTTCAATAATTTTATTTAACGTATGATTCTCATGAATTTGGGTGTAATGAAGGTGGAAAAATAGACTAGATTTTGGGTCAGGGGGTGGGTATGAACCTCAAGCAAGGCATCAGGCCATTCTTGCCCAACTGCTTGGTTGGTGTGAGATGAGCCCACCCAATAGGTGTTGGGGGATTCAATCACCTAATAGGCAGAATAATTTGTAAGGGTGGAGTTGCTCTTAAAGTAAACCTAATAACAGTTTTTTGTTTTATGGAAAGAATACTAATATAATATACAATATTTTTCTCATATTTTTACACAGATTTTCATCGGTACATGAATTTTCTGCCCCTCTATACGTTAACATCGATGTTTAATACCTTGTTTGCAGGTATGCATTTGCTTGACTTGTTACGCTCAAGTGTTATACCCCCAGGCCAGGAAGAGCCACGTAGCAGCAACACCATCCCAACACATACCATCCACTGTGTCTCGAAGCTTCGCCGTGCCGGAATCAAGTTCAATCCGGGCAAGGATGAAAGCTTCTTGGTGATCAAATTCAAGCGCGGTGTCATCGAAATGCCTCCTATAACAATCGATGATTTCATGAGCTCGTTCTTACTGAATTGTGTGGCCTATGAGCAATGCCGCAAGTCAAGTTCTAAGCACATCACCACCTACGCCACATTGCTCGATTGCCTTGTGAACACAAACAAGGATGTTGAGTACTTGAGTGACCGTAACATCATCGAGAATTGCTTTGGGAACGATGGGGAAGTTGCTCGATTTATTAATAATTTGGGGAAGGATGTGGCATTTGATATGGATAGATGTTACTTGGCTAAGTTGTTCAATGATGTGCATGACTATTATGGGAATAGTTGTCATGTTCAATGGGCTAGCTTCAAGTACACTTACTTTGATACTCCATGGTCCTTCATATCTGCGTTTGCTGCTCTGATTTTGTTGATACTCACCTTGATGCAGACCTTCTACACTGTTTTGAGTTATTACCATATTTGAAAACTTATAGATATGGTTTTTGATATATATTTATTCATTTTTATAGTGTTGATGCTTACCAGTTAGGATTATAATATGACATTAAGGTCTTTTGATATGTTTCAATTCTACAGTTAGTGTGTTATATATATAGGGATAGAATCAAGGGACAAATTTTTTTACAAATATTTCTACACTTCTTTTGAGCCTTTAGATTAAAGCTATTTTAATGGTTAAGATTGTACTGGTTTATCTACTAATTCAATTTGTAATATGAAAGGAAAATTAAATTCATTAATTGTGAAAAATTATTATTAGTGTTTCTCTCTCCTCCGTATATCTTAAAAGATTTAATGCCATTAAATCTTATACATTTAGCAACAAAGTATATAGAATTTACTTCGACCAACTGGTTTGCAAGCGGTGGCTTCCTTCGAAAAAAACTAAGTATGAGCATTGTTAATCTAAACACAGGTGAAGGTCATTAGTTTGATTTGGAGCATTCTAGTATTGTTCGGGTTCATGGTGGTGGTGCCTGTAATTCCTCCATTTCACCCCAATTCCAAAACGTGTTTTAAAATAAATTTTTTTTTGGTGTTTGTAGTCCAAAATTTGATCTTTTATTTATCCTCAAATGTCTAAAGATTAGAAAATAAAATAAGATACGTGACTACAAGAACTCCATGAATCATACAAGTTGAATCCCATGTCATTTGGACTCTCTTCCTATTTCTTCCTTCTTCTCCACACCATCAAAAGGACTGGGTAGGAATAAACCGTTTTTATTTTCGAATTTGAAGAGATGGGAAGAGAGAGAAATCAAAATATTATCATAATAATTTTCATTATTGCAGAGGCATAAATGTATAATTTCCTTTCTTATTCCAAAATAGTTAATAGACCAATGCATTTCTAACCGTTAAAATGGGTTTGATCTAAGGGTTTATATATATATATATATTAAAATCTTACCTGTAAGCGTCCGCACATGATTGAGGTTGTAAATATTATCAATTGAGGTCACTTATTGTTGTTGGTCACGACTCACGACAATCCTAAAATTTTGGAGTGGAACTATTATGACACTCTACTCTCTACCCTAAGTATGCATATTCTATGCAGTGAAATGGTAATGAGATCTACATGCAAATAAACCAAATATTAGAAAGAGAAACCTCTCGTAATTAGTAACATTAATACAATAAAAAATTAGAGCATTTCTGAAAGCGGTAGGGAAAGTTCAATGAGACTCTACTAAACTCTAAGCATGGATGCCTTTTCTGCAAAGCAAATATGACCTTGATGCAGGTTTGGGAGAAAATAGGGGCAAAGAAAAAGGAAAAAAAAAAAGAGAAGGAAGAAATTAATAGAAAGATTGATAGGAAGAAAATGGTCAAATATTAGCCCATATATAGAAGGGTGACATTATCCACACACACTTTTTTACCTTCCATTGTCCACACATTTCTCTTAATTTTCTATCGTTAGATCGAATAAATTAAAAATAATTAAATGACAAAAATTAACAGATAGTATGTGGAAAATAAAAAGAAATTTGTGGATAACATCACCCTATATAGAAATGTCAAACTCAACTATATTGGCCGTCACCTTAATTTGCACTTAAAATATATATCAAGTCGTGAAGCAGGTTAGGCCATCTAATTTTTTGAGTTGTTTAAAGAATTGCATGATTAGAAAAAGTAGTGGGCAAGAAATGGTGATTTCTTTTTTGTTTTTTTTAAGTTTGCTATTTTTATCTTAGATTATTTAAAGCTTATATCCATCACGCGTAGGGATGACAACGGAGTGAACGGTGGTCCGAATTCGGTGCTCCTCCGCCAGTTCTTTCTTCAACAAAATAGTAAAAGAATCGTAACGTAATACTGCAAATATATTTCATTCATATAATACAAATTTCTTAGCTTTGCCAACTTTTTTTATTTTTTATTACCATGACTAAATAATTTAAGCACCGAGTTAGTAACTCGGTCTGCTTAACGACGGTCCGAGTTAACTCACTGGGGAGCTTACAGAGTTGTCGGCAACATGATCAATTTGTATAGATTTGGGGTGGGAAATTTAGGCAGATTGGAGGGCCATATGTGTCAATTTGTATGATCAACATATGTTTTTTGTATGTTTCTGCTGCATTGTAAATCTCTTTTGTGTAAGACACTGTCCAGTAATAATATTTGATTGCAAAGACAAATTTGCCCTTGGTGTCTTGTGTTGGATCCCATCATGGAGTCCCGACGTATGTAAAATTACACACTTTGTGCAGTCACATTCTCTAAGATTTAACAAGAAAAGTCAATCAGCAATGCAATTATGGATCTGGGATTTAATCTAAACTATTATTATATTGCTTAATTACATGTGATTAGTGTTTTGATTAGGGTTTTGATGTGTTAATAGGAGGAAGGGTTGCAGAAATTCCAAGCAGAAGTGGAGGAGGAGGAAGAGAAGGAACAATGCAGTCCGGTTTCTGTATTGGACCCTCCGTTCCAAGACGATGATGAGGGACATGACGATGAAGACGGTTTTGATTTGGAGTGCAGCTATGCCAATGTGCAGAGTATGTAATAATTCCCATGCTGTACTAAACTTTGTTTAATCTTTATACCCTTGTTTGCTGGTTGTGTGGTCCTTTTCAATGAGCTTGTTACTGTTTGTTACGTAGGACATGAAAGTTCAAAGCAAAGATTGTTTTTGTCATGACACCATGCTTATCTTTGTGGGATCCATAGCCAGATTGCTTCTCCATGTTCTTATCGGTGTTTTGGTTCAGAAGTGTCGGTCAAAACGCTTGTTGTCAATGTATCGATGTTATATACGTAATTTTGCAGTGATCATAACTGCATATGTGAACCCACAGTTCTGGTTTCTGATGTCAATGTTCATGTGTTAGTTCATCAACCCTAGTTGTTCATTTCAAATTTGTGATTGTGCTTTGAAAGTTTTTAGCGGTTTTCAGTTTTGATCAAACCCTTTTTGTTCATTTATAGTCTCATTGATTGCCCTGCTTTAAAATATGGCAATTATTCACCTATTTTCTGCATTTCTTCTTCCTGTTTTGTTATGGAACCTGTTGAAGGCACAAGAGTTGTTTCCCCCGCTCTCTGTTTTTCCTCGGTGTTATTACAGTTACATAAAGATCCGTATATAGGACACGAGAGTAGGAGAGGATCAGTTCTAATAGCTTAATATTTAGGTTTTCTTCTTTTGATCAAAATCTTTATATATATATTTAGGTTGGATGCTTCAATTAATGTGATATTAGAATCATCATGTATCACCCTTCTTGTGTTTTTAATCGTCTAGAAAATTCGAATCTGAAACATTTTTATTATTGCGAAGAAAAGTAACACTAAACTATCAAATCCAAGTATAAAAGTTTGAATCGACCGAAAATAAGGCATGACCACTTGAAAGAGATATTTTGTGTTTGAGGAAGTATTAACCAATGAAGTACTATCACCTGTTATTATCGAATAAAATGGGTTATTAACTTACTTATGCATAACCGCTAAATACATCAGTTGCTTATGAATGGTGGTGTTGTGGATTAATTATACTATAAGGTATTTTTTAACCGAATGAGCATCACAAGATGTCTCTTGACGGAAGGGGACAGATATATAGCCGTAAACTGCTTCCTGCAAGTTTTAAAAAAGCTTTTACAATGATTTTCTGCATGCATAATGCAGGAGCAGACAAGTTTTCCTAGTTTCTATGGTACGGGCCAACTCTAACATGAAATTGATTCCAAGTTTCAAATTCAGTTTGAATTTCTTAATAATGGTCTTTAAACTTCTAAAATAAAAATATCATAATGGACTTTGATGTTGCAAGAGGATTTTTTTTTTAATTTTTAACAAATGATATCATCTGCAATAAGGGACATGAGTTTTCTAATAATTCATGGGCTTTAAGTTGGCTTTGGTAACGTTGTCAAATATTTTCAGCATTTTGATTTAAATTATTATAATTTTGTGGCTAATATGCATTTGGTCTTCAGGGGTCCTCAAAGTGAGGATCTTAAGAGAGCAGGACTGTCAAAGTTTATTTGTTGGATTTCAAATTCGTCTTTAGCAAGAATCGAATCTAAGACTTTTCATTTACAAATGAAGAAGAATACTACTAGACTATAGTATTAAGTGGTGATGTTGCAAAAGTTAGAGCAGTCAACCAATAAATTGGTAGTTGGATTAAGCAAGTTTTGACCTTTATAGTTGCATTTAATTATAAGAAAAACTAACGAAAAATAAAAAAAAAACTCTAGTTTTAATGAAAAATGACAAATAAATGTGTAGTGAATAGTACTAGGAAAGGCAAAAATGTGGTTTTTCATTAAAAGTAAACAGTACCAGGAGTGTTTCGTTAAAACTTATCAATTCTCCCTAGTCATTGTCTTGCTGTACAATCAAACCAAATTGTCTTCCCTCTACCATTTTCCCTTGATTAATCCCCATCCCAGAAGAAATAAAGCAACTTCAAATTTCACCACCACAATTCATCATCACCTCCAAGACAACTACTCAGATGGGCCCCAATCCACCGCAACAACAGCAACAACAGCAACAACCCAACAACAACAGTCATCCAATCCGCATCTGGGAAGCGAACAAGGATCTGTTGGGCACCATGTACCAGATCATGTCAGAACCCCCAAGACTCCTAAGCAATGCAGCAGGAAAACCCTCCTGCTGCATCTTCAGAGTCCCACAGAGCCTTGTCGAGATAAACGGTAAGTCCTACAACCCCCACATCGTCTCAATCGGTCCTTACCACAGAGGAGAGACACGTCTCAAGATGATCGAAGAGCACAAGTGGAAATACTTGGGTTTCTTGCTTGCAAGGGCAGAGCCCAAAGGTTTGACTTTAAAGGACTACTTGAAGGCCTTGGAGCCATTGGAACAAAAAGCTAGAGAGTGTTACTCAGAAAGCATAAATCTTAGCACGGATGAATTTTTGGAAATGTTGGTTCTTGATGGTTGCTTTATAATCGAATTGTTTCGGAAATTCGGGCTTTTGGTTCGGTTCGAGCGTGACGATCCTCTTGTCAACATGGTTTGGATAATCCCATTTTTGGCTAGGGATTTTCTTAGGCTTGAAAATCAAATACCCTACTTTGTTCTTCTGACCTTGTTTGATCTCACAACTATGGAAGAACATAAAGAAAATGGGAAGTCATTGTCGTTGCTTGCCTTGGAATTCTTCAACAACCATATGCAGAGGCCTGATCATGTCATTCAAAAGCACCACAATCTTACAGGCATGCTCTCTCAAACTTCAATGATATTCTAAAATTAATTTCTCTGTTTTGTTTTTGTTACTTAGAAAGTGATTGAACGCTTAACCTATCTTTTTTTTTTTGAACGAGGCTTAACCTATCTTAATAGGGGCCGAGAGAACATAGGCCCGGGGTTGGACATGCCCCCTCCCAAATTTCCCCGTGCGAGATGCTTAATCATATTATCTTGCTAAAATCGTGAAAATATTAAGTTATTTGTGGCTCTCCTCTCTTCTTTGTATCACCTCTTATGTCTAAAACCTTCATAAGTTGCATATATTTTGTCAACATTGATGAGTATTAGATTACAAATTAATACACAGGTAAATGAAAAAAAAAAATCAGGGATTTATGTATCAAGTTGAAAAATTAGCTTAATTTGTCAAAAAAAAAAAAAGAAGATGGAATTTTTGTTCAGGTGCCTTTCTTTGTTTTATTTTTGGCTCCGCCCATGACCCAAACCCTACTCTATTTTCCTGCCTTCAAGCGTTGAGTTCAATAATTTTATTTAACATATGATTCTCATGAATTTGGGTGTAATGAAGCAGAAAAATAAACTAGGGTTTGGGACAGGGGTGACGTGGGTATGAACATGGGTGACGTCAGATCGCCTCAAGCAAGGCCTCAAGCCATTTTCATCTTACTGCTTGGCCCATGGGAGATGGGCCCACCCAATATGTGGGGCAATTGACATGGGCTGGAGCAGATTTTGGAGTGGTTGGGGGATTGAATCACCTAATAGGTGGGGTAATTTGTAGAGGTGGAGTTGCTCCTAAAGTAAACTCAGAAGCTTTTACCTTTTTTTGGAAAGAACACTAATATAAGATACAATATTTTTCTCATATATTTTTACATAGATTTTCTTCGGTACATGAATTTTCTGACCCTCTATATGTTAACATCGATGTTTTATACCTTGTTTGCAGGTATGCATTTGCTTGACTTGTTACGCTCAAGTGTTATACCACTAGGCCATGAAGAGCCACGTAGCAGCAACACCATCCCAACACATACCATCCACTGTGTCTCGAAGCTTCGCTGTGCCGGAATCAAGCTCAATCCGGGCAAGGACGAAAGCTTCTTGGTGATCAAATTCAAGAGCGGTGTCATCGAAATGCCGCCTATAACAATCGACGATTTCATGAGCTCGTTCTTACTGAATTGTGTGGCCTATGAGCAATGCCACAAGTCAAGTTCTAAGCACATCACCACCTACGCCACATTGCTCGATTGCCTTGTGAACACATACAAGGATGTTGAGTATTTGAGTGACCGTAACATCATCGAGAATTGCTTTGGGAACGATGGGGAAGTTGCTCGATTTATTAATAATTTGGGGAAGGATGTGGCATTTGATATGGATAGATGTTACTTGGCTAAGTTGTTCAATGATGTGCATGACTATTATGGGAATAGTTGGCATGTTCAATGGGCTAGCTTCAAGTACACTTATTTTGATACTCCATGGTCCTTCATATCTGCGTTTGCTGCTCTGATTTTGTTGATACTCACCTTGATGCAGACCTTCTACACTGTTTTGAGTTATTACCATCCTTGAAAACTTACAGATATGGTTTTTGATAAATATTTAAATATTTTTATAGTGTTTAGACGCTTACCAGTTAGGATTATAATATGATATTAAGGCCTTTTGATATGTTTCAATTCTACAGTTAGTGGCTTATATATATTAAAATCTTACCTGTAAGCATCCGCACACGATTGAGGTCACTTATTGTTGTTGGTCACGACAATCCTAAATTTTTGGAGTGGAACTATTATGACACTCTACTCTCTACCCTAAGTGTGCATATTTTATGCAGTGAAATGGTAATGAAATCTACATGCAAGTAAACCAAAAATTAGAAAGAGAAACCTCTCGCAATTAGTAACTGTTTGTACCACACTTGACCAATCCCGAAACTACTGAACACCGGTCACGTTATACTGTCAAAGATCCACAAGAGTTTCCCTCCAACCAGGAGGCCAATCACAGCGTGACACGTGTCGATATCAAAAGCCAATCATAGTGCGACACGTGTCAACATCAGAAGCGAATCACAATACGACACGTGTCAATGTTAGAACTCTTTTCTATAAAAGGAGATCATTCTCCCACAATATTTCCGAATGTCATTTGTACTAAATCATTCACTAGTACTCACTAAAGGAGAGCTTGAACCTATGTACTTGTGTAAACCCTTCACAATTAATGAGAACTCCTATACTCCGTGGACGTAGCCAATATGGGTGAACCACGTGCATCTTGTGTTTGCTTCCCTGTCTCTATCCATTTACATACTTATCCACACTAGTGATCGGAGCAATCTAGCGAAGGCCACAAACTTAACACTTTCTGTTGTACCAAAGTCCTCACTGGTTTTGTGCATCAACATTTGGCGCCGTCTGTGGGAATGACACTTATTCCCACTCTCTTCAGCTTTGTCAAGCTGGTTTCCACCATTCGTACACTCTCTTTTGACCAGACATCCCTCTCCAACATGGGGAGCGAAGGAAGCCACGGCACACAGAATGACACCCCTCTTGCACCTAGTGCGAAGCAAAGAAAGAAGGAAGGAAAGAAGCTCGCTCTTCAAGCTAAAGTCGATGAGTTGGAGGCTCAGAACAACAAGATAGCAATAAAGAATGAGATCCTCCAAGAACAATATGAGAAGCTCTTCGAGACGTTCCACGAAACTAGGCGCACTCAAACACAAGAGCTTCTTGCCCATGTGGACATCAACCAACATCTGGGTGCCCCTCAACACGGAGGGTCACCTTCATTCCACATGGGTATCCCTGATGAGGAGCGAGCTAATCATCAAAACATTGATCAACATGAGACTTTTCTCAACCCGGCTGCTTCGACCCGAAGCAGGAGAAGTGGAGGAAGACACATCCTTGCAGAAGGGTTGGAATGATCAAAAGCCGTTTATCGTGACTGCCGAGACTTCCTAAAGCAACGTCGAGAGAATCCCCTCCACATAAGCTCGAAGATCAATGACCCAAGGGTTTCTGAAAGACTCAGTCAACTCCCACAACCCAGGCCAGCTGCCCATCTAAGGAAGGAACGACAAGTCCTAGAGGAACATGAAGGTATTGGGGACTCAGAGGTATTTCGACAGACTCGTCCTAGAAGTCAGTACGGCGAGTCCAAGAAAAAATCACACGCTCTTGCTCAAACTTTCCTACTCCCGAGAGACGATGGAGACTTACGGAAGAAAATTCCAGTGGTACATGACTTCACTCAGGACCCCCTTGTCCTACAGCTCATTGAGGAAGTAAACAAGTTGAAGGCCGAACGTCGGGCTGAGATACCTGACTGGAACCAACCCAGGCCTGGCCCTCTCACAAAGAGGATCATCGACACCCCCTTCAAGCGAAGACAAAACAAAAGATTGGTTTACAACTCTATACTGGAAGGGAGGACCTGATTGAACACCTTAACCTCTTTGAGTCCACCATGGCATATCAGATGCACACCGACGAAGAGCGATGTCTTCTCTTCCCTTCCACCCTCTTTGGCGGAGCTCTAAATTGGTATTGTCGTCTTCCACCCGAGACAATAGACTCATTTGAGGAACTAAGGAAACTGTTTGTCTCTCAACACATCTTCTAGACCGATCGCTTACATTCTGCATATAACTTGTACACTATTCACCCAAAACCGGACAAGTCACTACGAGAGTATGCCGATCGCTTCAGCCATGAGTATTCTCGCTGCGCTGAGGCAAATGACAAGACCGCCCTCAAAGCCTTCACGGCAAGCTTACGTGATTGTTTCTTCAAGTACATGATCAATGCCAACATTTGGAAGACTTACTCTGAGGTGATGGCACATGCTTACAACCACACCTCCACCGAAGCAAAGAGATACCAAGGGAACCCCCATATGGTTAACCCATATCAACAAATGGGAAGTGGAAGTCAAGTTCTACCAAGTGAGGAGATCTTGGCCATTCAAGCACCCATTGCATCATCTCCTGCCTCATTTAGCTACTCGATAAGTCACCAAACGTATTTGTCTCTTGGTAAGATGAAGGCTTTTTACTCTCAGCAAGCCCATTACAACAAGAGGGATAAAAGTTCGTATCAAGACAACCAGGGGTGAACGTACCGTCGACTATAATGACTATGAGGCCAAGCCTCACCCTTTCAAAGTGGAGGACTAGGTACTGAAGGAAATGCTATTATAAGAAGGCATACACATTACAAATGTTGTGACTCTCAACCGCTTGAGATCTTTTGTCACACAAGCCATTCGGTAAATATTTAAAGAAAAGGGAATTCAGACAATTTCTTCTGAGTCTTTTGCATTCCTAGCATTGGAACACTTGGTCTATGCTGACCTAACCCTATACTCAAACTCAGAGCTTCAACATGCGTACTTTGACACAAAGTATGTGATACTAAGTGTTACAACCAACATGGTTCACATATCGAAAGCATGGATCCCTTCATGCATAACAAAACATGCATAAGCATCACTCATGTCAATCAACATAAACATCATACATTCGAACACATTCATACATAAACATCATACATTCGAACACATTCATACATAAACATCATACATTCCAACACATCCATACATAAGCCAACTGTGCTTCGAAAGGGTTCAATATACTTTGTGTCATTCGACACTTGCTACAATGTGCCTCGACACCTTACCCTTATTCTCACCAACTAGGTGATGAAATGTACAACCCGTACTCTCATTCATGCCACCAACCCGGTGATGAAATGTACAACCCCTACTCTAATATCATTTGGCAACTTGCCACTCATGCCACCAACCAGGTGAAGAATGAACTCATCTTCGGGCCACCAACCAGGTGATGAAATGTACAACCCGTACTCTAATATCATTTGGCAACTTGTCACTCATGCCTCCAACCAGGTAAAGAAGGAACTCATCTTCGTGCCACCAACCAGGTGATGAAATGTGATGAAAGGTGATGAAGGAACTCACATTCGTACCACCAACCAAGTGATGAAAGCAACTCACCGTTCATTCCACCAACCAGAAGACGAGTGGTACAACTTGTACATGTGAACTCCTAGCATTCACAAATAATCAAAAACCCTCAAGCTTTACAACTCAACTAGGGGAGCACTCATGTTTAACAAGAGTTATAGTCACCAACAAAGTCTTATTGCAAGCTAACAACGACTTCAGTGCATGGTATACGAAGATCAAGCTCTTCAGCCTTCTTGCATCTGCTTCAGACATTTCTCCTCTGTAACAATGCAAACACTACAACTTGTACAAAGCTTCACACACTCTTGATCAAGACTGTTCGAAGCAAATTCAATTTATATGGTTCATCCAAACCTTCGACTACTACAAGGTGCGACTTGCATCACAATCTCTTGCTCAACAGTGTGGAAGCAAAATTTGTATATGTTGTCTCTCCCACATTTTCAAATTTCTAGTTTTCCCAAAAAAAAAAAAAAGAAATAGGGAAATTCAACAACTTCATCAATGGAGGGCAACTACAAATGCCAAAAGCTTCACACACTTTTGATCAAGATAGTGTGAAGCAAAATCAATTCATGGTATCCAACAAAGCTTCACCTACAAGCTTCAACAAATGGAGGGCAACTACAAATGCCAAAAGCTTCACACACTTTTGATCAAGATAGTGTGAAGCAAAATCAATTCATGGTACCCAACAAAGTTGTACCACAAAAGCTTCACCAATAAAAGCTTCAACAAATGGAGGGCAACTACAAATGCCAAAAGCTTCACACACTCTTGATCAAGATAGTGTGAAGCAAAATCAATTCATGGTACTCAACAAAGCTTCACTACAAAGCATCACACAAAAGCTTCACCAACAAGAGCTTCATCAATGGAGGGTAACCACAATTCTCAAAAGCTTCACACACTCTTGATCAAGACAGTGTGAAGCAAAACCAATTTATGGTGCCAACAAGAGCTTCATCAAAGGAGTTTAACCACAATTCTCAAAAGCTTCACACAATCTTGATCAAGACAGTGTGAAGCAAAATCAATTTATGGTGCCAACAAAAGCTTTATCAATGGAGGGCAACTACAATTCTCAAAAGCTTCACACACTCTTGATCAAGACAGTGTGAAGCAAAACCAATTTATGGTGCCAACAAAAGCTTCAACACCAAAGCTTCACCTACAAAGCTTCAACTCCAAAGCTTCACCTACAAAAGCTTCAACTCCAAAGCTTTACCTACAAAGCTTCAACTCCAAAGTTTCACCAACAAAAGCTTCAACTCCAAAGCTTCACCTACAAAGCTTCAACTCCAAAGCTTCACCAACAAAAACTTCAACTCCAAAGCTTCACCTACAAAAGCTTCAACTCCAAAGCTTCACCTACAAAGCTTCAACACAAAAGCTTCACCTACAAAGCTTTAACACAAAAGCTTCACCTACAAAAGCTTCAACTCCAAAGCTTCACCTACAAAAACTTCAACTCCAAAGCTTCAACACAAAAGCTTCACCTACAAAGCTTTAACACAAAAGCTTCACCTACAAAGCTTCAACTCCAAAGCTTCACCTACAAAAGCTTCAACTCCAAAGCTTCACCTACAAAGCTTCAACACAAAAGCTTTACCTACAAAGCTTCAACACAAAAGCTTCACCTACAAAAGCTTCAACTCCAAAGATTCACCTACAAAGCTTCAAAATAAAAGCTTCACCTACAAAGCTTCACCTACAAAGCTTCAACATAAAGCTTTAACTACAAATGTCAAAAGCTTCACACACTCTTGATCAAGATAGTGTGAAGCAAAATCAATTCATGGTACCCAACAAAGCTTCAACCTCAAAGCTTCAACCTCAAAGCTTCACCTACAAAGCTTCACCTATAAAGCTTAGTATATATATATTATTTTTTTTCGGAAATTCGAAAATTCGGAAATTTAAAAAAAAAAATCGAAAAAAAAAAGAAAAAGAAAAAAGAAAGGGCTTAGGCCTCCTCTTCTTTGGGCCTAACAACTTTCATAACAAATATATATATGAAAGAGGCGTTTTGGGCTACCACTTAGAAAGGAAAATGGTGAAGTTTTGTTACTGTGGAAACTTGGCTACTAGCAAGACACCTCATTCGTCAACTCCCTCAACCGGAGACTTGGGGACTCCTACCATATGCTACTACACCTCGGTACTTGGAAGGTTCACGACTACTAAGTGACTTGGATCTTTCAAGTCTCCAACCGAGAAGTTTTCCTCACTCGGGAAATTAAGGGAGCACTACCTCAACCTACATGCTTCACTCACAAAGCTTCAACATACAAACTTCAACAAAAGAAAAAATTCAAAGAACTTAGTAAAGGAGGCCTTGGTGTATTTAACACAATACGCTGAAATGAAGTAAAGCTTAATTATTGATATCTCCGATAAATTACAGATAGGTGCATACACATGAATCAAAACAAACGACCAGGAGGGAACCTTCACAAAGATTGCTCATGAGAAGTCTCAGTACTCGGCAGAGCCCCAGAAAAAGAAGGCACCGAAGGTTGATCATTTGGAGCCTCAGTACTGGGCAGAACCTGAGAAAGATGAGGCAATTGAGGTTGATCATTTGGAGCTTCATTATGTGGTACAGCCCCAGAAGATGAAGGCAATAAATGCCTTTCGAACAAACCCACAAACCTCTGATGATCAATTAAAATCTGACCATCAAATTCCTGTAGTTGGTCAAGCTTCATCGTCATGCTTGTAGCATAGTTATGTGCGAGCCTGTGCAACTGTTTATTCTCATGCTTGAGCCCTCTGATCCCCTGTTTAAGACTTACCACTTCAGCCGCCAATGACTCAACTTGGCGGGTTCGAGCAAATAGGCGTTGGGCTATATTAGACACAGAACCCGCACACTGAATATTGAGAGCCAAAGAATCCTTAACAGCCAACTCATCGAACCGTTTGGAAAATAGTATGTTATCTTTGGGAGTGAGAAGGTTCCTGGCCACCACCGCAGCGGTCATATCATTCTTCATCACAGAGTCCCCAACGGTAAGAGGACCAGTTGGGGAAACTCCTATATATGTCGACCTTCATCATCCACGAACAGGTAGACCTGCAAAAATGCTCAACCATTCCTCATATATGAGAGGGCACTCCCAAAGAAGTCTCTCGAAATACTCAGTTTCTTTTCCCCCCGATAATACCTTTGCAAACAAGCCACACCAAAGCAAGAGTATCTCATATCATCAGGGTTAAAAGCAAGAATATCCCATATCATGCTTTTTCCCTGTCTTTTCATTTGCCATTGCTCTTACCTGCAAGACAAGGAGAAAGAGAGCAATCAGTCAGCACTTGGAATCAAGCTTCCAGTTAGGAACTGACTGCCTGGAACCCATTGCCTAATTAATTACTTAGCATTGCTCTCGAGTACTTATCTTCAACATCTTATGCTTCCAGAGAAGATACCACATCTGCCTGAGGAACAGATAGGGCAAGTGAGAAGGATACAAGGAAGCATGTAGAGATAAGCGCAACAGAACACGTGCCAATTCATCCACTAATTTGTCAACAGCAAAAGTATCACATATCATCAAGGTCGAACGAACTCTTGATTTGATGGACTTGTTTTGACCTTCAAATTCTTGAGTCGGCCTTATACTCTGGAGGAAACTAGAAAACCCTCCAGCCCAGTTCAAGAATAAGCCTGTGAAAAGTTACTTCTTCAAAAGCAAAAGTATCTCATATCATTTCTTCTCATTTTCTTCTCTTTATCCTTCTTGCTGCCTGCAAGATAGGGAAAATGAGAACAATCAGCCGGAGCTCGAAATCAAACTTCTGATCTAGGACTGATTGCTTGGAACTCTGATTGCTTACCTTGTCTGTCACCTCTTTCGACATATATCCTCGCTCAAAGACTTAGGGGACTCCTACTATAGGGTTTGTATCGCGCTGGACCAAGTCTGAAACTACAAGTAAGCTTCAAGTGAAATTGATACATTACCTTATACATCTCCATCGGTTAAAGATGCCACCTTGGATGGAGGAAAAGTACTTCCAGAGAAGATGTCACATCTACCTATGAGACAGATAAGGCAAGTGAAAACGATACCACACTTCGGTACTTAGAAGTTTAGTGATTACTCAGCGGCTTGGATCTTGCAAGTCCCCAACCGAGTAGCTTCCCTTACTCCGGAACTTAGGGGAGCACTGTTTGTACCATACTTGACCAATCCCGAAACTACTGAGCACCGGTCAACGTTATACTGTCAAGGATCCACAAGAGTTTCCCTCCAACCAGGAGGCCAATCACAGCGCGACACGTGTCGACATCAGAAGCCAATCATAGCGCGACACGTGTCAACATCAGAAGCCAATCACACACGACACGTGTCAATTTCAGAACAAAGCTAGAAACTCTCTTCTATAAAAGGAGATCATTCTCCCACAATATTTCCGAATGTCATTTGTACTAAATCATTCACTAGTACTCACTAAAGGAGAGCTTGAACCTATGTACTTGTGTAAACCCTTCACAATTAATGAGAACTCCTATACTCCGTGGACGTAACCAATTTGGGTGAACCACGTACATCTTGTGTTTGCTTCCCTGTCTCTATCCATTTACATACTTATCCACACTAGTGACCGGAGCAATCTAGCGAAGGCCACAAACTTAACACTTTCTGTTGTACCAATGTGCCCACTGATTTTGTGCATCAACAGTAACATTAATACAATCGAAAATTAGAGCATTTCTGAAAGCGGTAGGGAAAGTTCAATGAGACTCTACTAAACACTAAGCATGGATGCCTTTTTTGCAAAGCAACTATGACCTTGGTGCAGGTTTGGGAGAAAATAGGGGCAAAGAAAAAGGACAAAAAATGAGAAGGAAGAAATTAATAGAAAGATCTATAGGAAGAAAATGGTCAAATATTAGTCCACACTCTTTTTTACCTTTCATTATCCACACACTCCTCTCAATTTTCGACAATTGGATCGAATAAAATGAAAATAATTAAATGACAAAAATTAATAGAGAAGGTGTGAAAAGTGAAAAGAGATTTGTGGATAGCATCATCTTATATAGAAATGTCAAACTCAACTATATTGGCGGTCACCTTAATGTGCACTTAAAATATATATCAAGCAGGTTAGGCCATCTAATTTTTTGAGTTGTTTAAAGAATTGCATGATTAGAAAAGCAGTGCGCAAGAGATGGTGATTTCTTTTTTGTTTTTTTAAGTTTGCTATTTTTATCTTAGATTATTTAAGCTTATATCCATCACGCGTAGGGATGACAACGGAGTGAACGGTAGTCTGTAATGCCCATTACCATCTTCCCTCCGCCGGATAATCGAGGACCACGTCCGAATTCGGTGCCCTCCCGCCAGTTCTTTCTTCAACAAAATAATAAAAGAATCGTAATGTAATACTGCAAATATATTTCATTCATATAATACAAATACACTACCAAAATAAAATATAGACAAACTGATACCAACTAGAGGCAGAGTAAACCTCGAATAATCAAATATGCTTTGATACCAAGTTGAAAAATAGAGTACACATGACAAACAAACAAAAAGATGAATAAACCGACTAGAAACGAATATAATTTTATTAAAACTGAAAAAAAAAAAAAAAAAGATTGTCGTGACGGCTACAAACTAAGGATTACATTGTGACTGATTGACTTCTAAGTACAGTACAAACCATCCTATTTATAAATTATAGGACAAACAAAAGCAAACCCTAACTTAATGAGTAAGACAAATAAACTTAACGGACACAGAATCCTAATCCTTAAGCCACAAAAAAAAAAAAAAAAAAAAAAAACTTAAATAACAATAATATTAAAACTAATTTTCCAACATCCAATTAAATGTGTTTCAGGGTGAAAATAGAGATGAGGGTTGGAATCCCGTTCTCGCCCCATTAAGCGGGCCCCTACAGGTAAAAGAAAAAAGGTTAGTAATGCCCAACCTTACGGTGACCTAACTTCAAACTCTTCTTAATTTGGTTTTAAATTTGCATTTGTGAGGGTCGAACTTAAGATCATACATTTATGTGTGAAGAAAAAATACCGCTATACCGTAATGCTATTATGCTAGTAGCGACTTTAACCACTTTAAACTTGGAGGCTATCTTTACACATTAATTCCTCATTATTCAAAACAACGTTACTAGAATTCCTGTGTATTTATTTACCAAACATATTTAGTATTTACCAATGTCATGGAAGACCAAGACCATGAACGAATCAATCTGCTATGCCGCCACAGTAATTTCCATTTCATAAAAAAATACTCAATAATTAAAAATGCATACACATGCATGCATGTGCAAATAGACTATGAATATTTAATTAGGACACAAATCAAACTTTAAATCAACGAGTAGCAAAGTTTGAAGGCTAGGCTATGAATATTTAATTAGGACGCAAATCAAACTTTAGTCTCTTGTCTTGTGCTTGAAGGCTTGACTGTTTCTCAAAGTTGAAAATTTGAATTTTCAACTCATCTTTCGTAATATTGACTGCTTTCAACTGCAACCTTTGAATTTTTATTTTTCGACCAGTTGTCATGCTCAATATCCTCACGTCCCAGTCCCTATATATACCCGAGCATGGAAATGATTTGATACATACATCTTGTATCCTTACGACATTTGCCATCGCATTTTCTTCAAAGTTCAAACCCTATTTTCTATTGTAGGAAATCACATCGTTTATGTTCGAAGCTGCGTCTATTTTTACAGAATCATGAGTTCAGAAACCTTTGAAGGGAAAACTTCAGGACTGGTTGAATTTCGTCAACCCACAAGACCAATAGACTACAACATGAGTTCAATATCGGAGTTAGCATCAATATTTCCTTATCCTACAAAACCAGTTAGCATAGACAATATGACTAGTACCGATTCCGAGTCATTTGCCACAGACGGCAGACTTCCACGACAATTTGTTGATCATGAGCATGTATATGTGGCGGCACCACCAACCACGCCACCAGCGGAAGAGGAAGATAGGGAAGCTGTTGATGGGTTACGTGGATTCATTTCGGAGCTTTGTGAAAGAGTTCCGGCAAGAATAGCAGAACAACTACTGAACATGGATGGAAACAAAGGTCAAGCCACTGTGCAAAAGGGTGCTACGCGCGGCCTGCAAGGATCAATGGAGGAGTTGTCACATAAGCTTGAGCGCTTCAAGATACGAACTTTAGATATCGTAGGGGTTGTGAAGGAGGAAGACAAGCAATAACTGACCAATTTATCAAGAGAATTGTTCCCAGCAATTAAAGTAATTTTTTAAAAGTATCAATAACAACTTCTTTTATTAATTACTCCTCTGCTCGTGCGAGGAGCCTTTTCAATGGAACCCACAGATCATGGTTATACAGGTAATGTTAGGAAAACTAAATTTGTAGAAATGAGTACGTTTCAAATCATTAACTTCCATGTCATTTAGTTTACAGAATTTTAATTAGTAGCAAAGTCAGAATGAGTGTTGGGAGAATACCAAAAAAAAAAAAAAAGAATAAGAAAAGAAAAGGAATTTCAAAAAAATTCAACCCAGAGGCTTCACAGAAGGTCTCACGGCAGTTTTGCATTTATTCACTTATTTCTTTTGCATAACCGTACAAATTGTGGCATATTTTTAATATCTCAAGTTCACTAGTATTGTGAACTTTCCTAGTTTAAGTGTGATTGTGTAAATTCTAGATTAGATTTTATTCTAGTTATTCTTTCCTATATGAACTTGTATTCCTTGGGGATGAATGATTTCTTCTCCCTTTTACTACTATAAATAAAGGCACTACGTAGGGGGATAACATATCTCTCAACACACATATTCCCTTACGATTCTACAAACACATCTTCTCTCTCTCTCTTCCCTTGCCGCCGACCCTCTCCCTTTAGTCAGATAAAATAGGCTACGACACGTTATCAACATGCTCCTACCGCTGCGCTTAGGAATCTGACGTTGAAGTTTTTTTCTGCATCAAACCAGTTCATCCATATCATCACGCAATCAGGTTCTTCCAAAACAATGGTTTTTATCTCAATATTTTTTCAGCCCTGATAGCATGAACATTCACCATAATGCATGACCCAACTTTACGTTTTTCAAATTTTAGATTCTACATAAATTGTGTATGCATTATATTCATAATTGTTGAATTATGTGAATTTGATATTGCCATGTGACACAATGGACCCTGATATCTTCCAAACACCAGGGTAGGCACGTGATGGCCGACACCCGAAGGTGACAAAGCCATACTAACATGCATGACAAATAACAACATAAATAAAAGTTATGAATTTAAATATAATGAATTTAAATATAATGAATATGTAATTGAGGAATATGTAATTGAGGAATATGTAATACAAAATTGAATGAATAAAGGGACGGATCCTACACCGAGAGGACTCGAAGGTGCTCTCGGTGTCAATGCAGAAGTGCCTTGACACTGGGATTATACGCCTTGATTCTAAATCCTGAAGGGGCTCAAAACAAAACATGAGTGGACCAAGTTGATATATAAATAGTACTAAAACAGTTATTCAACGTACTAACCCCCAAAGTTTATGAAAACTCATAGCATAAGAAGTAGTAGGTTTTCCGAAAACCCTAGCATGCCATGAAACCTTTCAAAAGCATATATCATAAATAGTGTGTCAAGTAGTGGTATCATAGTCGCCCATGGTACTACATCTCCCAGCCCGAAGCCAATGACTATATCTCCCGGATCGAAGCCAATAACTATATCTCCCGGCCCGAAGCCAATAACTATATCTCCCAGCCCGAAGCCAATATACAAGTATCTTCGTCCATAGGCAGAACAGTGACCACTAGATAAGCACAAAAATCATTGAACATAATATTTCCAAACATAAGTACATATATCTCAACGGAGCTCAGTAGCTCAAACATCATATCTTAAAACATCTTCATAGTATATAGTCATCCATCATATATACTACAAAGAACATGAAAATCGATAAAGTATGGTATTCCACAATATTCTCAGTAAAGCATGATAATCATAAGTGTAAATCTAATTTACTCATAAAATGTTTCATCAAACGTAACCATTAAATCATGCTTTTCATATGCATTTCTACTATTAAAATATGCATTTTAGAATGGGTCCACTCACATATACTCTATCATCGAAGAGCCGTACAAAATAGAAGGGACGGAAACGCCGCTAGTAATTGCACCTAAGCACATAAAGGTCCAATTAATAAAACTATACTCAAACAATTGAATTTCAGGAAACAGACGTCATAAACGGATCCAGGACGTCGAAATTAGCCTGGGAAGGGTCCCGACCTAAACCCGAAAAAGTCAACTTTGATCGGTCAACGGTCAAAGTCAATAGTCAGCGTTGACCAGAAGTAACGGTCAACCGGGTCGGGTCAACAGGTTTGGGCCGTAAGGTTGGGCCGAGAGTCTGGGCCGAGTTCTTTGGCCCAAAGGCCTGGGTTTGGGTCATAAGGTTTTTTGGGCTGGGCTAAGTAACCGAGCTTGGGCCCAAGTTCAATTGGGTCAACAAGGTTGGGTTGAATTTGGTTAGGATTTATGGGTTTGGGTTAGGTTTAAAGGGCCAATGTTTTGGGTCGGGGGTTAAAGGGTTTATAAGTTTGGGTTTGGTAACGGGTCATAGTAGTTGGGTTAGATTGGGTTTAATGTGACACAGGTTTGGGCCTAGGGTAAATGGGGTTGGGCTGGCTCATTAGACCGCTTCTATGGCCCAATCCTTTAGGCTGGTTTTAGGGTCACCTGACCCAAAGGAAGAAGAAGGCCGAATTTATGCCAAATTTTTCCGAGCTCCGATTGAATTAAAAACTCAACCAAAACATGCAATCTAATACACCAAATTGAAGCCCAAAAAAATAGGGAATCGAAATATACCTATCTTGTGGCCTGAAATGGCCAGAATTGGTCGAAAAAAGAGCTCAAAACCGTTAAACCTTGCTGGACAAACTGAATTCTTTACTCCCACATATTCTGTGCAATCTCATCGTTCCCATTACATAACCTAGGTCAGCAATAAACCACAAAGATGAAAAAGAAAAGATTCTAGGTATCCTGAGGCTTACTTAAGTTGGAGAGGCGAGACATCTCGCCAGAGTTCTTCCTTCGCATCGTGGCTTGATGGTTTGTGCGTCTTCGTCAAGTTTAAAGGATGCAAGAAAGACCGAAGGATGGTGGTGTGATGGTTGTTGCCCATGTGTATGTAGGTGTGGGTATGTGGGTGGTTCTCGAGGGAAAAGAGAGCTGAGGGAGAGAGAGTTGTGCGAGAGTGAGAGAGAGAGAGTGAACTAAGAGGGAGAATGAACTCGAGGAAGAGGAAAGAGGGGACGAGTTGCCACATGGCAGCCAAAGAAGAGAGAGGAACTGGGGAACCAAAACAGGGGATGGCCCCTTGGGCACACCATTTAACACCAAAAACAATATTTTAAACAAAAATCCCACAATCAAAATGAAATTACCAAAAATACCCTTCGTTCCGTAAAAATCTAGGACGGGTTGTCACAATCTACCCCTGTTAAATAAAATTTCATCTCGAAATTTGAAATAACTTACTACACTAAAATACTCAAAAATAGGAAGAAGAAAAATATATATGTATAGAAGAAATCAAGTCAGAGCGGTTGCACGAAAAGGAAAATGCCACCCCGTCGCTCGGGTTGCAATGATTCAATCTTTCGTGCCTCCAAGCTCACACTTTCTTCCCCTGTCAGTGTAAAAGTAGAAAATATACTTTATAAAGATATAAAGTCAAAAATGTAAAATGACATAAGCTCAAAATAAGTACGTATAGTATGATGGCGTCAAAATAGCTATGTACTAACATAGAGGTTAAAAAATTTGTACTAAACTCAACAGTGAAAGTGGAAAAGACTCAACCAAACAGTTGTAACCTCGAAATACATTAAAACTATAATAAGGTAATTTAAAATACTTGTATTGAAAATCAAAATCGAAAATGAAAGTGGGTCTCGCCCGCACATACGTAACGTCACGTACTACGAGAAAGAGTGTCTCTGGGTCGAGTCCTAACAATAACAAATCCTTAACAACTGCCATAGACGGGTCTACCTACCCACTTGATTAATGAACCCAACAAATAAGCCATCGATATCACAATCTGTAGCCCGCAATATCAATAACACATTATTGTCTCGATAAACAAGTAGTAATTTCCCAACAGTGCGCAATTACCATTTTTACCCCATAACGTGAGAGTGTGCATAGATCGTTCAATTCTCACCTTGACTGCGTTGTCGTACCTTTCCAAAGCACACCAATCAGATTTCCTAGAAGTGTTTCGACATCCACGTACTCACGAATACTAAGGGCCTGGAGTGAAGCAGTGGAAATATGCAGTGAGAAGAACACATATCGTTGGAAAAGAACTACTAGAGTACGATATAATGTTTATGAATTCTAGCAAGGTAATGAGATGTGACTATTCCTTTCTGCGTGAAGATAGTAGGTGGTGATGCAATCCGCTGACCACCTGCACTACAACCTTCATCAATCTCTCAAACCTCACACCCACGTGGAACTCTTCCTGGTAAGTCTAGTAAGCTTGTGAAAAGATTACGCTCTTAACATTCATGTCCGAAACGATATGAACTGGGCTCACACTTCAGTTGAGTCGATCCCTCGTGAAATCCTTACGGATTGAGTGAGAAACCATGTCGAGAAGGTTATAAGAACACTCAAGAATTTAAGGGTCAAAACAAGTCCATCAAAGCTAGGAAACAAGATAACTGGACTGAATGCGTAGCTTTGATGTATGAATATGTGTAAGTACCTAACTTGATTCAGTGGTGGTAAGTCGAGATAATTGAGTGCGGACTCGACTCGGTGGTAGTATAAAGAAATCTGATAGACAGGAACATAACCTTTTTCCCCATTCGAACTTTCACAACAACTTGTTACAATGATAAACTCAGGGAACGATAATCTCAGGGATATTCAATCACCGGTGGTAATGTTTCGTTCGATATGATGTTAAAAAGTGGTTGAATGACTAATGGTTCCAACTAAAACTTTCGAATCTGAGAGGTTTTCCTGAACTGTTTGTTTGTTTTAGAAATAATACGAAGTGGAATGATACGAAGTGTCGTAGGGTAAGCACGAACACAAAGTTGACTAGAATGCTTCCTATGACCAAAAGGTGAATCCAGGATTACGGTCTCAACCGATGGTAATTGAGATGTCAGTATAACAAAGTCAATGATGAATAATTTTGCCAAGTGGTCAAAAGTATAGTCTTCACTGACTGGTAGATAATACGATGAGTGAGTTGATCAACAAATACTGAAACATCATCATAGTCCCATAAGTACAAGGTGGTTTAGCGAGACATCTAGCTGGAGTTCTTCCTTCGCATCGTGGCTTGATGGTCTGTGCATCTTCATCGAGTTTAAATGATGCACGAAGGGCCGAATGATGGTGGTGTGATGGTTGTTGCCCGTGTGTATGTAAGTGTGGGTATATCCGTTGGTTCTCGGGGGAAAAGAAAGCTGAGGGAGAGAGAGTTGTGCGAGAGAGAGGGAGTGAATTGAGAGGGAGAGTGAGCTCGGGGAAGAGGAGAGCAAGGATGAGCTGCCATGTGGCAGCCAAGGAAGAGAGGGGAACCGGGGGACCAAAACAGGGGTGGGCCCCTTGGGCACACCATTAACACCAAAAACAATATTTTAAACAAAACTTCCACAATCAAAATGAGATTACCAAAAACACCATTCTGTTCCGTAAAAATCTGGGTCGGGTTGTCACACCATGAATTGCATCAAATTGAATTGAAAGCCTTCACTCGTCCGCAGCTGAGTTACGACACCAACACCGACTTCCATTGAAAAACCATAACCTAAAGTTATGATTTTTGGAACAAATTCATCGTCTCCGACGATGTTCATTGAAATTCCTGTTGAATTTCATTAAGTTTTCAAGGATTTCGACTTGAAATCCCCATGGTTTTCCACACCCAAACGTCGAGAAATCGAATTTTCTCCATTCAATATAGGGTTCCAGGTCGAACCCATGCTTCCCTCGACCAGTATTCACCTAGAACACAGCCACCAGCAGTGGCGGCGCTTCAATGACTTTACTCAGCAAATGCTGGGATGTTTTAGTTCTAACCCGAGCCTACTAAGGCTTGGCTGCACCCGATCCCAACACCAGCCATTTGGGCTTTGGTGTTCTGTTTGAAGCTCATTGGAAAGACATAGCAATCTGGGCTCCCAGATTGAACACCATACATTGAAACCCGGCCCAAGCACAACCCCAGCCCGAGAGCTATGGTGTCTCATATGCTACGACGCACTGGATCGTGTCCTTCCCCGGTTTCACTGTTCTCGCCGTACCGGATCATACCCTTTTATGGGCTCCTCTTTTGGATCCGGCTCGTTTCTTCTTTTCTCTCTCGCCTTTAGGCCTGCAGCCCACCTAATATCAACCCAGCCCAATCTGGGCCTAGACCTCACGGCAAGAGAATTGCTCAGCCCATCTGTGGGCTTTGGCCTATAGTTTTTGGCCCCGAGCTTCGATTGTTTAATATTTTTAGACAATTTAGGTTTTATATTTTTTCACCCACACTTTAATTTTGGCCACAAGACCAAATACTTAATTCAATTATAATTTTAGACCTGGAGTTCTATTTGCATATTTTTCTTGTTGCATATTTCAGTGTATATTTATGCGTTTGTCTGCAGGAACATATGAACCTGAAGTTTCTATAAACATGCCTTGTTTGAAAACTTGAAGTTTTTCATTAAAAACATCACCCATGAAAACCCGAAGTTTTTCATGCAAATTTTAACCAATACGTGTCTATTAGAACCAGAATGTTCTACTCATATGTGAATGGATTGATTTTTCTTTCTCCATTGCACTAATCTCATCGTGTACTTTATTTTGTGATATGAACATGTCGAATTTGAACAAACTCAACTTCACCACTTTGGAGGTATCTGGAAGGAACTACCTCAAATGGGTCCAAGATGTGAAGCTTCACCTCACTGCAAAGAATTTGCGTCCCGCCATTCAAGATAAGATGGACCACCTTATTGGCAAAGTTGGGAAAGCCACCGATATGATCTTTATCCGAAGAAATATTCATGACGCTCTGCAAATTGAATATCTTGCTGAAGAGGGTCCACAAGCACTATGGGTCAATTTGGTTGATCACTTTGATCACCAAAAGGACATATTCTTGCCTGAATGAATATAATTATGAAGTTTGTCGAATCTGATCACTTCTCAAGTTTTGTAACGAGACTTTGACCGAAAATGATCTCCTAGAGAAGACCTATTCGAACTTCTCTGCTACTAATATTGTCCTGCAGCAACAATAAAGAGCTCAGAAGTTCATCAAGTTCTTGGATTTGATCTTTGTTTTACTTCTCGCTGAAAAGCATAATCAGTTGTTGATGAAAAATCATCAAGCTCGACCTACTGGGGCGATTGTTATGCCTGAAACACACTATAGCATGAACCAACGCCCAAAATGCCAAAAGAGGCGTGGTAGGGGTAGCCAAAAGCCATCTCGCCAATGTTAACAGAGCCAAGGCCCATCTAAGGGATGACAAAAATCCACAAAGCGCCTAAACCTCGCTCCCAAGGCCCCAAACTTCAAGAATAAGGGCAAAGCAACTGAAACCATGGATGCGTATATGTGCTACCGATGTTGTTCAAAGGACCATTGGTCCCGTGTTTGCTGAGCTCCCCAGAAAGTTGTCGCTAAATATCATTATCGTCGTAAGAAGTTTGAATCAAAGTTTGTGCAAGTGGACGAACCAAATAGTACCAAAATGGAGGTTTCTGACTTTCAGGAGGATACCACACTTATGGAAGATTAGAATCGTAGACATAGACTTATTTTTTAGTTGAAATAAGACAATGAGGCTGAATTCCAGAGTAGTGGGCGAGCCTCCTCCTTGTTTTTTGGTTAATTTTGAGCAATTTTTCCCTTATGTTTAGATTATTTGTTGGTGATTTGTTTTTTGGATATTAAGTTTTAATTAATTTCCATCCTTGAATACTTCAAAAAAAAATTTGAACGGATATTTGTTTTTTAGAACTTTTATGCATGTGACCATTTCAAATTAATTTTTCATTCTAGGTATGACTAGTGTGGAAGTTAGTTGTCTGGAAAATAGTGCAACCACGCACACCGTTTTGCGTGAATGCATCTATTTCACTAACTTCATACCTAAGAATGCACCTATGACAACCCTCTCAGGCCCATCCAACTTGATCGAGGGATACGGTAATGCGCGTATAATGTTGTCCAATGGTACAATCTTGACCATTGATGAGGCTTTTTATTCTCCACATTCCGGAAGAACGTTGTTGAGCTTTAAGGACATTAGAGATAATAATTACCACGCTAAAACCCACCTAGAAAATGGAGTTGAATTTCTATGAATAACTTCCTATAAATATGGCCAGAAACGTATTCTAGAGAAGATGGAGCGTATCCCAAGTGATATGTATACTATGACCATACACCCCATAGAGAGCCACTTTGTGGCCGACCCTAGCTCTGGGACCACGCACAAAATTACACTTTGACATGATCGTTTAGGACATCTTAGACGAATAGCGATGCGCGGTATCCTCAAATCATCACACGGGGCATCCACTAATCCGAAGTTTAGGTTCAATTCAAGGAATTGCATGTTAAACATGTTCTATGGGAAAGCTTATTACTAAGCCTTCTTATGACAAGTTTCGTTCAAATCCTCCTATTTTTTCTACAAAGGATTCAGGGGGACATTTGTGGACCGATTCACCCTCCATGCGGACCATTTAGATATTTGATGGTTTTGGTTTACGCTTCCACACGTTGGTCACACGTGTGCTTGTTGTCCACAAGGAACGTTGCATTCTCTAAATTGTTGGTTCAAGTTATCAAGCTCAAGGCTCACGACACTGATTATCTGATCAAACCCATTCGATTGGATAATGCTAGAGAATTCACATCTAAAACGTTTGATGATTATTGCATGTCGATTGGGGTTGAAGATAAACATCATGTACCATATGTTCACACCCAGAACGGCCTAACAGAGGCATTCATTAAGCTTTTGCAAATGATTGCTACCGTTGGTCATACATACCAAGCTCCCGATCGCTGCTTAGGGCCATGCAATATTGCATTTAGCCATGTTGGTATGTCTACCTGTTGCGATCCAACTATATAGCACCATTCAGTTGGTTACCGGATACGAACCTGACATATCGCATCTGTGAGTTTTTTGTTGTGTGGTCTATGTGTCGATTTCGCCGCCTTTACGTATAAAAATGGGGCCTCGGCGAAGAATGAGAATCTATGTCGGATATGATTCTTCTTCGATCATTCATTACTTAGAACCTTTGACAAGCGATCTGTTTACCGTTTTTTTTGCTGATTGTCACTTTTATAAGACAGTCTTCTCATCGTTAGGGGGAGATAAGAACGTCAACGTTCCTGAAGAACGACGTGAATTATTATGGACGACTCTCACTTTGTCTCATTTAGATCCCCGCACCGCTCAATGTGAAACTGAAATGCAGCGCATATTAGATCTTCAGAGCATGCCAGATGCTTTCACCGATCTAGCGTGAATGACAATATCACATATTTCAGCTGCGAATGCGCCTGCAAAGATGGATGTACCAAATGTACGACGGATTTCCTTCCTGAAGGCCCGGGACACCAACTTTGGTGGTCAACGTACATTAGCGGCTAGCCAATCATCTGCCCTTACACAAAAGCGTGGCAGACCTCTTGGTTCAAATGACTCACACCCCCAGAAGAAGAAACCCATGGCACATGCCCCTGAAGAGCCTACCGTGAATCCGACTGTCACTTACTCATTCTATCCAACTCATGAGGACATTCTAGATTACAGAAGCATCCTTGAAGCGACGAATCCTCCTCCCGAGAATCGTGAGATTTCGGTCTATTATGCTAGCTTAGATGATGTGTGAAGTAGAAATGAGATGATCGTCGACGATTCATTAGCATATGCAGTAGCTACTGAAATCATGTTGAGCGATGACATTGAACCTCATTCCGTTGATGAATGTCGACGTATAACTGATTAGTTAAACTAAAAACAAGCAATCCAAGTTGAACTCGATTCACTTGCGAAACGTAATGTGTTTGGACCTGTAGCTTCTACTCTTCCACATGTGAAGCCCGTTGGCTACAAGTGGGTTTTTGTTCGGCAACGTAATGAGAAGAACAAAATTGTGTGTTACAAAGCTCGTCTTATTGAGCAAGGCTTCTCACAACACCCCGGGATTGACTATGATGAAACTTATTCACCCGTTATGGATGTGATTATTTTTTGCTACCTTATCAGTTTGGTAGTTTCCGAAAAACTGAGAATGCAGCTGATGGACGTAGTAAATGCGTATCTTTATGGGGATCTTGATAGGGAAATTTATATGAAAGTTCCCGAAGGACTTACATTGATTAGATCAAATATTTCCAAACCCTGGAACACGCTCTCAATTCGGCTGAGGCGTTCACTCTATGGTTTGAAGCAATCTGGAAAAATGTGATATAACCGTCTGAGTAAGTATTTAACTAGTCAAGGATATGTGAATAACGAACTATGCCTTTGTATGTTCATTAAGAAGCCACATTCTGGTTTTGAGATAGTTGCAGTATATGTCGATGACATGAACCTTATCAGAACTCCTGAAGAGCTCGCGAAAACTACGGCGAACCTGAAGTCGGAATTTGAGATGAAAGATCTAGGAAAGACTCGATATTATCTCGATCTCGAGATAGAGCACCGTACAGATGGAATCTTAGTACATCAAACGAACTACACCCAGAAGTTGTTGCACCGCTTTAATGAGGATAAAGCGAAGCCTTCGAGTACTCCTACGGTCGTTCGATCGCTATATGCAAAACGAGATCCCTTCCGTCTTATGGAGGATGATGAAGAGATTTACGGATCCTTAAGTGATGCCGCACCCCCTGCTTCTCGAGTCGATTCTCGCCTTGTTGATTATGCCGACACAAGATACTTATCTGATCCGCACAAGGCGCGTTCTCAAACGGGTTATGTCTTTACCGTTGGAGGTACTGCAATCTCTTGGAGGTCAACTAAACAGACCTTAGCTGCCACTTCGTCTAACCATGTTGAAATTCTCACCTTATATGAAGCAACTCGGGACTGCTTTTGGTTTAGAGCAGTTACGGGCCATATTCGAAGCTTCTGCCATCTTTACTCCATCGTAGATGTCTCGACAATGGTCTTTGAAGACAACGCAACATGCATCGAACAACTCAAGAAGGGTTACATTAAAGGAGACAACACCAAGCACATTGCGCCGAAATTTTTCTTCTCACATCAACAACAAAAGTATCAGAAGATTGAAGTTACGCAAATCCGTTCACAAGACAATTTGGTCGACTTCTTCACCAAATCACTACCGAATGCGACGTTTCAGAAGCTTGTTCATGGAATTGGTATGCATAAACTTTCTGAGTTGTAACATTGCTATTTCTCTTTGGAATTGTGTCAAACTCAGGGGGAGTATCCTGAAGAATACTTACTTGATCTTAATGCACTCTTTTTCCCTACGATTAAGAGCATTTTTCCCACTAGGTTTTAATGAGGCACCCACCTTGGGTTGGTCATATCCCTGATGACTTCCCGTAGACGTTTCTTTTGACTTTGCATTTCTCACACATTTTTCCTTAGACTCTGGATTTTGTGCCTACTTGGGTTTTTGCCATAGCCTTAGGGTATTTTTTAGTGAGACTTCCTTATGCAAGTTCCTACCTTATTGAGAATAAGCATTGTTCCCAAAATCAGTGTCAACGAGTAGACTTCCTCAACTTCTGCATGATGCTGAAATCTACCTTGAGTATTTACACACTCAAGGGGGAGTGTTGTGAACATTCTTAGTTTAAGTGTGATTGTGTAAATCCTAGATTAGATTTTATTCTAGTTATTCTTTCCTATATGGACTTGTATTCCTTGGAGATGAAGGATTTCTTCTCCCTTTTACTACTATAAATAAATGCAGTATGTAGGGGGATAACATATCTTTCAACATACATATTCCCCTACGATTCTACAAACACATCTTCTCTTATCTTCCCTTGTCGCCGACCCTCTCCCTTTAGTCAAATAAAATAGGCTACAAGAACTAGTACCTTTTTTATTTATTTTATTTTATTTAAGTGATACTTCAAAATTTAATTTAATTTAAACTATGAGAAAGGAGCATAACACGTAGCAGAGAAGGGAGCATATCCGATTCGATCAGTCCATTGGTAAAATAGAAGACCAACTATTGAATTTTTTTGTGGAAATTAAACTAGGTCTTGTTATTGTGCAAAAATACTGTATAAAAATAGGGAAATGTTATTGGCTCTCATTCTACACTCCTCACAAAGTGTATTTTTCTTTCTAAATATAGAAAGTTTGGAGTGTAGAATGAAAATTTTGGAGTGCCAATAACAATTCCCTAAAAATAATAATACTTATTTAATTTAATAAATATGACTAAATATAAATAGCTTATAACATTTTCCTTATTGAGCACGGCGAAAACTTTTATCAAAACTCAACAATAGTCATTTTTCATTAAATTTGTGAACTCTACATAGCTTTTAATCGGTTTTGTAAACATGTACAAAATTATCATAAATCCTTTTTCACTCTTTTTTCCACCTCTTCAAGTTTTTTTTTCAAATTAATGTTGAACATTTCAGAGATGTTGTGGCCGATAGAAGTATGTTCTACCTATGTTACAAAAAATGTTTTTCTTTGATATGCCTAGAGTCTATATACCTACCATCCTTGCATATAGGTTCCAACCATAGGAAGGTGAAAGATCATCATCCATCTTTGACATTCCCTGGTAACTTCTACCACTATTAGGCAGTCACGTCAGAGGTGATCAACTTGTTGAGAATGACTCGTCAACAAAGAGTAGGGTGGCCATAGACTTTTATGGAGCTCTATCTAATTCAAATTACATAGTTATATTTATTTATTTTTCAATGATGGAAGGGCTCTTTCACTGTTACACATTACTTCAGATAACCCAATAAAATTTGGTATAACCAAAAAGCTCATTCAACAAACGAAAAAGAGAATTCTAATCCTTACCCCGCAAAGATAGAACGCAGCACCCCCCACCACTGCCACCACTATCACCTTGCCAGCCGTCACAAGGGTACTGTCTTAAGAAAATCAACTCCGTGTTGGATTAGACGAAGGCATTGCAACACAAAAATTTTAACCCCACAACAGGAAAACAGTCCCGACCAAATTTCGCCACTAAAACCGCGGCTGGAAAAGAACCACCCCCATTCAATCCACATTCACATACCCCTGGTAAAGAACCAAAAACACAAACTTTTAGAAGACGATAGGGCTAAAGGCGCATTTAAAACACCCTCGCTTGGGCTAAGCTGCAAGACGCTTGGTCCCGATATTTCGGCTTGTCGGTCAGGCGAGGGGTAATGAGGGAAGGATTGAGATATGGCGGCTAAATCAGGTTTGCCGCTCATAACTTTGAGCAAAGGTTGTGGGAGGAGTATTGTGTGTGAGAAGGGGGAGCTTATGAAGGAGGGAAGGTGATGGATGTTGGGGGTTGAAGAAGCGCAATTACAGGGATAGATGTTAAATTTGCCGAAGACAAAATACGGTGATTAACACCGGAAAATTGGTAAAGCACACCGGCAAAACAAGCCATTTACCAAAGGCATGGCCGAAGATTCTAAAGGGGAAAGAGAAAAAGGATAATTGCACAAAATAAATGGTTGCCAACCGACCCCAACCTAAGGAAGGAGTTGGAGGCGAGCTGGCCTTTTTGTTCTTCCCGAGAGAAAAAGAAAGCGAGCAGCCCTGCTATCTAAAGGATACTCTTTTAAGTAACACAAATTACATGGTTAATTAATTTGAAGAATATAAGTACAAATATGCAATAATTTTGTATAAATAAAAAATAATTTTATATTAATGTTCTTTTTGATAAATGGTTTTTCCAATCAAACATTATTCATACTAGAATGACATCTTAATATGGGATTAATCCTGATTGAATATTCTGAATCTGGAAAAGACAGCACTATTCTATATACGCACGTATATGTAAATCTCAAACATTTGATAAAATCCAACGTAGGACTTGATTATTCTATTGACTAAATCTCTCAACCTGTTTCCTTTAATTTCCAAACCAAACTATAGGGACATTTGCTCTGAGACCTGAAGGAACTAAAACTGAACCATGGATTGAACGCTTAGCTAGCTTCTATGCAATTCTAGAATGATTATCATCGTTCCATTTTAATATTTCATTTTGCAGAATTTCAGGGTGGCCTTTATCTGCTTCAAGGTTTTGGAAGGTTCTAGGGGAAGTTATACATATTGTCAAATTGTCGAGCAATAATTTGGTCCTGGAAGGCTCTTGAACTGCATCGTTCCATTTCATGATGCACTTCAGACGTGATTATTCAGCTCGCTGCAGAATAAGAGAAAAACACCACATGATTTTGATTATGGTGATATTTTTTTTGTTTTCCACATATTTGAAGGCAGATGAGATATATATTTCATTTTCTAAATTTTTTTACGTATATAAATAGAGATTTAGGCGGTATTAATTAGCTCCTCACAGTATTGTTTGATTCAGCGAACTTACATAATTAGCAAAACAAATTATCAAACACACACAAAAGTTTCATTGCACATTGTGTTCTAATGAAGAATGCGTAGATGCAGATAGAAAGGAGCAACAACACAGCAATTCCTTATATATTTGAAATCCTGCACAATCACATAACTCTCACAAACAAAATAAAGGAAACAAGCATTAAACAATTTCATAGGTTTTCTTGGAGACTCCCTGTATATACATCAAGGGTTAGGTCCTTTTATTCTTTTTTTTCTTTTAATTTTCGGTTATATTTTTTCATTTCTTTTTTCTCGTTTTGATACTGTTGATAAAATTAAGCTGGGATTTTAATTAAATTTCCAAAGGTTATGGTCTCCTTGTTCTTGATCAGCACCTATAGCATCATCGCCAGCTATGTCCAAGCGAGGAGGGCTAAGAAGCATTCCCTCAGCCATGTTCACTAGAACGTTAGGCATATTGAAGATCAGATCCTCATCAACAAATTCCTGATTCAACATTAATCTATCAGCCTCATCAACTGTCTTATGGGCCTGATGAGCATCTTGCTGATCACCCTGCACCTCACTCCTTGAATAAGAACCGTGATCAATTGCAACTCCCATGGCAGCAGCAGCGGAGGATGCTGCCGCCTGGATGTCACGTGGTGAAGTGGAGGCTGGCACGGGCAATGAAGAAGCGGAGTTGGGGAAGTTGAGCTCAGCATCTTGACCCTTGAGAGCGATAGCAGCCACGTCATAAGCAACCGCAGCCATTTCGGGTGTGGTAAATGTGCCTAGCCAAATCCTATTAGGTTTTTTGGGCTCTCGGATTTCTGAGACCCATTTTCCACTGCTCCTGCGCCGTATACCGCGGTACGTTGGGTGACGCCCAGTGGAAGTAGTAGTACTTCCAGTACTGCTTGATGTTGTAGTAGTACTTCCCGTACTGATTGATGTTGTAGTTGTATTTGTGGTGTACATGGTGGAGATGTGGCGGTTGGAAGTTCATGGAGGAAGCCATTTATGGAGGGAAGGTATTTGGGTGATGAACCAATTGTGAGCTAGGTGAAGAGTTTGAGAGGTAGAAAGTGCAAACCAGGTGTTGCTGAACTGCGCCGTGAAGAGAGTTGGGGTGTAAGGCTGTAAGCCAGCTTAGTTTGTGTTGGATGGACTGGTTCTGGGTTGGATTTGCGTATTGTATGTAAACCGCGCATCAAACGTCAATAGAACAGTGGTTTTATATATATCTCTTTTCTATCTTCTATATCACCCCACTCTCCTATCGTACTAAATGCTATCATCTAACAAAGATTTGATTATAATAATGAGGGGATTCATCTTTTCAAGGTGATAATCCCATCAAAGGACAGTATAAATATGATGATGATGTGGAGACGTGGGGATGGTTAGTGTACTAGAGAGTGGAGCTTCCCACCCTTTCTGTTATGTATATCGCAACTTGCCTACTATATCAAACCGGGTTTTTGAACATTAGTTCTTGAAAAAATATCAAAACTTAAAAATTTCTAATGTTAGCTTATATATTGATTTTAATGTACTAGAATATATTAAATTGACTTGTTTGGACTGAAATGTCTGTACTTAAATATTTTGTATCGAAATATATTATAATAATGAATTAGTAATGTAGACTTAGAAAAAGAAAAATTATGAAATTACTAAAAAAAATTATATAAAAATGACATGAATATGAATGTTGACATTTAAATAGAATCAAGGGACTAAACTCAATTTTGAATCTTGTACCAGACATTAATATGAACTTTACCTTATTTAAGGATTAAAATCTTGTTTTCTATAACTCAAAGTATAAAATAAAAACATAGTCGTTACATTATAGAAAGTAAGCACTCAACTTAAAACCAATTCAAAATAAACTCCAATAATGTTGTAGAAATATAGTGGAAAACATTTCACACACACAAGAGAGAGAACGATAGAGAAGAAAGAGCTCAACTTTCATTTCCTGAGAAATTGTTTTTTAATAATCCATAAGCTCAAGATTATGAGGTCAGTTTGAAAGTACTTTTAAAATAATTAAAAACAATTTTAATTATCAAAAGTCCTTTTAATTATGTTTGACATAAAAAGTGAAAAGTAGTGTTTTGGAGTTCAGAAAAGCACTTGAAGTGCATTATGAAATTAATTCGGCTTCAACCCAACCTATATTGGTTCTAAGATTGTTATTGAATTGGTACTTCAGATAGGAGTTTTGAATTCTATATGTAATCCTATTAGCAGTTTAGTTGTGTGCTTAATCCAAATATCTAGAAGCTATATGGTTTTCCCTAGACTATATATATGAACATGAACTCAAGCTCTTGGGTAATTATAGGATAACTTAGCAATTCTATATATGATGGATTGGTTTGCCAAGAGGATCGCTGCACACGCTAGATACAATCATATTGATCTCCATTGTATGAGAGATTGTATTAGGCCTAGTGAGTGTGTAGAAGACTGCTTGGTGGTTTCTTGGACGTGAAGGTGTTGCTGCTACTTGGTTGAGATAGTTGCAATGAACCCTGCTACTACAGGTCAGATGTGTTTGTTATAACGTGTGAATGTTGATGTGCCTTGTTAGTCTTGCACTTCTTTCAGAAAGTACATGTTGTGTGCTTTCTCTCAGTAAACACGTGCTTCTTTCAGGAACACATGTTATATATATGCTTCTTTCATGAAGTAGTTGCTATGTGCTTATTTAAGAAGCACTTCAAGCGCTTTTTCCATCAACCACTTACATTTTAATTAATAATTTCGAGATACTTTTACTGAAAATATTTCTGAGTTAGTTAACTATTGAGCTAATCCATAACAAGACTAACTCGATCTTTCTTCATTTCTAAATCATGTGCTTTGTGAACTATAACCGATTGTATGCTAACATAGTGGGGAGTCCCATAATCATTTATACTATGCTGGGTTTCGATTTCCCAATTTAGGATTGTCTCTATACATACATGGTCATATTACGTACAAGCATCGATCTCTTTTTGCGAAAATGATTGGGTATGACTAATAGGTTAAATTTATTCGATTACATTGGTTTAGGGTTGGTTTGCGATTGTGATACTTTTAAACAAAATAGCTTATTAAAAAATTTGTAACATCAAATGTGTTTGGCAAAACAAAAAAAAAATGTTTTTTTTTTTAAAACTGATGTCAATGACAATAAAAAAAAACATAGAAAAGCAGAAGCAGGTTTACTGTGCTTCTAAAAAAGTTTTTTTTTCAAAGCATAATAAATAGTGCTCATTTAATGAAATTTTCAAATGGCAAGTATACTCTCACATATTTTACAAAATTACAATCATTGCCCCTACAATATTCTATTTGACAATTATTATATCACATTAAATATCATATCATTTTTAGTCATTTAATATATTCATAGCAATTTATACAAAAGATTATCAAACACTCAAACACTATTTTATTTTTTTGTTAAAAACACCTCTACAAAAAAAAATTATCAAACACTCAACAACTTTATTTTACATATGTTTATTCTTACAGCACAGCAGAAGCAGTTTTTTTTTTTTTTTTTTTTTTTTTTAAGAAAAACAAAGCAATACCAAACTAGCCCCTAATTGAAGAGAAAAGATCAAAGTAAAGCTAACGACATTACAAACAAAAGTTCATTATCGACCAACAATTTTTGAGAAACCCAAATACCCTCGAAAAAAGTTCCCGATCGCAAAACATTGGTCTTCAGTAAAAAGTCATGGAAACGAATTTTGCTTTAGATACACATTTTGCCCTCAAAACAAGTTTCAAATGCTGTCGGAATTTTTTTTCTGAGGGAAAATAATGCACCGTTTGTTTTAGCGACAAACAAAATTGTCGCATGAAACATAATGGTAATTTTCGAGGGTGTACGCAAACCACCAAATTGATGAGAAAAGGTCTTTTGACCATATGCATTTCAAACACTTCGTAGTTCTCATTCTTTTCGTGGCACAATGGGCGGTTGAAACATCTACGATGGGAGGAGAGAATGCACAATGATCTATATGTAGTTCATGTTGGCTAATGTTCGAGAGTAGTGCTACACTTATCACATTTTTTACATCACATTTGTATTACCTCTCTAATAGAGGTAGAGTTTACCAACACATGTATACATTTGGATCTCATCTTTATTAGAGAGGTAGAAAAATATGGTATGGAAAATATGGTAAAAAGTAGTTTCTTTTTATAGTTTAATCAAGTTGTTTCGGGGTTTAAGGGTTTCATATTTTAAGTTTAAGATCTAAGATAGGATTTATGTTGGATATGTAGTGTTGGTACCATATTATATTGGGTCTCGTTACTTGGGCTTCCAGACATTGAGCCCATGATTTATGTAAAAGGGGAGGAGCCCTTAGTCTATAAAAAAGTCTCCTCACCCTCACAATCCTCCGGCCTCACATCCCCAAACAGAGGCTCTCATATTCAGAGCAATCCTCCTACAAACACAGAAACTCTCTCTCAACTCTATTCCTCTGTGAACCCAACAGAGGGCAATACCCTCACAAACACAACAACACTTTGTAATCCATACATACAGTTATAGAGAAATACAATCAACATCAGTGTGGACGTAGCCCAAACATTGGGGTGAACCACGATACATCTTTGTGTTCTTTGTGTTCTTGGGCATTTGCATGATTCACAGCCGGATTTACGTTGTTCCAAGACCTTCCGGTTTTGTGCATCAACATGTAGATTAATGGAACTCTAAAACTGGGTAGTGCTAGATCGAATTCACATACCAAACCATAAACTCCAATGTAATGGTTACTTTCTCTTATACATTTTGATTAAAAGTGATATTACTATTTTGAGTAACACTAAGATAAGCAAGAGAGTTTTTTTATTCTGACACACAAATCTGATGACCTAGTACTAAAATTACAAGATTTTTATAAACACAGTGCCACACCCACTCAATTAGCTCTCACTAGCATTACTCCACTATTAATCTCTAATTTTAGCACTAAGAAGCTCCTTAAGTGCATGCATTTGCTGCAATACAATCATTAGTTTTCTTGACCAAGCAAGGTGCCTTTTTCACCAACTTGCAGCTGCTGGCAAACAACTTTTAACTTGTATCGTTTAACTCAATGTCCCAAAATGAAAAAGCAACAAAGCAAAAGAATAAAATTCTTGCTCTGAGGGGAGCAGACATTTCTTCCCCTTGCTAGTTCTGGGAAGAGGCAGAATTGAAAAGCCACCCTTCAAAACCTTACTGTTTAATATAATTTGCATGAAAGTACTACGTGAACTTACGTAGGAATTTGCGTTGTACACCTATCTTGTGCCATCAGTTGGATGTACATATATATCGATATCTTTACTCAATTGAACGAGAAATTTTTGCATACAACAGGTGTTGTAATATTGCGCTTAAATTAACTAATTATGTTATCCATAAAGATAAGAACCTGGTCTAAACTGACTATATTCCATGTTTTAATTCTCTTCATTCATCTTGGTGTACCTATATAGAATGGTAATTATATCGCTTGTAATGGTAGGAAAAAAAAATTGTTTACAAATGGCGTACGCAAATAATTCTTTACAGAATACCGAAGAGGGAGTGGGTAGTCCGCTAAAAGGTTATATTAAAGACAGTTGAGAACCAAATATTAAAGTGAGCTGAAAGAATACGTACATATATAATATTGTTTGCCTATATGTCCGTACAAACCCGAGTCCTGGTAATATCATTACCAAGTTGACCTAGGTAAGACATGTATCCTTCATAGTTGGTCCTATATATAGTGCCTCAAAATCAATAGAAACGTAGTGAACCAAGTTGTGTTTGACCCTAATTTCTTAATCAAAAATCTGAACGCGCTGAGTCTGTGGTTGGAGAGGAATTTGTGGGTTCTGCCCCCCACGAACCAAAGTGATCTAGAGACCATGAACACTCTGAAAGAGACAGCGCCGCAGACAAAGAATTAGGGCTTCTTGAAGGAGATAATATTAATATAATAACTTTCATTCTTAGCAAATCGATCCGTTCCAATTAGCAAAAATTGGACGGTAAGATCATCGTAGGTACCAGCTATTTATCGTATAAAATTCTCGTATTCTACAACAAAAAATGAGGAAAAACAATGAAATACACAAGAAGTCCTGTGTAGTAAATAGGTCCTGTGATGATGTTATACTTATCCTTGCTTACAACAGTAAAGCGAGTTCTTACTAAGAAGCTGTTACGTACTATACGCATACATTATCAACATCTAATATGAACATAAATTATATGAAAAAAGGTTGGGCAACTTGATTTGATATGTCGTGTCTTGGCCGTGTAACTATTCTTTGGTATATTAATGCCTCCCTCGAATGCTTTGAGTTTAAGTAATAGAGTACGTGTTGAAAATAACACTTTTTCAGTCGACATGCAGCATACAATTAGGATAGTTTCGAATCAACAGACTCTTTTATGTCAATATCTGGTGAAAATTAAAACGTATACTTACGTCCATCTTACATGCATATAAATAAATAAATACTTCTGGCAAATGTTATACGTACGTACTTAAATAAATTAGAACAATGTTATAGTTAAATTTAAAAACAGAAATTCATTATATAGATTTTATCCTGGGTATGAAATTTATTTAGTGATTACTAATTAATTGCCACTACTTTAGAAACTCATGTGTCCACATATTTTCTACAAAAGGAAATCATTTTCTGATTTTGGCTTGTGTTGGCAGTTGTTCACTTTGTAATTAATTGTAAATTTGTTGTTAGAGAGATTTTTTTATTGGGTTTATTTCCTATTAGAAATAAGTTGGGTTTTATTATCTTCTTTTTTTTCTCTCCAAGACTTCGTACACTATATACTGGTCTCCAAAGGTATAAGAGTATATATTAGAAAATGGATAATATTTGCATTCCTCTTTGAGAATAACATTTCTTCAACGTATAAAATTTATAATTGAAACTATTTAATTTCTTAAATTTTATTTGAAAATCATTCCTATAAAAAAAAACTTTCAAATTAGAGATATTTTAGTCATACTAATGTATCAAATAAAGTAATGGTTCATCATGAATATATTACTTAGTACCCACACTTCGATTTGTTGCATATTCCTAGATGATTAAATGGTCTTTGATTTGAGGATATTTTTTGTAGAAATAATGTTCAAATGAAAATTAATAAATGAAACAGTACCGATTATAAAATTTATATAGTAAAGATATTTTATTTATAAGAAATAAGATACGTGGATTCTCCCAAAAGAGATGCAAGTATTATTTCCACGAACACTTAATTTTGACATGGTATCATAGAAGGATCCGACCTGACACAACTTTGACCGTTCGAAATGTGGACAATGACCCCGATCCAATCCATTCCAATTCTTAAAATTGAATACGCCCAAATTTATTGAATACGTAGAGATAAAATATAAAATAAATTGCGAAGAAGAAGGTAGCCGATGTGGAGTTAGTTCCACGTGTGGTCCACTAAAGAGTGTTCTCACGTAAAGAAGCATGGTGAAGGATGTAAGTCCCACATTGAAAATTTGACAGAAATAAAACTGAGGTATTTTGTGATTGAGCCTCACAACTGCTAGAATAAGTGTGAAGAAGAAAGGTTGCTAATGTGGAATTAGTTCCGCATGTGGCCCTAGTGTTTTTACGTAAGGAGGCATGTTGAATGATGTAAATCCCACATCGAAAACTTGACAGAAATATAATTGGAGTATTTTGTCATGAAACTTCACACCTGCTAGTTACTAGTAAGCGGTTAATTAGTTAAAAATAATATCAGTAATTGATCCATTAGTAACCACCCAGCGCCTTTGTCTAAAATCTTAACTAGGATTTTTTTGTAAGGTTTTTATTTTGGTGGAGTAGCCATTTGAAATCTATTGAAGCAATTTATGCAGAAAATTAATTGCTTCTTGTCACAGATTAAGCCATTTAGTATAGAAACTGGCCATAAGCCAGATAACAATGATGGGTCGGGCTTGAGTATAGTACCCCAGGGTGATTTTTGGGACCTACCTGAAATTCAGAACACAGCAAGGCCCATAGGAGAAGGGCACTAATTGTACATGGGATGTAAGATTAGTAAGTAACGGCGCCATGCATAGGTATGCATTTGTTCCTCTCTCAACGTACTATCTCGTGTGTCATCTTTCACTTAAAAATAAATAAATTAAATAATCTCGTGTGTCATCTTAACACATAGGCCGAAAGAATTCGTGTGTTATCTCGCTGTTAGAAAGATGGTATATCAAGTAGTCACTTAAAATAGTACAAAGAGTAGTGTTCAAATAAAAAAAGGTTATCCAACCAACCCTATTTAATATTGAGATTTGTTAGTAAATGAACATAGTTGAAACTAAATTCTAAACTTGTGAAACACATTGGCAAACCCACCAAAGCCCTCCATACAAGGGATGGGCACTTAGAATCGAAAATCAAAATACAATTAAATTAGACTACACCGAACGGTTCAGGTTAAAACGGTTTCGGTTTGAACCAAACCCCAATGTTGAAAAACTGTTTGGTTTTGATTTTGAACACTTGAAACTGCATCGAAATTGAACCGCCCCACAAAAATTAAATAAATACTTAATTTAATAACAATATTAGGTGTTTGGTTCTAATTGGTTATTTGGTTGAGTCCATACATCAGTTTCACTTTCACAAGATCCAAGGTCTTCTCAAGTATCAACTTCTGAAGCCCATTCACAAGCTTAAAGGCCTCATCAACCTTTGAAGAGTAAGTATCCAAAAGGAAAGGGAAATGGAAGGGTTGAACAATGCAAAATAGTGAATTGAAAGCTAAAACACCAAAACTTTTTTATTGAATTGCACGAACAAATTTTTTTTTGGGGTTGTACTACTAATGCAATAAGGCATATTGTAGTTGAAGTTTGTTTGGACTTTAGTTTTAATATGGTAAATTTGACTTTTTCAATAGGGTTGTACTAAGGTAATGGCATAAGACATTTTGATGTTGAACTTTAACATAGTGATCATGATTTTTTTTCAATTGAGTTGCATTAATGGCATAAAGTATTTAGGTTGCAAATGGTACTGGTTGAAACCGAACCAAACCACAACCAAATGGTTTTGTAAAATTTTGGTTCACTCTTTAAAACCGTACCAAACTGAACCACAAAAAAAAAAAAAAATTGGTTTGACCTCAAACCTGCAACGAACCAAATCGGACTTATGACAAAATAATATATAATAATATATGGAAGATTCCACCTCTAATATTACCGAGATCTTTTGTGATAAAACCCAACACATAGTAATAGGTGGTTAAGTTGGAAAAATACTGATAATGCTGGTGGTGGACCATGCTAGGCCTATAAAGTTTATCATGGTATAAGAGCAAACTATTCTCTCGATACGTCTTGGCTCAAGTTATTAAGCTTGAATCTGCTTCCTTAAGTTGAGTTTTCGAAAAGTTGCCCTCCAACTTAAGGGAATTGGCTCAACGACTGGGCATTTGAAAAAGATTGGCATTGGATCAAGTGACCAAATACCGACCATGCTCTCGAACATATTGGTTTCTGATGCAGGAATTGGTTTCCCTTGTCTCTTGTATGGAGCCACTTCTGAGGAAGTGTGTTGAAGAATAGAATTCTACATCTGGCATATGACAAGATAATATGGGTAGTGCTATTCGCACATTTTTTTTACCTCTCACACACCTTTGTTAATTTTTATTCATTGATATTATTTAATTCATTCAATTCAATGATCAAAAATTGAAAAAGATATGTGTGAAATAAAATGAGTGTGCTAATAGTACAATAGAACAATATGCAATTAATATAAGAGAATTTTCGTAAACAAACATTTCAAAACCTGCTGTCTCTCAAACTCTCAAACTCTCAAAGGCACTAATTGTCCACATTTGATGGGACTTTGTGATTCCACTTTTGCCAATAAAAAAAGATACTCCTTTAATTAACACTTGCATCAAAACCTCCAACTTTCTTAATTTTCATGATTAAGCTTTTCTAGGGTGACAACTCACTCCCATAAACCGATAAGACAACTTTTAGCCACCATCAACCCAAAAGCTAAAAAGCCTAATTTGGTTGGCAAATATCCTGTTTATGTTTTCCGGCCATGTAATTAAACCCTACTTTGACTAATCTCCCTCTTGCTAAACCAATGACCTTCCTTATTTACAACTTTTTTATGCCACATTATCCTTTTTTTCTTGCTGTAATTATTCAACAATCCTTATCAAAATCGTTCGTGATCATGCATTGGGGTCCCATAGCTATAATCAAACTTGTCCCACTACATTTGAATTTGATGAATCAGATTTCTTCTAGTACGGTATCGACCACAGTGAGCTTCTGAGTTTTTAGCATGGGAGATATACTTTCATTGGATGAAGTAGCTTTATAGTCAGCTAAATAGAGTTGACATGGTTTTTCCGTACAATAGTTTGTCGAATCAGAAATCGACACCTTCGTGTATGTAGTTGGCATGTTATGCTTCAGATCATAGTTTTCTTTTATCTTTTTTTAAACAAATAGATAAAATATCCCAGTACATCATTTGTAATAATCATAGCATGAACTTAATCTACCAGTTTCTAGGGTAGACATTTTTTATTTACATAAGTGATATTCAACACTAAATTCATACTAGACTACGGAGAAAGAGATTTAAACTTGAATATTGAGAAGACATCACATTGTTCTAACCAATTTAGTTAAATCCAAATTTGCAAATTATATATGTAGCAATTGACAAGTAAAAGTACGTACTGGTTTGGTACTGATGTGCTTTTATAAAAGTGGGTATAAAAAAAATAAAAAAAAACTAAGCTCAAAAAGGTGTTTGGTAAACTCTTAAAAACAGTTTATTTTTACAGTTTTAGGTGAAAAAAGTTGAAAACGTGAAGCGGCAAAAATGAGCTTATTCTCACAACACAGCAGAATCAGTTTTTTTTTCAAAACACAGCAATACCAAACCAGCCCCAACATCCCGTTAATTTAAATTATACATACACAGCGAGATTTAAGTCTCAATGGAGACCATGTTATATGGTGTTGAGATAAAGCAAACTACTCTGAATTGTTTACAAAAGACTTGATAGCATTCCGACACTTCCCCTCCACACCAATCACGAGTTTTTCTCTATTCCTCTCGTGTATCATCGTAACGCCATGTAATGCTAGATTCATTATCTCCCTTAGAGTCGGAGAGCATGAGGTTAATCATAATCCTGGACAAATGAAAAGCACATGCCTTAGCCTGTGGGTAAAATAAATCAAAGAAGTCAAGTTCAATGGGCTGAATCGAACTCTTCCTCCTCACGCTTTCTACTAGGTTAAGCTTGTGCTGATATAGATTGATACACGCCTAAAATAATTATATATATGAACTTACTTTATCGCACGTATGACACATGCATTTAAACAAAATAGAAGTTCACTCAATCATATATAGAAATAGAAAACTTATGATAGAAGAAAAGTCTAAAATCTTAAAAGATTCGCAATACGATTGAGATTAATATAGATGTGAAGATGTCTAGTTTCTTTTTATTTGTTTATATATATTTCTTCTTCTTTTTCAGTTGATTATCATAGCCTCTCACAACTCATCAGGTCAACAAAGTTTAATCGGTCATTCTTTTGCTAATTTAATTACACCGCCCGATCGATACTTTCTAAAGTATAAACGTTATCAAAATCGATCGAATTACCATTGTTTAACATGTACAAGTCGATGTTATTCATGTGCGTTGTTCATGTCCAGTAACAATTAACTCAGAACTGATAATTACGTAGCAATTTAAATCCGGCCAATAATTGTCTGGTAAAGACTTATAAAATATGAAGGGCACTTAGCCATTCTTTATTCAGAAGAGAATGTAACATTTGAATTTTTTATGTTACCTCAATAGATAATTACTGAAACCAATGCTGTACGGCAAGTCAGTTTATTAACAACTCAACAACAACAAAAGGGCCGACACCGTTCTGATAATAATTTAACTTTCAAAATATGAACTTAACCTGCCTACTATTAGGCCTGCAATCTCTGATAAGTGATGTGACAAAGGGTAAGTGAAATGAGAACAATTAAAAATCTAGGACTCGCCTACAACCATAGGGCTACACAACCTTACCAACTAGGACGCTGGCACCCATTTCATGCTCAACTTTTTGAATGAAAATCTTCCCCCCAAAAAATATATAATATATATAATTTAAGAAAAGGGATTTTTTTTTTTTTCAAAAAATTGAGATTCGTTGTGGAGTTCAAACTATATCGAACTTCAAGTATCCAAACTGTTTAATCTTAAGTTGTATTTATAGATCTTTTTTTACAAAATATTAGCTAAATTGGACATCTGAGGTATCTAATTGAGTTCAAAGAATTGACGAACATTATATTCTAAAAAACATTGAAATTTCATTTTCACATTAAATATACAAATGGTTTCAGATTGAATTGAAAATTTTGCAAATGTGATCTATGAATTGAGGCTTAAAGTTTCAAATCGTTGAATTTCGATATAGAATGAGTCCCACCACTAATCCTTATTTTTTGAAAAAAAAAAAGGAATTCCTTCTCTTAAGGAGCATTTCCAACAGCCTCGTAACAAGGCTATTTGGATATTTTAATGGAAAAATCACAAAACTTCAGTTCCAAGAGGCTCGGTATATGCCTTACTACCTTGACATTGTGAACAGTCTTTTGCTTGATTTAGCGAGGAGGAGAGAGAAATTCGCAGGCTGCCTATACATAAACGATTCTTATTTCATTGTTCTTCCTACACACGCTGCATTGTTCTTGCTCCGCACGTTGATTGGGTCGTGGACTGAATATGTTGACAACGGGGCGGTGAGCTTTGGACGAGCTTCAACTAGCAGATTCGAGGACGATGACCAAACCCATTAGATATGGGAAGACAGAGTCGCTACTATTAGTTACGAAACGCCAAGCCCAATGAGATCTGAGACGATGCAACCTCAAGGGGCCGATGAGATGTGAAATTGGTGAAGTAACAAACGGCGGAGGGAGAGTGACGGAAAGATAAAACAGAAGAACAAAACTGGTGAGAGAAAACTTGACGAAAAAACAAAGAACATAGGAAAGGGAAGAGGAAAGAGAACTTGACGAAAAAACAAAGAAAAAAAGTTCTAGAAAACTATAGTCGGTGGGGTTTTTTTGTCGAATCAGGATTCTCTCCTGAACATTCCCTAGGGATCCTAAGGATCCTGCAATCTTGTCCGTTCATCGTGTATCGTGCGGTCAGAAATCATTTAAATTTTAAATTTTAAAATTCAAATATAAATAGTACCTAACGAAAACTGACCGCACGATACACGATGAACGGACAAGATTGCGGGATCCCTAGGGAAATGCTCAGGAGAGAATCCTGATTCTTTTTTGTCAAATGATTGAGAACAAACTATTTAAAAGAATTATTAAATAAAAATTATTATAATGTTTGTTAAAATAGAGAGTGCTGTTGAAGATAATAAATTAAATTTGCTAGATACATTAACTTTTCGAAACTATTCACTAGTTAGTTTAACAAAAAATTAACAAAATTGTTAGAGGTGCTCAGAAGGGCATATATATATATAAGGGATGTGCTATCCACACACCTTATTTTACTTTTCATACACCCTTTGTTAATTTATGTTCGTTGATCTTCTTCAATTCATCCGATCCGACGGCTGAAAATTAGAGGGGTGTGTGAAAAGTAAAAAATGGTGTGTGGATATCACACCCCTATATATAAACATATGTGAACTTTAAAGAAAAACTCTCAATACTGTTAACTTTAACGAAAAACAACATTTTTACACTAAAAAGTCAATCATGATATTATTCACTTTACTTTTTATTTTGTCTTTTTCGTTAAAACTCAAAGTTTTCAAGTCATTTTCTTTAGTTTTCCTTAAACATATATATATATATAATAGGAGTTTTAACAAAACACTCCCGGTACTGTTCACTTTTAACGAAAAACCACATTTTTACCTTTAACTGGCACTATTTATTATACTTTTAAAAATGACTTTTCGTTAAAAAAGAAATTTTTTTAAATTTTTCGTTAGTTTTCCTTATAATATATAGTATGGCACAATGTGCTTTGTAATTATTAGATTCAAATCTGAGTGATCAGATTTGTAACAAAAAGTAAAGGAGAAAAAGAGAAAAAGGAGGGAGGACCTTCATACTTTAGGGCTCAAACCCTTTTTAGATTTACATGCACAAGTTGGATAATCCTATGCTATGCTGTGATGTTATGTTCTCGCTATACAGCCAGGCCCAAAAGAATCAACAAGAAAAGTAAAGGGATCGATCCTTTTATCTGCCCCTACTTCTGTGTGTCTGTCTTCTCTTTGAAATGTCATCATCCATCCATCAATCCTGTCCGTCCATTATGAATCCAGCCATCAACGATGTGATTGCCAGCTAAATCAGTGGGACCCAACCTCCCTCATTTTTTGTCTAGGGTTTCTCTCCCTCGTCAATGTTCTTCCCTCCCTTCATACCGAGCAACTTTTCGGCGTAATGAGATGAGAACACACCAAATAATACTTTCATTGTAAATTATAATAAGCATAATTTTCCTTATAAATATAATTTGTGTTGAATTCCACATTGACTAGAGGAAAATGAGAAAAATCGTTTAAATATAATAATTCCACTTTAATTAACATCGAGATTTTTTGTGATAAAATCTTACACCTAATAGATTGGACATAAGGTAATTACTAAGTTAGAGACAGTATTGATGTTGTTGTAAGTGGACCCTCGGCCCGTCATTCTACACTTCGAATGTACGGAAGATATATCAACAATTCGTTTACTATTATTACCGTGAATGAACGTAGATACATCAACAATATCGTTTATTTTTTATTATAGCAAATAAAATAATATATTACGTGTTTGTGGAGTGTGTATACTCGGAAATGGATCATTTCCAAATCTCTTCCTTTTAATCCACTTTAAAATTTATAATAATTTTAGCTGTTAGATTAAATTTTAATTATCCGAATCCTCAAACTTAGTGGATTAGAAGGAATGAATATGAAGATGATCCCTTTCCCGTATACTCGACATCCACAAAAACCTCTCGGCCATAGGGCCATGGGCGAAGACACCATGATCCAATAATCCTCGATGATACCACGTCAGAAGCGGTAGAGGAAGGCAAGGACTATGATTGGAAGAGGGTTGGGGTAGGGGGGAAGGGTGCTGCAGCACCTGATCAGCGTGGTTCATGGGCCACTCGTGCACCTTTTAATTGTATAATTTCTTGTTATTTGTTATTATTATTAACTTGGTTGTACATCGATGTGCATATGCATGGATGGAACGTTCTGCTGCTTCAAAAGCAAGCTATCAGATCTGACTCGCTCAGACTGCTTAGAACTCAGAGACACGAAAAGACTGAGATTCTTCTGTACACTACGTCCCCATACCCTTTCCTTCTATTATTTCACATCCATAATTTGCCCTTAATCTAAACTGTTTTTTTAATGAATTAAAGGGAGTTTTAACGAAAAGCCCACGGTACTGTTCACTTTAATGAAAAACTATATTTTTACACTAAAAAGTCAAACCTAGTACTATTCACTTTACCCTTTATTTTGTCCTTATCATTAAAACTCAAAGTTTTCAATCCATTTTCATTAGTTTTCCTTGAATTAAATTGGTTTATTACTTAACAAAACATTGGGATGGGAATCACATAATTAACATGGTTTAACTGTACGTAGTATGGTTTGATATCAATAATTCACCTTAGGCAAAACCCTAATCCAAAACAGTATATCCACGCATGCTTGAGATATTGTGTTTAATTCTTCCTTACTCTAATTGTGATTCTCATTAGTTTCATATTTTCTTAGTCTTGTGGCTGATTCACGATCCATCATGTTGATTCATGACTACATGTGTCCTTGTACTATTACAAATTATGATATTTAGATGATTCTTACACAATGTTACATGTATGGATGGTTGCTAGCTTGATTGGGTGAGGTCACATCCCTATCTGGTCGATTAAACGGGTTAGAATGTTGTACATGTAACTAATATTCTAGATTCTAAGAATGTAAGTTGGGAGTTTACTTTCTTCTTGAAAAAATAAAAGTTGGGATGTTAATGTTCCTTCTCTTTCCACTCAACCCATATCTCATCGGCTCCATCATCTCTTCTCCACAAATCTATCGCTCCATTGTCATATTCACCAATCCACAATCCAGGATCTCCACAGAGAAAGGAGAGAGTGAAGAACAGCGAAATTATAATTCTCTCTCCTCCTCGCTAAATCTTGAAACTCACTGTTCACTAAATTAAAATAGCAAAGCAGATAACGAGGTTGTGGGAGCTGGATTTTAATTTAAATATTGGTAGAATAGCCAAGGAGTATACAAGGCTGTTGGAGATCCTCTTAAATACTTTCCCCAAATTTTAACCTAAATTGGTAATAGAAATCGTTTCACACCAGCAATTAGGGGAAATATCCCTTTTAAAAGTTAAGACAGCAACTATACTTAAGCATTAAGTGCCTTAAATTTTCAAACAACTTCAGATATAGCCATAAAGTTCATAACCCTAAACAGAGTAATGTTAGGGAGATTAAATTTGTAGGCTAAATTTTGTAAACTAAATGACATAAAAGTTGATGATTGAATTATTACTTAAACGTTTATAAACGTGCTCATTTCCTATTGATGACACATCATTTAGTTTGCAAATTTAGTTTATAAATTTAGTCTCTCTAACATTATTTCCTAAATATTGTTTAAACAATACCTCAAACTAATGATTGTTCAATTATTGCAAACATGCATGATATAGGGATTAATCAAACTGATTGTGTGGAGATGAAAGCGACGAGAAGAGGGTCGAGTTCTGCAGCCGTATTAAGTGAGAAAGGAGGTATGTAATGTCAGTAAATATGCAGCATGCACCGTGACTGGTGGTAATCACATGGTCTTGATATTTGTGTGTTGAAATATTATTACATATCAATGGTCCAATCCAATAGACTCAGATTAAGTGGGGTACACTCCATAAATCATCCGCAATCAGATTTCCGGCTGGAGAAGAAAATTTGTTCGTCTCCCTCTACTTGTATCATGGCATTTAATATATCAGTCTATATTTCGTTTACACTAAAAAATTTGTAGCAATAGTACTACTACTTTAGACAATTCTTTCAATTATTTTTCGTAGCCATTTAAAATTTGCTACAGTGTTTGAGGGCCTTGTCGTTGCAATAATATATGCATTTGCTTTGCTTAGCATGCCCTATTTTGCAAGATTTCGAGGTAGTAAAATTGTTTTACCTTTTCTTCTACTCTTTTTCTTTTTGCTTGAGATCTGAGAAACTATTGTGATGATTAAACAAAAAGAGGGATTATCTTTAGATTGAAATTTGGCCATGGATAAACGCCCTCATTTTTTACTAATGTGATGTTATTTAACAGGACAAACGTTATAATTGAAATCATTTATTCTCTCGTAACCATATTTTGTCCTTTGATTATTATAAATTATTCATGCCCTAGCATTACAAGAATGTGTTTTGGTTCACCCGGTCTGATAGCTAGATACACTCCTCCAAGTGGACGAATATGAAGCCAAAACATAAAATCTTTGTGAAAGCTATCCAAAGAACCACCATTTTTAAACAAGTCTTAGTTACCCAAATAAGAATTCATCTATTTTCAAAGAAAAGAGGAATTGAAAAATAACTCTTACATAGGATTTTAAGTACTTCTGAAATAAAATAACATCCTTTTCCAAGGAAAAATATTAGTCATGGCTAGGAAATAGGGATTATTTAATAATTTGGTCTTAATGCATTATTAGTGTGAAAATAATTATGGTTAAAATATAAAATTAAAAGCTTTAATAGTAAACTTGAAGATTAAAAGCATGAGCAAAAGTTGGAAGTGTTATTAGTTTAAGCAAATGGGTGATTGACTTTGACCATTACGACAGGGTTTTTCAATTTAACAATGTTAAATAGGTTGCGCCGAACACATACATGTTTCTTGCTCATTTCTAACACAACTAACTTTGTGATGTGCTTGTAGGCAAACTGAATCAGTCTCGTATCGTAGGACGCCATCTTGGTGACACCACCATTACCAGGCACGGATCCAGGATTAAAAAGTGGTTGGTTGATTATTTAAAACTACTTATGTATTTTTCTTTCCCCTTAAATCTCAATCCTGCCGGTGACCACTAAATAATGTGCCTCTAGTGCCTGCATTTTGCCGAGTTACTGGTCTATTAAGGGGATGTAGTGTTTATCCCGTCATTGACGTTTTTATCTCTTGTTTCAGTTTTAGACAGGTGACACACACTCATTGATAAGGGTACTAATAGAATGTTGTCTAAATTAGAAGACATAATCTCTCATGTGCTGGTGTTATGGATGTGTATGAACTCGTCTCAACAACTTTGGAACCCGTACAACTTAAAATGCGATCGAATTGGTAGGGTTTTGGAGTTAATGGGGGCTTTATTAGCTCATGATAGAGCTACTCAATAAGAATCATATCTATTATATATGCTATCCCCAGTAGAAGACTATAGATGAGGCACAAAAGCAGAGAGAGCAGCTTCTTTAGTGAAGTAAAAGAGGCACACCAAGAAAATATAAAAAGAGGCATGTATATATATATATATATAGACACTCACTCACTCACATTAGCCCTTCTCTTGTTGCAGCTGCATCTTCTGAAATTGCATGCAGTTTTCACTGCCTTCGCCACTGCACACGGCACGACCCCTTTCTTTCTATCTTCGAACTCTCTCTATCTCTTTCTCACCCTTTTACTTATATCCTTAAACAACCCTCTCCCAAAACGATCGTCCCCTTCTCGTAAACCCAACATCTTTGCCCTGTTCCCACCAAACGACAAATCGTTTTTTTCCCCGTTTATGCAAACGGCATGCAGCACGCCCCAAAAAAAACTTTGTCACAAAGTCATTGGTCAAAAAGACCCGATCCCATGCACTGTACACGCGTCAGCACGTCACAACCATGCAGTCCGCCACTCCCTTCTCCCCACATGTCCGCCACTTATTTGCTGTCTCATATATTACTCTAAACTTGCATACAGGATAAAATTTCACGTCAAACACATACCATGTAATGTATCATTACAACGTGTCATCAATGACGAAGTCAGAATTTTACAACAGCGAGATCATTTTTGGGCCCACATTCATTACACAATTCCATCGAACACCTGGTGGACACCTATCAAAATCTACCAACATTCGTCGAGAACTTGTGAGACATCTATATGTAGTTGCTTACATCGAGCATGTGATTTGCACCATTGAGTTGCACACAAAAACAAAGGAGAAAGAAGACGATGGAAAGAAAGAACAAAATTGGAGAATGTAGAATAAACAATAGGTTGTAATTCAACATTGTTCACTTTCTCCTTAATTGGGGTCAAAGATAAATTTACCAAGAAATATACATAGAATATACATGGGTTTGGAAGTTGTTGTGGTCATGAGCAGCCATTGACCCTAACTGGGCTCCATTACTGCGTTTCATAGTATCTCCGTAGATGATAACGTTAATACGTTCCACCTTTAAGCATTTAGAAAAAAATTAAATAAACGTGTTAATTTGAAGTGGTATGAAAATATTAAAAGGCTTAGGCACCCGAATAACCTCTCCGCATACTCAATCCATCCAAGTTGCATCCTTCGCTTATCCTCGTGCCCAAACACTACAAATTTCACGGTCTGGACAAAATGAGTCACTAGACGTATACATGGATACATAAACACACACATACTCTCAGACATGGGACCACTGTCCTGTGCTTAAATTCCAGCTTTTTCGTGAACGACACGATCCGACTCTGCCGCTCTCTCTCCTCTCCTCTCCTCTTCCTCTCTTACTCTCTCACTCTCCCTCTCACTCTTCTTTTTGTTCTTCATTTTTCTCTCAATATTTCTTCTTTTAAGTGAACATTTGTTTCTTGTTCTTCTTCTTTGTTCTCCATGGAAATGGAAGATCAGTACAATATGTCCGATCTCCGTCAACTCATGAACGGAGGTCGGACCCACTTCCCCTCCATCCCACTACAACCCACAACCGAGCTCTTCCCGAACCACCACCGAGGACCTCCTCCTCCTCCCCCTCCTCCTTCTCTTCATCACCAACACCATCCGTACGAGCAGCTCATGATGATAGACCGTCCTCAAGCCCACGAGATGATCCCTCGTGGGCTTCACCATCATCATGAGTTTCGCTCTCCGGACTCTACTAGTGCTGCAGGTGTAACTACTCCTACTACAGTTACGGCAGCTCCTTCTCTTAGTGGCGGTGGCTTGGAGGCTGAAGCTGGCGGGTGTCTTGGCGGTGAAGGGTCCGGAAGGTGGCCGAGGCAAGAGACTCTCACTCTTCTGGAGATCCGATCCGGGCTTGATTTTAAGTTCAAAGAGGCTAATCAGAAGGGTCCTCTCTGGGATGAAGTCTCTAGGTATGTAAATACATACACTTGTACAAGTATACACCCTACCCTAGCATACCTACTTATCTTCTTCTTCTTTTTCAATTTTCAAATTTTTTTGTTCACTCTTGGTTTGTCAAATTTGTTTTGGTCATCATTATTATGTGATTTCTCTTAACTAATTGGTGCATGATAGTACTTTGGCATGGAGGTTTAAGTAAAATCATATTCGGGTACTTCCATTGTGTTTCTATTTATTAATCAAAATTATGTTGAAGCAATTTGTGGATAGTTTTCCATGTTTTGAGTTGGAAAATAATTATAAAAAATAAAAAAATAAAAATAAAAAAAGCAATTTCAGTTGATCAGTTGCGAACCGAGTTCATCAGTTGAAAATGTGACCTTTCTTTCAAACACAAATTTTTGTTTTTATTTTATTTTTGCCATAATAATTAATGGTTGGCCTCTTCCATGCTTGAGTACTATATATTAATCAACTGGTTTTTATCTGATATTGAAAAGACATGATACACAAGGAAAATACAGCCCCCCATAAAAGACTATACATTCTCTTTCTTTAGAAAATTTGAAAGGTCATATGCTTAATTGGGATATCATAACATCATCATTAGCAAAGGAATGATCATAAATATTTCACATGGCCGCAACATTTTAATGGGTTTTTAGCTTAGTTATTTTAAAATTCGATTTTCAATTTAAGGCTACTTACCAATATCCTCTTCATATAACCAATCACTATGATATATACTCTGCTTAATTACAAGCTGACACTACCAGGATTGCGGGTCTTTTACTAAGAAAGTGTTGTATTTGTTTTTGGTTTCTTTCGTAGAACCCAGTTTTTATTTCCTTTCATCTGCCTCCTATTTATAATTAAAATTTGTGGCAGGATCATGTGTGAGGAACATGGGTATCAAAGAAGTGGGAAAAAATGTAGAGAGAAGTTTGAAAATTTGTACAAGTACTACAAGAAAACAAAGGAAGGAAAGGCTGGAAGACAAGATGGAAAGCATTATCGGTTCTTTCGACAGCTCGAAGCTCTCTATGGAGAAACTACCAATACCGTAGTCTCACCATCTTTGCCTGCAGAAACCCATTTCGTCGGTAATAATAGTAACAATTATCGTTACCAAGCAGCTGGCAATGCTCAAGCAAATCAAGAGATCACAACTCCCTATCATCATCAGTCATCTGATCAAAAGCACTGTGACAGCCTTAGCCTCTCGAATTCATCCGAGTTCGAAACCTCCTCCTCAGAAGATCAAGACATTAATAATGATGTCAGTGCAGCCGCAATGGACAATGATTCGCAGGAGGTGAAGACAACGAGGAAAAGAAGAGGAGGAATTGGACGGAGGGGTTGGAAGGCGAAGATAAAAGAGTTTATCGATGCACAAATGAGGAAGCTGATCGAGAAGCAAGAGGAGTGGTTGGAGAGGCTAATGAGGACCCTTGAGCAAAAGGAGAGGGAGAGGGTGGTGAGAGAGGAGGAGTGGAGGAAACAAGAAGTTGATAGGGTTGACAGAGAGCAAAATTTCTGGGCCAAAGAGAGGGCATGGATTGAAGCTAGGGATAAGGCTTTGATGGATGCACTGCACAAGATATCGGGAGGATCATCATCAACTGATCAAGCAAAAGCTACTAATTACAATTCTTCATCACCTGATCACAATGATCCTGATCAAATAGTTCATAACATGAGTAGGAGTGCCAAGGAGTTATTCATGAATAAGAAGCGAAAGGAGAATGCAAATTCGAGAAGCGCATCGGCAGCCTGTTACTTTCAGAGCAATGAGTCGTGTTCCTCATTGTATAGTAGTCAAGGAGGGTATTGTGGTGAAATGAGTAATGAACAAGGTAACCATGATGGTTCTAACAATTCTCCTAATGGTGGGAATAATGCAAGTAATGTGGGGAGCAATGCAGTGCCTGATAATTGTTTTCCGTTCTTGATGAGTGAGGGGGAGAACTTGTGGGAAAATTATGGATTGAAGCTGAGCAAGGGAAGCCAAAACCAGTGATGATAATATTATATGAGGTGTAATATTAGTACTTTGTACTAGGTGATCATCAGCTAGCTAGCTGCAGAAGACAACTTGCTCGGTTGAATTTTGTTATGGGGTTTAACAAATTTGAAAAAAAAACCTCTCTCCCTCTGTGATGGTCTCATGTGAGGTGAGGTTTACAGTATGATCATGTAAGCAAGGAGCTAACTGGGGGTTATTTATGTGTAGGGTTTGATTGATGTTTTAATCATGGGACTGAAGCCTAAAGACATGGAAATTTTAGAGGGAAATAATTATGGATTTGGACAGGTTGCAGTGCTGCTAGCGTTGGGTATATGTTTTTGTGGGTTTTCATTTGATTTAAGCTTCATTTTTTTCATCTTACATGCGTGAGTAAATATTGTTTCTCAATTTGTGAAAACTCATGATATGGATTCCAAGCAGGCCATACTAAAAAATGAATGCATATTGAACATAATATTAAGAGCCAAGTTTTGAGCATTGTTAATTCGTACTTGAATTTGAATTTCCCTTCTTGTAGCTAAGATGAATTTAGTGCAGAATCGCTTGTATAATATATTAAAAAAATAAATAAAAAAGATGTAATATTAAGAGAATAATTTCTTGTTATAGGTTAGAAAAAAAAATTGCAAATTAGTAGACCAGATAAACCCACGAACTCTCTCCTTATGCAATATACAAGGACGGAGGCAGCTAAGGCCCACTGGTTGCGGCTGTCTCCACTAAAGTTTTGTGCGAAGGAAACAATATATGATGCTTACATAAGGGGCAGATAACATATTTACCATATTATTCATGCTCCTTCAAAAAAATAAAAGACATATATAACTTGAATTTATTATATTTAAGTACTTTAACTGCTCTGTTGAAATTTTCAAATTATATGTATAAAAATAAGTGATCATTGTGAAAAAAAAATGCCTACAAGTTGGCTTAATGAAATTTGAGAAGAAGAAAAATAAAGCAATGAAATTATAGAAGATATTCTACTATCATAATTTTTGTTATCAAGTATAGCTGGGAAGTTAAGGTCGCCCCTGCTAAAGAAAACTTCTAACTCTATCCCTAGCATTATAGCATGTCAAATGCTAGACAGTCGATAACTTTAATCATTTGGATGAGTGTAACCATGAACTTTATAACTAACTAATTAGTTTTTAGGTCGAAACATCCGTACCATTTGTCAAACAATTTAATTGGTATCTATTATACAAATCTCGGTCGTTCAAAGTAGCTAGGTTACGTTGCCTGTATTTTAAATTACAGAAATGCTGGGTTAATAAGATCACATGAGGGAGAGTATTCAATATATTTCTCCAACATTTAACTAATCTTGTGGTTGAACTCCTTAGCATGTCCGATAGGTTAAGCTTGTTCTACATGCATGCATTGTTCAAGGACTTCACAGGAAAATATGGTTTTTTTTTTTAATTTGTTTTAAATAAGCTTCAAATGTTTGTGTTAGTGTACGATGCAACGTAGCAGAAAATGTTGGCATGAAAGAAATTTTTGTTCACAAAATTGGAAATGTGAAATTATCGGTTGAATTTGATTTTTAAATAGAGTAGAAAATAGGCGAAGTTACGACATAATTAAAAGGTGTGCTTTAATAAAAAAGAAATTGTGTGTTAACCAAGTAATGGTGAGGGAGGGGTGCGCCAATGGGTTAGGGTTAGTGCAATTTTCCACGGTTTGTCAGAGTATCTCATACTTCGATGTATAAAATACTTTGGAGCATCATAGAATTTTTCAAGATTATGATAGATCGAAGTTCGATTCTTTACAATATAGCCAAAAAATAAAGAAAATTCCCGTACTCTGAAGGAAGTTGCCTTCTCGATCAGATGAGCATATATAGCATGGCTGGTTGGTACGTACTAGCTATAGAGAACTGACAATATTTGGAAGCAGGCAAGGCATGTCATGTGCAGCTTCTTAGTAAAGCAAACGTACGAATTGTATCACCAGAAACATGTCATTATCTGCAATTTAAGGCACTCGAGTATTGATTTCCATTCAGTTTTAAATTACAGCCAGGTGAGTGATATATGTAACACTGAGAGAAACTAATTAGTATAGCATATATACATCATTATGCAGTAACATATATATGACGGTCGGGAGTCTACAGAATTATATATTTTCATATACAATAATACACTTTTTCTTTTCACGTACATGGTTTTGGAAATACAAAAGTTTTAGTTTAAATGTTTTCTTCTTTTATTTATTAGCAATAGTCGTTTGTAAGTTTTGAACTCGATACCTCATCAAGCAAAGTGAAGATTCGTACTAAAAATGGAACTGGATTGGATTTTATAAGATTGAATCAAGCTTTCATTGCTTACTACAATTGTCATTTTCTTTCATATATTTTCTTTTATATGTCTTTTGGTTTTAGAGAACGTTTCATATATTAGCTTTAATTAGTTCCATTGCCTATCTTGATGAAATATGTAGTTATAGGCAAGCACGCTCATTCTGTCAACTGAGATATTCAAAAGTTCAATTAGATCAGATTTAGTTTATTACATGTTCGAATTCCTTTACTTCTGCTTTTGGTCCTGATTTCAAATTAGCCATAAGCACGTAGATGAGTAAGTGGTTGTGTCACTCAAATTTGGTAATCAAAATCCTTCTCCTTGTTCCTTGCTCTCTTTTGAAAATCCTCGTAGGATGATAGCTCATAAGGTTAAAAACATTTGTCCTTACATTCAAGTATTATGTTCGATTCTTCATCTCCTATTATCACTTGTATGAATATATATAACCTACTCGAAACCCAATATTTTACTTTTCTCGCCAACAAAGAAAGTTCTGAATTGATTGTTCTCTATCAAATGAATACAAAAGAAAGATAGAAGGGGACTCTGAGTTTATTTTTTTCCCCCAATTATTTTTGTTGAAATTTTTTGGGGAAAGGGGGTGGCAATCAAATTGAAGCTTAAATTTTCCTTTATCATAAAGGTATTGTAAACCGATGTATGTGATGCATGGGTTTGAAGAAAGGTTTAGGGAACTAAACTGAAACATTTAGATAAAGCACGCAAATTTAGCTATCAGCTGAAGTAATGCGTTCTATACACCGGTGCATTATATAATTTTCAAGGTCGTGCATGGGAGAACTATATTCACATGTAGCGTGTGGAGAGAGTCCATTGTGATCCAAATTCAGCTATCCCATACACCAACGCACTATAGAATTTTCAAAATAATACATGGGAGAACTGTATTCGCTTGTAGCTAGTGGAGGGAGTCCATTGTTATCCAAACACAGAAAAGGGTCAGTCATTACTCATATGACACTCATATACACAACACGGTGAACACTCTTGGACAAACACTAGTGACCGTACATAGGAAAGAGTAAAGAAGCTTCCCACCACGGGAACCAAACATTGCAGTCATTGTCTCAGTGATTTTCCAAGTACCCCCCATTTATTTTGTCTCTCTTATTGTCACTATTTTGATGAATCTCCTTCCCCGAGCTTGCTTTGGTTTGCTTGTCCCAAGGCCAAACTGCTTCTGTTTCCTGCTTCTGCTTTCTGCTTCTGCTTCCGGCTGCTTGAGACAGTTGAGTAGTTGAGTCATCCGCAGTCAAACGAGGAGATTACATGCATGACAATTTTAGAACTTTCAAGTTTAAGAAAAACAGCTTTTTTTGGGAATGCTTTTGATTTGCTTGCTTCATGCTTTTGCTGAGGTGACCACTTACTGAGCTGATGTATACAAAACACCAAAAGAAAAAGAAGAAAATTTTTGAACCGTTACTGCTCTGCTTTTGTAGCTTTTGGCTTATCCCAAATTGGGAAGTCTGGCCATTGCTTCCAGGCTGCTTTTAAACAATCTTTAGACATTACTGACATTTACCATAGCAATTTAATCTACACATGTAAAACATAAATTAACTATAGAAATAGAACCCCTTCATCTTTTTCTATAATCCCAGTTTAAAAGTTAAAAATAAATAAGAAAAAAAAAAGCCTTGCAAAGTCTTAGGGTTTAGGGGTGTGCCCAATTGGCCCAAAAGCCCAATTCAATTAGGTACTCTGAATTGGTCCAGAAAGGTGTATATATGGGCTTGTTAGTGAAATCTCATTTATCCCAGCAGGTTATTTTGTTGAAAATTTATTTTCGCACTCTTGTTTTCTCCGTGCTCTCTATTACTCTTTTCTAGCTGTTGAATTTATCAATTAGAGGAGAATTAAGAGGCAAATCAGAGAAAAGAGAGTACCAGGAGTAGGGATGGGCAAAATACTCATGGGTTTGGGTAACCGCGGTTACCCGCCCATTTAAAGTTCACGGTTACGGTTATGGGTAACCGTTTAGATGAACAAAAGGTTATGGGTATAACCGTTTATCCGTGAAATTTAAATGGGCGGTTATGGGTATTACCCGCGGTGATAACGGGTATCCATCGGTTATGGGTATTACCCGTGGTTATAACGGGTATCCATTTACCCATTTAATTTAATATATGTAAAATTAAAAAAAAAAAAAATTAAACAACCGAAATTTTCAATTTCTATGCCAAACTCAGTCTCAACCCACGGTATTACCAGCATACCTTTTTCTTTAATTTATTTGCTTGCTTGCTGGATGGTGGGGGTTAGGGAGTTGGGGTGTGGTTCAGACAACAAAGATTTGCTGCTAAACTTGAAAGTCAGTGCACCATTTTTGTTTTTTACTTTCGGTGTAGCAGAAAAATATCGTTCGTAAACTATTATTTCAATTATTGGAATTGTATGAGGACTTAAATGATTAAAATAGGAAATGCATGCTAAAATGTACCTATAACGGTGTTTAATTGTCAGAAAACGAAAATTATGACAAATTTTTCTTTTGTAATTTTCAAGTTGTTAAAAAAAAAACATGTAGACAAGTGAAAAAAGGGGTAAATGGGTAAAAAAATGATAAACGGGTTCAAAAAATGGTAAACGGGTAAACGGTTATGGTTAAATGGGTACACGGTTATGAGTATGGTTAACCGTTTGTAAACAGTTATGGGTATGGGTATAACCGTTTATACAATTACCCAACGGGTAAACGGTTATGCGGGTATGAACATAAACGGTTATGCGGGTATGAACATAAACGGTTATGGGTAAATAACCGCGGTTACCCGCCCGCCATAACAGTTGCCCATCCCTAAGCAGGAGAAAACGGAAGTGTGGAAGTTATTCTCCTATTGTGCTTAGGGTTAATGTTAAGAAAGGTAGTATACCATATAGAGCTATTCGGATCGGGCGAGAAGCCCTCTCCCTTCTGTTCCCTTCGATTCGTTCATCAATCGTCGCTCGTTGGAAGAATCGGGATGAATCTCCGAATTAATTTTTTTCGGAAATTTGTCGAATCTAATCTTGAATTTTGGGTCTTCTGCCTTATTCAGTTGTCATGGTTTGTGCGGATTGATCTTGTGTCTGGAGGTGAATACAAGGCAGGTTCAATGCTGTAAAGGCAAACCCAAAGTTTGGGTCCATCCAAATTACTACTCAAAGCCTCAAATTTTAAGAGCTCAAAGTTCACAAAACAAAGGAATTGAACCACAGTTGCAAATATTGTAGTAGACTCGATTTACGCCATGTTTTGGTGCCTAGGATTGGATTGGATAAGTTGCTGAATCTATAACAAGTTGATAGAAGAAACGGAGACCAACTCACAAAGTTTGACATATTCAATCTTAGATACCAAACGCGACCTATCAATAAAATGACTAGCCCAAGGGATGTCAAAAACCAGTGCAGTGCGACGAACACGCAAACCATTCAAGAAACAGGGTAATTAAGATCAAAACCAAATGGACAAAAACTGGATGTTGGAAATTATAGTGCTTATCTTCAATTCAGGCAATAAAAAACAACTGTTTAGGAAACACTTTTGAAACTCAACATGTCACTGGCCGTCAAGCTTTTTATTCTACCACCATCCTAATATCCGAGATCAAGAACAGAAGTTCGAAAAAGCCCTAACAATACGCTTGAGAATGACAAAAGCCATACACAGACCGCAAGATAGTTTTCCAAAAATAAAACAAAAACTGTAAATTTCTTCAGTACTTGTAATCCTTCACATGGAGAGACTCAGCGGCACCCTCACCGAGCTTGGCATCACCCTTGTAGATTCCAAGAGTAGCTTCTGAGTTGGCCTTGGCCCTTGTGAGGAGAGCAGCCTGCGCCTTTGGGATGTTTCCCTCTTTCCCTGCCCATGCCTTCAGTGTGCTCTGCTGAAGAGCACGTCCGAAGGAGAAGGATAGAGACCACGGTTTCTTTCCCTTGAGTTGGTTCATGGCGTTGAGGTTGAGGGTAGCCTCCTCCTCACTCTGTCCACCGGACAAGAACACAACAGCAGGGACAGCTGCAGGGGTAGTGCGCAACAAGGCACGAACTGTGTACTCAGCAATCACTTCTGGTGAAACCTTCTTGGCATCAGATCCTGGGGTAACCATGTTGGGTTTCAAAAGAGTTCCTTCAAGCAGGACATGGTGGTCGTTAAGGGCCTTGTAGCATGCGGCAAGAACACGTTCGGTCACATCAGCACACTTATCGATGGAATGGGGTCCATCGACCAGGATCTCTGGCTCAACGATGGGGACTAGGCCATTCTCCTGGCAGATGATGGCATAACGAGCCAACCCGTTGGCATTCTCTTGGATGGACAGTTGAGATGGTTCAGTGGGGCCAATCTTGAGCACAGCACGCCACTTTGCGAACCGTGCACCAGCTTCATAGTACTTCTGGCAACGCTGGGCAAGGCCATCAAGACCCTGGGTTGTGGTCTCACCATTGGTTCCGGCGAGCTCAACGGTACCCTTGTCGACCTTAATTCCAGGGAGAACACCACCTTCCTTTAAGACATCAACGAATGGCTTGCCTGCACAACATAATAATGAGTACCATCCCATGGAAAATTTGACAATATTATTTAGGAAAAGAACAATCCAAACCGAGCACAAATCGGAAAAGGGTAACAATTCATGCAACCAGAGGATTGTCAAAACAGGATTACAAACAGAACAAGTACTGTTTACTGCTTTACCCAAACTTCTCTTGAAAAAAAAAATCTTTACAAAACGATACAAATTCAAAGGATTTATTGTTCGAACAAAATAAAAACACTGCATACACAATATATTTGATTCAAAATAAAACAGAACAAATAGTTGTGCAATGACGAAGTATCAAAACCTAGAAACTTTAGTCAAAATACCTGAAGCGGTCTTCTGGTAGAGGGTTTCCTCAAAGAGGATAACTCCACTAAGGTATTGGAGCACATCAGGGGCAGTGAAGAGGAGTTCACGAAGAGCACGCCTGTTTGATTCAACATTCTCAACATTGATGCTGGCAAAACGTTTGCCGATTGTGCCAGTTGACTCATCAGCAGCGAGAATACCCTTTCCAGGGGTGCCGATGTAGGCAGCATTGGCGATAAGCTCATCTGCAAGGCATAAAAAATTCAGCAAACATAGACCAGAAACACAAAATATAAATACCCACATCGAAACATCTACATTAAATTACAAAAAAACAAGAATATATGGAATGATAACAAAAGTTCGGACAAGTCCAAATTCCCCTCATAGTCAAGCAAGTAATACAACCGAAATCGAAAAATCAATTACTACATGTGACATGCTTCCAAAACTATTAGAACTTCAGATCAAAACAAAAAAAGAAACAAACACAACGAGGAACTCTGAAGGGTAAAGTGTTATGAATAAGTAAGATCATCACACACATAAAAATATAGAGTTTCAATGTGAATCAAAAGATCTAGATTTAGTACCAAACAACTTTGTCAATCGAATCCCATACCAAAAATTGACTGAAAAAATCATAAACCCCAATAAGCACACTTGCAAATTTGAGGACTCTAAATCCATAAATTTGAATTTAACTTTGAAGTAAAATATAGTCAACAGGTATTCCATCTTCACAAAGTAGAACCCAGAAGGCATATTAACTAAACATGTTAGATTAGATCTAAATTTTAGTAATCAAAGTACTCAAAACAAGTTTCAGGAGCAAAAACGATTGATTTTCTGATAACCCAAACCCAGAAAACTGCAAGAAATCGATACGGTATAGAAAAAACGAATCTGGGTCTTCGGATTTCGAACGCAGAAGTAAGATTCAGTCACTCAACAACCAGAACATACTGAAAAAACATGGTTTCATGCATCAAAGCTTGAAAACGAATAAAAACAATCAGATCTAAGAAATTAATCAAAACAATATATATATATATATATATATATACATTTACAGATCGATATGAAAAAGTAACAGAGTGAAGGGGATGAGTAAATTACCAGCGTATTTGCCTCTGTAAGCAGACATGTTTGATTGATGCTGAAGATTGAGAGAGGAAGAAGAAGACGAGTTGGTTGTTTTCTGAGAGATCGAGAGAGAGGAAGAGACGATGGAAGAAAGTGAAGGGTGGTGAGGATTTTTATGCGAGTACGGCTCGAAAGTTGCACTGTTTGCTTGGCTTCTTCCCCACTTAAAATAAATTATTATTAATTTTCTCTTTTTGGTTTTACCATTTTGCCCTCCAGCCCTTAGTTGGACCTACATTTATTTCCTATTTTATATTAATACGAATTCATTATTGTGGATTTTCTCCCAATTTACAAAAATATATATATATATATTTATTTTTTTTCCTAAAATGTTCGTTTTCTCCATTAATTGAGTATCTCCAATGAAATTGTTGAGAAATGTTAAGGGAACTCTTTCGAGAGTAAAACTTTCCGATGACTCTCTGCTACATAGTTTAACGTTAATTCTCGTGACAACGTTATAAAACATAAAGTCAAAAACATGAGGTGACAGAAAATTTATGAAGAGTCCTACTTTTAAAAGAGTCCACTTAGCATTTCTCAAAATTGTTTTAGAAATAGCGGTGTTAATAACTCACGACATTTCCATGTGTGTTAGGTATGGTTTTGATTGACGTGTCTTAACTTAAATGATTAAGAAAATAAAATACCACATACATATTGTGATTGTTTATGTGACTCATTGTTCTAATTAGATATAATTTTACTGTAACAGAATTTCATAAGCGTTACTCTCTTTTTTTCTTCATAAAATTGCTTTAAAAGCTTTAGAGTCTTCATATCAATATTTTACATAATACGTACAACCTTGAGGTCAAATGAGCTTTTGAATATCATAAGTTGAATTGATCATCAAAAGAGAACTAGTAAAAAAATTAGAATACAATCTGAGAAATAAACTTCCATCGAAATACATGCCTTACAAGGCCTCTAGATTTACTTTGGTCACGCATAAGTTTTACTTCATATGCACAAATTAATATTTCCTTTTAAGTTAGAGCCTAAATTAATTGAAGAGGGTAAAAAGGTAATTAGGCAGCGTGGTGGGATTTCACAAAACCAGCCGCCGTCCCCGTGATTGGGTTAGGTCGGTAGGAAGGGGGTCAAAAAAGTAAAACAAGCCAACCAAATCCTGTGGGGTGTGAAGGCGACTCCGGTTTTGGTTTTGGTTTTGTGAACTTGTGATAGCCAAAACCAACACCGGCAATCTAGGTTCCGGTCTTTATCACTGCTTGCCTTTTTTAGCCTATATTCATATCTTGCAAAAAAATTTATAACGTAAAATAAACGAATGAGATTTAAAAAAATTTATCATATACTTTTATTATCTTCATCTATCTTATTTGTATCTTGGTGTGCTTAAAATCGAAAAAGGATCCTCTTTGGATCCACTTTGTAGGGATCCTAGGGATTCTCGTATCTTATCTGTTCATCGTACATTGTACGGTCAATTTTCGTCATATACTATTTGTGTTTAATTTTAAATAAAAAAAATCAAATATACGATGAACAGCTAAAATGTGGGAATTCCTAGTCTCCCTACAAAGTGAATCTGAATGGGATCCAATTCCCTTAAAATCACATAATATTGAAGCCACGTATCATATCTTGAGCGCCTATATTAGAAATTTTGTGTACGCCCGCCTATATGCTAGGTTATCTGTCGGCCCAAAAATCTCCTATATTTGAGATCCATGTCTTTTTTTTTTCCAAATCAAATTTAATTTGTTTTTGTATAAATTGATTGTTGTAGTTTACAAGGAAGAAGCACTAAAAAAATGGAGTATGATTCTCTTTCCTCCAAATACCCTCACCTCCCCTCCTCTCTCACTTTCCTCTTTGTCCCTCTTTTTAAAGAAGTCAACACAAAATGTTGATGCTGCTTAATCGTGAACGTTCAAATAAAATGAGACTAGAAGAGAAGGAAAATGAGAGAGGAAAGAATCCGTGTCACAGCCCGTCCCGAGATTTTCATATCGAATGTATGAAATGACGGGAATGCCCTTGACGTGATTAAGGTACGTTATGTGACATTGTTGGTTCAATTAATAGTTTAAATATAAAGGATATATTTTTGGTGAATTGGACATAATTTTGGTAAGGTTGAATTATTGTTGATTAGGGATTAAGGATGGATGGTGTGGATGGTTTGTGAACCTCACAAACACTCTCCTTGATCTCTCCCTTCCCCGTCACTCTCTCTCTCCTCCCTCTCGACAGTCTCTCTCTCTAGGCACCCATATGTACGGCACACACCCAAAACCTTGCCAAACTCGACGGATCGAAGCAAATAAGGTATGCATCTTCATCCCTGAGTCCCTGTGAGTCGATTGGTACTAGTCTTAGACCATGAAACCTTCGATTTCACGTGAACCCGAGATTCCCAATTTTGTCACTGTTCATGCACACGTTAAACGTCGTGTTTCAGGGAATTCCAAGCTCACATTGAGCTTTAGGAGGTCCTAAGGAAGCTCGGGGACGTTCGTTTGCAAGCTTTGGATGTCGGGATCGTCGAGTTCGAGAGTGGCCGAAACCCTTGAAATTTCCAGGTGAGATTTAGTTGTTTTTAGACCCTAAAACTAGTCCAACGCGATAGTACTGAAGGAAATTTTGTGAAAAACATGTTCATTTGAATAACATCATATAGCATGCAATTAACAATTAAAGGCGGAATCATGCTTTCATGCATTCAAAAACAAAACATCTACCATGAAATTCAAAGCCTAGTAGATTGGTGAACCTTGACTCAACTTAAAAACAACAATTTGTTAGTTGAGAAATATTTACCTTTGTAGATTCCTCTTTGCATATGCAAAGGATAATCACCCAAGAGATAGGGCCTTCATTCCTTGCTTCTTAGCTCCATGGATTTGGTTAGAAGAATAGGTTCTCCAAGTTCCCAAAATTGAGAACCTCTAAAGATTCTACACCAAGGTTGGATTGGAGAGGAAATGAGTGACCTTGAGGAAATAGAATTGCTAGACAATATCCCCCAAGGTGGTTGGCCTCTTAGAGAGAAATGGAAACTTTGTGTTCTCACCAATTTTCTCTAAAATCAACAACTTATGAATTTATGTTATAAAGTTCTTTATATAGTCACTTCTTTAAATGACCTAAAGAACCAAAAACCCTAATTCATCACTATATGGCCGGCCACTCTAATGGATTTGGGCTTTTGGGCCTTTGTGAATCTTTATTCATTAAGTTGTCATACAACTTAAGTCAATGGGCTTTGACGTTCGAAGCCCATTGGGCCTTAAGGTCCAAAACTATCCCGAGGTCTTTAACGAACTTATTCGTTTGATTAATTAACATATTAATTAATCCTTGCCATAAATAATTAAACCATTTAATTCATCTCCTTTGTTTCTTCAATCTCCACCTTATTTGGTGTACGATACATTAGGTTCCTTTTAGCGAGGCAGTGGGCGATTAAAACCATTTTACATCGATTGTGAATTGAAACTTACTTTCAATTCTCCCTTTAGTGATTACACACGTTTAGGGCTTCCACAAACCATGAGTGACACCTAGCAGCATATCATGGCTACCCAAGCTAATCAGAAGAGGTAGAGAACCTATTCAGTTTAGGATTACAAATGCAATATGGTCTTTCTCTAATCTAATACTCTTGACCACATTGTTTGGTTTGATAGTTTATTTATTCATGTCTACTATCCAATGTGATTCATTTGCATTTTATGATTACCTTGAATGTGATTTGGAACACATTCCCCAATCTCATTCATACTCTGGCCAGAGATTTTAATCATATCATAGAGTATTCTCCCTCAAGCCAATTGAAGGTTAGAGATCCCTTATTGCGCATTCACTTGTCTCCATGACTAAGTGGCTTAACCCCAATGATGTCGTGGACACCCCGATGGGGTGACTTTGACATAATCAAAGATCAAGGACTTAACCACAAGACAACAACTGTGATGCCTCAGGTCAAAGGACTAATTTGCATTATCCCAAACATGAGTTCTCATGTGACATGAGTATGAGAACTCCTCGTTGATCGTGTTCAGTGGACTCATTCTCTATTGAGCACCTACGTACTTGTCTTGATGTCACACACACCAATTACTCGAGACTAGTCACTCTCCCTGAGAGAAGGCATAGTACGTACTGATCTTATCGGACTGTCAATGCCCAATTGGCAATCCTATGATCAGGAACGTTTAGGATGTGTCTACGAAAGAATGGTCTCATTAATCTAACTTCATTAGATTGCATTCTCCCAATCACATATTCCTTGGACTTTATCGTTTAAGCATATAACATTTATATGAGACGTCTCAAACAATAATGTTTGCCCTTTATATGTAAACTAGATTAGTTTAACATGTGAAATATCCGTAAAGTATCATCATATGAATGGCTTTAGGGCACATTTCCAACAAGTACTCACTTAGAGCTTCAATTTGATATAAAATTCGAAGAAAATGGGTGAAAAACGAAGGAGAACTAGAGGTTTTAAGTTTGGCCGGAATCGGGTCGCCGGAAAAACCAGTCCGGCGAGCCCCGCGAAGAAGAAGACACGTGCCGCGCGTGGCCTGCGCGTAGGGCAGTGGCCTAGCCGGCGCGTGAGGGAGCGTGGAGGGTCCAAAAATGTTTCTAAAAATTTCTCGACGCTCGTGACGTCGAGTAGGTCGATGTGGTATATTCATATACCCAAATTGAGCATCGTATGAGAAGTTATATCGAATTGTTGGTGATGTGTTTAAAATTAACGTTTTATAATTATTTCGCTTATAGGTGAAAATGTGAATTGACGATCCGACCGTTGGATCGTCACCAAACTTTGATGCGTTGTAATACGCAATATTTGAGGATTATAGGAACTTACGGATTGGGAATCCGATTTACGGATCTTCCGGAATTGGAGTTGTAAGTCCATAAAATAGAATGTTAACCGTCACTTAGTTTTGGAAATTTACGGAGATCCGACCGTTGGATGGTAATGAAATTTTAGGATGTTGTCCTAGAAGTATATTGTGGACCTCTGGAAGTTATGGATTGGAAATCTGAGTTGCAGATCTTCCAGATCGAACTGCGTAGTGACGTGTTTTATATAAGTTATATATTCTATCGATATGAATTCTGAGGTTGGGTTGATTATTGTTTTAGGCGCCGATCGTCATGACGCCTTGGCGTATTGTGCTAGGGAGTTGTAGGGCGAACTCCAGGTGAGTGGGCAGTATTTTCTGTATTTACCTATATACTATTGAATTTCCCAGAAACTGAGTTTTTAATGAAAGTATGTTTCTAAAATGCCATGCTTGAATGAGATGCATGATATGAATGAAATGCCATGATAGAAATGATATGCATGTGATGAATGATATGAAAAACATGAATTGATATATGATGCATACATGTGCATGGTGCTGTGGAGGCACAGGTAAGTCAGGTGAGTTCATTATGCATTGAATTGTTTGATGTTGAGACGTTTAAGCTCATAACTTGCACCCTAGGTGTTAGTGCTTATATTATTCACCACACCGCACGCTCGTCTTGGATCCAAGTAGGTGGATGTCGTACAGACCATGTGAGGGTTCCGACATGCTAGTCGTACAGACTACTATATGTTTGATGAGAGAAGCACTAGAGCGTATTTATACACCTGTCATCGTACAGACTACTATATGTAGTTCCGAGTGACGTGCAGAGTTGGACCGTACAGGTCACCGAGGTGACTCCGGTTGGATTGGATGTTGAGCTTTAGAATCAGCCGTACAGGACCATTTCAGGGTCTCCGGTTGATTTATTTTCACCTGAATTATATTGATGCATCATTCTTTCGGTTTTTGAAAGTTTTTATAACATAACATACTTTCTGGGTTTTGAGAAAGAAAAATTGATGATTTGAGATTTATGAAAGCATCTATATTATGATTTTGGACACTTGGCATGACATATTTTTCTAAAAAGTGTTAAAGGATAGTGAATTGAGATATTTGCTTATATGTATGCTTATATATGCTATTTTCCGGGAAAGTATACAGGTTTTACAGCGAGGGGTTAGAAATGTTTTAAATGAAAGATTTTCGAAAAGCTTTGTTTTGCTGACCCACTCAATTTTGTTTTTCGCCCATCCAGGTTTAAGTTAGCAGAGCTTTGGTGGCCACGAGGAACCCAACGGCGTTCTGACAGAATTCACAAAAGTAGGACTCACCCTCGGGGGTTTCCTTTTAGTAATTGTATTTTAAGAACTTCCGAACTGTGTAAATGGTTACGTCACTCTCACGTGACGGCCAGCACGCCCTCCTTCGGGACGGGGTGTGTCAATCCGGATCTGTTAAAAATACTCACTTAAAGTGTGAGGAAAGTGTAATATTTTACTAGTTTGAGTGAATGGTATGTGTGTAGGTAGCTTCTCTAGTGTTGGTAGTTTTGACGTCTAGGATACATAAACTTACATCATGAATGGCATTTCCTATGAATCTTTGTTTTGTAATTATAGGCAGCTATCAAACGCTTTGGAATGCCCCTTCAATGTCTCCTTTATATGATCTATTGTACCTAAAAACTATACAAATAGAATTTAGGGGTTCAAACTTAAGAACTGAATCACACACTACATGATTACTACAGGATTATAACGTAACGTGATATAATTGTAAAATGTTCTCACATTATAACGCGTGTTTTACATAATTCATAATATATTCTAAATTAGATTTAATTAATTGATCATCCATATTATAACACGTGAATTAATCATACAAATTGACAGTATTTCAGTACCACAGTATAATTTTGGCTTCACGGCCATGCAGGCCACATGCTTCATCTGAAAAAATATATAAATTAGAATACATAATTCAAGGCTGTCAAATGTCATTGAATTTGTTTTTTATTTTTTATTTATAAAATTATTGCAATGCATCACCTGCATTATTATGTATGCTTTGCAGAGTCAAATCGTACGTGCTTCATGTTGGTTCCTTGTCACCTCACCAACCGCATTTTGGTTGCTTTGTTGTTTTGAACTAGATTTTAATTATGATTCTTGAAACTTGATTTTAATCTCATTTAATTATATGAAACTCAAGAATTGCTATTTTACTCTCTGAAATTCAAAGTTTGCTTCATTTTGCTCCATGAAATTCCATAAAATTCGATTTTGATCTCATTTTTGTTTTCTGACACTTGTAAGTCGTATCTATAAAACTTAAAATTCGCTCCACATTGTCTTAAATCTATTAACTTCTTAAATGGGTTTGATTTGGGTGAGCCTGACTAATCTATTTTATTTATTTTTTATACATTTTTTCATCTCTTCAATTTCTTTTAAACTTAATATTCTCTTATTGTAGAATGTAACGCATAATGGAGATTTATAATATTTATTGCACATGTAGCATAGTCTTATTGAGTGTTGAATCTCATATATGTTTCAGAAGGTGACCTATAAGTTTCAGTGAGAAGATAGAGTCCACAAGTTAAAATAGAATGAATTTTGAGTTTCAAGAAGTAAAGTGATGACTTTAGAATTATAGAGAACAATGTGAAATCAAAATGGAGTTCCATAGGGTATAGCTAAAAATAAGCCTCAAAACAATAAGAGTTGGTATATATGCCTCATCCAACAAACTTTCAACACAACACGTTATGTGTTTGATTTCTGACACTGGTAAATCAGACGATGATGATTATTGGTGATTAAATTGTCTATATGAGTCTTCCATAGTCCCTTTAAAAAAAAAGCAAAAACAAAAAAACTTTTAACACATTGATATATGGACCAAAATCAATCGCATCTCGTCACTAGCATCACTTGGATCATGCGCAACAATTTTCTTTCTTTTATGTCACGCGATCTTCTCTTTACCATTTAAAACTGGCAAATTCCTAAAAATAAAAGTATGCAAAAGAATATGGCATGATGACATTTTTCATTCGTGGTTTACTTCAAGCGTTTTATGCTTTTGGAGTTCAATGTCCGATGATTGTCTAACATGATACCAAACTTTTTTGAATTTTTTATCTAAAATGATCATTGAGATTGTCATAATTCTCATTTTAGTTCATGAGGTTTAGAATTGATATAAATGGTTCATGAGATTGTTCATCATCAATAATTTTGGTCATTCTGTGATAAATTTCTGTTAAATAGAGAGTATTTTTGTAAGATCAATCTCTTCCCTTGAACTGATAGTTTTTTTAATTTAATGGATATTTTTCACAAAAAAATTGAAATTGTTGACTGTAGACAATCTCAAGAATCAAATTGAGAACTTATGTCAATCTTAGATATTATTTTGAATAAAAAGCAAACCTTTTTTTTTTGGCATAGTAAGATTGTGCGTAAAGATATTATCTAATATAAAATAAACCCTAGCATGTTGTATAGTGTTATCTTTACAATTTGATGTTCTACATTGATAGCCATGACTCATTTGTACAAATTCTAATACAATTCATATTATATTTAAACTAGTCTAAATTATATAAAGAAAATACAAACCAAGTACGTAGAGTAGAGTGCATTAGCTATAATTAGCCAATATAACTACGCCAACGTCTAATATTCATGTCGACTTTTGAAATTCTTGTGAAAGAAAAAGGAAAAGAAGTGGTAGTTAGGATGTTGAATACCAAGTTGTGGAGGCATCAGCCCATCACCTACCTCTCTTTCCATCTCTCATTCTCTTCTCTTTTCTGAAACTGTTGAGCCAACTGGCCAAGTGGGGTCTTTCAAGAGGCTCCAGCGGCATGTTGGGGTAATTTAAATATATTTTTTTATTTTTTTTGTCAAAAGGCCACCAATTAGTGAGAATTTTGAGAATTCGTGAACTGTGTCTGTTCATTGTATATCGTGCGGTTAATTTTTATCAAGTATTGTTTGTATTTAATTTTAAATAAAAATATTTAAAACAATTTCTGACTGCAAGATGTACAATAAATAGACACGATTCACAGATCTTTAAATCCTCGCAAAGAAGATCAGACAAGAATCCAGATTTAAAAGGTAATTTTAATTTGTTAAATATTTTTTTTTTCTGAACAATGTTGAATAATTATTTTTTTCTAAACTTGGAATATTCTTCACTTCGATCCGATATTGGACAATATGACAAGTTCTGCTGTTAGGTCTTGGAATATTCTTCACTTCGATCCTTCTTTATATAAAGGATGCCTCATACAAGATAAGGGTTAGAATTTGAGAACACATTTTTCTGAAAAACTTTTTGACACACATTTTTAAGAGACAAATATATTTTATCAATCTAACTTGTTATTTTTTATGTATTATCTCAAATATCATCTTTAACAAAATCACTAAAATCCCGAGCAATATGACCAGTTGATTAAATTTAACATTTTTATAAAATTGTATTCGTCAATTTTGCTTCACTATAAATGAATATCTTATAATTTCTAACTTGTCTAAGTAAAAAATGTTGTGAAAGCCCGGTACAGTATTGGGCCTAAACAATACCTAACCCAATCAAAAAATGATTCAAAAACTTTCAAATAAACACATTCTCGATCAACCCAAATATATAACAAAAGATGTTTACATTTCTCCAAACTAAAACCAAGTCGATGAACAAACTAAAACTCTCCTCAAAGCTTTTATCAAAACCTACTAGTATCCGGTAATAATCTCAGCCCGACTGAGATCACGATCAAAGTTTCAACAAACAAAAAGGAAAGACCTAGGTTACGAGACTGCGAAAACAAAGCTACCTTCTAACCGCGTAACAATTTGGTATTCGACAGCTTCCTCGATCAATACTTGTAGTCCTTGACATGAAGGTTCTCGGCGGCACCATCGCCAAGCTTGGCGTCACCCTTGTAGGCTCCCAATGTCGCTTCCGAGTTAGCCTTGGCCCTGGTGAGGAAAGCTTCCTGAGCCTTCTTCACATTCTCCTCCTTTCCTGACCAAGCCTTGAGAGTGCTCTGCTGAAGGGCACGTCCGAAGGAGAATGAAAGAGTCCATGGCTTCTTCGCCTTTAACTTGTTCATGGCGTTGAGGTTGAGGGTAGCCTCCTCCTCGCTCTGCCCACCAGAAAGGAAAACCACAGCAGGGACAGCTGCAGGCATGGTGCGCTGCAAGGCGCGGACAGTGTGCTCGGCAACCACCTCGGGCGCAACCTTTTTGGAATCAGATCCTGGAGTCACCATGTTAGGCTTCAAGAGAGTCCCTTCAAGAAGGACATGGTGGTCGTTAAGTGCCTTGTAGCATGCGGCAAGAACACGTTCGGTCGCATCAGCACACTTCTGAATGTCGTGGGATCCATCAACAAGGATCTCTGGCTCAACAATGGGGACAAGGCCATTCTCCTGGCAGATGATAGCATATCGGGCCAACCCATTGGCGTTCTCGTTGATTGCCAGCTGAGATGGCTCGGTGGGCCCAATCTTGAGCACAGCACGCCATTTTGCAAATCGGGCACCAGCTTCGTAGTACTTCTTGCAACGTTCGCCAAGGCCATCCAGACCCTGAGTTGTGGTTTCACCATTAGTACCAGCAAGCTCAACAGTGCCCTTGTCAACCTTAATGCCAGGAAGGACACCGCCTTCCTTCAAAACATCAACGAACGGCTTACCTGTATAGCATAAATCGAAATGTCAATGGCTCCAAGCACAAAAAATAAACAGAAATGACAAGCTCATAGATAAACTTTCGAACCCTTCCATACATGGACAAACACGAGTATTGAAAACAATTCATAATTTTTGAATTAAACCCGATTTTAGACATGAACTTCATAGTGTAGGTAGAAAAATACCAGCAGCTGTCTTCTGGTAGAGGGTTTCCTCAAAGAGGATGACTCCACTGAGGTATTGGAGGGCACCGGGAGTGGTGAAAAGCAGCTCACGGAGAGCGCGTCTGTTTGTCTCAGTATTCTCAACGCCAATGCTGGAAAGACGCTTGCCAATGGTGCCAGTTGACTCATCGGCAGCAAGGATACCCTTTCCCGGAGTACCAATGTAGGCAGCATTAGCAATGAGCTCATCTGCAAGCCAAAGATAATTCAGTACATTAGAAAACGTCATCATAGTCACATTATCTTGAGCGAATGTGCTCTCTCCTACGCATCCGAGTCCTAATCATCCTCCCGTATTTTTTTAAGACTAAATTTCTTGTATAAAAAATCAATTAAAACGCCAGCTGATGACAAAAACGGAGTTTTACAGGTATATTTTCAATTAATTTGAGATTTACATGTTAAAATAAACCTCAAATTCAGGTCATGCCTATCGATCCAAACAAACATGGATCGTAAATCATAATTTAATTAAAACAATCATTATAAACAAATAAAAAAATGATTTCTTCCAACAAAAGGGCATACCCTACAATCCAAAATTTTAAGATTTTTCTCTACCCTACATGATCATAACCATTAACACACCAGTAAGACACTAATCATGCAGTAACTTCAATCAATAAAATGCTAAGGAGACTACCAAATGTGGGACTCTCCATGAACTCCGCCAAAAATGAGGTGGCGGAGAGTCCACAGAGAGTCCACACAACGTCACACTTTGAGAGAATAAAAAGTCACACTTTTGAGAGTCTCCGTAGCATATATCTTAATTAATTTCGAATTAAGTTTCAAAACTTAATTTAACACATAAAAATTCATTATCATCATGATAAAAGCACCGATACAACACCAATCCATAATCCATACGATAAATTCAATGCATACAAATAAAGACCAGAGCAAACACTAATAATTCAAAAATTAAACCAAACAACAACAAAAAGGGCAGAATCTGTCAAACGAGAGATAAAAGGATGAAGAGAATATGTAACGGCGTTAGGCGATGATTACCGTGATACTTTCCCTTGAAGGCCGACATTTCTGACGGTGAGAAGAGAGAACGGAAACTTAAGGGTCGGTTATGGATTGGGAGATTGAGGAGGAAGATGGAGAAAATGGTGGGTGTGAGTGAGGGTTTTATATCAGAGACCAAGGCCTTGCGGAACACGTTGCTCTCAGTCAAGTGCATCTCGAATGATCTTCGACTTTCTCGTCATTTTGACTCTTTTGCCCTTATTTTCGTGCTGGGCTTTCGGTCCATCGCCGACTTAACCCACACAAAATGCCCCAATGATTATCCTGTTTTATTTATTTTTATTGTAATTAAATTACTCTCTTACTTATAAGGAAAAGGACCCTCGATCCCTTCCTCCTAATCCATTAAGGTCAAATATTCATACCATTGAAATTTGATTCAACGGTTACATAAAGGCTCATTTTAAAGTTATAATAATATTAGCTGTTATATCAAATTTCAATAGCCCCGAATCATCGGACCTGATAGATTAAAAGGAAGAGATCCGGAGAGGATCCCTTTCCACCTATAAGAACAAAGAGAAAGAGAACAGCAAAAAGCTTCTCTTAAAAATAGGATTCTGATTTCTGCGCCACCTGATATTTTTAGCAAGGTTTTAAAAGATGTTAGGCGCTAGTTGGACGGCGGGTTGGAACCTAGCGTCTAGGCGGGATCTAGATGGACTTTAGTACAATATTTTATAATATTAACATGAAAATTTACATTAAACTGTGAAGTGATATAGAATTACGAAGTCCCACTTCAGCAAAATCTCCTTTGCATTGCCTTAAGGACAAGTAGAAAAAAAGTCAGGGCAAAAAGAAGAGAAACTTAGGTCAAAGTTGTAAAATCCATGTAATTTGCTTATATTCCCAAAGAATCCAATTCTTTGATGTGAAAGCTAAAGTTAACTGAAACCATTATTCCTCTTCGTCATAATTTTTAATAAATGATGTTTGCTAGTCAATTGCTTGGTTGGTTTTACCGCAGTGGTTTTCAATGATTTTGATTACCAGTTATACCCTTCATTAGTGCTTAATTTGGCGGAGGTAGATTGTCTGCCTCCTGTTATGGTGTCTTTCTCATCATCTCCTATTTATGCGGTTACGGTTAAGTCATGTCAACATTTTATATACCTATTGATTTTTGTCTTATTACCTCTATAAAATGTTAACGTGGCTTAACCGTGACTGTAAAAATAGAAAAAGATGGGAAGAGCACCGTAACAGAAGCGGACAATCTGGCTCCTAATTTGGCTTCCTCAATTCTTTTCGAAAGGGTATAATTGGTAATCAAAATCATTGAAAACCACCGCGGTAAAACCAACCAAGCAACAAATAGTAGTGCTTACTGTTGGCCAGGTGGAGGTGAAGGTTGAATCTGTGGGTTTGGTTGTAATATGCGTAAACCCCGAGAGATTACTACCACCGCCACACTTTCATTTACCACTAATGCAAGTATGTGAAAACACACGCTTTTATATACATTTGGTCACGCATCATTGTGGGATTCACTTTATATGTGTATTTTAATGATTCAAACAGTTTATCTTGTAGATCTTTGTTAAAGATTATGTATATTAAAAATCACTTAAATCTGAAATCATATAACTGTCAATTAAATTTATGTGTTTGTTTAAAAAAACAGTATTCGTCCATTTTCTTCTACAAATGAATGTTTTAATGGTTTTGGATTTGTCTAATTTTTTGTCATAATGATCTCTGAATGATGTACTAAAATATAGATAATTTGGATCGTTAAAATACAGTATGAAGTAGCCCTATAAAATGAGTGTCAAAATATGTGTCAAAAGCGTATCCTCGAATCCTAACCTATACGTATTTAATCCCCATATAGATACAGTTTGTTCATTCATTCTAATGGATTTTAGTATAAAAGAAGGAAGTATACCAACCTTCAACATGCTAAAATCAATCAATAGGGCAAACGTGTAAGGTACATAATTCATGAGTTGGTAAGATTTTTCGGTGAAAGTTTTGAAGTTGGAAGCCCCTCCTTGTTGATTCAAAAGATCATAATTTGTTGAGTTCAATTCATGTTCGAAATTTTTAAGTTTGAGGATGAAGAATGAAGAGTGCCAAAGTTCCACGTTTTTAAATGTTTGAGGAGTCAAGTCTTTTCCCTTCTACTACAACATGAATCGTTTCAAGTCAAGCAAAAGTTGTGTTGCTTATCTATGACTGAGGAAAATTAAGGTAGCCCTAGCACAATGGTTATCATACAGTAAAATAGTCTGGTACATCAAGTGTCGTAATATGTAAGGAAATGTTTACTTTTTTAAGTCTCCATTCACTTTTATTATGACATTTTGGTCCCTTAACTTTAACTCAATTGGAGTAATGGTCATTCAACTAAAAATTCATTACCATTGGTCCCTCAACTCATCAAAACGTGCAATTATGGTCCCTCAACTTTAATTCAACTGAAGAAATGGTCCCTTAACTTTAACCAAATTATAGCAATGGTCATTCCAACATAACTCGTTTTGACAAAAAATTGACGTAATTGACGAAAATGACCATAATTACACACTTTGATGAGTTGAGGGACACTAATTATATAAATGGTTATTTCAATATAACTTATTTTGATAAAATTTTAACGAAATTAATGAAAATGACTATAGCTACACATTTTGATAAGTCGAGAGACCAATGGTAATGAATTTTTAGTTGAGTGACCATTGCTCTAATTTGATTAAAGTTGAGAGATTATTGCTACAATTTACTCTATTTTTAATACACTAAAAAAAATCTCTGATTCACGACTGGAAAATGAATGAAAAAGGCAACAAATGCCTTGCACCAGGTTGGCCCAGTTCAATTACTTCTCTTCAGCCTGTGGTATGGAAACGGACTTTGAGCCGAAGTCCAATTACATAAGAAAGTAAAAATCCATCCACGAACATATTATTGTAAGCACTCATTCAAGCTCAACCCTACTACTTCGAGTTTGATCATCGCAAGCTACCGACTTGAGCGTTAGAGTGTCTTGACCGAAACTAGGCCTAAATTGTTTTTGAAACTCTCTTAAGTTCAAGATATTGTGTTCCGGCGGGTAGTGACTATCATGTTTCATTTTCTCAACAAATATCATGAAAATGGTAATACATTGAGATAGAATAGTACCAAACACCGTACATACTACAAAAGTATAACTCACTAAATTTAATGCATATGATTAAAAACGAAACAAAGATTAGCTTTTCAAATTTTGTATAAGTTGGAAGTAGAAGATATATAAGCTCGATGTCTAGAATTGGATCAGATAATCACAAGCAGAGCCAGCTAGTGGTTGTCTTAGGTTCTAGCACACCCTAAGTTTTAAATGTTGGAACTTTCTGGTGTTAAAATAAGCATGTTGTGGAAAACTTAAGCGTAATATTGCACAAAGTAGAAATTTTGCCTACCCTTAACACCTAAATCTCACTACATACTACAAGGAAAATAATTTAGTCCACTCCTATTTAAATTCCTAGATCGGCCCTTGATTATCATTAGATTCAAGATATGTTAGTTATAAAGAAAACTTATCGTTTCAATCTTATAATTAATGACGAATAAAGTAAATACAATTCTTTTTGGACTAATAAATTAATAATACTTTAAATCTAACGAATTATCTTATCCAATCCATCTCACTTTTAGGCATTACACATGGCCTAAATTTGATGAACGAAACAAACTCATTGCAACTTTGACCAAAAACGATAGCTCTTATTAGGCAAGCTTTGGGCTAACAATTTAGTTTTGTATGGAATATGGATAAATGAGAAATCCGATGACACTTGATTTCAATGAGATGGTGACTTAAATTTATTGACGCATGTGAGGCTGGACCTAACCTATTTTGACACTTGCAAAAGAAATTTAATCCGTGAAAATAGTAGCTACTAGCAATATAGTCCTAGTCGTTGACGTTGTTCATTGTATGATGTTGAACTACTATGCCCGTATACATACTACGATATTGGAGAGTGAGCATCGTGTTTGAATTCTCTAGGTTTTGGTGGCATAATTCCTGACACGACATAAAATTATGATTTAAAACTCGTACAACATCATTAAGATTATGTCATTATTAACTACATACATTGTGTTAAACTTAATTAGTACTCGACAAATATCTAAAACGATACCTGTACACAACCCAAAACGATCAGATGTCATCTCTAGTTGGTGCTTGATACAAATCTAACTCAAAAGTAACAATCGGTGCCTCAAATATAATTTATTTCAATTGGGTTCGAAATACTACTTGTTACAATCAAAATAATAAAACTGTCAGTCTATCACGATCTTAGATGATTCGGTTCTCCTACCTCACGAACATTGGAGACGTTTTGAACACCTATATTGTTGGTTCGAATGAGGTTGACAAGTATGCCAAAACAATAGTTGTACTTGTGCAAAGCTTAAACCTAATCAATTGGGTAAACCCAAAGTCAAGTAATAAAATTCGGCCGTTATTTGCAAACCAATAATATGAAGCTTGTGCACGTTTCCTGGCAATTACCTCATAAAAAATGCATAAACAAATGTTATAATGGCAGACCAAAAAATGTGCACGTTTCAATGGGTAAATTAATTGCCAAAATTTTTGCCCCTTGGGTTTTAACTTTTAAAAAAGCCAATCTATTTTGGTCATACGACAAAAATCACTTAACATGAACAAAAAGGGCCATTTGCAGAAAATTTATGTTCTTATAAATTCTGAAAAATCACTAAATGTTTGGATGAGGGAAATAAACTTGAAATTTAGATAAAAGTCAGAATTTTTAAATTGACATGCACGAATTCTCTTGTTTGGGTTCATAAGAAATTTAGAATTTCTGCATGGAAAAAAACTTGGAATTTGGGACCTCCAATTCCCAAGTTTAAATTCCATATACATAGGTGTCATTTCCCAATTTCTATGATTGAGAGCTTAAAAATAACAAATTCCGTATTCAATTTCATTGTTCTTTTAGGCTAACCAAACAAGAAAATTCACAAATTCTAGAAAATAAAATCCCGTCAATTCAATTTTCGTCATTTTAAAATTCCTTGGTAATCTTAAATTTCTTCATCCAAACATAGGGCAAAAAGAAGGAAGGAAAATTTGAGTCTTCTAATATATAACAATATATAATAATATAAATTACTTTTTACGTGGATCACATTTACTCATTAAATTTTTTGAATTCTTAAATGCACTTTCAACCGTTTCTGTAATGTGTGTCATATATGATTGAACTCTACATAATAAAAATAGAATCTTTGGCTTGGAAGGGAAAGAGAGAGGAAGCAGAGAGTACACATTAAATTTTGATTGTGTGTCATACATCATTTTTAATGCAAATGCTTCCAGTAAAATTAGAATTTATACAATTTTTCTTCTTCAAGTAAAGCATATAATTTCATCTAATCTTCAACTTTTAAAACTATAAAATAAACAAACAACTTATAAAGTCAGTGTTAATATAATTTTGTCTGTTCACTAAATAAAATATAAAATAAATACAAAAAAAAAGGTAAAAATTAGAGGAAAAAAAACAAAGAATCAGTCAGGTCTCTTACACGCACAGATCAACAAAGAAAATTCATCAGCACTTTCTTGCCCTTTCTTTTCCAAATTCTTGTCTTCCAACCAGAGCCTGCTATCCAATCCACTCCTTGTCCTGAACATAAAGACAGCTACCCCAGATTTTGGATTGAACAACCAGTCATGGATATCCCACATCAAATCCACCAGCAAACCATCCAAAAAAATTGTTTGGTTTCCTCTGAAATTCCACCTCAACCTCTTCACCTGAAAAACCTTCTTCTTGTCAATGCAGACCGATAAAACCGGGCTTTTCGAGCCCGGTTCTTCGGGTTGATCACACTTGATCACGATGTCATGTGATAGTCCAGTGTCACAGAATTGAGCTTTTGTTGCATACACAGCACTGCCTGAAAAATGCTCACTCCTAGAAACCAATGTGAATTTTTTCTGTGACATGATGGTTTTGTACTTCTCCAAGTCCAAAACTTGTTCGACCTTGTCGCCGAGGAGGAGGCAGAGTTCCGAGTCAGCTAGAACCATGACGAAAAACCCGGTTGCCGGTTCCGGTCCGGAATCATAATTGGCAGTGGACAAATCCCAGAAGACTTCAATCTTGGTATTGCAGGATTGGAATGCCAAGGTGCCCTTTTGGTTTTCCAACTTGTGGGAATCGGAATTGGATTTGGACGGCTGAGATTTGTTGTCTCCAACGGTGACCGTGACTCCTTGGGCTGTGAATTTGTTGAACCAGGTGAGGGTGATCAAAATCCGGTTCTGGGTTGAGAGCCTGGCTCTGTATAAACATGACACTTCGTTTGGGATTGATGGGGTTAATTTTGGGGTCACATAAGCTTGGTTTGATGGGCCTGAGCAATACGAATCTGAGACCTTTATGGCATGCTCGCTGTAACAAGTTGCTATGCTTCTCATTGTGTATGAGAAATCCGAAGATCGAAAATTCGAAGATTGATCTATATTCTGTATCGTTCTAACTTTGTCGGATGTCCCTAAGGGGACGAAGATGGAAAGGAAATGTGAAGAAAGGGGGACTCAAAATTTGGAGAGGAAGAAGGGAGGGAGTTTGGTCTTCCTTTTTGGCTATGGAAGAAGGAGGAGAAAAAAATACTTGTCTTGTATATGGTTTGCTTCCATGTGGGGGTGTCCTTTCTTATTCACAACATTAAGTGTAAAAATGAAAATATAAAATATAAAATTAATTAGTGAAGAAAAATAAAGGGAAAGACAGTGAAATCCATGTGTTCTAGGGCAGCCTAACCACATTAATTACGATTCCAATAACCTTAACAATTGTTTAAAGAAAATATTGAAAGCAAATAAATTAGCATTACACTAATGGAGAAAATTTTAAGTGTACTTAAAACATGGGGTGGTATACCAAATGAGTGATGAGTGTCTGGGTAGTCTATCTGATCTGTTTTGTTATCCCTGCAAATACAATATTAAAACCATAATTTGGATTAGTTAGCTCCTAACCTAACCTATACTATATTTTGAGTCAACCAAAGATTGACAGCCGCAATATGAGGGAAATTTTGTTAATGGATTGTCCTAAAGAATAGGTCTATGAATCTATTATGTATGTTAGTTTTTTTTTTTAATTTTTTAATTTTTTTTAATATTTTTTTTTGGGTTGTATAGAATTCCATTGTTACCTAAACACACAAAATCGACACATTTAATAACACTTTAGCTAACAAAGAGGACTATACTGTTACATGTGGGATCCACCTATATTAGAAAGTGTGTTAACAACTGTGTCAATTTTGTGTATTTAAACAACATTATTCATTTGGTTTTATTAGAGCATTATCACACAATTAGTACATGTAATAATTGGGGTAACGTTTATTGTCAGGCAACACGGGTGTGTTATGTCCCAATTGTGCAATGTAACGGAGAAAAACTTCAGTGTAGTTGTTTTTGCCATGTGACATGCTGCAATGATGAGTGATAGTAAAATCTAGATAGTTGATGGACCCGTGTTTAAGCGATAAATTTGATTATCAAATTTGAATACATGTCTTAACTAGGTTGTATTGTCATTCATCACTATCATGTGGTAGAAACAACCCTACTGCGGCTTTTATGGTTTGAACTATATAGTATATACTGTTCGTATAAAGATCAACTCGAATAATGATTTGAATTTAAATTCCAATCTTCTTGGCTTCTAACATTGTTGTACGGTGATGTTCATTTTCAATCTTAAGTAAAAGATCTCAAGTTTGATTATTATAAATAACGAATATGATACGTAGTTATGGTTAATTCATCATGTCAATCCAAATCTTCCACCCCAAAATTGATCGATCATGGAAAAAAAAATCCAATATTCTTTCTATTAAAGTAGGCTAGCCTAAAAAGTATGATAAGAATATTTCTAATGATAATTAAGAATTTAAGCTCAAAGATATATGGATAAGCCAAATAAGGGGAATTTGATAAATACTTGATGGCACGTAGGTAAGGGGGAGTGAACTGACTTGCAGGATGCCATTGCCATTGGATAACGTGGAGTTGTGCCTCTCTATGATGGTGATGAAATGGATGATAGTTATCATTTGGGTCCACGAAATAAAAGCAGCCGTGAGATTCACCTACTGCCTACTATGATGGAGAGATTTTTCTAAGGCTCTGAAACACGGACATGAAATGTTACTATACAAGTAGAAAAAATATCTTTTTTTAAATGTACATCACTTGTATAATAACGTATAACGTATGTGTTCGTCTTCTAGCCAAAGAAAGACAAATTTAGAATTCATGAAATTTTATTATTTATGTATTTCTAAGGTTTATTAATTTCTCTTCTGCAAATAAAAATCTTATTTATTGTTAATGCAATTCAGTTACAAATGGTAAACCTTTACGTTTTAAAACAGAAAACCCAAACATTGAAAAACCAAAAGATGGACATGAAAATAATATAATTAATAGTATAAATAGGGGAGCTTTCACATCCTTGAATTTAATAAAAACGTAGCAAATTAATACAACGGTTACAGTTTGAAGAATATAGAATTTACTTTCTTAGGAAAGGTTCATGCATGGTACCCTTCCTTCTTGTGACAAATTATTTTGCGTATCCTTGTAAATATTGTTTTGGGTTCGCCTAGTGCATTGAACTTAGGCTTAGACAAATGAGTCGTGTTTATCATGTTTGTGTCATTTTCGTATCATACCTGTTATCTTAATGGGTTTTTAACAGGTGATCCGATAACGACTCGATTCGTTAACGAGTTGGGTTGTTTTGTGTCGGGTAATGGGTCATGCAAAAAATTGTGATACTTAATGTCTAGATATGGTATATAGAATCTTATCGAGTTCTTATTGGGTGCTTCGATAACGACTCTACTCATTAACGGGTTTTTGGGTTTTTAAAGGGTAGCCTGATCCTGATAACGACCTAACTCGTTAACAGGTCAATCAGAAACTTGTTAATTTTGTGTCGTCTTGTGTCTGGTTAATGGGTCGTGCAAGAAATTGCCGGACATAGTTAAACTCTCTACCAAAATAGTTTTAAGTCAGAATCCGAAGCTATACGTTCTAAACAAAAAAGTCCTATTCCAAAACAAAAATTATAAATTTCGAACCAAACCCACTGGATCGTCATTAGTTTTTCTTTTTTAGGTATAGGTGGTTCCCATTTTGCAGGGTTGAATTAGGAGTGAAATTGGTGTGTTAGTTGGTCACTGACCCATTGGTTTAAAATTTGAAATACTTGTTAGCTAAACACAACTGCAATTTGTGAGGGAGGGAAGGCTTGAGTATTCGATTGGTAACCTAAAAACGGGAATACGACCATTAATTCAAACGTCAAATTGAAGCAATAAGGGAGCTGATTAGACGTCCTAGCTAATTACAAGAAAACATTGAACACGATTAAATTAAGATCATTACGATCCTTAGCAACAAAAATCACTTTTATATAGATCGGTTTCGTCTCTCCTAGCAATGTGGTTAGCAAATATGTTTATATGTTAGTATCACTATGATTTACGGATACTCTTCCTACCTGTAAGTTGGAGGTTTGAGGTTCAACTCACTTTAATGACAAGTTCAGTATCTAATTATTATAGCTGACATATTGTGTACCCTAGCCTAAAGGCTACTACTTGGCTCCTTATATATAAGGAGTCATTTATTTTTATGTGTAACGAGTCATTCCTTCTTATATGATGACGTGACATTATTTTAACAAGTAAACATCATAATTCAAACCGTTTTATTCAATTTAGAGACCGTTTAATTATTCATGTGAATTAAACAAATTAACGGTTAATCATGATGATATTACTTGTTAGCAAAACTGTTGATTTGTTTGACAAATAGGAATGACTAAACGGTCTCCATATTAAACGAGTTCTTTTAGAGATGATCTTCAGATGATCATAAGCGAATGGTTGAATCACAACACTTATATGGTGAGATAATGTCACGTTGTAAAGTAAGGAAGAACGATTCATATTACATGACGACGTGACATCATTTTACAAATGTCCTGATTAATGATTCTAATTGTGATATTTGTATCATTTAGACGGTAAAATGAACAATTTGAATTGTTAAACGGTAGAATAAATTGTTCAAGTTATGATATTTGTATTAATACATTACACCTTTAGATTGTGACTTAATGATGACAAGAAAGTAAGTCTATCTTGCCTGCAAAGAAAACAGAAGACATGCATATGTCTTCATAATATACACTCCATGAATATAGGGCAACTGAGATCTCACAGGCGTGAGCTGTGTGATGATTTACAAGTGCAGTGTACCGTCTTCTCTCTTGAGAATACGTAGAGAGGCCCAGATCTAATGAAAGATGCTGAACCAAAAATAGTAATGTCGGTATTGAAAGTGGCTAACTGTACAAAGTGTATCGAGTACTGATTCAGCACACAGGCAAAGTCCTTTTCGGTAATTTTTTTTATGAACATTTTAACATAAAAATATTTAGATTCTGATAAATATTGAAAAATCACTAAATCGACATCATGAAACTCGTGGAACACTATGAAATAATATGAAACACATGAAAGATTTTTTTTTAAACTATTTTAGCCGTTGAATTTAAATTTGAATCGTTAGATCTTTTTCATTACCGTTAGATTTGATCATATTAGATCTTAGCCGTTGAATTCAATGAATTTATAAATATAAAACTAAAATAAAATACACATATATAGTGGGCTAACCCACTTACCCGGAGGCAATTTTGGGTTAAATTTGTCTCAAAAATGAGTTTTGGGTTAAAGCTCATATTTGGCCCAAGGGTTGGCCCAAGGGTTGGAGCAAGTTGGGATAGGTTTAGAACCAAAAATTTGAGTTTTACTCCAAGAGTTGAAGTTGGTCAATTAAAATCTTCCGAGCACAATTAAGGGGCATTTAGACTTAAGGACCTAAAGAAGATTATTTTTTCATTATAACCGGGATGCTTTTATAAATCTAGTTTTAGTCACTAACTTTAAAACTCATTATCAGTCATATTAAATACCCCTGCCCACTTTTACTATTTTCAAATTTTCCTTCTAAAATTCCTAACTTAATCATCAATTAGGCCTTAAAAATAGGAAGTTTTATTGCTACAAATCAAATTTAGTAATTTAAAATGGAAGACTTTTTTTTGTTTGTTAAAAAAAAGGAAGACTTTTAAAAATATTTTTCTAATGAGAATTAAACTATATAGAAATTTATTCAGACAATCACAAAACCAAACAAATAAACTAATATGCAGACACAATAAACAATATACATAATAAATGTCACAGCCCGTCCCGAGAAATATTTATCGCTAATGTAAAAAGACTAGATTACCCTTGGACATTAAGAAGTGTGGTGTGTGATTTGTTTTGAAATGGAATTATTTGAATTTTCCTAAGTTTTTGGAACCACTTAGGAACTAAGAAACTTTGGTTTTGATTGGGTGTTGACTAGTTTGGACCACACATATCACTTTTCCTTCCTCTCTCTTCCCTCCCGTGTTTTCTCTCTGTCCCTCGGACTCTCTCTATCTCTCTCTCTTATCTTTCGTACGAACTCAAACCCAAAACCCGTTGAATCGTGACAGATCAATGACGTTAAAGTACCATTGTGTTCCTTGCAAGCTCAGGAACACATCTAGACCATTTTCAGGTAATGATAGCTTCGTTTTCACGTCGAAACCATAAGCCCGATTTGGGGTACTATTCATGCAAACGTTAAATCTCGTGTTTTTGGAAATTTCAAGCTTGTAGGAAGCTTAGTGAGGTCCCAAGGAAGCTCGGAGTGCTTCATTTGAAGGTTTTGGACGTCGGGATCGTGTGGACGAAGTTTGGCCGGTTTTTCTTGGAATTCTCCGGTGAGATCCTGTGACTTTTAGAGCTTTAAAATGGTATAACGTGATTGTAGATGTTCGTAGCTTCATTTTGGTACCAATTGCATGAAAAATGGTTGAGAAACGAAGGAGAATAGTGAGTTTGAAGTTTTGCCCAGTTTCCGGCGCCGGCGACGGTCGCCGGAGCTGGAGGTAGGAGATGGGAGAATATTCCATCAAGTCTGACGGAATATTCTCACGCTGTCAATCAAATGTAACGGAATCTGTTAGGTTTAACGGAATATTCCCTAACGGTGGTTAGGGAATCCGTCAGGTTTGGGCCGCGTGTGGGGGCGCATTTTGCCGTGCCCTTGCCGGCGCGTGGGAGGTCCAAAAATAATTCTAAAAATATGAGGATGATCATGAGGTTGTGTAGATCACTGTGGTATATTCATATACCTATTTTGAGCAATGTATGAGAAGTTATTAGCTAATATTGCCTATGTGCTTTAAAAATAACGTTTTTATAGTTAATTCGCATATAGGTGAAACTTATCCCGAGGACGAGTGTATCCACGGGCGACTTGGGGGTTACGACCCGTCGACATATCAGTGAGTGGGCTTTTGTTTTCGGTATATAGTTATATACTTGATATATTTCCCAGAAATGTGTTTAAATGAAAGTATGCTTTGAAATAATATGCCAAATGCCTTTATATTTTGAATATGCATTTCATGGTTGCATATATATATTTATATATATAATTGTGGTGCTGTGGAGGCACATGTAAGTACATGTAAGTTATGTTTGGTCTAGGTGAACTACGAACGGCTTGATCCCTATTTAGGGTACGTAGGCAGTCTAACGAGATGTTAGATGCAACCATTTGATTGTCTATATGAGATATGATTGAGAAACGATTAGCTCATAAACATGCACCCCGGGTGATTGCGATTTAGCCAGAGAGAGTTGGCACAAGCCTGTATATTATGTCACATCCCGCACCATATGCTCACATTAGATCCAATTTAGGGGCACATTCTTGTCGTACAGACCACTATAGGTGGTTCCGACTCATAGGTGACTAACGTATTATCGCACAACTAGCATTGAGAGAGTAGAATTGAGCATAATTATATTACACCCAACCTTGTCGTACAGACCCTTTTTAGTGGTTCCGACTTATGTGCAGTATATTGCCGTATAGGTCATCGTAGTGACTCCGACTAGATTGAGGTTGAGCTATGAATTCAGCCGTACAGACTACCACAGGGGTTCCGGCTAACATATTATACTTCTATGAAATCATTCTTACCTGGATTGTTTACTTGTTATATTTTGGCATGGCATACATATGAATAGGACTATGTGAAGCATGAACTGAATTGATATGATTTCAGATATATATATGTATATGCTTATATCTTGATTTTGGGAAAATTATACATGTTTTACAGCGAGGGGTTAGTTATATTGTTAAATGAATGGTTTTGTGAAACATTTGTTTTTGCCCACTCACGTTTTCTGTTTTGCGCCCTTCCAGGTTCTAAGTAAGATTCTGTTGGTGGCTCGAGATCTTTGGGAGTTCTGACCTATTTGAATAATAGTGGGACATTCCTGGTACTGTGTAACTAGTATTTGTCCTACTGGATTGCACCTAGAATTTATGCTCTGATTAGGAGTGTTACTGTTGTAACTAACTCCTATCACTTTTTGTTTAGTAGTGCACACTAGTAATTTGGTTTTCAATTATTCGTGTATTTGCTATCTTTATCGCTTCCGTACTGTGCACATGGTTACGTCACTCTCACGTGACGGCCAACATGCCTTGACCTTGGTCGGGGTGTGTCAATAAAGGTACATGAATATATATATATATATATACACACATAGGTTCATATGTATATATACATAGGTTCATATGTATAGGTGCAGAAATGTATATATAGGTGCATATATATAGGTACACATATATACATTTATATGTATAGGTACACAAATGTATATATAGGCGCATATATATATATATATATATATATATATATATCGGTACATAAATATATATTTATGTACATATGCATAGGTACACAAATTATGTATTAATTTATATACATGCATATAAACATATATGCATTGTTACCACTAAAGTTAATAATTATTAGCTAGATTTTAGGTGATATATAAAGTCAAAGGACCAAAATCAGTATTGAATCTTACACCCAACTTTACTGAAAAATAGATCTTATTTAGGGATTATAATCTAGTTTCCTACCCGATTAATCTGAGATTTTAAAGATCATGCTAGCTAGGGTTTTGCGTTTAGCAGCTTCTTTACTTGTCTTAACAATGAAGTAGGAAATCTTTGTATCACCAATTAAGTCTATATTCATATATAATATTTTGATTTGTTGTTTAGCAACATGTAAGCAAATTATGGTTACAATTAAAATCTTCGAAGCACATTAACCTGAGATTTTAAAGACCATGCTAGGTAGGGTTTGCGTTTAGGATATAGCAGCTTCTTTACTTGTCTTAACAACAAAGTAGGAAATCTTTGGACTACCAATTACCAATCAAGTCTATATTCATATATAATATTTTGATTTGTTTTGATCCTATATATATATATATATGTGCGCGCGCGCGCGCAATCAAGGAATCAACATACACATGTGCTATCGCTCATGCACCCAAAAACAAATACAAAACCCAAATGGACTAATTAATCACACCCATGTAACCAAAAACAACAGTCAAGTTTTATCTCACAAGGTAAGATTAATTGTATAAATTGTAAAACACCACTGCATAGCAAACCAGTCGATTGATTTCAATCATAGACTGTTTTGTGTTTTGCGCAAAGTCTTTGCGCCAACCCTAAACCTTATCCGTTGTGTACGATATCTATGGAAGGATGTACAAGCCAAGTAAAAGAATATCCCTTTTATTTCATTTTATGGAAATGCTTTACGTAGCGATAAAGCAATCATTATTTACACACTGTTTATATGTGAAATTGTATACATGGATCGAAGACAACCAGCTAATCATTTGAGGTTGAAACAAAGATGGAACCGGATCCCCTCCGGATCCAAAGAAATTGAGCCCAATGATCAAATGATCTAGGTCATTGAAATTTGATCCAATGTCTACAATTATTATCACTTTTAGAGGGCCTATTGTTTGTAGTTGTTAAATCAAATTTCAATAATTCGAATCATTTGATGAGTAAGCTCAGTTCCTTTAGGTCCGGAGAGGATCCGGTTCCAACAAAGATATATGGACTATGGAATAAGAATATGTTCCAATTCCATGACAGAAACATTCATCATATATACTTGATACTTCTGCAGCAAGGTGCTGCAAATGCAGTACATATGTTTTTGCATGTCATGTCATATCGAAGCATATATACCAAGTACAGTTCCAAATGTAGGAATAAGATGCCGCTTCCTCTGGAATATGATAAACCCTATAATTTCTCTTGTATATTAGTAGGCGAATAATATGTGGCTCTACTCACAAAATGAGTAGGAGTTCTTACTCAATATTGTTTATTGTCAATTTATAGAACTTCGTGATTATGATTGGAGCCGTTCATATTATTAATACTTTATAAATATTGTTTCTGCAAAAAATCAATTAAAACTAAGGTTGTTTAGCAATCGAACTGTATAAAAACAAATTAACATAATTGGTAAAAGTATTACGAACTATCTATGTCTTTTCTACAATAGATTGACTAATTACGACCTTAGTTTTAATTCATTTTTTGCAGAGATAATATTTATAGAGTGATTTATAACATAAACGGTTATGATTATAAGTAAAAAGTTATATAATTCGAACATAAAAATATTTGAGTAAAAATTCCTATTCATTCTTGAGTCAAGCATTAGGCGTATATGCTCCTTTCGTTTTTTGCCATCATGCACACACACACACGTATATACATATACATATACATATACATATATATATATATACACACACACACACACACATATATATACATATATATTTTCAGTTACTTAATACTAATATCAATAATATTGTAGGAGACGACTGCCAACTTTCCTTCGTGTATAAAATAACATCTAAAATGTTCATGCAGTTGCAAAGCTGTCAGTCTCCATTCACTGAGTAGTAATAAGTAGAATTGTAAAGTAGTTTTTTATTCAGAAGCATACGTATACACTGCCGTTTGACTTAACATTTGAAATTTTTGGAAAAGACATGGTGATGAGAACATCCTCGGAGCGTTCTCCACCAGATGGGACTCATCATGTTCCTCCTCGATCTGTTCTAAAATATGTAGCACCAATGCTACTTCACTTTTTAAAAGCACTCCCATCAGCCTTTTTTCCTTTGATTGATGGACCCTAGAAACTATTGAGGAAGAGTAAATATAAAGCACTAACTATTATATTTGGCAGTCGGTCTCTAATACGTTGGAGAAGATCATGAGTTCAAGTCTCATAAACGACATTATAATGTTGAATCATCATAGCAGCACCTCCTTCAATTTTGGGTTTTCGACCAGAACCGATAAAGAAAAACTTGGATCTCATGGATTATAGAATAATTTACCAAAGGAAAAATATTATAGAATAAGCTAACCCTAGATTAGATAATTAAGATGGTTCTTCTTATGGTCTAACTTCAAGACAGTATGGCACCCAGCGTCTCTAATTGGGCTTTTTCTGTGTTAAGGGGGACACTGCGTTGCCTCAGATCAGCCGAATACCTTTTTGAGAGAAGTAATTGCCCATCGTCATGTAATAGGTTAGTTGGGCCTTTAACCACTTTACAACTTCAGAACAAATGAAGGCTGAAACTTTGATATGAAATACGAAGAGAACCTTATGGCATCTATTTTTGTCCCATATGGGAATTATTTTATTTAAAACAATTTTGTTCAAAAGCGTCTGTTAGAAGAACATCAAAATTATTAATGAAAATACAAGTGCATTCTGTAACTCAAAAGACTTTTGACTCTTTTTTTTCGGTTGAAATTTGCCAATTTGGTGATATCAAAGCATTTGTAACTAAGCATGATATTAAAATAATTGGTTATATAGAGAATAAGTCAAGTGAGTAAAAAAGATTCAGCATCACCTCTTATTCATCTCAAATTAAACACGCCTTAAGCCCTCAAGTTAGTAGAAAAGATTCCACCGCGAATGGGGGAGTACAAGAAGAAAATAGATTCAAGTTCAAAACCAACCCTGTTTAATTAATCATCACATAATTAAGAATAGTAACATGGACGTGCGTGTGTGATAGTCAATGCGTTAATAAGATAAATTATATACACTAGAACTTGATTTGTTTATAGGTACCTCATGTGCATTACACAATTAAGACACTCTCGGATATGTAGAATACCAAGGCCTAGTCTGTCACATCCCGGTCCGGGCCCCCACCACATCTCGGGCTCAACTCCATTGTAGCACGATATTGTCCGCTTTGGGCCATGACCACGCCCTCACGGTTTTGTTTTTGAGAACTCACACAAGAACTTCCCAGTGGGTTACCCATCATGGGATTGCTTTCGCGCGAACTCGCTTAACTTCGGAGTTCCGATGGAACCCGAAGCCAGTGAGCTCCCAAAATGCCTCGTGCTAGGTAGAGATGAGAATATACATATAAGGCATAGATGATCCACTTCCCTAGGCGATGTGGGATCTTACATAGTCTGTGTCAAGGAAACTATGAGTTAAATATTAAAATTATTTATGTGTCTGTCATACGCATTTAAAAATCGACAAAATTAAATATAATTTATATTGAGCGGTTTTACTTTTAATTATATTGAAGTATTTTATTGTGCCGTGTTGTAGTAGTGTTAAGATGTAAGTTAAAAAAAAGTGATTAGTAAAAATCCAACACATATAAAGTGAAAGATTCATCATAATTTATAAATAATGGATTCCAACACACACTTTGCCCATAAATTCGTCGAGCATATCTAATCAGGTTGAATAGAATTTAAATAATTATCACAATCATTCACATCAATTTCAACAGACAAAAAAGGGGAAGCTACTGTTTCTAGAACACAAGTAAAGGTAGCTTGCTTACTCTTCTAGCAGCGTATATTGGCGAATGAGAAAAGAGGCATTAGGACCATACTAAAGTAAAAAGGCATTCGGGAAGCGACTAGTCGCTTATGGCGAAGTTTCACAAGAATGTTCTGAAAAGGACTTCATGTTGGGTTGAGGGATTTTAAATGGAATATAGGTTTGGGAGGATATCTACATCTATATTATATTTAAATGAAATTTACTGAAGATGATGACCCCTAGAATTTGCAATTAGGATATATTTATGGGACATGGATCCTCTCCGGATCTAATTATCCTAATCCATCAAGTCCAATCATCCGGACCATTGAAATTTAATCTAACGGCTAAAGTTATTATAACTTTTAAAGTATGCCCAGTCTCTCTGCTTGCATACGTGAGGGTTTTCGAAAGTCTAGGGTTTCCTAGGGTTTGGTTACCGACCATCAACTGAGGTTTGGGGTCAACGATGTGTTACGGACATGGTGAGCGGTGGCTATGGAACGGGTGCTTAACCTACTCCGTAGTAGACTGAGGTTGAAGGAGGGGGAAGATATTGAAGTGGAGTTTAGTGATACGAAGAATGAACGACTGAAATTGTCGAAGTTCTTTGTGGTAGGGAAGGTGCTCACGAGGAAGAAGTTTTGTCCTACTATAGTGATGGGTGTTATCAAGGAGTTATGGAAGCCTAAGGTTGCTGTGAAGGCTATGGCTATTGCGGAGGATTGTATCTTGTTTTCTTTTAATACGGATGAGGACGTAAGAACTGTATTGCGTGCTCGACCGTGGTTCTTTGGTAAATCTCTACTGATGCTTGCAGGAGTAAAGGGATTGGAGGTGCCCGTGAACGTTTCGCTTCGCGAACAGGAGTTTTGGGTTCGAATACATGGGCTTCCCACGTCTTTAATGTCTATACGTATGGGGGAAATGTTGGGGGAGGCGATAGGTAGGGTGGTGAAGGTTGATTGTGACGCCTATGGAGGTTGTGTTGGAGAGTTTATGCATTTACGAGTAGGGACCGATGTCATATTGCCCCTAAAACGCAGATTAAAGGTACGGTTGGTCGACGCAAAATGTGTTAGGGTGGTAGGAGTGTTGCTACAATATGAGCGTCTCCCGGATTTCAGTTTCCTGTGTGGACTTCTAGACCATAAAGGGGTTCATTGTCCTAGTTTTAATGGGGGTCATATACTGGATTTTAGGACATCGTATGAAACGTGGTTGAGGGCTGGGCAACCTACACTAGGTTTGGTTAGGGGATCTCGGCCTGTTTGTTTTGGTTTAGAGGAATGGGATATCAGAGGGTATAGGATGAGAGTTCCATGTTTCTTTGAAGAGGAAGATACAGATTATATGGAGGTGGATGATAATGGTGAGTTCACTTGGGTAGCAGCGGATGAGGGAGGGTTTGGTGAGATAGGGGGCACGGGGCTTCAGGTGGAGTAAGGTGATGTTGTTAATGAAAATGGTGAAGGGGCTCGACTGCTTGCAAGGGGTCATCTATCGTTGAGGGATATGTTGGATGTGTTTCAGCAAATTTCTGAGGGTAGGGTTCACAGCGTTGGTGACTTGCATGGTGTTGGCCCTAGCTCAAGGGGGTTCGTTACCTTGGTGCTAGGAGAGGGGTTGTTAACGGGTAGTAAAAAGGGTAAGGATAAGGATGCTCATGCTAGAGACGAGGTCCCTGTCGTTTATAAGAAGAGATGCTCTAGTCCATCAATGGGGTTTGTCGACGAACAACCCCACCGTTCACAATGAATTGCCTAACTTGGAACTGCTGGAGGTTGGGGGACTCTCGAGCAGTTCAGGCGTTGCTGAAAATCATCCAGCGGTAACATCCCCTTTCAGTTTTCCTTTGGGAAACCAAATGCAATGTTCAGGCTATGAAGTTTAAGAAAGGTGGTTTGGGATTTCAAAATGCGGTTATAGTGGCGAGTACCGGACGGTCGGGGGGTTTATGTTTGTAATGGAAGGAGAAGGTGGAAGTGGTGGTGAGATCTTCTTTGCCAAATCATATTGATACAAAGTGTAGGATTGAGGGCTCTTCTACGTGGTGGAGATTCATAGGTTTCTATGGCTTTTCGAATACGGCAGACCGTCATTTATCGTGGGCGTTGTTGTCACCGTTAAGTAGGCAAAGCTCACTTCCATGGTTATATGTCAGGGACTTCAATGAGATGTTGAGTGCGTTCGAACAACTTGGAAGGGTTGGAAGAAGAGATAGTCAGATGAATGGGTTTCGGGAGGCGGTGCATGATTGTGGATTTGGGTTTTATTGGCAGTGAGTACACATGGACTGATAATAGGGAAGATGAGGTACGTTGTTGTCTTGACCGTGCTCTAGCTACCCAGCCGTGGATGCAATTTTTCCCTCACTCTCGGGTGTGTCACCTCAATCCTTCTAAATCAGACCATTTACCTATTGTGGTAAAGATTCAAGATTCGGTGGTGGTATTTCTTGGAAATCTCGTTGGTTCCGTTTTGAGGAGATGTGGTTACAGGATGCGAGTTGTGATGATACCATTGCGGATGCATGGAGTGTGGAGCGGCGGGGTGCACCTTTGACCCGTGTATGTGATAAAATTAGAGCCACTAGGGTAGCTTTATTAGATTGGCAGCGCAATACTTTTGGGAATACGAAGTTAGAGATTGCGAAGGTTAGAGATAAATTGGGGATTTTGTTTGATCATCCTCCTTCGCCAAACCCACATGATCAGAGATGAGTGCTGATGACCGAGTTAGATAATTTACTTGGGCGTGAAGAAACTTTTTGGCGGCAGAGGGTGAAAACTCAGTGGATGAAGGAATGAGATCGGAACACGAAGTTCTTCCATACTCGTTCTTCGAACAGGAGGAGGAAGAACACAATTAAAGGTCTGCATGGAGAAGATGGTATGTGGTATGATTCGCCTAAGGGAATTAAGGACACGATGGTTGATTATTTTAGGCGCATTTTCCGGACTCAAAGGGTTCTAAACAATGCCGTCCAGGAGGTGTTGGGGGTTGTTTCACAGAAAGTTACTCCGAAAATGAACGAGATGTTGATGCAACCTTATTTTGCGGAGGAAATTAAGGTGCCTATGTTTCAAATGCATCCATTTAAGTCTCCAGGGCCGGATGACATGTCTCCACTCTTCTATTAGCGCTTTTGGCATATTGTTGGTCCGGAGGTGGAGGACGCGGTGCGATCATTTCTACAATTTGGACACCTAAGTAAGGAAGTAAGCCGTACTCATGTTTGTTTAGTCCCTAAGGTGAATGAACCGCAAGAAATGTCTCAATTACGTCCCATTAGTTTGTGTAATGTTTTATACAAAATTGGTACCAAGGTGATTGCTAATAGGCTCAAAGGCATGATGTCTTCGATTATCTCGCCAAATCAAAATGCGCTTATGCCAGGAAGATTAATATTTGATAATTCGTTGGTGGCGGCGGAGATTGGGCATTATTTGCATAATAAAAGGACATGTATAGATGGTATTTTTGCGCTTAAGCTTGATATTAGTAAAGCTTATAATAGAGTTGAATGATGTTTTTTGGAAGCCATGATGGAGAAGTTGGGGTTTGCTAGGGAGTGGATAAAAATGGTGATGGCATGCGTTAAATCAGTGTCGTACTCTTTTCTAATTAACGGACAATCGTGTGGTTATGTGATTCCCTCCCGAGGTCTCAGACAAGGGGACCCTCTATCACCGTATTTGTTCCTTTTGTGTGTTGAAGGCCTTTCCGCCCTTATTGCTCAGAAAGAACAAGTAGGGGAGTTGAGTGGTATTCGGTTGTGTAAAGGTGCACCCACGGTTCATCACTTATTGTTCACCGATGATAGTTTCCTATTTGGGAAAACGAATGTGGATGAATGTGCAGTGATTCAACATATTTTGGATATCTACTATTTAACTTCAAGACAATCGGTGAACTTTGGGAAGAGTAGTGTTGCATTTAGTGCGAATGTGTGTCAATATGATCAACAACTATTGGTAGGATTCCTCGGTGTGCAAATGGTGGAATGGCATGAGAGGTATTTGGGGTTACCGACTTGTATTGGGAGGAATAAAAAACAAACTTTTTCTTTTTTTAAGGAGCGGGTGACGCAAAGGCTTAATCAGTGAAAGAGTAAGCTTTTAAGTAGCGCAGGAAATGAGCTTCTTATCAAGGTTGTTGCTCAGACCCTTCCTTCTTATGCGATGAATTGTTTTTTACTCCCAAAGACATTTTGTGATGAGTTACATCAACTCATGGCGCGGTTTTGGCCGGGAAATGGCTCAGAGGATCGGAAAATCCATTGGTGGTCTTGGGACAAGATGTGTAAACCCAAAGCTGAAGGTGGGTTAGGGTTTCGGGACCTATATGTTTTTAATATGGTGGTGTTGGCTAAGCAAGGGTGACGGGTATTCCATCAACCCACGTCATTGGTGGAGCGAGTTCTCAAGGCTCGGTATTTCCCCAATTCTTCCTTTTGGGATGTTGAAGCTATTGTATCTGCTTCGTATTGTTGGCAAAGTATTATGAAGGCAAGAAAGGTTCTGGTTGGCGGATCGAGGTGGGTGGTGGGTGATGGGCGGACAGTTAGGGTATGGTTGGACATGTGGTTGCCTCAGCCTAGTACTTTCAAGGTTATCTCCTCACCTCCACCAGGAAGACTTCAAATGAAGGTTAAGGAACTCATTGATACTTCTACACGAGTTTGGCGTACTGATTTGTTATCGGAATTATTTAGCCTAGAGGAAGTAGCTTTGGTTCTATCTCTGCCTATTAGTTTTCGTGCCCTATGGGATATATTGGTGTGGCATTATGACAAGCGGGGTTTGTATTCAGTGAAGAGTGGGTATATGGTAGCTCGACAATGGCTTCAATTGGTGAATAGTAGTGTGTCATACTCTATTAATGACAGTGCATATGAGAAGCTTTGGAAGCATCTTTGGAAGGCTCATATCCCTCCCAAAGTTAAGAATTTCACCTGGAGGGTATGCCATGATATACTCCCGACCAAAGTCAATATTCGAAGGAAATGGGTGGGGGTGGAGATGGAGTGTGGGGTGTGTCAAGGGGAAGAGGAAACGGCTGCACATGTGTTGTTGACATGTCCATTTGCTATAGCAGTGTGGTTCAGTTCTCTATTTAGCCTTCGGTCGATGGGGACTATGCGTATACAGCTTAAGGATTGGTTACTTTCGGTGTTGGAAACGAAAGAGGTGGACTTTGAGTTGGCATGTATGATAATGTGGGGCATTTTGCAAGAAATGAATTCATGGGTACGAAGGGGTCCAAAGCTTTACCTATGGTGGTATGGCAGAAGGTCTCTGCGTGGCTATCGGCTTTCCAGACTGCAAATTGAGAGTCTGCTAGGGTGGTGGTGCAGGCTCCTCCGCGATGGTCTCCTCCTAGTCAAGGGTGGGTCAAGCTTAATACGGATGGAGCGGTGATGAGTCATACAAATATGGGGGTGTGGGAGTGGTATTGCGGGACTGGATGGGTGGTTTTTTGGCGATTGGAGAGCACCAGTTTCCAGGGATCACTTTCATGGCATTGTTGGAGATGTTTGCGGTACGGTTTGGTCTGCAAGTAGCTCAAGCACAAGGATTTTAGCAAGTTGTGGTCAAAAGTGTTGGAAATGTGCCCTAAAGCCATTCATATGATGATACTTTACGGATATTTCACATGTTAAACTAATCTAGTTTACATATAAAGGGCAAATATTATTGTTTGAGACGTCTCATATAAATGTTATATGCTTAAACGATAAAGTCCAAGGAATATGTGATTGGAAGAATGCAATCTAATGAAGTTAGATTAATGATGCGAAAATTAACTAACGCACAAATTAAACCCTCTTTTTGACAATTGTAGTGTAGATGTAAGTAGGGTATCGTTCTAGGCCGGGGATTAGGAGGGATTGCTAATCTATTCTAAATTAATTTAAACATATTTAAACAAGACTTAATGACACAAAACTAGACTCACCAAGCTATGTTCACACAAATTTTTGGGATTTTTGGAGTTGATTTGCTATTTAAATTAAATCGTACAAAAACAGTACAAAAACCAATTTTAAATAATACCAATAGATTTTAATTCACAAGTTAAGAAAATGAGTTAGGGGACATGCTATCCACCACCAAATAATCATGCAAGTATGTTACGTTTCATTCAAATCCCTTTTATTTCCGGATGAAGATGCTCAAGTTGGCTCAATGTTAGAACACAACCTATTACTCTTTCTTACGTAGTATGTTAAGAGAATGGTGTTTTCAACTTAACTTAGTTCCTAGCATGCAATCTAGAATGGTGTGTTCATAGATTTAACAAGTAGAAATCATTAAGAATAAAAAGAGTTTGAGTCATCACAAGGCATCGTAAGTACTGACGCAGTCTTACTTATCCTAGAAATCGATTCACATGTTAACCACAAATAACAAGTGCTACTGTAGAACATATGTAGGTCCTCATTCAACAAGGGCAGGCAGACATATATTCATAGCATTAAAATCCTAGATATGCTCACTATGTATGCATCCATAGAAACACATAAAGAATTTATCAATGAGATAAGTAGTGAAACAATTTTCATCATTCCATAAAAGTAATTCAAACAAAATATCACAACAAACTTACAATCATATTTGGGGCTTCAAAACAGCCCCTAACTACTAAAAATTAATTACACATAATTCTTAAATTAAAACATAAAATAAAACATAGATTTGGAACGAATTAACCGAATGAGGAATTTCTTCCTCTGTCCTCTGCGCGCCATGGCTGAACTGCCAGACTCCTGCGCTCCAGCCTTCCTGCGAGCGCCAGTCTCCCTCGCTGCCCACAGCAGCTCTCCGCTGCCCGTCCTCTTTCCGCGTGCCAAGGCAGCTTGCAGCTGCACAGTTTCTCAGTCCTCTCAGTGCTGCCCAAGGCAGCACTGCCGAGAGCCATTTCCTTTCTGTCCCCGTGCTCACCTTTCTTCTCGCGCTGCCCAAGGGCATCTTTGGTTTCGCTGCAAAGCAGCACCTTCCCGCCTGTCTCCCCCCACTGACCTTCCTTTTGTTTGTTTATTTATTTCTGCATGCCTTCCTCTGAGTCAAGCTTTACTGCTGCCTAGTGGCTGCCAAAGCACCATTCCTTCTTCTTTTATTTCTTTATTCCCCCCACTTCTCTTTCCATTCTTTTATTTATTTTTCATGCACACACTGCGCTTGCTAGCTATTTCCCTCTTTTTTATTATGCGCATGTCCTGCTTTCCGTCCCACTATATTTATTCCAGCTTTCTCTTTTTTTTCTTTTTGTGCTTTCCACTCCTTTTCCCATTTTCTTTCTGCTTTCCACCAGCTGCCAAGTGCAGCATTATTTGCATTTCCTTGTAAATAATACCAGCCACATTAGGATCAAGCACGTATTGATAACTATAAATCACCACATTCGAAAACATAAACAAAGAAAATAAGTGAGTAAGGCAGCTTTGACGAATTTATCACTTAAAATCTCACTTGTGCAATTTTTATTTTATTAGCTAGATAAATTCGATAAAACACAAAAACAAATTAAATAGCACAAAAATATGAGGAAATAACTAAGAAAAGACAAGAGAATTTGATGTAAAATATGTATAAATATGAGCTTATCAAATACCCCCACACTTAGCTTTTGCTAGTCCTCGAGCAAAACAGAGAAAACAGAAAAAGTAATAACATGAAAATTATTAGCTTCCCCCTATGTGACCCTCATAGAACTTCATTCGAGAACACAATCATCAAGAACCATAGCTAACATCAACAAGCAATTCAAGTTCATTTTCCTTATTCAAATATTAGCAGTAATCTTTGAAACATCCTTGAAGTGTAGTGTGTGAGATAGCCATGCTAATGCAATTTCAAATTTTTATTTTAAAATCACCATATGCAAATTAGCAACCTTCTCAAGGGATTTACACTCAATCACACATGTGTTTAGTTTTAATGTGTTTCTCTCAAAGAATCAAATGTGAAAGTTCTACCATAAGCTTGCATAAAGATCACTTCTCCACAATCATAATTACAAAACTTAAATCAAGAGGACTTTTATTGGACGTAATGCGGTTTAGGGCGAGGGTTATTGAAAAGAAAGAATAGGAAAACACAAGTTCCAAGCTACATTGCAAGCAATTTTTTCTTTAGATTTATAAGAACTCAACATTTCCAGCTATTCTACAAGTCACCTCCAACCACAACTTTAAACTGAAACTTTAAACACTTTTTTTATTTTCTTTGTAAACAAACTTTCTTTCTTTTTTTCTTTTTTTTTTTTTTTTTTTTTTTTTAATACAGAAACAAATATGAAAAACCCCCACACTTATTCTTTTGCCAAACACCCTCCAAAGTACTTCACAAACATTTCTCATAAGACAATCTCACATTGCTCACTAGCTCGCTTGGAAAGGGTAAGGAAAAATATTTATTTCAGGCATAAGGGTAGACATATCTGGTGATAAGAAATAAAAGGCTCACAATACGGCTCAAATTGGCAATCTAATGATATCATTTTTCTTTGGGAAACAAGGTTATTTGGGCCATGGTGGTAAACCTAATGCCTCTATCATTTTCGAGTTCATGCAATCAAAGACAAATATTTCGAAAGATCGTTATGCAAGTTCTAGAGAAGTATCTCACATAAGTTCATCACACATGAAAGAATAGGAGTGTATGAAAAATGCACACACTTTCAATAAGCTCAAAAACTCACATAGGATGTATATGGTCACTAAATTCACATATGGAGCTTTAAATCATGCTTTAATTTCACATCAACAAGGCTATGTGCATTTGGTTTTTCAAAGATGATCAAAAATGTACAAACTAACACGAGAATTAGGAATTTCACACAACACATGTTAACTAAGTTCTTGATCATCATGGTTCAAATTTTATCCAATTAAATCATTGGGTCGGGAAACTAACAAAAGTCTAATTCAAAACAATAAGGAAAGAAAAAAAAAATATTTTTGGATTTTTGGATTTTTTTTTTTTTTTTTAAATTTCCGATTTTTTTTTTTTTTATTTTTTAAAAACAACAACTTAATTAAGAAAACACAAAGCAATAACATGGAAACAAATGAAACCAGTTCAAAGTCGAAGGTACAAAAAAAAATTTTAATTTGGTCATTTTTATACTCTATACCCCACACTTAAACTAGACATTGTCCCCAATGTCAGAAAATATAATAAAATGCAAATAAAAATAAAATAAATAAATACAAAGAAACAAAATAAAGCAATAGGACTGAAAACTTCCCTAATTTGCAGAAAAAATCAAGCGATGACCCCCAAGCTAAAATTCTGCAATCAACTTCAAGGGTGGAAATAACCAAAAGTTCCTGCAAAGAAAAGAAATAAATCAGTTAAGCACGCAAGAAAATATAAAAAAAAACAAACAAACGAAAAAATAAAAATGAAAATAAAAGACAATGAATAAAACTAATAAGTGATCATTGGTCCTGTTTGGTGACTTTCCACAACTTTGAACTTGAACTGGCCTCGGAACTTCTTAGCAAGGAAAATGAGACTTGATTGGTGGTGTTGTTGAAGCTTCTCGAGCTCTTGGTTTCAACTCGGACTCCTTCTGCCGGGTTGATTGAGTCTGCAGGCTACATTCTTCTCTTTTTGTTCTTCTGCATGGCAGGTAGGCACGAGGTAGAGGTGGTGGTCTGCTTCTTTGTTCAATCTGTCCAAGTGCCGACCGATTTCCTTTCTTTCACCTTGACTCGTAGCCAAGAGCAAGGGTAAAGGAAAAGCGTGCCATGAGATATCTTTGCCTCTGACTCTGATGATATGGGATACTTTTGCTTTTGAAGAAGTATCGTTCCACAGGTGTATGCTTGAACTGGGCTGGGGAACTTCTTAGCAAGGAAAATGAGACTTGATCTTGAAGATGAAGCAGCACCTTGTCTCCACATGCTTCAAGTATCATTTTCACTTGCCCTGTCTGTTCTCCAGGCAGATGTGGCGACTTCTTCGGAAGTACATCAGTGGTTGAAGAAGAGCACTCGAGAGCAATGCTAGGTAAGCAATCAGGAAGGATTTCCAGGCAGTCGGTTCTTAGATTGGAAGATTGACACCGAGTGCTGGCTGATTGCCCGCTTTCTCCTTGCCCCAAAGACAAGGAAAAGGACAGGGAGAAAGCGTGATATGAGATACTCTTGCTTTCAACCTTCATGATATGAAATACTCTAGCTCTAGATGACTTATTTGCAAAGGTATCCCAGGGAATGAGAAACACAGAGAAACTCGAGAGGGTTTGTTGGAAAGGCATTTTAGATGAAAAATTTCGGAGATGAAGAAGTGTTGAGAGAGTTTGCCTTTGCTGTTGAAGGCGAAGGTAGACGTTTATAGAAATGATTCTTCACAACCGAAACTGTTCCTTTACCCCTGTCGGCAGCCGGTGGATGGATGAACAGTACAGGTTACGCGCTTTCTGAAAAAGCCACCCGTAATTTGCGCAAAGCTGACAGCGCGCGTGACGAGTGACGACAAAACTGGAAAAGCTTTTCGCCTCGTGATTCCTGACCGCTCCGGCTTTTGAGAAAGGCGCCCGACTTTTGAGAACGGCGTCCGACTTTTGAGACGGAGACGCCGCTTTTGAGAAAAGAATCCGGCTTTTGAGAAAGGAGCCCGGCTCTTCGATTTGCGAGAGGGCGCCTCTTCGACTGCTGAGTGATGCCTCAACGATTTCTTCTTCTTATAAGAACGCTCATTTTTGTTCCACAACACACTTAAGCTCCCCCTGTAAACACTTCCTCCTGCAAACACTCCCTCTTGCATTTTCTTTAATCTTGATCAGTTCGACTCTTCATTCTCAACACCTTCAAATATGTCTTGCCCCTCTGACCGTCGCCTTAACTTGAATGTTGGGGAAGATAGTGATACGTCTTCTCCAACCAACATTTGGCAGCCGTCCTTCATATCCCCGAATGGTCCTCTTACAGTTGGGGATTCCATGATGATGAACGAAACAACAGCATCGGTGGTGGCCCGAAATCTGCTCACTCCTAGAGACACTAGGATACTTTCCAGGCGGTCCGACGAACTAGCTGTCCAGGACTCTTTGGCCTACAGCGTCCGATGCGCAGGTTCCGTAACAAACATGGGCCAGCGCCTTCTTGCACGAACTCGTCAGGTGGAGTCGTTGATGGCTGAAGTGGCTAGTCTTCGGCAGGAGGTCAGAGTGCTTAGGCATGAGAACATGGATTTGCACATGCTTGCAACCAATTACTCAACAAGCATGAAGAGGAAGCTTGATCAGCTGCAAGAGTCCGAAGTGCGGATTCAGAGTGATCATCAACGGTTTATGACGTTACTCCCGAGGTTTATGTTGCCTTCGTCCTCGGGAGCAGCACCAAGTATTGAGGCTCCGAATGATCCAGCTCTGGCACTTCGTCTTTCAGGGGCTCCGTCGACCTCCGAGGCACCACCTACCAATGACCAATGAAAACTATTAGTTCAAATTATTGTAAAAATATTTATGCTTTAAGTTTTTTTTTTTTTTTTTTTAATTATATATATATATATGTAAATATTTTTGTGTTTTATTTATATGAATGTTTATGTTTTTTTTTTTTTTTTTTATTTTTTTATTTTATTATTTTTTTTTTTTTTTTTTTCAAAGAAATAAAACTAAATCAAAAATCAAAAGTAAAAGACAAAACACAAAAATAAACACAAACAAAAACATAAAACACAAACAAAGGATTAGCAAATTTTCTAATCCCCGGCAACGGCGCCAAAAATTTGATGCGAAAATTAACTAACGCACAAATTAAACCCTCTTTTTGACAATTGTAGTGTAGATGTAAGTAGGGTATCGTTCTAGGCCGGGGATTAGGAGGGATTGCTAATCTATTCTAAATTAATTTAAACATATTTAAACAAGACTTAATGACACAAAACTAGACTCACCAAGCTATGTTCACACAAATTTTTGGGATTTTTGGAGTTGATTTGCTATTTAAATTAAATCGTACAAAAACAGTACAAAAACCAATTTTAAATAATACCAATAGATTTTAATTCACAAGTTAAGAAAATGAGTTAGGGGACATGCTATCCACCACCAAATAATCATGCAAGTATGTTACGTTTCATTCAAATCCCTTTTATTTCCGGATGAAGATGCTCAAGTTGGCTCAATGTTAGAACACAACCTATTACTATTTCTTACGTAGTATGTTAAGAGAATGGTGTTTTCAACTTAACTTAGTTCCTAGCATGCAATCTAGAATGGTGTGTTCATAGATTTAACAAGTAGAAATCATTAAGAATAAAAAGAGTTTGAGTCATCACAAGGCATCGTAAGTACTGACGCAGTCTTACTTATCCTAGAAATCGATTCACATGTTAACCACAATTAACAAGTGCTACTGTAGAACATATGTAGGTCCTCATTCAACAAGGGCAGGCAGACATATATTCATAGCATTAAAATCCTAGATATGCTCACTATGTATGCATCCATAGAAACACATAAAGAATTTATCAATGAGATAAGTAGTGAAACAATTTTCATCATTCCATAAAAGTAATTCAAACAAAATATCACAACAAACTTACAATCATATTTGGGGCTTCAAAACAGCCCCTAACTACTAAAAATTAATTACACATAATTCTTAAATTAAAACATAAAATAAAACATAGATTTGGAACGAATTAACCGAATGAGGAATTTCTTCCTCTGTCCTCTGCGTGCCATGGCTGAACTGCCAGACTCCTGCGCTCCAGCCTTCCTGCGAGCGCCAGTCTCCCTCGCTGCCCACAGCAGCTCTCCGCTGCCCGTCCTCTTTCCGCGTGCCAAGGCAGCTTGCAGCTGCACAGTTTCTCAGTCCTCTCAGTGCTGCCCAAGGCAGCACTGCCGAGAGCCATTTCCTTTCTGTCCCCGTGCTCACCTTTCTTCTCGCACTGCCCAAGGGCAGCTTTGGTTTCGCTGCAAAGCAGCACCTTCCCGCCTGTCTCCCCCCACTGACCTTCCTTTTGTTTGTTTATTTATTTCTGCATGCCTTCCTCTGAGTCAAGCTTTACTGCTGCCTAGTGGCTGCCAAAGCACCATTCCTTCTTCTTTTATTTCTTTATTCCCCCCACTTCTCTTTCCATTCTTTTATTTATTTTTCATGCACACACTGCGCTTGCTAGCTATTTCCCTCTTTTTTATTATGCGCATGTCCTGCTTTCCGTCCCACTATATTTATTCCAGCTTTCTCTTTTTTTTTTTTTGTGCTTTCCACTCCTTTTCCCATTTTCTTTCTGTTTTCCACCAGCTGCCAAGTGCAGCATTATTTGCATTTCCTTGTAAATAATACCAGCCACATTAGGATCAAGCACGTATTGATAACTATAAATCACCACATTCGAAAACATAAACAAAGAAAATAAGTGAGTAAGGCAGCTTTGACGAATTTATCACTTAAAATCTCACTTGTGCAATTTTTAGTTTATTAGCTAGATAAATTCGATAAAACACAAAAACAAATTAAATAGCACAAAAATATGAGGAAATAACTAAGAAAAGACAAGAGAATTTGATGTAAAATATGTATAAATATGAGCTTATCAATTAATGAGACCATTCTTTCGTAGACACATCCTAAACGTTCCTGATCATAGGATTGCCAATTGGGCATTGACAGTCCGATAAGATCAGTACGTGCTATGTCTTCTCTCAGGGATAGTGACTAGTCTCGAGTCATTGGTGTGTGTGACATCAAGACAAGTACGTAGGTGCTCAATAGAGAATGAGTTCACTGAACACGATCAACGAGGAGTTCTCATACTCATGTCACATGAGAACTCATGTTTGGGATAATGCAAATTAGTCCTTTGACCTGAGGCATCACAGTTGTTGTCTTGTGGTTAAGTCCTTGATCTTTGATTATGCCAAAGTCACCCCATCGGGGTGTCCACGACATCATTGGGGTTAAGTCACTTAGTCATGGAGACAAGTGAATGCGCAACAAGGGATCTCTAACCTTCAATTGGCTTGAGGGAGAATACTCTATGATATGATTAAAATCTCTGGCCAGAGTATGAATGAGATTTGGGAATGCGTTCCAATTCACATTCAAAGTAATCATATAAGCACAAGAATCACATTGGATAGTAGACATGAATAAATAAACTATCAAACCAAACAATGTGGTCAAGAGTATTAGATTAGAGAAAGACCGTATTGCATTTGTAATCCTAAACTGAATAGGTTCTCTACCTCTTCTGATTAGCTTGGGTAGCCATGATATGCTGCTAGGGGTCACTCATGGTTTGTGGAAGCCCTAAACGTGTGTAATCACTAAAGGGAGAATTGAAAGTAAGTTTCAATTCACAATCGATGTAAAATGGTTTTAATCGCCCACTGCCTCGCTAAAAGGAACCTAATGTATCGTACACCAAATAAGGTGGAGATTGAAGAAACAAAGGAGATGAATTAAATGGTTTAATTATTTATGGCAAGGATTAATTAATATGTTAATTAATCAAACGAATAAATTCGTTAAAGACCTCGGGATAGTTTTGGACCTTAAGGCCCAATGGGCTTCGAACGTCAAAGCCCATTGACTTAAGTTGTATGACAACTTAATGAATAAAGATTCACAAAGGCCCAAAAGCCCATATCCATTTAGTGTTGAATTAGGGTTTTTTGGTTCTTTAGGTCATTTAAAGAAGTGACTATATAAAGAACTTTATAACCTAAAATTCATAAGTTGTTGATTTTAGAGAAAATTGGTGAGAACACAAAGCTTCCATTTCTCTCTAAGAGGCCAACCACCTTGGGGGATATTGTCTAGCAATTCTACTTCCTCAAGGTCACTCATTTCCTCTCCAATCCAACCTTGGTGTAGAATCTTTAGAGGTTCTCTATTTTGGGAACTTGGAGAATCTATTTCATTCAACCAAATCCATGGAGCTAAGAAGCAAGGAATGAAGGCCATATCTCTTGGGTGATTATCCTTTGCATATGCAAAGAGGAATCTACAAAGGTAAATATTTCTCAACTAATAAATGTTGATTTAAAAGTTGAGTCAAGGTTCACCAATCTACTAGGCTTTGAATTTCATGGTAGATGTTTTGTTTTTGAATGCATGAAAGCATGATTCCGCCTTTAATTGTTAATTGCATGCTATATGATGTTATTCAAATGAACATGTTTTTCACAAAATTTCCTTCAAGTGGTATCAAGAGCCTAGGTCTAGTAGTTGGTGAATCATTTTGGGTTTTGTAGTTCATAGTTTTTGATTTAAAAGTTGTAATATGTTACAAACTTTATTCTTGTTTCTTTGAATGTAAATTTTGTTAGAAAATTTGCCATCTCAAATGTTGTAGATGTAGTTCATATGAGCATGAATTTTGGAGCTAAAATTTGGTGCCATGTTTTTTGGGAAATTCGGCCAAATCCAAGGGGTGATTTTTTGGGTTCATGTTTGTCTTGTTAAAATGGTTTTAAAGTGACTTTTGGAACCCCTAAGTACCCTAGGATGTTAACCCTCTTTTGAGTGATGAAAATTTGAGTTTTGGTGAGTGAAAACATTCATGGAGCTATTATGAGTTTTCATGAGTGTTCTTCAATGTTCTTGAAGTTCTTGCCAAGAACAAAAAGTTTTGAAGTTTTGATTCAAAATGTTTTATGTTTTTACATAAAGTTTTGGTTTAATTTTAGTGGGTGATTTTAGTGGGTGATGATTATTTGTAAAGTATTATTAATGGTTTTAATGGTAGACAAACTTTTTTAAAAGTTTGACATAAATTCAATTAATGGCTATAATGGTAGACAAACTTTTTAAAAGGTTTAACATAAATTCAAAATATTTCATCTTTACCTCACCTAATAAAACCCACTTACAAAAACTTTGTAAAAATCATATTTTTTCTATCATGGCCGGCCACCCTAATTAAATAGGGTATTTTTGGGTCTTTTATTCAATTACATAAAGTTTTGATACTTTTGTGTATTTGCACTTTGGCCCAAAAGTTTACGTTTTTACGTTAAGGCCCAAAAACGTTAAAGGACAAATTGTTTTGCTCCTTTAATGAAGTTTTTTGTATTTGTTGAAATTTTTGGGTTCTAGTTGTAATTACATGAAGTAGTGGACTTTTGTGTTTTTTACAAAGTGACCCCAAAAGTTTGTGTTTCGCAATATAGCCCAAAAAGTTGTGGTTATTGCATGATGGCCCAAATTAAGTAGGAAACAAAAATTGTTTTGTCTCTTTAAATGAGAATTGGATTTTCATTTCATTTAGCTCCATTTAAATCAATTTTATGGATACAAAAACCAAATGAAAATGTTGCATTCAATTTAATTAGTTAAAATGTTAATTAATTAAAGGGTGATTATGAACCTAAGCCTACGATAATTGAGCTATGTGAAAGGCCGTTTCAAATTTGTTTGAACCATGGGAATGTGTAGATTAATTTTGGTTGTAATTTGATTTGATCAAATGTTGTAAAAGAGCATAAGCTCTTCTTTACTTTAAAGTAATTTTAATTATGCAAATGTTGTAATGAGCATAAGCTCACCTTTACTTTGAAGTACTTCTTTCTTGCTTTATTTGATATGCATGAAAATGAAGTAGTTGGGTCCAACGCCCCTAAGACAACACGCCTTAATGTGATTAAACGCGTAACTAAAATCAATCTCCATCCCTAGTCCGAGATTCAACACTAGGCTCGTGTTGAATCTAAACAAAGGTTCATAGTCATCCTAAGGCCCTAAGGCAACTATATAGTCCATCAAATGAATGCAAACCTTATGTTAGTAGTATCATATACTCTTACTTTAAAAACCGTTTTATAAGTATAGTGGGAGTATTATATACAACTAAATTGAATCAAATGGACCAATAGTTGTAATAGGACCAAAATTGTTTTAATGTAGATTAAAATGAATACTTATATATGATGAGACCTAAAACCCTCAACCAAACCATTATTAAGTTGAAAAGCGTGAGAGTGCTTAGAATACTCTTTCGTGGCCTTCCACCGTGGTAGGCTCCAATCGTTTATGACTTGTACACCGGCTTCACCCTATCATGGGGGAGTACAAAGTGCATGCTTATACTCAGGAGGAGTCTATATACATACTTGATGAGGTTAGTGTAGGCAACGAGGATGGCCGACATCGTATCATCGTGAGGCTATTCTTGAACCCCTTCACGAACTAAGCATGGTGGGAATGACTTAACTAAGTGCAATGGCGCCGACATCGTATCATCGTGAGGCAACATTCTCTAGAGGCCAAATTGATGGGTACTTGCATTAGTTGCAAATGAGTAAGTGTACTCTCTCATTATTATTAATGCTAGCCAACATCATATCATTGTGAGGTGGGCTTGGTAATAGTGAGTCTCCCATAACCTACTAAGAGTTTCCTCCAAAACTCTCGAATTCCAATGAGGGATATGGAATTTGCCAAAAATAGTGGGTGGTGCTATTTGATTTAAAGACCCAAATCAAATGGCTTAAAATCAATCAATTTATATTCGTTATGTATTTGTTTACCAATATATTTGCAAACGCTATCCAAAACTTGACAAAGAAAATCCGAATGTTTTAGTTTCCGGACTTGGTAACACAATCCCAAAGATTGTCTTAAATGGATTGTGCATGTACCTAAGAAGTCTCATCCTCACAATCTTCCTATTGATAATGTATCATTGGAAGAACATGTTAGAAATGTCTATCATGAAGAGGACAACACAAACAACCAATGCTTATTCCTTCGTTATATGAACAAAGGAACTTATGAAGAAATGAGAGTTGCCTTGAACAACTCTTGAAAGTTTGTAATTATGTTTAGAACATAATGGTTGGTTGACAAAAATAGTCCATCAACATGGACTTATGATGATTTTGAATCATTGAGTGTTGAAGTGATAAACCACTTAACGAGACGGAAACTAAGCTAGGACTTCACCTTTATGTCCCTATCCTAATGGTTCACTAAGTTTATTGTAAACTATGTAGTGAACAATAACCACACACTCTCCAAAATGTTTGATGTGTATAACACAATTGAAAAAGGTTTCAAGAGAGATAGTGGGAGTTTAGGGACCATGACTATTGTAGTCAAAGGAGAAGTCAAATGAAGAAGATAAAATTAACTCCAAGGGAACAAACTTTCTTTATGAAAGGATGGACATTGGAAGGGGTATTTGCAAGAAATGTCTTGCAAGTGTCAAGAACACACCTTTCGAAGGTGTTGTAAATTGTTCTTGAATAGTTCAAAACAGTTGGTTCTTCTACTTGAATGCTTGATTCCGTATTAGTAACTATGTTTTACAATCGTTGTAGAAGTGTGGCTAATAAGAAGTAGAAGATTAATGAGAGAAGAGAAAGTACTTCACATTCGGAACGTGAATAAAATATAGATCTCTGCGAAAGCAGATGGTACTAACTTCCTCATACGAACTACCAAAGAAATTGGAAAAACCAAAGATTGTCTTTACATTCCAATTTTAAGGAACTTAATTCCGTCACTATAGTAGAGATGGATGAATGTTTTGTTTGACAAAACATTGTTCTTTATTAATCACTGATTGGATTATAGTAATCTAATTGATTGTCTCTATAGTAGAGATGATATGGTAGCGTTAACTGTTTAGAATATAATGATGCTTAAAACCCAAAAGGTTGCAAGGTAGTGACTAATCCCAACTGAGTTGTGATACCTCTAAAACATAAATTACGAGTTGGTTATAGATGGATGCTTTGGATCGTTAGATCCGGATCCAATACCTTCTTGTCAAAATTGTATAGAGGCGAAATGTTCGAATCTTTATTCTTTTGGAAAGAAGAAAGAATCACAAAGTTATTGAGGTTAATTCACTTAGATGTTAGTGGCACTTGTCCACAACATAATACTACTCATGTTGTTTGACATTCACCGAAGATCACTCTCGGTTGGACTATAGTTTATTATGAATAAACACAAGTCCGAATACTTTGCAAAAGGTTTCAAAGAATTCAAGAAATGTAAGTTGATGAGTAAGACGTCTAAAGTACTTACCTCCTTAGATTTGATCCAAGGAAAGGTAACACTTTAGATGAGTTTCCTTGAAAGATATCAAGGAAATTAGCATCATAAGATAATGATTTTCTCCATTAGGAGAAGAACGAACTTGAATAAGATTTAGTTCGTTGAATATTATCAATTACCCATATATATAGGATATATACTTCTAAAACAATATGATTGTCAATTAGGAGATCTTCCAAATTTTCATAACTCCATAGGATGTAGTTGGAAAGAAAGACAAATCTTAATCATGTTAAGATTTGGGGTTGTGTGCTAATGAGCAATATTTGTTTAAAAATTATCTTGTGGATATCCTTAAATTAACCTTTGGATATCACTTCTATAAACCAACCAACAAATGTTGTTTGTTGAGTAGTTCATTGTAATCCTACAATGTGATTTGCCTTAGAGCAAATGAACTAGGAATAGAACTCAAAAGAATGGGTTCTTTGAGAGACAAGATGATAATCAACAAATATAACAACCTAGTTCCTATACCACAAGCTCCAAGGTAGTCAAAAAGAATTTTAAACCGTCTCAGTTGAATGGTTTGAACTTTATGACTACATTGAGTGTATATACAAAATATACTCAAGGAAATGGTAAAGTACCATTTGACCCGAAATAATGAAACCTTCATAGCTAATTGGTAGCTTAAGGTGACTACAATCAAAGAGAATGGTTGACTTTAAAGGAACCATTTTTGACGTAGTCTTAGTTTCAATTAATTCGAAGATAGCTAGCTACAACTAAATGTTGATTCAATGTTTGGACATAATATAGGTTTCCGAAACCATTATTAAGATAGTCCTAATAATATATGTCTAAAACTATGAATCACAAAACATGTAAGTTGTAGAGATCCAACCATCATGGATCTTAGCAAGCTAGTGGGAGCCATAAGCGTTTTATGAGAGAAAAGGTCAAATCGTTTGATTTCTCATAAAGATGTAAATGAATCTTTTGTTTACTAGGTTTACAAAAGATTAGTGGGAGTTAATCATGTTCCTAAAATTTAAATATATATATGATATATTAATTTTGGAAATGAAAAGAATACTTCATTGTTAAAGTTATGACTTTAAACATTCTATAAAGATATAATGTATATGGGAGACATAGTCTATATACATGGGATGGAAATCTATAATGATAGATTTTAGGATATAATTGGATTATATCATGCCCTAATAATAGACAAAAGGATGCTAGGAAGTTTCTCATATGATGATAAACTTCAATAAGAAGAACAACTCTAGTGAGACTAGGAGGTAGCTCTTCTCAAAGGGAACGTACCATTTGACTCCCAAAGAAATAATGCGTAAATCGAATCCTTTATGCATACGCAGAAAGGTGATTTATGTATTTCATATTGTATGAAAAACATTGATATGAGTTGTACCTAGAAAGGTACAAGGCGATATCAATGCAAGCCCAGGATCAGAACCATGGAAACTGTCAAGTGAATCCTTAAGTATTTAAGAAATACTAAAGGATAGGTTCCTCGAAGAATGAGGAAGAATTAGAGTAACGTAATGGAAGCGTAAATGTATTAGATTGTGAATCTAATCCATCATTGGATGTTTCTTCATTATGAATGAAGAGATAAACAGATATCTCTTTATTATGACTAAAGAGATATTTGGATGGAAACATTAAAGTAATGACTTTAGTGTGTTCCATTATGAATGCAAAATATATTGCCATATAGAAGTTTACAACAATGTTGTTTGGATGGGAAAGTTCATTTATGAACTCTCTATTCGGTTCCAACCAGAAAGTGTATCTAGTGTACTGACACTACGACACTAATGGGGCGATAGCTCAAGCCTGTGAATCAAGGTCTCATCAAGATCCGAACTCATATGAGAGACTGAACCACATGATTGGGAATCATGTATAATGGTGACGTCGATATTCTCAAGGTTGCTTCTATGGATAACATATAGATATCCATTTTCTAGGCCTACTACTCAGCCATTTAGGAAATGACTACAGAAGAGGAATCATAACAGATGACCAAGCTGATTGGCTCTAGTGCAAGTGGGAGATTGTTGGAAATGTGCCCTAAAGCCATTCATATGATGATACTTTACGGATATTTCACATGTTAAACTAATCTAGTTTACATATAAAGGGCAAACATTATTGTTTGAGACGTCTCATATAAATGTTATATGCTTAAACGATAAAGTCCAAGGAATATGTGATTGGAAGAATGCAATCTAATGAAGTTAGATTAATGAGACCATTCTTTCGTAGACACATCCTAAACGTTCCTGATCATAGGATTGCCAATTGGGCATTGACAGTCCGATAAGATCAGTACGTGCTATGTCTTCTCTCAGGGAGAGTGACTAGTCTCGAGTCATTGGTGTGTGTGACATCAAGACAAGTACGTAGGTGCTCAATAGAGAATGAGTTCACTGAACACGATCAACGAGGAGTTCTCATACTCATGTCACATGAGAACTCATGTTTGGGATAATGCAAATTAGTCCTTTGACCTGAGGCATCACAGTTGTTGTCTTGTGGTTAAGTCCTTGATCTTTGATTATGCCAAAGTCACCCCATCGGGGTGTCCACGACATCATTGGGGTTAAGCCACTTAGTCATGGAGACAAGTGAATGCGCAACAAGGGATCTCTAACCTTCAATTGGCTTGAGGGAGAATACTCTATGATATGATTAAAATCTCTGGCCAGAGTATGAATGAGATTTGGGAATGCGTTCCAATTCACATTCAAAGTAATCATATAAGCACAAGAATCACATTGGATAGTAGACATGAATAAATAAACTATCAAACCAAACAATGTGGTCAAGAGTATTAGATTAGAGAAAGACCGTATTGCATTTGTAATCCTAAACTGAATAGGTTCTCTACCTCTTCTGATTAGCTTGGGTAGCCATGATATGCTGCTAGGGGTCACTCATGGTTTGTGGAAGCCCTAAACGTGTGTAATCACTAAAGGGAGAATTGAAAGTAAGTTTCAATTCACAATCGATGTAAAATGGTTTTAATCGCCCACTGCCTCGCTAAAAGGAACCTAATGTATCGTACACCAAATAAGGTGGAGATTGAAGAAACAAAGGAGATGAATTAAATGGTTTAATTATTTATGGCAAGGATTAATTAATATGTTAATTAATCAAACGAATAAGTTCGTTAAAGACCTCGGGATAGTTTTGGACCTTAAGGCCCAATGGGCTTCGAACGTCAAAGCCCATTGACTTAAGTTGTATGACAACTTAATGAATAAAGATTCACAAAGGCCCAAAAGCCCATATCCATTTAGTGTTGAATTAGGGTTTTTTGGTTCTTTAGGTCATTTAAAGAAGTGACTATATAAAGAACTTTATAACCTAAAATTCATAAGTTGTTGATTTTAGAGAAAATTGGTGAGAACACAAAGCTTCCATTTCTCTCTAAGAGGCCAACCACCTTGGGGGATATTGTCTAGCAATTCTACTTCCTCAAGGTCACTCATTTCCTCTCCAATCCAACCTTGGTGTAGAATCTTTAGAGGTTCTCTATTTTGGGAACTTGGAGAATCTATTTCATTCAACCAAATCCATGGAGCTAAGAAGCAAGGAATGAAGGCCCTATCTCTTTGGTGATTATCCTTTGCATATGCAAAGAGGAATCTACAAAGGTAAATGAAGGAAAAATTTTGTCCTAGCTAAGAACATGTATGAACATTTGAATACATATGCTAACAATTAACTCTTTAAAGTAGGCATGCATCCAAAAACAATTCATGAAACCCATGACTTTCAAAGCCTAGTATATGGTGAACCAAAAGACTCTTTAACAACATTAAAGATAATTAAGAATTTAGAGATTCTTTACCCTTGAAGCTCATCCTTGATTACACAAGGGATTCACCCAAGTGGAGGGCCTTCAAGTCACCTCCTTGCTCCTTGGATCTTCCTTGTGATTTTCCTCCTTTTAGTGCTCCTTTGCTTCTTTGAGGATTTGAGGATTAGTTCTCCAAAACACCAAAAGTTTGATGTCTCTATGTCTCTTCACCAAGGATGTAATTTGTGAGGATGAAAATGGATCACTTAGGGAAGTAAATTTGCTAGATAACTTTCCCCAAGTAGCTTAGAAAACCCCAATTGAAAACAAAGCTATAAAGTTGAATTTATACTTCATTTCTTAGGTGAGTGGCAAACTTGCAATTAAGCAAACTTGCATACCCTCACCCTAAATGGTTGGCCTATATGGTTATTGGGCTTATTGCCCATTTTGTTTTAGTTGTCATACAACTTAAACATAATGGGCCTTGTGGACCAAAACACTTTTGGGCCCCGAAGCCCTAAAACCAACTTAAAAGCCCAATACGAACATTTCGTATAATTAATTAACTAATTAATTAATCTTGACCATTCTTCAATTAAACCATTTAATTGCTTATCCATTTCATTTAATTGCTTCACATATATCCTTATTTGGTGTGCGATCCATTAGGTTCCAATTAGCGAGGCAGTGGGCGATGTTACTCTTAACTATCGATTGTGAATTGAAACCACATTTCAATTCTCCCTTTTTGATGATTAGTGTTTGCTAATCAATAGGGCTTCCACAAACCATGAGTGACACCTAGCAGTATGTCATGGTTACCCAAGCTAAGTAGAATTGGTTGGAGAACCTATCCAGTTACAATTACAATGCAATACGGTCATTCTCTAATACAATACTCTTAACCACATTGTTTTAAGTGATAGTTTGTTTCATGTCTACTATCCAATGTAATACTTTCTTATATGATTCCCTTGAATATGATTTGGAACATCTTCCTTAGTCATATTCATTTGCTTTGGCCAAAGACTTTAGAATCATATTTTAGAGTATACTCCTTCCACCATGGAAGGTTAGAGATCCCTTGTTGTGCATTCATATGCCTACATGACTAGATCACATGACCCCAACAATGCCGTGGACAATCCGAGGGAATGCCTTTGTCATGATCAAAGATCAAGGACCTAACCATTAGACATCTATGATGCCTCAGGTCTAAGGACTACTTTGCATATTGTAACCTTAGAGTTATGACATGTATGTTTGAACTCTCATTAATCGCAGTTCAGTGTACTCGATTACTCTTTCGAGCACCTATGTGTTTGTCTTAGTGTCCAACACCAAATGACTTGAGACTAGTTCATACTCACGTTTGAGTCAACATAACACATACTAACCTTAGCGGATTGTCAATGCCCAATTGGCAATCCTATGGCTAGGAACGTTTTAGGAATGAACATAAGAGAAAGGTCTCCTTAATCTAACTCATTAGATCACTTATCTCTTATGTCAAATACATCCCTTGGATTCTCTTATTGATTAAACACATGATTCAATAAATAGTGATTAACAATAAGTATTGCCCTTCCGTTAAACATATAAAAGTTTAACATATTAAGTATTCCAAAAAGCTATTACATCAAATGAGTGGCTTTGTGGGCATACTTCCAACAATCTCCCACTTGCACTCAAAGCCATCCTCCCATGTATCTAATACTCATCTTATCCATATGACGATCAAGCTGGATTTGAGTCATTGGCTTTGTCAGTGGATCTGCTACATTATCGGCTGAAGCAACTTTGAGGATGTTGACTTTCCCCTCGGCAGCATATCATCTTATGATATTAAAGCGCCTATCAAAATGCTTGTTCTTTTGATGAGCCCTGGGTTCCTTGGCTTGAGCTATCGCCCCACTATTATCACAGTACAAAGTTACTGGTGATGTGATGGTTGGAACCACTCCAAGTTCAGTAATGAACTTTTTCATCCAGAACGCTTCTTTGCCGGCTTCAGCTGTAGCGACATATTCAGCCTCTGTCGTGGAATCAGCAATTACACTTTGTTTCTTGCTTTTCCAACTGACAGCCCCACCATTCAGAGTGAATACATATCCGGAGTTGGAACTTCTATCATCGACGTCAGATTGGAAATCTGCGTCTGTATAAGCTTCCACTCGCAACTCTGATGCTCCTCCATAAACGAGGAACATGTCCTTAGTTCTTCTTAAGTACTTAAGGACCATCTTGACAGCTGCCCAGTGTTCTGATCCTGGGTTAGATTGATATCGACTAGTAATGCTCACAGCATACGCGATATCAGGCCTTGTGCATATCATGGCATACATGAGACTCCCTATGGCGGAAGCATAAGGAATTTCATTCATTTAGCCGTATCTCTTCAGGAGTCTTAGGTCCCATGGACTTAGAAAGGTGAATTCCATGTCTCACAGGAAGAAAACCTTTCTTAGATTGTTCCATTTGGAACCTACTTAGCACCTTATCAATGTACATCGATTGGGATAATCCAATTAATTTTCTGGATCTATCACGATAGAGTTTTATCCCAAGTACATAAGATGCATCTCCTAAATCTTTCATGTGGAAGGTTTTAGACAACCACACTTTTATAGAAGAAAGTACTGCAGTGTCATTCCCGAATAGTAATATGTCATCTACATATAACACTAGGAATATTACTGCATCCCCAACGACTTTTTGATAAACACAATTGTCGTCTTCGTTTTGAGTAAAACCAAACGTTTTGATTTCAGTATCGAAACGAATGTTCCAGCTCCTGGAGGCTTGCTTAAGTCCATAAATGGACCTTTGAAGCTTGCATGCCTTAGTCTCTTCAGACTCGGACACGAAACCTTCGGGTTGAGTCATATAGAGCTCTTCCTGTAGGTAGCCGTTCAGAAAGGTCGTCTTCACGTCCATTTGCCATCTCTTTGAATCAATGTCGGACATTGCTTCAGTGTAGTCCCTAGGGTCCTCCTTTGTTTCATTGTCACCTAAAAGGTACAATTCATCAAAGTCATTATTTAAGCCAAACCTCATAGGTGGCTTACTAACCCGTTCAGATCTACGTGGAGCTAGGGGTTCAGGAACAGGGTTGTCAATATGTCGAGTGCTTGTTTGTGGTTCATTATTAATCTCATTAATTTCCATCTGTTTGCTTATAGTTCCTTTGAGAACAAATTCGTCCTTTAGAAACTTAGCAGTTCTGGCGACAAAGACTTTCTGGTCGTCAGGATGGTAGAACTCATATCCCATAGTTTCTTTAGGATATCCCACAAAATAGCATCTTACTGATCTCGCTTCAAGCTTAGTAGCCTCAAGCTTCTTGACATATGCTTCACAACCCCAAATCTTAATATGATTAAGACTTTGCTTTCTTCCATGCCATATCTCATAGGGTGTTTGTGAAACTGATTTGGAAGGTACTCTATTAAGCAAGTAAGCTGCTGTATATAGAGCGTATCCCCAGAATGTTACTGGTAGATCAGCGGAACTCATCATAGAACGAACCATGTTCATCAAGGTTCGATTTCTCCTTTCAGAAACTCCATTAAGTTGTGGAGTTCCCGGTGGAGTCCACTGTGATATTATTCCACACTCTTTGAGATAATCTAGGAACTCATTACTCAGATATTCACCCCCTCGATCCGATCTTAGGATTTTTATCTGTTTCCCAGTTTGCTTCTCAACTTCATTCTTGAATTCTTTGAACCTTTCAAAGGATTCTGACTTGTACTTCATAAGATATACATAGCCAAACCGAGAGTGATCGTCGGTGAATGTGATATAGTATGAGAAGCCTTCTCTCGACGTAGTAGACATAGGTCCACATACGTCAGTGTGGATTAACCCTAGAATTTCAGTGGCACGCTCTCCTTTTCCAGTAAATGGAGATTTGGTCATCTTCCCTTTCAAGCAACTTTCACAAGTACCCATCCGGTCATTACCTAATGAGCGGAAATATCCGTCTTTCGACATCTTGCGAGTCTTATCAAGGTTCACATGTCCAAGTTTAAGATGCCACATCTTTTCTTGGTTAACTTCTTCTCTAGCCCTTTTGGGTTTTGAGGTATTCCCGCTTTCAATACAGTGCATCCCACTATTCGTCTCTAGGTGAAAAAGTCCCTCTATCATATTACCATGAGAGATAATACGACCGTTCAAGTATAAAGTGCAACTCATTTTGTCAAACAACACTGAGTGCCCATCTCGTAAAAGCTTAGAGATGGAAATCAAATTCTTTATACATGAAGGAAAATATAAACAATTTTTAAGTTCCAGGACTTCCCCAGAGGGTAGGTTAAGCATATAGGTGCCTATTGCTTTTGCAGAGATTTTAGTGCCGTTCCCAACTCGCACAACCATCTCCTCATTGCGCAGTGACCTGCTCCCTGTTAGTCCCTGCAACGTATTACAGATATGTTGACTAGCGCCTGAATCAAATATCCAGGAATTGGAGCCCACTGTAAAAGCACTCTCTATGACAGAAATAGTCTCTTCAAAAGTCCTTGTCATAAGGCTCGCAATGCGCACCCTGTATTTCTTCTTCCAACGTTCATCATTTCCACAATGAAAGCATGTTCCTTTGGATTTCTTTGCCTTCTTCTTATGTAACCTTTTCCTTATCATTGCATTCTCACTCCCACTGTTCCTTTTGAAACCTTTTTCAAATTTACAGCACATGTCAATCATCTCTTTCAAAGAATGATCGAATCTATTCACTTTATAGTTTACGATAAACTTAGTGAAATCATCCGATAGAGATGCAAGGAAAAAGTCTTGGGCCATTTTCCCATCGATGGAAGTTCCTAAACTTTGAAGATCTTGAAAGATCCTTTCCATCTTTTGTCCATGTTTATGGACCGATGTCCCCTTTGCCATTTTGGCATTCATTAGACTACAAATATTTGAGAATCGTACATTACTAGTCTCAATGTCATGCATCTTATGCAAACTTTCAACCATGGCACAAGAAGTATCCATGTGCTTATGTAGCTTCATAAGCTCCTCACTAAGTGAAGTGAGGATTAAGCATTTGGCTTGTAAGTCATCCTCATAGTGTCTAACATAATTTTGACACTCCTCCTTTGAAGCTAGTTTCGTAGGAGGTACATGAGGAGGGGATTGCTTAAGTACATACAATATGTCTTTCACCTTTGAGACATTCTCAATGTGGCGATACCAAGCAAGGAAACGTTGGCCCTTTAGGCCCTTTTTGTCAAGTATAATGGTGGGTATAATTTTAGGCATGTCGTTCACTACATAACATAACAGAAATCGAATTAGCATTGTTGTTTAAAACTATTTTGATTGGGTCTTTTAATCAAATAGTATCACCCACCATTTTTGGCAAATTCCACATCCCTCAATAGAATTCGAGAGTTATATTGAACTCTTAGTGGGTTATGAGAGACTCACCATTACCAAGCCCACCTCAGAAGAATATCTTATTGGTTAGCAAAAATAATGATGAGAGAATAACGCATTATTCATTTACAACCTTTTGTAATTACCCATCTAGTTCGGCCTCTAGAGAATGATGCCTCAGAAGAATATCTTATTGGCATCATTGCACTTAGTTTAAGTCATTCCCACCATGCTAGTTCAAATAGGGGTTCAAGAATGGCCTCAGAAGAATATCATATTGGCCATACTCGTTGCCTACTTTCACTTCATCATATGTTTATGGGCTTCTCCTGAATGTAAGCACATACTTTGTATACCCCAGAACTGGACGAATACGGTGTACGAGTCACAAACGATTGAAGCCCACCACGGTGGAAGGCCTACGAAGAGATATTCTAAACATCTCTCGCTTATCAACTTAATATTCATTTGTTGAGGGAATAGCGTTGGGCTACATCAAAACATTTTAATCACATTAAAAGAACTTGGGCCTATCACAACCATTGGTCCAAGTTTATATGAATTAGTAGTATATAATACTCCCACTGTTTCGTTGAAACAAGCGAGACTATATGGAACTACTAACGAATGCTTTGCATCCTCATATGGACTATATAGTCATATTAGGTTTTAGGATGATTATGAACCGTTTGATTTGATCCAACACGAGCCTTGTGTTGGACCTTGGGTCTAAGGTATGTAGTTGTTGATTTTAGTTACGCGTTTAATCCAATTAAACCGTTATTTCCTATTGGGCGTTGGACCCAACTATTCCATTTTGCATACATTTAAACAAAAGGAATACATGAAATAATAATAAGGGCTTATGCCCTTTTACAACACAAATGATGGACTTATGTCCATTTACAACAATTGAATTAATCAAATTACATTCAAATCTACACTACCAAGCCCAAACATTCATAATGTAAAGCGGCCAATCACATAGCTCAATTATCGAGGCATTTGGTTCATAATCACCCTTCTCTTAATCAAACACATTTAATTAAGAAAACAACTTTAAAACAATTGGTTTTCGGATCCATAGAATTGATTTAAATGGAACTAAATAAAATGAAAATCCAATTCTCATTTAAAGAGACAAACAATTTTGTTCTCATCTAATTTGGGCCAAAAACAATGACCACAACTTTTTGGGCCATTTTCTAAAAACAAAAAACTTTTGGGGTCACTTTGTAAAAACACAAGAGTCCACAACTTCATGTAATTACAACTTAGAACCCAAACATTTTTAATAATGTCAAAACATCATTAAAGGAGCAAAACAATTTGTCCTTTAAAGTTTTTGGACCTTAACGTAAAAACGTAAACTTTTGGGCCAAAATGCAAATACACAAAAGTATCAAAACTTTATGTAAGTGCACAAAACACCCAAAATTACCCTATTTTAAAGGGGTGGCCGGCCATATAGTGTTTTAGTGATGAAAATTCAAATTTTATACAAAGTTTTGTAAGTGGGTTATGTTAGGTGAGGTAAAGATGAAATAAAATTTTGTATGAAATGATTTATGTCATTCTTTAAAACAAAGTTTGTCTCCCATTAAAATTACTTAATCATTAACCATCACCCACTAAAATTAAATCAAAACTTTATGTAAAAACATAAAACTTTTTGAATCAAAACTTCAAAACTTTTTGTTCTTGGCAAGAACTCCAAGAACATTGAAGAACACTTATGAAAACTCAAAATACATGGCACCAAATTTTTAGTTCCAATATTCATGCTTAAATGAAATACATCTACAACATTTGAGATGCTAAATTTTCTAGCAAAATTTATATTCAAAGCAAGAACAAAGCTTGTAACATTTACAACATTTAAATCATAAAACATGAAAATCACAAAACCCAAAAGGATCCACCATACACTAGACCTAGGCTCTGATATCACTTGAAGGAAAAATTTTGTCCTAGCTAAGAACATGTATGAACATTTGAATACATATGCTAACAATTAACTCTTTAAAGTAGGCATGCATCCAAAAACAATTCATGAAACCCATGACTTTCAAAGCCTAGTATATGGTGAACCAAAAGACTCTTTAACAACATTAAAGATAATTAAGAATTTAGAGATTCTTTACCCTTGAAGCTCATCCTTGATTACACAAGGGATTCACCCAAGTGGAGGGCCTTCAAGTCACCTCCTTGCTCCTTGGATCTTCCTTGTGATTTTCCTCCTTTTAGTGCTCCTTTGCTTCTTTGAGGATTTGAGGATTAGTTCTCCAAAACACCAAAAGTTTGATGTCTCTATGTCTCTTCACCAAGGATGTAATTTGTGAGGATGAAAATGGATCACTTAGGGAAGTAAATTTGCTAGATAACTTTCCCCAAGTAGCTTAGAAAACCCCAATTGAAAACAAAGCTATAAAGATGAATTTATACTTCATTTCTTAGGTGAGTGGCAAACTTGCAATTAAGCAAACTTGCATACCCTCACCCTAAATGGTTGGCCTATATGGTTATTGGGCTTATTGCCCATTTTGTTTTAGTTGTCATACAACTTAAACATAATGGGCCTTGTGGACCAAAACACTTTTGGGCCCCGAAGCCCTAAAACCAACTTAAAAGCCCAATACGAACATTTCGTATAATTAATTAATCTTGACCATTCTTCAATTAAACCATTTAATTGCTTATCCATTTCATTTAATTGCTTCACATATATCCTTATTTGGTGTGCGATCCATTAGGTTCCAATTAGCGAGGCAGTGGGCGATGTTACTCTTAACTATCGATTGTGAATTGAAACCACATTTCAATTCTCCCTTTTTGATGATTAGTGTTTGCTAATCAATAGGGCTTCCACAAACCATGAGTGACACCTAGCAGTATGTCATGGTTACCCAAGCTAAGTAGAATTGGTTGGAGAACCTATCCAGTTACAATTACAATGCAATACGGTCCTTCTCTAATACAATACTCTTAACCACATTGTTTTAAGTGATAGTTTGTTTCATGTCTACTATCCAATGTGATACTTTCTTATATGATTCCCTTGAATATGATTTGGAACATCTTCCTTAGTCATATTCATTTGCTTTGGCCAAAGACTTTAGAATCATATTTTAGAGTATACTCCTTCCACCATGGAAGGTTAGAGATCCCTTGTTGTGCATTCATATGCCTACATGACTAGATCACATGACCCCAACAATGCCGTGGACAATCCGAGGGAATGCCTTTGTCATGATCAAAGATCAAGGACCTAACCATTAGACATCTATGATGCCTCAGGTCTAAGGACTACTTTGCATATTGTAACCTTAGAGTTATGACATGTATGTTTGAACTCTCATTAATCGCAGTTCAGTGTACTCGATTACTCTTTCGAGCACCTATGTGTTTGTCTTAGTGTCCAACACCAAATGACTTGAGACTAGTTCATACTCACGTTTGAGTCAACATAACACATACTAACCTTAGCGGATTGTCAATGCCCAATTGGCAATCCTATGGCTAGAAACGTTTTAGGAATGAACATAAGAGAAAGGTCTCCTTAATCTAACTCATTAGATCACTTATCTCTTATGTCAAATACATCCCTTGGATTCTCTTATTGATTAAACACATGATTCAATAAATAGTGATTAACAATAAGTATTGCCCTTCCGTTAAACATATAAAAGTTTAACATATTAAGTATTCCAAAAAGCTATTACATCAAATGAGTGGCTTTGTGGGCATACTTCCAACAGTAAATATTTCTCAACTAATAAATGTTGATTTAAAAGTTGAGTCAAGGTTCACCAATCTACTAGGCTTTGAATTTCATGGTAGATGTTTTGTTTTTGAATGCATGAAAGCATGATTCCGCCTTTAATTGTTAATTGCATGCTATATGATGTTATTCAAATGAACATGTTTTTCACAAAATTTCCTTCAAAAAGTGATGCATTGAAGGTGATTGCAGTTCTCAATGGAACTTGTGCAGATTCATCGTCGTTAGGTAATCGCGCGGGACGTGTTGCAATTGGCGTCCACTTTCTCATGGGTTATTTTCATTCATACTTATAGGTTATGTAATGGGGTTGCCCATCGACTTGCTAAGTTTGCTTTGTCTAGTAGCAATAATCTAGTTTGGATTGAGGAGCCTCCTACGCTTATTCAGGAGCTCCTCCTCCAAGACATATGTAACTCTGATTGAGTTTAGTTATCAATACAACGCTTCCTTTAAATAAATAAAAACTTCTAAAGTAGGCTCCTATTTGTAGCCGTTAGCTCAATTTTCAATGACTCGGATGATTTGACTTGGTGGATTAGGACAACTGGATCCGGAGAGAATCAATGTCCATGTTTATGCTACCTAACTATTTGCTTTCAAGTTTTTGGATTTTTAGTGTCAGATCACACTCTACAAAATGTCATCCATTGCGTCATTTGCAGGCATAGTGCCAATGAAATCCATATTTTTACAATAAGTTCTAGAACCTCAAATATTAAAAACTTGAACTTCCCGGTGGATGATGCGGGTTTACATTATCCTTGCGGATTTACATCATCATCACACACACACTCGATTATCCGTTATCTCAATGGAAGATTCTGAGATGACTGACGAGTATACATGACGTGGTACTGTAAGCTTTAATATGTTTCATACTTATCAAAACACTATAATTAATCACTTACTTGGAGAAGAAGACATCTTGACCTTGCAGAGAGAATACGTACACGAGGACTAGAGTGAGTAAAGGCACTTCTCTGCACTCTTGCTCCTTGGTCACAAACTCAAGGGGAGTTATAGAGTTTGTGATTGTGATAGTAGTATGCATAGGTACGTCTACCTTATATAGTGCTCAATGCTTCTATACTGCAACCCACGAACGGATTAAAGAAACCCTAATAAGCCTATAACTAGCATACTAAAGTCCATAGGATTAGTCACAACTATGTAAACCAATATGGAGAATGACCAAATAGCATACTATATTCTACCATTACTCAATGTTGATCATCGATACAAAGCCCTTGAAGGCGCACTAATCTCAATACAATGTCACTATGAAATACTAATACATTATCAATGGGATTAGGCAAGCTCCACCCAATCATATATGTCATACAAGGATTAAATCTTGGACCTCCACCATCACAAACACAAAAGAGTTGGTGATCAACATCAATGTCGGTCAAACTCCATCCTCCAAAGGCCCCAAACAACAAAAATGTCATTCCATACGTCATTGCCTAACGTCTTGTTTGGAGATGCAGTACTTTTGTTCGTAAGCATTTTTGCTATGATGTTACGATTGAAAGCTGTTTACTTTTTTTCATCAAATATAGTTAGAAGTGATTTTATTTGTCAAATAATTGCTCTAGAAGCATTACTCAAACAAACCCTAACTATTTTGCCCACCCATCTCAATGGACCTAAAGCTTGCGGACCCGAGATCCTTATACGGGCCAGGCGAAGCCCCACCATCTTGACCCATGAACCTCTTCCCCCCTCCTCCTCCTCTCTTCCTCGTACACACCCTAAACCTCCAAACCCCCACCACCCCAACAAATATCAAAAGCGCCACACAAACCACGCCAATCCCAACCCCCACACCCACATTTATTTTCTTCCTCCCTGCACCCTCCCGCACCTTAAAATAACCCATCTTACTCTCATCCCCAACGCCCACCAAACTCTGGATCGGGTAATCCATCAAGTAACAAAACCCGGACCCGTTATTGTACACCGCGCCCCAACAGCTACAGTTCCTTTCACAAGTTCCTTCACATTCACCATAAGACGACATCGTTTTATACTCCATCAACTCCTTGTACGGCAGCTCCACGGCGTTCCTCCTTAAAACCCGGAAGCTTTTAATTTCCCGCCATCCGGAACCGCAGAAGTCGCCGGTCTGAACCGGAAAACACTCACCGGAATGGAACTCCGTTTGGTTATTCAAACACGAACACGAACCATTCCCGGCCCTGCACAAACCGAACGAACCGCATGGACTGGGAAGCTCGCACGTGGAGGCAATCGCCTGGAAATCCAAAACCCAGTTGGAACCGTCCCAGTAATACGCCTTGAGGTTTCCGTCCGCTTCCAACCGGACCTTACGGAGGCCGTTGATTAGCCTTGGAAAGGTCATGAACGCTTGGATGTCGACCGGAGTTGGGTTCCCGGTTTGGTACATTCCGATGAACCCGTCCGGATCAACACGGGCGTAAATAGGTCCTTTTCCTTCGACGACTTTGGCCTTGGCTTCCATGGCTTTGCGTTTCCAGTACATTTGGTCTGCGTTTGAACCCGGTTTGAACTTGGCGAACAGACCCATGAAATTGTTCCCCAATCGCATTGAGTATAGGCCGTTCGATGAGACAAGCTTCATGGTCGATGTGAAATTCTGATTCTCGACGAGGGTATTTGTTGGAAAGGCAAAACTCTGCCATAGAACGGTGTCCTGGGTCGTTTGGATTTGGACGTTAGAGATGTCGAGGACTGCAACCCGATCGCCGATTTCGGAGTGAGTTGACCAGAATACCTTCGACTGGGGATCTGAGAGGACTAGGCTACCGTTGAAGAGGAGGGTCGTGCGGTCGGACCAGCGGGCGAGTTGGGCCGGGTTGGCGAGCCAGAGCGGGTCGGAGGATGGCACGTGGAGGAGGGCCAGAGCGAGTTGGGTTTTGTTGACTCGGAGGAAACCCAGTGAAAAGTTGCCGGTTGGGTCGGTGAGCAGAGGTTGGAAGGTTTGGATTGAAGGGTCCGGAGTGGTTTTGAAGCCTCTGGGAAGCTCTGCTTGGGCAGCGGCGGCGCAAGGTGGTGATGCGACGTAGAGTAATGCAATGAGCGTGAGAAAAAGAAGCTGAGGTGAACTTATACGAGTCACTGAGTTGGTGAACGTTTCCATAGTGGAAATGAATATCACAGAGAGAGAGAGAGAGAGATACGACTACGGAACAAAAGCAGCCATGGGAGGGAAACAAAAGGGCAGCAGCAGCTCATATATAACAATATTTTTCAGTTGCAAAACTCAAATATTATTATAACATAGCTTGACTGTTTGCAACTTGCAACATTGTTTACAATTGCAAATCTTCGACGCCAATTCTGCTCTGATTCTTATAGTTTGTTTGTTTGAAGTGCTGAGTTACTGTGCAAAGGGTTTCCATACTTTTAAAACGACCATTGCATTAGTTTTGAATGTAAAGGTCAACTTTTTCTACTATACATCCATTTTTAAGCGGTTCAGATTCACCGGTTAAATATTATGAAAAAATATACATTACATATTCAATTGTTAAATTTAACTATGTATATCAGGGATGTGTTATCCACACACCTCTTTTTACTTCTCACATACCCCTTGGTTGATTTTTGTCATTTGATATTCTTCAATTCATCCGATCCGACGGCCGAAAATTAAAAGGGTGTGTAAGAAGTAAAAAAGGGTATGTGGATATCACACCCCTATCATAATTTATGCATTCATGTAATTAGTTTTGAATGTAAGTAATCAATTCTTTCTACTATACATCTATTTTTAAGCGACTCAGATTCACCTCTTACATATTGTGAAAAAATATACATCACATATTCAGCTGTTAAATTTTACAATGTGTATTATACAGTACTGAACTTTAAATATTTTTGGTTAAAGTCTCCTTATACATGCAAGATAGAGGCTTATAGTTTTATTTAGGGGTGTTTTATGGAAGGATGGGATAGGAAACAATGTTTCCAATTTCAGTTTCAAAATTTCGAAAGTGGATTGGATCGGATTGGATTTGATCACAATTTTTAAATTCAAAATTTTAGGCATATTTGAAAAATTCGGAAGTAGAGTAATCTCTAAAATTTCGGAACATATATTCGGAAATTCATATTTTCAACTTTTTTTTAAAATATTCTATAACTTTTTCGTGCATGCAATTTATTATTATTTTTTTTATTTGGCCATGTATAAGTTCAATTAATTTTGTGCTATAGTAGTACCAATGTTCTAAAAGACGTTAGGCGCTAGTCGAGCAGCGGGCTGGGGCCTAGACGGATTTAACTGAATCTATTATATTTCGTGTAATAAGTGTCTGTTTATACTAAAAATATACATAATTTCATCATAAACTACAAAATAAATTACATATGTATTATGTAGTATTGGAACACAATGAAAATATGGAGAACAAGCATATAATGTGTGTTCTTTTAAGTATTCAACAAGTCTCTTACAATTTACCAAAAAAAATAAAATGCAAAATGAAAGTTATCTATCTCTTGTATGAGTGAGATGCAACCTAGACGGGTGCCTAGGCGAGTTAGGCGGGTACCTAGGTGGTCTAGGCGGACGCCTCAGCAGATATAGGTGCTTTTTTTTATTTTCAAACGCCTAGGCATTAGTCAGGGCGGTGGCCAGCAGCCTAGCGCCTAGGCGGAGATTTTTAGAATACTAACTAGTACGCCTATTTTTGTTATAAAAGTGTATATTCAATAGGGAATTGTTATTAGCACTCAAAAAATCTCATTCGGCACTCCAAAAATTCTATAAAAGAAAAAAATACTTCTGAAAAGTGTAGAATGAGACTTTTGTAATGCTAATAATAGTTCTCATTCAATATAAAAACAATGACCAAAGTATATATAAAACTAACAATAAAAAACAAAATTTGATAACAAAATATATAATTTGAGTAATTAAGTACAAAAAATCAGAAATTTTTGAATGTTTTTTTATTGCAAGCAATTTTTTTTTTAACAAACAATATTATCTACACTTTGGGGGAGGAGGTAGGTTTAGCCTCACAATGGGCTAGCAATAATGTGGTTCAAGTTCTCCTTTGGCGAGAATCGAATCTAAGATCTCTCACTTACAAGTGAAGAAGAATACCACTAGATCGTAGTATTAAGTGGCTATTGCAAACAATATTTACACTAAGGCAAAGGAGAAAATTTAAACTTGAAACACATTGCATTAAAGAGGAATGCCTTGTTCATCAGACTAATCTACCATGTGACGACCCATCCCGAATTATTGTATATTTTTCTCCCCAAGTGTGTAAAGTGACGGTAATGCTCTCGTGGTTTAGTGATGTGGATGTACATATGTAGTTTTAAATTATTATTTCTACCGTCGTAATTAAATCGTACTCAACGTCACGAGCGCGTTGAAGTGAGTTAGGGTCGAATCGGTTTTCTAACGGAAAAGTTACGACAATTAAAGATCAAGATTGGGTAGAAATATGTTTTTGGGTTGGCTATACGTTACCCACCAATCACCTTAATTCCTATAACTTCTAGCCCAATCAGATTTGGGTTATTATTTCTTTTGGACCAGCTAATATTTTCTCTCTTTTTCTGGCCAATCCGTGATCAAACACATACACACACGTGCACACCTTCATCCTCTCCTCCTTTCTCGATCCTTCTCTGTCCATACACCCCAAAACCCTCACACACACCCACACACATACCTTCATCAAAACACCTCAGATCGAGAATAAACTTGTCACCATCGTGTTCCTTGTGACCTCACGAGTCTAACCGTACCCTTAGTTCGAAGAACGGATCACGGGAACTCGAGAAACTATAACCTCCGGCGAGGTGAAGTTTGCTCCGTCATGATCCCGACATGATTTCAAGGTTTTAAGGCTTAGCAAGGTACCCACTCAACTTCCCTAGCATTTTAGATTAGTTTTGAAGAAGTTTGGACGTCAGAATAAGCACGATCGTGGGATTGCAAAGTTGGCCGGTTTTTCTAAGAATTATTCCTCCCATTTTTTTGTTGGTTTTAGGACCTCAAATAGGTATGGTTGTGTTTTATTCTTCAAGAGCTTCAAATCCATATAAAATTCATGAATTTTGGTTGAGAAATGAAGTAGTTATAAGCTTTAGAAATTTTTCTAGAAACTGACGACACAGACGGCGGCCGGCAACGGTTTCCAGCGAGTCATCGGAGAAGAAAGGGGAATATTCTGTTAACTTTAACGGAATATTCTAACGGCGTCAGATAACTTTAACAGAATATGCTATGATTTTAACGAAATATTCCCTAACGTCGTTAGGGATTCCGTCAGCGTGCCAGGCACATGCTTGCGCGTGAAAGCGCATGTGACGTCCAAATTTTTTTTCTAAAAATATGGGGGTGTTCGTGTTGTTGAGTAGATCACGTTGGTATATTCAAACACCCCATTTGAGCAACGTATGAGAAGTTATTCATAAGGTTTGTGTATGTGCTATAAAATTAATGTAAAATTAGTTATTTCGCATATAGGTGAGACGTACCTTGAGGACGAGCGTGGTCAGGCGAGACTTGGGGGCTACGATCCTGCTACTTACCAGTGAGTGGGTTTTGTTTTCTATATATGCATATATGCTTACGATTCCCACAAATTGTTTTAAATGAACGTATGTTTTAAATGTCATGTCATGTCATGTGTGTATTATGTGTTAGTATTGCATTAGTATAGCTATGCATAATATTGGATGAGGCTGCAGAGGCTCAAGTTAGCCTCAGGTGAGTACATCATTATGGTATTAGTTGCGTTATGTATGGTTACAAGTGGTTATATTATGAGCTCACTATCTTGCACCCCAGTGTTAGTGCTCCCGCCCGTGGCCAGGGCACAGTCATTCATGTGAAGTTCACCTCCCGCACCGCACGCTCACCTTAGATCCAAGTATGGTGCACAACCTTGTCGTACAGACCACAATAGGTGGTTCTGACTTGTAGGTGACCCGTGATTATTCGCACAGCCTTCACGTGATCGTAGCACTTAAGCGTACTTATTTACACCCAGCCTTGTCGTACAGACCACAATAGGTGGTTCCGATTCATGTGCAGACATACTTGATGAGCTATAGATTTAGCCATACAGGTCACATTAGGTGACTCCGACTGGCATACTATTTTACATTGATTAGTATCACCTGGCTTACACATTTTATGGTTGAATATCTTGACATGGCGTATCTCTATTTTCACTACTTCTAAGCATTATCTTTATGTACTTACGTGTTATTATTTTCTGGGAAATTATACGGGTTTTACAGTGAAGGGTTAGTATGCTCATAAAGACAACTGTGTTTTCAAAAGCTTTGTTTTTGCCCACTCACATTTTCTGTTTTGCGCCCCTCCAGGTTCTAGGTAGCTTATCATCTTTGGTGGCTCACAAGGATTCTCTTGGCGGTTTTGACATCTTCATAAATAAGCAGGGATCTTCTCCTTGTTTGTATAATTAGTACTTAGTTGGTTCGACTGCACTTTTGTTTACCTATACTCTGATATTTGTGTAAATTAAACTTGGTCACTTTCACACACTTGTAATATCTCTAGTGGAATAAGTTTAGTCTTAGGGTTTTTATTTCCTCGCATTTTCTTTTAATTATCACTTCTATTGCGCGCTTGGCTACGTCACCCTCACGTGATAGCCAGCACGTCTCAACTTCAGTCGGGATGTGTCATACCATTTGTCTTTAGTATTAATTTCTTGTATTAAGAAAATTTTCACAACACTATATATAAAGTGTAGATTTTTCTTTCATCATTTTTTATGCATTTCTTTATACATACGTACCTTAATAGTGGGCAACAATTAGTATGTTAATAATTAGTCAACTAATTTGGTGTTGACTATTTTTTTGTTTTTTGTTTTTGGCAGATTTGGTGTTGATTATTGAGAACGACATATTGTTTTTCTTTGTTTGTTCTTTGCTATTCCGATACAACTGTTTTATGACTTGTGAGGGAGTTGGAGATAACCATTTTCAAAGTAGGAGAGAGTTGGCATCTATAAGAAAAGCGTTGAAGTTCTAAAAATGTTTTCTGAGGTTGGCTACTTTCTATCGGCAGCACTTTGAATAAGCTATACATATGCATATGAAGGTAGCCTATATATATGCGTGCCATCCTCATCCAATGCCAACATCATTAAATTGAATCAAACCAATGATGATCGAGCTTATTTGTTTGTGCAAATTTTTGTCGGGATTGAATTGACGAGAACCTGCAATACAAAATCAAAGAGACTAAGGGAGTTATGACTAAACAAAGTAACACCGGTGTGGTGTTTGTCACAGAGCCTTTGATACTTAAGTGAGGAGAGAATTTTAGGTTTGTATAAGTGTAGCTAGAGATAAAATAACCTAAAAAAGGGATAGAGGCTTGGCTATTTATAGGCAAACAAGGAGTAAACCCTAGCGTTCAGGTTCGTTGAATCTTGGAGTAGACTGGTAGCTTGTCTACAACACCGATGTGGAAGCATTCTGCAAGGTTATTGCAAATGATGCTCCCCCATACGTCTCGATTACACTTCAGACGTTCCAGATAAGTGCAGGGACTGATAAGCGGATCGATAGTATATCAAGGTCGTCCGCGTTAAGGCCGTTTGGCGGCAAGATGGGCCTCGAGGACTGATGAATGTGAACTTCTTGGGTGCTCTGCGGAATAGAGGCTTGTAAGCCCATTGAGGTATGGATAATATGTATGCATGGTCCGTCAAGGACAGAACCGTCATACTAAGTTGATAATTCACATGTCGTGCTCTAACAAGTCAAAATACTTTATGTCCCAACATTATTCATGTGAGATCTTTCTAAAAAATTAAATCAACCACCCCTTTTACATTTATTTCATTTTAACGTTTTTTTTTATTTCGCTTGTAAGGATACTTTAGAAAATTTTCAGTGAGGAGATGCTTTCTCACGGAAGCTGGGTGACAAGTTCTATTGAGTTGGGGCACTCGCCGCCAAAGTTTTAGTTTTTTTTTTAGACATTGATAGACAAGTTCTATCGAGTATAAGCTTTAAGACAAATGATGTCAAGAATTGGATTCTTTTCCATTATAACCAAAAAAGAAAGACACATATAAATGTGTGTGTAACTATGTATAAATAGGATTTAGGTTCTTGAATGTTCAATGTCGAAATTGTAGTGCTCCGGAGTATTATATACGTCATGATTTTTTATCGTTAGTTTTAATTTTTATATCCTTAACAAAAAATTTAACAGTTAAAACCACTAAAACTAAAAAATACCCCGGAGTATACCAAAAAATCTCAATTCAATGTTTCCTGCAAGATGTCAATGAATTTGATTCATCCAGAAGAAGGTGCACATCTAGAAATTAAAGATACCATCATCAGGTGGGCGCTAGGTTTGACATTTACAATAATGCATTGAATCAAGGGTTGACTTCTATCCAAAATGAAATGGGAAGAACTCAACCTCCATTCAAGAATTTTCAATATTACCATTAATATATGGTTGCATGTTGTTTGACCTAATTGCATAATACATTTAATTACATATACATATATATATATATATAATATATACACATATAATTTATGAATATATATATATATATATGTATATGTATATATATTGATTCAACGGATCAAAAGATACACTAACCCTACCATGCATATCTCTTCAATTCAAAGCCATTTGATATGTCTGTATCATTCTCTCTCTCTTCCAAGATTTCATTCACTCTTTTGACCTTTCACCCTACATATATATATTTACGCCATTTTTCTCCTCTCTGCTCCTCTGCTTTGATCTTCTTTTCTTTCTTAAGGTCTTGAACAATGACCCTTGCACGTCTCAGCCGTTTCTTCAAAGAACAAAGCCTTGCTTTTCTCCAAAAGTAGAGAGCTTGCGAACTAGATCTTGACTTTTGCCTATATATCTAATTGATTATTTAAGTCTGGCTCACTGCACGTGCACACATGGTGGTGATGGCCTCACGTTTCTTCATAGAGGAATGTGCAACTCTCTTATTTGGACTTTTACGTAGAGTAATATTAGGGAGACTAAATTTGTAGACTAAATTTTGTAAACTAAATGATATGGAAGTTAATAATTGGATTATTACTTAAACATTGATAAACGTGCTCATTTCTTATTAGTGACAATGTGACACATCATTTAGTTTATAAATTTAGTCTACAATTTAGTCTCCTTAGTACCTTATCGTGTATTGTCGCTTGATAATTGAAACGGTTTACTTTCTATATCACCCTTTAAAGATCACTGTCGTAAAAAAAAATAACTAAATCAAAACTTGTTGAGTCATATAATGGTTATTGATAGGATTTTTACCGCCTGGAAAAGTAGGGACAAAAACACTTAAAAATACTTGCAATAGTACAAGGTTGTCATAGTATAGCAGCTCAAACAATGTTGTTTCCCACAAGAATTGAATGAATAATTTGTGTTTAAACTAATTCTTAATTAATTATTTGAAACAAGGTTTGGAAAAAATTGATTTTGAAAATTTAAATAATAAAAACGAATTTTAAATAAAAACAATTAAAGAAATTAGCAAAGTAAAGAAAACGTTTTTGAAAATTAAAGTTGTGAAAGTCTAGGGTTCCGCCGTCATCATTAACAATCCTACGCAATTTTACCAATTACTTATGAATTTCTACATACATGCTTTGAAGGTTAGGTTTTCCTAATGCATATTTTCCTTGTGATGTTCAAGCGAAAACGTATATCTAACATGCAACCCGTCTGTGATGTTCAGATCAAATATAAACATGCAACCCTTAAAAGTGTGATGTTCGCCTTAAGTGAACTTACAATTACTAATCACAAAAAGCCCTCTTCAATTTCAGGGTGATGTTCCAACATAAATTGCATCAGATTACTTTTCTAAAAACTCTAATGGTCGCGAATCACTAAAACAATTAGATAGTTTAATCACGGTGATTAATAATTCAAAGCAAGCATGCATTCATTCATAGCAAATTAATAAAATCACGTATTCATGCTAAGGGTTGTGGCTTCCCCCTAACAAAAGAACTAGTTACGAAAAACTATAAAAACTAAAGAAAATATATTAACTAGAAAAAAGATTGAAAACACCTTGTAGGTAAAAAGTCTGAAGTTCTCCAAAATAATGTGTGCCTTCTCCCCCAAACCCTAATGGCTAAAAAGCCTTATTTATACTACTCCAAATTAAAACCCTCGTAGAAAAGGTTTTCTAAAAACTAGGAAATAAAATAATAAAAGGATGACTAGGAATTACATTCCTATTATGACTAGGAAATCTGCCCAACACAGAAATAGCCACGTTTCTAGACCTTTAGGACTCCAAAACAAGCCCAAAATGACTCAAATTAAAGATTAGGACCTCGTCTTCAAGTTCCAAGAAGAGCCCAAGTCCAAAATCCATCATCTTCCAGCCCAAAAGTTGCAAATAAGTTCTGCAGCCCAATCTGCCAGCATTGCACGCTAGGCATAAATTAATTCGCCACGATCAGATGCTTAGGGATAAAATTATGAAATTTTGAGACAAATTTCTTGACAGATTCACGAACCCGCTTCAATTGGAATCACTCAAAAATTCCACCGTTTGATTACTTTATGCTCAGAACAAGTTTGCATGTCCTACATTAAACATGCATAATAAAGCATCAAAATCTCACCAAAATATACCAAGAATAGGGAAATAATATATAATATAAAATCAACTTTTCAGTTATCCAATAAATGGACGAAATAAGTTTCTGACTTATACACTAAAATTTTGATAATGTTAACCGGATGGTTAAATAATTTCTGATTTGGTGGATTTTTTGCAGAGTTGATTTTGAAAGGTGATTTAGAAAGTAAACGGTTCCAATCATCGAGAAAGACTTGCATAATGAGAAGGAAAACTGAGAAGGTACAAGTGAGAATGTTGATAGCATCTACTTTATCAATTGTTGTAGTATGGAGACTCAAACGAGTGGTTAGTATCATGTTAACTTTAACAATTGATTAAGGCTTGAGCGCTTTTGTGTATTTGTATGTATAACAATTAAATTAATGGACAAACTAAAACTCGATGAAAGATGAAAATACATAATAGCACGATTTACATTCGTAATTTGACATGCATAATTAGATATTAGCATGCCTCGATTAGAGAAAACATGAGTACAATGAATATGCTAAGGGGAAAACCAAGTAAGATTTTATTCTGCATGCGTAAGATTTTTTGGTAAGAAGAAGACAAGAACATTGACGGTTTAGAGTTTTAAAGAGGTGGATTGTCTGCCCTCCCATTTCCATATTTTTTCCATCTTCTCTTGTTTGTGTGGTCACGGTTAAGTCAGGTCAACATTTTATATTTCTATTATTTTTTGTTTTATTATTTCTATAAAAAATTAATATAAAATGTTGACGTGGCTTAACCGTGATCACACATCACAGGAGGGCATGAGGAGAGTATGAAAATGGGATGGCAGACAATCCATTTTCGAGTTTTAAACTATATTTCATTTGACTAATAAATCGTGATATTTAGCAGTTTCTGTGAAGCAGCTGTTGGTATTATCCATGTATGTCGGCAAGGCAAACAGCTGCTGCACTGAAAGTATTTGCACACTTGCGCAGCATCTGAACACTGCCCTGTCGAGAAGGAGGTAGGTCAGTCGATCGAGCTCAGTTAGATTAAATAATCGATCATATTATATGAACAGTAACACTTTCACCTAATATTACTTATCTATTTGTTACAAAGCCAGCAGACATACATACATACATACATACATACATACATACATATATATATATATATATATATATTACCAATCTATTTGTTACAAAACATTCACGGGTTCTACAAATACATAAAAAATCTCACAGAACCGTGAATGTTTTTGTTTATAAAACCAGCAGACACACACACACACACATATATATATATATATATATATGTATGTATCAACTTGGATCTGGATGCATATAGCTGGCATGGTCACGGTTTTTCTGTGTTCTTTCAATTCTGTGTCTCAATTCGGACTCAATCGATCTGTATTTTATTCTTAAAGGGAGAAGCTTCTAGATATACACCGGGTCAGTTTTATTGGATTTAAGTCGGTTTCAAAACAACCATTTAAGTAAATAGGTCACTTAAATTTAACCTATTAAGTGAACAAATCACTCCATTAACATATTAAGCTAATGAATCACCCTTTTCACATGTTAAGTTAGCAAATCACTGAAATTCAACTTGTTAGCAACTGATTCTATAACTCATGAATTGCAATCCACAATCCAAGAACGGAATTTTTCAGAAGGAAAAACCAATTCATTTCCACAAATGCAGACAAAAACATCGCATGCAACCAATTCATAATTAAAAACATTGAATTCTGAAAACAAAACATTCCTTGCGTGTAAAAGAATCATTTCCTTAACTTGTGCGACAAAATGTCGACCATCCAAAGCCAACAACTGTACCAAACTTTAGACAAATAAAAGTCCAAGATGAAATATAATTTAATTAAAGAACAGAAAACTACAAGATGATCGAGAGTTTGAGCTCCTTGATTTTTTTGTTCTTTCAGTTTCCTAAAGAAATATCTTCATTCCCCAGACAAAATGCAAATTGTATTGGGCCTTTTATAATTAAATATCTGTAACGAGTTGGGCCTTTTATAATTAAATATCTGGCACCTTAGACCAACTCGGCCATCTCAACTTTGTTGTCAATTGTCGAAAACATAATAAAATATTTTAAATTATGTTTTCTTAGGCAAATTACATCACAACGTTCAGGCTATTTTTTTTCTCAAATTTGGAAATAAAAGCTCTCCGGACTCTAATGTTGTAAGTAGACCTCATCGAATATCGAAGCACCTCTTTGTACCAATTCAATGAACTGTAAAAAGTCTAGAAAACTGATCATATCAAGACAGATTATTGTCTAGATTTTTCAAAATTATGTCACGTTACAAAGTCATAAAGATACAGACTAACAGTTCCAGCATTAGTTCTGACATCTTAATTTTTGGTAAGCATCTAGAAAATGTTGAGTAGTCAATCTTCCATATAACTCGAATTGGTCTGTGTTAGGGATGACATCTTAAAAGTTGTATGTACTACATAATTTTACAGTAGAAATATTGTAAACTCTTTGTTTAATTAGAAGTAATATTCTACATTAATCTACGTTAAGGGTAAAAAAGAAGATTTGAAGCCGAAACGTGATGGCTTAAAGAGGAATGCCCTAACTACTAAGATTATCAAATAGTTAGAGGGCATGTATGAAAGTCAACTCCACCCTTCGTAGCACTTGAATTATCTATAAAAATTCATCTGAATTGAGAGAATTAACTAACCCTATTGCCCCTTAGTGCGTCCGCCTCTACAAATAGTATGTGGTGGATGAACTGAAACACAACACAAAAGTATTAATTAATAAACATGTTGGATTAGCATCACGTCATCTGACAAGATTAAAAAAAAACATATCACAGTAAGAATATGCTTAAAAGGCAGTAGCCACAGTAGGATGACAAAGACAAAGCTAGCTAGGTTAATTAATGGGAGCACAATTGGGGATGATGAATACAACTTTGTTAAGGCTAGAAAATTCTTGTTTTCTCTTGGCATCTTCCTCTTCAATTAGGAAAACAGGCATCTACGAGTCAGTGTCACGAATTCAGTATTGAGTTGAGCTGTAGGGTTTATTCGTGTTCATATAGCTCCTGGTTCGATATTGTTGGGACCTAAAAAGGACAGCTCCTACTCAGTTTGCAAGGGTTAGGAGAAACATTTATCGTACGTAATTTTATTTTTATTTTGTAAAGATATTATTTTCACAATTTGAACTTGTGATCTTTTGATCACAAAGTAGCAAGATACAATAAAAAACAGATCACCAATTGCGCTAGAACGGGGCCACGGACTTGACAGTGAGACAAACAAAAAACAAAAGATTTGACGGGTTAAGATGAGATATAGAGACTCGACGCGTTAGATTGAAACGTTGATTCGACATATTGAATGTTATTGATTTGATCAGTTTTTCAGAACTAATGAGAAAGAACACTCATCTGCAGTACTATCGACGTCGTATATATAAAGAATCGAATATCTTCCAACATTAGAAAATACTTGATCAAGTACGTGTTTGGAATTTTTAAAAAATTGTCAAATGGAAAACAGCTGTGTAGGGCATACGTGCATGTCAAGGAAGGAATTCCAAAAGTTGACATGGTTGACGATGACTTTGTCTTTGGTGGGAAGACATATGCTATTCTCTTTCTTTCTTTAATTCTTTCTATGCCTCTAAAGAGAAAGGAGAAGCATCAACATTGAGTCGTGGGGATTCTTTCTTTCTCCTTTTTCTGCATCTTTTTGTTTTTGTTTACTGTTTTTTTTTTTTTGGGACCTCAATGGCCATGACAATGACAAACATGTAGTAAACAATGAAATTCTTTATCTCACCCACTCTTACCATCTATGCCTCTAAAGAGAAAGGAGAAGCATCAACATTGAGTCGTGGGGATTCTTTCTTTCTCCTTTTTCTGCATCTTTTTGTTTTTGTTTACTGATTTTTTTTTGGGACCTCAATGGCCATGACAATGACAAACATGTAGTAAACAATGAAATTCTTTATCTCACCCATTCTTACCATACAGTGTGTATATTCTTTGGTTTAGGAAGTAGGAAGATAAGGCGCCTAACATCTAAATGCCTTATTTTTTTTCATAAATTTGTTGACCAGAGCAAGAGAAACACTTATATGAAACGGTATATATTATTTGGTTTATGAAGTAGGAAGATGAGGCGCCTACATCTAAATGTCTTATTTAAGTACTTTTATCGTAGTAAGAGAAACACTTATATGAAACGGTTTATGTAATTTCTTTATTTATCTTTCTCTAATCACCTGATAAGAGAGATAGGTAGAAAAATATAATAACAAAAGCTCTATTATCTAATAATTTCGATACGATAATTCTCGTTCTAAATAAGTAAGCATGTCTTAAAACTGAATTACAGGTTAGTAGTTGCTCACATTCTCAATCTCTCTCTTCCTTATGAGGTTTAGTATAACTTTAATTACCTTTCTCTGTCACCCTTGACCATAATATTAAGATTCCTAAATTTTATTTCTTGGCATAAACAAATAAAGAGAGGGAAGTAGGTAGACCCCACAAACTGCACTGCTTGTAACTGTGTGCTTGGCCTTCCTTATGAGTGAAACCTTTGTTAGTTATATTCATCTTATTTATACACTGCTTTGCTTCTCCTTCCGTTTTTTTCTCAGAACACACACACTCACCAACCAAAAGCCAAAATCCAGAAGCCAAAAGCCAAAAGCTAATAGAGAAGAGAAACAATGAAGCAGATGAAGAATTACCAAAACTTTCTCATATTTTCTCTCTTTATTTTTCTTCTTCTCTCCAACCCATCATCTGCTCGTGCTCGTCTTCAGCAGCAAAACAAAGCTTCACTAACTGGAAGCAATGATCTTGTAAATGTAAGATATATATATATATATATATCTATATATCCCGCCCTCCTCCATTTTAATTTATCTATGACTTATGTGCGTGTTCGTCAATTAATTATTATATTTGAATGTTCTTCTTCGATTAATTATTTGTTGGGTTTTTGTGCTAATTTTCTTCACAGCTGATGGGATCAGAAGAGTGCGATGAGAAGGATGAAGAGTGTATGCAGAGAAGGATGATTGCTGAAGCTCACTTGGATTATATTTACACCCAAAACCATAAGCCATAGACTTTGGATTTTCGTATATAAGTTGTATAAGAAATAATAAATAATTGTTTGTTTTTCTTTTTTGGTGCAAGCAAAAGCATATTATGTAAGAAAATATAGTATCAAGTATCAACGTTGCCAATTACTGATTCCTCCTCCATTATTGTGATGAATTTTGTGTCAGAACACTTTCTTTTTCTTACATGCATCTCTTCCTATTTTTTTAGCGTAGAAGGTGAAAACAGAAGTGCAAAAATGTTGTTGGAGGGTCATAATTCGAACGAAAAGCCATTGTTTTGGGAGAAATTCTTAGTGTTAGGGTAAAATTGGCTACTCCTAAACAAAACACCTAAGTCTGTAATGTCTTAGACTAGTACATGTTTTCCATTGTAATTATTTTAGTCTAAATTTGTCTCTCGTGCTCTCAATCACCAAAATAACAAGCGTTTCAGAGACATCCATTCAGATAAGTTTGTCACGTATGCATTCATGTAGTTAGGATTAACTACAAAATATTAGATCAATCAATTTGGCATGATTATTGTTACGGTGATATGTCTACAGAGAAAAGAGTATACTTGGGTTTATTTACATGATAGCTAGGATTTAATCAAAACCCATGACTTTTAAGTGTGAACAAAACCTTAGCATATACATCCGGATGAGTCACTTGATAATTTAGTTTTATGCCTTATTATCTCAACACCTTCAAATGTTTTTGTTTTTTTTTTTATCTCATCTATTTAGAGTTTTAAGTCATTTTGAAGTCTCCTACTGCAGCTTATATATATATGGGATTACATTAGGGTTTCGTTTTGCTGTTGCCGCATGTTATTGATATAGGGGTCTAGGTTAAAAAGGAGTTGTGGTAGCTGCCATTGCGTTTTCGTGAAAGTGAAAAGGATGTTGTTGCTATATGAGAATAAGTTTTTTTAGTCTTGGATTGCTGCTGCACTTTCATTGTTTAAGTCATATATATATGATAGTCTACAACAACTACATGCATTATATAGATCCATTACTTGCTGCATGTTTTATAATACATATATATTTTTATAGATTGATGCATGCTCTGAAGGTATGTATTGTAGTTTGCATTTGATGCAGCACCATGCACTGAAAGCATCGTCATTCATATAACAGCAGAAAGTTTGTTTTCCATGTCGGTCAGAAGCCTGTGTTTTTAAAAGAAAAATCATATTTTTCCCGTGAGGTTTATGGTAGAAAAATCAGTTTGTATTCAATTATTTTTTCTTTTAAAGAAAAATTTAGTTTTGTTCACTAATTTTTCATTGTGCTTTAATCGAAATCAATTATGAAAATGTGTCTTGTGATTTTCATAATTGGTTGATTTCCAAAAATCATTTCATTTTATATATTCTGCATGATCGCGTTAGTATCTTGCAAAGTTCGAGGAGACATTGATTGACGGCCGCGTTAGTGTCGTACCACTTCCACTCGAAGGCTGAAGAGAGATCGAGTAGCAAAGCACGGAGACAAAACTGCCTACTAGTATGCATGTCTAGTTGATGAGTTTTGTAAGTCTTTGGGAACTCATTTCTCTTAGTGTTTGTCCTGGCTTGGGAGCCCAAGGATTTTCCCAGTGGTGGGTTTTGTCTCGTTAAATCCTACATCCTTATGCACTTTTTATTTATCGTTTTAATTGCATACGACTATGATAGTTTGATATGTGATGTCAATGTGGATTTAATTTGAGAACTAAAAATTGAATTGGATTTTTAAATTGAAACCTATTCACCCCCTTCTAGGTTAAACAAGTACCATCCTAGAACTTTCACTTAGACATTGAACCTTTTTTATGATTAATTTAGAACACATTCTCAGAAAAAGGTTGAATTCATGATGTTAAATTGAGCAAGGAATAATACTGAATTATTGAGCGCAAGAAAGAAAGATTGAGATTTGAGAGAGTAATCTTTCAAAGTGGGATGAGAGATGTAAGAAAGGGCATCATTGTAAGAAATATTGGCATGTGCAAATAAGAAAATGGTTTTCATCATTCATGCATCTGGTGGCACCATACGATTGGATATGTAGGCTCCACACATATGCCATGTCACCACGGTAACAAAATTCCAGCATAACATAATACTTTCGCTGAACAATTAAACCTCGTTTGCTGGCTAAGATTGAGTTGTAATGGATGAATCTTTCGCATAGATGATACTAATTTTTCATTTTGAGAGGGATTAGAACGGGATCAGACATAAAAGAAACTAATCCCTTCTAATCTTCCCTAACAAGCATTCTGCCTTCAACCTTCGAGTTGGAAACAATTTTTTCATTACTTCGAGATTCCTTCAATTAGTAGTTTATCCATTCCAATTCAATCCGCAACAGATCATAAACACTGTAGCAAAAAATGGCACTAAATTATGATGAAAGATCTCCACAAATGCATCTACCAAGCGCAAAACCGCTTCAGAGAGGTAAAAAACATAACATATATAGCAAAACATCAACCACATAAGAGAAATCATTGAGATGGAAACTATCTCGCAAATGGATGTATTTCTTCTTCTCTCAAACTATGCATTAAACAAAAGGAAAATTGTAAAGGAGAAGCTAGTCGAACGCTCTCACCACTATTTTGTGGCACAAGAAAAAAGGGCATTGAAGATTCACATCTAAAAACACGTTTATATAAACCTGGATTTCCCTCATAAGTTTGGAATGCATGGAGTTTGTCTCTTCAGCTTCGAGCTTCGAGCACTAAGCATCTGGTTCCTGCCAAAAAGTAAGAGGTAAGATCTTAGCATCTAAAGTCGAAATTTTTAGGTAGAAGACTAATAAAAGAAGGGCCGAAAATTTGACAATTATTTTTCCCACATGCTAATTAACAACAGCTTACCAATTTAACATGGCTATCAGAGATTGAACTTTCCACTGTACAATTTGCATGCACAATGGGACCTTTCAAAACACTCTCCTCTGTGGTTTCCATCTCACCGGCCGCAGATGGAATACTCATGTACGAAGCTCCTTTGAACATCCATTCATCCCTTTCTTGACAGTAAAAATCTTCAAAAATATCACCACATATAACACATACACATTGGTTTTCGTCTGCTGGAACTATGGGCTCATCAATATCCATCATCTCATTAGGCTCGTCTATTGAATTGATGGCCTCCGGTACCAAAGGGGGTCCTGTCCTTCCAGCAACCCAGCTGGTTAAATCTTGATACCACTTCCTTGATGCCATAACTGAACCATTGCCTTCAGGATTTTTAGAAGCATGCCATTCCAAATGTCTCTCAAGCCGTTCTTTAAGTTTTAGCCTAAGGCCACATATGCTACACGTATGTGGAAGGTCATTAAAAAGTTCATCTATCACAGCTGGATGAAATTCTCGGATTATATCTGGCTTAAAGGCAACGCCTATGAGGTTTCTTATTTCCGTCTTGGTAGATTGAGGTAAGGCAGCAGATGTTTTAGCTACAGGTTCTGGGAGAGAAGCATCATCAGTTTGGGATGTAACAGGACAACTTGGAGAGACTGAAACTGAAACTGGAGATACTGACACTGATTTGGAGGCAGGTGCACCTAGGCTCTTGTTGTGCAGTTCAGTCAGCTTTTGGGATGGCACAGGAGTGGGTGACTCCGACTTTGATGCAGATATCAAACCCTTTGCAACTAAGGAGCTTAAAAGGTTTGAAATTGGATCTGAGGCATTATTCACCACAGTTGAACTTGCTGACGCATTGCCATCAAGAGAGGAAGGACGTTGGCTAGGTGGACTTGGCAGATGTGCTACCTTCTTCTGTGATGCATTTGAGGAAGCTGGCGAGTTCTCACCAGAAAGGTGACCTGATGAAGGTGCTGATGCAACCTTGGGCCCTGGGAGTGCAAGGGTAGGGGAGGGTCCACTTTGCAAGGGAGGCTGAACACCAGACTGTGATGGAATACGTCCCATGTCCCGACGATTCAAATTGGGCAGGCTACAAGTATTTGATTTGTCAGAGAGTATTCCAGTCTTCATAACAGCAGCCAACAAACTACTTGTGCTCAACTGTCCTGAGGATTCTGCAGCAAGGACATTTGAAAGATCTGGTATAGAATCTCCAACAGTTGAGGGAGTTGAAAAAGTAGAGACCTGTGGCACATGAGGCTTCTTAGTGTGACCGAAAGATTCAGACTCTGTACTGTCTGGTTGTTGTCGAAATGGGTATTTGTGCCTTGATTGGATGTCAGGAATTGACGAAGATAGATCTTGAGGCTGTGATTTTGCTTTACTGCCCAATCGAACATTGGGAGTTGGAATTGGCAAAGGGTCCTCAGCAAAGTCTTGGTCAGCTAAACTTTGCGAGTGATGACGGGGATGTACTGCAGATGTAGGTGAGGGAGAATATTGGTGCATCGATGACTGTCCAGATGGTGATGCAGCTCTCACAGACTGAAGCTGTTGTTTCCCTGAAGCTCCAGTAGGCCCTGCTGCTGCATTAAACCCTAGACTTGACATTCCAATTCGAGAAGACGCTACTTGTGCTCTACTTCCCATCCTGGCCACAGAAGAATCTCCACTTGTCGATAGCCCACTTAAACTTGAAGCATAACGCTCTGAATGAACCGAACTAATGACAGGAGTACCAGAAGGGGTCAGCCTGTCAACACCGATAGAGTCCTGCAATGTCCAAGGTGATGACATTCGCTGACCAAGAGCAGATAGGTCTTTCTGTTCAGTAGGATCAGCAGAGGTATCCAGATCAGCTGTTGATGCATAATCATTTAGAACTTTTGGTTTACGAAACTGACCTCCAAAGCCCTGAGAATATGAACAATTCCAATTAAGATTTAAAAAAAAAAAGTATCCTTAATAATGTAATGTAACAGGCGGTGTGAGTTTGTGCATCATAACGGTTAACACTAATTGTTGAAAGTAAAAAGCATTGTATCAGTCCCAACAGGGATCAGCCCAGTAACTATGTCAGCATCGTGTAAACTGTAAACTCTTATGCGAATTAGCCAGCTATCTATAAAAACTGAAGCACAAAAAAAAAAGGTTTATCTGCCTCCACACTTTGTGGCTGAGAAATTAACACGAACCGTTAGGGTAATCAACCTTCAGGGTCCCAATTTTTCAATCAGTACAAATAATTGGAGCTTACCAATTTCTCTGAATCATCAGAAGCCCAGTGATCTTTTATTGAGTTACTAGAAATATCTGGAGGGCCATGATCTGTTAATCTTGAGTTCATATCATCCCACATGAACTCCTCTTCCTCAGAATTCTTCCAGCTACTAGACAGGCCACCACTGTTTCTAGTTGCAATGCCTGGTGCTGTCTTTAAGCGAGGATCAGCATTAGTAGATTTAGGTGCCGAGTAATTTGTAAGTCCATGCTTGATATTAAAACCATTTCTTTGGGTGGGTAGTGTTTCTGTAATCTTCCCACTAACTCTTCCAATTCCCGGGTTTGAATTCCTGTGAAGATCTGAACCATATTCGTATTCTCCATATTCAGCACCAATGTTCTCCTCATGTACACGATCACTTAGTGCATCTGTATTGGAACGCTGCAAATTGTGCAAATGTTACATATCATGAAACTGAGGAAAAAAGGGACTAATACACACATAATATCAAATTTTACTTCACATACATGCATTTTAACAGCAGGATCAACCCATGGTCGTCCAGCACTGATACTTGCTGCTCTGGCTGGCCTCTCTGCATCATCATCAATTGAGTTTGCTACAACCCCAGAAAAGTCGCTAGCCATTCCTTTTGCCTTCACACCAAAAACCGGCATAAAAGAAATAAGTAAAAGCACTTATCTTTTCATAATGAACTTAATGGTAAAATCAAGGTTGTACGAAGACAAAGAGTCAAGCAAAGAAAATATATATTCTCAGATATTAAGTCATCTGGTAAAGAAATAAGATACTGCTGGAAAATATAAAATAACTCTAAACTATAAGATCAATTTCTACGAATGAACTCTCTGACTATCTACAAAGAGCAACATAGATGTTTTACAACCTGATATAAGAATTCTAAAATTTGGTTGTAGTCTCCAGTGTTTAAAAAGCTCATCAGAGTATAGTTTTCAGATGATATTATTTATTTGTGCATAACTTTAACAATCCACCACTAAATCGTGGAACATCAATCCTAGGAGGTCAGGACACAATCCACATAGACCACGAAATTCAGAACTCCACTTACCCTTGCTGGCTGCTGAAGCCGTTGCCTTTCCAAATATTTGGGATTCACATGAATGCTATGTGCTGGTCGTTGTGACTGCGAATCTGGTCTTGATGTTGCTGCTCCAGAGGATGAACCATTTGCTGTAGAAGAAAATCCGAGTTCTTTCTCAATCATCTGAAGCGTCTGAGCAGGAAACACTCCTTTCCATGTTCCAAAAAGATGCCGCATGCTTTGATGTATAGGAGGTTCAACCTGCCTATATGCCTTGCAGAACACCTATAAGTTCAAAAAAAAGGCAAAGAATTGGCAAAGTAAAAAATAAAGGGTCAAGTCTACCGTGGGTTGTGACAAATACAGGTAGCAAGGACTTAGTGTGCAGACAAACATCTTTTTTATTTGAAAGATACCAGGTAATGGGTTAGCGTTGAACACCAGGGGTACCAAAGACAGTTGTATCCTAATGGCAACAAGTTGTTGCTCAAATTTAATACAGTTTCATATTGAATGTTCATCAACACATCAAGAAGGAAATCAAACCTCAGGGAGTCTGGCAGCAAAATATTTGATATAATCCCTTCCGATATTCTTTACAATACTGTCCAAAAGATAAAGTGATGGTAACTTCTGCTCACTGGGAACCTGCAAATTACCCTCTAGAATTAGATACTATACACTAGATGCAGCCAATATTATTTAGACAAATAAGCGATTAATACACCAAAGGCCTGGAACCAATGTTTTCCAAGAGTGTGGAAGGGGGAAGGAGAATTTGTGTCAGTTTAGACTCTTCAAACACATTTAAAAGATATCAAAAGCAACACAACTGCACGAATCATCACTTCTAAACTATCCCAGTGGCAGCAAACTTAGGATCATTAGGAGAGAAATACAGTAACTAAATAATGCGAGTAATATTTATTTCATTCGTTTATTTTTATGGTCATATTTTATGGCTTGTTTTCTTGTGTGTCCTCAAAAAACTTGGCTCTCTCATTCCAATTTCTGTCTCACAAGTATTTGAGTCACTGCCTTATGAGAACATTGAAAACTAACTAACAAGACATCCTGCATTCTGCCACTCATAGATATAATGTAACATCTAAACAAACATCTCCAGGCACCAGATAATCAGAAAATACGCTCAGCTAGAACAGGAATGCATGCTATCAGAAGCCTAAAGGAGAGAAATTCAAGACTAAGAACAAATAAGGACTGAACATCTAAACCTATTAGACATATACAAGTGTATATAAATGTAATACACAACATATATTTTGGTAGTAATTGCACTAATAGGTCAAATATGCCCTCCATCTTTCAAATGTAAGGATGTCAATGAAATAGGCACTATCATTTTAGTGCTCTAACAAAATGTACTCTCTGTCTTGTCTGTTTTGGTGCTCAGCAAGATAAATACCGGTGAGTAAAACCATATGAGATCATGCACCTGCAGAGAGTCAGCTATCGAAGTCTTGCAGGGCATTACCATCATGTCTAAAAAAAAATTCCCAAAACTCTAGTAAAATAAGGTTCTTATATACAACCACAACATATAATGCTGATTTTCTAAACATAGCGGCATCTGTTAGGCTATGAAAGTGGTTTTCCTCCCCTTTCAAATGCTGCAATGATGTTGTAAAAAAAAGAAAAAAACGGCTATATGTAGAGATTTTCTGTGTAAAGCCATAGCCATAAGGATAAGATTTATTTATTTATTTGGTTTCGAAAGCTGCAACAGCTCATTCCACAAAACCCGTATAATCACAGAATGTCGAAACTATTCTCTCATGTAATTATATACAGACTCATTTGTGTGCAATGGATTAAACAAATTCTGCACAGGCTGCCAGAAACATATTGATTACACGTACAAAGCCTGACCAATGTTAACTGCAGCCAAACCCTCAACTCAATATCATACTGGAAATGTAAGAATGAAACTGGATGTTTATTACTTTGACGCGCTCATTGGCGAATACAAACATTCCCACTCACAGTCAACACTAGACAACCACACAGCACAAAGCTTTGTTATTTGCATTGAGAAATTAAACAAACATTTAACGGGGCAAACTTTCGGAACAGAACTTTGTTCACTAAATTATCGGCATAACATAAGACATGAGCACTAACACATTTTAATTCTCATTTCCCACCTCCATCCCTTTCTTTTTCATTTTACAAATCGAACTGAAACAACTGGCATTATAACCAAATATTAAACAAAAACAAAGCTACATACACAGTGTAAAGCTTAGTTTCACCTCAATAATGTTGCCGCATACAGTTGCCGCCACCGACTTCGCCGCGTGGACATTCTCGCCGGCAATTATCGTCAAATTGGTAATAATTGGCTTTGAATTGAAGGTGAGCTCCGCCAACGCCGTCTTGTACTGGCTCACAAGCTCCTGATGCTGCAGTGGCTGCGGCACATAGCCCCCATCCCCGCGATTCGGATCATCACTCCCCACGTCTCTATCACTCACTCTGAACCTTGACAGTACTGGATTAGCTCCGCCACCGGGTCTCTGACCAAAGGCTCGGCCATTCGGGTTTTCGGCCAATCGGGGCTTCTTCAGGCCTGGTTCATTCGATCTGCTAAACGGCCTACGCGAGCTCTCCATTTCCATCACAGTCTCGGAAATCAAAACCCTAACCCTAAATCCCTAATCTTCGATTACAATTCCGCCATCAGTAAAAAAAATTCGATTCAAAACTGTATACAGCTAACATCAAAAGGCCTAGTTATCAACACGATAATTAATAAGAAAACCCTAAGTACATGGATGATTATCAATACAAGCCCTGATTTTTCTTACAGGAATACAAATTAAATTGAATAAAACAAAAACAAAATTGAAAAATCCGAGCCGAGATTGACGATTGGGGAATTGGGAATTAGGTTAGATTAAGAACAAGGCGATGCAGAAGAAGAGTGTGCATCTGCGTGTGAGGGAAATATATAGCGGGGAAGGTCCTTTTAAGACAAGAAATATATATAAAAGGAGCTTCTTCTTTTTTTTGGGAGAGAAAAGAAGGGGCTTTCATGAATCGAGAAAGGAAAGAAGGGTTTTTTTTTTTTAAAGAAATGATTCTCGTTGGATTGTACATTATACAGTTAATTTTGATCAGGTACTGTTTATATTCAATTTTAAATAAAAAAAATTACAATAATTTTTTATCACACAATATACGATGAACGGATGTGATTAAAGAATCCACAAGATCCTCACAAAGAGGATCCGACGAGAATCTCGATTTTTTATTTCCTTTCTTTTCACCGATGTTGATTGGGCTGTTTGAAATTTCTTTGAAAAACTTTTTAAATTTTGTTTAAAATCAACAAATTTTGTTAATATTTTTAGAATGTCGATAAATTGTTATATAATATTTTTTAAAATTTTCTAATTTTTAGCAAATTTTTATAAAAAAATCAATATCGGTATTGATATATCCATCAGGTTTTGTCTAAAAAACAGCCAACATCAATATATCTTTATGTATTTGTATATTGTTGTTTACATCGATATCAATATTTTAAACATTACGTGCACCGGAAGAGAAAAAGGAGAATGGGCTTAAGATGGGTCACAAAAGAAAAAGTTGATGGGCCGAAGAAGGCCGAGCAAAGCAGCTTAACGAGCCACAAAACCCTAATGCCATCAGATCAGAGTCCATAGTCGTCACCGTCGTTTTGGAATAAAACCCTAGCTTCCCCTCCAAAGTCCTGCAACTGTTCTTCTCAGAGGGTTTTACATTTTGCAGCCAACCATGTTGCAACCCCAGAAAGGAAGGGCCACAAGAGAGCCAGAGGGTTCGCAGCCAACGTCGTTGCAAGTGAGAACTCCCAAGACTGGAAAGGCCAGAAGAGAGCTAGAGAAACGTGCCCCCAAGATCGTAAGTTCCCTTCATCTGCTTGTTTCTCGGGAAAATTACATATTTTCCCGTGTCCAAAAGCAAAATTTCAGATATTTTCAACTTGGTATTGGTTTTTTTTCGATTTTTGTATTGATTTTCAAGTGGGTTTTGTATAATTTTGAAGGTTGAGACCGGGAAGAAGACGTTGATTCTTCACGGTAGGAAGACGAGCAATGTGGTTAACTCTGTGTTATCGGACCTTTACCATTTGAAGAAGGACAGTGCTGTGAAATTCAGCCGCAGGAATGAAGATATTAGCCCTTTTGAAAGTGGGGGTGATACTTCCCTTGAGTTCTTCTCTCATAAAACTGATTGCAGCATTTTCGTCGTAAGTACAAAACTACCTCAGCATTTTGCTCCTCCTGTAATTTAATTTCATGTGAGCTTGGTATGTGTACATGTGTGTGCGTGTGTGCGCACGCCTGTATAATGCAATTGTTTTCTGTTTGGGGTTTGAAAGGTTATTTGGATTTCGATAGTGTTGCAGCATTTGCTTAGTTTTACATGTTTAATTGCTAGCATTGATGAATGTTTGGTTGTTTTCTGTTATTTCTTTGAGCTGCCCATTAAAACAAATGCGTTTCTGGTAGAAATCTTTGGTTTCTATTTGTTAATATTCTTTCAAAATTCTGGAAATCGTTGATTTTTCAGTTTATGTTTCTACAATGGACTGCCTCTTTGATCCACTTGTGACATTTGCAATGGATTTGGTAGGTGAACAACCTGTTTTTAGGCAGATGTTTGGACATTGCAGACGCAGAATTCGTAATACAGAATAACTAAAAGCTGCTTGCAACCAATGAAAATATTTGTATTTGTATACTATTTCTACCTATCATCCTTGATTTGCGCTAAGGGATGAGCATTAAAAGCATTATATAGATATTTAATGGATTAGATCTTATCAGTCTTCTTGTGTGCACCTGCCTCAAAAACTTTATCCCCGTAGCCACCATTTTACTGGATAAACGTCTTTGCTTCGCAACCTTCTTAATGATGGTGGGCAAATAAAGTCTGAACGAATTTAGGCTGTACACCTAATTTTCCTGGGATTGTAGTTCAATCTGTCAAAGCACCGCCCTGTCAAGGCAGAAGCTGGAATCCCATTGATGCTTTTCTCCCACTTGTTAGTTCCATTTTACCATTTTAGTTTTGATTTGGACTTTACCTTGAACGCTTCAGCCTACATCTTGAATTTTATGGGTTCCAACTACATCTACTCATTTTTCAAAATGTATGCATGGTGGTCGATGTTTATCCCATTTTCTGAACCGAGTTCTTGACTCGCCCTCTTTAGAATACTGAGACCCAGTGTTGCCTAAGTACGATCAGGCACTGTATCTCACGCTTGTGTTTATTTTCTCGATTTCTTTAATTTAACTTTTAAGTTTTTAATTGCTTTTATTTTGCAGTTTGGCTCTCACTCAAAGAAGCGGCCTGACAATCTTGTTATAGGGAGAACTTATGATCACCATATATATGATCTCATAGAGGTTGGGGTTGAAAACTATAAACCATTGGAATCATTTACATATGACAAGAAACTAGCACCACGTGTGGGCACGAAACCTTTCGTTTGCTTTATTGGAGAAGGATTTGAAAGCGCAGGAGAACTGCAACATTTGAAGGAAGTTTTGCTTGATCTGTTGCGAGGAGAGGTTTATCTCTGCTGCCATTTTGTTGATATTACTTGTGTTTGAATTTAAGAGGGATATTAATATATACATAAAAATGATATGTGCAGGTTGTAGAGAAATTAAATCTTGCCGGTTTAGACCGTGTATATGTATGTACAGCTATATCTCCTAAGAAAGTGGTTCTTACTCAGTGTGCACTGCGACTGAAAAAATCTGGCACTGTAGTTCCACGGATGGAACTAGTTGAAGTTGGCCCCTCCATGGATTTAGTAGTTCGTCGGCATCGTCTTCCTAATGAAAGCCTAAGGAAAGAAGCAATGAGAGAAGGCAAAAATCAGCCCAAGAAGGTTGAATTACTAAATCTCCTTTTGATTTCTCTTATTTCTTTTGCGTGTGACATGTCTGTAACGCAATTCCTCTTGCTACTTCCAGGACAAGAATATTAAACAGGACCTACTGCGGGGCAAGGTTGGGAAAATCAACATCCCGGATCAAAAGGTAAACCGAGAAAATTGATTATTTCCTTTAGCGGTTGTTATTTGGTCTATAGGGCCAGCTTTAGTTTACATGACCCGAACCATTTCTTCTCTGTTTTGCGTCTTGTCTACTATACATTTGGTCCCAGTACGCTGATGTTAAGCATGTTTAACTAGACACAGGTTGATTCTTGCATGGCATTAATTTTTAAGCACCTGTATTTAACATTTGTTTATCGTTTCTTTTATTGTTGACAAAATCTGTGTTTTTAGATTGGAGATACGGTTTATTATCACACAAAGGTTGGTGATACGTTTGTGCCTAGCAAAACAAAGGGAGTTAAAAGGGAGCGCCGTGAAGCTAGAATGAAACACGAAGGTAATGAGCGTGCGCCGAAGGTTCAAGACATGCTTGAGCCCAAGAAAACAAAAAAACTTAAAAGGGAGCGCCGTGATCCTACAACTACTGGGGATGCCGAGTGATTCTCTTTAGACAAGCAGACAGCAGTTCGGCCAATGCTTGAAAGGATTGAAGTCAGAAGGTGTGATGGATTCGAAGAGCTCGGGATTTTTGTTCTTCCCATATTTCATAGATTCTGCTTGTTATATAAGTTGCATGCCTAGCAGGAGTTATATCTGTAGTAATCCTTCTGCTTTCCATTGTCGCTTCCATCCCGCGAATTTAAATTAGTTACTGCTGCGACAGCATTTTTGACTCGAAAGATTGCGTTATTCGACCATCCAATGTTTGATTGGCGCTATGTTATGTAATATTTCTCTTTAGTTATATTTCAGGAATGATTTCTTTCTACATTTAACTAAATATGAATTAAGGCTTGTGTGGATATGTTTTTAAATTTTAAAATGATTGAAAATGCTTTTAGAGAAAAAGTTTTTGGGTTCCAAAGGCACTTTAAGTAGGAGTGGGCATGGTCCGGTTCGACGCGGTTCCACCCTCAAAATGGAACCAGAACTGGAAAATTTCAACGGTTCGGTTCGATGCAGTTTTGCTTAAATTTATTACTAAAATTGTATGGTTCGGTTCATGACGGTTCCGATTCAGTTATACCGTTTTACGATTCTAACCAAAATTATATATATATGGTTTTTCTAATTTTCTACTTCTAATACCAAACACATGTTTCAACCACAAATTCAAGTAAATTTGAGTTTCCACCACTAGATCTACAAGATTTGTGAATGGAAGATAGAAAGTGTGCATATAAATATAAATCAAAAGATAGAAATGCTCATATCAAGACCAAAGTGTAGATCTTGAACTAAAACTAAAATGTACATAATGCATAATATACTGGAAAAGAATGGAGAAAAATAATGTAGGAGGAGAAAAGTGATAAAACAACAAAGGAGGGGAAGAGAAGTGAGAAAAATATTGGGCTTTATACACATGGTCTTATTGGAAAAATGTCTTTTTTATATAAAAATAATAATAAAACAATAATTTATATTAAAAACGGTTCGGTTCGGTTCCTCTGGTTCTTAATATTTCCAAACCGGAATCGTTTGAAATGGTTCGGTTTTGACTTTTTTGGTCAACGTGGTTTTTTACGGTTTTTTTTTTGTCACGGTTTGATTTGATTTTCCGGTTTGGCGGTTTTTTCGCCCACCCCTAACTTTAAGTACTTTTTACAAGAAGCACCAGTTATGTGCTTCTACCATGAAGCATTTTAAAGTGTTTTTTAAGGATTTATTAGCATTTTTATTAAAGATTGTTTCTAAAAATATTTGCACCAAAAACGTTTTTAGTCATTTTAAAAGCACATCCAAACGAGTTCTTACTTAGTTGTTCAAGTGATAGCACATAAATAATGTACTTGTTATAGTGACATTGGACATCTGAATCTTCGATCTACACTAATCTTAACACATTTCACTCGAGTTTGAACGGTCGGTTTTCCTCGAAATAATAAACAACGGCAGTCGGAACCATGCGCGCTCCAAATCGGTTGGCTCCAAATCGGTGAACGAAAGGTAGAAGGTAAGTTCAGAAAGGCTAGCAGTTCAAAACACCTCTTCACTAACGCACACCACAATGCTTCTTCGGTACTTATATTCATACCCCCAACCGGAGAAATGAAGTCGAAAAGATTTAAGTCAAAATTGTGCCGCTAAAAGACCAACAAGAAGAATAAATTTTACAGACTGACCTTATAATTTATGTACCTGTTAAAAAACTTAAAACACTTCTGTTTGGACTTCCACGAGCTCGAATGGGCAATCCGATACTCATGCCACGTTTCTCCGACAGAAGCGAGCTGCGCTTCGAGAGAATAAGGACCTGCAGTTTCATAGCTCAAAGTTATCTGTTAGCGACATAACTATGAGATTAATGCAGCCTGGAACTAGAAGGAATGCAACCTACAACATGAACGAGTACAATTACGAAAACAAGCAAATGTCGCGGTGGAAATCGAAGATTAAGAAATAAAAGCGGATAATAAAGAAAGAATGAAACTTTGATATCAAATTAATATAATCGTTGAATTAGTGGCCAAGTGGCCAACTTTTGGCTAAATAAAATAAAGAAAAGGAGGTAGACAACATCATTATGTTTGTTGAAAAAGAAAAAAAAGGTTATGATGATGTTTGTAGAAAAAAGGTAAAGGCTATCAAGTAGCCTTATTATTGGTTTTGTTTATTAGGTGTTTGATGATGGATGAAGGAGAGCATACGGAAGTGAGAAAGAGAGAGGAAGAGTGCACCATTTTTCTGTTTTAGTAGCCCATCTTTGAGAGAGAAAAGAGAGCTGCAGAGAGCAGAAAACTGAGAGCAGAAAAAGAAGAAGAAGGTGCTCTTCTCTTTGGTTAGTAATCACCCATGAAGGTAGTTGTTGTTGTAATAGTTTTGAGCTTTGTATAGAGAATAAATTAATCACTATATTTCTTTCTCTATTTGTTTCTTTGGTGTGTGAAAGTTATTGGTTGTATTGGGGTTTTGGGTTGTGAGATTGCCAACTCTTTGTAAACTCTCAATTGGTTGATAGTAGATTATTGGGTGAGCTCTTACTGCTTCGATGACGTACTCCAGTTACACTGACTGTTGAGGAACCTCGTTAAAATCTTGGTGTCTTTTATATTTTGTTCTTGCATTCCATTTGATATATTTCCTGTGGGTTATCAAGAGTTAGTTCCATAAAGGTTTGGTGTTATCCTAGCACAACAATTGGTATCAGAGCACTGGTTGCTCTTGGGTAGTCTAGTTGCCAAAGATGTCAGACGGGCAAGATGAGAATCCTTTTGGAAGCAACTTCGGGTTTGCAAGAACTACGGTGCAAAATGCAAAGTTCGAAGTAGAAAAATTTGATGGCACAAACAACTTCGGGATGTGGCAATGTGAGGTCAAAGATGTGTTGGCTCAACAAGATCTACTTGCCGCTTTGGGAAAGAAGCCGGAAGCTATGTCGAAGCCAGAATGGGAGAAATTAAATTTGTGGGCTTGCTCTTCAATTCGGTTGTGCCTTGCAAAAACTCAGAAGTATTTTGTGATGCGGGAGACATTGGCAAATGTGTTGTGGCAAAAATTGGAAGACAAGTATATGACGAAGAGTGCAGAGAACCGGCTACACTTGAAGAAAAAGTTTTACCGCTTCCAATACAAAGAAGGTACAAAAATGATTAGACACCTTGATGCTTTTAATAAGTTGATTGCCGACTTGTTAAATTTAGATGAGGATATTAAGGATGAAGATAAGGCCTTAATATTGTTGAATTCCTTACCGGACTCTTATAAGCATTTTGTTACCACTATTATGCATGGTAAAGAAACTGTGAAATTTGAAGATGTGTCAAATGCCTTGATGAATTATGAAATGAGGCATATAGATAAAAATCATGATAGTACCTCTGAAGCTTTATTTGTTAGAGGTAGATCATCGGAGAGAATATCATCTTCTAGTAGGAAAAAATCACAGTCTCGACCTAAATGAAACTCTAAAGGTAGAAAACCTTTGGAAAGGGATGAATGTGCTTTTTGTCGTAATAAGGGTCATTGGAAGAAAGATTGTCCTAGATTGAAGACCAAAGGCAAAGAAAGTTCTGAAGCTAATGTTGCTGAGGTTGAAACAGATTTTTCTGATTTTGCTTTAACCACTTCTTCATCATTTGATTGTGCCACTAAGTGGGTGTTGGATACGGGTTGTACTCATCATATGACTCCTCACAAGGATTGGTTTTCAAGCTTTAAAGAGTTTGATGGTGGCGTTGTGTTCATGGGAGATGACAATCCTTGCACAACAAAAGGGATTGGTACAGTTCGTTTGAAGTTGCATGATGACATGGTTAAAGAGTTGACAGGTGTTCGGTATGTACCGAATTTGAAGAAAAATCTTATTTCTTTGGGTACTTTGGAAGCCAAGGGCTTCAGGTTTCATTCAGATGGACAGACATTGAAAGTTACTTATGGTGCACTTGTTGTGATGAAAGCTCATCGATGTGGCCATTTGTATTTATTGCAAGGAAGCACTGTGACATGTGAAGCATCTGTAGTCTCAGAAAATATGGGCACATCCGATTCTGATACTACTAGACTGTGGCATATGAGATTATGTCATGCCGGTGAGAAAGCTCTACAAGGGCTTGTGAAACAAGGTCTTCTAAAAGATGCCACGACTTGTAAGCTTGATTTCTGCGAGCATTGTGTATTGGGGAAGCAAACTAGAGTGAAGTTTGGTACTGCTGTACATCAGACGAAGGGCATTCTTGATTATGTGCATTCAGATGTTTGAGGTCCTACAAAGACTCCCTCTTTGAGTGGTAGACATTGGTTCGTGACCTTTGTTGATGATTATTCAAGAAAGTCTTGGGTCTACACTATGAAGCACAAGAGTGAGGTATTAAGCATTTTCTTGGGTTGGAAGAAAATGGTTGAGAACCAGACTGGGAGAAAGATTAAGATTTTGAGATCGGATAATGGTGGTGAATACACATCCGACCCTTTCGTGAAAGTTTGCAAAGAAGAAAGGATTGTAAGACATTTCAGTGTCAAGGGAACTCCACAACAAAATGAAGTTGCAGAAAGATTAAATCGAACATTGCTTGAGAAGGTTAGATGTATGTTGTCTCAGTCGGGTTTAAGCAAGTCATTTTGTGCAGAGGCAGTTAATTATGCATGTCACATCATCAACCGGTTACCCTCAGCTGCTGTTCAGGGTAAGACACCAATGGAGGTATGGACTGGAAAACCTTCTTCTGATTATGACTATATCCGTATTTTTGGTTCACCTGCTTATTTTCATGTGACTGAAAATAAACTTGATCCTATAGCCAAAAAGGCTATCTTTCTTGGTATTAGTAGTGGTGTCAAAGGTTACAGGTTGTGGTGCCCATAGATGAAAAAACTTGTAATCAACAGAGATGTGACATTTGATGAAGAAAGTATGTACAAAGTCTCTGAGAAGAATGTGAAAGATGTCCAACAGGTGGAGCTTGAGAAAGTTGCCTCTAGTACTTCAAATCCTATTTTCGCTGATGTCGAAGCCACTACAAGTGAAGAAGTTGGAGACCATGAGGATGTTGAAGAAGTTGAACTTGAAGATTCTATTCAAGTTGAAGAGGAAGTTTCACCTCAAGAGTCTATTGCCAAGAACAGAGGAAAGAGACAAATTACCAAGCCAGCTCGGTATAGTGACTATGTTTCTTTTGCTCTTCCTATTATCACTGATGAGATTCCATCCAATTTTGAGGAAGCTATTGAGAGTGAAGAAAAGGAGAGGTGGTGCAATGCCATGGGTGATGAGATGAATTCTCTCTTGAAGAACAAGACTTGGGAGTTAGCTAAATTGCCTAAGGGCAAGAAAGCTATCGGTTGCAAATAGGTGTATGCCAAGAAGGAATATGCTGATGAGAAAAGCAATGTGAGATTCAAAGCAATATTAGTTGCTAAAGGGTATGCACAAAAGGAGGGCATTGACTACAATGAAATCTTTTCTCCGGTTGTGAAGCACTCCTCAATTCGTATTATGTTAGCTCTTGTTGCACAATATAATCTTGAGCTTGTGCAACTTGATGTGAAGACGGCTTTCCTACATGGTGATTTGAATGAAGAGATTTATATGTGTCAACCGGATGGGTATATAGTGAAAGGGAAGGAGAACTTGTTTTGCAAATTGAAGAAATCACTATATGGCTTGAAGCAATCTCCAAGACAATGGTATTTGAGGTTTGATAAATTTATGAGAGGCCAAAATTATTCTAGAAGTCAATATGATCATTGTGTGTACTTCAAGAAGTTGCAAGATGGATCTTTCATTTATTTGTTGATATATGTTGATGATATGTTGATTGCCTCAAAGAATGTCGAAGATATTGAGAAATTGAAGAAGCAAATGAAGAATGAGTTTGAGATGAAGGATCTTGGTGAAGCGAAGAAGATCATTGGCATGGAGATCACTAGAGATAGAGAGAAGGGTTTGGTCAGTTTGAATAAAAAACAATACCTTGAGAAGTTGATTCGGAAGTTTGGAGTTCATGATTCAACCAAACCGGTTAGTACCCTTTTGGCTCTTCATTTTAAATTGAGTTCTCTACAATGTCCTAAAACTAATAAAGAGAAGCTGCAAATGAAAAATATACCATATGCAAATTTGGTTGGTAGTTTGATGTATGCAATGGTATGCTCTAGACCGGATATTGCTCATACAGTTGGCATGGTAAGTCGATATATGCATAATTCAGGTAAAGAGCATTGGCAAGCAGCTAAGTGGATATTGAGGTATCTCCATGGTACTCGAGATGTTGGTTTATGTTTTGAGAGAGATGACTCTGGTATTGGTCATTTTGCAGTTGGTTATGTTGATTCAGATTATGCAGGAGATCTGGATGGAAGGAAGTCTACTACAGGCTATGTGTTTACTATGGCTAAAGGGCCAGTTTGTTGGAGGTCCATTTTGCAGTCGTATGTTGCCTTGTCTACCACAGAGGCTGAATATATGGCAATTGCTGAAGCTGTAAAGGAGGCCATTTGGATACATGAACTGATTAGAGATTTGGGGGTTGATCAGAAGCTGGTAGAGGTACATTGTGATAGTCAGAGTGCCATTTATTTGGCTAAGTATCAGGTTCATCATGCGAGGACCAAGCACATAGATGTGCGTTATCACTTTGTTCGTGAAGTTGTTGGTGAAGGAGAAATCATTCTCCAGAAGATTCCAACCAAATACAACCTCGCTGATATGTTGACTAAGGTTGTTGGTGTAGCCAAGTTTGTTCATTACTTGAACTTGGCTCACATTTTGCCTATATAATGAAGGCATTGAGCAGTAGGAGTTTTGGAGCATTTTGCTCGGCATGAGTTGTTCTCTTGCTAGTGTTTGGGAGTGATTTTTTGGGTCAATTGTGTTGGTTGGCTTATCATGGCATTTTCGGAACTTGGCCAAGGTGGAGATTGTTGAATTAGTGTCCAAGTGGCCAACTTTTGGCTAAATAAAATAAACAAAAGGAAGTAGACAACATCATTATGTTTTTTGAAAAAGAAAAAAAAGGTTATGATGATGTTTGTAGAAAAAAGGTAAAGGCTAGCAAGTAGCCTTATTATTGGTTTTGTTTATTAGGTGTTTGAGGATGGATGAAGGAGAGCATACGGAAGTGAGAAAGAGAGAGGAAGAGTGCACCATTTTTCTGTTTTAGTAGCCCATCTTTGAGAGAGAAAAGAGAGCTGCAGAGAGCAAAAAAAGAAGAAGAAGGTGCTCTTCTCTTTGGTTAGTAATCACCCACCAATGTAGTTGTTGTTGTAATAGCTTTGAGCTTTGTATAGAGAATAAATTAATCACTATATTTCTTTCTCTATTTGTTTCTTTGGTGTGTGAAAGCTATTGGTTGTATTGGGGTTTTGGGTTGTGAGATTGTCAACACTTTGTAAACTTCCAATTGGTTGATAATAGATTATTGGGTGAGCTCATACTGCTCCGAGGACGTACTCCAGTTACACTGACTGTTGAGGAACCTCGTTAAGATCTTGATGTCTTTTATATTTTGTTCTTGCATTCCATTTGATATATTTCCTGTGGGTTATCAAGAGTTGGTTCCATAAAGGTTTGGTGCTATCCTAGCACAACAAATCATTCATATATTGTCCATATAATAGACCCCTGCAACTGAGAATGACTAGGATCCGAAAGGGCAGCTAATGCAGCCCTATGGATCAGTAGTTTTAGATGCATCTTCTTTCGGCTGGCCAGCTGAACTCTCGGGCTCATCAAATGCAGAATCATGGGCTGGCCACTTATCAATGCCTGAGCCTCCTGCTTCTTGCAGGGGAGCGATATCCCAGACATCTAACAAACCGCCCGTGACTCCCATCTCTGGCACATCATAGTTGACCGGATTACCCCATAACTCATGGCTAGAACTTGACATACCAGCACTGACAGCGAAACCCATGCTCCATATGTCTTCTTGTTTGAACATGCTCTCCATCCCTGGAGAAAAGAGTTCCGGAAAAGTCCTTTCATTCGCCAAATCCTCCTGGAAAGAGACATAACGCTCGGGATTAGGCTCTTGTTGTGGGCTCAGAACACTCTTCCCTTTGAAAAAAGGATCTTCAGTTGCAATGCTTGATGCCCCTTCACCCTCTTGCTCTGGTGTTTTGAGAAATCCTTGTGTTGCTGCTAATTCATCTAGTGCAGGATCCGCAGATTGGAATGGCGTGCTTACTGAACCTAAACCAAGTTTTCCTGTCATTACTTGTGAAAGATAATCAGGAGATTGTTCAAAAGGAACTGGATTCGAATCCAGGGCTGTGGAATCTGATTTACCGAGTTCATGCTGCTGATGCTTAACAAATTTCCGCCTGACCCTTGAAGGGCCTATATCTTCCTGTCTAGTTTTTATTTGAAGTCGGGCTATGAATGCCGGGTTCTGAAGCATCTTGGCCAAGAAAGAAAACATCTGCTTCTGTCTCTGCTCTGCTGACTGAAGCCTCTGATTCACTACCTTCGTATGGTTAACTGTGCCCCGGTGCTGCTGCTGCAATTCAACCAACTCCTGCATTAACACACTCCTCTCCTTCCGCAACGTCTCTATCTCACCTTCCACTCCCGATTTTCCTTCTTCCGCAGAAGCCCCGATTTGGAGAGACTGAGGTGACTTGCGTCTCTGGATCCTCTTCAACAAATGTCTTTGGCCCCTCTGAAAAGCTTCATTCGCAAACTCCCACTTATATGGGTCAACCTTGTGAAACCCCTGAATACAATACCCAAAATAATTCATGAATGAATGGGAAAGCAACGGTACAGAAATCAAATTCAAAAGACAGATATGATTATTTAAGTAGTAAACAAATGATCACAGAAGACAATGGAAAGCCATCAACTTTCATGCATATGAACAGCTGAACCTCGCAATACAATCTGCATTAACAAGTGGTGGTAGGGGAAGGGGAGCAGTTGAGATGATAACATATGGAGATCTTAAAATCTTTTCCAGTAACATGTTTCAAAAGGAACCTGACGTCTACCTGCAGAAGACGAACTCCCCTCTCCAGTACATAGTCAGAGAGGAAGACGTTTTTCTCGGAGGACGATCCTAACTACAAAATCAATAAAAAACACCTCTACCATGTCCATTACCTTCACTATACTAAGTTTCATGATTAAAGACAATACTTACAAGCATGTTATACTATCCCGAGAGATGATTACATGCCCGTTAAGGTAGAACCACAGAAACCACCATCATTATCAACAACAACATCATCATCATTATCCTAAACCATCATCATCATAAACAATCATCATCAACCATCATCATCATCATCACCATCATCAAGAACAATAAAAGGAGTAATTCATTCTTTCACTCACCTGCGTAAACTATTGGAAAAAGATAATAAAATCGTCAAGAATTCCATGGAATGAATCCTCTTATTATTTCATTTTGGTAAATTACATAAGAATCTCTACAAATACAACAAATTGGGAGTTAAGAATACAACACCAACTCCTACAAAGTCTTACATCGCAAGCTTAATACAAATACTAATCGCCTTGGTTACATCTATACAAAATTAACCTCATCAAACCCAATTCAGACAACAAACAACAGATTTAAAAACAGAGAAAAAAAATAAAACAAAAGAATTAAAGAACAAAAAACAAACAAAAATTTTACAGACAGATCACAGCAGCCAATACAGGTTGTGCTACTGCAAGATACCCACATAAGTATTAAGCTGCCGCACAAAACTTGAGAAATTGTTGTGCTTGAAGTTCCTCGGCAAGATGAGCCTGGAAAACTCCAATGGGTCCCACACCACGAAGCTGCCGCCGCTGGAGCCCCACGATATGATCGGATCGAGCGACGGGTCCTCTACCAAATCGAAAGTCTTGGACAGAAACGGAGGCACCGGAGTGCCCTGCAGACATTCCAGAGGCCGCGGCGGAGCAACCACGTCCTCCGCATCGCCGCCACCCATAGACGACGTTGGAATTGAAACTCTTTCAGTGAAGTCGAAAGCACCCAATGGGTTTACAGAACAGAAGGCTTCGAATTCCATCAGAGGAGAAGTGGACGAAGGAATCGACTGAGAACCCATTAACGGTTCCGACATTTCCGATCGAAATGCCGATAACCCAATTGATTCCGGGTCGAATCCAGCTGAAGTTGGTGGAGACTTTGGGTGGCTCTCGTCTTTTGGGTCCATGGAACGAAATTCTCACTCTTTGTCAATGGCAGTGAACTGGGTAAGAGAGATAGAGGTGGGTTCTGGTGGGTGGGTGAAAAGGGGGAGCTTGGGAGTGAGTATATAAGGGGGTCGAATAGTTACGCCGACTAGGTGTTCGGTAAAATTCCTGAGAGAGCGGTCAAAGGCGGCTGAGGTTTTCCTACTGTAGCAGTCCTTCTCGGTCATCCCACCTATCCATGTGGGGCTCCCTGCAATTTGAGAGCGTTTCAGAGAGCGGTCAAAGGCGGTGGAGGTTTTCCTACTGTAGCAGTCATCTTCTCGGTCATCCCACATCCGATCCATGTGGGGCTCCCTGCAATTTGAGAGCGTTTCAGCACCGACCTAGTGAGAGAGAGAGAGAGAGAGGGAGAGAGAGGGGGGGGCGGCGGGGAGGAAGTTTCCGGGGAGCTACGCTTGTTTTGAAAATCAGTTATGGTGGTTCTGTTCTGGAGTGGGCCCAGTGGGCTTGAGATATTTTGTCTTTTGATATTTTGTCCGGACCGCGTGCCGTGTGCGTGCGTCTTTGGTGGGGTTTGGTATATATTTTTGAAAATGATACGGTGGGTCGCTGTGTAATACTTGGGGATGAAGGGAGCGGGGAGGACCAATCAGGATACGGGATTTGATCACGGTTAGATTTGGGAGACAAATGATAGCATTTCGACGTCCTATTGGTTGATTTAAAGACAAGGAGACTATTTATGCTTCGTCACCATGTTGGCAAACAAAACAAAATTTTTTTTTTAAACAAACGATATTATCTAGGTTCGAAGCTAAACCTCACACTGCGCTAATCATAATAATATAATTCAAATTCGCCTTTAGTAAGAATCAATCTATAACATCTCGTTTACAAGTGAAAAGATATTACTAAACCTAGTACTAAGTGGCCAAGAAAACAAATTAAAAAAAAAAAAAGAGACTGTAAAGGAAACAAATTATGTTAATTTCTTTTCTTTGATTCCTTTAATTCATTCAATTCAACGGTCAAAAATTAAGAGAGATGTATAGATAACACCACTCGTAAGTATTTGACCAATAAATGGGTATAAGTTACTTATTTTAATGTAATTAGTTTGGGAGTTTTTTTTTTTTTTTTTTGTCAAGAGTTTGGGAGTCAATTTGGTTGTGGTTAACTTACAAGAGCTTACAAAATATTTTCTGCTTAATATTGTTTTTTAAATAAAACACCTCTTTTTATATTGTAAAGGGAGTGAGGATATAAAACTTTTTTATTAATACAGGAATGAGATATAATACTTGTTATTTACAAAATTCGAACCTAAGATTTTTTACTTAAAAGTTGAGAGAAATATCACTTAAAAATAAAGAGAAATATCATTTAAACCGTAGTAATCATACACTTTTTTTAGTGAAATAAAAAAGCACGTTATGACTATTTAGAAATGCTAATAAACTTCTTCAATTTAAAAAGTAGGGCCTTGTTTGGGTATAAGATTGAGTTTAAATAGATAAGTTACTATTTCTTAAAAGAAGAAACGAAATTTTTTGTGGTCTACTTAGACGTAGAAGATCCAAAATGAACGGATCAGAAGATAGAATTTTTCTTGATATCTAAGGTTATCAATGGATAACCGTTAAAACCCATTTAATTTGATATTACCTTAATACAATCTAATAGGTTAATTTGCCACGTAATTGAGGTGAGCTTAATAGTAGTAATGGTATAACGTAAAATTAAACCAAATAGGTCTTGATACAACCCGATAGGTTGATTTGTCACCTCTACATGCAATGCCAACTCAGGCCGAAACTTACAAGATGGTTAAAATGGTAAATTACAATGCCTGACATTTAATTTAATTTACAAATAGACAAAAGGGGGAACGAATTTTATAACAATACTTTGGTCAGGTACATCGAATACATCACATAATTCAACAAGCAAAAGCAAAGGAAGCTTGAACATAATAATGTAACACCCTGCATTTAATTAATAAATTGACCAAAGTGGATTCCATTTGCAGACTTTTTTGGTCTGCTTTAAGTCTAATCAAAGCTAAAAAAAGAATTAAAAACGCATCGCATCGTGTTTATTAGTTTGGAATGCAAATTACAGAAGAAAAACTTTGCTGCCGATTTCTCTGCTTGTCATCATCGGCGGCATTACCTTACCGGAAAATCTCTCTAATACTTGCCCGCTTTCCGATACCCATCTCTTATCGGTTAACTTTGACATAAGAACAAGATCTGCAATCCAAATGTAACACAACGGTGACAGAAACATTAAAACTTAGAGAAGAGGAGGGAAAAAAAGATAGTAATTTGTCGACGACCGGATCGCTACGGAGGTGTGCGTCCTAACAGATTTGTGCACTTGGCACTTTCTAATTTCGTTTACTTCAATTTCACTAGGGGAGCAACAGCAGAAACCAGCTTCTAACTGAATGACTAGCCTTCACATTTTGTGAAGGCAAGGACAAACCGTGCCGGGAAAGATGTGTAATCGATACTAGTAACACTCTTTTACAAAATTATGAAATATAAATTATACAACTTTCCCAAGAAGGGGAGACACAACGGTTTTTGGTAGACTTCTGCGAGAAGAGAAGAGAGACGGCGATGCAGACACTGTTGGCACTCATAGTTTCCTTCATTAGGTTAACGAATCAAAATGCTTAATTGGCGATAAGAGAAGAAATGTACAATGGCTCTGCAACCAGTTGATACAGAACAAGCATCAGAAATTTATGCATACAAGTTCAATGTACAGGAAATTGACCACAAACCAAAACTAAGAATACATACTGAAGGTAATGGCCATACCCGACTATGAACAGCATGCATCCTCGCCACACATCAATTCTCTAACGAATGCTGTATTATGTGCATGAATAAGACTCGTTCCCATTCAGGTAAGTAATGGCATATCTGCACGACTAGGTTGAGTGGCGGGAGCTTTGATCAACGGCGTCAAAGAATCCATGATACTAGCAAATGAAGGTCGTTTCCAGGGTTCGCTGCAGCATGAATTTGTTATTAGAGAAAACGGGGAAATTTGTATACAAAACTGAGTTTAAAATATTGAATTAGTGTCTCAAACTCACTTGGCCCAACAAGCCTCAATTATAGCTGCCACATTAGGATTCAAATCACGTGGAATCTCAAGCCTTTTGTTTTTAAACCCAACAGCTGCGACAACCTACGCAACATAGAATAGAAAGGCTATATATCATCATGACATTTTCAGAGTCGTCAGGTCTAAAGATAATCCCTATTTCCATTTTCTAACCTACAAGAGCATAATCATCATAACACAAACCTGCGCTGGGTTTAAATTACCCCACGGCTGTTGCATTGTTGCGAGTTCCCACAATATTACACCAAAACTGTAAATATCTGACTTCTCATTTGATGGTTCATCACGCAGGACTTCTGGTGCCATCCATTCAGGCTAAAGAAAATAGAGAAGAATTTTCAATTTCCAGCAAAGCCACCATAAAATTGTAACTTCCAGGTTGTTTGTCTAATTTAAAATAAAACTTACAGTCCCGGCAGCTGATTTTGAGGAGAGGAAGGTGTTTGCCTTCAAACGGGAAAGACCAAAGTCGCAAACCTACACCACAAAACAGGCATGAAAATGGTATAAACGATGCAGTAAGTAAACAAATGCTGGCGCACTAAGTCATGTTCATTTTCAAACGCATAAAAGTACTTATAGTTGAGCACATGCCACCAAAACTTAAACTCCTGTATCATGCAGCAGTTTGATCATTCACCAAGCTCAGAAACCAATTAAATGAAAATTGATGGTCCATTCCAAACGCTCAAAGCATAAGCAAACTAAATGCTGTAGGGGATCCTCACCTTCACTGTATATTTTTTGTCTACCAACAGATTTGGAGATTTTAAATCACGATGAACAATGGGAGGTTTGCGTCTATGAAGATAATTCATTCCCTTTGCCTGTGTGAAAAATTTCAGTTCATGTACAAGAACACAATGAATAGAAACTAAAATATAAAAACTGAAAAAGAAGAATAAGAGGCGACAGAAGAACAGGAAGTCTTCATATACTCACCACATCATATGCCATACTCAAGCGACGCCTCTCATCCAATGCCTCCCTTGCACCAGCTTTATGCAAAAGCCTATACAAGCTACCTCTGCAATTAACAGCCGACAATTCAGATCTTTAAACAATTTGTTGACATGGTATAAATGTCTAATACGTATGAAAGTTCCTATTTGTGGGGGTGGCAGTGTGGGCAGGGGTGCAAAAAGAGGACATTACAAAAACCTTGATAAATATTCTGTGACTATGGACAAGTTTGGAGGCTTCGTAACTGCACCCATAAAGAGAACAATATTTGGATGTCGCAGGCGCTTCATTATAGTAACCTAGCAGACAAAAGAAGTGAAGCTTATCTCAAATTCAAGACAAAGAAAGTACACGGCAATTATGAACTTAAAATCTCAATGCGTCCAAATGTTCTGCCATCATGTACCTCACTCAAAAATTCTTTAAAGCGTTCGGCATGAAAATCTTGTTCCATTAGAATCTTCACAGCAACATCCTTCAATGTACAACATTTTATCAGTATTATGAATAAATGGCTATCTAAGAAGTAATGAGGGCAGAGTGTAAACAGATTAGGTGCTTACAGAGCCATGCCAATCAGCGCGATGAACAGTTCCAAAAGAACCTGCAAATGCACAATGTTATTTTTTACCTCAAACTAACTTTTATGAACTGCATTAAGTACATCAAGGGCATATGAGCTCTTCATGTTCATGATATTACTTATACCTGCACCGATTCTCTCTTTTATAATGAGCTCACTCCATGGGATGTCTAAATCCTCTATATCGAACCCGAGCTCTCTACTTGGTTTACTAGGAACCAGTTGAACGCCCTCAACAAACCTTGAGTCTGTAATTGTATCAACCCTTGGACCATCTCTATGCCCTACAGGTGGCATACACTTTAGAGGGATTGGATCATTTACCATGGGTGGTGTGTGCAAAATATTTTGAAGAGGATTAAACAACTGGGGATTTCTATCATCACCACTTGTCCGGGGAATTTTGGCATGTGCAGAGGTGTCACCACTGAGATTTGAAATTAGGTTTTTTCCCTCTGTACTCTTCCTATCAAATTGTTTAGGATACATATTGTCCTCATCAACAGCACTTCCTGTGATGAGAGAAAATACCATGGGTGAACTACAATCGACATGACAGATGAATGCTAATTTACATGACAAAATATAGACAACAGCATAAAATAGTTATAACTTAGAATTATAGGTACAGGCTTAACGGATATTGAAAGTCCAAAAGAGCTGTTGATGAATATTAATTTACAGTTCAATGTAAACATAATCACAACATAGTTAATGCGAACTCTATATGCCAAGGGTGAATAGATGAGGAAATTTGGAGTCATGTTAATGGATAACTGCCAATTTACACAACCCCAATGTAAACATAATCGGCACCACCGTTACTTGAACAGTGTGCAAAGGCATAACAGAAAATAAAGCCCTTTAATTTGCTACTACATCATAAACATTCAATTTTCCATTCTAAAAATCTCAAAACCATCTGCAGTTATCTGACATTAACATGCATCTATCCTAACCCCAAAGAATCAGTAAAAAAAAGTTTAAAGAGGTCAAACTAAATGAAGCCACCAAGCTAATCCTTTTGATGTACTACTTCAGTGCAGAGGGTGTCATACAAAGTTCTTGTATGTAGCAAGTTCTAGGGAAGGCGCCCTTGCATTACTTTCAGGCAACTAAAATTTAGAATAAAAAAGATTATTTATTGTGTAGGAGCCTGTACAATAGATTTATTAAATCTATGTGTCAAAACGTGAATGGATATGTGTGTATGGATATAGAGATGGACACAAGTGTATTTGCATATTTTATAACAGGTACTCCAATTGTAATCATAATATAAATAATGCATCCAACCATAACTTTTCTTTTAGGATTTAGGGATCAATGTATCTTCAGTTCTGCACCATTCTGTACCTGCATCCTATAATTATGTTTATACCTAATTGTATTTATTCAAGAAAATTTGTCATAAAACAAATCAACAATTAATCATATTAATAAATTGTTCATACAACACCAATTCTATATACATTATCAGCATTTCTGTGTTTTTTTTTTTTTTTTGTAAATATATACTATATAACATGGCTTTGACAATCAAAGAATTACCTGCAGGAGCTTCATCAAACACAAGATTAAGCAATTGACAGTCCGAGAAATACTGTTTAGCCAGTAACCTGAAATCAATGGTAGGTTCAACTGGTTTTAGTCTTGGAAAGCGCAGAGGTGAAGAAATTGAGATGGATGATGGGCCATTGAGCAAGGAATCAGGCTCGCGCAAGTAGCCTGGATTTGCAATCAAATCGACTAAATACTCCCTGAAGTGAAACAAATACGCCATATCAGATGTTTCCACCAGTTTGATAACATGGAAATGAAATTTGGGACACACTTGATTCTCCAAATAGAGAAATATTCTCTCTTAACTCTAATTTGACCATGCTCGTTTTCCTATGTAATTTTTTGAACACAAAGGGCGAACAGCTCGGGCTTGTTCAGGAAGGTGGCAACGGCTGACGAAGGACAGAAAACTAAAGGCATAGACAAAGAAATTCAAACAGATACAAATATGATGAATAACTTTTTACTGAAGCGTAACTTGAATAATTTTGCAGTTATGCACCAGGCAGTTCTAAAAGTAAACTGCATTGCTAATTCAAACTATTGATAGAGACAATAGATAAAAAAATAGCATACCTGTCCAACCCAAACCGGACAAGACAAGAGGAGGCATCATCCCTTGTACAATATTGACAGCCTTTGGCAATTCGACAAGGTAAATCAATTGTGTCAGCTAGAACCTTCAAAGATAGACATGTAGCTTGTTAGTATCATACTGTACTCAAATGAACAAAGAATAATATTAACTTATGGATCAGAAGAACAGTAGTTAACAGACAAAGATTGCCACTAGTATATATGTCAAGGTTAAATTTCTCTGTGTTCTTTATCAAACTAAGCCTTCAAACCAGAAGCAGAAAACTTCATATTACTAACAAGAAGAAAAAACAGCAAATTTTGTTTATTTATTATCAAATAAACAATTACCAAGCTAAATACACTTCTTTCAAGGAAAGTAAATACATCAAATTATAGAGGAGCCTTACTTTGAATAATAAGGCACGATGTCTACATAAGCCAACAGAAAGGCTGCCTATTGGAACAACTACAGATCCTAAGCAATCTTTCAGATCATCGCTGCTCTCCCTCCATATGGACAAAATTTCATCCTCTCCTACGGAAGATGAACCCCTTGTGATAGCAATAAAATTCAGTTACATATGAATGGCAGACATAGATGTCCTAGAAAGAAATGGACAGAAGATTCAGAAGACTTACCCCATGCGACTGCACACAAGCTTTGCCAGATGATCTACAATCTCTTTTGTATTTATGCAAGTACAGGAAATGGTTAAAACCCTATTTTGGAGCTCCTTTAGACTGGGATCACTACGTCGATCAATTAAAACCACTTCAATGCTTGAACCAATGCCAGGATCAACAGACCTTAATGATTCAATTGATGGTATACGACCATTTTCTTGCAGATCAGTGCACACAGTCCATACATACTGATCTATCCCATGAATTAGGTAAAATCCATCAGGCACTTTGTCAAAGTATGACAGACAGCCATTCACCTGTTGCATATCATATCAATAGGAAAGGATTAATACAGTTATCACCACAAAACACAAACCATTTGTACGAACAGTGTTGTTCAAAAGCAATTCTTAAACTCCATTAGCTTTCTGAAAAATTTTGGGTTGGGAAGAAAGAAAATGGAATAAATTATCTCTTGTTAGATATCTGACATGTAAATAGTAATGTTCTCATAACATCATTTCACTTAATCAACAGTTACAAGAGAAAACTCCTCTGTCCCTACCTATGTACACGTATACATATTACTATACTACAGTTATAGCTATTACATTAACCTAACTTCCATGACAACCGATTATACTGTGTGAATCCCGATTCATTGGCAACCTCAACAGGAACTTATTAGTTTCCTAGTTACTGTAAGGTCAGACCAAAAGATGCAGCATATTACCAAATTCATTACCAATTATCTTCTCTTTCATAACAGTTTTGTGACTCTAGTAGATCAGTTTTTCTTTAGCGATGTTCTCTCATAAACGGAGATGCAATCTGACATAGGATCAAGCAGTTTTCATAACACCTTTTTTTTTTAGAAATAGAATACATCATACAATGTAAGCACTGCCCATGTGGTTAACCTGAGGTCATACATTGTTCAGTTATCAATTGCTTGCTCAACCAATACGTTATATTGTAAACAAAATCTAATCAATCGGAAACATTCTTTTCTTGTTTGATGTGAAGCATGTGAAAGAATGCAATAATTGGATATTTGAGATAAAGGTTAGTTCTTCAATAGGATTCAGATAGGATTGGGACAAAAATGGCGTGCAAAAATTCAAACCCGGTGTTTGGAAGGCCAATGAGATCTCATACCTAACAACATTGTTCGTCCATGCAATGGAAATTTAACTCGAGCTATGTAAAAAGTAGAGCAATAATGAGATAATGCAGCTTATGAATTCAAATGCCATTGAGCAATGCATAATGTCTTCACAAAAACCCGAAATCGCTCCAGCCATTCCGTTGATAATTAAGCAGTCTACAACATTTTCCACACAATAAGCTAAGAACTCAGCTCAAATAAGCATATATATATAGACCGACTCAATTAACAAAGCAAGGCAGCAAACCATGCAACTGATGAAACATAGCACGTCAACAGTATCGATTGGCCATAGAAAGCAGAATAAACCTTACCCAAAACCGATGCGAAACGGCATCAACAGAGCCGGACGTCCTGGACGCCGATTCATCCGGCACTGGATCCAAGAAGTTAGGATCATCGGCGCATGTAGCCTCCGATGAAAGCCGAAGAGCCAAAGCCAGCTGCAGCTGATAACTCTCCTCAGTCTGCTGAGCCCAGCTCTTCCCTGAAGAAGAACCGCCGCCGCCACCAGTGACCGTAACAGCTCCATCCACACCTTTCATTCGAAATTCACCCCCTCCACCACTAACCTTGAACACATCGTCCGGCACGTACCCAAACCCGTCGATCTCACTGACCGCGGCGGTGGATAGGGTCGGAGGGTAGTACTCGCCGGAAATCGAGCTCTCGGCAAAGCTGCTGCCGCTCGACTGCCTCTGCAACCCGGCTGACGAGTACGGGTTCCCGGCCCGATTCGGTTGCTGATTCGCCCGGAAATCGGCTCCGGTTTCCCAATCGAACCCTCTGTCGCCTTTCCCCTTGTTGTTCTTGCTCTCCGTCTCATAAAACGCCGCCGCTTGGTCGTCGGGAACTTGGCTCAGAAGCGTGTAGTTGGATCTCCTACCGGGCATTTCCATCGAGATTTGGGACTAATCGGTTCGTCACAAAACCCTAGAAATTCTTAAACCCGCCATCTTTGAAAAAAATGAAGGTTTGAGGACTCAGAGGACTCCACAGAGAAGGTCTGAGTTTCTCTCTCTAGAATTTCCACTGTCGGAGAGAGAAAAAGCGAAAGCGGTGGTGTTTCATTCGGTGGTGTAATCGTAATTATTCTTTAATTTAATTTTTTTAACTTTTCTTTTTCTTTTAATTTAATTAAAAGGTTTTTTTTTTCCTTCACACGCTGGACTCGAAGAATTTTTCTCTTTCTTTTTGTCCGCGATTGAGACTGTTTAATTGTGTTTTGGGGCAATTAATTATTGGGTTTTGTTAGGACAATTAGGTAGCGGATCTAGTGATTTTATCAACTTTTTTATGTTGAGTTGAGATACATGCATTGTTTTTAATTTTGGTACATGAGAATTTAGAAAGGTGGGGTTCAATTCACTGCACCTTGTCTTTTTTTAGGATAGTGTTATACATACATCTAGTTTTACTTCTTGCATATCTTTCTTATTTTTCAACCGTCTGATTAAATGTATTGAAAAAAATTTATGACAAAAAATAATAAGAATGTCTGTGCACTTTCCTATTGTTATTATGGGGTTTTTTTTATTATGGAGTTTTTTTTAATTCTTTGCTTGGTGTTTCTTAATGAACCAATTAGGTTATGATTCAATTAGTTAAAACTCGATAAAAGGCGGTCAAAGTCCTCGCCACACTGCATATCTCAATCGAGCGATGACACTTGGAACCGCTCAATTTGGTAATAAGTATTGTTTCTACGGCAGACGTTGAGTAGCCAAGTGCAAAGCAAATAGTGACCGTGCTTAAGTATTCTAATGAATTGGGTAGAGCTTCTCGACAAATCTTATAAAATAAAGATGTGATAGTAAAGGCTTGGTTTCTAGAAACAACAACAATGTAGGTTACTAGGCCAATGTGGCTATCTATTTTTTTTATCTCCAAATATTTGCATGGTTTAATGTAATTCTTCACATTATTTCCCTTTTAAGCGTTTTTATTCTTTATAGGGTGGTGTTATCTACACACCAATTTTTACTTCTAATGCACTTGTTTTTACTTCTCACACATCTCTCTCAACTTTTGACCATCGAATCAAATGAATTGAAGAAAATAAATGGCAAAAAATTAACAAAAATATGTGAGAAGTAAACATGAGTGTGTGAATAACACCTTCCTCTTTTTATTTTGACAGTTTCTTTTGTTATTATGGATTTTTAAAAATGAATGTGTGAATAACACTTTCCTCTTTTTATTTTGACAGTTTCTTTTGTTATTGTGGATTTTTTAAGCCAATTATTTGCTTGGTATTTGTTAATGAACTGATTAGGTTTTTTAATGATTCAATTAGCTAAAACTCGATAAGAGGTAGTTGAATTCCTCGCTGCCCTGCATATCTCAATTGAATGATGACACTTGGAACCACACAAATTGGTACTATATATTGTTTCTACAGTAGATGCTGAGTAGCCAAGTGCAGAGCTAGTAGTGGCGGTGCTTAAGTATTCCAATGAATCGGGTCCAAGATCATTGCGAGCGTCCCAACAATTAGAAATAAAGACATGAAATAAACGCTTTGGTTGCTAGAAACGACAGCAGCGTAGGTTACAAGACCAATGCGGCCGTTTCTTCTTTTATCACCAAATATTTGCATGATTTAATGTAACTCACTACGTTATTTCCCTTCAAACCGTTCTTATTCTGTAGTGTGATAATAACAATGTAAAAATTGTGATAATAACAATGTAAAAATTGTGTTGCTAATCCAACGTTATAATAAGTGGATAAAATATCGATATCTCATGAACTTAGAGTATAATCTAAATAAATAAGTACATATTACAATGTGACTCATGTGAGAGTGGTGAAGTCCCTTGCCACCCTGCATATAACTCAATCTAGCGAAGGACACCCTGGAATCGCACAACCAGTACTATGTATTGCGTCCAAGGTAAACGTTGATCAACCAATTGCAAATCAAATAGTGGCTTGGCCTGCCTCAACTTGATTGCGGGGACGATTGTGACTAAAAAAATATATCATGTCGATGGCCACTTGCAACTTTCACGTCAAAATATTTGCACAATCTAATGCAATTCTTTTTATATTTATTATATTTTTTTTTTATATGTACTAATCAATACTAAAGTGAGGAAGGAGCGTTTGAACTCGAGATTTACTGAGTTGAAGAATAAGACCCTAATCACCAGTGTAATCCACCATTCACTACATTTATTGTGTTTAAGCATTCATATTCTTTGGCGTGACGTGATAGTAATATTGTGTGATTGGTGTTGCTAATTTAAATGTTATAATATAAAATTATGACAAACTCACGTTTTTTGTTTCCGAAGTGGCACGAATAATTTACAAGAATGAGAGTTTGGTGAAACATCAAAGTTGATCGTGGCCACGAGTAGGGTGAATTCCTAACTAGCCTCCTCGGGCTCATAAGAAATGGATAACCGTGGTTCGTCACCAGTAGTGTCCATTTTAAAAGAAAAAAAAACACCAATAACATGTCAGTACGTTTTATTGGTGATAATATCTCTTGCACATTAATTATCATCCTTAAATAGTGTTTTATTTTTATTTTTATTTTTTATTTATTTAAAGAATAGACGTTCACTGAATTATGATAATTCCATTTATATTTGAAATCAACATTTTTAGGATTAATCATCGTTGATGATCCAATGCACAACAGTGTAGTTAACAAGCACAACTCTTTCTTATAAGTTGAAAGTAGTTGGAAGTTTTTCTTATTATACTTTAAAATAATTTAAATTAAAAGTAAATATTTAAACTTGAATACATAGAAGACACACATAAATACGCTCTATACAATTTCGCTACGCCTAAGCGAGAGTTCGTTTATGATAAATTATTGTATAATTATTAGAAAATAAACTAACTAACAGAAGGAAAATGAAATTCTCTATACAATTCAAATACTCTCCGAAATATTTTGTTTTAGTGCATAACGTAATGTGATATTACCAATTCACTTATGTTATAAAAATATAAAAAATAGTGTGATACTAAATTAAATATAACAGATCTAAAATTCGATTCTCTCTAATGTAACAATTTTCTTTCAAGGTCTAAAGAATATAAACATAATATTATAATCAAAATTAAAATTAAATAAATATTTACTAGATCAAATAACCGACAACATGTGCATGCGCGAGCGTTTATAAAAATATAAAAAATAGTGTGATACTAAATTAAATATAACATATCTAAAACTCGATTCTTTCTAATATAACAATTTTCTTTCAAGGTCTAAAGAATATAAACATAATATTATAATCAAAAATAAAATTAATAAATATTTACTAGATCAAATAACCAACAACATGTGCATGCACGAGCGTTACACAACTCAATCGAGTAAATCAACAACAGACCACAGCTCGCCACGTAACTCGTCTCACTTTAAAACCACAAAAAGAAAGAAAGATGAGAAATTTGGGAGGGAAACCGAAAAGGAAAATGGCGGTAAGGCGGCAATGAGCGTTTCTCTTCCCCCTACCCCTTCGTATCTGCGACTGAAGACGGAGAGTGAGAAAGCTCTTCAGTCTTCAAATCCACGATCCATCTCTTCGCGGCTCGCAAGCAGATACAAATCCGAAGGTATGCTTCGATTCGATACTGTCGTAGTCGATTTCCTTTCTCTGCAATCACATTCGATTTCATATGTTCTGCATCTTAATCAGCGTTAAAGAGAGAGAGAGAGAGAGAGAGAGAGAGAGAGAGAGAGAAAGAGAGCTATTCAAATCTACGATCCACCTCTCACGGCTCACAAGTAGATTCAAATCCAAAGGTACGCTTCGATTCGATTTATCGTAGTTGATTTTCTTTCTCTGTAATTGCATTCGATTTCATTTTTCGTTCTCTGCATCTTTAGCGATTTGAAACTTGCTTGCTCATGTTCGATTGTATCGATTTCGAAGATGTCACCGTTGATCGCTCTGTTGAAGATTCGGAACCTGAGTCCGGTTGTAATACATAGCCTGTTTGTTTGAATAATCTCGAGAGAAAAAAAATCATAGATCTGAAGCTTCTCCATTTTAAAACTCGAGGAATTTTCAATCTAGGAGTAATTTTTAAGCATCAGAAGTTTAGGAAATGTTTCATAAATCTGAAACTTCTCGAATTTAAAATTTGAGGAATTTTTTAAGCTAGGAGAAATTTTTAAGTATCAGGAATTCTCCAGTGGTGGGGAAATAGAGAAGAACAAGGTTCGCAGGGATTTGAATGAGGTTTTCGATGTAAGAAGACGAAATTGGAGTGGAAGGAGAATTGAGGGGATGAGTTTGTTAGAAGAAGAAAACTGTTTGAATGAAGAAGGGGGAAGTGAGAGGGCAAAATTAGGATTATATTTTGAGGAGTTATAGTGTTCAGAGAAGAAATCATTTGGAGACAAAAGGCTAATGAATGAGGTTTTGGGAGGAATGTGAGTATTAGTAAACTCTTCCCCAAATTGCTTAGGTTTTGGCTTCTGTAGAAATCTAAATGACTCGCGAGTGCCGGAGCTTTCTATGAGGATGCCAAGAATTGTGCTACAGCGGAAAGTTAAGAAATCGTGCAAGAGCTTATAAGGAGTTGGATCTCTCCAATTTTAATTGGTTTATGATTGGAACCTCAGCTTCGTATACTTCAATCATTAGGAAATGTCATTTTGATTACACCTGGTTTCTATAGCTCCTCCCATGGTTCGGGTTTCGCGTTCTTTCATGAAATATTGCTCTCGTTGGGTAGATATTTGGGATTTCCTTGAGAGAACAGGACCCAATGTTTTCCTTTCTTGCCATTGGTGTATGATATGTAGGAGCGAAGCTGAAAGTGCACATCACCTTTGTTCTTTATTTTCCCGTACTGTAATATTTGCTGAGAAGCATTGGCGGCGGGACAAAGGTTGAAATCCTATTGAGGTGTGGAGTATTGGTCACGTTTTGGGTACTGTGATTAGAAAGAATAGAAGGATTTCTGCTGGTTATGTGGGGGAGGGGTTGGACGTTCTGTTAGATAAAATCAGATTTAGATCTTCTGTCCCTACAGAGTTAAAAAGAGTTTCCATTTTTCGATATTTATTTTGATTTGGGGGGCTGGATTATGTTGTTTGAACAGTTTATTCATGTTTGCTACTTGGCTGGATTTGGTATTTTAGTGGGACATATCATCCTCCGTTTTTTAGTATATTTAGTGTGTTCAGAGTGTCAATTTTAGCGAAACTTTGTTGCTCACAAATAAAAAAAAAAAAAGTGTTGGAATACTTTGCACCAGCTTGAACTATCTTTAATCTATCTTTGGCTACTAAGCTCACAACCTTGAACTAGAAACTAGCTAGTGTATAAAGCCGCATGGTATCGTTCGGTTATGCTGGCCGTTCTTACACAAATGGCTAAATGCCCTCTGAGTCAATTGAGCAAACAACTAAACTAGAACTCGACTCTTTACTACACGAGCCAATTTACAACTTTTGAATGCTTTGCCACTCAATGCGGGGTATGTGCAGCTCTATAGACTTGTTTGAAACTTGTGGGTGGCTCAATGTGGGCTATGTGCTGCTCTATAGACTTGCTTTGAGACTTCTGGGTGGCTACTCCTCTCTCTTATCTTTTGTTTTGACCAACTTGCTGGCTGGGAAGTGCAGTCGTGCCATTAATGGACGCGGTGCCCGCGTCTTTTGGTCAAATCCCCTCACGCAGACAAATCCTGCAAAAACACCAGCACTTTTGAACAAACAGAGATTGCTATGAAATTGCCTAGAGGCAGTTAGTGCCACAAGATTAAGTCAAATAGAGCAGATTTTGCTATTAGTTTAGCCATAAGATGCTTTACGTTCCAGTTCATTGTAAACATAGTCTTTGTATCCGTAGATCCCTTTCTTGGGCAAGTTCAGCATTTGTCATTTTAAGGTAGGAAAGTGTAATCTACTAAGAAGCAATTAGTTTTATGTAAGGTACAAAATAATCCTGTTCATGCTTGTCTTTGTACATTCTTGGTGCGAACCAACGGAACGCTAATGAAGTGTCTTAGGTAGTTGTCAGGAGGAAGATATTAAAATATCCTTAGCTCCTTGGGTAAAGATGTTAGAATTGCAACATTCCAAGGGAAGTAGATCTTATGTCCCTTTCTTACAAGTATAAGGTTTGCAGTGGGTGTTGGAATGTTGAAGGGAAGTAGCCCTAATGTTTCTTTCCTACAAGTATAAGTAAAGATGTTAGAATTGCAACATTCCAAGGGAAGTAGATCTTATGTCCCTTTCTTACAAGTACAAGGTTTGCAGTGGGTGTTGGAATGTTGAAGGGAAGTAGCCCTAATGTTTCTTTCCTACAAGTATAAGGTTTTGAATGGGTGTATAATTCAACAACAATACCCTAATGGCCACTTTGTGCATACATATAACCATTTGAAGACTGCTAGGATCACATAGAATGCGTAAGTGACATTTTCTCATACCTCTCCAGAAGCAGTGCTGAATTTCTGGTGTCGATAACCCTGGCCAGAAGAAGAAGAGTATTTTAAGTTTTATTGTTGGACACGTTTAAAAACAGATCAAAGCATAATATTTCACAATCTATACCTTTAAATATTGTTGGTATCGAGGTTCCGAAGTACACTGTTCTCCTGTATAACTTCCACAACCAAGCCCTTGGGACATCAATTGGGTTAATGCTCGAATCATGGTCAGCAAATACCTACATTGGACAGTATTTGTTATCAATATCACCTGAATGTGAAACAGATGCCTTAAGGATGTGAAAGACCTTAAGCTGAATGAAACTGTATCTCACCTCATTAACTTGAAAGTAGGTTCCGTTAAGTGGAAAGCTCCCTCTCATTGCTGTTCGGCATGGTATCTGTTCATGATCAGAACAAGTAACCACTCATCATTGTTGTCTTTACTTTTATTGGTGTGACAAGTATTTAGTTCGCTTTATCAGTTATTCATGGTTTTTATACTAGTGTCGTTTAGCATATTCTTACCAAGAGAGTCCCTCGGACTGTTTGTGAATTTGCTTCCCGTGCACTGTTGCATGAGAAACATTCCATATCGTCACACAATTTGCCAAGTTCTTGAGAACTACACCTTTTCTCTGGTGGTTGAATGGAATTTGGAGTTTCACCTGGTATGAACATCAAGGCATTTAGTGGAATTGCCTAGTAAACATATAGAAAAAGAGTATATGTATTAACTGTGGGCAGTACCCCACCCAAGAAGCTTAGAGATGCTCTATGCATGTCTCTAGTGTTTAACTTAAACCAGTTTTTATTCGGGGTTCAAATGATAATAGTAGTCACTGTGACATTGGGGACTGTCGAGTTTCATAAGGTTATGCCATCCACTTTGGAAAATTGTTCTGGACTAAACTCTCAAAATAGGGTTGAGACCTTGGGGGTGAAAGAGGAAAATTGGATAACCAGATTTAAGAATTATTTTGGTAGTTGGTTTTTATTGTTGTCTGCATACCTGGAGTCCAAATAGCCAGAAGGTAATTGCAAGGATCGTCAGGTTCTCGCTTATCCATATGCAACTGTATTAAGCAAAGGCAGATATTAAATTCGGGATAGGTACTTATTGGACTCATAAAAACCCAAAGAAGGGGTTGTTAAACATTGTTATTAGATAGATATATAGATATTACTGACCATTTCTAGAAGAGGGTGCGTATCAGGAAGTTCATAGCTGCATTGTGAAGAACAAGAATCAGTAGCATATAAGATGTTTGGCTTTATGTGATTATATTTATGAAAATCATCATTATGTAGAAAGTTGTAGGGCTTTTGTTCCAAATGTTTTCATTCATTTTGGAAGATGATATGTTTTTTGGATACACAATCAATATAGTTTTTGACAGCACGATGCATGATTTTTATTGGGTACCTTACCTGGCCATGTTTTTATCTTTCATCTTCCATTGCTTACTTAAACATCCATTTTATCCTAGTGATACCAAAATCTTGCATGCTAGATATTTCTTGAATTACTGAAGAGATGAAAGCTCCTACTTACACTTGGTGCTCAGTTCGCAGTCGGCTCACGTTCTTAAGCTTGGGAGTTGGTAATGATGCAGCTTCTGGTGTTAGAGAGACTAAAGCTTTTGACATTTCACCTTCTTGAAGCTCCATGTTTTTTTCCATATAATTTTGCAAAGTCTGAGTGAACTCTTCAATGTTAAGTTTAATGGTCGGAATTTCGTCAGGACCTTCACAGAAGTCCTCAATGTCCTCTGATATCTGTGTACACACTGGCTCTGGTGATGCTGGTTCTTCAATAATAGGTTCACAAATACCAACTGCAGATTTTGCTTCAGATATCTGGCTTGCTTCCAATTGCTGGAACTTTGTAGGTTCACAATGACCAAATGTAGATTTTACTTCTGATTTCTGGCTTGCTTCCAATTGCTGGTATGTTGCCTGAGGGAGGGGCAAGGGCATTCTATTGTTGACACCAGCAGGGTTTGGATGGGTAGTTCTGTCTTCAGTTGCACTCACTATGCTTTGCTCCTCTGGTCCCGGCAGGGCAAGCCTTGCACTGCATAACATTCTTTGTAAGTAACTTAACAGATAATCTTACAGTAAAGTACATTCTATGAATTGTTATTGGCCGATTTGCGGTAGGATGTCTCATGTTCCTTGTTCACAATTTTGATTACATTATAATATGATTCATGAAACCTTCCATGTTGTTCTAACTACGTGCATGCTTAAAATTTTTTCCTTATGTTAATAAATCGATAATACAACTGTTAATATGCCTTAAGTGAGTCACAATTAATTTTTTATTTATACAGTTGCTTATGCCTATATCTTTTACTTATCAGGCTTAACATCCAAAAGGGATCTAATTGGTGGTGGACAAACAAATGTTATTTATCGGAACTATAATGGAGATTGTGGCTTTTAGATGCAAAGGATGGAACAATTGATTTGCAAACCTCGCAAATGCGCTCGCAAAATGCCTACAATCTGTTCTCAGCGGGCATGCATTACAATTCGGCTTGCTTTTCGTGCAGAAGACCTGTGTCAAAGGATGATATTTTATTTGTTCTTAGTCTGAATGTGAAGACAAATTACTTCACATAAATAATAAGATGACATACCTTTCCAAATGTTATCATTTGGTAATGCAGCTCGTACCTGTTCACAAAAATTGAAATGTTTTTGTCCAATTAGTATCCAGTTTCATGGAAGAGCAACTCTTCCAAAATCATGCTTATAAATACAATATAGTGTACTAATGTGAAGATTTTATCTGATTTTGTGTTTACAATGTTCTTTGGTCAAGCTTGCACAGTCGTGGCCACAAATACTTTTGTATGGATTCCAGCACTGGGTACCTATAAAGGACAGAAAGATCAGCTCCGGTGCCAATTGGATATGCTTTGCAAAAGTAACATGGAGGCTCATAAAACTCACAGTTCAAGAAGATGCAACTGCAATGACTCAGGCAGGGGCTGAAGGGGTACCCATCCAAGCCGTACAGCTATACGTCCAACATTTGTGTCCACCTTCAAAGATACAACTATATATATTGAGATCTGTTGCATCTATTCTGGTCAGTCATATTTTTAATATATACTTACTGGAAAAGCAAGATGGTGCAGTGTCAACAGCCGCACACATTCCACGCTTTTCAACCCCAATCCACGAAAGCTCAGCAGAAACTCTCTGTGACATATCACATAGTTATGGAATGCAAACCACGTAAACATATTCATATTCAGTACATCATATTCATATACTGTAGAACACAGCTGTAGCATTTTGATATGACATGCGAGGCAAGCGATTGGTTTTTGGGAATTTAATTTTTATAATTAGAAATGGGTTGGATAGTTCAGCAAGCTTACTTTGCTTGGTCAGGTGGAACGTCCCTCAACCATTCAAGATCAACACTACCGTGCTCTCTGACCAGTCTGTTAAGGAAATCCTGCACAAATTTCTCAATAAACATCAGCTGATCTAAAAAGGTTTTCTGTGTCTAGCGGGCACACTGACAAATTTGAGAATTATATTTAATGTTATTTTTACCTTGATTCTTTCTGCAAGCATATTATTCATCCCCCGCTCTTTGATGGTTTGGGCAATCTCATTAACATCTGCACATCTTACGGCTTCCCAGTCCAAGGAATCCATTGTATTTTCTGTCTTTTCCCTTTTCTTTCCATTTAATTCTGCTTGTTTCCTTAATTTGTCCCAATCTTGCTGATCTTTTTTCTCTTTTCCAGCTTTTCTGTTCTTTGTGTTGGAGGTAGCAGCATTCGTACTACTGAACTCCTTGCTAACTGAATTACTCTGCTCATTTGAACCCAACTCTGTTGCCTTCTGCATAACATCTGTGGTCCCTCCAGAAATGTTCAAGCAACTTTGCTGTATCTTACTGTTTTGCTCCTGAGAATGTATGTCAACATTATTTGAGCTCCCAGCCAACCCGAGTTGAGACTGGGCCATATTATTGCCTACCTGAATGTTATTGCATGAATATCCGGAACATCTTGGTGCTTCTTGAACATTCGCTGTCAGCTTATTATGTATTGTATCTTGACTGGGAGATTCTGATGTTAGTGCACTTCTTTCACTCGGACTATCTTCACATTTATTTTTAGATGCATAAGAAGACTGGGTTACTTCTCCGTACAAATCAAAGTACTCAACTTGCTGTACTCCTGGGTTGGGGGTTAGATTCAAACAACAGTTACTGGAAGGCTCAAGGGATGCTTCTCTGTTTATCTCACATCTTTGGTCATTATGCTGCACACATGCAGGTTGGTAACCTCCACAGTTTGATATGTCATGAGAGGACATATGGGTACTCCTGAGACTGTAATGCAGCATACTTGATTCGGCCCTCTGTAAAAGCTCCACAAACGAAGTGGAGTGATCTAAACTGCTGTTTTCACATCTATTAGGCGGATTCTCTGTTTCTGAGTTGCTCTCGCACGATCCTGTCTTTTCCACAGTTTGTGAAGTTGAAGAATCCACAGAATTTTGAGATGAAACTCCATTGTACGTTCTCATATCCTCCTGCAGGTACAATTCTGTTCTTGTGATCTTGGTGGTTGACCTGTTTATTAATGAGTTAGGATACATTCCCGGACCAGGTTCAGATGGATGTGACAGCTTGCATTGTGCTTCATTTGTTGAGATAACACCCTCAGTAGTGCTTCCAGAGTTATTGTGTCCGTTGACAACTTTTTCTTCACTATGCTCAACGTCATGGAACGTTAGGGAACTCCAGTCACAACCTGGCTGGTTTGAATTCTCACTAATGCATACTTCTGGTTCATCTACTACCAAGCTCGCAACTTCTTCATCGCATGATATTTCGTTGCTCCTTGTCTTCAGGGGAAAATGTGCAGCCATTGACATGAACGCAGAGCTGTAAGGAGGTACATATTAGAGAATTTCTCACTTGTAATTTATCTAATGTCAAATTCTCTAGTTGTATATAGAAACGGTACTTTACCTAGACAGGTGGTCTGAGACATTTTGAGTAAGGAAAACTCCAACCACTGAGTCCACAACTGATCCCTTCCACGGAGAGAAGCGTCTATCTCCTGTTAAAGTAATATTATACTGTTAGAATATGAAGTTGTAACTTATATCTAAAATTGAAGAATAGCGTTGTATTTGTATGTATATGCATAAGGGTTCCCAAGGTGCTTGAGACTAGCATGATGGTCAGTACATGAACGTACAGAATGCATATTCTTTTTCCTCGAGTAGCTTGCAGTATGTAGAACTGTATTGCATGAGATAAGATTTGAAATGACTTGTTTAATATGAATTCCCCTGAAAATGGAAAAATTTGTACCTTGCACAAGATGCATTCGTGAAATAAAATTGTCTGCACGTCCACGGAACACTTTCCGCTCTTGTTCCCACCATTTTTCTTTCTCCTCGTCTGTGCCATTAATACCTTCACTGTTTATATTTTCCAGCAGAAGCTTCCATACTCTATCAGTCTCTTGATCAAGGTCAACTTTAGGTCGCGCTTTACGTTTCTTAATTGGATCAAAAGAACCATCAAATGGTACAACAGTGCCATCTCTTCTATAAAGAACCAGTGCGTTGTGCTCTTGATCTTGTGCCTTGTAAGAAGAGATGACATTATACCCGTGATAGGCAAATCTGCTGCTATTTTCTCTATTAATGTCCAAACATTTGAAGTGCTCAGTAATAGCAGAAAGCAGTTGTTCGAATGGTACTTGTGGAGGAACACCTGCGATTGATGATCAAGTAAAATTACCAAAGATGATTGGCGGAGTTGGAAACAACCTTCACACGAAAACTGACATACCTGATGCTGTGGCAAAATATGGCTGGTTCTTATATATTAGAAGACCTCGTTGTGAACTGGAAAGTGGATTTCTCTTTGTCCTCTTCCTTTTTGCGAGTGTTGCACCCACGTCTGTGACTAGGGCGTCAATGCATGTCTGAGATCTGTCAAATTGATTCACTCTTTGACCATTGCCATCAGTGGGTGGTTGATTGGCGAGACAGGTTCTGTGCAGAATGTGCTCTGGTGTTCTGGTTAGTGAAGCCAAGTTGCGAACCCTTGTAGGGCAACTAGATCTTCTCTTTGTTGACCTCTCTGTCTGATACAAGGGCAGGAAACTGTGAACACTTTGCGGTCTATCCTGAGGGTTATTTCCCACTTCTTCAAGTGCAGTTGAAACATTACCAGCATTTACTTGAGGACCAGGAGTCAAGCAGCCAGCTGCCGATGGTCTCCATATGTTTTCTGCCATATTCACACGATACGAGGTGCTTGGTATGGTAGAATTTTGCACCTTATCAGTCCTCTTCTTCTTGTATATGTATGGAAAATGCACCCATGACATCACATTGTAGTATGCCGGCAAATTATTATAGTTTGCCCCATATAAATTTCTGGTCCTAGGATCTTCTTGCTCAACAGCACTCGAATAATTTCTCTTTGATCTTTTTGCTTGTTCTTCTATTGTCAGAACCGTAGTTGTGCTGTGGGTGGAATCATTTGCACTTCGTTGGGATGATCTAGTGTCCCGATCCAACATGGTTTGTGCAGTGTATCCACTATGAGTGCTCATTTGTCCTAATTCTTCTGCAGCCTCCTTTTGGGAATCAACATATGTAGTAGAACCTCTCGTTTGTTGTGGTGTGCTTGGAGGTTGTTGGTCCGGCAATGACAAGTAATGTTTCAGCATTCTGCTTGTAGAACGGATGAGATCTTGGGCTATGCCTGCTTGGGTGTTATCTGCCACCAATTCAACTTCATTTCTGTGTGGTGCGGTTGAATTTGTTTGAACTCCATTGGTGCCAACATTCATCTCCTGTGATTGTGAACCCACATGTAAAGACTTGCTTGAGGAACTTCCATCTCTTGGTTCTTCTGCTTCAAAATTTAAAGCCTTTCTGCATGATCTCTTTGTAGGCTGCAGATTATTTGAATCAATATGCTCTGTAGATTCCTGCGGTGGAGGAGTTGTGCTTTTGTTGAGTGTACTCTTGCGCACATACTTTCTTTTGGGTTTTGGATTTTCCATAGAACCAGAAGGCTGTGTGTTTCTTTTTGGCTTGCCTTCTATAATCACCTTCGGCCTGTGCTTTCTCCTTCTTTGTTTCGGTTGTGGTGTCTTGTTCAAGTCGATACTGATGTTCACCTCCTTGTCAGGGTTGCAATGTTCCTGGAGCTGCGTGGAGAAAGTAGCTTGTGATGAATCCACAGCAGATTTTTCTATATCTTTATTGTTTTCCAGATCAATGATATTAATTGTCGCAGAATTAGCATCCCATTGCTCTTCTATCTTCTGGCCTTGTCCATCGTCAGCATTGGAGCTCGGAATTCGATACATTTGTTCACTGTCTACTCTCATGGACTTATCTGGTGTTATAGGTGCAAATTGGCCATTTGTAGTCGGAGGTGGAATATTCAGATCATAAGGATGGTTGTCAGGGAATGAAAATTCATCTGCATAGAAGAAATATCGGTTCATCTACTGATCAAAGAGGTAAAAAAAAACTAACTACAAACTTTGTTGTTGATTTGTAGAGTTGCACTTAAAATTAACATAAGTCGACATCTTGTGAAAAAACTGGTAGTAATCATGGAGAATTTGCTCCCCACGATAAAATTCTTACCGAAAATCAGAAATTCATACAACACATCAATACACAACTCAATTATTGCAGTCAGAAGATAAATGAGGTGTGTGAGAACCGTCTCATTACTTGTTCTATCATGCATAGTGCAAGTATTTAGCAGTCATTTCCATCTTCTAGGTATCGTATTCCTGAACACTACCCCTTATGTAGCCTGCTATCAGTATTTTCATTTCGAACGTTTTTACTTGTTCTGACAACTATCACATTCATGCTGTTTGTAGACACTTCCCGAAACTATCCACGCTAAGGCGGCTCTCCAGCCCTTAAATTCGGTGACTGCCGAGTTTACTTCTTGTAAGGTAACTATATTCTTCACTTCTCAATAGACTGATGAATTTGTTTAAAATGCTTTGCTTGTGGTGTAAGATAGTAAAAATTAGAGTTCATAGCAAAAATCAAGTATAAAGCTATATGGGACTCAACTTGCAACCAGGCGAGTACCCTTTGCGTATGCATCTTCTCTCCTCACGTGACAGAAAAAAAATAGTATTCATGTAAGTCTCTCTCCATTTATTGGTCACTAAACAACTCCATGAAAAGTTATGGTCGACTTTAGTGTGTTTTTATCTCTCATCACGTGACAAGACAAAAGGAGAGAGATAGACGTCCTATAGGCTGCGGCGAGTGGTGCCGCATACAAAAGTTCGTATACAAGAATTTCTCCTAATAAAGAAGAAATCACGTGCGTCCAGCCGTCGACCGTTCTCTAATGATTAGAGGGCCAGACGCACGTGGGTCCAAACGCACAGATCCACGTGGGTCTGTGGGTCCAGATACAGATGGGTCCGCACATGTGCCAGCGATTTAGTAAATGTGGTACAAATAACAAGTTAAAACTCAATTGGTTGCACTTACGCTGAGTATCTCCCAGCACTGCACTACCGCTCCCATCATTCGCAGAGGCCACCGCGAGGATCATGAGCTCTTTGCAAGGGACATCTCTCCACTGTGCCACGCGGCGGAAATAAGCGTCCGTTGAAGTTTCAACGCCGCTGCCGGCTCCAACTCCAGCTCCATGGTAAACAAATCCGCTCTCTTCCGCCGGATCCGGATCCAAGTCTATAACTAATCTATTCTCTTGAATTTCTTCTACCCCCAATGGTCTCGAGGACGTCGAAATTTCCGGCCGCAATTTGGTCTCCGGTCTGGTGAGAATAGGCCTGTAAGGAGTTGGTGGCATCCAACAGCAAGAACTTTGATCTCCTCCCTGTTCACCCATTCCGATCCCTCTGCCTTCAGAGGGATCCACCCACCTCTTAAGTTCTTAGATTTCTCCTCACTCACTCAATTCAGTTCCTCCAAGGCGGATTTTTTATTTCGATTTCTCGAAATCAAGAATTCTTCATCCTTCTCTTCCCCATTTTATTGAATCACCTGCCACAGAGAAACAAAACCGCAAAATTTGAGAATTTCCAGCTGAAAAAAACCCAGCTTTGAGCTAAGAACACAACAAAACATGAGAGTTTACCCAGCTCACCATAAACATTACACCCAGCATCATCTGGTTGATAAAATTCAGATCTCTCAATCACCGAAAATTTCAGTTTAATTAAATAAGATGGGGAAAACAGAAATCTCCACGGATAATGCCACTTTATTCTCAGCTGTTTGGTAGAATTTATTGCACGGAGAGATAAAAATATTGGCAAAATCCGAGAGGATTTATAGAGCTACCCAAAATTTGAGTGACTGCCCAGATCTCATTCAACCCTCAGAAAGAATCAAAAATGGGGAAAAGTTAATCAGGAAGGGAGTGAAAGAAATGTGAACAGAAAAGAAAGAAGCCAAACATCAGAGTCCCATTGAGCTGTTAGATATAACTGATGACTCCCTTTCCCGGTAAGCGATTTGATATTATATAGAAAACTAATTAACAAAGACTTTATAATGTACTCACACAGCCATGCATTCACGACATGCATGACTAAGTATCAGACTCACTCAAAATATGTATCAAAATATGTATCGTTTTTATCTTTTAGGTGAGTTAAATTTGAAACATCTTCTAATTGAATGGAGACAGAAACACTGTTTTTATAAAAAAACATATATCATTTTCGTTATTTAGGTGAGTCGAACTTGAGCTCTTGAAAAACTTTTTGTGTATTAATTTTTTTTTAGTACAAGTGATAGTTGGACATGGGAATGAACGTAAGATCCGCGAGTGTAGTGATAAATGTTTTATATTACTTGAGTTGCAAGTCCTCTGCTTCCGCCTAACAGTTTAGGGTAGGAAATGGAAAATGTAATTCGTACTTATGGAGGTAGTGTAATTGCTGGATACTTTCAGTGGTAAATATGTGAATTTGTTTTAGTCCAACGACCACGGCTCGTAAAGCTCAAGTCCTGACTGATTCTGATCGTGATCTTGATCGTTCATCGTATATCATGGATTAGTTTTTATTAGGTATTATTTATACTTAATTTTAAATTTTAAAATAATTTTTAACCGCACGATGAACGATTATAATCACGAAATTCCTAAAATTCTAAGAAAAGGATCCGGTGGTGAGGATCCCTTTCCGTTTTACTGGCCAAGGTTGGCACGTGCAGGCGTGGCCAAAGTCAATAACGGGTCCGGCTTAGCACGAATACGGCGTCGTTTGGTTAGAAATTGGGCGATTATTACGATGCTAATTGGTGGTGTAACTTTGGTTTATTTTTCGCCCCTGAGCGTCACGGCAAATCCCAGCTAACGGAGCCATCGGTTACGGTGTTAGTGGTCCCCTCATTGGATGAGGAAATGGGGCACAATTTTCTAGGTGGAAGTTTTAGGTGTTGATTGAATTTGGCGCGCATGTGGCATTGATTCATGATGGTCATTTCATGGTGGGTCATTTTATGTGGTGATATATAATCTTGATTAGTGCTAATTCTTCTGCTTAATATTGATGATAATTCATTATTTATCAAGGATTAGTTAACCTACTATACTATAGGGCTACCCTATTTTGAATTTGCATGCTCATGCATTTTTTGTAAGTAGTTGTGTTAGAGTTTGTTTCCGTAACGATTTGACGTACGGGTCGTAACGAAATTTAAGGTCGATGAAAACTTAAATGGGTCCTACATGATCGATAGATTTCAACAACTTTTTACCAGACAAAAGTCAAACATATGTATTGTTTTCATTTCACCTGTCTCATGATTGGAAGACCGTTATGCTTCTTTTCCTATGATAAATAAATTAAATAATTATATGCGTCTTTTATTCAAAAATTTATTATATCATTTCGTGCGAAGTTGCGCCGCCTTTCTCAGAGACTAACTTTATTTAGTGTGTCTGCTTTTTCACTCACACAAATGAAAAGTCAATTGCTTTCAACCACATTAACTATCAACATATTATTGGGATCTTCAAACCTAACACACCTTCATAAGCACTATCACATCACATACAAGCACATACACACACATATATATATATATATTTATATCAGGTGGTTTGTGTTTATAATTTTTTTGAATTAAGTCACACAATAATTCAGTTATAATAATTAAGTATCGAACTTATTATTATTATTATTATTTTAACAAACGATATTATCTACACTAAAAGGTGAAAAGTAAGTTAAGTTTCATAATGGATTACAATAATGTGGTTCAAATTGACATTTGACGATAATCGAACCTAAAACATCTTACTTACTAGCACTGTTCTAAAAATCCCCGCCTAGCGCCGCCTAGGCCCCGCTTAGGCGCTAGGCGGCTGGTCACCGCCCCGATTAATGCCTAGGCGTTTGAAAATTAATAAAGGGCGCCTAGACTAGTTGAGGCGCCCGCCTAGACCGCCTAGCCCGCCCAGACCCGCCTAGGCACCTGCCTAGGTTGCAACTCACTTTGATAGAAAATAGATAACTTTCAATTTGCATTTAATTTTTTTCAATAAATTGTAAGAGACTTGTTGAATACTTAAATGGGCACACACTATATGCTTGTTCCCCATGTTTTCATTATGTTCCAATACTTTATAATACATATGTCATTCTATTTTGTAGTTTATGATGAAATTATATATATTTTAAGTATAAACAGACATTTATTTACACGAAATATAATGGATTTACTTAAATCCGCCTAGTCCGCCTAGGCGCTCGCCTAGACCCCGCCTAGCCGCCTAGGCGCTAGGCCCTAGCCCGCCGCCCAACTAGCGCCTAGCGTCTTTTAGAACCTTGCTTACTAGTAAAGAAGAATACGTATATGAGCTGAATTTTAAACTTACTGTTAGTGGCATGCATCAATTTGTTTTAGAAACTACTTTTAAGTGGTAATTAACTGAAATACAAATTTTTGGATTTGGCAATTATATTAAAAATAACAAAAGATTTTTGGTTGGTTTTTTATTTAATTGGAAAAGAATTTCTTTTATTTCTTTTTGTTTGGATGAGGAAGGGATAGGGTTTGGTAGCTTAAGATCCAAAAACCCTTAATTTTATCGAAACCGAAATTTAAGGGTGATGATCTCATGCCCGTTTCTCGCTCTACCTTCTCACTCCTCCTTGCTTTGCTTGACCGTACACGCAAATGTGTCGGTCACCGCTCGTGACTCACGGCTTGAAAGCCATTTCAAAGAATCTTATCTCCCTCTTTTCGAGTTTGCTTCTGACGTTTTCTGTTACGAAACGCTTACGACACTCACCCATGGCACCACCGTCTGTTCCTGTTACATGCCTCAATTCATGACACCTGTCTAAGGGCTGCCAGGTCAGTTCACTTCATTTTTCTGACTCAGGCGATATAGAGGGAATAGAGAAATCGAACTCCAGATCGGTCTGTAATATTGAATTAGTCGTAACCAATTCAGCTACAGACGGTCAGGATTTTAAGATATCGATATAGGTGGGAATATCAGTGGATATATTAATACTATATCGATATTGTTTTTTTTTCTTAATGAAACTGATAAAAATTTAAAATGAAACTTTATGAAATGTCAAACGCTGTTATGAAATATAAGAATTTTTTTATATTTAACCGATATGTTGAAAATATCGACAAAATTTAAGAGTTTCTCTGATATGGAGTGAAGTTTAAACTTCATCCATTTTTCATATGTTTATGTGATTTGTCCGATACTTTCCTAGAAATATCAATCATATTGAAGAAATTTTAAACATCGCAAACGGTTTGCGCTTATGTGTATTTTCTCAGTGTCATTTACGTTTTTCGTACTGAGTTTGGTTATATTAATTCTTGGTAGTTGACAACTTTAATTTGTAGTGCAATGCCCACGTACTAAAATGATGAGGATAAATATGGAACTGAAAATTAGGGTTAGGGTTAGGGTTTGGTGTTTCTTTATTTTTTTCATTGAGGGGCAGGTGTCATCCATGCCGGCCGAACAAAACAGCAGAAGTGGCATGCATTGGTTGCTTTAGTGCTTTGTGATTGTAAGGTTTTTAGGGGAAGCAAACAAAAATGAAGAGGCCCCCAAGAAAACGATCCAAACACTCATGGCCAAAAGAGAAAATAAAATCTGCAACTTGGTTGGAGGATTCACCTACTTTAAACTAGGGTTAGTGCTTAAATATCTGGTGTTTGTGTGGGGTTAGACAATTTAAGTGTGTGCACCATTTCATTGGTTTGGAATTCTTTTTGTTTGGTGGCTCCAGATTTTAGACTGCGGTCGTTCTGACATGACGGTTACAATGATTGTTTGTATATACTCTATCAACATAAATTACTAAACTAATTATCGTCAGCTCCATTGAAAATATGTATCGCCAACACTCGTCTTTACATAAAACAAAATTGTTCGTAGTTTATTGATTACGTCACTAATTGTGTTGGAACTTTTGTCGTCAATGCGGATTTGACATTAGATGTCCATGCAAGTAGGACAACTTTAAATAAAAATAAAATTATTTGTATCATATTTACTAATGTCGTATTGTAAATTGTTTTTTTTTTTACAAAGTAAGATTCATGGTTTGTATTCCCTTCTCCTTTTTCTCTTTTTTAAAACTTCAAATTCTAGCTGTTTAATGTTATGTAAACACAATCCAATCCTTTTTTTTTCTCTCCATTCTAACAAGTAGTTTGAGTAACTCTGTTGGAATTTTCATCCCTTATTTTTTACTTGAAACTATTTTGGACAAAAGTTCAAATGGTGTTGCACAAAAAGATTGTTACTTCATAAATGTGTACCATTTTATTGGTTAGAAATCCTTCTTTTTGTTTGGTGGCACCAGATTAAGATCACAATAGTTTTAACATGACGATTACAATAATTGTTTGAATGTACACCATCAACATGAATCATTAACATAATCATTATCATCAAAATTTAAATATGTATCGTCAACACTCGTCTTTATATAAAACAAAATTGTTTCTGCTTTACTGATTACATTGCTGCTTTACTGATTACATTGCTCATTATGATTGTAAAGTTTTTGGGGGAAGCAAACAAAAATGAAGAGGCCCCAAGAAAGAGAAAATAAAATCTGCAACTTGGTTGGAGCCTTGGAGGATTCCCCTCCTTTTTACTAGGGTTAGTGCTTAAATTTCTAGTATTGGTGTGGGGTTATACAATATAAATGTTTGTACTGTTTCATTGGTTTGGAGTTCTTTTTGTTTGGTGGTTCAAGATTTAGATTGGGGTCGTTTTAACATGACGATTACAATGATTGTTTGAATATACATCGTCAACATAAATCATTAAAATAATCATCTTCAGCTTGATTGAAAATATGTATCGTCAATATTCGCCTTTATATGAAACAAAATTGTTCACGTCACTCATTGTGTTGGAACTTTTGTCAATGCGAAGATATTAAGAGATTTGTCGTCAATGCGGGATTTGACATTGGATCCATGCAAGTAGGACGACTTTAAATAAAAATAAAACTATTTGTATCATATTTACTAATGTCGTATTACACGATGTATTTTTGCACAAAAGTAAGATTCATGTTTTATATTCCCCTCTTCTTTTCCTCTCTTTTGTAAAACTTCAAATTCTAGTTATTTAATTTTATGTAAAAATCCAATCCTCTTTTTTTTTCCTTCTCAATTATAACAAGAAATAGTTTGAGTAACTCTGTTAGAATTTCATCCCTTTTTTTTTTTTAACGTAAAACCATTTTGAATAGAAGTTCAAATGGTGTTACACAAAAAGACCAACACTTCATAAATGTGTGTACATTTCATTGGTTTGGAATCCTTCTTTCTGTTTGATGGCATTAGATTTAGATCGCTACTGTTCTGACATGACAATTACAATGATTGTTTGAATATGCATTGTCAACACAAATCTTAAAAATAGTCACAGTCAGTGCGATTTAAAATATGTATAGTCAACACTCATCTTTGTATAAAACAAAATTTTATGTACTGTACTGATTACGTCACTCATTGTGTCAAAACTTTTGTCGTCAATGCGAACACATTAGATACATATGTGGCAGCATAAAATATTATTGTTTGTTTGGCTGGAAATCTAGATGTACCCAGAGGAAGCTTTCGATCCAATTTTTTCTTTGCCAGACTTAATCAATCTAAAAGTCATGATATATTCTAATTTTTTATGTTTATTTACTACACTTTTTTATATTGTAATGAATTTTTGTATTTATATTATGTTCAATTTTAGTTTTGTATATGTTTAGTTTCTTAACTTTAAATCTAAACATTATGGAAAAAATTGGCTGGAAATTTAAACGTATATAAAGTAAGAACAATACTTGGCTACTCAAAGATGAGTAGGAACTTCTACTCAAAATTTCTTAAAATTGTTCGTTGTTAATATATAGAGCTTCGTGTTTATAATCAGAACCGTTCTTATTATAAATCACCATATAAAGATCACTTCTACAAAAAATCAATTAAAACTAAGGTCGTTTAGTCATCAAAATATTTTAAAACAAATGAATGGTATTGGTAAAAACATTATGAACCGTTTATGTATTTGCTACAATAAATTGACTAAATGACCTTAATTTTAATTATTTTTTGTAGATGCGATCTTTATATGGTAATTTATAATAATAACGGTTTTGATCATAAGCACAAAGCTCTGCGATTAAAACACTAAGAATTTTGAGTATGAGTTCCTACTCATTTTTGAGTAAAGTAATATGTATTTTTGACTGTCAAATGATGATGATGAAGTGTAAAAGTTTCGAGGCATGCACTTTCATGTAAATTCACACATGCTATAGGTTGGTATAGGGCACTGAAAAAAATGTGGAGATATCTAATCTGTTATCTAAAAAATAGATTTGGACAAAAGTAAATCCATTAGTTGGGCTTCAGTTTGGAGAATACTAAGAGAAATTTTATTGAGAAATGTTAAAGAGATTTTCTTAAAATGAATTCTATATGAAATTTTTGTCATCTCGTCAATTTTGTGTCATATTGTATCAAAGATATGACCTGACGGAGAATTTATGAAGAGTTTCATTTTTGTTAGAAACTCTTTTGCATTTCTCAAATTTATATATTTTTTTCTTGAAAGTTTTAACAAAACAATTCTGGTACTATTTACTTTTAACGAAAATGATATTTTTATTCTAAAAAGTCATTTCTAGTATTGTTCACTTACAACATCTTTTTATCATTTTGATTAAAACTCAAAATTTTCAAGTCTTTTTCAATAGTTTTTATTTTTTTCTTTTCATTAGACTTAAGAAAACTCTTATTCTACTAAATGGGCAAATTAGTACGCGTAATTTTATTGAAATTATCTATAGGTGCTTTAATTTGATGTGACGTGATTTAAGGTTTTTGAATAAAGAATGATTGTAAATATGGTTGTTGTGAGTTCAGATGTTTGTCCTTTTTCTTATTTTTTTATCTATTATATTATTAAGGAAATTAAAATGTTTGGAAGACCAAGTTACTGTGTCAGGACTCAAAGGTCCTGTTTGGGATTGAGGTGATTTTAAAAAAAGCCACTGTGAAAAAAAGCTGAGGGTCATTTTTGTGTTTGGTAAACTGAAAAAAAATGACTTATTTTGGAAGCTGCTGTGAGAATAAGCTGAAAATCAAAGGAAAAGCTGAAGCTGCTATTTGCTGCTTTGAAAAAAAGCCAGTTTTTTCAAAGCACACGGAGCTACAGTGCTCCTTTAATGAAAAGACACACTATCATCCTGCTTTTTTTTTTCCAAAAGCACTTTCACAAAAAAGTTTACCAAACACTCTACTGGCTTTATTTCACAGCCGCTTATTCTCACAGCACAGCCGCTTATTCTCACAGCAGCTTTTTTTCAAAGCAGAACAATACCAAACCAGCCCAAAGTATCAGAGATGGTTAAGCTTTCTACCAATCAATATTAATATCATTCCCAACTTAATTATAATGTAGTTATAAATTAGTGCTACAATTTGATAGCATTTCTATTTTACTTGTAGGTAAGATATCTTATATTTGATTCATATGACAACGAGTGTTTGAAGTTTTTCTTTACTTTGTCCTAAAGCAAATTTTTGATCCCATTGGAATGGCCCTTCATGCAGCTTTTTTTATCTAAAGTAAATTCTTAAACAAATAGGGAATTTGTTTAAGAATTTCATGGCTTAGCTTTTGTAGGATAATATTTAGGTATTCATTAATGAGTGTTTTATATACTTATTTTCTAATTTAATTTAATAAAGTAACATCTTTGTTTAAAAAATAATAATAATAATAATAATAATAATAACATGTCCATTATTTTTTTTAAACACTAAAACATGTGTTAAAATATCATTGGACAAAATAAGAAAGTAAGTAGTCACTAATGAGTACCCAAGGATTATCAACTTTTGTACGCATTATACATTGGGTTTCGTACTTTTATGTGTTTATGAAATGTTCCAAGGGAGTTTTAACGAAACACTTCTGAACTATTTATTTTTAATGAAAAAGTCATTTTTACTCTAAAAAGTCACTCATGGTACTATTCACTTACACCACCTTTTTGTCATTTTGATTAAAACTTAAAGTTTTCAAGTCATTTTCATTAGTTTTCATATGTTCCAATGCATGAGTGGGACTCGCTTAAAATGAGATTCTTTCTATACTTTTTGCTACCTTATAGTTTAATGTCAATTTCCATACTAATGTTATAAAATATTGTATAAAAAACATTAGGTGAAAGATAATCCATGAAATTCCTACATTTAAGAATCTTCTTAACATTTTCATGTTGGTAATTCATCTCATGTTGCGGCACTCAACGACGAATATGACTTTGAAATGAGTAGGAGAATATTCCAACGATAACTTGACTTAAGTAGTTTTCATCCACTCAGTTCAAAGTCAGCTTATCGTTGACCGCCGCAAGACGAGGTGAATTAAGTGGTGCGTCCCTCCCACTCTCCATCTCGATTTGCGTTTCTTTTCATGTTTCTCCTCTCTCTCTCTCTCTTCCATCTCGATTTCTGCACATTTTTATTAGGTCATCAGTTCACCTGGCGTTGGGTTGATGAGATATTGTGGACAAGGATCCTCTCCGGATCCTTATTTTGTATCTAAGAATTAATCAATCGTGTATGTTCATTGTATATCGTACGGTCAATTTTCATTAGGTATTATTTATATTTAATTTTAGATTAAAAATTTAAATAATTTTAAACCTCACGATGTACGATGAACAGACACGATTGATTGATCATCCGAATTCCCACAAAGATGATCCAGAGAGGATCCTATTCCAGATATTGTTAACACATCCACCGTCCATTCACAAATAAATTAGGGTGAAAAATAGTAAATGCAAACTCGAGGAAAACAAAGATAAAAGAAGTTTGTGAATGATGAACGAACTACTTGCTTCTCTCTTGTTTTATTGGAGAGATTTTCAATGTGCTAATAACATGACTTGTACATTAAGTGTAAAAATATAATTGGTTAATAATTTGAAGAAGAAAAAATTCAACCATTTATATTATAACACTGATATACCAACTCATATTTTCGACATACTGAAAAATTTCTCGCTTTATTGCTTACAAAAATATGAGTAGACAAATAACAAGTTAACCATACGCAACGCAAAGTTTGACAAGTACCCCTACCTACCCATGATTCATCACCTTTGCCTTTGGCTTAGCTGTCCTCTCCTTCTCTCCTCTTTTCCTTTTAAATTTTAAGAGAGATTTCGCTCTACTGTTCACTGAGCGGGATTGATAGTATCTCTGATGTATAATGACCATATGTTGCCTTATATCGTAGAGCCAAAGATGAACATAAAGGAAAATACGATGATACTATGACATCCCGCTCCAAGAACAAGAGCGAAATCTCTGCTAAGAATAACCAATATATATATATATATAACCCTATATGATCTGTCTCACTCACAAGAAGAATGAGATTCGTGGCACACCAATATATAACCAGGCAAGTTCGAGAAGTCCACCTGCACGTACACTTGTCAGTGAAGAACTTTTTAAATTACCAGCTTCAAAACCAAAGGACAAGGAATGTCTGCCCTCCTTGTTCTCCTGCTCTCTCATGCTCTCTTGTTTGTGTGGTCACGGTTAAGCCACGTCAATATTTTATATTACTATTTATTTTTGTCTTATTATCTCTATAAAAAAACAATATAAAATGTTGACGTGGCTTAACCGTGACCACACAAAACAGGAGGGCACGGGAGGGCAGACAATCCTTATCCCAAAACGAAAACAAATTAGATTAATTAGGGTGCTAATTTTGTATTGAATATTATATTAGGGTACTAATCTGCATCGAATTTGATGATCAAACCTTCAAAATATAAATTGGAAAGAGCACTGTATAAAAAGAAGATGCCCTAAACGTCCGTCTTTCTAAAAGTGAGTGTTTTGTTTTGTTTACTTGATTCTGCAAACTGCATCATCATCTGCATGTGATGTGCGTTGAATCGGTGGAAAGCCTTTATGGAATTGCAGATGATGAATCATGCATTCTGAATGTGATGATATGAATGCCTTCTTGCTTTTGTGTCAAAGACATTGGTAACCCTAAACCCTAATCATGCATTGTTTATCGTTGTAATTGTCGAAAGAGAAACACAAATCGTCTTTTCCATGTACAGAAATAGGAAAAATTCTTGCATTCGACTGTTTGTACATATGGTAGCACACTGGAGGTGTGCCCAAATTAAGGACTACAAGTAGGGACCCATCTGTTTCGAGGTTGATTAGTATTTTAACGGTTAACGGTCGGCCGTAAGAATTTCTACTTTTAATAAAAGATTCTTGAATACGAAATACATAATGGGGGAGTGGCAACCTGAAAGATTGGTGGAGTGGGACCTACCAACATAAAAAGATTTTTTTGGCTTCCTATATTGAAGGAATGGAGTTTGTATAGTATGGACCGGCTCATTATAAGGATTTGTGAATTTTGAGACCATGGATCACAAATAGGGATGGTCAATGAGTGCCCATATATCACCGTCACACACACAAATATCACCTCTCACCACCACAAATAGCACATATCTACGTTTAAATGGATATCCACAAAACTAAATAGGTACCCATTGATCATCCCTAAGATTATTGATCTATGCTATAATTATAGTTCATTCCACAATTTTCGTACAAGATATTGTAATAGTGAAGCTTGATGAATTGTTATCATGTAAGACTTGTTTGAAAGTGATTTTGAAAGAGTCATAATTACTTCTGAAGAGAAGCACCTCCATGTGCTTTTATATAAAATCGCTTAAACTGTTTTTTTGAATGATTTTATAACACACCTCCCCTGTTATTTTTCTTGAAGAACTTATAGCACTTCCAAACGAGACCATAATTACCTGCACTCGGTTGCTAATTAACATGCTACAAAATGTGGGTTGATTAGAGTAGAGATGCCCATAATTTTTATCTACAATTTCCAAGTTTTCCAAAAAACTAATGAACAACAACTGTAAGCAACTCTCTCTCTCTCTCTCTCTCTCCTCTTTGCGTAGGTTGGAAGGAAAGGATAATTAGGCATCGACCGAGTCTTTGCCTTGCTTTATTGAAGGGGACCACTTCTTGAATGAAATGCCATCACCATCACGGGTTGTTTAATGTATGGGTAATGCTACGAAGATTAAATTTACAAACTAAATGATGTGTCACTAATAGAAATGAGCACGTTTATCAACGCTTAAACAATAAACCAATCATCAACTTCTATGTCTTTTAGTTTTTAAAATTTAGTCTACAAATTGAGTTTTCCTAGCATTACGCTGAACGTTTAGTCCTACCTCATAATCCTCCTCTTGCTGCTAATTTACATGCAAGCCCTTTCACCTCTGTAATGCACAATGTTAGCCAAAAGAGGTTGAGAGAAAGAAGCATCCCTCCTTCTCCCTTTGGAGGATGTTCCGTTGTTTGTAGACAAATCATGGTTTGATATATGTGCAGTTTTATATTATTTTTAATTTAATGAGTTTATGTGAATTTAATTCTTATGTATAAAAATTAAGTCGTCTGAGTTAGATTTCTATAACATTATGTTTGTAGTTATGAGATCAATAATTATACAAGTCCTATTCTATAAGAATCAAATTCACGAGAATCATATATTATATAAAACAATTGAACTCGCCGTTACTAGATTTAAAATTTCTAACTTTCTGAGTGAATTATATGTCAATTTATAAGAATCAAATCCAACATATATGGCCCAACATGAAAGGCTAACGAACCGTTACAGTTAAGAAAGAATGACTCATTACGTATAAAAAGTCGAGCGTTGTTGTATTTTATTTGTTGTTGAGTGATAAGGATCAAGGAATAGATGTTAAAGGTCGAGATAAGGGAGACCAAAGGACGACAAAAGGGGAACACCCACCACCACCATCACGATAGATTTTTCAGTATGTCAGAGACACGACCCAATACATTAAGTGACATAACACAAATAGTTAGATAATTTTTTTAACTATTTACATTATAATACTTAATGTACCTGACCGTTTTTTCAACACCGGAAAAAGTTATCCACCACCACGAATCACCGCTCTTTAGTTATTCTCTGGCTGTGTGCATTTGACTGAATGTGCAAAACAAAGCTTTCTCAACTACCAAGCAACCCTACATCCATTATAAAATGCCATCTCACAAGCTTTTAGTTTGACTTTTAGGTGAGCATAATTTGGTTAGTAGCACACTTTTCCACAAGGGTATATAATATTATATCATTACTTCCCAAACGTAAAAAATAAGCATGTCTCAATTATGCATGGACTAAACATGACAACCATGCAGACATAAATTAAGTCAGTTGGCCATAATAAGACACTCTTATGCCCGGATTTGAATTCCTTGTGAAAATTATAGAAAAGTGTTATTCGCGCAACTATTTTTACCTTCTACAGACCCTTGTTAATTTTTTCTCATTGACCTTTTTCAATCCACCCGATCCAACAACCAAAAATTGATACAGGCGGATGAGAAGTAAAAATAAGTATGTTGATAACACTATCCAAATTATAATAATTTTGATTATCGATTTGCCAACAAATAACACATAAAAACTATGAGCCAAACAGCCCAAGCCCAACCCACATTAGGATCTTGATGTTAACCAGTCTCTTATCGTACACATACTTCAAAAGAAAAATGCTCACTTTGATCCAACAAATGCAGGATCAAATCATGGATGGAAAATCATCCGTTTTGTTTTTCTTCTTCAACTGACATTAACGACGAACATATCGGCTAACTATTAGTCTAGCGGTACTTGTTCGAATCCATGATAGTTTGAGGATGCACTACATTTTCTGTCTGAAATAACTCACCAGTCATGAATGAAGTCATGCATGAACTCCACGCAGCTTAAACGTGATGATGTTGTGCAGGGTCCAGAAGCTTAGTAAACGTAAGGTAATATTCTCCACGGAACAAGCCGGCGGTATTCGGCCCAGATCTCTCTGTACTTCTCGGCACAACGAGCTTCATCTCTTCTTTCTCTCCATATGAGCAGAATAAGAAGATAAATTGGATAGAAGTATGGAACTGGGGAACTGCAAAACAAGTGACATTCAAAACGGATAATTACTTTGCAAGAAACATATATGAGCATTTGTAAAGAAATAGCGAAACTACCTTATCCCGCAAGGTAAGCTGAAAGACAGTGCTAGTAACAAGTCCCCGAGGTAATTACAGTGCCTTGCAATTCCCCTACACCAAAATAATCAGAATGTGAGTAAATGTTTGTGATGAAACATTCGTTTTTCTTTCTCCTTCAAAATAGTTCTGGAACTAAACGCATATTGTTCTCATCTCTTGTTTACTTATTACACCTTTACCTATAAAAATTTCCAAATTGCTTCGACATTGTCCAACTAATATCTTAACATGGCGATGTACTTCCATTTACCATTTTGTTTACTTTCATCAATTTTTATCTGTAGAAATGAGATGATAAGAAAGTGATAGATGGAACCTTACCAATAACCAGAAGCAAGCAACTTTCCCCCAATGACCCTCGCGGGCTTACCCCATATGGGTGCTTTCGGATTCTTCTTAAAGACATGCTTTTGCTTGTTGGCTCCTCGGAATACTAGGTACCTGACCAGTATGGAAATTAAAAGTAATGTTGGCAAATGCACAAAGAGCAATAGGTTCTAAAGCTTCAAATCAGAAAAGTTGATGGGAAGATTACCCAATCAGAAAAGTCAAGCAATTTGCTACGACACCCGCTGTTCCTAACTCCACCTTGTTACTCAGAAGCCACCATCCCTTTAACAAAGGAAATGATCATGCAGATATTAACAACGTTGAAGAATATAACAGCCAAGGGTTTCGATTTTGCTTCTAAATCACACCTGTTTCATAGAATCTATACCAAATATGCTTTATCTTTTACAGTTCTGACAATAGACAAACTGAGTTCTCAACCAAAAGTATATGGAAGAACAGAAATCAAGTATTTAGTGTGCACAAGAATGTGTTTGGGTGCAGAAGTAAAGAAAAAACCAGTTGAGCTATCTAAGCTCTAGTTCAGGCTACATGCCTGGATGCTGAAAGTAAACGGAATCCAGACTAGATCTCCAAATACCAGCATGAAGCCCAGTCTCTCTGCGATTATGTCCCATCTGTAAAGGGAAAACCAGGTAAAAATAAATCGAATATGCAAAGACAAAACATATAATGACCTCAAATTGACAAGTTGCTCAATAAAAAAAAATACAGTGAAAGAGGAGCGTGAAGAAATATAGCAGAACAAATTTAATGAATTATTTCCTCACTGTCCAAAAATAAAAATAAAAAATGAAAAAGAACATACAACTCGAAGTACATAGGAACAAATAAAATAAATGGGTATAGCAAGTAATCCGGAAATGACAAAAGATACAATCAGATTTGTGTCTCAGGCGTATTTTCAGAGAGCGTGTATGAGTCAGATTCTGCCAGGGGAAGCATATTGTGAAAAGATATTTGGTCATGCAAAATAAAACAGTGAGACAGGATAAAACGAAATTGAATTATTCAGCTAGACGCATGTACTTACGTGGAGGTCATGTACTCCTCATGAACAAAGTAGTCCAAGATGTATAACTGGAAAAAATAAAAGAGAGAAAATGACAGAATTTTTAGCAATCACTTCCAGCATTAAACAAAAGATATACGAATACGAACATACATCTGTCCTTACATGCACACACACACACACACACGCAGAGCAGGAAGGAGAAATGTGCAAGTGGGGGACAATGGTTGCATGCTTAATTTCCTATCATAGTATGGGCGATGATGCCCACGTGACAATTTTGTATGCACCTCATATTAAGACGTGTAGAGAAACAAATCTATACACGTATAAAAGGAGGTCCCAGATTACCGCACAAAACAACTGATAGAGGATCATTGATTGACTCAAGGTACCGTCTTGAACACTTCTGGCGAGAACCGAAAGGTTGATAAATAGCCAGCCCATCATTCCAGCTCTAACAAAGAAAAATCTACAAAAGAGAATATCATCTTTTTAAGACTCATATATATATATATATATATATATATATTATTAATATCAGACTAATTTTGTCTCAGTTATACAAGTAGGTATAAAATGTAATAGCAATCAGAGGAAATGGTAACATGATGAGGACTGAGCAAAAGAAGAGAGAAAGGGGAAGAAGAATAGGAAAGGAAAGCAGACAAACTCAGACCGCAGTAAGAGATAAAGAACTGTTGTACAGAAGGGGCAAGGGAAATTTTCAGGTAAGGAAGAGTAATAAAGGTTTGAAATCAAAAGAAATTACTAAAACATTAACAAAAAGTGATTGTTAAGACCATAGTAGTATACTAATTTTACGGGTGTGTGTTAGAATATGTCATGAATATTGAAGACTGGAGTACATACTTGAGGTCAATGCCCATAAACTGAGGATTGAGCTGTATTCCAAACCACCTATAAAACAAAGTAAGAGTGTCCATATCAATTAACTGAAAGATGCATCTGACAAGGGTTTGAAGCAAATACAAAAAATGAACACTTCATTTTTAAGACAATAAAAGATAGAGTAGTCAAGCATCACATTGCAACGTGATGAAGCAATAAAGACAAAAATCATAGAGGTTTAATTTATTTCTGTTTGTTCTAAACCACAACATACGGATTTCTTTTCATCGGTCAAAAGAATATTCAGCAAATCTGCTTTTGAATCAAAACCATTTTAAATAATTAAAGAATAATCTTGCACGTAAATGTCAGGACAGGGAGTTTTCAGGTTGTTTAATCATGCAGATGGCACAGAGTCTAGGGTAGGAATGATAAGACAGGTTATACTGTATCAGTACTAAAACCCCTCTATAACATCCTCTCCTACCATTTTCTTTATACAATTGTCTAATTGAGAAAATATTCCCATAAGGCAGGTAAGACAAATTTTTACTAAAACCACTATATATATATATATAAACAATTTTTACAAGTTTCTATAGCATATATGAATAAAAACCATTTCGCCCAATGGAGATGACTTGGAATAAGTGAGACAATATGCTTAAACTACCAGTCATCAAGAAGGTTCCCTGGGACATGAGGTTTTAGGGAAGAACCCTGGTTGGTCGACTTGCAGCCCACAGCGTAAAGTACCAGTGTGACCTAACAATTGAGAAAACAACTACATATCAATTAACATAAGCATTGATAAGAGAAGAAGACTCAATAATGATGATCTACTGCTCATCCACTAAAAATGGAAAGTATGGTGGTTAAATATAAGTGAATGCAGACAAGTGATTTTCTTCTTTATCATGTGGGTCTCATAAAAGGTAGATGAAGCATACATTACTATGAAAAATATCTTGATATTTTTTATCCATATATCTTTGCATGCCAGAATGACCTAATTATTCTCCCAATCCAATTAATTTCATATTGAAGTTTTGGCTTATCTTTGGTATTTCAGAGTGAACACTGTCCCAGTTACTACGAGGTTGTGGCGGTGCCCATGTGGAATCTCTTCCACATGAGAACAAACCGAAACATTGAAATGCTCAATTTTTAACTCATAATTGTCCGTCTGAGTGGAAATAAAGATAATTTTATCTTAAACAATCATACCAAGGTTTATGCACACACTTTACCAACTGCAACATAACATGGAAAACTATGTCAATAGATTCCTAACTTACCAGAACACTAAACAGAAAAGTTGTTGATAACAGCTCTAGTCCTCTATCTGATATTGCCTGCAAACAGTCTTATCATGTTAATACACTGAGTCTCCAAAAATTTATTTGCACCATTCTAAGAGTGAGAGAGAGAGAGAGAGAGAGAGAGAGAGAGAGAGAGAGAGAGAGATGTAACACTGAAAGCAACTAAACTATGTATTATGATGGATTGATTTTGATAAGTTTAGAGAATGGATGAATTTAGAATCTTAGATACATGTGGAACAACTTTCTACTTTCCAGTATGCATCAAACCCATTTGGTTTACTTAATTTGTCTTAAATAACAGTTGATACCATTCAAATTTTTGTCAATATGTGGGTTGTTAAATCGTCTTCAATTCCACAACATGATCAAATGCAGGTGTAATCTCGCAACGTATTTGAACACAAAATTGGAGGCAGGATGTAAATATGAACAAGCCATTAAGTAAAACTCTCAAGAACAAAAATGAAATTGCCACACCATCAACACAAAAATAGTCAGTACATCAAAATTAACAATCCGAAAAAACCACATTGAAGTAGGAGTGATCACATACATTAAGCGACACGATATCCATCTTAGCGCCAACCCCAAGAAGCCCAACCAGCACCAGAAGTGATAGCAGACCTGACAAATCAAACAAAGTCAAACTATATCATACTCTCCACACAAAATCAGACATGCTCACACAAACATTTACACAAACAGGTAATGTGCATGAGTAAGAATGCATTCAAAAAGCACACCATTGCATCGATAATGAAGCCGAGAGCCGTCCCGTAAAGTGGCTCCGGGGACAAGTTTTCCGGGCAGTGTCGATCCAGCAATGGCCAAGTAAGTGAAGAACAATGCCAGAATAGCAACCTGAATATTATGGATTAAGAAATTGACCAATTAATTAATTAATTAGCGTAAGGGGGATTAAAGGAAGTGTGGTGATGGGATTAGGAGAGGAGTGCTTACAGAGTTCCATGAGGGAATTAGGAGGTGGAGAAGATGACCCAGATCCATGACTCCAGAGAATAAGAGCTGCTCAACTAGCTGAGCTCTGCTCCTTGCTGTCCATGCTTGTTAGTTGTTACTTGGGTTTTTATGTCAGTGTAAATTGTAGCAATAGTCTCTTCACTTTAACTTAATTAGAGCAATAATCTCTCAACTAAACATCTATTATCATTAGTCCCTCAACTCATCAAAACGTGCAACTATGGTCTTTCAACTAAAAATTCATTATCATTGGTCCTTCAACTTTAATTCAATTGATCACTTAACTTTAACCCAATTGTAGCAATGGTCATTCCAACATAACTCATTTTGACAAAATTATGACGAAGTTAACAAAAAGAACCATATCTACACCTTTTGATGAGTTGAGGGACCCCAACTGTAGCAATGGTCATTCCAACATAACTTATTTTGATAAAATTCTATTAAAGTTGACGAAAATGATCATAGCTACATATTTTGGTGAGTTGAGGGACCAATGGTAATGAATTTTTAGTTTAGGGATCATTGCTCCAATTTGATTAAAGTTGAAGAACCATTGCTACAATTTACTCTTTATCTCATTTTAACAATTTTACAATACTTCGGACTTAGTGGTACAGAAAATGAACACTCAGGATTAAGTTGAGAAAGTATGATTTTTGCTTACTTTGCCAATCTAATAGATGGATATTGCTAGGAAGATCATCTATTTAAACCATATTACGTGGTTGTTGATGATTGGATTGTTATTTAAGTTTTGATTAACGTGCTTATTTCCTATTGGTAACACTACAAAGTTTGCAAATATGGTCTAAAAAATTGATCTACCGAGCATTACTCTTAATAAATATAAAGTCAAACTGTAGAGTAGTCCGAATTATTAAAGACTTGCCTCATTTTCTTGGACTTTTTATTTATAGAAACAAATGAGGTCAAAGGAGGCCACATATTGGATTTTAAGAGCATTTCCACTCATTTGGTGGATTTGGGTCTTGGAGTGAACTTGTGACCGATACTAAATTGTCTTTGGCTTTTCTTTACAACTCTCCACCCATGATAATTACTATTTACCAATTATTTAACGGATGAGATTAATTTAGAATATATTTTTATAATTATGCTACTCTCGATCAATTGTGACTAGTAACTGCCATGAAATTAGGCTTGGACTAGAGTCGACATGGCTGCTTCCAACTTCCAAGGCTCCATCAGCCATGTCTAGAAGAAATGGATAGAGGTGAATGTTGGATTGGATCTGGGATCTAGCCATAAGCTAAAAACCATGGATGGACTTGCTCTAAAGGAGGAATTTTGATTTGATTTTCTAGAGCCCATTAGGAAATGAACAATATAAGTCACTTTCTTTATAAACGTTTTTGTTATAAGCGTTTATGCTAGAAGAACAATATATCCTTTATTTCAAAAATTATCGTTTAAGTCATTCAATACTATAGTCTGGTAGTATTTCTCTTCACTTGGAAGTGAGAGGTCTTAGGTTCGAATATAGTGGATGGCGAATTCGATACCAAAGGCTGCCCATTATGTGATTTAGCTGAACTCCCCCTCTTCTTAGTGTAAAATATCGATGTACTAAAAAAAATTACCGTTTAAAAAAATGGTTGAAAATATTTCCTCAATAATCGTAAAACATTTACAAACAGTGATATTTTAATAATTTATTATCTATAAAGTGTGAGGAAAAAAGGTTTTTTCACCTAATTTTGGACAAAAAAATGTTAGTTAACTGAAGAAACACAAGAGTTACAATTTCATTCATAAGCCACAAGGGTGCATTTGCAACTTAAAATTCAATACAATTGTTACTTAGTACTACGTTCTAGTGGTATTCCTCTTCACTGGTAAGTGAGAGGCCTTATGTTTGATTCTACTATATTATTGATAGTCCATTATAAGACTAAACTCACCCCCTCCCTTTAATGTAGATAATATCGATTGTTAAAAAAACAATCAATACAATTGACTAGAAAAAGAAATATTATAAAAGAAAATCAATATTAAGGACTCATTTGATGAACTACTTAACTTTTACACTATGTTTGGATAAAGAAATAAACATGAAGTTTTAGTAAAAGTTAGAATTTATACGCTGAAATACATTAATTCTCTTATTTGGATTCATAAACATAAAAAATTAAAATTTTCACTTGAAAAAAATTAAAAAAAAATTGAAATTTGGGACATAGCTCACCATTTTTGGGGTCACAACATGCATGCTCTTGGTCGAACCGTTCTCAAAAGATCATGACGGGATAAATGGGAGCACACAGTGGCCGAGACAATTTGAGATAAGCCAAGAGAAATTGTGTTGAATGTGACCAGCCATATTCATGCACAAACCAAGGGCCGGAAGTGTGTGGTCAACTTTGGTGGCAGAATATCAAGCTTAACTTTATGGCAGGTGTAATAATACCACACTTTATTTGTTATTGTGCTTTCTTTGGCATTTTCTAACTCAAGAAGATCATGACGGGATAAATGGGAGCACACAGTGGCCGAGACAATTTGAGATAAGCCAAGAGAAATTGTGTTGAATGTGACCAGCCATATTCATGCACAAACCAAGGGCCGGAAGTGTGTGGTCAACTTTGGTGGCAGAATATCAAGCTCAACTTTATGGCAGGTGTAATAATACCACACTTTATTTGTTATTGTGCTTTCTTTGGCATTTTCTAATTCAAGACGAACTTGGAAGATCAAAACAAGAGAGATGAAGGTGAGGGAGAAGGATAAGTAATCACAATTAATTCCATAACCAAGAGCACAATGAGCTAAGTCACACAATGGGTTAACAATAATGTTCAAATTCATCTTTCGCGAGAATTGAACCTAAAACCTATCACTTACAAGTGAAAAGGAATATCACTAGACCGTAGTACTAAATGACACATTCACATCTTTACCACAACACTTCATTCATCATTTCTTTAAGGTATTTTTCTTATATTTGTAAAAAATTAAAATTAAAAATCAAATAGTTATGTGATAATTTATTACGATCATCATACACTCCATAAGGACTTATGGGTTGGCTAAACATGAGGTTAAGGATGTGATGAAATGGTACCACGTTGTCATCAAAAGAGGAATAACTCATTACATGTAAGAAACGAACAATGTCATTAGTTTGATTATGTTAGAGCATCTCTAGCCAGCATATAACTAAATGTTAGGTCAATCTCAGGTCTAACACAACCGAATTGGTTGAGGAATAGGAAACTCCATGGGTCCGTGCAATATTTCCACGATATCGTTATAATCAATTTATGGGACTAGGCCGGAAAGTGTTCTTGCCTTATCATTAGCTCGGGTAGTCCCCGTTTCCATTTTTTTCCGACTCTTTAGGGAGCCGACGAGGTTCGTGCTCACGCCGTTGTGCAAGGGCAATACTCCTCTCCATCACTGTGGTAAAGAGTCACTTGCCCCATTTCCAGTGTTTCAGTCACCTTTCAATGACTCCTTTAATTATGTCCAAGGAAATTCTCTTTGACATTTTTTTAGATGTATTGTGCAATTAGGTAAGGAAAAGACTGTTCAAGGTACGCCAATTATGACTAAATGACATCAAAGTTTTCTTCAAGGAGATGCCATAATTTACATGGCAATTGAGTCATTTGACTATTTTTAAGAGTCTTTTTTACAACAAATAAAAATGTAAAATGGAGTCATTTTCATTATTTAATGTGTGAGGTGCCATAATCACCAATAAGATACAACTTTTAAACTATTTAAACTTTTTTCTCCTTTAAAACTGTATCACTGTGGCCCAATGTATAATAAACAATAATTTAACATATCTCTTAAATAAATAAATAAATTTTGACATCAACTTCAAGGGCCACATTCTTCTTAAATTAAAATTTTGACAATTCATATTTGACATTTCTATTAAGGCCTTCTACAATAGCCTGAAAATTGAATGTGATACCAATTATATAGGAATCAAACTCATACAGGAGGCCAACAATTTTGAGTGTTGTGAGAGTGATTTTTTATTTTTTATTTTTTATTTTATTTTTATACCTATATAATAAAAGGAAAATTAATGAAAATAGCTTGAAAACTTTGAGTTTTAACGATAAGGACAAAATAAAGGGTAAAGTGAATAGTACCAGATTTGACTTTTTAGTGTAAAAATGTGGTTTTTCGTTAAAGTGAACAGTACCACGGACTTTTCGTTAAAACTCCCTATAATAAATAACAAGAGAGAAAATAGGTAGCCAATCATAAAATAGAGAAAAATAAAAAATGGATGGGTTCTACAATTAATATATAAAATTCATCCATATCAAACTCACACCATTGTGACAAAGGTAGTGTTATCCACACATTAATTTTTACTTCTCACTCACCTCATGTTCTATTATTTAATTTTTTTCCTATCATTCGATCTAAAGGTCGAAAATTAAGAGAAATGTGTGGAAAGTAAAAAAAAATATGTAGATAGCACTATTCCGTAACAATAGTTTAATACAAATTAAATTCAAGTGTCTGATTCTTATATATATACATCACACACTCTCTTAAACTACTATAAAATACCTAAAGATGCTCTTACAAACAACATGAAGCCAACATGGGTAATTGGTTGTCGATGATCCCAACAACTTCAAAAACCTTACATATATTAAACCAAACAATTTGAACCGAATCGAACCCCACCAAATAATACGTTTCGACTGTTTCGTTACGGGTGTCATACTACAGTGTGTTATCCTGACACGAATCGTACATATTACACTGTTCTGTGTTATCCTGACACGAATCGTACATATTACACTGTTCTGTGTTATCCTGACACGAATCGTACATATTACACTGTTCTGTGTTATCCTGACACGAATCGTACATATTACACCGTGTTATCCTGACACGAATCGTACGCATGCAGTATTGTTTTTCAGGAGCCACCGACTCTCCAAAGCACTCATACTCTCTCACTCACTCACTCACTCTCTCTCATCGAGCCTCTGCTGGTAGTGCTGCCTCGCACGTGCCACCGTCTCAGCTGTGCGAGTACAGTCGTGGCCGGAGCGAGCTCAGGAACAGACTGTTTAGGAGACTGAACGCGGTGGCGGAGACAGCGGCAATGGATGTAGTGGAGTTGAAGAAGGGGATTGCTGAGCTTTACGACGAGTCATCTGGCTTGTGGGAGAACATCTGGGGCGACCACATGCACCACGGCTACTACGACCCGAACGCCGACGTTTCGGTCTCCATTCCTGACCATCGCGCCGCCCAGATTCGCATGATCGACGAGGTCCTCCGATTCGCCGGCATTTCTGGTCTCTCTTTTTTTTTTTATCCTTAATTGGGTGATTTCATAGATTAATTAACTTTGGGGTAATATTGTAATTTAAATTTGAGATTGGTTTTTGCAGAGGAGCCCCCAATTAGAATTCCCAAGAATTTGGTGGATGTGGGATGTGGGATCGGAGGGAGCTCCAGATATCTGGCCATTAAATATGGCGCCAATGCAAAAGGCATCACCCTCAGCCCTGTGCAGGCTGAAAGGGCCAATGCTCTTGCTGCTGCTCAAGGGTTGGCCAACCAGGTAATCCCATCTTATCTGTAGGCTAAGCCAGAATCCGGTTAACTGGATTAAATGTTCGTCTGAGGCTGTTTTTGTAGGAAAGCACTTTTGTTCAACGAGTACTTTTGTTAGAAGATTTCTGCATGAGAAGCACGTTGTAGTCTTTTATGAAAAAGCACTTGGAAGCACTTTTGTAACGTCAGAAATACTTTTGGTTGTCAAAAAAACACTTTTAGCTCTTTCAAAAGTAGTCCCCAAAGTAAAACCTATTCAATAATCAGAGTTCCGGTCTCCAAAACCTTATGGTCCAAAAAAAATTTGTTGTCAATGACTATTCGATAATTCAACGGTAGAGGAGAAAGTACAACATCAAAAGCTAAATGACCACCTACGGTTTGCGTGACTGAATTAAATGAAGGGAACTTTTGTCCATCATTTGCAGGCCTCATTTCAAGTTGCAGATGCTCTGAACCAACCATTTCCTGATGGAGAATTTGATCTGGTATGGTCCATGGAGAGTGGAGAGCACATGCCTGACAAAGCCAAGGTATACCTCTTTCTCGACTAAACTGATTGATAATAGGGCATGATTTGTATAAAAATTCTACATTGCGGTAAACTGCACTTTTTGAATGCGGACATGTTGTTGATATGTTGTCAAATACGATATCGATGTCTTTAATATTGTTGATGCTGTGGATTTACAATTGTTAATGTGTTGTATATACGACTGTTTGATATGTCGTATTTCGTCGCAAGTACAACTGCAACGTAGAAAGACTGTTAAAACTCTTTGTAATACTTGCCTTAATATTCCTTTTCGCTCTTCTTATAACTGTGCAGTTTGTGAATGAGTTGGTTCGAGTTGCTGCACCAGGAGCAACAATAATAATAGTCACATGGTGCCATAGGGATCTTGGTGCTTCTGAAACAACCTTGAAGCCAGATGAGAAACGCCTCCTGGACAGGATTTGTAATTCTTTCTATCTGCCAGCCTGGTGTTCCGCTGCTGATTATCTCAAATTACTCGAGTCCCATTCGCTCAAGGTAAATTACTTGCTCAAATAGAGGAATGATTTTCGCAGATCAATATAAACAAGCAGGTGCAAGGGGGGAAAAAGGGCGTGTGGACCCGCTCAAATATTGGCTGGACTAAGTCCAGTCTTTTTGAGTTAACAACTTGGTGTCTCTACATCAACCTGCAATAACATCTGAAACCTCCCATGGCAGGACATCAAGGCAGAAGATTGGTCCCCGTATGTTGCCCCATTTTGGCCTGCAGTTATCCGCTCGGCATTGACATGGAAGGGTTTTACATCGCTGTTGCGCACCGGTATGAACTTAGCGTTTCTTCCCAACTAAACCTTTCAATACCAAACTTTAGTGGGAAAAGATGCACATTTCGTACTACATTGCTTGATTTCTACGTGTTTATGTCTCTAGTTGCAGATACAGTCTCAGCTTTCATTTTTTCAATCTATATAATTGTGTTCGTTGATTGTTTTTGGTCGAAAACCCGGAATCATTGAGTTTCTTGATTTGAATTGAGCAGGAATAAAAACAATCAGAGGAGCATTGGTAATGCCACTGATGATCCAAGGATTCAAGAAGGATCTAATCAAGTATGCAGTGATTACGTGCCGAAAGCCGGAATAAACGCTGCCGAATGAAGGGGGTTTCAACGCTGTGAGTGTGATGGCCAGAAACAGAATCAAAGGCTGCATCTAGTTCTTCCCCAATAAATTTAGTGATCATACTTTAAATATTTGTGCTCTTCTGGAAAGGCTTTAGACTTTGAAGCCTTTTGAAACAACCTTGTGAAGTGCTTGGAGTGTGTATAGCGTGTTTTGTGCGTGTGTAGGAAAAGATTGGAGTGTGTTTGTTGTGTGCAGGAAGAGGTTGCAGTATGGCTAGTATGTGTTGGAATGAGTTAATTATGTGATTAAAAAAAAAAAAAAAAAGGGTTAATTATGTGATTTGCTTTGTCGGAATTCGAATATTTTTAAGTTACATTTCATAAAAACAAATTGAGATCAACTAAATAAATTTTACTAAAAAATTGACATTAACCCTGGAAACTATATTTTCCTTAACTAAAACCCATCTCCTTTTGTTTTCTTAACTAAAGCCCATTGACAAGGCTCAAACTAAGCAAATTCTTTAATTAAGTTTGATTTTTCAAATTGTGTATTTTTCGAATGCCTAAACTACCCCTATTAATACTTGAATTGGATTTTTAGATCAGTTACTTGTTATATCCATTTAATTAATTATATTTATTTTTCAAAAGTATTTCATGCCATTCATTCAATGTATTAACATTCAAATTGTTATAAGGTGCAGATTGAAAAATAATAATACTAATTTTATGATTTTGTGCATTAAATATACAAGTTAATTTACCAACCAACACAACAATTAACCTAAAACAGCTTCATCTATTGCATATATACTCCAATCCCTAGTGCACAAAACAAAAGCTAAATGTTCCGTGCAATTTTTACCTATAAAATAGTCTAATTTACCTATTCCATCAGACCAAAATTTAAAGGGTCTAATTTACTTCCAAAATGGTCTAATTTACCTACATGATTTATGGGCTTTAGATTACAAGTTTATTTAATTGCCTACAACAAACCCACAACATTCAAACATTATCTAATATCACTAATTTTTATTGGAATAGGTAAATTAATTTAATGTAGGTAAATTAGTATAAATATTTTATAAGTAGGTAAATTAATTTATATGTAGGTAAATTAGTATAAATATTTTATAAATAGGTAAATTAATTTATATGTAGGTAAATACATGATTCAAACAATTTTTTTTTGTACGAGATATGTCTATTTTTTAGCATGGTAAATTAATTTATATATGATACAAGAAAGGTAAAATACCCATATGGATTAATTGCTCATCACAATTAGGATGAGTAATAACATATTTTATTAACCAAATAAGGATTTTGTGGCATAAGTTGTTAATGTGTTATAATAGTTGGTTATATATTTGTCGACATGACAATCTATTTGAAATTTGGGTTTTATTTGAATGTTTAAATTTAGGTGGGTTTTTATTTGAAAAATATGAGTTTTAAGGAACTATATCTAAAAAACCCTAAATTTTAAAAATTGAGGAAAAAAATATGAAAAAAAAAAATTAATGAAAAGAACTTGAAAACTTTGAGTTTTAATGATAAGGACAAAATAAAGAGTAAGTGAATAGTACAAGAATTGACTTTTTAGTGTAAAATATGGTTTTTCGTTAAACTGAACAATACTGGGGGTTTTTCGTTAAAGTTCCAAAAAAAAAAAAACTGGTTTAAGTATAGGGTGGTGCTACACCTCGTTTTATTTCTTCCACACATCTTTCAATTTTTGACTGTCGAATCAAATAAATTAAAGAATATCTAAAGGAGGAATTTTGATTTTATTTTCTAGAGCCCATTAGGAAATGAACAATATAAGTCACTTTCTTTAATAAACGTTTTTGTTATAAGCGTTTCTACTAGAAGAACAATATATCCTTTATTTCAAAAATTATCGTTTAAGTCATTCAATACTATGGTTTGGTAGTATTTCTCTTCACTTGGAAGTGAGAGGCCTTAGGTTCGAATATAGTGGATGGTGAATTCGATACCAAAGGCTGCCCATTATATGATTTAGCCGAACTCTCCATCTTCTTAGTGTAAAATATCGATGTACTAAAAAAAATTACCGTTTAAAAAAATGGTTGAAAATATTTCCTCAATAATCGTAAAACATTTACAAATAGTGTTTTTTTAATAATTTATTATCTATAAAGTGTGAGGAAAAAAGGTTTTTTCACCTAATTTTGGACAAAAAAATACTAGTTAACTGAAGAAACATAAGAGTTACAATTTCATTTATAAGCCACAAGGGTGCATTTGCAACTTAAAATTCAATACAATTGTTACTTAGTACTACGTTCTAGTGGTATTCCTCTTCACTGGTAAGTGAGAGGCCTTAGGTTTGATTCTACTATATTATTGATAGCCCATTATAAGACTAAACTCACCCCCTCCCTTTAATGTAGATAATATCGATTGTTAAAAAAACAATCAATACAATTGACTAGAAAAAGAAATATTATAAAAGAAAATCAATATTAAGGACTCATTTGATGAACTACTTAACTTTTACACTATGTTTGGATGAAGAAAATAAACATGAAGTTTTAGTAAAAGTTAGAATTTATACGCTGAAATACATTAATTCTCTTATTTGGATTCATAAACATAAAAAATTAAAATTTTCACATGAAAAAAATTAAAAAAAAATTGAAATTTGGGACATAGCTCACCATTTTTCGGGTCACAACATGCATGCTCTTGGTCGAACCGTTCTCAAAAGATCAGGACGGGATAAATGGGAGCACACAGTGGCCGAGACAATTTGAGATGAGCCAAGAGAAATTGTGTTGAATGTGACCAGCCATATTCATGCACAAACCAAGGGCCGGAAGTGTGAGGTCAACTTAGGTGGCAGAATATCAAGCTTAACTTTATGGCAGGTGTAATAATACCACACTTTATTTGTTATTGTGCTTTCTTTATGCCAAATGGTGTTTTAATGGACCATTTTCTAACTCAAGACGAACTTGCCTTATCATTAGCTCGGGTAGTCCCCGTTTCCATTTTTTTCCGACTCTTTAGGGAGCCGACGGGGTTCGTGCTCACGCCGTTGTGCAAGGGCAATACTCCTCTCCATCACTGTGGTAAAGAGCCACTTGCCCCATTTCCAGTGTTTCAGTCACCTTTCAATGACTCCTTTAATTATGTCCAAGGAAATTCTCTTTGACATTTTTTTAGATGTATTGTGCAATTAGGTAAGGAAAAGACTGTTCAAGGTACGCCAATTATGACTAAATGACATCAAAGTTTTTTTCAAGGAGATGCCATAATTTACATGACAATCGAGTCATTTGACTATTTTTAAGAGTCTTTTTTTACAACAAATAAAAATGTAAAATGGAGTCATTTTCATTATTTAATGTGTGAGGTGCCATAATCACCAATAAGATACAACTTTTAAACTATTTAAACTTTTTTCTCCTTTAAAACTGTATCACTGTGGCCCAATGTATAATAAACAATAATTTAACATATCTCTTAAATAAATAAATAAATTTTGACATCAACTTCAAGGGCCACATTCTTCTTAAATTAAATTTTTGACAATTCATATTTGACATCTCTATTAAGGCCTTCTACAATAGCCTGAAAACTGAATGTGATACCAATTATAGAAATCAAACTCATACAGGAGGCCAAAAATTTTGAGTGTTGTGAGAGTGATTTTTTATTTTTTATTTTATTTTTATACCTATATACTAAAAGGAAAACTAATGAAAATGATTTGAAAACTTTGAGTTTTAACGATAGGGACAAAATAAAGGGTAAAGTGAATAGTACCAGATTTGACTTTTTAGTGTAAAAATGTGGTTTTTCGTTAAAGTGAACAGTACCATGAACTTTTCGTTAAAACTCCCTATAATAAATAACAAGAGAGAAAATAGGTAGCCAATCATAAAATAGAGAAAAATAAAAAATGGATGGGTTCTACATTTAATATATAAAATTCATCCATATCAAACTCACACCATTGTGACAAAGGTAGTGTTATCCACACATTAATTTTTACTTCTTACTCACCTCATGTTCTATTATTTAATCTTCTTCCTATCATTCAATCTAAAAGTCGAAAATTGAGATAAATGTGTGGAAAGTAAAAAAAAAAAGTGTAGATAGCACTATTCCGTAACAATAGTTTAATACAAATTAAATTCAAGTGTCTGATTCTTATATATATACATCACACACTCTTTTAAACTACTATAAAATACCTAAAGATGCTCTTACAAACAACATGGAGCCAACATGGGTAATTGGTTGTCGATGATCCCAACAACTTCAAAAACCTTACGTATATTAAACCAAACAATTTGAACCGAATCGAACCCCACCAAATAATACGTTTCGACTGTTTCGTTACGGGTGTCATACTACACTGTGTTATCCTGACACGAATCGTACATATTACACTGTGTTATCCTGACACGAATCGTACGCATGCAGTATTGTTTTTCAGGAGCCACCGACTCTCCAAAGCACTCATACTCTCTCACTTACTCACTCACTCACTCACTCTCTCTCATCGAGCCTCTGCTGGTATAGCAGTGCTGCCTCGCACGTGCCACCGTCTCAGCTGTGCGAGTACAGTCGTGGCCGGAGCGAGCTCAGGAACACACTGTTTAGGAGACTGAACGCGGTGGCGGAGACAGAGGCAATGGATGTAGTGGAGTTGAAGAAGGGGATTGCTGAGCTTTACGACGAGTCATCTGGCTTGTGGGAGAACATCTGGGGCGACCACATGCACCACGGCTACTACGACCCGAACGCCGACGTTTCGGTCTCCATTCCTGACCATCGCGCCGCCCAGATTCGCATGATCGACGAGGTCCTCCGATTCGCCGGCATTTCTGGTCTCTCTTTTTTTTTTATCCTTAATTGGGTGATTTCATAGATTAATTAACTTTGGGGTAATATTGTAATTTAAATTTGAGATTGGTTTTTGCAGAGGAGCCCCCAATTAGAATTCCCAAGAATTTGGTGGATGTGGGATGTGGGATCGGAGGGAGCTCCAGATATCTGGCCATTAAATATGGCGCCAATGCAAAAGGCATCACCCTCAGCCCTGTGCAGGCTGAAAGGGCCAATGCTCTTGCTGCTGCTCAAGGGTTGGCCAACCAGGTAATCCCATCTTATCTGTAGGCTAAGCCAGAATCCGGTTAACTGGATTAAATGTTCGTCTGAGGCTGTTTTTGTAGGAAAGCACTTTTGTTCAATGAGTACTTTTGTTAGAAGATTTCTTCATGAGAAGCACTTTGTAGTCTTATATGAAAAAGCAGTTGGAAGCACTTTTGTAACGTCAGAAATACTTTTGGTTGTCAAAAACACTTTTCGCTTTTCCAAAGGTACGTAGTCCCCAACAAAACCTATTCATTTATCAGAGTTCCGGTCTCCAAAACCCTACTGTCCAAAAAAAAATTTGGTGGATGAGTCACATGAGTGTCTGATAATCTAACGGTAGAAGAGAAAGTACAACGTCAAAAGCTAAATGATCACCTACCGTTTGGATTAAGATTGAACAGAAAATTACCACACTTTCATTACGCTACGGGGTCTAGGAGAATGGGTAATTATATTTTGGATCCACGCAGCCCACAAATTCTTCAGTTTAACCATCGTACCATTATGTATGGTTATGAATAACAATATCAATTATGTGTATCGGTATTACGAAACTCGAATTGATGTTACGGTGTGACCATCAAACTGAAAGCATTTTTTCCCGGTTCACTTGTGTGAACGGGTTCCAACGTAAGTTTGGTTGATGGGTAGGGGTGTAACATGAAGGGAACTTTTGTTCATCATTTGCAGGCTTCATATCAAGTTGCAGATGCTCTGGACCAACCATTTCCTGATGGGGAATTTGATCTGGTATGGTCCATGGAGAGTGGAGAGCACATGCCTGACAAAGCCAAGGTATACCTCTTTCGACTGGACTGATTGATAACAGGGCATGATTTGTATAAAATTTCTACATTGGTGGTTAACTGCACTTTATGAATGTGGAAATGTTGATATGTAGACAAATACGATATCGATGTCTTTAATATTGCAACGTAGAAAGCCTGTGTTAAACTCTTTGTATAAATACTTGTCTTAATATTCTCTTCCTCTCTTCTTAAAACTGTGCAGTTTGTGAACGAGTTGGTTCGAGTTGCTGCCCCAGGAGCAACAATAATAATAGTCACATGGTGCCATAGGGATCTTGGTGCTTCTGAAGAAACCTTGAAGCCAGATGAGAAAAGCCTTCTGGATAGGATATGCAATTCTTTCTATCTTCCAGCCTGGTGTTCTGCTGCTGATTATCTCAAATTACTCGAGTCCCACTCGCTCGAGGTAAATTACTTGCTCAAATAGAGAAATGATTCGCAGATCAATATAAACAAGCATGTGCATGGGGAGAAAAAGGGCGTGCGGAAATCACTTCCCGCTCAAATATTGGCTGGACTAAGTCTTTTGAGTTACCATCTTGGTGTCTCTTATGGCAGGACATCAAGGCGGAAGATTGGTCCCCGTATGTTGCCCCATTTTGGCCTGCAGTTATCCGCTCGGCATTGACATGGAAGGGTTTCACATCGCTGTTGCGCACCGGTATGAACTTAGCGTTTCTTCCCGGCAACTAAACCTTTCAATACCAAACTTTTTTTTTGTGGGAAAAGATGCACATTTCGTACTACATTGCTTGATTTCTGCGTGTTTATCTCTAGTTGCAGATACAGTCTCAGCTTTCATTTTTTCAATCTATATAATTGTGTTCGTTGATTGTTTTTGGTCGAAAACCCGGAATCAGTGAGTTTCTTGATTTGAATTGAGCAGGAATAAAAACAATCAGAGGAGCATTGGTAATGCCATTGATGATCCAAGGATTCAAGAAGGATCTAATCAAGTATGCAGTGATTACGTGCCGAAAGCCGGAATAAACGCTGCCGAATGAAGGGGGTTTCGACGCTGTGATGGCCAGAAACAGAATCAAAGACTGCATCTAGTTCTTCCCCAATAAATTTAGTGATCATACTTTAAATATTTGTGCTCTTCTGGAAAGGCTTTGGACTTTGAAGCCTTTTGAAACAACCTTGTGAAGTGCTTGGAGTGTGTATAGCGTGTTTGGTGCGTGTGTACGAAAACATTGGAGTGTGTTTGTTGTGTGCAGGAAGAGGTTGCAGTATGGCTAGTTTGTGTTGGAATGAGTTAATTATGTGATTTGCTTTGTTGGAATTCGAATATTTTTAACCCTTGAAATCAACTAAATAAATTTTACTGAAAATTTGACATTAACCCTTGAAACTATATTTTCCTCAACTAAAACTCATCTCCTTTTGTTTTCTCAACTAAAGCCCATTGACAAGGCTCAAACTAAGCAAATTCTTTAATTAAGTTCGACTTTTCAAATTGTGTATTTTTCGAATGCCTAAAACCCCTATTAATACCTGGATTGGATTTTTTGATCAGTTACTTGTTATATCCATTTAATTAATTATATTTATTTTTCAAAAATATTTCATGCCATTCATTCAATGTATTAACATTCAAATTGTTATAAGGTGCTGATTGAAAAATAATAATACTAATTTCATGATTTTGTGCATTAAATATACAAGTTAATTTACCTACCAACACAATAATTAACCTAAAACAACTTCATCTATTGCATATATACTCCAATCCCTAGTGCACAAAACAAAAGCTAAATGTTCCATGCAAATTTTACCTACAAAATAATCTAATTTACCTATTCCATCATACCAAAATTTAAAGGGTCTAATTTACTTCCAAAATGGTCTAATTTACCTACATGATTTATGGGCATTAGATTACAAGTTTATTTAATTGCCTACAACAAACCCACAACATTCAAACATTATCTAATATCACTAATTTTTATTGGAATAGGTAAATTAATTTAAATGTAGGTAAATTAGTATAAATATTTTATAAGTAGGTAAATTAATTTATATGTAGGTAAATTAGTATAAATATATTATAAGTAGGTATATTAATTTATATGTAGGTAAATTAGTATAAATATTTATAAATAGGTAAATTAATTTATATGTAGATAAATACATGATTCAAACAATTTTTTTTTTGTACGAGATATGTCTATTTTTTTAACATGGTAAATTAATTTATATATGTTACTAATATTTATGATACAAGAAAGGTAAAATATCCATATGGATTAATTGCTCATCAACAATTAGGATGAGTAATAACATTTTTTATTAACCAAATTAGGATTTTGTGGCATAAGTTGTAAATGTGTTATACTAGTTGGTTATATATTTGTCGACATGGCAATCTATTTGAAATTTGGGTTTTATTTGAATGTTTAAAATTAGGTTGGTTTTTATTTGAAAAAATATGAGTTTTAAGGAACTATATCTAAAGAATCCTAAATTTAAAAAATTTGAGGAAAAAAATATGAAAAAAAAGGAAAATTAATGAAAAGAACTTGAAAGCTTTGAGTTTTAAAGATAAAGACAAAATAAAATGTAAAGTGAATAGTACTAGGATTGACTTTTTAGTGTAAAAGTGTGGTTTTTCGTTAAAGTGAACAGTACCGGGAGCTTTTGGTTAAAGTTCCAAAAAAAAAAAACTGGTTTAAGTATAGGGTGGTGCTACATCTCGTTTTATTTCTCACACATATCTTTCAATTATCGACCGTCAGATCGAATAAATTAAAAAATATCTAATGACATAAATTAACAAATAGTGTGTGTAAAGTAAAAATGAGTGTGTGCATAGCCCACCTAATTAATAGAGCGAACATTAATGGACTAAATAGTTAGTTGTTTTGGAAAAAAAGAATAAGTAGATATGGAATCCGCACAAATGTATTAACATAGTTATTTTTTGCCACTGCAATACAGCATCATTTGCACAAATGGTAACTAGGTCACTCAAGATTGTGGGCGGGCCAACACGGTATAGTAGGCAGTGGGCAATAACACCATGGGCTTCTTTCTTCTAGCAAATAGTTTTGTTTGTAACTATGTACGAAACCCATCAAAATACACTTTTTAAGAAAAAGGTTTACAGTTGCCAACTGTTATACGCGGTAACCCCGCCAACCGAAAAATGGTGACCTTTTGGGCGACGAGAAGAACAACTTACATACATTCTTATCGTGACGTTCAATATCCATATAATGACGACTCAAATTTTCATATGTCTTTGTATCATTATGCAGAATGCGACAATAATGGTTCAATGGTTGTTTTACTAAATATTACAATAACATTGTACTCGTATGTAAATTATTTTCGAGATCGATGTCAAATAGTCAACCTAATAAATGACGTGAAGAAATTACTAATTTTGGAATGCCTGGCCTAGATCTCGTTATCTCTCTCTCTCTCATATGATGTAATCTCCTTCCCTATATATGTGCACAAATCAGATTTCATCCACTCACTCCGCTGCCGCTCAATTGTCGCTTCTTCGCTCAATTCTCTCGTTCTCTGCCATTGAATTGAAAATATCTCATCCCAGTCCTCGCTTATAAATTTCCCGGAAAGTTCAAGAAGGGAAAAGAAAAGGAAAACCAAGCACCACCACCGCATTTACAGCAAGATCTGCGCCGATTCCACTCTCTTGGTACTGCTCTTTCTCTCTCTAGTTCTGCAACTTTGTGTGTGTTTTCTGGGTTTATGGTGATTACGATTTAGCTTCCGTGTTTATGTTTCTGCATTTTCTCCAAAACCAAAAAAATGGGGTTTTCTCAATTTCTTGTATGAATATCTTTCATCGTGGAGTTATGCTGATTAACTCACATTTGTTTTACTTTTTTATATTACGTAGAACCCATATTTTTATTTGTTTTGTTTTTGGTTTAACTTAAGTGAAAATGATGATAAACTAAGGAATTAAATGCAGGATTTTTGCTAATTGAGACTCAGAAACTAGAATTGCATATTTTTGGAAATGAATAATTCACCCATTGCAGCAGAAAGTGTTAAGATCCACATTTTTCCTTCATTTTCTTGGTAACCAAACAGTGGTCTTACTAACACGCTAGTGTTCTTGTTGTTTGTGATGTCTTAGATCTCGAACTAGTAAATAAGAACAACCCCTTTGTTATTGTCTATGAATTTCGATTCAGATCTGTGAATTGTATGCCTTGGTGGCAGCTCGTGTCAATTGGAATAATCTTTTCCTTGTTCAGCAATTAATCGACTAGTTAAACTCGGTATTTGTATAAATCGGTCATTTCCCTGCTTGGATTTTAGAAAAATTGTCTTGTAAATTTGTAATCCATGGTTGATTCCTTGTCATGAAAATCCTATATCCGCCGGATAAAAGAACGATTTTCATTGTTTATTTGTAAACTCGTTGTCTGAATAATCTTTTGCAGTATCAGCTAAGATGGGTTCGAGTGATGGGAATATTCATCCAGCGACTTGTAATGGCAACATTAAGGAAAATCCCTTTAAGATCTTTGTGGGTTATGATCCGCGTGAAGATCTCGCATATGAGGTCTGTCGCCACTCAATTTCGAAGCGGTCTTCAATCCCTGTTGAGATCATACCAATCAAACAATCAGAGCTGCGAAAGGAGGGCCTCTATTGGCGTGAACGAGGGCAATTTGAAAGCACCGAGTTCTCTTTTTCCCGGTTCTTGACTCCACATTTGGCGAGTTACGAAGGCTGGGCAATGTTTGTGGACTGTGATTTTCTTTACCTTGCTGACATTAAGGAGCTTCGAGACTTGATTGACGATAAGTATGCTGTAATGTGTGTTCAACATGATTATGCCCCGAAGGAGACAACAAAAATGGATGGAGCAGTGCAAACCGTGTATCCGAGGAAGAACTGGTCTTCCATGGTGTTGTATAACTGTGGGCATCCCAAGAACAAGGTCTTGACACCCGAGGTTGTGAATAAGGAAACGGGTGCTTTTCTTCATAGGTTTCAGTGGCTCGAGGACAATGAAATCGGGTCGATCCCATTTGTATGGAATTTTCTTGAGGGACATAACAAGGTTGTCGAAAATGATCCCCAAACACAACCCAAGGCGGTACACTACACTCGTGGAGGACCATGGTTTGAGGCTTGGAAGCATTGCGAGTTTGCAGACCTGTGGTTGAACGAGAAGGAGGATTATGTGAAGGAATCAACGAAGAAAACAGAGACTTAGAAAGAATCGGTAGCTGTTGACTGGCGTACTCTATTTGAAGTTTGAGATTCGTTATTAAAGTTCATTTTTATCTTGCTCTCCTCTATTCTTTATGTGAAATGTGTTGAATGAATCCTAGAAGAAGTTAAGATGAATTTACTATTTGTTGTTGCAATTAGAAATTCCTTCTACAAATTGACCTTTGTTCAAAGGATCACATTGTTGTATAATTTGCAATTTTCTCCCAAGTCCTAATCGCTTGCTATAGGTCTCACTCTTTCAAGCAAGCCACAAAGGTAATTCGAACGCTCTACCGCATTCTGCATTGATCTCGTCCCCTAAATCCTTCTTATCATAAAAGAAAAGTGATTTCCGCACACTTATTTTCTATATTTACACATTTCTTTTTATTTGTGATCTCTAAATTTAAAAAAATAGATATATGATTAAGACATAAAGAAAACAAATAAGAGCCAAAGCAGTAAATATGTGTGCGGAAATCATTTTTTTCGTAAATTTATGGGTGCTTTAATGAAAAGGGCTTGGTCCAACAAATATTTAACCAAAAACCATCCCAAAATGTTATTTAACCAAAAGGGCTCAAAGTTTAATAAAAAACCATTCAAAACTATTGTTCACGGATCAAACTTACAAGCCCAACCCACTACAAATCTACACTTCCGTAAATACCCCTGAATGATTCGATATTGTCCTGACTTTTCACCAACCTTAATCCAGCACGAAACCGCCATAATAACTCCTTGTCTTCCTATCAAATCGAATTCCCCCATTTTAAAAACAACCAAATTAAAGTTCAAATCAAAGTTGAAAAATGAAGCATTCATCAGAACAAAGCCGCTGAAACAAGGTCAAAGAAGTTTAATGGCAGATAGTGGCGAAAAAGTGTCTGGAAAAAAAAACCAATACATAAAACTGTTTCTAGATAACCCAAAACATAACACTGTTTATGGAAAAAAAAAATCAGATACAGTGTTTGTTTTGTCTGTGCACAAAACAAACACTGTATCTGGAAAGAAAAGAACCAAAATCCAGAAACAGTGACTTAGATTCTAGAAATAGTGACTTAAATTTTAGAAACGGTGACTTAGATTCCAGAAACAGTCTATGTTTTAACCATTGACTGTTTCTTTTATTTTATGCATCAGTTGATTATATTTAAGAAACAACGTGCTTATTTTGCTTTAACTCCAAATATAGTGAATTTCACTATTTCTTTTCTAGCTTACATTTAAGAAACATTGTGTCTATTTCATTTGGATCCAGAAACAGTGACTTAGATTCCAGAAACAGTTTATTTTTACAGTCTAGAAACAGTGACTCATTGTTATTATTGAATAGCATGCAAATCTCCAATTTATTTTTTGGAGAAACAAACGATAAACTCCACTGAAGAAGAAAAATTGAAAAATAGTATCTCGAATACACTATGAATAATAATGACGATCACATTTCAACGAAATAATACAAAATATAAATTAAATAGCATGAGGATCTATATTTTTGTTTCAAAGAAAAAGAAGAAGGTCTGCAAAACAACGATGAACTCCATTAACGACGAAAATCTGGAACTCAACCTAAAAAAGTTAGGGGTAAAATCGACAAATTATAATTTATTATAGTTGGGCCATTTTTAGTTGGACTACTTTACTATGAGCTTTGTACTAATCATTTAACAAAACTTATAACATGATTTTTTATTAAAACTAAAATTTTTCAAGTTATTTTTATTAGTTTTCCTTAATTTATTAGTGAGGCTGCCGAATATATCTGCTTAGGCTCTTGGGTTGCTTCTTGTTAGATTTTGGGCCTGATTTGTCAAATAAAAACTGGATGTCTAAAAGGCACCTTCTAGGCTGCCCAACCGAGCGGGAGTGCGCCTATTGACACGTGTCACTTCCTCACTGTGCGTCGTACTGTGGAGACTCCATATAAAATGACCACCTCGTTCCTCATGATTAATATTGTCACCAAAAAAGAAACCGATAATTCGAAATTGAAATTCTACAGAGCCTTCTAGAAAACCTAGCACTAGCAAGCAATGGAGTTTTGGGGTATTCCTCTCTCTCTCTCACTCTCTCTGTAATTTTGAAAACCCCTCTGTCACCCTGATCGTTTGATTTGTCGGGGTTTTGTTTCCTCGTTGCTAATTTTGCATTTTTATTTCTAACATTTTCGCCGTTTGGTTGCCGAGAAAATTCGAGGAAATGAGGGTTCTAGTCTGGTTAAGTTTTGATGCTGTGGGTATAAGCTCGTCGGAAGTTTGTAGCGCTTGAGTTAGGATTTTTAACCTTTTTTTTCTTATATATTTTTTTAAAAATTATTTTTTATTCTAGTATTTTTCTGGCTCCATGTTCTTCATTTAGAAATTAATTTACTGTGCTGGTTTGCTGAGAAAATAACTGAAAATATTATTTGTCTGATTGTTGATTTGTTAGGGTTTTGTTTTCTAAGGGTTATTCGAAACATTTTTGCTGTTTGATTGCCGAGAAAACTAGGGGAAATGGAAGGACTAGCCTGGTTAAATTTTCGTTGCGCTGGACTTAGGGTTTTTAGCTTCTTTTTCCTTTTAAAATGTTTTGATAAGTATTTTTCTGGCTTCATGTTGCTTATTTAGAACTTTTTTCACTCTGTTTGTTTGCCGAGAAAATAAATTGAAAATATGTTTAGTCTTGTAAATGCACGTGTTAATTCTTTGTACATGTTGGAGATGTTATGGTAACGAAATTATAATCATTGTATTTCGTTTTGAACCAATGTAATGTGCTTGTGGTGAATACAATTGTATGTGATATATGTTAAGGGTGCTTTGTTATCTGTTTAGGAATCTCGTTTGTGTTTTTTCCATAATTGTTTTTGCATCGGGTTGATGTGATTCAGGAATCTCGTTTGCGTTTTTTCCCTTCCATGTTTAATTTTAATATATTATGAATGCGGCATTGATAAGTACACAAGCTTGCATTTAAATGATTTTGATTTGTTCTTTTTTTTGGAAAATAGGCATCTTTTTCGTGTTCGGCATGCTTGTCACTAAATGATACGGTTTTCACTCTTTGAAACAGAACTTTGATGTCTTGTATTCATTCTGAAACTTGTGCCACATCAGTTTCCATCCCTTTTTTATTTTCTGTGCTTTCAAATTTGCAGTTATTAATTACTACTTATTGTGACTCAATGTCCAGGTGCTGAGGTAAAAAGTGGTCAGTCTCTTGTTGTTGAACCTGGTAAAAAGCTCCTGCACCTTTCACAGGTACTCAGCGAGCTGTAAAATTTTGTGACCATTAATTTTTCATTTTTCTGTTTCTTTTGCCTTTAATATATTGCGAAAGTTGGTGTAAAAATTATTTTCGTAATGCAGGGTTGTCTTGATGACCTTAAGAAAGCGAAGGGAAGCGATCCTATTTCACTCTTTGCGAAAATTGGCGATCAGAAGCTTACCCTTGGATTTCTTTCTGCTGATAAATACCCGCAGTTAATGTTTGATATTGTGTTTGATCAGAAATTTGAGCTATCTCATAACTGGAAAAATGGGAGCGTCCACTTCACTGGATACAAGTCTTTGGGATATCCTTTTTGTTAACGTCATTTCATGTTTAAATGGTGTGTCTTACATTGTACTCATTCTTATATTATTTTCTTGATCATTAAATTATATGTCATCTCCTTGACTGTATTATGTTTCGTTTTCACTAATGAGGAGTCCGGTGAGTCACTGTTATGATATTTGGTTCTATCATAGTTCTAACTTCCAAGTGCATTTGATTCTTAAGTTGATCTGTTTTTTCATCTAGATTCTGAAGAGGAGGATGCACCACCTATTAGGGCACCTACTCTGGTTGATAAGGGTAAAGATATGCTAATTCATTTTTTATAACTGGGATTATTTGAGTTTTCTTTTTCTTTTCAATAACTTCATATTGTGATTTGGAACGAGTTGTCTTACAGGAAAGGCAAAGGTGAATGGTACTGAGGTAGCTAAGAAACCTAGTATATCTGAGCAAAAGGAAGCTATTAGCGATGATGATGATGAATCTGACGATGAAGAGTTTGGTGCTCAGGTATTCACATCTTTCAATTCTGTTTGAATTTCCTTTTCAGTAACTGAAATATTTTACCATATGTGAATGTCTAAGGTACTTTACCTACCATGGTTAATTGATAAAAGCACATCTGAATCAAACATTCCTTTGCCCATCACCTATGTAATTTAGGTATATTTAATCATGGTGTTCCATAACAAATCTGAACAGAAAACGCTTTATTTAGGTGTAACTTTTAGAAATATAGATCCTGGGGTTGGGAAATAATTACTTAGGTGTGTACTTGTGCTCAGAAATTTCTTAGATGTGACTACTAGTAGTTTGACGTTTAAAACATTGAATTGGCATTCATGCCATAATATTCTGTTTACAGCACTCTGGAATGATCAACTTCTTGCATTTGAAACTGATTACTGAATTATTATCCGGAGACTAGAGTACTGAATATATCTTCCTGCCTGAGTTGTTTTACAGCCCTTGGCTGAGGGAGATAGCAGTGAAGATTTTGATGAAAGTGATGATGATTCTGATAGTGACGATGAAACTGATGACAGTGTTGAGGATGAAGAGACTCCGAAGAAGGTAATAGCACTCCTATTATTAACGCCTTTACTTTTTGATGTTGGAGTGCTTATATCCCTTCTGTGTTGTTATCTTTATCAAATTATTATTGCTAAGTAAATGTATTCGTCTTATTTGTTGTCAAGGCTGATGTTGGCAAGAAGCGACCTGCTGAGTCTACTAAAACACCTGCTAATGACAAGAAGCCAAAGTTTGTTACTCCTGAAAAGACTGGTCAGTTCTTTGTCTTCCGATGCTATTTTTTATGCTGTTACCATTTTAAACATTTTGATGTTTGCTGTGGAAGACACATATTACAAAGTTTTTAATAAATTTAAATGTGTAAACATGGATTTGTGGTGGAATATGCTGACATTTGTATCATTTTTGAAATGGAGATGTTTAATTGACTGCTAATTGTCTGTGCGCAGGTAGCAAGAAAGGCAGCGTCCACACAGCGACTCCTCACCCTTCAAAGCAGACTGGGAAAAAACCAGCTACTTCCGACCAGTCAAAGCAACAGGCTCCTAAACCAAGCGGTGCATTCCATTGCCAACCCTGCAACAGGTAATTTTGTTTTATTTTTCGAAAAAGTTTCATTCTCGATGGTGTCTGTCTGCATAAACGGAATTGTAATTTGTACTGTTCTTCACGCAGGTCGTTTAACTCTGATGGTGCGTTGCAAAGCCATACAAAGGCAAAGCACAGTGCTGCAAAGTGAAAGGCAGATTAGTCTCCAGCCTCCACCATCTTGATGTTTTGGGATTCATAAGAAGAAAGAAGTAGATTTAGTAAGATGAACGGAGATATTAGCGTATTATTCGTTACTAACTTAACCGGTTCTGTTTGAACCGGCGTGGATGAGAAACTATTGCAGTTGATCTGGGAAGCATTTTGCTACGGTTATTTTGAATTCTATGGTTTTCGAATTTGAGACGTTATGAGGAACCGTTGCGCATTTTACGTAGCTGTTTATCACTTTCGTTTCTTACCAAGAATTGGTTGTTTCGTTAGGAAGCTGTTAGGGGCCTTGGCCCATAAGCGGCTTTGCTTCAGTTAGAGCAATTCCATCCTTAAAAAAATGCGCAAGCATCCAGCCAATTTAATTCATTCAGTGAATAGTGATAGGCCTCAATGAACAGTAATAAGCCAAATGCATCTCCATCTTTAAAACTAAATAGCCTAGTTAATTTTATTAAAATATTATTAATTTTTATTATAAAATAATAATTTGATTTTTAATTTATGGCTTCTTCCCTTCTTCTTTCTGGACTCCCTTCTTCTTCTTCTTCCCACTTTTCCCACTTTCTTCCTTGATTTTCCAATTGTGCGGTCAAGCACAGTTTCACCAATTCCATCGATTCTGTAAGATTCTCTTCAAACCGCCAAAACCTATGTGAGATCAGCCAAGTTCAGCCCGATCCAAATTCAAAGACGGGAAAAATTGAAGCTTTTTAGAGGCGGAAAGAGATAAAGATAGAGAGGGAGGGTTTTGGATATGGAAGCTCGAGTTGGGGTGGTGGTGGAAGGAAAGCAGAGAGCTTCGAAGGCGAGGAGGACAACCAGACGAGGACGCAAGGAGGAAGCACGGAGCTAAGAACTCGTATACTCGTTGACGATCATCAATATCGTCGTCGGTGGGTGGTCTGGCGAAGTTGGTCAAGCAGCACGAGGGCGCAAGGAGGAAGACGCGAAAGGTCAAACGCCTTTCGACGACGAGGCCTCGAGGAGGACAACTGGACGAAGATGCAAGGAGGAAGACGCGAACAGTCAAACACCCTTCGACGCCACGCTGGCGTCAGCATGGCGTCATGTCACATCCCGACCCGGGCTTCACCATATCCCGGGCTCGACCCCGCTGTAGCACGATATTGTCCGCTTTTGGCCCCGACCACGCCCTCACGATTTTGTTTCTGGGAACTCACGCGAGCAGAACTTCCCAGTGGGTCACCCATCTTAGGAATGCTCTGGCCCCTTTCTTGCTTAACTTCGGAGTTCCTACAAAACCTGAAGCCAGTGAGCTCCCAAAAGGCATCGTGCTATAGGAGGTGGGCATGTACATATAAGGCATAGAGGATCCTCACCCTTGGGTAATGTGGGATCTAACACGTCAGATGGGACGTCTCTTTCCTCTGTCGATTTTGGGCCTGCTTGTGGCCTGACTTGGGCTGGGGTGAACCAAATTGAAGGGAAGCCGGTCCATTTTTTGGCCTGGGTGCCAGCCAAAGAGCAGCGGTGGAACTGCTCTTAGAGCAAATCCTCAGTTTGTTGTTATCGACGGTCCCGAAGGGTGTCGAGCTCCTCCCCTGGGGAAGTCAAACTTTCGCTGCAGATTCACGTGTGTATGAGAAATGACGGTTATAAATTGTCTAATTGTTGAAATGGCAGTTAATTCAAAGTTAGGAACAAATTCAATGAAGAAGGCTACTGAAAGCAAATACAAAGAAAATCGAAAAAAAGTACTCTAAATGTCAAACCGTTATTCGACCAGTTTGGGATTAAATTTCCACTCAAAATGTAAATTTGGACTAAAATGCAATATGTTTGGTTTGGTTTGGTTTGATTCGGCTTGTTCATAAATCATCTTAAACCGGTCTAGGTTTTTGACTAAAAATAAAATAAAATTCGAACTGTATAGAAAGATTGTTAATTATTAATTTTTTCACTTGAAAGTTTTTGTTGGTTATCACCCTTTTACTAGTATGTATCATCACATGTATTGATATCAACCTTTAACGTGATTAGATTGTTAGGATGTTAAATTATAAGTTGATGGAATGTTGAACGTTGTTAGAATGCTAAATAATTACAATGGCAAATGATCACTTTTATGGAAAGCACTTTTACTCTTCAGCACTCTTACAAAAAACTACACTTATTGTACTATTTTTGGACGTGAGTGACATTTGGCAAACAGTTTCTGAATGCAGATGTCACTGTTAACTTTTTCCTTCACATGTTGCTTTCGCTGTTTACCATACACTTAACTGTTTTTTTTTCTCACAACTGCTTATTTTCACCTTTTTTTTTTTAAGCACAGTAATACCAAACTAACCCTTAGTTTCGTGATACGTTGTTAGAATTGTAATGGAATGTTTAGTGGATATTATAAAGTGTTCCGAGACTTGTTTAGAAGCCGAGGCGCACGCCTGCTGTACGAAAGGGAGTTTCTTGTTTTAGCAAGATCAAAATTGAGGGAGAGGATCTCTCCGGACTCAAACCCACCGGAGCCAAGTCGGCGTCGTTGGCCTTCCCTGAGTCAGAGTCGTGCTTTCCCGGAGTTGGCTGGTCTAATTTAAGCCTACAAATTGTATTATTTCACTCTCTCTCCTCTCTCTCCTCCATTGTTAAACATCTGAGAACACAAATCAAAATTTTACTGCGTACCGGTAAGCTAGGAGCCACACTCGCAATGACTTGGCTGGTGCTGGTAATCCAGTTTTCACAGGAACCCAGGAGTTGCTCCGGAAAACAAACTATCAGCACGCCTACTACCTACGAAAATACGAAGACAGGAACTTACGGAAATAATAGTATATAACCATCACCCGAATTAGCAAAAGCAGCAACAAAAGATCACGCTAACGATTCCATTGACATAGGGTGAAAAACTTAATAAGACATCTCAGAGAATATCTCAATTCCGGTAAACATTCATGTCTCTTACTTCCCGTACACTAGGATCTTTCCTATAATAAAAACTCGCCATTGCAAGCGGCAGACTCCTAAACCAGTATCAAGAAATTACCTTACTGCCTGCAAAACGCTTCACACCGAATACTGGACATAGTTCTTAGACAACAGCCAACTTGTATACAAGTAACACGGTAAGCTGCTTGAGATAACAGAGTCTTGATCTCGGAAGCAGGTAGCTCAACTTTGCATCTATCATGCTACTACTGGTGTTGGTGCTGCTGAGGGTCGTCGAAGTACTGATCATTGTTCTCTGCAGAACCATCCCATTGATCATCATGATTGTTGCTGTTGTTATTGTCATCATACTTATTTCCAGAATCCACCTTTTCCCTCTCCTTGTTCCATTGTTCGATCTTAGCCCTTCTTTCGGCACTACTTTCTCTGGCTGGAGGACTCCTCCTTCGCCCAGAGCCCACAGGGCTTCTACTTCTTCCTCTACGCCCAGGACTACGGCTTCTAGGCCTCCTGCTTTTATCATTGAAACGATGATCTCTCTCATCTTCTCCTCTTCTACCGAAACCACGACCTCCATGTGGGCGCTCCTGATAACCACCACGATGATGCCTTTGAGGACTGCGGCTTCTGCTTCGACTGCGACTATGCCTTCGCTTGTTTCTCCCAAATAACCGCCTCCTCAACTCCCTAAAAATTGACAGATGTGCTATAAACAAACAAGTCATAATGAAAATCATGCTGTTTGCAAAACATGAGAAAAGTACCATCTCACCTGCTAATTTTCTTCAAGTGCATGAAGTTGCAGTAGCCACCTCGATTGCATACATTTTCTTCATACTGCCTACAGGTAGCTTCACGAAAATCCGTCACCGGGGAAAAGTCGACGATGATGGGACGCCCTAGAATGTTTAACATTCATCATATTACCAAAACGTTAGTAATTGCATGATGGCAGTAACCCTACTACTACCAATAGTACTATCATTGTAAAGAAAGAAGAACAATAAAAAGATCAGGAATAATAGGAGTGGCCACCACCACAACCAACCGACAAAAAATATTGAAACTCTCCTGATTCCAATATATACAATTAAAAGTGACCGGAATCCTACCGATATAATTTTGAGGATAAAGCTTCATAACATTAACTAGCAAATGGTTGTAATGATTAACAGTTTTACAAGTTACTGAGGAATTAAATACGTGTGCTCTCGTTTAATGGTCCAACAACTATAAGACAACCATGCGGTCATTTCTACGGATCAAGTTTTATAGTTGATGTATGAATCATCTACAAATCATTATGTAACAACAAATTTTTTAACCTTTCTTTCTTCTTCTTTAAAGTAAATTTTGTAATCTACTAATGGGTAAACTTTATGGCCAATGGAAACTCCCCCTTTCGGCCTAGATATAAAGATGAATAATGTATGTTTGAACCAGAAAAAAAAACGTAGAACTAGACACGTGTACACATATAAGAACCAATCCGTCTCTGTAATAGATAAGCATCAATTCAAGATTAGTCCAATTAAAGGAAAAACAAGAGTACAGCCAATATACACATATCGGTGGATAACTATGAATTACCTGAACAAAATGCAGTTCATCAAATCATAATCTAAGATGAGTAAAAGACGGACCAAAGTACAATTCTTGTAGCTCAGAAAACCTAATTCGGCCGTTCCAACCCACTTGGGCTAAATTGGACATGGTCTGAAACTTTGAATCTCAATACCTAAAGACCTGAAACCAGATTTATTAATTAATCTTATTTATGGAAATAGTTTACGATAATACCATGCCAGGAAATAATTATGCAACACCATTACAAATTGAAATTTGAGTAACTCACTCAAAGGATTGCAAATCTATTAAATAAGTATTGTTTTCTAACAATATACAAATAGAAATTTCTTCTGTGAGATTGTGTGAATGCGCGATTTGAGTTCACCCGAAATCCAACTGTCTCAAGGCCATCCCTGATAGCCAGCATGTTTAAAAATTCATTCAATCGAAAATGCGAAATAAACCCAGTCCTCTTTTATAGCTCGACTCTAAGTTGGAAGTTCAGCAATAATGCGCAAACTATAAACACTGAACTGTAATGTAGCACACTACATCTACCGATCATGAATCAATCAAAAGACAGGAAAGCGACTTCGGCGGAACATATTACAGCAGCAGAAAGCCACTATACCATCACGACTATCGATCGTGTTATCCGTAACATATCAAGATAAGTTAAAGGAGGGGGAACTAACCTGCATAGAACCTCCCAGTGAGATTCTGAAGCGCAGCTTGAGCATGTTCTTCCTCCCTGAACTGAACGTACACATTACCAACCTACTCCCAAACACATGAACACAACCAATCAGTCCAACACCAAAGATCAAAAATTCAAGAACAAGGAGACACAGAAACCCTAGAAATTATACCATGTGATCAGCCAAATTGTCACAGATATTCAAGCTCTCGATCTGTCCGTACTTGCTCAGCTCCTCAAACAGATCCTCATAAAAATCCTGCATTCGAAACGAAAATCCAATCCCGATTCAAACCAAAATATATGTATAGATATATGGTGAGAGAGAGAGAGAGATGAGTGACCTCGAAGTTGTCCTGGATTTTGCGGGGGTCGATGGCTTGGCCCTGGGGGTCGACGCCGGGGTTGGTGAGCATATCAGGGTGCTGGTACATGTTGGAGAGGAGGAGGGTGGGGCTGATGCTGGGCTTGGTGTGGAGGCGGGAGCAGCGGTCGCCGTGCCGGCAAGCTCCGATCTTGAAGTAGAAGGGGCAGTTGACGCGGTCCTTCTCGGTGCCGAAGATGGATGCTAAGTGCTCCGCCATGGCTGTGACCTCCGAATTGTGATTGTTTGATGCCCTTGACCTTGTTTTAGGGTTTTATTTAAAGTTTTATGAAACGCGCAGCGGCAACAGCAACACCGCTATTGTAGTAGCTTGAACAATCGCCCCGTTTAAACTAATAAAGACAATATTTTGGTGAACTATTAACGTCAAGCAGGTTTGCCCGAGAGGTTAAGGGGGCAGACTTAAGATCTGCTGTACATAAGTACGCGTGGGTTCGAACCCCACAGCCTGCATTCTTTTTTTTCTTTTTTTCTTTTCTTTTTTTTTTAATTAATTTAGGTCTCGTCGTCTTATATACGTTTTTGATGTGTTACTTGGTAGGACTACTTCTTAAAGGGCAACTCTTGTGCTCAATGAGACTCTGTGAGACCAAGTAAGGCCTGGTTTGGTACTGAGATGATTATGAAAAAAGTTGGTATAAAAAAAACTGTGAGCTATTTTTTGTGTTTGGTAAACATTCAGCTTCAGCTTTTTTTAACAGTTTTGGGTGAAAAAAAACCAAAAACAAGAAGCTGCAAAACCCAGCTTTGAATAACCGGCTTTTTTCACATCTGTTTTACATAAAAGTTTACCAAACACTATAATACTGCTTTTTTTTTCAAAAGCATTTTTATAAAAAAGTTTACCAAACACTTTGTTGCTTTATTTCACAGCTGCTTATTCTCACAGCACAGCAAAAGCAGCTTTTTTTTCAAACCACAGCAATACCAAACCAGCCCTAAGACCAACATACAAGAGTATCCTTGTGAGCGTACCTTACTCGACGTCTATGATGTTTATTCTCGACGTCTATGATGTTTATTCTCTATGGTGTGGCACTTGTGATAAGCCACACCATAGGTTAGTCATACTAAGTATCGAACTTTGTCATCAATCTTTTACACACGGAGACAACAATTATGATGTTTCTTATCAATCTCAGTCCAAATTGAACTTAAAAAACATTGAAGCGTTCTTATCTATCACCAACCAAAACGAAATTTATGATGTTTCTCATCAATCTCAGTCCAAATCAAACTTAAAAAACATTGAAGCGTTCTTATCAATCACAATCCAAAACGAACTTTTGAAGCGTATTGAACACGGAGACCCAACGAATTCTTGAAGCATATTGATCATGAACACGTTTCTCCGAATCAAAAGAAATTGAATGAAACGTTCCTTCTTGACTAAGATTGATCAAAACAAGATAAATTTAACGAAAAACTCCCGGTACTGTTCACTTTAACGAAAAACCATATTTTTATACTAAAAAGTCAATCATGATACTATTCTCTTTACCCTTTTTTTTGTCCTTATCGTTAAAACTCAAAATTTTCAAGTCTTTTTCATTAGTTTTCCTTAAAAATAGAACTTTAACGAAAAGCTCCGTACTGTTCACTTTAACTTGACATAGTGCTCGAAAAGAGGAAACGATAATTGCACAGCGAACAGCACGTTCACAAAGCGATTACCAAAAATTAAGTCAGCAAACACTAAAAAAAACAACTCAAAACAGAGTACATAGTCAAACATGCTTATTTTCAAGCTCTCAGAACAAAACTTATCTGAAAATTATTGGAAAAAGGGTTTCAAGTTCCACATAACTATTCCCTATGTTGTGAAACTCCGATTTCTCACATCCCGCAAAAGCTTTGGAAGCACTTCATAATCTAATAGGGCTCCACGGGCACACGGAACTTGGCTCCAGCATACACTGCCTCTGGACCGAGCTCCTCCTCAATTCGCAAGAGCTACATATATAAAACATGAGATTTTTTCAGAAATTAAATTATAGAGCTACAGAACGAAACAATGACCAAAGAAATTTAGCAAAATCATATGAACACAAAGAAACTGGTGCTGGTACGAACCTGGTTGTACTTGGCAAGACGCTCCGACCTACAGGGAGCTCCTGTCTTGATTTGTCCCTGAGAAAATTAAAGAAAAAAAATCATGAGAAATCAAATGAGGGTGTTTGGAGAAAACGGAGGGATGACAGAGATTTCAGATCAAATAATTACCGTGGCCAAACCCACGGAGAGATCAGCAATGAAGGTATCCTCAGTTTCTCCACTGCGGTGGCTGGCCATCACACCCCATCCAGCTTTCTTGGACATTCTTACAGCCTCAATGCTCTCAGTTACGGATCCAATTTGATTCACCTGTATTCCAAACAAGGTTAAAAAAGGGTTAAAATTTTCATGATGGTAAAAAATACAGGCTCTAGTATGATCGATTAAGGAGTGAGATCCCTGCTGTACCTTGAGAAGAAGAGCATTGCAAGATTTCTCCTTGATTGCCTTCTCAACCCTCTGAAAATATAAACAGGAAAAGTCGAGATGTCAATAAAGTTAGGACATCAGAAAGAAACATTAAATTGATTCCCCTTTTCTCTCGGGGGAAAGAGACGAGGTAAACATCGCTTAAGAAACCGACCTTGGGGTTGGTGACCAACAGATCATCTCCCACAATTTGTACTTTTTCTCCAACCTCAGCTGTCATCTTGGCATAGTGTTCCCAGTCATCTTGGTCAAATGGATCTTCAATTGAAACAATAGGGTACTCACTTGCAAATGACTTGTAGAGGTCCTTGAGAGCATTTCCTGAGATCTTTTGGGAACCGTCATTTTTCTGTACAGACAGAAAAGAAGATAGAAAATTAAGTTAACAATTAATTAAGATTAAACATTTTTCGAGGTTGGATAAACAAAAAGTGGCAAAACAGATTCAATGGAGGGGATTGTAAAAAGGCGAACCTCTTCCTTGAAGTTCAGGTCATAGGTTTTATCTGATCCATAAAACTCAGATGCAGCAACATCCATTCCAATGACAACCTGAAGAAAACAAAATGAAATTCCGTTCATAACTGTTGCGGAGTCAAAAAAAATTCTTTGTAATAGAACTTTGGGGATTAGAAATAAACTTACTTTGCCGGTGTATCCAGCCTTCTCAATGGCCGTCTTGAGCAATTCAAGACCTTCCTTGTTCTCCTGAATTCATGTAAAAATAATGATGATTTCAGTACACAAATGTGCAAGAAATAAAAAGGAACGAGTACAAAATTCAATTGAATGATTAGGTTTCTTAAAACTATGGTTAACCTGGATGTTAGGAGCAAATCCACCTTCGTCACCAACATTGGTTGCATCCTGACCATACTTCTTTTTAATCACAGACTATAGAGAACACAAGACAGTGGTCAGTGAGAAATTAAGAAGCATAACTGAATCATGCAAGCATGCTCAACATATAAAGGGCATGGATCCTGAAAATATAGCGGGAAAGTAACGGCATGATTTAGCAGACAATTCAGGGAAGAGAAATAATAAAATCTCCTCATTCGAAAGGATCCTATGATGATCTTACGAATTACAGAATAAGAACAATACTTTCCCAGAAAAACTCTAAACTTCTTCCCTCAAGGAAAGGGTAACCCACCTTAAGGTTGTGATATACTTCCACGCCCATCTTCATGGCTTCCTTGAATGAGGAAGCTCCAACAGGAAGAATCATGAACTCCTGCATTGCAAGCTTGTTTCCTGCATGTGATCCACCGTTGATGACATTGAAAGCAGGAACGGGCAAAACTAAGTTCTTGTTGCCAGCAAGATTGGCGATATGCTGCGTTTGAAGAGATGGCAACATTAAAATCAGACATGTAATGAAAAAGATACAGATGAAAAACGGAAAAAGCAATTCATCCAGTCCTTTAACACCTAACACTGAACAATAAATAGAAAAGAAGCGCAATAGATATAATTTGATTCTGATCTACACGAAGCTATTACCTTGTACAGAGGAATTTTCTTGACGCTAGCGCCAGCCTTGGCGACTGCAAGAGACACGGCCAAGATGGCATTTGCACCAAGCTGATAAACAAAAGTATATCCAAGTTAGTTTGACTGACAACTCCTACAACCAAAGATTTGCACATATAGGCCAAACGTAACAAGCACAAATACGTTATACCTTTTGTTTGCACCAACCCCACTCGTTAACAGTTCCATCGAGCTGTTGAACCATGAAGTTGTCAATAGCAGTCTGTTCACTTGGGTCCTGTGTGATGCAACAAGAAATCCAAGTAAAACGTTAAAACAGAAAATTTCAAGGTTCAAAACAATAAATCGATTAAAACAAACACATTATACAACAGCACGCGAGTAAATTCAACCAACCTTGCCGATCAGAGCAGGGCCGATGATTGAGTTGACATTGTTCACAGCCTAAACACAGCATAAAGGTTAATAAACCAATCACAAATACATCAACACAATGTTCAAACTGGGTGGTATGCAAAAGCAAATTAACGGCAAGGCGATTGCCGATAGCTCACCTTCGATACTCCCTTTCCGAGGTAGTCTTTACCTCCATCGCGCAACTCAAGGGCCTCGTAAACTCCTGCAAGTCAATGACAGTCGATAAACCAGATGCATGCAAGCCAACAAACAAGAATTGCACCATACAAGTTCGAAGAACCATATCGTTTCGAAGAACACAAAAAACATATCAGATGGATGAGAGAAATATACCGGTGGATGCACCACTTGGAACGGCGGCTCTGGCCAAAGTGCCATCGGACAGTATGATATCGACCTGCAACAAACACACATCCATTTTTTTTACTTTCCATCGCACAATTATCGATCTATTACAAAAATTAAATTCAACAAAATTACGGACTAAAAATTTGAAATTAAAAAAAATTAAATTCGGAAAAATAAAGAACAAATTATTTTTTATGTAATCAAACACCAATCAATCTTCAGAATACTGGTAAATCTGCATGTCCTGATTAAGAATGAAACGCATCGTTTTAATCGAATCGAATGGGAAAAGAGGATTGCGATCAGTGATTGAACAAGTAGATCGGGGACTAAAACTATCGACGAGAGAGAGAAAGAGAGAGAGATGCGAACCTCGACGGTGGGATTGCCACGGCTGTCGAAGATCTGCCTAGCCTTCACGCTCTGGATCGTCGCCATGGATGGATGCAGAGAGAGAGAAGTGAGAGAGTGTGTGTGGAGAAAATGAGATGGGAGAGAGTTGGTAAGAGGTCTAGTTGGGAAACTAAAGAGACCGGCATACTTGTAGAGGAACTTTTGCTTAATTACAGCCGTCCGATTTAATCTTTTAGGTTTAGCTGACTCATTAAGCAACTTTTTTTTAATGAAACTTCTAACTAAACATTTCTGGTACTGTTTACTTTTAACAAAAAACCACATTTTTACATTTTTCTGGTATTATTCACTATACCTTTATTTATCATTTTTCATTAAAACTAAAGTTTTTTGGATTTTTCGTTAATTTTTTTCTTTTTAATTGGGGTTAGAAAATAAAAACATAAAAAGCAACAAAATTAAATAAATATATAAATAAAAGAAAAACGAAAAATGGGTAGGTCGTTTCTGACTTTCTAGTTGCACGTGGTGTGGAACGTATGATTTTTAATTTTTATAAGTTAAAATCACACTTTATTTTTTTTATGGTATAAAAAAAATTACAGTCATGAAATTTAATTCTCATTTTCTTTTTTCTTGTAAATAAGGAGTTTTATTTGTTGTGCAATCCAAGACTTCTAATTATTAGGTAAGAATATAAATGTCGTCATTATTATTACCCTACTCACTTTATATATCATACATTATAAATGCAGATCATAGTTTAAATTTTTAATGATTTGATACAATCGTTTACAATAAAAAAGGGAACAACTGGTTAAATGCAGATCATAGTTTTAATTTTTAATGATTTGATACAATCGTTTACAATAAAAAAGGGAACAACTGGTAGCAAATCACGGTTATCCACTATTTTCGGGGATCGGAAAGACTCACGGAGACATTTCAGCCTCTCTTTGGCCACAAGTCTGACTTCCACAAAAGCAGTGGGTTTCGAACCCAAAACCTCTAATTTTTTATTTGAAGGAAGTCTCGCAATCCACCATTTACTACTGAGCCACCAATTCGTGGTTGAATTAGCACTCAATTGATTATAAAACATTTATGGTACTCAGTTTAGTAATTTTCAATTTGAAGATTCGTTTTATTTCTATAAATGTCGTCTCGGCTTTTAAGTGAGATATTTTTTATATTATATTACATGAATCCTTCATGACTTATATTATATTTCAATTGAGGATGTATGTTTTTTGTTTTGTTTTTTTTTTTCAAACATATATTTTCTATAATAATATAGTTTTGGTCAAGCATACATTTCTGTAATTAAGAAACGAAGATGACAACATGATTTCAAGGTTGCTAGTAATTTATATTTATTGGCTTTCGATGCGGATCTGCCAAGGCATATTCTCTCCAGCGGCATGTTACGGGTTGACAAAACTGTAACATCTCCGCACTTCAAACTCTTTTCAGTTTCTGCATACCTCATCGAGTGATATGTGTCCTGAATCTAAAGATCGGACCACTTAAATTGAATTTAACGGTCTTTATTAACTCATTCGTTTGCCCATCTTACAAAAATTAAAGGCTTCAATATCTCTTTTATACAAACCAAGGGTCTGAATTTCCAAGTCTTTAAGCTCTAAACACTTCTAGAGACGATTCAAATTCAAGACATATGTATTGACAAGAAATTTTTCTATGTGTTCGGAACACAAGTCCATGCACCACGCTTCATAATATAAATAAGAAAATATATATATACAGCATTCACACGTGATATATGAACTTGTTTCCGAATATAATGAGTTAATTCCATCCCATAGAATCCATTTCTAAGTTATCGGCCTTATTTATTTCAATTAATTAATAATATTGTATACTTCCATCTTTGATTTGACTCCAGTAGTCTAAAGTGGTTGGTTCTCTCTAAATATTAGTGGTTTTACTCTCTTTTTTTTTAATGTATTTTTCCATTTAAAAATTGGTGGCTGAATACGCATGGGATTGCATGCTTGTATTTTGTTAAGACTTTGTGGCATAAACCATGAACTTAGACAATAAAAAAAAAAAATTTATTTTATAAAACAAGTCAACAATGCTTAAATAACTTTTGTTCAAAAAAAAAAAACAATGCTTAAATAACTTGAAAACTATGGACTGATGGTTACTTGGTAGATTAATTTTGTAATGAGAACCTTGGCTCGTAGGAAAACAAAAGACTATGGATCATGAGTACACATATATATAGCATTTCAAACAAATATTCCTTGTTCGTTTTGTCCGGGTGAAAAGTTCGCACAGGCGGTGTTGAGTGCCCACTCAGGTATTACGTCGATCGGTTTATGTGCATCAAGTTACTATCTAGTCGGCTGAGAGGTTATCAGAGGCACTATTCAGTCACTTTTTCGGCCTTCATGAATCAACTTATAGAGGCGAAGCCATGAAAGGACTAGGATGGTCCAAGTCCATTCTGACATTATTTTAACGCATAAAAGTTTAGTGTTATGCTTATGATTTTCAAGATTTTTCGTAGGCTCAAAGTCTTAATTTGACCTTTACTTTAATTCATTTCGTTGGATTTGATTTGAGGTTGGTGGTTCCTATAAAGTTCAGGGAATCTATTGATTGTGAGTTTTGAGCAGGACTTTGGTTTAGGGATTAGTGAAGGGAGAGAGGAAGAAAGTCATAGAGGCTTAGGGTTTAGGTTTAAGGAAGATGATGATTAGGATGACACCAAACCATACCTAAATGATGTTGATCAATTGCTCACTACATGACAAAGTAATTTTTGTAAGATCAGAAGAGGGTTTGGAATTGAGACATTTGGACCCCTCATAGGCTAAAATTATGGCTTCGCCACTACCACTTTGAACTTTGAGGGATTCACCATTGGCTTGAGTACTATCACCCAATAATAGGAAGCCAAAAATCATCATACTATTTAGGGTTTGTTTGAGATTGTTTATGTTTGAAGCATTTCTACTCATAAGCACTTATGTTAGAAGTGTTTTAATTAGAAACACATTGAAATTTCTATTGAGGGTCTAAGTGAAACACTTGAAAGTTCTTCTTAATGAAGTGTATGACATGTAATTCTCTTGAAAGTGCTTATACGATTCAAAAACACTTTTAACTTTTTATGTTGATCGTGAGATAGTGCATGTAATCATTTCACAAGCAATCTCAAACATGACTCTAAGGTAACATATTTGAATTATTAGAGCCTCAAAATTGTAGTTTAGTACATCATGTTGCTAGAAAGGGTCAACTTGAAGAGTTTTTTTTTTTATATTCGAATGATATTATAATTGAATCTAGAGTAGGGGAGAGGGGTACAAACTTGAGTGTAGACGTAGTGGGAAAATTAAAATAATCTAACCAACTCGACTACGTGTATTTAATATCAAGAAGTTTTAAATTTTGAATTCTTTTGTTAATGTAAACAAAAAGTGAGGTTAGTTTGGGATCTGATTAACACAGGTCGATCATTGATTTGTTGGCCTCTACTATTATCTTGTGAGTTATGACTTGGACTCGAACGTTGTTTGAAGTACACCCAAGTTTCGTATATGGACACCTATTAATTTTATTTACAAGACTCTTATACTCATATGCAAATTACCACAAAAGGGCTTAGTGATTTATTCATGAAAATAATTATTTTCTTTGCACACCTATAGGGTTTTAAAACAACTAGCGTGATAATAAAATGACCGATGAATTATGCGACTGTTGCTTTTTACTTTATCGTGCTAATCTAAACTTCACAATGATGTCATCCTCTTCATAATTAATACAGGAAAAATAAGTGTCCAAAGAAAATGAAAGATAGGTGTCCAAAAAAATTCATAAAAAGTAAAAGAAGAGTATTATTAAAAGTTTAATACATTATTTAAATGTGTGACAGTAAATTAAGCGTCTAAAAATAAAACATGAATGTACACAAAACATATAAATTAACTTTAAGTCGTTTCACATGTAGTTTTTTTTATCACAGTAATAGAGATGTGTTGAGCCTTTACATGATAACGTGAATTTAAACTCCATCGATGACTAACCTACTAAAAATTTATCGGTTGACAAAAAAAAAAAATCTTTAAGTCGTTTCACTTGGAACCCGTGGGCTTGACAAAGACATGCAACCAATGTTTTCGCTTTTTAGTTCAAGTAGATTGACAACTTTTGCAGCATATCACAAGGTGTCATGGAAAACACGTGCTCTCACGTGACACGTGCTGACATAAACCTACACCTGTGCCTCACTTATACTGTAGCATGACAGTACTTAAACTCTACTACTACACGTGTACACCATCACTTCTTTTTGGTTTGAAAAGAGGAACCAGGATCCTCGCCGGATCCATTCCCTAAGGATCCTAGGGATCCTGCAATCCTGTCCGTTTATCGTATACCTAACGAAAATTGACCGCACGATATATGATAAACGGATAGGATTGTGGGATCCCTAGGATCCCTAGGGAATGGATCCGGCGAGGATCCTGGTTCTGAAAAGAGAACATAACTTTGGATCAGGATCCTTTCCTAACCTTAAAAAACCAAGTATGTTTGAGCAGGCGATCGTAGTAGTTGAAATTTGATCCAACGATTACAAACAAAGATCCTTTAAAAGTTATAATAATTGTAGTCGTTGGATCAAATTTCAACGGTTACGATTGCCTGCTCAGCAGACTTAGTTTTTTAAGGTCCGAAGAGGATCCTGATCCCATAACTTTGAATGAGTTCGGATACTCTTTGTGAGGATTCCGGAAATCCTCCAATCACGTTCATTCATTATATATTGTGCGGTCATAAATTATTGTATTTAAAATTAAATATAAATAATACCGAACGAAAACTAACTACACAATATACGATAAACAAACGTAATTAGAATTATCAGAATTCTCACAAAGAGCATCTGAAGAGTATCCTCATTCCATAACTTTGGACTTCCATATGACCTTCAAACCTGCGGGAGTGAGCCACTTGTAACACAATTATAGGCTGCTTGATAATTATTTTCAATTTTTTATATTTAAAATATAAAATAAAAATGACTATGTTTCAATATTTGACATGAAATTTTGAAGTAGAGTAAATTGTAGCAATGATCTATCAACTTTAATAAAATTGGAGCAATGGTCTCTCAACTAAAAATTCATTACCATTGGCCCCTCAACTTATCAAAATGTGTAGCTATAGTCATTTTCATCAATTTCATTAAAAATTTTGTCAAAATAAGTTATGTTGGAATAACCATTTATATAATTAAGTTCCTTTACGTCATCAAAGTGTGTAATTATAGTCCTTTTCGTCAACTACATAAAAAATTTTGTCAAAACAAGTTATGTTGAAAGGACCATTGCTACAATTGGCTTAAAGTTAAGGGACCATTTATCAAGTTGAATTAAAGTTGAGGGACCAATGGTAATGAATTTTTAGTTGAGAGACCATATCTGCATGTTTTGATGAGTTGATGGACCAATGGTAATGAATTTTTAGTCGATGGACCATTGTTCCAATTAAGTTAAAGTTAATGGACCATAGCTACAATTTACTCTTTGAAGTAAATACCAAACAAGTTTTTCAAAAAAAATAAAAAATTGTATAATGAATTGAAAACTAAAAACTATAATGAAATGGTTATCAAGCGCTAAAAACTACATAAGCCACACTTTGTCCTTAAAAAATGTTCGTTTTCAATAAATATTATGTCAGAAAATGAACATTTGGATGCATCAAGGTTTGAGTTATGCTGTCAGCAATTTTCGTTTGAGCGCGATCTATAAGTTTTCACACTATGTGTCATTTTTTACAAAGAAAACAAGAACATTAATGCATTTGAATTATATTTTTTATTTTTCATCATAATTCCTAGCTAAAAGCATTAAAGGTCTTGCTTTTGTGTAAAAAATGACACATCATTTCTTCAAATGAAAAGATCTAAATACAAAAGGTTAATGCAAATATTCCTAGCATTCCCCTAATAAATAATAGGACGATAATCTATCGAACTGAAATGAATTGTACTAAGGAGAATTAAAGTTCGAATTTTCACTGAGTTTTTTTATATATTTTTAATACAACGATATTTATGAATTGTGAATTGTGTTTGTGGGGAGGACACATCTGAGTGAATATATCCAAGAACACGTCCTATATCATTCTTGTCGGATTCTTTTTGTGAGGATTCTGAGAATCATCTAATTATATCCGTTTATTGTATATCGTACGTTCAGAAATTATTGTAAATTTTTTTATTTAAAATTGAATATAAACAGTATAAAGAAAAACTGATGGTATTGTACGATGAACGAGTGTAATTGGAGGATCCTGATCCTAGGGATCCTCTTTCGTCCAATATACGTTGATATTTCTTATGGGGGCAGAGTTGGAGGTATATGAAAAACTCAGATGCCCACACAACAGAAGCTCCAATAAATCCCATCCATCTGACCCTTTTCATAGCCACCTCTCATTATTCCCTCTGCCCAAAGCCCTAAAACCCAACAAACCCAGCAAGCATACCCAACAAACCCAAAGCTTACGCCTCTCTCTCTCTCTCTCTCTCTGAGACTCACTCTCTCACTCTAAAACTCAAACCACCAAACATGGCAGCCTCCCTCACGATCTCAAGGCTCCTCACAGCCCCCAAGTCCCTCGCTTTCTCCACCACCACCGCCGCCGTCGCACCCAAAACATCTCTCTTCTCTCCCAAATCCTTCTCCTCCAAAATCTCCTACACCCCTCTCCCCCTCAAACACTCCCCCCGCCCAAAACCCCTCCTCCGCTTCTCCACCACCGCCTCCAAACCCATATCCGCCACCATCGCCGTCGGCGACAAGCTCCCCGAAGCCACCCTGTCCTATCTGGACGCCGCCGGCGACGTCCAGACCGTGACTGTCTCCGACCTCACCAAGTCCAAGAAGGCCGTCCTCTTCGCCGTCCCCGGCGCCTTCACCCCGACCTGCTCCCAGAAACACGTCCCGGGATTCGTGGAAAAGTCGGGGGAGCTCAAGGCGAAGGGCGTCGAGACCATCGCCTGCATTGCGGTCAACGATGTCTTCGTGATCAAAGCGTGGAAGGAGAATCTCAACATCGGTGACGAGGTGCTGCTGCTGTCCGATGGGAACGGCGATTTCACGAGGGCGATCGGGGCGGAGCTCGATTTGAGCGATAAGCCGGTGGGGCTGGGCGTCAGGTCCAGAAGGTACTCGCTTTTGGCGGAGGACGGAGTTGTTAAGGTCTTGAATTTGGAGGAAGGCGGTGCCTTTACTTCCAGTGGAGCTGAGGACATTCTCAAAGTGCTCTGAATTTGCTTCTATCGGCGGCGGCGACGGCGGTGGTTAGCTATGTAAGGTTTGTCCTTTTTACTGGTTTTGTTTTTAGTTTATGAGTATAATACTGTGTTGCGGCCTTTGCGGGCTTGTAGCTTAGTTGGTTAAGAGTAGCTTTGCAACCGAGGTTCTGAGTTCGATTTTCCGCTCCTTCAATTTCGCTTGTATAAAAAAAAACTAAGAGATCTGGTTTCTGTTTAATAAAATCAGTTGGGTTTTCTGATTTGATGAATGTAGAAAGTTCTGGTTTTTGAAATTTCGTGATGAGTTGTTTGTGTTTTGGGATGGTAAAATTTGGTTTGATGGCCTGTTTGGAATTGCTTTTCCATAAAGAACTTATGCTAGAAGCGCTTCTGCAAGTCAAAAACCCTTCCAAGTTTTTTTCTACACAATGCAGTCAGAAGCGCTTTTGCTATGCAGAAGCAATGTCAAACATGGCAGAAATGAAAGCAAACCATAATAAAAATACCAACCAATATGAAACCCTAAACAAGAACCCATTGTAGCTCGATGATTTTCAGCTAATGTTCAAATGAAGATTCTACCTTTCTTTGCAATTGAAGTTGGGATATTGTATGTTTTCGGAATGCTTATCGGAAAATACACGTAGTTCCTTGCTTACATGGAAGAAGAAGAGGATAAACAAGGTACACAGCAACCATAATTCACTGTACAGTTATACAGAGTCCTCGAAACTTATGTCTTCAACGTATGTCTCCGTCTTCAGCCCCAGAATCATCGTCATTAACGTTTCTCCGCATCTGAAGCTGAGCATAGCTTTCCATCCCGGAGAACATAAAAGTAGAAGAGAAAGGAAGGTTCATTGCCGGGTTACTGGTTCAGCAGTACTTCTATACGGGTTATCTATCTTGGCCAATTCTTGCACCGTGGACTTGAGCACCAAACATCTGATCCCTACACCTTTGCAACGGAAAACACATCGTCATTAGAGCTGCGATCATCCATTCCGCTGACCATTATCCGGGCTCTCGCAACCTCACCTCCTTTTGAAGAAAACCATGCTCGAACATTTTCCTTCACCCCAAATATGCACCAGTGGAATCCTGTAAATATCTTCTCTGGTCCTTGGAGGTTATGCCAGCAATCCAGCGCCCCTGTGAGAACGTACTGCAAGAACGGATACACAAGATTAACATGAAACAAACCTTCAAGGGCATCATCATTTGTTCTAAAACTTTCTAATCAAATAGCACGAGATTTTCCCAACGCGTATATATAACTCAGGTACGAATTTCTTTCGGTGAAACTTTGTTTTCGAGGCTATACAGAACAGTCACAGAAGGTTAGATGTTATAGCAAGGCAAAGAGGCAGAAACAACCACAGTTGAAAATCTCCCAGGTACAACTCAACCTTCATATAACCTATTAATTTTAACAATACACGAATCCATTTGACTAGATAACTTCACCGTGCTGAAATGCGTGCATAATCGACGATGGAAAACAAGTCGTAAGTTAGTGTGTGCGTGATGTTAGATGCATCAACGTTCTACAACATACATTCCATTTTCCAGCAAAAGGAACAGCTTTGAAGACTAACTTTTCAGAACGCTAATCCAAAAGCTTATTCACATTGAAGACGAATGGGATAAACAAGATATACAGCACTAAAACTCACCATAAAGTTATAAAGATATAAAGATACCATACATTTTTGGGCTTTTTTATGGAGACGATACGGGTTGCTCGAACCTTATTTGCATTGATAACTCTCTACCAAGTCCTCGAAACAATGAAAAGCTCCTTGCTCGCTTCCTCCAGCCAAAGTTGGCCGGATTACTTCTGAAATTATCTGACCAAGTCCTTTTTGGAGTTAACTGTGCTCCTCTTCAAGGATATGCCAGGCTGCCAGCAGAGACGTACGCTAAGGATACTTGGTTACTGGTTTTGCAATATTCTTATATCTTGGCCAATTCTTGTGCTGAGAACTTCAAGAATGGCAAACAACTGTTCCCTTTACATTGGCAACAGAAAACACATCCTCATTAGAACTGCAGTCATTCAATCCTTTGACGCTCATTTCTGAGCAGACAATCTCGGCCTCTCGCAACCTCCCCTCCTTTTGAAGGCCAGATGTAAGTTCATGGCATGTCAAGGCGTTTAGAAGAAAACCATTCTTAAACAGTTCCCTATACCAAAAATATGCACCACTGAAGTCCTTCAGTTCGCAGTGTCCCTTAACAAGCAAGTTATACGTATCAGCTTTAGGAGCCAGTCCTTGAGCCTTCATATCATTTACTAAGTCCTTTACCTCTGAAATTTTTCCTTGCTTGAAGTGCCCCAGAATCAAGCTATTATATGTCATCCTGTCAACATAAATCTTCTGGTTGACCATCTCAGAGTGCAAAGCAAGTGCCTTTTGAGTGTCTCCATGCTCTGCGTAACCATGAATGAGTGCATTATATACAATCCGATCAGGAACCAAGCCCATCTGTAGCATTTCACCATACAGCTTCTCTGCCAATGCCATATCTTCCCTGCTACATCGACTAATTAGAGGATGATATGTATACAAAGTAGGTTTCATGCCCAGACTCTTGATCGTTTCATATAATTCCAGACATTTCTGGGTGTTTCCTGCATCAGAATAACCTGAAATTAGGGAGTTGTATGTAATCACATCTGGGCTATAACCGCTACTTCCAATTTGAGAGACATAGTCTTCAGCTTCCATCACCCGTCCTTTCTTGCAGAGTCCATGAATGAGTGCATTGTAGGTTACAAGTGTTGGACTTATCCCAGTTTTCGCCATCTCATCGAAGAATCTGAAAGCATCTTTCAGATTCCCCACTGTACAGCTACAACCAATGAGCATATTATATATTTGTGCATTTGGCAAAACCCCTCTGCTTACCATGTCCCTCAGTACTATCTCAGCTTCAAGAAGCCTCCCATCTTTGCATAAACCATTTACGAGAGAACCATAGCTCACAATATTTGGCTTAATCCCCTTATTTTCCATCACTTCAAGAATCTGGAAACACTTATCAAATACACACATCTGCCCATAGCCATTAATAAGGATGTTATACGTCTCCAAATTTGGAATAACTCCCTTCTTTGCCATCTTCTTCACCCATTCCTCAGCCATATCCATATCCTTTGTCTCACAGACCTTGTCAATCAAAGAATTGAAGGTGATGCAATTCGGCTTCAACCCGTGAACTTCCATTTGTTCAATGGCCAAGATGGCTTTGTCTATCTCACCAATTCGACAACAACCACTGACGATAGTATTATATACTACTACATCTGGAACAAAACCAGTTTCCATTAGTTTCCTCAAAACGTCCTCTGCCTTCTCAATGTTTCCTTCCTTGCACAAGCCATTCAACAAAATGCTACAAGTATAACTATTAATCCTCACACCTTTCCTGTTTGCTTCTTCAAATAAAGCCAGTGACCCCTCACCATCCCCACACCTGAAATGCCCATCAAAGAGTATGCTATAAGTAAAACCATCAGGAGCAAAGCCGTGAGCTTCCATCTCTTCTAAAATCCTTTTCGCGTCCTCCATTCTCTTCGCCCGACAAAGTCCACTAAGCATTGTGTTATATGTGACCATATTAGCTTCCACATTCTCATCCTTCATCCTCTCTCTCAATTCAAAGGCCTTCTCCAACTCACCGACCTTAGAATACCCATCAATCATCGTATTGTATGTAACCAAATTTGGGGCCACCTTTCCCTCAACCATCTCATCAAACACCTTCTGTGCATCCCTCATTTTCTTCTCTTTACCCATCCCGCCGAGCAAAACATTATACACGAACACACCTGGACTCATCCGCTTCATCTTCATTGAATTCACTAGCTGACCAGCCCTTTCCAGGTCCCCTAACTTTACAGAAGCTTGTATTGCCTTCCCATACGTGAACTTATCAGGTCGAATGCCCTGACCGGACTCAAAAATCTCCGAAAACAATTCAAGGGTCTTACCAAACTGTTTTGAAGTCACCAAAGATTCAAGCATCACATTGAGAGAAGCTAAGCAAGGGCGTGTACCACTTTTCCTCATCAAACCGTACAATTCTACTGCTTCGTTCGGCATCTTAGACTCTGAACAAGCCACTAAAAGCATGTCACAGAATGCGGGTTTCATGGAGGGTGCAGAGAGAGAAAACAAGGCGTAGAGCTCAGTGGGGGAAGAGAAGGGTGAACTGGGGAGAATGAGAGACTTGATGAGCCTCCGTGCGGTTTCAGAACGACCCTGCTGAAGGAGGACTCGGAGCTTTCGGACTTGCTCATGGTGTTGTTGCTCCTGGAGGTTGGTGGGGTTGTGGTTCTCTGTTGGGTCTTCAATCTGGGGTTGATGAGTTTGGTTGGCAAATGAGTCTGTGCAGAGATTGAACGAGAGAGGGACTGAGATTGGATTTTGGGGTTTGTTGAGGGCATTCAGTATGGATTTCCGATGAAAGAAGACGCACCTTGCCATTTTCAAATTTTCAGAGTCTGTATTCTGTCATGAACCCAGGGTTTAAAACTGCAGAGGGCTGAACTTCAAATCCAAATTTCATTTGCAGAAAGATTTTGTCAAACTTTCAACAGAGTCCATTGTTTCTATGGCATTCCCCACCTGTTGATGACAACCAAAAAAACAGAACGAATATAGGAAAAAATTAGCACGACAAGTTACCATCATCACTAAACGTCTGGCTAGCTCATCTTGCTAGCTTTAATTACTACTTTGGGAAATTAGAACAAATCCAACAGTGTTAAACTACAGCATATCGTTAAAACAATTTGATCTCCTATAGGTCCAGATGATATCTCAAAATATTACAAATAGATGTACTGTTAAAACTAGGACAAATACATGTATAAGCATGTGACATTTATAATCCGTGTTATCTAACATTTTGCGATCCATCCCTTACAAACTTGGCATCAATCCCTTGGGACGTGGAAATCCCTCGACCAAACATAGCCTATAGCCTACAACAATTGGTAATGAGGGGAAAGAATCCAAATATACAAATCAGAAAGTCACGAACGAGAGCTACACACACCTAAATTCGACTCATCCAACACGCATTCTCGAGAAAAACAACATACTTGGAAATTTCTTAACTTAAAACTCAACAGTCGTTCCTTCAAATCTCATAAATCATAAACACCCACACTCACAAATTCAGTCAATCTCAATATAATTCATAATTAACTTTGTCAATTCTCCAACGCGGGATTGCGAGACAACTAAAACCCAACAAAGCTTACCGTGACTGAAAGAGTGGCAGGCTTGAGGCAACTCGAGAGAGGAAGGCGACTGAATTCAATGATTCAGGTTCAAAATAATTCAAATCCCTAATTTCCCCAATTCTACAATCCCTAAACCCTAAAATTCAAGAACAAAAGAAAAAGAAAAAGAAACACACTTACATGAGGGAGTGAGCAGCAATCCAGTGTAGCCACCGCCTGGAGGTGGAGGAGAGGTGCAGACACAGCGGAGTGCAGAGGAGGAAGAGGTGGGACTTCGATTGACCTTCAAAGTCCCTAAATCCCTAATTTTTTTTAGAAAACTAATGAAAATCACTTGAAAACTTTGAGTTTTAACGATAAAGATAAAATAAAGGATAAAATGAATATTATCAGGTTTGACTTTTTAGTGTAAAAATATGGTTTTTCGTTAAAGTGAATAGTACCGCGGGCTTTTCGTTAAAACTCCCATTTTTTTTTTGAAAAAACTAATGGTTTGAAAATTTTTAGTTTTAAAGATATGACAAAATAAAGGATAAATTAAATACCAGCTTTGATTTTGTAGTGTAAAAATATGATTTTTCGTTAAAATGAACACTACCGCGAATTTTTCGTTAAAACTCTTTATTTATTTATTTATTAATTCTATCGTAAAACCCTTCTAAAACCTTGATTAATCTTTTCTGAATAGCTCATGTGTAAAGTAGGTCGGGCTCTTTCATGGGCTTTTTCATTGGCCCACTAATTGTTGTTGTTTGAGTTTCTTTTGGATTTACAAATCAAGTAAATTTGAGCGCAGTCTTTGATGTTAATGTGGTTACAATTTCTGTCAAAATTAAGCACCTAATACACACGTGCTTTTAAAGTGCTTAATTTTAACGAAAATTCTTATAGGCTTGACATAAAGAATCAATGCTTCACAATTTTTTTTTTCAAATTCAAATACCAATTCTAATTGATTTTAAATTTAAAGATTAAAACTAAATTAAGTCAGTTTGTTAAAAAAAAAAAAAACCTAAAATCAGTCATTGTTCAAGGACTGATATTCCAATTTCTCTTCAAAAAATCATAACCCATAATACAAAATGTGTAATTCGTAATGCATAAAGAATAACAAGATCTTCCTCCGCTCACCAGGCACAGACAATTAATACACATATATCTCTAAAACCCTTTGGTTAAACCAAGCACCATCAACAAAAATAAAGCCTTAAATTGCTATAATTTATTTCGATTCAGCACCAAGTCTAACTCATTGTTCCGTATTTCAATTTTGTAAGCACATATGTTTGAGATTGTCGTGCTTTTAAAAAAAAAAGTAGCTTATAAAAAAAAATTTTGAACATTGAATGTACTTGGTAAAACAAAAAAAAAAGTGTTTTTTTTAAAAACTGTTGTCAATGAAAGTAGAAAAACATATAAAAGTAGATGCAGAGTCTACTATGGTTCTTAAAAAGTTTTTTTTTCCAAAGCATAGTAATCAATGCTCATTTAATAAAATTTTCAAATATCAAGTATACCCTCACATGCCTTACAAAATTACAATCTTTGCCACTACATTATTGTCTTTGACAATTGTAACATCTCACATCGCCCAGGGGAGTGGATCATGTAAGCCTTATATGTATATTCTCATCTTTACCTAGCACGAGGTCTTTTGGGAGCTCATTGGCTTCGGGTTCCGTAGGAACTCCGAAGTTAAGCGAGATTTGAGTCAGAGCATTTCCAAGATGGGTGACCCACTGGGAAGTTGCTCGTGAGTTCCCAGAAACAAAACCGTGAGGGCGTAGTCGGGGCCCAAAGCGGACAATATCGTGCTACGACGAAGTCGAGCCCAGGATGTGATGGGGGCCCGGGCCGGGATATGACAATTTGGTATCAGAGCCAATCCATGGCCGGAAGTGTGCCGACGAGGACGTCGGGCCTCTAAGGGGGTGGATTGTAACATCCCACATCGCCCAGGGGAGTGGATCATGTAAGCCTTATATGTATATTCCCATCTCTACCTAGCACAAGACCTTTTGAGAGTTCATTGACTGCAGGTTTCGTAGAAACTCCGAAGTTAAGCGAGATTAGAGCTAGAGCATTCCCAAGATGGGTGACCCACTGGGAAGTTGCTCGTGAGTTCCCAGAAACAAAACCGTGAGGGCGTGATCGGGGCCCAAAGCGAACAATATCGTGCTACGGCGAAGTAGAGCCCGGAATGTGGTGGGGACCCGGGCGGGGATGTGACAATTTGGTATTAGAGCCAATCCCTGGTCGGAAGTATGCCGACGAGGAAATCGAGCCCCTAAGGGGGGTAGATTGTAACATCCCACATCGCCCAGGGGAGTGGATATTGTAAGCCTTATATGTATATTCTCATCTCTACCTAGCACGAGGCCTTTTAGTAGCTCACTGGTTTCGGGTTCTGTAGGAATTCCGAAGTTAAGCGAGATTAGAGCCATAACATTCTCAGGATGGTTGACCCACTAGGAAGTTGTTCGTGAGTTCCCAGAAACAAAACCGTGAGGTCGTGGTCGGGGTCCAAAGCGGACAATATCGTGCTAAGGCGAAGTCGAGCCCGGAATGTGACAACAATTGTTATATCACATTAAATGTCATATCCTTTTTAGTCATTTAACATATTCAAAACAATTTATTTAAAAGTTTACCAAACACTCAACAACTTTATTTTACAGCTGTTTATTCTCACAGCACACTAGAAACAATTTTTTTTTTAAAGCACAACAATACCAAACTAACCCTAAGGGCTTGTTTTGGAAGTGATTTTAAAATGAATGAAAGTGTTTTTAATAAAAATATTTTAGGGAACAATCCTTAGTAAAAGTACTAAGTAAATTCTGGAAAAACATTTAAAGTGCTTCGTGAACTCTAAAATATTTTTAGTCAAACAAGGTCTAAGGTTAATGGAAGAAAATCAGTGGTGGAGCCACACGGAAGCCAGGCCAGGCCCATCCTGGAATTTCACAATATATACATGTTGTCTGCTGGTTTTCACCCATAAAAAGCATGTGGATCAAAATCCAACGATCCAGATCCCAGACTAGGTGAATTTGGTGGAAAATGATCCGGAGATGATCTATTTCCCCCAAATACTTGGTGTAATTAATGCTTGGTTTGGTTGGTTAGTATGTTACATTTGACAGCTTTTGTGGCTAGACCAACCAATTTTTTTGTAAATGTGAAGCCTTTCATGCTTGCATAATTCATAATGGGAAATTTTATTTGAATCCATATTTTGTATCTCAACACCCAGCTTACTTTTTATACCTACATTGTATTTGATTTATCTATCATTATCTCTTTACACCTAACGTTATTTCTGAAACCGCCCTTATCAAAACTCAATTCAATCAAACTTCTTTTTACACCCAACTCAATCTACTTAAAAATAAAAAATAAAACCCTAACCAGTCCATCATCTCTATGGAGCAAAGCCCATTATCTCTCTCTTTAAAAAATCCTTCCATCTCCCATGGTTGACATTCTGCACACCCATCTACTCCTATGTGGTCATCCAAACCTTTTCCTCTTCCTTTTCTTCATCATTTGACATCTCTAAATTTCTAGAGCACTAATTAGCTTAATAATTGGTATGTGTTCAATCGATTGGTTCAATTTTTACGTATTGATTCCTTTTTCTTTTCAATTAAATGAGCTTCTAGTTAAAGTGTTTGGTATGTTTCAATTAAATGAGAATCTTCTAGACTCTATATTCCTATATGTGGTAGAAAAATTGGTACGTCCATGATAACTTTTGGTAGATCAATGAATATTTTTAACCGTGGATATTTATTACATACAAAAGTTGCGGACAACAATTCACATTACATTGATCTGTGGCTAAAAAGTATATAACATTTGCACGTTTTAAAGGCGAACTCATAGTTAAGCAGTTTTTATTGTGGAGCAAAACTTCGGGAATTGATTTAACCTGGACGTGTAATTGAGTTTATGCATTTTAATGATTAAATTGATAAATATTTCAACCACATATGGATTTAATATCGTAGTATCTTTTAGCCTCTATATGCCACAAAAGTTGCAGACAAAAATTCACAATACATAGAATATTGGTAAAATAGTATATCGTATTTGCCTGTTTTATAGGTGAACTCATAGGTAAGTAGTTTTTATTGTTGATCAAAACTTCGGGAATTGATCTAACTTGAATGTATAATTGAGCTTATGCATTTTAATGATTAAATTCATAAATATCTCGACCGCATATGAATTTAATATCGTAGTGTCTGTTAGCCTTTATATTGGTATCTGTGGCAAAAAAATGGGTACCTCTATGAGAAAATTTTGTAGATCGATGAATATTTTCAATCTGAATATTTATTAGATACCAAAAATTATAAGTCTATTCGCGAAAGTCTAAGTCAATGCCACGTACAATATTTGTTAAGATATATTTAGGGAACTGTTATTAGCTCTCCAAAAATCTCATTCTACACTTTGCACAAGTGTATTTTTCTTTCTAATCATAGAAAGTTTGGAGTGCCAAATGAGATTTTTTGAGTGCTAATAACAATTTTTTATATTTATATACATTTTATTTTAGTTTGGAAGTCGACTTCCTTTTCTTTTTTCTTTCTTTATCAAGTTGGGAGTATCACTGACTGTAACCCTGTGCAATTTGTTGTTGATTCATTTTGAATAATCAACATTATTTCTTACAATGACTCGGGCGTATGTTTCATGCATGACTTGGAATAATGTTGATGTAAACATCATGCATGAAACATACACATTTGTCCCTTCATGCAAACATCATGCATTTACTAAATATTATTCCAAGTCATGCATGAAACCTACACAGATAAATAAAGGCATTATCACAACTTAGGGGTGGTGAGCAATCTCATTAAAATAGAACTTAATATATACATATTAAAAACAAAAACAAATTGATGCAAAATCTCCCGATGACTAATACTATTCCAAGTCATGCATGAAACATACAAATTTGTTCCTTCATGCAAACATCATGCATTTACTAAATACTATTCCAAGTCATGCATGAAACATACAAATTTGTTCCTTCATGCAAACATCATGCATTTACTAAATACTATTCCAAGTCATGCATGAAACCTACACATTTGTCCCTTCATGCCACTTGGTTATAAGCAAACATCATGCGCCCAAGACATTGTAAGAAATAATGTTGATTATTCAAAACGAATCAACAATTAGTTCCACAGGGTTACAGTCAGTGATACTCCCAACTTGATAAAGAAAGAAAAAAAAAAGGAAGTCGACTCCCAAACTAAAATAAAATGTATATAAATATAGAAAATTGTTATTAGCAGTCAAAAAATCTCATTTGGCACTCCAAACTTTCTAATTAGAAAGAAAAATACACTTGTATGGAGTGTAGAATGAGATTTTTGGAGTGCTAATAACAGTTTCCTAAATATGTCTTAACAAATATTGTACGTGGCATTGACTTAGACTTTCGCGAATAGACTTATAATTTCTGGTATCTAATAAATATCCAGATTGAAAATATTCATCGATCTACAAAATTTTCTCATGGAGGTACTCATTTTTTTGCCACATATACCAATATAGAGGCTAAAAGACAATACGATATTAAATTCATATGTGGTCGAGATATTTATGAATTTAATCATTAAAATGCATAAGCTCAATTATACATTCAAGTTAGATCAATTCCCGAAGTTTTGGTCAACAATAAAAACTGCTTACCTATGAGTTCATCTATAAAACGTGCAAATGCGATATACTTTTTAACCACTGTTCTATGTATTGTGAATTTTTATCCGCAACTTTTGTGGCATATAGAGGCTAAAAGATACTACGATATTAAATTCATATATGGTTGAAATATCTATCAGTTTAATCATTAAAATGCATAAATTCAATTACACATCCAGGTTAGATCAATTCCCGAAGTTTTGCTCAACAATAAAAACTGCTTAGCTATGAGTTCGCCTATAAAATGTGCAAAGACGATATACATTTTAGCCATAGTTCAATGTAATGTGAATTGTTGTCCGCAACTTTGGTATCTAATAAATATCCACGGTTAAAAAAATTCATTGATCTACCAAAAGTTATCATAGACGTACCCATTTTTCTACCACATATAGGAATATAGAGGCTAGAAGATTCTCATTTAATTGAAACATACCAAACTCATTAAACACTCTTACCAGAAGCTCATACCGATTATTAAGCTAATTAGTGCTCTAGAAATTTAGAGATGTCAAATGATGAAGAAAAGGAAGAGGAAGAGGTTTGAATGACTAAGGAGGAGTAGATGGGGGTGCATAATGACAACCATGAGAGATGGAAGGATTTTTTAAAGAGAGAGAAGGGGATTTGCTCCATGGAGATGATGGACTGGTTAGAGTTTTATTTTTTATATTTAAGTAGATTGAGTTGGGTGTAAAAAGAAGTTTGATTGAGTTGAGTTTTGATAAGTAAGGGCGGTTTCAGAAATAATGTTGGGTGTAAATAGATAATGATAGATAAATCAAATACAATGTAGATATAAAAAGTAAGCTTGATGTTGAGATACAAAATATGGGTTCAAATAAAATTTCTCATTCATAATTGAGAAAAAGACTTGTCTCTTAGGTGGATCTTCATAAATACAACCAAAAAAATCCTCTAGCTAATTGGTCCATGCAACACAATAATTTGCATTATACTTCGAAGTATTTTATACTAATTTTTTTATCATTACATCTTATATCGTTGTATCAAAAATAAAAATTATACAGTATATAATGTTTCGGAGCATGCTAAAAAAATTTCACATTTTCCAATTCAATGTCCTGTCCGTGGGACTCCATAAATGAGTCATTTTCAATTTTTTTTAGAAAAACTAATGAAAAGGGCTTGAAAACTTTGAGTTTTAACTATAAGAACAAAATAAAGGGTAAAATTAATAGTATCATGATTGACTTTTTAGTGTAAAAATGTGGTTTTTCGTTAAAGTGAACAGTACCGTGAGTTTTTCGTTAAATTTCCTTCTTTTTTTTTCGTTTGTTATTTTCTCTGAAAGATTCGATTGCCATGATGATATCTTGAAATAGAAGAATGGGTGTTGAACGTTTTGAAATTATCAATCTGCTTTGTTTTCTGTACTGGACAGAGGATATTGAATCTTTTTTTTATATCTGAATACAATGAAAAACTTGGTCATGAAGTATCTGACCACATCATCTATAAGGCATCTGTGATAAAAACAGAAAAACTTTGTAGTTTCAACTCTTTTGACCTCACCCGTTGAGAGAGCTAACCTAATCAGGCAACCTTACCGAGTAACGAAATTTTCTTGTACATATTTAGAGAGAGAGAGAGAGAGATCAAAATAGTGACATTCCATTTCGATGGAGTGTATTCATTTGAGCAAAATCCAACCAAAAAATGGAAAACTAAAAGGATCAAAGAAAAATCTGAGAGTTACAAGCAATCTCCATACAAAAGATGTTCTCTGATTGGGGTCACAGAACCCTTTGAGTTACCAAAAAGCCATTTCTTTCTTCTGTGTTGCATTCCCATAACAACAATCTGTAAAATGTAATTTCCTTACTTTTCTTGACTATTCACAAGAGAACTAATTTTTTCGAGTCGCCTCGAAATCTTATGCTGTACCTAAAAAATTGGCCATCATTTTTCCGCTTCTTGTTGGTCTCTCTCTTTACTAGCGCGCTGGTATTCTTTGAAGAAGAGAATGATTTCGTAGTGTTTCTGCAGCAGCCGCGTTAAGAGCTTGGAACGAATGTCCCAACATACCCGAAACCAATGATAAAGAAGGCAGTTGCTTGGATGTAAAGGAACAGGTAGAAGTAGTTCTTCCCAAAGATGAAATCGTAACAGCCACAGAAGAAGAGGTACAATCCAACAGCTAGCTCTAACAAATGAAGCCTGTTAACATGTAAAAAAAAAACACACACAAATGGCAAAACCGCAATCAGGTATTCTGATTTCAGCAAGTGATACATGACTAAATGAAAAGAGGAGTCCTATCGCGAGAATGCTTACCTTTCTCCGATCCTGAATCTAGGTTTTCGGGGTAATTTTGTGGCCACTTTCAAAGTCTTGAGCGCATCTCCTAGTTTCTCAGTGACGATCCATTCATTCACTCGACTAGCCTCTAGCAGACCAATAATTGTAGCCTTCGTACGGTGTAGTGACATGATGTTCTCAAATAGGATCCAGAACACCAACAAGTGGATTGACCTGCAAAATCGTAGAACATGAATTCCTATTTTAAAGGCCAACTGAATACCAGAGAAATACAAATCGAAATGGCAAAAAAAGCAGAAGTTCAAAAGGAAATCAGACCTTGGAGTGCCAACTGCATTGAGAAGGGTAATCAAGGAAGGAATATAAATTCCTCCCCACTTTGGCACCACAACCTCAGGAACCAGGACAGTTGCGGGCAAGACAATGCAGTAAAATACAAACGCGTTGATATGCGCTATGATCTTCCTGACGAAGAAGAAGCTGTAAATCACATGTACCTTCTTCCAGAATGTTACTTTCTGCAGAAAACATACGAAGGTACGTAGAGTGTTAGTTATTTACTCATTTACACTTCATCTCCTCCCGTTGGTTAAACTTGATACCAATTACGAAAACAGCTCACCTTGTTCCTTATAATTTCCATGACCATTTTCCTGAAAAGATTAGCTGGACCGCAAGACCACCTGTGCTGTTGGTAGCGGTAGGCTTTGAAAGTGCTTGGCAATTCATTCTTCACCTATGGAGCAAATAAATAAGGATAAGATATTTCACTCAAAATGTGTCATGTATCTGAAGTTTACAGTACATTTGAAGTCGAAATCTACCAATTTGGGAACAAAGTGCAGGCATACTCAAAAGTTGATGAAATGGAACTTCAAAATGCATTAAAACAATCGGTTTACACACGTTCGAAGGTCAGATAAGACTTGTATCTTACGTAATACAATGCTATATAGAATCGAAAGACAACTAGATCATCAACACTAGTACACAAGCAAATGCTAAAAGAACTCTCACTCTCTACAAGTTTGGTTTCACGTCCAAATGTCTTTGTCAAAAGAACTAACTTTTTCCGGCTTTCCTAAACCCTAAACCCTAAACCTTACCACAGAGCAAAACACAACATTTGGATCTATCGGTTAAACACTAAAAAATACGTTAATGCAGAAAAAGATACAAGCATAGGACAGCAATGGTACCTGTATACTACCAAGATATACAAATTTCCAGCCTTGGAGACTCGCTCGAACAGCCAGATCCATATCTTCCACTGTCGTCCGGTCCTTCCATCCTCCGGCTTCATTGATCGCAGCAATTCTCCATACACCAGCAGTCCCTATATCATCATACCAACAAAACTCAGCAAATACATACTAAAAATATTACCTCAACCCCTTTTAGCTTATAGTAAATACCATTTTCTTCCATTTTATAAACAAACAACTGTTAAAAATACATATATGAAGACGAGTAAGGGTAATTAGACGCACTCTCTAATATAAATAGGTCTTGCATACAATGATAGGTCCCACCATTGTTAGCGAGCATGTCAGTTTTCTCCCTAAGTGTTAAAAGTACTTATAGTTTGAAGAGCATGCTACTTAGACAGACAAAAATGACACATTTGTTGACATAACCTTGTCTAATACAGGTATATCACGCATACAAAGGTAGTATAGCATGGCCACTTTTATCAGATAATGTATCAATTTTATGTATCTAAGTAAAATTATTATATTTCGAAACAGAATTAGCCCTCATTCCAAGCACTTGACTGCTCAAAATATGCGGAAATTACCATTGAATCCAAAGAAGGCATGAGTGGAGGAGCCCACTTCTTGTTCAACAGTAAAATGATAATCCAGTGACATTTCTTGCATTCTTGTCATCAAGCACTCGTTTGAATTCACTGCAAAACAAGTAAAATTAAAATTAAAAAAAAAAAGAAAAAAGAAAAAGAAAAAAAAAGAAAAAAGAAGAAGATCATAAAACACAGCTGCTGCAAATTCTGCATGAGTTTTCAAATAATAATGAGATAGCAGAGGATTAGGTCAAGTGTGTATAAAAGTATAGAGAGTAGAGTGTGACCAGGTCTATAGGGAATTGAGGTCTACCATTAAAGATGGCCACATGCTACTGCCTGGTTATCGAGAGATTTTTCAGTGTAGTTGATTACACTTTAACAAAGAAAGTGTAGTCATTATATTTGTCAGAGTTAAGTGAAATGAAAGTGAAAGTGCAGTCGACTATATTTGACAGAGAAAATTAAAGGTACTCATGGGTCATAAAATGTGTTATGAAGAAGTTCCTACAAAATACTTTTCAAAAAGCACTTTGAAGTGTTTTTTCAAAATAAAAAAAATAAAAAAATCAGATTTTATATAAAACTTTCGACGTGTTTCTAGTAAAAACACTTCTAGCCAAGATGATTTATAAGCAAAAATAGTTCTTACGTAAGCAATTTTAAACTAGCTTTAAAATTAGTAAAATCCCAAATGCTTTCCAAAGAAGCATTAAAACGTTTGTCAAATCCAGAAGGCACTTTTATTTATTACTTTCAACCTATCAACATCTAATTAATTTGCACCTAATTGTGTCAAATAATTTGATAAAAATTAAAATCTTCGGGATTGTGTATCAAGCCAGCTAGAGCTTTTGCCATTTCTCCATCTGTGACCACTGATGCCCACAATCCACCAATATAAATAAATAAATTATTAATAGCACTAGAAAATGCATGAGACAGATTAAAACAGACAAAGTGCTGAAAGTAACGTCTGGGGTTTCTGGTCCTCAAAATTGCATCCATTAATGGAAATAGCACCAATATCATGTGCTTTGCTTTGACTCTGGGTCCCAAGGAAAAAATTTGGACAATTAGCTACGTATTGGGGCGATTCACACACCTATTTTTACTTCTCAAATGTTTGTCTCAATGTCTGGCTGTTATATCGAATAAATTAAATAAGATTAATAAACAAAAATTAACAAGGGTGTATGGGAAGTAGAAATAGATGTGTGAATAACAATATCCTTAGCTAAAATGATTCACTTTTGGATGTTTAATTGTTGAGATGATCGAAATCAAATATCGAGGACATATCATGTAAATGAAACAACCATGATATAACAACGAAATGCTAAAAAGGGGTTGTTTTAGCACCCAATTGTCAACAGAAACACCCTGCTATAAAATGTCCGTGTTATAATTTGAGTAAAGTAATTTGATCACGTTGAACTCCAAGCAAAGAGAAGAGAGAGAAAGGTGAGACACGTGGCAAGCAAAACCACGCAACCCAAGGAGGGGCCCACGTACTTCCTAGAAATCTTCTCAAACAAGCACAGACTCACCGACAGTTTTAAAGTAAAGTAAAGGCCGTCCTGTTTTTAGAAGTTTGACCAAAAAACTTAAAAACTGCTAAAGGTTGTAAAAGTGCTTGTCGGAAAAGCACTTCCAAATGATTTTCTGCGACACACTTGAAATTTATAAATTTCAACGCGTCTCTATATGAACACTTACAATAAAAGCGCCGAGTAAAAGTGCTTTGTACAGAAAGCAGTTGCCAACAGTCACTAAAACTAATCAAAGAAGTGTGATTAATGGGGGATTAAGTAACTAACCGAACTTCCAGCGAGTCTGGACGAGTGCGAGCTCAGGGTTGTGGAGGAGGAAGGGGATCGTCCGCCACAGAAAGTCGGGCTCCGGCTGGAAATCCGCGTCAAAAATGGCCACAAAATCGCAGCTTTTGACGTAGCTGCGCTTCATGCCTTCTTTGAGAGCCCCAGCTTTGTAGCCATTTCTGTTGTCTCTTATTTCGTACTTAATGTTTATCCCCTTGCTTGCCCACCTTTGGCACTCCAACTCCACCATGTCCTGCATTCCCATTTAACAATTAGCCCAAAACATACCAAAATTTAATATGGTAATTAAATTTTTGAGCATTTGGGTTGTTTTATATTAAGAAAGTTGATTGACAACGATCATTTTGCGAATTCCGATTGCTGAAGTGATCAAAATCAAATAAAGATGACATATCGTCAAATATTTACAACATATTGAAAAATAATAGTTTTAGGAATTGAGATTTGTAAATTAATCATTTAGCTAATTTTTTTTTGTATGAACAATATTCTAAACTATTCTTAACGGCTCTAATTTATGAAAAATTAGATACAAATGGACCGTCACACTGACTTAGCCAACTAATTTTTTTTTATTTTTAGAATTATCCCAAATCATATGAAATATAAAGTGGGTAACTATAATTTGAAGCGTAAAATAAGTCAGTTGGTTAAGCGGCCGGTTAAACCCGATCTCGAATTCCCTTTCAAATATTTAGGTAATTTGGACACATAAAGGAAAAGATTTTTGCTAGTGACCTTGATGGTTGGGTCAGTTGAATCATCAAGGACTTGGATGATGATCCTATCGGAGGGCCATGAAAGCCCACATGCAGCTCCAATTGAAAGCTGATAAACCTGCAACGACAATGAAATCACCAAAACACAAAATCAACGGTGTTAATTTAACAAATTAAGAAATAAATAAAACCGTTTCGTTTAAAAAATAATTAAGGGGTATTGAGGATGAGGACCTCTCTTTCATTGTACATTGGGATTTGAACCAGAACCATTGGATAAGCCGAGTTTCCGAGCTCCACGTCATCTTTCGTGGGCTCCCATTTGTACCTTTTCTCCGGCTTCCGCCCGAAGAGCTTGATCAGAACGATGACGACAGCCATGTACAGCCGCTCGACGAAGAGCATCACCGACATGATCAGACACAGAACGACGGCGAGCCGCAGCAAAGGGACGATCAATGGGGCTTTGATCTGGCTCCAAATCAACCCCATTTGCATGGAAATGTCGTCTCTGCCGCCAAAAAATGAATCCGGGAGCTTCGTCGCCGTCGACTGCCGCTCCATTTGGGACTTTTTTCTGTGATTTTGTCGCAGAAAACAGAGGAGGAGCAAACGGGAGAAGAAAAAAAGTGTAAAGATTGAAACTTTTTGGATTCTGAGAGAAACCCAGATGATAAAAGTGGGGGTTTTTATGAAAAAATAAGAAAAAAATTCCTTTTTTGATCGGAAGAAAGGATGGAAATGGAGGAAGAGCTGAAGTTTCAGTGGCTCAACCTCCACCACATTTGAGATTTCAAGCTCAGATGCACAGAAAAACACAGAAACAATTGACCGCCTGAATATTTATTTGCATGGAAAAAAAAAAGACTCCTTTTATTTTCTTTTCTTATTTTCTGGAAATATACAGACCTTTCTGCTTCAGAAAACAAGGAAAAAACAGAGGAAGAACAGCGCATATATATGTGTATATATATACACACACAGTGTGGAAACGGAAAAAACCAGAAACAGAAAGATGTTTAAGTTGAGAGAAATCTCGCAAAGCAAAGAGAGAAGAACTCCAAACTGCTAGTTGTAAAATGCAACGGAAACAGAAGCTCTCTAATTTCTTTGAGTTTTTACCCCCACTCTCTCTCTCTCTATCTCTCTCTCTCTCTCTCTCTCTCTCTCTCTCTCTCTCTCTCTTTTATAAGCTTCCAGTCCCAACCGTCCACCAAGTGCAGTGTTGTTGCGGGTTTTTGGTTATAAAGCTAACAACCATAAAAGGTTCAAGCGATAAATTTTGGGATGTGCTATCCACACACACCCTATTTTATTTCTCACACATCCTTGGTAATTTATATCCATTGATCTTCTTCAATTCATCTGATTCGACGACCGAAAATTAAAAAGGTGTATGAGAAGTAAAACGGGGTGTGTGAATATCACACCCCTAAATTTTTCTATTCTATTAAGAGGAGAGGGCTTGTCAACTTTTTGTCCCATTTTCTTCTAATTTTGCCCTCACTGTTGAATACATAATGTTGACATGATGAGGGCAAAATAATAATTTTGTATCTTTTGAACTTTTGAACTTTTTTCCCTATTTTACCCTCACTTTTGATACACAATATTTACATAAGGAAAGCAAAATAGTAATTTTGTATCGAAATATTTACATAAGATAAAAAATATGCACTTATTAAGAGAAATTGTCCTACTATCATTTTTTCATACGGGTAAGTGAAATTATAATGTTTTTTGGATAATTTGAATGAACTGAAGTGCTTGCGCTTGAAGAGAACGTGAGAGGAGATGAGCGGTTGTTCACACACACAAAGTGTGTGCTCATCTTCTAGTGCCTTCTAAAAAAAAAAAAGAGGAAAATTGCAAATGTGTCGGCGGTGGGTTTTACCGGCGGCTGATGTCGTATCACGGCAATAACCTTTTACCAATTTTGTCACCTACCACTAATAATCAGTCGATTTTTTTGGAGAAATTCCTATCCATCAAAGGTAAGGATTAATCTCTGAGGTACCTTACACTCAAATTACACACATTCTCTCAACATTTTGCCGACTTCGTGCTTCAAACCCAAAGCCATGAAGCAAGACTTGAAATTTACTACATTTTAATTGAACCACTTGTCGTGGCTAGTAAAAGAAAAAATTATTTTGAGTAATATGTTAACACAGGGTCATTTGAGACCCATTAAGAGCACTATCGCAACACTGAAGAAGACGATCACTATCCAACTACCGCTTTTTATCTTGGATTGTCTACTGACAAGAAGGAACGAGCACATAACCTAAAGTACTTTCCGACCACTCAAGACAATTGGCAAGTCTGGCAACTTTTTGGCACGGAGTTCCAAGGACAGGTCTACCCAGACATCAATTCTAGGTCACACCTTGGCCATCAACGAGAATCTATGAAGAAACGTAAATACTGGCAAGCCTAACTAAAGTATTTTCTAACCACTTACGAACAAGTGTAGTGCTCGGTACGTGTCGACCCGATAAACCATGTAAATACCCTGTCCATATGTCAAATGGATATTGGAGAAAGGAACCGGATCCCCTCCTAAGCTTAAGAGGCTGAGCCTCCTGAGCAAAGGATCCGGGCCGTTGAAATTTGATCCAACGACTAAAAACAGGGGGCCCCTCTAAAAGTTATAATAATTGTAGCCGTTTGATCAAATTTCAACGGCCTGTGTGATTTGCTCAGGAGGCTCAACCTCCTAAGCTCAGGAAGGGATCCGGTTTCTTGGAGAAATAGCTTATAGGTCGTTTTTACATGTTCGTTCCATTAAATAATAAGTTCGTGAGAGAATTAAGGGCATATGACTTTGTTGGGGGGATGAGGTGCACTGAGCAACTATATAAACAGCCTAAATACCCTTTACAAGCGGTCGGATCCACAAGAAAAATATTACATTACATTTCTTAAAGCTCTCTTGTAGTCCACGTCAAGTATTTACTAGATCATTACAATAGATGTGACCCATTTTCAGGGTGAACCACTTAAATCCTTTTGTTCACAATCTAGCTTTATATTACGAGTCCACCAAGGGTTGACTATATTGAGTTTTGTTGACCTCCCAATTTTAAAGCTCTATGTAATCCACGTCTAATATATGTCAGATCATTACAGTTAGCGCAACCCATTTTTAGGGTTGGAACTACTCAAATTCTTTTGTTCAAAATTTAACTTTCTATCCCGAATCCACGAAGGATTAACCATACTGATTTTTGGATCTTTCAATTTTGAGCGTTAACATAATCAATTTTAAGGTGGGATGTTTCCAACTATATTTCCATATTTCCTAATTAAGATCGATGGGTTTTTTTTTTGTTTTGAGATAAACATATGGCTAAACACAATTTAATTAATGTAATTGAGTTTTAAGTTTTTTGGACAACTAGGGAGAGCCATAGACGCAATGTTGTTACGTAATATACAGAGCAGTTTCAGGGGTCGGTGGATCTTGCTCTTTGCTCGGGTGCTCTATTTTTGGGAAAGAGCTAAATAAGCCGCTTACGAGTTCCCAAAATTGCATCATGTCCTCCCTAAAGTGCGTGCAAGTATATAGGGTAGTGGTTGTCATACTCCCATTCATCTAGTTACACTTATTTTCTGTTTTTTGCCGAGGTATGTGGTATTTCACACTCCGAAAGATGGGACTAATTTCTAGTGGAGTTCGAAAATACTAAAAGCATTTCATCCTACTTTTGGACACAGTCAAATAACACACGTTCTTTGAAAATTTTTAACCAAAAAATCATTCGTGCTTTTGTTAGCTTCGTTCGTCGAACCCATGAACAAGGAGCATACCAGTCTTGAAGTTTTATCACAAATTTTACTTGACCACCTGTGTTTGTCACACTCATTTTTCTAAATTTTATGTTTTGAGAGATAAATAAGTAAATCATAATAATAAGTAAAACACTGTAAATAAATAAAACGAAAATGTGAAATCACTGGATATACAAAACTCAGAAGAGAGGACAAGTGTAATTCTCTTTATACTATTTGTTCCCTTTTTATCTTTTTCCTTCTTAAATAGTATTGAGGCATTTACAAAAAAGGCAAATAAAAAGTAAAAAGAAGAAAAAAAAGGGCAGAAATGTAGTAGGTCCAAAAATCATGTAAAAGCATTGGTGTCGGTGTAGTCCATGTCGATGGAACAGCTCAGACGGTTGAAGGTTCTCGTGTGGCACTACTTTAAGGAAAATGATCCGGCGCGGATCTTTTTCTTGGAGATCTTAAGGATTTGGTGATCGTGATCATTCATCGTATATTGTACGGTCAGAAATCATTTCAAAATTTAAAATTTAAAATTAAATATAAATAGTACTTAACGAAAACTAACCGTATAATGTACAATGAACGGTTACGATCATGAAATCCTTAGGATCCCTAGAAAAAGAATCAGACGAAAATCATTTTCCCTACTTTATGGTGTAAAATCAACCATGTCTAAGAGAACGTACGGTCTTTCATTTGTTTACTGATGTCAAAACCTTACTTTTAAGCTTAAATATTGTGTGTAAAGTATTATATTAGGGTAAATCGTCAAAATGATCCCTGAGATTTGCATAACTCATCACTTTAGTCCCTGAGATTCCAAATCGATAAAAGTGGTCCCTGAGATTGTCTACCATCCATCATTTTGGTCATTCCGTTAAAAACTCCGTTAAGTGTCCCGAAGCTCTTGGCCGGAAGTTTGGGCAATTTTCAAAGCTTCGTAACTCAATCGTTTCTTAACCAAATTCAACCCATAATATATCAAAATGAAGATAGGAAAGTGTAGAATAAGATTATACCTATTTCGAAGCCCAATGGTTGCCATAGATTGCCGGAAAATAGCTTTAAAATTGACTGGTCCGAGTGAAAACTTGAAAACTCGCCGGAAACTGGGTAAACTTTAAACGTTCATAACTTCTTCAATACTCAACGAAATCAAGTGATTCAAAAACAAAAATCATACTTCTCGACGAGAAAAGGAGAATGGTACCTTTTTTGACGGCTAAGCCGTCGTGGTTTGGCTGAAAAATGGCTCGAAGTGGCTGTCTTGGTCTTGAGTTAGCCACTTTCGAGCCGTTTTTCGGCCAAACCACGGTGATTTAGCTGTCGAAAAAGGTACCATTCTCTTTGTCTTGTCGAGAAGTATGATTTTCGTTTTTAAATCACTTGATTTCGTTTAGTATTGAAGAAGTTATGAACGTTTAAAGTTTACCCAGTTTCCTGTGAGTTTTCAAGTTTTCACTCGGACCAGTCAATTTTGAGGCTATTTTCCGGCAATCTATGGCAACCATTGGGCTTCTAAATAGGTATAATCTTATTCTACACTTTCCTATCTTCATTTTGATATATTATGGGTCGAATTTGGTTAAGAAACGATTGAGTTACGAAGCTTTGAAAATTGCCCAAACTTCCAGCCAAGAGCTCCGGGACACTTAACGGAGTTTTTAACGGAAGGACTAAAATAATGGATGATGGACAATCTCAGGGATCACTTTTATCGATTTGGAATCTTAGGGACCAAAGTAATGAGTTATGCAAATCTCAGGGACCATTTTGGCGATTTACCCTATTATATTATTGTATGTGTGCGTATCATGTGTAATTTGAGATAACTATGTTAAAACTCAAAATTAAGAGGTTAACCCTAGATGGGTGCGGGTTGACGCTTATCAATAATAAAGTTTGGAGTACACAATTAGAATTAATAGTATAATTAATAAACACAATGATGTAAAGGTTCACCCGTAAATGGGGCTACATCCATTGTAGTCTCTATATATATTGACTCGGAGCATTCTAGTCTATTTTTCTCCTTTTTTCCGACCCGTTCTAAGAGGCACTCATCCTTCTTATGTAAGTCCTTTGCAAACCCCAAGTCTTATGAGCTCAAGTTTTCCAGGCACCGATTTTTCATTTAATGCACCGAATACGTAGACATGACCTGCTAGTTGTCTCTCCGTTCTTTAGTTGACATGTGTTGGCAAAATGACATTCGTTTAGGTCCACTTGCTTGACTAACATAGAGTAAAATTAATGAGTTGGTCAGTAGCCTTCACTCGCCCTGCAACATGGAATCCCCATTGATACCACTCGTATAATGCATAGAAAGCTTGAAGGCAAGCTTGCTTGACTAACATAGAGTATAAGTCTGCCTAACTGTGAGACCTACTAGTCAAATAGAGATGAAAGTCCCCCAAAAAAAAAAATGCCGCTTAAAGGAGAAATGATGCCGAAAGAAGAGGAAATAAGACTCGAGTGTGCAGTGTTCAGTATCTAAATAGCAGTTTTATCGTTTATACATCTATAAACTTAAACATAATTAATGATATGGTTCAAAATAACATTAATTTATAAAATAGAACAAATCTAATTTTATATTGCATGCTCAAACATAAAAGTTACAAAAGATTATTGCAAGTAGCATCATTCCTTTGGTATCATGTCTCACGTGTACCAAAAAAAAAAAAAAACATTTTCCAGAATGTGTCACCACCTATTATGGACCCAGCTGCCATTGTTGTGTTGAATCATCATATACTAGTTTCAATTTCTACCTTTTTTTTTGTCCGTCTGTTTTGATATCACACTTTAGAGTGCTCAGAACATGGGCATATATGTTATATGCCATACTTGGAGGGGCACTTGAAGAAAAAAAAATTTCTTCACTTATATAACGATATATAACGTACCGTCTCGTGTTTCAGTCATATTGAAAAATCCCTCCACTTTTTAAACACATGTTCTTTTTCTTCATTAGGGCCGGATAGCAATATTAGCACACCGAATGAAAAAAATTAACCCTGCTGAAACACAATTTTTGTCTCAAATTATCCCTTATCGTTGAAGTATGTTAACAAATTCGTTAAAATTGTCTACTTGGCACAAATAGGACATGCTATTGATGAAATGTGTGTCACACGTACTCAAAATGTTGTAGTTAAGAGTTTTATTTTTCTTTTTGGAAATAAAATTTGTTTTAAATATCTTATTTTATTAATATTCAGCCATATGTGGCACACATTTGACCAACAATTGGTCATATTTTTTGTCACATAAACAATTTTGACGGATTTATCAATGGATTTTGAAAGCAGAAGCAATGTGATAAACGAGTTGAGTTTCAAAGAGTTAAGTCGATAAATTGAATTTTAAGAAGTTAAACAAGATTACGTTGAGTTTTTAAGTGTGTAAATGTTATTAGAACTAAAATACAAAAGCATCGATCTCAACTAAAGTCATGAAATCTTTATATTTACATAATGTTACAAATTCATGTATAATTTTTTGAAAGTCGTTGCCGTCCGATCCTCACCAATGACAGTATGTATCACACTGAGCTTCAGTTTTAGTCGGCAGGGGCCTTTACTTCTTTTATTTCACAACTAAACGCTCATTATTTTACAAATATTACAAAATCGTCCATTTGTTTGTCTCTTTGAAAAGAAAGTCTCAATTAATAGTCACATGTCTCTCTTTTTCATCACCTAAAACTATACGTTATTTAAAGCATATCTATTCTGCAATCAATGCCTTTAGCATCTTAGTAGAACCATTGGACTTAACTTTCAATTTTGAAATGATCTCATTTCACAAAGTATTATATATTAGAGTTTAGGGTACGTTTGGTGGGCTGATATGAATATGACTTGCAGTACTAGGCTAGATTGGATGGGACTTTACTGGATTCAGTGCTGCAGTTTGGCGATGGGTGGCATGATTGTTTGCATTTGATGGAATTTGCCTACAACAACAGTTACCATTCGAGTATTGGTATGACACCATTTGAGGCACTTTACGGAAAATCTTGTCGTACTCCTTTATGTTGCTCAGAGGTTGGCGAACGAGTTTTAGTGGACCCTGAGATTGTGGACGAGACTACCCAAAATGTTCAAGTAATTAAGTCTAACCTGAAAGTGGCCCAGGATCGACAAAAGAGCTTAGCAGACAAGCATGTCACTGATCGGAAGTATAATGTAGGTGATTGGGTATTTCTAAAGCTATCACCTTGGAAAGGTGTTGTGCGATTTGGAAAGAAAGGCAAGTTGAGTCCTAGGTACATTAGACCATATATGATCACCGAGCGAGTCTGTGAGGTTGCTTATAGGCTTGAGTTGTCTCCAGAGTTGTCCAAAGTGCACGATGTATTTCATATTTCGATACTTCGACATTATGTTGCAGACCATTCGCATGTGATTCCTCCTCAACCTCTGGAAATTAATCCGGACTTGACGTACGATGAGGAACCAGTGACTCTTTTGGATTGGAAGGATAATGAACTAAGGAATGAGACCGTGCGTTTGGTGAAAGTATTATGGAGAAATCATTCAGTGGAAAAAGCTACTTGGGAGACAGAGGACCGGATGAGAGAGATGTATCCACGTCTATTTTATGATTAAAGTGGATGTATTTGTTGTGTGTAATTTCAGGGACGAAATTTTATAAGGTGGGTAGATTGTCACAGCTCGTCCCGAATTACTACTATTGACGATGTAAAATGACGGTTTTATCCTGGGACGTTGAAATTGTAGTGTGTGTGTGTCATGCTTTGGGACTTAGATGTTATTTTCTTTGGTTGGTTGGTGACCCAAGTGGAACACACACACACACACAAAACTCTCCCTCTCTCCCGTGCCTTCCTTCTCTCTTATTCCTCTCGGATTTTTGCAGAAAACCCGTACAAACGTACGGACAAACTCCAAGCTTCCATTTCAAGCACGGATCGATGTCAAGAAGGTAAGATTCGAACTCCTTGCAAGTCCCTGAGTTCATATATGCCATTTTTAGAACCTGAAAACCTCAAAAAACCCCGAGAACTCTAACCTCCGATTTGGTGCACTGTTCATTCACATGTAAATGTGAAGGTTTCAGGTGATTTGAAGCTTGTAGGAAGGTTTAAAACATCCATACGAAGCTCGGAGAAGAAAAACCAAGCGATTTGGACGTCGGGATCGTCAGTTTCAACCTTGGCCGATTTTTCTCGAAATTCTCCGGCGAGATCTCGTGAGATTTAGGTCCTAAAACTGGTATGGGTTATTCTACTTGTTCTAAGCTTCATTTTGATATATAATTCGTGAAATTTGGTTGAAAAACGAGTGAGATATCAAGATTTAAAGATTTTCCCAGTTTCCGGCATCGGCGACAGTCGTCGGAGTCCTGAGGTTAGGGTGACGGAATATTCTGTCAACTTTGACGGAATATTCCTAACAGCGTCGGTTAGTTTTAATGGAATATTCCTAACGGCGTCACTGTTACCGTCAGTGTGCCTGGCACGTGCCAGCGCGTGGGCGGTGCGTCTGGCCGTGCCTTGGCCGGCGCGTGGGTGGTCGGAAATATTTTCTAAAAATATGGGGATGTTCGTGAGGTTGTGTAGATCATGTTGATATATTCAAACACCCCATTTAAGCATTGTATGAGAAGTTATTAGCTAGTTTTGTCTATGTGCTTTAAATAACGTTTTTATAGTTAATTCGCATATAGGTTAGACTTATCCCGAGGACGAGTGCAATCAAGGGCGACTTGGGGGCTACTACCCTTCAACATACCAGTGAGTGGGCTTTTGGTTTTCAGTATATACTTATATAGTTGATATTTTCCCAGAAAATGCGTTTAAATGAAAGTATGCCTTGAATGCCATGCATATAAATTTATATTTCGTATATGAATTAGTATATGATGCATATTGTTGATGCACAAAATCAGTGAGGACTTTGGTATAACAGAAAGTGTTAAGTTTATGACCTTCGCTAGATTGCTCCGGTCACTAGTGGGGATAAATATGTAAATGGATAGGGACAAGGAAGCAAACACAAGATGTACGTGGTTCACTCAGATTGGCTACGTCCACGGAGTATAGGAGTTCTCATTAATTGTGAAGGGTTTACACAAGTACATAGGTTCAAGCTCTCATTTAGTGTGTACTAGTGAATGATTTAGTACAAATGACATTAGGAAATATTGTGGGAGAATGATCTCTTTTTATAGAAGAGTTTCTAGCTTTGTTCTAACATTGACACGTGTCGTGTTGTGATTGGCTTCTGTTGTTGACACGTGTCGCACTGTGATTAGCTTCTGATGTCGATACGTGTCGCACTGTGATTGGTTTCTTGGTTGGAGGGAAACTCTTCTGGGTCTTTGACGGTATAACGTTGACCGGTGCTCAGTAGTTTCGGGATTGGTCAAGTATGGTACAAACATTGCTCCCCTAAGTTCCTGAGTGAGGGAAGCTCCTCGGTTGGGGACTTGCAAGATCCAAACCGCTGAGTAATCACGAAACTTCTAAGTACCGAAGTGTGGTATCGTCTTCACTTGCCTTATCTGTCTCATAGGTAGATGTGGCATCTTCTCTGGAAGTACTCTTCCTCCATCCAGGGGTGGTATCTTTAACCGGTGGAGATGCACAAGATAATGTATCAATTTCACTTGAAGCTTACTTGTAGTTTCAGGCTTGGTCAAGCGTGATACAAACCATGTAGTATGAGTCCCCCAAGTCGCCGAACTAGGAGATCTGCCGAAAGAGGTGACAGACAAGGTAAGCAATCAGAGCTCCAAGCAATCAGTCCCAGATCATAAGTTTGATTTCGAGTCCGGCTGATTGTTCTCATTCTCCCTATCTTGCAGGCAGCATGAAGGATAAAGAGAAGAAAAATGAGAAGAGATGATATGAGATACTTTTGCTTTTGAAGAAGTAACTTTCCACATGCTTATTCTTGAACTAGGCTGAAGGGTTTTCTAGTTTCCTCTAGAGTATAAGGCCGACTCAAGAATTTGAGGGTCAAAACAAGTCCATCAAATCAAGAGTGCGTTCGACCTTGATGATATGTGATACTTTTGCTGTTGACAAAGTAATAGATGAATTTGCACGTGTTCTGTTGCGCTGGTCTCCACATGCTTCCTTGTATCCTTCTCACTTGCCCTATCTGTTCTTCAGGCAGATATGGTATCTTTTCTGGAAGCATAAGATGTTGAAGATGAGTACTCGAGAGCAATGCCAGGTAAGTAATCAGGCAAGGAGTTCCAGGTAGTCAGTTCCTGACTGGAAGCTTGATTCCAAGTGCTGACTGATTGCTCTCTTTCTCCTTGTCTTACAGGTAAGAACAAGGCCGAAGGAAAAAACATGATATGAGATACTCTTGCTTTTAACCCTTATGATATGAGATACTCTTGCTCTGGTGTGGCTTGTTTGCAGAGGTATTATCGGGGGGGGGGGGGGGGAAGAAAGCTGAGTATTTTGAGAGGCTTCGTTGGGAGTGCCCTCTCAGATATGAGGAAGGGTTGAGCATTTTTGCAAGTCTGCCTGTCCGTGGAGGATGAATGTCGACATATATATGAGTCTCCCTAACAACATGTAGTAATGCTATTCTTTTACCCTTATTGGTCACATCAATGTAGTGGGAGCTGCAAGTTTCACGTGTTTTAACTTTGTCATAGCACTTTGAAAAAGTGGTATGTGATATCTGGAAAGCTGATGTTGCGTGTGAAGATTGCAGACAAGCTTTATCCAAGGAAATCTGGCTCTCGAAGTTCGGAGAGCGATGCCTCTTCGGTTTTTGAAGAAGCAATCCTGTTGGGGATCTGGCTCTCGAGATTCAGAGAGCGTTGCCTCTTCGATTTTTGAACAAGCAATCCTATTGGGGATCTGGCTCTCAAGGTTTAGAGAGCGGTGCCTCTTCGATTTTTGAGAAAGCGATCCTGGTAGGAGTCTGGCTCTCCATATTCGAATAGCGGTGCCTCTTCGATTTTTGAGAAGTAATCCTGGTAGGAGTCTGGTTCTCGAGATTCGGATAGCGGTGCCTCTTCGATTTTTTGAGAAAACAATCCTGGTGAGAGTCTGGCTCTCGAGATTCAGGGAGCGGTGCCTCTTTGATTTTTGAAAAGTACTCATGTTGGGAGTGTTTTCTTGATGTGAGTAAAGGTTGGGCATTTTTGCCAGCCTGCCTTGCCCCGAAGCACGGAGGTTGACACACATAGGGACTTGATAGGATTAAAAGCACACCACAAAATAGCACACAAATGTCCTATTTATTTTCCTTATTATCACTAAGATTTGTCAATTGTAGCATATGAAAATAAGGGTCTTTCCCGCAGAAGATTGTTTTATCTAACTACTTAAAATGTCACAAAAACTGGTTGCTGTCCCTACTGACCAGCCATCGAAAAATAATTATTAGACCAACTTACACTTATCTAAATTCTACGAAATGTTATATGAAGATACTAGACACACAGAGCTACACTCCTACAAATTTTTGGGATTTTTGGAGTTGATTTGCTATTTAAATTAAATTGAACAAAAACAGGACATAAACAAATTTTAAGTAGTTCACAAATTAAGAAAAACGAGTTAGGGGAATTGCTATCCACCATCAAATAATCATGCAAACATGTTATGTTTCATTCAAATTCCTTTTATTTCCGGATGAAGATGCTCAAGTTGGCTCAATGTTAGAACTCAACCTATTACTCTTTCTTACGTAGTATGTTAAGAGAATGGCATTTTCAACTTAACTTAGTCCCTAGCATGCAATCTAGAATGGCGTGTTCATAGATTTAACAAGTAGAAATCATTAAGAATGAAAAGAGTTTGAGTCATCACAAGGCATCGTAAGTACTGACGTTGTCTTACTTATCCTAGAAATTGGTTCACATGTTAATCGCAATTAACAAGTACTACTCTATAACATATGTAGGTCCTCATTCGACAAGGGCAGGCACACACATATTCATAGCGTTAGAATCCTAGATATGCTTACTACGTATGCATCCATAGAAAACAAATAAAGAATTCATCAATGAGACAAGTAGTGAACCAATTTTCATCCATTCATAAAAGTAATTCAAACAAAATGTCATAACAAACTTCAATTATATTTGGGGCTTCAAAACAGCCCCTAACTACTAAAAATTTTGTTACACATTATTATCAAATAAAACCAAAAGAAAGACATGAGTTTGAGAAGACAAAACCGAGAGAAGAGAATGCCAAGATTTCCTCCTTCCTTCCTTCCTTCCCCAACGTCGATGCCTTGCCTTTTCTTTTTTTCCTTTCCGCTGCACCTGCAGCCTTCTTTTCTATTTTTTTTTTCTAAATTATTTCTCCAAAAAAACTCTTCTTTTGCTGCTGCAACCTCAGCCTTTATGCCCATGTTTGCTGCCTCATTTATGCTCCATAACTCACCCCACTAACAGCCAATTAGTGATGACAATAAGTGAGAGGAAATGGTAAAACAATTGTAACTCTTTGGGTAGCCTTTATGCCAATTACTCCCACTTAATCCTCATCTTTATTTTCATTTCCTCTGATATTTGAATAGGTATCAGCTGGCTTGTTCTTGGCTGCATCAGTTTTGGCTACTAGATTTATTGGGTTTATTGCTTTCATTGCAGTTACAAACTGCCTAGTCTCTTGTGAACCTTTCAGTGTTAAAACGGCCATAACTTCTTCTACAAAAATGATATTAACAATCCACAAAATGCTCCAGAAAATAGACATCAGTAGCTTTCCAAGCATATAAGGATAATTCTCTAATTCATTTTGATCTATTCACAACTTGCTTCCAAAGTCAGCTGACCTGCACAGGCAGTTTTGACGAATTTGTTACTTAATATCCAACTTGTGCTATTTTTCTTTTCTTTGCTTGACAAATCCTAGAAAACACAAAAACAAAGTAAATAGCTCAAAAAAAAATAATAAGGAACTAACTAAGAAAAGACAAGTGAATTTGATGTAAAGTATATATAAACATGAGCTTATCATGACTTTTCAGTTATTAAGTAGTGGTGTTGTTCCTTTACCCTTGTGGGTAATGGTAGGGTAGCTGGACCTTCAAAATTTATGTGTCTAAACTTTGTCAAAGATCTTTGGCAAAGTTATTTGTGGTACCCGAGGAGCTAATGTTGCGTGTGGGGATTATCGACATATTTTACTCAGGAAAATCTGCTTCTCGAAATCCGGAGAGTGGTGCCTCTTCGATTTTTGAACAAATGGCCCTACTACTCTTTCTTTTATAAGGGCACCAATTGTGTGCAAGAAGTACGTTCAGAGAGTTATTACTTGTAGGAATTTTCCCTTTATTTTCGTACTTCAGAGATTTATTGGACCTCATTTCTCCTTCATTATTTCTGAAAATGTCTGGCCTATCCAACCGTTGTTTTGACTTGAACTTTGGTGAAGAGGCAGCTATGTCTCCTCAAGACAACATATGACGCTCATCCTTCTTATCTCATACTGGTCATCTTACCGTTGGGGACTATGTGATGAAGAATGATATGACCGCTGCGGTGGTGGCCAGGAACCTTCTCACTCCCAAAGATAACAGACTACTTTCCAAACGGTCTGATGAGTTGGCTGTTAAGGATTCTCTGGCTTTCAGTGTTCAGTGTGTAAGTTCTGTGTCTAATATGGCCCAACGCCTATTTGCTTGAACCCGCCAAGTTGAATCATTGGTGGCTGAAGTGATAAGTCTCAAACAGGATATTAGAGGGCTCAAGCATGAGAATAAACAGTTGCACAGGCTCGTACATGACTATGCTACAAACATGAAGAAGAAGCTTGACCAGATGCAGGAATCTGATGGTCAGATTTTACTTGATCATCAGAGATTTGTGGGTTTGTTCCAAAGACATGTATTGCCTTCGTCTTCTAAGGCTGTACCGCGTAATGAAGCTCCAAATGATCAACCTCTGATGCCTCCTCCTTCTGGGGTTCTGTCCAGTACCGAGGCTCCGAATGATCACCCTCCGGTGCATTCTCTTTCTGGGGCTCTGCCGACTGCTGAGACTTCTCCTAAGCAACCTTTGTGAAGGCTCTATCTTGTTTGTTTATTTTGACTCATGTATATGTACATATTTGTAACTTATCGGAGATATCAATAAAGTTTTTTGCTTCATTTCAACGTATTGTGTTAAATACACCAAAACCTTATTCATTAAGTTCTTTGAATTTTTACTTTTGTTGAAGCTTGTATGTTGAAGCTTTGTGAGTGATGTAGGTTGAGGTAGTCTTCCCTTAATTTCCCAAGTGAGGAAAACTTCTCGGTTTGAGACTTGAAAAATCCAAGTCACTGAGTGGTCATGAGACTTCTGAGTATCAAGGTGCAGTAGCATATGGTAGGAGTCCCCCAAGTCTCCGATCGAGGGAGTTGACGAATGAGGTGTCTTGCTAGTAGCTAAGTTTCTAAAGTAACAAAACTTCACCATTTTCCTTTCTAAGTGGTAGCCCAAAACTCCTTCTTCATATATATTTGTTATGAAAGTTGTTAGGCCCAAAGAAGATGAGGCCTAGGCAATTTGCTTTATGTTTTTTTTTTGTTTTTTTTTATTTTCGAATATTATATTTAAGCTTTGTAGGAGAAGCTTTGTTGGGTACTATGAATTGATTTTGCTTCACACTATCTTGATCAAGAGTGTGTGAAGCTTTTGTAGGTGAAGCTTTTGTGTTGAAGCTTTGTAGGTGAATCTTTTGTTGGGTACCATGAATTGATTTTGCTTCACACTATCTTGATCAAGATAGTGTGAAGTTTTTAAGAATATTTGTAGTTGCCCTCCATTTGTTGAAGCTTTTGTTGGTGAAGCTTTGTAGGTGAAGCTTTGTTGGGTACCATGAATTGATTTTGCTTCACACTATCTTGATCAAGATAGTGTGAAGCTTTTGAGAATTTGTAGTTGTCCTCCATTGATGAAGCTTTGTTGAATTTCCCTTTTTTTTTTTTGGGAAACTAGAAATTTGAAAATGCGGGAGAGACAACATATACAAATTTTGCTTCCACACTGTTGAGCAAGAGATTGTGATGCAAGTCACACCTTGTAGTAGTCCAAGGTTTGGATGAACCATATAAATTGAATTTGCTTCGAACATTCTTGATCAAGAGTGTGTGAAGCTTTCTACGAGTTGTAGTTTCGTTTCATTGATGAAGCTTTTGTTGGCACCATAAATTGGTTTTGCTTCACACTGTCTTGATCAAGAGTGTGTGAAGCTTTTGAGAATTATGGTTGAACTCCTTTGATGAAGCTCTTGTTGGCACTATAAATTGGTTTTGCTTCACACTGTCTTGATCAAGAGTGTGTGAAGCTTTTGAGAATTGTGGTTGCCCTCCATTGATGAAGCTCTTGTTGGCACCATAAATTGGTTTTACTTCACACAGTCTTGATCAAGAGTGTGTGAAGCTTTTGAGAATTGTGGTTGCCCTCTATTGATGAAGCTTTTGTTGGCACCATAAATTGGTTTTGCTTCACATTGTCTTGATCAAGAGTGTGTGAAGCTTTTGTACGAGTTGTGGTTGAACTCCTTTGATAAAGCTCTTGTTGGCACCATAAATTGGTTTTGCTTCACATTGTCTTGATCAAGAGTGTGTGAAGCTTTCTACGAGTTGTAGTGTTTGCATTGTTACAGAGGAGAAATGTCTGAAGCAGATGTAAGAGGGCTGAATAGCTTGATCTTCGTATGCCATGCACTTAAGTTGTTGTTGGCTTGCAATAAGACTTTGTTGGTGACTATAACTCTTGTTGGGCATAAGTGCTCCCCTAGTTGAGTTGTTAAGCTTGATGGTTTTTTATTATTTGTGAATGCTAGGAGTTCACATGTACAAGTTGTACAACTCGTCTTCTGGTAGGTGAAATGAATGGTGAGTTGCTTTCATCACTTGGTTGGTAGTACGAAGGTGAGTTGTTTCATCACCTTTCATCACATTTCATCACCTGGTTGGTGGCACGAAGATGAGTTCCTTCTTCACCTGGTTGGTGGCATGAATGGCAAGTTGCCAAATGATATTAGAGTATGGGTTGTACATTTCATCACCTGGTTGGTGGCATGAAGGAGAGTACGGGTTGTACATTTCATTACATGGTTGGTGGCATGAAGATGAGTTCATTCTTCACCTCGTTAGTGGCATGAGTGGCAAGTTGCCAAATGATATTAGAGTATGGGTTGTACATTTCATCACTTGGTTGGTGGCATGAAGGAGAGTACGGGTTGTACATTTCATCACTTGGTTGGTGGCATGAAGGAGAGTACGGGTTGTACATTTCATCACCCGGTTAGTGGCATGAAGATGAGTTCATTCTTCACATTTCATCACCTGGTTTGTGAGAATAAGGGCAAGGTGTCGAGGCACATTGTAGCAAGTGTCGAATGACACAAAGTATGTTGAACCCTTTCGAAGCACAGTTGACTTATGTATGAATGTGTTGGAATGTATGATTGAACGAATATACTGTGAAGTTGTTCGTTTATTTGTATAGCCTTGTTGACATATACTTATACTTTGTTTCATGGTGGAAGCATTCATGTTGAAGCTTTGAACCCGAGTGTTTCATTGTTAGGAATGTAAGAGGATTAGGATCGAGTTGTCTAAATCACCTCTTTATTGAATTCATGCCAAATAGTCTTCATTACATAGGATACCGAACGGCTGAAGCTTAATACTTGTACAATGTGAGTTTACTTGTAATAGTACTTCAAGTGATCAGTGTTCCATGGATGGCCAATGGTCTTGCCATCAGAGCTTCTAAGCTTGTAGGAGCCAAGGCGACTGATGCCAACAACTTCAAACGGTCCATCCCAGTTTGGACTAAGTGTTCCTTCACTCGGGACTCTGTCACAAAGTAATCTTTTCTTCAATACCCAGTCCCCCACTTTGAAAGAACGAGGTTTGACTCTTAAGTCATAGTAGGATGCGCTGCTTGTAGGCGACATTCCTCAAGTGAGCCTGGTTTCTGTGTTCCTCGACTAGATCTAAGTTTAGGGTAAGTTGTTTGTCATTTTCGCTTTGCACGTAGTTATGGACTCAGAACGTTGCTTGCTCAAGCTTAACTGGGATAACTGCCTCTGTACCAAAGGCAAGTGAGAATGGGGTTTCTCCTGTTGACGTCCGATACGAAGTGCGGTATGACCAAATAACTTGGGGTACAAATTCTGGCTAACAACCTTTAGCCTTGTCCAAGCTGGTTTTCAAAGTTCGCTTGATTATTTTGTTGATGGCTTCGACTTGTCCATTAGACTGGGGATGAGCTGGGAAGGCAAAACATAAGTTGATGTTGAACTTAGAGCAGAACATCCTGAACTTATTGTTGTCGAACTGTCGCCCGTTGTCAGTGACTATCGCATTGGGAATGCCGAATCTGCAAAGGATGTTCTTCCATACGAAGTCTTCTATTTTTGCCTCAGTAATGGTTGCCAAGGGTTCTACTTCAGCCCACTTTATGAAGTAGTCAATTGCAACTATTGCATAGCGGACCTTGCTTTTCCCTGCAGGCATTGGGCCAATCAAATCAATTCCCCATTGGGCGAAGGGCCAATGGTTGATCATAGAAGTGAGCGGCTCGGGAGGGGAGTGAGGAATAATTGCGTAGCGTTGACACTTATCACATGAGCAAGATATTCTGATGGCATCTTGGTGGAGAGTTGGCCAGTATCCTTAGTGAAAAGTCTTGTATGCTAGGGATCGAGATCCAACATGATCTCCGCAGACTCCTTCATGTATTTCCCGAAGGACAATTTCCACCTCCGCTGGCGTAAAACATCTTAGGTATGGTAGGTTAAAACCCCGTTTGTAGAGTTGGTCATTAATGATCAAGTAACAGGTAGCCTTGTATCGAATCTGCTTAGCTTGGACTTTATCATTTGAGAGGGTACCATGCGCAAGGAATTTATAAATCGGGGTAATTCAACTATCCCCCTGTTGTAAGTTGCACACTTCCGCGGCTATGGTGCTTGGTGCTGCCAACAATTCGACCTGAATTTTTCTCCCAAATTTGTCTTCCACTGCTGAGGCGAAGCGAGCCAAAGCGTTTGCATGACTATTTGCCGCTCGAGGAATTTGGGTGATCTGGTAGTGGAAGTGCTTGAGCAACAATTGTGTTTCTGCCATATATGTTGTCATGGAGCTATCCTTAGCGTCAAAGTTGTTGGTGACCTGGTTAACCACCAATTGGGAGTCACTGAAGATATCAATTCGTTTAACCCCAAGGTGTTTGGCCAAACATAAGCCTGCTAGAAGGGCTTTATATTCGGCCTCATTATTTGATGCCTTGAATTTGAAACGAAGAGCATACTCCATTGCCACTTTGTTAGGGGTCATATGGACTAGTCCTGCTCCATAACCTTGTTGGTTGGATGAGCCATCAACATATAGACTCCATGCTGGGGCTGTTGGTTCTATTTTCTGAGCTTCCGAGGGTAATGAAACCACTTATTTAGGCGTAGAAACAATGTCAACATGATATGTGAAGTCGGCGATGAAGTCTGCCACTGCTTGGCCCTTCTCAGCTGACTTTGGTTGGTATGAGATGTCAAACTCACCCAATGCTATCGCCCATTTAATCATTCGCCCCGAAATGTCAGGACTTTGAAGTATCTGTCGAAGATGATGATTGGTAAGCACAATGATGGAGTGTGCTTGGAAGTAAGAGCGAAGTTTTCGAGCAGACATGACCAATGCTAGAGCCAATTTCTCAATGTTGAAGTATCGTGTCTCCGCATCTTGTAAGGCTTTGCTAGCGTAGTAGACAGGTCGTTCGACATTACCATCATTTCGAATGAGAACGGAACTTACTGCTGAAGCCGATACCGATAGATAGATAATGAGAGTGTCTCCAACCTCAGGTTTAGAGAGCATATGGGCTTTACTCATGTAGTCCTTGAGGTTCTTGAATGCCTCGGCACATTCATCAGTCCATGTAATGTACTTCTTACTTCCCTTAAGTGATTTGAAGAACGGAGCACATCTGTCTGTGGCCTTAGAGATGAACCTAGTTAAGGCTGCAAAACGTGGTAGCAGCAAAACGTGCCCGTGTTCTTCGTGGGCTTGTAACCCGACTGCCTCGCCATTGGCTTAGGTATCAAGTGTGCTATGCTGGGATAAATGGCCACGCATGTGCGTTCAAAAGTGTGTATGTCTCATACCTCAGGGTAGGGCCTGTCCTGACACGTGTTTGGCCCACTGTGCTGACTGCCTGGGGGCTGGCATTATCGTGGCGATACCCTTAGTTATCGCGGTAGTGTCCCTTACTCCTTTTACTAAAATGAGACTGGTGAGGATGGAAATCTTTCCTTTTGCCCTGAGGTTGATATGTCTGTTAACTTGGCGAAGTATTAAGTAAGGCAGGGGAAGGCATCACTGCCGTTTGGAAGGTCGATGTCTTCTCTTTTGGGTGGGTCTGGCTTCCAATTCCCACTTGCTGATAGGGGATGGTTGTTGGGGGTTTCTTTTGGTATGTCCTTGCCTCGGCAGAGACATGGTTATAAGCATGCGCCATCACCTCAGAGTAAGTCTTCCAAGTGTTGGCATTGATCATGTACTTAAAGAAATAGTCACGTAGGCCTGCCGTGAAGGCTTTAAGGGTAGTCTTGTCGTCTGCCTCGGCACAACGGGAATACTCATGGCTGAAGCGGCCAGCATACATACGTAATGACTCGTCTGGCTTCTGGCGAATAGTGTACAAGTCATTCGCAGAGTGCAAGCAATCAGTCTGAAAAATGTGTTGAGAAACAAACAGTTTCCTCAATTCCTCAAATGAGTCTACCGTCTCAGGTGGAAGACGACAATACCAGTTTAGAGTTCCGCCAGAAAGAGTGGATGGGAAGATAAGACATCGCTCTTCGTCGATGTGCATCATGTATGCCATGGTGGACTCAAAGAGGTTAAGGTGTTCAATCGGGTCCTCATTTCCAGTATAGAGTTGCAAGCCAAGCTTCTGTTTTGTCTTTGCTTAGAGGGGGTGTCGAGGATCCTCCTTGTAAGAGGGCCAGGCCTAGGTTGGTTCCAATCTGGTATCTCAGTTTGTCGTTCGGCCTTCAACTTGTTTACTTCCTGAAGGAGCTGTAGGACAAGAGGGTCCTGAGTATAGTCGTGTACCACTGGAGCTTTCTTTCGTAAATCTTCATCACCTCTTGGAAGTAGGAAGGTGAGATCAAGAGCATGTGATTTTTCCCCGGACTCGCCTTACTGACTTCCAAGGTATGTCTGTCGGAACATCTTTGAGTCCCATATACCTTCGTGTTTCTCTAGGACTTATTGCCCCTTCCCCACATTGGTAGCCAGCCTGGGACATGGGAGGGGACCGAGTCATTCAGAGACCCTTGGGTCATTGATCTTCGAGCTTACATGGATAGGATTGTCTCGATGTTGCTTTAGGAAGTCTCGATAGTCGTGAAAGACGGATTTCGATCCTTCCACTCTTTCTGTAAGGAGGTGTCTTCCTCCACTCCTCCTGTTTCGGGTCGAAGCAGTTGGGTTGAGAGAAGTCTTATGTTGGTCGCCATTTCGATGAGTAGCTCGCTCCTCAACAGGAATACCCATGTCGAGGGCAAATGACCCTCCGTGTTGGGGGGAACCCATTTGATGGTTGACTTCCACAGGGGTGATGAACTCATGTGTTTTAGCATATCTAGCCTCGTGGAGCATCTCGAAGACATTCTCATACTGCTCTTGGAGGATCTTATTCTTCATCGCTATCTTGTTGTTCTGAGCCTCCAGCTCATCGACTTTAGCCTGAAGAGCAAATTTATTTTGTTCATTATTTCGTTGCTTCGCACCAGGTGTAAGAGGGGTGTCATTTTGTGTGTTGTGGCTTCCTTCACTCCCCATGTTGGAAAGGGATGCCTGGTCAAAAGATAGTCTACTAATGGTGGAAACCAGCTTAACAAAGCTGAAGAGAATGGGAATAAGTGTCGTTCCCACAAACGGCGCCAAATGTTGATGCACAAAATCAGTGAGGACTTTGGTACAACAGAAAGTGTTAAGTTTATGACCTTCGCTAGATTGCTCCGGTCACTAGTGTGGATAAGTATGTAAATGGATAGGGACAAGGAAGCAAACACAAGATGTACGTGGTTCACCCAGATTGGCTACGTCCACGGAGTAGATGAGTTCTAATTAATTCTGAATGGTTTACACAAGTACATAGGTTCAAACTCTCATATAGTGAGTTCTAGTGAATGATTTAGTACAAATGACATTAGGAAATATTGTGGGAGAATGATCTCCTTTTATAGAAGAGTTTCTAGCTTTGTTCTGACATTGACACGTGTCGTGTGTGATTGGCTTCTGATGTTGACACATGTCGCGCTGTGATTGGCTTCTGATGTCGACATATGTCGCACTGTGATTGGCCTCCTGGTTGGAGGGAAACTCTTCTGGGTCCTTGACTGTATAACATTGACCGGTGCTTAGTAGTTTCTGGATTGGTCAAGTATGGTACAAACACATATATATGATTGTGGTGCTGTGGACACTCAGGTAAGCCAGGTGAGTTGTGCATTGTGATGTGATTTAAAGTTGTGATTAATTGAGAAACATAGAGCTCATAAAACTGCACCTATGGTGATTGTGATTTAGCCAACGATATGGCACATGCCTGTATATAATGTCACATCCCGCACCATATGCTCACATTGGATCCAATTTAGGTGCACAGTCTTGTCGTACAGACCATCATAGATGATTCCGACTCGTAGGTGACTAGCGATTTATCGCCCAGCTATTATGAGAGAGTAGTATTAAGCATAATTATATTACACCTAGTCTTGTCGTACAGACCTTTTCATTGGTTCCGACTCGTGTGCAGTATAGTGCCGTATAAGTCATTGTAGTGACTCCGGCTAGATTGACTATTGAGCTATGAATTCAGCCGTACAGACTTATGCAAGAGTTCCGGCTAATATGTTATATTTCCATGAATTTATTCTCACATGAATTACTTACTCTGTTATATCTTGGCATGACATACTTATGATTATGAATATGTGAAACATGATTTGAATTGATATATTTATATATATATATATATATTTACGCATATGCTTATATTATATTTCTGGGAAAATTATACATGTTTTATGGCGAGGGGTTAGAACTGTTGATAAATGAAATGGTTTTGTAAAACATTTGTTTTTGCCCACTCACATTTTATGTTTTGCGCCCCTCCAGGTTTTAGGTAAGCTTGTTGTTGGTGGCCTTGAAGACTTCGGCGGTTCTGACATAATAAATAATTGTAGTACATCTTCTGGTACTGTATAATTAGTACTTGTCCTACTGGACTGCACCTAGACTTTATATGCTCTGATCAGAAGTATTTACTTTTGTATCTCACTTCTAACACTTCATGTTTATTAGTGCACTTTAGTAGCTCTCGGTTTTTATTTATTCATATATTTCTTATCCTTATTGCTTCCGCACTGTGCACATGGCTACGTCACCCTCACGTGACGGCCAACATGCCTTGATCTCGGGCGGGGTGTGTCAGAGATGATACAAAAAACTAGTCAAGGTTTCTTTTAGTAATTGTTCTTATAGCAAAACCAATCAAGTGAAGTATTCGATTTTGGAATTTTTATACATATTGTGGTTAGTGCACCTTTAAATCTTTTCTTTTCAAAGAGATATCATATATTCTCTATTTTGTGGGTTTCACATTATTTAGGCATGTTTTATTTATTTATTCAATTTATTTATATTTTCTCGTTTTTGGGTCTGAAAATATTTATTTATTTAAAAAAAAAGTTTGTGGGCCTGGAAGCCCATAAAAAATATTATAGAAGTGATATCCCATCTACCATGTCTAGCAAACTTGTTATGAAATTCTGTTTGATGTTGTTCACTCTATGTTATTATCCAATGTGAAATGTGTCTTTGTTGAACTAGACACCATACCATATTCCACTCATCTTACACCCTTTTTGAATTTGACTACTAAGTATGTCTATAATTCCCTTTCACTATATGGTGTATATTAGAAAGAAGAAAGAAAGAATGAACGAAAGGCGGAAAAAAAAAATTCAGCGTTCGGACATTTAAAAATTATATTTTAACCTAAAACGAAATTAAAAAATTTAGCCTTGGAGTAGCCTATGTGTTAAGAAAGGATTAAGTTAGATCAATAATTCGATTTCTATTTTTCACCTTAATCACAGCAAGGCTAGTGTTTATTCTTTTTCATGGCTAATTACTTATTCGGTATGAAACTAATGAAATTGTTGAACTTTGAAATTAAGCAACCAAAATGTGTACATTTTACAAGCAAAATTCCCTCTTTTTATTATGAGCAATATTCTACACCAAGGAGAGGGGAAAAGTTTGAATTTTGTATTCTTCTTTGTACAAAACTTATTATTTAAGTTGCATTTTGAATTTTCGTTTCATTAAGAAATAATTTCGGCACACATTTATATATATATTACTTTTATCTTTTGATTTTAGTTTGATTGATTCAATTTAAACGTCAAAAATAAATATGGTTAGCCAGAAAAAATTGGTCATAGAAGATAGTGGCTTAAATATTAAATTAGCGCATAACTTTTTGAGTTGATTAAATTTGAGATCTGCATATTGGATCCCTTTAATAATTTTTTTATGGCTAATCATTTCAAATATCATTTCTAAGCCAGCTGAGACTCCATGGACGAATGGAATGCATGCTAATCATTTCCGCCATAATACGAGATTAAGGGACATAGATCCCACTTAAGTAATAAATCATTTTTATAGTTCGACAAATTATGTTATTACGTGAGGAGGAACATTATTTTTACACCATTTTTATCACATGTTGTAATGGGGCCACATGTATTTCAACGATTCGAACGGTATATGTTTTAAGTCTTCTTCAAAGATTATGCCTACAAAAAATCACCCCTATGTGAAACATATGACTGTTGGATTAAAGGTTTAGGGTTTCTATGTAGAGATGTATCTGTCTATTTTCTTCATTACAAATAAATGTCTTAATAATTTTAAATTTGTCTAATTTTTTGCAAGAATGTTCTATGAATAATGTTCTAAAAGATAGATGGATCAGATTGTTAAAATACATTAGTTCTATGAATAATGTTCTAAAAGATAGATGGATCAGATTGTTAAAATACATTAATGAATTTTGTAAAAACGTGTATAAAAAAATTGTGTAAAAAAGTAGTGTCATAAATTTGTCCTCATTTTATAATATTATATTTAAATTGATAGTTTGACCATATACATATTGTTTAATAAATAACAATACTTTATGTTTATGGTATGATTAAAAATTATATTGATGACTCGAGTTACATAACCCTAAGTAGTACGACATTAGACGAATACAAACACATAATTAACACATCTAACCTAGTTTAGTTTGTCAATTGTCATTAAAAGAGATAATTGGACAACGGTCCCTCAACTTTAGTTCAATTATAGCTTTGGTCTCTTAACTAAAAATTCACGAGTATTAATTCCTAAACTTGTAATAATGTAGAGCAATTATCATTTTGGCTAACTTTATTAAAACTTCTATCTATCTTTTGCCCCTTTAAACTCTTCATTTAGGATGGAAATCCTAACGGAGTAATGAAAAAGTCATTGTTCCACATTATAACAAGTTCAACAGCCAATACTCAATAATTTTTAATTTAAAGACCAAAACTGCAATTAAGCCAAAATTCAAACATTATTGCTCCAATTTTCTCTCATTTAAAAGGTTGGAACTCCCCTTTTGCTAGCAAAATAAGCTTCATATATGCAGATCATAATTCTTTTTATCAAAGGCATGATTCGTTTCGGCAACCAGCCATCAAATCATTCTTTCTTTAACCTAAGTTTGTGCTGTCATCCATTTTGTTCTTGTGTGGAACAAAACCTTGCTTCTGGCTTTCCTAATCTTCAATAATAAGTTCCAAAAATTGTACATTTTGGGTGAGACATCCACAACGTCTCTAACACGTGTCAGTTAACGAGTAATTAAAATATCATTATACTACTTGAATCATTTTAAACTTTTTTAGAAGATCGAAAATTCAAGAGCACAACAATGTAAAGTATGTTACTAAATGTTTGCCAAAGAATTCTAGAAAAGTCAACAAGTGAATTCGAACAACATAAAAGGTAATGTATACTATGCATCACTCTTTAACAATTTGTTTGGATGAAGAAATTTAAAATTACTAAGGAATTTCAAAATGATGTAAATTGAAATGACGGAATTTTAGTTTCTATAATTTGTGAATTTTTTTATTTGATTAATCTAAAAGAACAATGAAATTGAATACATAATTTGTTATTTTCAAACTCTCAATAATAGAAATTGGGAAATGACACATATTTACATGGAATTTAAACTTGAGAATTGGAAGTCCCAAATTTCAAGTTTTTTTTTTCACGTGGAAATTCTAAATTTCTATGTTTATGAATCCAAACAAGGGAATTCGTGCATGTCAATTTATAAATTCTGACTTTTATCCAAATTCAAGTTTATTTCTCTCATCCAAACATAGTGTAACTTTAGGGTAATTCCGCATGGATTTACATCTTTCATTAATGGCGCCCTTGCGTATTTTGTATTTTCCAATGGATTTACATCTTTCATTAATGGAAATTTTTTGATGTAGTGAGTAATAGCTCTGGTTGTTCGCTGTTCAAGAATTCTTGTTTAGGCAGTTCATATCATCCATACATAATGTTTTGATCGAAGATTTCAATTCTTCCATGTTTCAGCAGTAGTTAGTATATTGTTCCATGGAGCTAAGGTCCAAAATATGGAAGAAACAGGTGTTTCCACGACTCTACCGCCCAGTCAATTCTGTTCCACTTAATCCCTGTTTCATGGCCACATATCTTTCCGGCTAAGGAATGGGAAACCCTTCTCTTGTTACATGAATCCAATTTTCATTTCATCCGAGAAAAGCCATCTTTTTTCTCAACAATGTCTTTGTCATTTGATCCAATAGCGTTCCGTTAGATAGGAACAACTTTGATAAATACTGATAACTCTCGGATGGAGTATTAGAACGAAAAAAATCCATTAGATAATGAACTGGCTTATTCGAAAAAATATTGGATCCGCAGGGTCCCAAATGAATTGGCTTATTCGAAAAAAGCCTTGTTCTTTAGAAGATCTATCTCGTGTCTGGTACTGCATGGTTCCACTCTGCAAGAACTCCGAATCATTCTCTTGAAGCCCATCCTCTTCATCATAAATGATTCGCTTGCCCCGAAATGACCTGACCCAATAAGGAAATCCCAATTCATTGGGCCTTTTGATACAATCAAATAGAAAGCCCCAAGGGCGCCATATTCTAGGAGCCCAAACTATGTGATTGAATAAATCATCCTCTATCCGTTGTGGGTCGAGGACTCTTTCCCCTTCTTCAAACTCCGATTCGTATTGTTCATAGAGAAATCTCTGATCAACGATAGAACAAGATCCATTTTGCATCATATCTAAGGGATTCCTTGGTTCGGGCCGAAGAAGCAATGTCACTCGATCATTATCAAACTGACTTAAATCTTTTTCTGTTCGTGAAGATCCCACCGGAGCGCCTTCTGCTTCTAATAGGCCATGAACTAGATCAGAATCATTCTCAATGAGTCCATAAGAAGTGATCCCATTTTTTTCATCGGGTCGGGGTAGAGACCAAAGGTCTTGAGCGACCGATCCGGAAGAATAACTCAAAAGATAAAGAAGTATCGTTAATTTCTTCATGCTCGTTCCAAGTTCGAAGTACCATTTGTACAAATAAGAATCCCATTCGTTACATGATTTCTTCTTCATATAGATAGATATAGGATCTATGGAGCAATTACTTAGAAGTACATTTTGTGCAACAACCCTTCCTATCTTATAGAAAAGGATCCTATGATCCTGAACCGATCTTACTTGGGATCGCAAATCCCAAGTTTGTCTATGAAGAGCAAATCTAGTTATATTAGGCCTCGTTTGTTTGACCTCCTTAGCTAGGACTGGACTAGCTAGGACTAATAACCCATGTTTGGTATAGCAAGGGACTAGGTTAAATGGGATTAGCTCGGACTCGTGCCGACTAACTCCTTCGCTCGCTGATCTTAGCTAAACCCCTCGAAAACGACGGGATTGCTAATCCCGTCTCCACCACCACCAATATCCCGCGAACCCAGTCATCAAAATCTAGCCTTTTTGCCAACCTTCATCATCCTGCGAACCCAGCGAACCCAACCCCCTATTTGCTTTCCGACGAACCCACAACCTAAATTTCCCGACGAACAGACAAAAGAACATTTAACACTTAATCGATATGCAGAAACGGGTTCTCCATTTTCGTCGATTGAACTGGAATTAGACCCATAAAACAAAGATAACGGTCTTCGCCTAAAGAACTTTGGATCCGAAAACGATCTTCGCAATTTAAGATCCCTCTGCCACACTGCAGCTCCTACTCCAAGCGTTTCCTTGGAGGCGAAACGAAATGAATACAAGGGGAGAGAGGGGAAAGAGGACAATGGTACATATGTGAAACAGAAGAAAAAGGAAGGGGGAAGGAGGAGACGGAGGGCGGAGAAAAAATGGAAAATGATAAAGAGGGAGGCATATAAAACAGAGAAGAAGATAAGTCTAGAAAAAATGGAAAATGATAAAGAAATAATAAAATATTAATTGATATAGATTAAATTAAAAAAAAATATTAATAAATATAGATTAAATAATATAATATTATAGTACTGCTTCTTAGTCCGACACTGCACCAAACGCTTCACTAAGTTAGTCCAACTCAGTCTAGTCTAAGCCAGTCCAGTTTAGTCCCTGAAGCTAGTCCAGTCCGAGACAGTCCGATGCAACAAACACACCCTTAGTGTCTATAATTGATTTCTTCTGTGTAATACTAATCGATAGGGCCTCATTGGTAAGTGCTACAAGATCTCGTACATTGGAACCCATGGTTATGGACCCGAATCCATTAGTATGGAACATTTTCTTTTCCAAGTGAAATCCCCTAGTATATGAAAGAGTGAAAAGTGCTTTCGTTGTTGTGGAATAAGAAGCCTTCGTATCTTAATGCATGTATTTAATTTATTCGGAGCTATTAGAGCGGGATCCACTTTTTGGGCAATATGAGTCGAAGCAATAACAAGAATATTTCTAGTGGAACATCTTTCACAATCCCTGAAGAGATAGTTCACTAATAGATCGAGGGATAAGTAATTCGACTCATGCACATCTAGATCATGAATGTTTAGAATCCATATTATGCAAGGAGACATTGCTTTTGCTAATTCGAATTGAATGGTGATATAAAATCGGTCTATTTCCGACATCATATCCATAGTTAGCGCATTCATCATAGTTAGAAGCGCCAGCTTCGTATCAAAGTCACGGTCGTCACTATCATCAATATCGTCACTATCATCAACAAGAAAACCCTTGGGCTTGTTAGCCAGGAACTTGTTCAGAAATACTGTAATGAAAGGAACATAGGAGTTTGTCGCTAGGTATTTGACCAAATAGAATCATCCAGTTCCTATAGAACCTATCACTAAAATACCCCTAGAGAGGGATAGGGCTAAGCGGAGCGAAAAGAGTTTTCCATAAGATGGGAAATGAAAACTATTAGCCCCACATGAGGTTTATGAATAAGTGATTGTCGGATAATGAGCAAGGAATATCCGTCTTTCTGCTAAATAGGATGTATTGAACTCATAATTCATTAGATACTTTTTATGAATGTCAACTAAGTATCGTAAGTAAATTGCTCCCGGTTGTTCAATCATTTGATAACCAGAATCATTCTTTGATAAATGATCACTATGGGTCAGACTCAATAGAATTTGATCAATCCTTTTTTCTGTCGTTAAGGTGGAGAACTGAACCAAGAATTCTCTTTCTTTATCATCAATCGAATCACTGTTCGAGACCCAGGATTCTATTTTATCATAAATCCAATCACCGTTCACGTTTTTTCTTTTTCTTATCAATGAATGGATCTCTTTACTTGTATGACTTAGATGTCTCGTATTTCTCGAAAAAACGATTTGATTGATGGGATTTGGTATGATACTTATGAAATAGATGATATCGATGAGATTGATATTCAAATATTTCTTCTTAGAACGTATTGATTTGACCCCATAAGCGGGACCACCACCCCATAGCATGTTGCCGCCAGAAGCCCGTATTTCTTCTAGAGAATCTCCTAATTGTTCCCGAGCAACTAGAAAGAGATTCTTTAACCAGAAAGAATTCAGTTCAGATGTAGGATACCTATCCAGAAGTTTTCGCAACTCAATCATGTATGATGGAATCATCAAAGATTTGACCCTTTCGAACTCTGTCTATAACTCATTATAAGATCGAGAAACAAAGAGAAGATGTGTATGAATATGTTAGACACCTGTAACTCGATTGGTGAAATAGTATATCTCTCCAAAAAAGTTTTTTTTTTTTTTACCGCCGCACAAAGAAAATATTTTGTTGCGAATGAACAAGATATTGAGGAATTGTCCATACATAAAATCATAATTATTGATACGAGCCTTTTCCACATAAAAAGGGAATCCTTTGTTACAATAGAAGTAAAAGTGATGTGGATTATTCAAGAATCGAAGTCGATTTGCTTTATAAAAAGAAGATATCAATGAACTTCTATGAAATGGTTTCACGAGATTCAGCCAATTGTCTTGATTGTGGGATATCATTGAGAAATAGGAATCCATGTTATCAAAAGATTTCCTGCGATTATTTCTAGTATGGAATGAGTCAAACATCCACTTTGGTATCTTATTGAACAAAAATGGTGATATTGTTCCTCCATTGATCAACAATTTTGATTTTTGGGAAGTATCATGATCATCCAATAAGAAGGGTTTCAATTTTTTCAAATGAACGATTTGAAGACCTATTGATTCTAACAATTGATTGCAGAGTTGATCATTCGGACCTTTCACTTCATAGATGTGGATCTCGGACCTATGAATGGGGATATTCCCAAAACTCACAAAGAAAAAAGGAAGTGAGTTAGACAAAAAGAGAAGAAACTTGGACAAAAAAAGAAGTAACTTAGACAAAAAGAAAGGAAGTGACTTAGACAAATCTTTTTTGTCGATAACCTCAGACCAATCAAAATCAATATCAATCGAATATTGATTAATACGTAATCGATCAAACACTACTTGAAAATGAAAACGGCTCTTCTGCTTAGAAATGAAATGTTCCAAATGTTCGTGTAAATTCTTGTTCCCATTGGACCATTTGTATCTATATGCATTAGATCCCGATTCATGGATCTCTCGGTTCGAGAAATAAAAATAAGAGGATCGAACCATTTATTCTGACTCTTTTTCAAATTTGATAAATGTTGGTTGATCGTATATTTCATTATAGTTCTATGATTCAGAGTATCATTTCCTATTTGATCCCTTTGAATTCCATATTCGAAGTTGCGATCGGATCTATTCATTAAAAAGAATCGATTCAATACATTTCTTATGTACCCATAGGTGCTATATTGGATTTGAATCAGATTTCGGATCAATCTATATTGATTGACTGCCTCCATTATGTTGTTGCTAGCAAATACCACTATTTTTTATTTTGGATCTTCCAAATCATTCCCGCATGAGGTCCGGACCCATTTTTTTATGATCCTTCGATAAAAAGATTCATTCTCTTCATAAAAAATAGGAGGTAGAACCAATAAAGATTTCTTTTTCGATTCATCCCTGGAGTTGAATACCTCATTCAAGAATTCTTTTTTATCCAATCCAATAGAAAAGGCAAATCCCTTATGATACACCAGATCCGGCTCAGTTATTGACAGAGTGAATAGATCTGCCATTTCTTAAAATCTCTCTTCTGATTCAAAATCGTGGTGTAACGTGTATCCCCCTGTTCCGGTCATGGAATAGATGAAATAAATCAAAAAATGGATTTTTGTTCAAGAATGAAATCTTATTGGAACTGACCATATCCAATTCATCCTTCGGAACCATATCACATCCCGGATCTGATGAAATAGGATGAATTGAGACGGTATTTTGTAAATACGTAATTATCTTGAATATATTAACTATTTCTTTATTTTCCGATCGCCTGGAAGGGACAAAAGAAACATCTTGTTCTTTCTTCAACAATTTCTGATCTCTAGTGGACCTCTCAGTAGGATTCGAACCCAGATGAAGTTCTAACCATCTGTCAGAGAAAAAAGAACGAATGGATCTTGTAGGATTCCCAAGAAATTCTTCGATTTCTTCCGGAAGCAGATGCTTATTCATCTGCTTCTCACGTTCCGTGAATAGCTGGGACATTGAGGAATATCCAGAAAGGCATTTAGGGAATCGGTCTGATTTTATCTCTGTTCATTCCGTTTGAAGAAAAGAATGATCCCAAAGAATCGATCTTTCTTTTAGTTGTTGAATCTCTCTTTGATTGATCAATGTGTGATATTCTGAATCCTCATTACTAATGGAATCGAAATGATCTCTGGATTGATCAGAGGATCCTTTCAATTGGCTAGAATCCGTTACTTGAACGAAACTAGATCTTGTGGAATCATATTGAATATTTGACGATGCATTCCGTACCTTGCTAAAAAATCGATCCTTGTTTAACAACCACACATTGTCTAACCAATTCTCTCTCGATATGTTCCTAAAAAAATCCGATTCGTGATGATTCTTCCCCCAACTAAAGAAGAGATCTTGGCGGAATTGCCGCATATGAAATTGAGCACAATTTTGCATAGCCCACTTGCTTCTCGAGAAGAGATGGGAAACATGCTCAATTTCATTTGATTGAATAGTTGCGTATTTTTTTATGAGAGAAATGAACGTAGTGTAACTTTTATGAGAGAAATGAACGTAGTGTAACTCTTTATGAACTTTCTGCCAGCACATGTTTTTGGTACAATGTTTTATAATATTGACACAAAAATTGGCGTCAAAATGTGAGGTGGAAGTAGGTCTATGAAGAGTCATACTCTTGAGAGTCTCCTTAGCATTTATCTTAAGAATGTTAGGATAATCCAACGTGCATGGGAGTGATGCGATGATTTGGGTTACCATTTGGGGCAGGTAGTTAATTTAATCAATTAATAACTAAACCTAATTAATTAGAGTTTTCATGTTTTGCTAGTTAATCTGCTTCATGTCATCATGTGTCATAAGGATTAAGGCCTCGGCTATTGACCATGACCTGTGTCAATCACCAATTTGGGCTCAACATAGGAATTGTAGGAGTTTAATAATGATAGTAGACTTGGGTTGGGCTAAAATTGGACTCTTATTCTGAGTTCATATTCATAGTGTAGGGATGGTTTGATCCGGTGCAGTTTCGGTTGAAGCCAAAATTGAAATCAATTTTTTTTTTTTTTCAGTGCAGGTCAGTAGGGTTTTCAAGCTTGAACCGAAATGGAACCAAACCATTTGGTTGTGGATTGGTTCGATTTTCAATCGGTTTTGGTTTTAGTTTCAAACCATTTGCAAACTAAATGCTTTATGTCTTTAATACAACTCAATTGAAAAAAGAATTCATCATCACCACACTAAAATTCAACTTGAAATAAGGTTTAAAGGCCTTTGAGCTTGTAGATGAGCTTGAGAAGACGATACTTGGCAAGACTTTGGACCTTGTGAAAGTGAAATCGATGGATAAGAAGCTGTTGAATCTTGTAAATTAGAAGCTTGAGGTTGATTTGGAGCTTCTTGTCGTGATTATGAATTAAAGGTAGAGAAGCGATACTTGAATTCAAATTGGACAATTTTACACAATACAAATACATAAATAATATAATTACACTTGTTATAAACTTTAAAAAACCTACAAAATGTAACAAAACAAACTTACGAGCAAATTCAGGGGTCGGTAGATCTTGCTCTTTGCTCGGGTGCTCTATTTTTTGGAAAGAGCTAAATAAGCCGCTTACGAGTTCTCAAAATTGCATCATGTCCTCCCTAAAGTGCGTGCATGTATATAGGGTGGTGGTTGTCATACTTCCATTCATCCAGTTACACTTATTTTCATTTTTAGCCGAGGTACATGGTATTTCACACTCCAAAATTAGGAGGTCAATCCTTAATGGGGGCGGGTTTCGCATTTAATGCGCTAAATACGTAGACATGACCTGCTAGATGTCCCTTTGTTCTTTAGTCAACACGTGATGTCAAAATGACATCCATTCAGGTCCACTTGCTTGACTAACATAGAGTAAAATTAATGAGTTGAACAGTAGCCTTCACTTGCCTTGCAGCATGGATCCCCCATTGATACCACTCATTATAGTTTAATGAATAAATAGCTTGAAGGCAAGCTTGCTTGACTAACATAAAGTATAAGTCTGCCTAACTGTGAGACCTACTAGTTAAATAGAGATGAAAGTCGGCTAAAAAAAGGAGAAAATGCCGCTCAAAGGAGAAATACTGCTGGAAGAAGACGTAATAAGACTTGAGTGTGCAGGGTTCAATTTCAGATTAGCAGTTTTATAGTTTATACATCTAGAAACTTGAACATAATTAATCATATGGTTCAAAATAACATTTATAAAAAAAAAAATCTAATTTTATATTGCATGCTCAAACATAAAAGTTACAAAAGATTATTGTAAGTAGCCTCATTCCTTTGGTATCATGCCTCACATGTTCAAAAAAAAAAAAAAAAAAAAAAAAAAAATTCCAGAATGTGTCACCAACTAGTATGGGCCTAAGCTGCCATTGTTGTGTTGAATCATCATGTACCAATTTAAATTTCTGCCTTATCTTATTGTCCGTCTATTTTGATATTACTTTTTAGTGTGCTCAGAATATTAGTATATATGTTATATATTATATAATTTGAGGAACATTTGAAAAAAAAAAATCTCTATTTATATAATTACATATGGCGTACCACCTCGTATTTTGGTCACATTGAAAAACCTCTTCACTTTTTAAACATATGTTATTTTTCTTCATTAGGGTTTAGTAGCAATTTTAGCACACCGAATGAAAAAATTAACCCTACTGAAACACAATTTTTATCTCACTTTATCGTTTATCATCAAAGTTTATTAACAAATTGTTAAAATTGTCTACGTGGCACAAATAAGACTTACTATTGATGAAATGTGTCACACGTTTCCAACAAATTTTTGTTAGAGTTTTATTTTTCTTATTTGGAAAATAAATTATGTTTTGAATATCTTATTTTATTAATTTTAAGCCATATGACACTTATGTGGCACACATTTGAGCAACAATTGGTCATATTTTAAACAATTTTGACGGATTTATCAATGAATTTTGAAAACAGGAGCAATGTGATAAATGAGTTGAGTTTAAGAGAATTAAGTCGCTAAATTTGAATTTTAAGAAGTTAAGTGAAACTCGAGTTGAGTTTTTAAGTGTGTAAATATTGTTTGTTAGGACTAAAATTTATAAAAATTAAACTAAAATACAAAAGCATCGATCTTAGCTAAAATCATGAAATCTTTCCAAAGAAAAAACCTAAATCATGGATTAAATAATACTTACATAATGTTATAAATTGATGTATAATTTTGTGAAAGTCGTTGCCGTCCGATTCTCACCCATGACAGTATGTATCACACTGAGCTTCAGTTTGAGTTGGCAGGGGCCTTTTACTTCTTTTATTTCATAACTAAACGCTCATTATTTTACAAATATTACAAAATCATCCATTTTGTTTATATCACTTTGAAAAGAAAGTCTCAATTAATAGTCACATGTCTCTCTTTTTCATCACCTAAAACTATATGTTATTTAAAGCATATCTATTCTGCAATCAATGCCCTTTAGCATCTTAGTAGAACCATTGGACTTAACTTTCAATTTTGAAATGACCTCCCTTCACATTACAATCAAGGGGTGTGACATCTACACACCTCTGTTTACTTCTCACACACCCTTTTAAATTTTCGGCCATAGAATCAGATAAATTGAAGAAGATCAACGACGAGAAATTAACAAAGAGTGTGTGAGAAGTAATAAAAGGTGTGTGGATAGCACACCCCTACAATCAAAGTATTATATATTAGAGTTTATGGTACGTTTGATGGGTTGCTATGAATATGACTTGTAGTACTGGACCAGATTGGATGAGACTTGACTGGATTCATGTTCGTTGTTTTGTACTCACTCTGGCAGCAGTGCTGGACTTAATGTGGTTTTTTTTTAATAATTAAAGTTTAAAAAAAAAATTGGACAAGAGATCATCGGAATTTTCTCAGAAAAGGTGAGAAAATGCCATAATTTGAAGAGTTCCAAATTTTTTAAAGAAAGACGAGTTGGACTTTGTGATTGGCCTTTTCATAGGTCGGATGTTGAGAAGAAGCAGCAGCAGCTTGCTTCAACAAATAAGAAGCTCGCCGAGTTGGTGGGATTCATAACCCGTTTGTTAAGTCGGGATTCAAATCCCATTGGATTCTGGACTCATGTCCAAGATGGGTAACCAATTCGAAATACACTTTACACTAACCAAACAAAGGTTGGGATTCATATCCATTTTAATTGTCCATATCCTATCCCCAACCGAACCACCAACCGGGGCCTATATATGTAGAAGAATAAATTATCAACGTGATTATTTTTGTGTCTAAATAATATTATTGTTTTGCCATTGAAAATCATAAATTTTCTTAATTTGGAGGAGATGATACTAAAAACTAGTCAAGGTTTCTTTTAGGAATTGTTCTTAAAGCAAAACCATTCAAGTGAAGTATTCGATTTTGGAATATTTTATACATCTTGTGGTTAGTGCACTTTAAATTTTTTCTTTTCAAAGAGATATATTCTCTATTTTGTGGGTTTCATATTATTTAGGCACCTTTTATTTATTTTTTAAAGTTATTTATACTCTCTTTTTGGGTCTAATTTTTTTTTAGAGAGGTTGGTAGGCTTGGATGTAACATCTCACATCTCCCAGGGGATTGGATCATCTAAGCCTTATATGTATATTCATATCTCTACTTAGCACGAGGCCTTTTGGGAGCTCACTGGCTTCGGGTTCCATCGGAACTCTGAAGTTAAGCAAGTTCGCGCGAGAGCAATCCCAGGATGGGTGACTCACTGGGAAGTTCTTGTATGAGTTCCCAGAAATAAAACCGTGAGGGCGTGGTCGGGGCCAAAAGCGGACAATATCGTGATATGGCGGAGTCGAGCCTGGGATGTAGTGGGGGTCTGGGCAGGGATGTGACATTGGAAGTCCATAGGAAATATAATAGAAATGATATCCCATCTACCATGTCCTAGCAAACTTGTTATAAAATTCTCTTTGATGTTGTTCACTCTATGTTATTATCCAATGTGAAATGTGTCTTTGTTGAACTAGACACCATACCATATTCCACTCATCTCACACCCTTTTTGAATTTGACTCCTAATTAGTATGTCCATGATTCCCTTTCAATATATTACGCATATTAGACAGAAGAGAGAAAGAATGAACCAACGGCGGAAAAAAAAATAAAAATTCAGCATTATAACATTTAAAAACTATATGTTGGCCTAAAATGAAATTAAAAATATTCGCCTTGGAGTTACCTACGTGTTGAGAAAGGATAGGTTAGGTCAATAATTTGATTCCTTATTTTTCACCTGAAAAACTTGAAGCTAGTGTTCACAAAATGTAGCAATCTCAACGAGCTAAATTTTATTCTTTCTCTGTGGCTAATTACTTGTTCGGTAAAGTTAATAAAGTTGATGAATTTTGAAATTAAGCAATCAAAATGTGTACATTTTACAAGCAAAATTTTCTTCTTTTTTTTTTTAAATTTGTATTATAAGCAATATTATACACTAAGGAGATGAGGAAAGTTTGAACCTGGTAAGCAATGGGTTGAAGAGGAAGACCCTAACCATCAGGGCTATCCATCACTTGTAGCAAACATCGTATTCTTCTTGTACAAAACTTGTTATTTAAGTTTCATTTTGAATTTTCGTTTTATTAAGAAGTAATTTTAGTAGACATTTTTATATCATTAATTATTTTTATCTTTTGATTTTAGTTAAATTAATTCAATCCAAACATAAAAACAAATAATAACATACAAGAAGATCGTGGCTTAAATATTAAACTAAGAAGATGAACGCACACACTTTGTGTGTGAACAATTACATTCCTTATTTGTTTTTTATTAAGGAGTGTGATTAGCTTTTAATTTTTTTAAAAAGAGTATGAAACAATGATGATGTGATCTCTTAATAAGGGCATATTTTTCTTAATATTACATAATTACCATTTTGCCATCTTTATGTAAATATTGTATATCAAAAGTGAGGGTAAAATAGGAAATATGGGGATATGATTGTCATTTTTTCAAAAGATACAAAATTACTATTTTACTCTCCTTATGTATATCAAAAGTGAAGATAAAATTGGAAAAAAAGTTGACAATGAGGGTTCTAGAATAGATTAGTGCATAACCTTTTTGAGTTGATTAAATTTGAGATCTGCACTTTGGATCCCTTTAGCAGCTTTTTAAAAAAAAAAATTCATTTTTATGTCTAAGAATTTCAAATATCATTTTCAAGCCAGCTGATATTCCATTGACAAATGGAAGCATGCTAATCATTTCTGCCATAACAGGAGATTAAGGGACATAGAGACTAAATTTCTAAGTAAATTTTGTAAACCAAATAATATAGTTGTTGTTGTTGATGATTGAATTATTGCTTAAGTGTAAATTAACGTGCTTATTTTTTATTGGTGACACATTATTTGGAGTATGATTCTCTCTCATTCTATTATCATCCCCTTCCATTCCCTCATCTCACACTTTTCTTTTTGTCTTATTTTCTATATAAAAAATTCAAAACAAGATATAGACATGGTGTAATCGCAACCGTTTAAATAGGAGGGGAAGAAAGGGGAGAGAGATTAGGAGGGGAGATAATTCTACTCCATATTATTTAGTTTGCAAATTTAGTTTAGAAATTTAGTCTCCCTATCATTACCCAAGTAATAAATCATATTTCTAGTTCGACAAATTATATTTTATGTAAGGAGCGAATCCTTGACACTACTTTTTCACACAATTTTTAGCACATGTTTTAATGGAGCTCATTTCATAATGTATTTAACGATTTGAACCGTCTATCTTTGAAAACATTATTCATGGATCATCCTTGCAAAAAAATTGGATAGATCCAAAATCATTGATACATTCATTTATAGTGAAGAAAATAGACGAATATGATTTTACAAAGAAACTCTAAACCCTTAATCTAATGGTCATATGATTATAGATTTGAGTGATTTTTGGTAAACATGATATTTGATGAAAAACTTTAAAAATAGACGGTTCAGATAATTAAATTAATTACGAAGTGATCCTTACAAAAACATATGTAAGAAAAATGATACCACAAATCTGTCACCATTATATAATATTATATTTAAATTGCTAGTTTGACAACCTATCATATTGTTTAATAAACAACAATACTTTATCATATGATTAAAAATTATGTTGGCGACTAGTCATGCATAAACCCAAGTAGTACGACATTAGACGAATACAAACACATAATTAACGCATCTAACCTAATTGTTAGTTTGTCAATTATCTTTTAAAATGTAAGCACTATGTGGTTCAATGGTTGGGGAATAATTTCAAACCCATATTCCGCAAGGTCTGTTTTAGGTTCGATTCATAATGCTGGTGAAGCATACGATGATGATAAGAGAAAAGTTAAAATGTCTCTCTGAGACTTTCCGATCCCCAGGAGAGGAACAACGTGTCAAAGTCACCGACGGAAAAAATTATCATTAAAAAGGTTGGAACTCCCCTTTTGCTAGCAGAATAAGCTTCATATATACAGAGAATAAATCATTTAACCAAATACGTGATTCGTTTGAGCAACCAGCCATAAAATCATTCTCTCTTTAAACTTGATTCCTGTGCCGTCATCCATTTTGTTCTTGTGTGGAACAAAACCTAGCATCTGTCTTTCTTAATCTTCAATAATAAGTTCAAATGATTGTACATTTTTGGTGAGACAGCCACAACGTCTCTAACACGTGTTAGTTCATGAGTGGTCGAAAAATCATTATACTACTTCAATCATTTTAAATTTTTCTAGAATATTGAAAATTCATGAGAACAACTACGTATCATACATTGTTGAATGTTTGCAGAAGAATTTTAGAAAATTCAACGAGTGAATTCGAACATCACAAAAGGTAGTGCAAGCTATACATTGATTTCTTGTAGGAATCCTGTATTTGTGTAGCAAAGTTGGTTTGCTAGTGTTTAATTGAGATAATAAAAAATAAAATAAAAAACTATTTCCGGATTAGAACTTTCAGATTAATGTGCAAGAAATTTGGCTTTTCAATGAGATCTGGTGTTTGAACAAGAAGGCCAATGACTATTCACTAAGTTTGGCATCATTTAGTCTCCATTTTATTGAAGGATTATGAGTTCAAATATCACAAAAACAAAATGCCGAGACGATGATGTGTGAAAACACTTAATCCATAAGTTTAGTAGATGGAAAATAATGTATAAAAAGAATATAATAGTGCGACATCACTCTTTAACTTTCATGTTGAACAAGTTAATGTTACACCAACAACCTACTAAATTAATCCATAAGTTGATGGTGACAAGTTAATCCCTGAGTTCATCGGGAGTGAATTGGACTGGTAATTTCTTGCATAATTTGTTAACCTGACATGAATATAACAGATTTTGAGTCAACATGTTAACGAGTCAGGTCGTTATTGGATCACTCATTAAGAACCTGATATGATATCATTTGCTAGATCTAAACATTAGGCCTGACAATTTCTTACATAAAAGAAGGGAACCATGTTCGTGGACATACCAATTAACTTGACACGAAATGATACCATAGGTTAACCAATTAGGTCTTGAGTTACTTGTTAAGAATCTATTAAGATAATAGGTTTGACATGACACAATATGACATGTTAAGATAACAGGTATAACACGAAAACGACACGAATATGACAAATACTACCAAATTCCTAAGCCTTGGAATGACGTGATGATCTATGTCACCATTTGGGTAGGTAGTTAATATAATCAATTAATAAGTTAAACTAATTAATTGGAGTATTCAAGTTTTGCTAGTTAGTTTGCCTCATGTGATTGTTGGTGCACTTGGCTTATAATAATATTACTCATCAAACTTTAGCTTCATATATTACTTGTTAGAAATTAGTTTGCTTCATATCATGTTGCATGACTGATTAGGATTAAGGCCTCAGCTATTTTAAATGATCTATGTTGATCATCAATTTGGGCTCAACAATAGGATTTGTACGAGTTCAATTATGATATTAGACTTGGGTTGGGCTCAAATTGGACTGTTCCTCCCACTTGACAAAAAAAATCGTTTTTATTATGTTCGTATCTTTTTTTATTTAATTCTGTGAAAATTTCCGTCAAAATTAAGACGGATATAACGTAGACGCATAGTTGAAAGGGTTGAAGAGCAGCTAGACAAGTCACAACATTACGTTACAAAGCCACAACCAAATAATTACACACAAGTCACAACATTTTAATTTTAGTAAGCTCTCTAGTACAACGTTAGGTTACAAAGATCAACAACTTAAGTTTTGAGGTGACGAGGATTAACCACCTCAACTCTACTAACCCCCTCCTTGTCCTCCGCCGCCTTCGCCACCTCCACCTCCCCCACAACCAGCCCCGCCACGTCAACATCCTCCCCCTTCACGATCATTTCCTCCGTCTCCTCATCCACGTAGTTCGGATCCCTCTCGTCGATCGCCACCGGGTCCGTCACATCATCCGCCACGCCACCAGGCCCCTCCCACGTGTACTTGCCACCATGGCCCGACTTGGGCGGGGGCCTCCCGATCCCAGTCCCGTCTTTCGGGTGGCGGTCCAGTCGCTGCACACCTTTGTCTATGAGCTTCTTCTCGACGTACTTGACGGTGTCGATGTTGTGGGTGTGGAGCTCCATCTTCTTCACCCACTTCCGGCCCTCCTCGTCGTGGCTCTGGATCGTCACCGTGTTTTTCTTGCCGTCGATGGGCTTCATTTTTTTATGCACTCTCCCGAGTCTCTCTGTCTCGACTCTTGGGTGTATATAAGAGAGAGAGAGAGAGAGAGAGAGAGAGAGAGAGAGAGAGGGGACTAGAAGGTGCTGGGAAGAAGGTAGCATTGTACAAGCTGTCGCTGCAACCTTCTGCCGTGTGGTGGCCTAACAGATTCCCACGTTTTGTCGTATGAATGTTTATCCTTTTCCTGGTAACTCTGAGAAGCTTCTGCACTGAATTTAAGGGAATAAATTTTGGACCAGAGTGTATGAATTCTATCTTTACAAGCCCCGTTATTCGAAATGTTTGTATTTATGAGCGTTTCTCTCTTGCGGACAAAATATGCGGACGATCTGTGCGGACGAAGATCCAACGGTTGTGATCAGCCGAGTCTATCAGTTTCTGAAAAATTGTATGATCTACGTACATTTTGAAGTGATTTCTCCTCATGCACTGTATATTTTTTTGACACAATAAACAGTTGTGTTCTGATATCAGCTTCCTTAACATGTGATATTTGAATTTTTGTTACTTGCTTATCGTAAAGCTGCTTTTCATTTTTCTTGTACTGTGGAAAATGGATTCGAAGGGAGGGGAGATTTTTCAATGTGACCATCACACGAGGTGGTACATCACGTGTCATTATACAAATGGTGAAATATGTGTGTTAAAAGGTTAGTAACTTAAAAAGTAAAATTTTTCACTACCTACATAAAAATATGTGGTGTACCGTCCGTATTCCCGTCACAATAAAAAATTTCTCCTAAGGAAGAGCATTTCAACTTCTGCTTTTTGTTTGCAGCATTTGAACATGTTGTATTCTGCTTCTTTCTATGTGTTTGTCTAGCTATTACTCTTATTGCAACACTTTCAATCCGATAGTTTAAAGCTTCGATGGAACCTCTCTTTGATAAGTTTGTTCATTTTACTTCTAATTCAGCAATGTATGTCGTATATATTATTTGGTTTTCAACAAAATTGATACTTGTTTTTCATTGTTGATGTTAGAATAATGAGACAGAGAAACAATAATTTAGGTAAGGTGTGAATTCTCTTTTTTTTTAAATTTATTAAAAAGGAGAGTTGTTATTAGCACTAAAAAACTTTCGCATTACAAATTTTCGATATTTAAAAAGAAAAATACACTTATGATGACTGCATAATGAAATTCTTAGAATGTCTATAATAATTCTAAAAAAATTTGAGAAATTACAATGAAATTTTTTAATAGAATGACATGTGAAAATAGAGGCGTCCACAAAATTAGCTTGCTTGAAAATGTGCCTGAAGAATATATATTCAGTAATTGGAGAGCAACTTCTTGAATGAACGGCCTTTCTACCTGCAGTGGGAGAGCTTCTAGGAGGCAGATTCTCTGCCCTCCTGTTATGGTGCCCTTCCCATCCCCTCCTATTTGTGCAGTCACGGTTAAACCACGTCAACATTTTATATTAATTTTTTTTTATAGAGATAATAAGACAAAAAACAATAAGAATATAAAATGTTGACGTGGCTTAACCGTGATCTCATAAATAGGAGGGGATGGGAAGGGCATCATAACAGGAGGGCAGCCAATCTGCCTCCGAGCTTCTATCGCTAGAAGAGGCAACGGGCCAGGGCGACTAAATAATAGAATTTTAAAATATGAACTTTAACAAAAAATCATATTTTCGCACTAAAATGTCGATCATAATACTATTCATTTTACCTTTTATTTTGTCTTTATCGTTAAAACTCAAAGTTTTCAAGTTTTTTTCATTATTTTTCTTTTTTTTTTAAATTAAGTTAAAAGAAAGCTAGAGTTTCACTGTAATTTAATTAATATATAAAGAGGGGTTTATTCCGATTGGTACTTGACTTGACATTGGATATTTCAATTAAAATGATCTTTATAATAGAAAATTGCTCGATTTGGTCCATTAAAATGAGTCTCGCACGTCAACTTGGTTTTTTCGTTAGTTTTCTGTTAAATTTTATGTTAGTATGATGATGTGGACACACATCCAATCATATAGCGTCACGTGAATCAATCTTAAAACTATTTTTTTAAGATTTTGAAATTAAAATTGACAAACTCATAGCTCGTTTAGATGTGCTTTGAAATGATTGAAAGCGCTTTTAGTAAAAATATTTTTTAAAACCAATCATTAGTAAAAATGCAAGTAAATCCTAAAAAAACACTTAAAGTGCTTACTAGAAGAAGCACATAACTGATACTTCTTGCATAAATCACTTTAAGTGCTTTTGAAACCTAAAAATATTTTTTCTAAAAGCACTTTCAGTCATTTTAAAAGCACATTCAAACGATCCCTAAATCAATAAAAAACAAAAACATAAATGAATAATTGCAAAAGTTAGGAAATGAGAGAGAGAGAGAGACCAAATTAGGCAATAGGGAGGGAGGGAGAGAGAAAAACACTTTCAGTCATTTTAAAAGCACATCCAAACGAACATTAAATCAATAAAAAACAAAAACATAAAAGAATAATTGCAAAAGTTAGGAAATGAGAGAGAGAGAGAGAGAGAGAGAGAGAGAGAGAGAGAGAGAGTGAGAGAGACCAAATTAGGCAATAGCGTCGACAGCGATGGACGATGGGCTGGCGATGGCTGTTGTGGATGGGGATGCTCTCTGGGCGATGATGGTTGTCGATCGCCTTCGGACGCGTCCACCGTTGCTATGATGGTGATTGACGAGGATTTTTTTTCCCCTTTTTTTTGTTTATAGTTTTTTTTTCAATTTTAGTTTTTTAATTCTTAAAAAGCTTTTTCTAATTCACATGGCGCTATAGATTGGATAAGTGGCATCTACTCGTGTGTCACATTAGCACATTAACATAAAATTTAATAGAATAATTAAATTGATTTATGAGACTCATTTTCGGAGACCAAGTCGAGGGTTTAGGACCATTTTGATTAGAATGTCCAATTTCAGGAACCAACCATGATAAAATCCCTATAAAGAGCAGTTCAACATTTTCAAAGAAAGTTGATAATATACAAAGTAGCCAAATTACTTATCAAGAGCAAGTGTCCCTTTATCAAAATTGTGGAAAGGTGTTGAGCATTTGCATAACGGTTCGGGATTCAAATTTCGTCGATGACTAATCTAATATATATAAAAAATTACTTATGAGCATATACAAGGTCGTGTAACTTTTTCGTGTAGAATATTCTCACCGGATTTTTGTTTCAATCCCGGCCTTAGCTGGCCGATATGAAAATAAAATCGAAAAATATAAAAATATTCTTCTCCAACCCATTAAAACGGCAAAATTAAAATAAAATAAAAAACAGTAAAAACAAAAATTAAAATAAAATAAAATACTTGTATATGGTGCGGGCCCGGAGGGTTCGAATAATCGGAGACTCGGCCGGCGAAAAGAAGACATTCTCCAAACTAAAAAAAAGGGATCCGAAAAAGCAAATCCCTTGATATTCGTATACCCGATAAAAAATAAAACCAAAAAATAAAGAAAATAAAAGAGAAAATTACCAGCAGCAGCGTGCGATTGATCGGCGGAGGAGTAGGAGGAGGAGGTGGAGGCGCAGACATGGTTGATCAATGAGCTGTTGCGTTGGACTGGACTGCGTTGGACGGGATTGCGTTGGATTGGACTGTTAGCCCTAACCGCAATGGAAGGTCAGCCTTTCATCTCCCCCACTTTCTCTCTGTACTCGTCAAATTTGACTGTTTCGTTTCCTCTTTGTCAACTCTAGGTTTTCTGTGTTAGATTTTCTTATTAATTCAGTGTTTTTTGTGCTCAATTTTGAATTTTGATTAAATTCAAGTGCTCAAGTTTGTATATTTAAAGTGAATTCAAGAGCTTGTTCCCCTGAAGGAAGTAAAATTAATGTGCCCAGCTGAGTGTTTGGTGGATAAGTTATGGGTTTCATTGCACAATGACCCTAATTCTGTGACTGTAAATTTTATGATATAAATTGAATGCCTAAAGGCATTTGGTGATGGGTTCACATTGTCATTGTTGCAACTGCACTGCTCTAGAAGTTGGTGGAATTACGACGGCGCTGCCGGTAGGGACTAGTATGGTTTCCATTTCAAGATTGTATTTTTCTAAAATTTTCCGTATCTCTAATTTTTTTGTGGAGTATATTGGATGGGTGAAGGGGCACAATGGGTGATGAGAATTTTTTTCAAGTGAAATGTTTAGATTAATGGATTCGCACGTTTGATCATTTGATTGGTGTCTTCTAATCTGAATTGGTGGTGATCATGTTTATGATTCTCTTGTTTAAACAATTGGTTCATATTGTATCTAATTTGTTATGGAAAAAAATGATCCAAATGAATATGTGGATGGGATGTACGTGGCACCTTATTGTCACCGCAATTGGGTGCAAAAGAGCCAATAGCTTAGATGCATAGTAGAGAGACAATTATTTGTTTGGCTGATTTGAAACCATGTAAGTCTGATGTTGGAGGAGAAGGACATGGCTAAGTGAGGAAAGGTATTGCTTTTGGTGGAACTTGGGGATAGAATAGTGGAAGAAGATTAAATGTAAAACTAGGTGGAAAATGAAATACAGCATACTCGATAAAGTCAGCAAGGATAAAAATTAGGAGAGTGGTGTGAGAGTAGGGCCCAAGGAATCACAACCATGAGGGAATGCATTACGTATATCATATAAGGATGACCAAGAACGAAAAACTGAAACAAAGAATAATATATAGAAGGTTCAGCATTTGACGAGAAAAAGCTATGGAGTGCAAACATGGATTTTAATAGGATACAAAAACTCTTATTAGTTTTGATTTGTTGGATTTATGATCAATTTTATTTCTATTGTTCTCCGCTCATCATTAATAAAGCTTTTGTGATTCTTATAAAAGTGAGAGAAAAAGGTAGAGAATCACTGATGGTCAAATTTTGATAACTGCACAGCTTTTCTATCATTTTTAAAGTCGATCAGTAACAATTGTGTCAGTTCATGGGTATATATCAACTGTGTTGATGCACTTGTGAAGAAATAGTATACAAACACACACATGTAGATTCATGTGCATATTCTTTTTTGGAATCCCATTTAGCTGATCAATATTATTATACTTTATTTGGCAGGTGTGTCCCCAGACCAGGAATCAGTTGGGTCTGGGACAAAGAGGTCTAGTGCATCATCTGGCAGTAGGTCTCGTAACTGCAAGGAGTTTCTTCATAGATTTGTAGACAGTGGCATGCTTACCGCACAACTGGAAGACTGGTTTGAATCTATATCCAGTGAATCAGAACCAAAGAAACCGGCCTTTGATGTGCCTTTTGAGATGATAGAACTTCAAAAGTTTGACTATGCATTGGAAGGGATTTCATTTCAGCAGGTGATTAGGATGCCCAATTCCGTTTACGCTTCAACATCTGATGCTGTTGAAGCAACTGCTTATCTTGCCATTGAAGATTTTTTGCATGCTGGTGCGAAGGGATTGTGGGAAGCATTCTGGAATCAGGATGGACCCATGCCTTTTTCTGTTGCTTGTCTATACAATGAAAACTTAAAATTCTACCAGGCTGAGAAGGCAGTTGCGGATGGTAAGCTTGGAGGTCTTTGTGCTACTGGTTTATTGCTTACAAACCCTAGACATCCCCGTGGGAGGTGGGATCATATTCTTGAACTGTCTCTTTTAAGGCCTGATATCAGAAACTTTTCCATGGATAGTGACAGGCAGCTTTCTCTATCTGTTTTAGGCGAGGCCCTTTTCTATGCTATTCGTGTACTATTATCAAGAAGCTTGAGCAGAATGAACTACTCTCAGAGTTCAAACTCTGTGTTTATTCTTCTTGTTGATTCTCGGTATGGTGGGGTAGTAAAGGTTGAAGGAGATGTAAATAAGATGGTGTTTGATGCCAATAATGTTTACGAATGTGCTGCTGAATGGATTACAAATCATTCTAGGATTGCAGTCTCGTCGATTGATAGGATCTGGAACAAGGTTGGAAATGCCAACTGGGGAGACGTTGGTGCCTTACAGGTACTTTTTGCTACCTTCCATTGTATTGTGCAATTTGCTGGATTTCCCAAGCACTCGATAGAGGATTTAGCTGCTGATCATGGTCCTCGCCTCCAAGCAAGAAGGACTGAGAGGCAGTTGGGGAATTCCCGGGCGAATGGAAATGGTCTATATCGGTTCCAGCAGCGCAGTGTATCCCCTGAAATCGTTGAAGTTCACGATGATTCTGCTAAAATTGAGACCAGACAGTTAATGAAGCTAGAAGTAGGATCTGTATTATGGTTGGAGGATTCTAACTGGCAAAAGGGTTACCATATCAGTCAAGTCTTGAATAATAATGAACATCCATATTACATTGCATCTCCTGTTGAAGAACCTCAAAAAAGTTTCTTTCTATATGTTGGTTCTCATCCTTCCCAGCTGGAGCCCGCATGGGAGGATATGAATCTGTGGTATCAAGTTCAGAGGCAGACGAAAATATTGACTATTATGAAACAGAAAGGTCTATCTAGCAAGTATCTACCTCAGTTAAGTGCTTCTGGCAGGATTATTCACCCTGGTCAGTGTCAGAAACCCAGCTCGGGTGGAAACTGTGATCACCCCTGGTGTGGCACCCCGATTCTTGTGACCAGCCCAGTTGGTGAAACAGTGGCTCATATGTTAAGCGAGGCCAGATTTGGTATGGAGGACGCGATCAGGTGTTGCCATGATTGCTTATCTGCACTTTCAACTGCTGCTTCTTCAGGAATTCGCCATGGAGACATCAGGCCTGAGAATGTGATTTGTGTCAGGTTTGCCGAGAAGCAACCTTATTTTGTTCTTATTGGTTGGGGACGTGCTATTCTTGACGATAGGGACCGCCCTGCAATGAACCTTCATTTCTCTTCAACTTATGTTCTCCAGGAGGGAAAGCTATGCTCAGCTTCAGATGCAGAGAGCCTTGTTTACATGCTTTATATTTCCTGTGGTGGGGTTTTACCTGATCTTGATTCGGTTGAGGGGGCACTGCAGTGGAGAGAGACTTCTTGGTCCAGGAGATTAATTCAGCAGAAGTTAGGTGAGGCCTCAACTGTGTTGAAGGCATTTGCCGATTATGTTGATAGTCTATGTGGGACACCATATCCCATGGACTATGATATATGGCTAAGAAGGTTGAGGAGAAACATTAATGAGGATGATTCTGGGAAGGAAATTGGTACATCGGGGTAAGACGTTTTACTGCATTAGGAGTGGTACCTTGTCATCTGGATCATAAACCGTTCCTGGCTGCAATGACATGAAATTTTGTAAGAAGTTTTTTATACATGATGTCGATTGTCCAATGTGATGATCATCTGGAGTCTATTGCTTGGAAGTTGGAACAGAATATTCGTGTAAAAGGACGGAGATATACGTTGGAACAGAATGTGATGTTTGCGCCGTTCCTTGCTCTGGAAACTATTTTGGGACTGCTTCACGGATTCTGCGCAGGTGAGCATCGTTTTTCACGAAATTTCTGAGCTTTTAGGGTTAGTGTGTTCTTGGCGGACCTCAGGATTTAAAAATTATATGGATATGTTTGCATACAGCTCCCTAGTAACAGTAGGGGATCGAAAAAATCATTGATTTCTCGAATCCTAAAGAATTTTTGTTAAAGAACATTTGCTGTATTTATTACCATTCCTTTGTAAAGAGATAGATTCAAAGTTGCCTGGAATATTTTCGAGTGCTAAGGTGCCAGTGGACTGAAGTATTCCATTGTGTCCAGGGCATCACCCTTTTGTGTAAATGTATTAGTCTTTTAAGTGTGTAAAAGTCATTTTAATGCAATAATCTGGTCTTTTGGTCTTCCTCATGTTTCCACCATTGGCTTCGGTCCAGGGCATCAAAATTATTGGTCTAGCGGTACTTTTTTCAATGTTGGAAGATGTCTCAAGTTCGAATTGACCCATCCGTTGATAAAAAAAATGGTGGATTGGTGGAGATTCATGGGAGCTTGTGATCCCAAACACGAGATGAAGGTAAAGAGAGGCCAAAGCGTCGGGTGTGAAGTTGTTTCTCAACAAATATGCTTGAAGGAGATCTCAGAGTAGTTAACCAAATGGTGGATGTCTCAAATAATTGTGCGGGTTCATTTGGGTTGTTGAAAACATGCCGGAAGTAATAAAGGGTATTCGACAACATGTTGCCAAAATTTACACCAAGCGTTAAACCCTGATGTTCGGGCCAAGTTGACTAAGACAATGTGCCTCTTCTCTGCACTTAATAAGCGTTAAATTCTGATTTACGGAGTATGAAAATTTGTAGTTTATTTTTTTTTTAAAGAAAAAAAGATGTTCTTTGTTGTCAATTCCCACCAAGGTAAAACCGGAAAATCGAAAAATAACAGTGTCAACAGCTATAGCTGGGATCAAAGTAACGATAAGTTGCAACAAAAACAATCCTGAATGTAACAGCTGAAAATTGCAGACACCGATCTCGTCTGCTAATGTAAGGATGCAGAATCGACGAAAATGGACGGGATCAGATCGGATTGGATGAAATCCCGAAAAGGTATTGACGAAGATTCATTCACGTACATGGCTCCCTGGAAAATTCTGAATCCTGATTCAGAGAAAGTGAAGTAAATTAGATTATAGCATTAGCATCTGGACAGCAATGAGATGAATATCGAAAGAGTAAAATGTGCACTTAGAGAATGTCAGATTCAAGATTATATGAATCTCAGGTTCAAATCTCTGTCTGCTACTACAAGAACCATGTAGCACAGCAGAATGATTTGTAGAACATTAAAGTTGACAGCTAATGACCGATGTTTCGAGAGGAAAATAAAATCTTCATTTCACAGTTTTTACCATTCTCTACACATCACGAACCCAACAAAGTTTAAGCGAAATGATGCAACTCGAAACTGACAATACCATATGCCACAGCAGAACATCTTAAAGCCAAGAAGCCACGCCAACATGACGAAAGAGAGAGCGAGAGAGATGCATACCTTGAAGTTTTTTATGTGATTCGTTCACTAGGCTGCATTGGAGTGTCTATCCTTGCCCTCTACTTTTCGGTGTCTCCAGTATTGGAAGAATTGAAGTAGTATCTAAACTACATTAAGGTACAAGAATTTCAGATTGTTCAAGATATTCTGCAAGAAAAAAGTTCAACGTTCGAAGGAAACTAAAATAACAAATCTTTCCAGTATGTGAATGCGCTTGTACTATTTAACAAAGTAACCAAGTATGCTATGTTTGAAGAAACATATGAAATAGTGACGATATAAAAAGGATACAAAAATATCCAGAAGCATGCATCGTCCAGCATCCACCAGCCACGCAAGATTCGGACTGATTTTCGACCACTCCATGCTGTTCACCAAAATGCTACACAACAAAGAACCACGACCATTAGCGAAACAGATAAAATTAGTACTCGAAACATCCCACGTTGTGGTAAGAAAATACGCCATTTACTTTCAAACTTACACTAAAGTAAATGGCTGTAAATCAAAAGGCCAAACAGTAGTAAAAGAACCATAAAAGATTAAGCAATATTCACCTTGCGACATAAGCTGCATTTCCAACAACAGCAAAGATGAACATAAAAGGATTAAGCCCCTGCGTATTGTACAGAAAAATTCTCTCTCTCAATGATACTCATTTCAATAATAAGGGTATATTTGTCGACAACGAGGGTCGTCTTACTATAGTATGATTAGACCCTAAAGTATTATTAGTTTTACAAAATTTACATAACAAATTAACCCACAGAGTCCTAATTTCTGATAAAAACTAAAACAAAATACAAATAACCCCTAAACTTGAGCTTATGCCTAACAAAAACACAGATTAACTTTCTTTTTCCATCCATTATTAACTACAACAATGTATATTTGGTATTACAATGTATAAACTTGAACATAAAAGGATTAAGCCCCTGCATATTGTACAGAAAAATTATCTCTCTCATTGATACTCATTTCAATAATAAGGGAATATTTGGTATTACATGTATATTTGTCGACAAAGAGGGTCGTCTTACTAGAGTATAATTAGACCTTAAAGTATATTAGTTTTACAAAATTCACATAACAAATTAACCCACAAAGTCCTAATTCTGATAAAAACTAAAACAAAATACAAATAACCCCCTAAACTTGAGCTTATGCCTAACAAAAACACAGATTAACTTTCTTTTTCCATCCATTATTAACTACAACAATGAAGGTGAAAATGCTTACGTCAACATTCCCCTTGCGGATCTGCAAAAAATTGATCGAGAACCAGAAGTTAACAGTGCTCAGACAACTGAGACAGAAGGCGAATGCCCATATTCTATAATAAAGGGTACTACTCACGAAAGAAATTGACTACTTCAAAGGGTACTACTCACATTTAAGTAAATTTGGGGAAACCGTCCACCAATGTAAATAACTGCCATTCCCCAACCAAGGAAACTTCCTATCCCACTGCTATGTTTGGCACCCATTTCTCGCAACAGCCCACTATTTACCTGAAATTCAAATAGCGTTTCACCAGAAAAGAACAAACTCAAAAGTTGAGAACAATAATGATGACGATAATCGGATAATGATGATAAAAGATATACCAACTCTTTTACCCAACATTCCAACTAATAGGCCACTTATCCAATAGCTTAAAAGTTAAGAGGCAACTGAGAGCGAAAACTGGTCAACGGTAAACACTAGTGGTCTGTGCAACAAGAATACTGCTGCCTAACCAGTTTTCTATATAGAAAACTAAGAGTAATAAAAGTGAAGTAAACTAATACTTTGGAATGTCAACTACCTGCAACAGCCTTCTTCCTACTTGCATCACTACTCCTCGATTTGGATTATCAACACTTAAATCAACTGATCGTTGATTAAAAGTGCAAAAGAGGGTCATCAGCGAGACCTAAAGTAGAAGAGACAAAATTTTACTTTGTAAGATCAAATCTAGAACAACAGAACATAATTATACAATCAGCAATATAGAGCTCACCACACACAGCGTAGTCTTGACATTATTAGATGGTGCAGATTGTGTAGATGCAAGTGTACCAAGCAAGGGCTCTTCATTTGGATTTCGATTACGATTAAATGTAAGAGTTGTTCTTTTTGCTGATTGAAATCCTTCTGTAGGGGTGTGACTCCTTGATAAAGATCTTGCTGATCTGATGGATTCCCAAGAAAACAGATATCCAATTACATGATCACGATTGTCAACAATGAAAATTAGATAGATCACTTCACTGTGCTAAATTAAAATTCTGTCAGAAACCATCTGATTATAGTTTCAGAAGTTCTGTAAAAATGTTGCCAACTATTTCAGCTAGCAACATTGTCACAATTTCAAAGTTATATGTAGCAAGGGTGAGCAACTGATCAAAAGCTCTATTGTGCAAATCAGAGAGGCTTGAATATCTCCGAGTCTCGAGCACAAGCAGTCAAGAGGCATACACGAGTTATTGAATGACGCAAATTAAAATAGCCTAAATGAGCCAAACAGAGAAACTTCTGCAAGACTATCCAGAACAGTAATTTTCCTGTCAACGGCTAGTATCTGCATTTTTATGCAGAACCATGTTTTGGCTAAAAACTTAACAAAGGACACACACCTGTAGACGCACTTGAGAGAATGCACATAGAACTTTGGTGGACCAAATCGAATTCTTCATCAGTTAAATTATAAAAAGCAAGACTGTAAGAGATTAATTGATAATCATTTGTCAATCTGATGGGAAAAATCAATTACATGTAGTATGATTCTGGTCCGGGAGAAATGTTGGGACAAAGAATGGGCGAACTCCATTCATTTCCTGCAGAGGTGGTGTCAATCACATTAACCCTGCCACTAGCTTTTCCTGGAACCTCAGCCGGATTAGTCTTGGAACCCTAAATTACAGATAAGTGCATTAGCGGTATTCACTTGCTTTTTGATATAAGCATTACGCATCCTCTATGTATGACTGTAAAAAGGAAAAAAGAAACCTAAAGCAGAAAGTAGTTCAATAAGCAAATGTAATGGTTATAAGTAAATTACGTGTTCCAGTTAAATGATACTGTTTTATACTTCAGGGACTAGGAGATATTCAAGTCTCTCTGAGACGAACTTGAATATCTCTCTAATCCCTAAGTTATAAACTTGAAATTGAACTTGAAAGAAAACATGCATGAGTGTCTAAAGAGTAAAGACCATGCACATTATATAAGAGGAGACGAGGACATAAAATCTAACCTTTTTCTGTCTCAAATAATTAAGACGAGGATATATGTAACCATAGTATATGGTCTGTACAGAAAGAACCAATGTGGTTGTTAAATACAACTGCATAACAAGAAAACAGAGAAAGATTGCGTCAACTTATTTGTTAATGACATGAAGTAAATTTAAATAAAAAAAACCTATGTTGTTTAGATATCAAAGTGCGGCTTGAGTCAACATTCTTACAATTGCTGTATAGAACTGTGTTGGAAGCTGCATAAGAAAGTATACAAAGGCAGTTAGTCACCAATAATTTTTCCTCGTGAAAGAAATGTTTATCCAAAAATGGCGTATCTTAAACTGAGATTATGACCATAACATCTTGGGGAAGCAATAAAACAAAAAAAAATCCTAATAAGCATCATGGTCAAAATTTGTGAGCAACTCTACTCTTACTTGTACATAAAAACAGAATTTATATATGGAACATGGATCAAGATAAAGAGTACATTTCCAGAACTAGAACCTTTTTTTTCCCCCCCAAAATATAAACTTATCAAGTAAGCGTGCATTACACAACGTCACAAGTGATCTACACTATAAGCATACTTCCTACACATACGACAACAATGGGAAGGAAAACAAAATGTCGTCTTCTTTGAAGCCATGTCACAAGTATTGGTCTTCCCATCACCAATTAACGACACTAACACTCTTACATTAGGGGTTAACTTAGCTTTCTATATTACGATGATTTGAACTCACAGTGACTAAAGGAGACATGTCTGCCTCAAATTACTAACAAATACTGGAGACATGTCTCCTCTGCAAATGCGCTTTGGTCGTGAAGTTGACACAAAATCATCACGAATCATACATTTACACACAAACAATAAACAAAAGCTAAAAACCTTAAACAAAGTTTCGAAAGCTATGAAAACAATGAAACAGTAAACGACACTCACAGTAGCTGGTTCTAACAGACAGCCAAAAAGGTTAAACAGGTCCCTGCAAAAGCATTTGATATAAAATTAGTTACAGGTCCAAATAAAAGATTGAAATTCCAATTTGAAAACGAAAAGAATGATCCAACACATTTCAAAAATTCCAAAAAAGTACACAAAATCATCAAGAACAAATGGATTGGTGAGAGTGAGATTGTTTGGACTATTCCAAAGCAATTAATCTTACATCAATATCAAAAACGCAAGGACGTACCAAGGCGAAAATCGTAGAAAAAACACATAGTATGTTTGTCATTTGGCCAAAGAAATAAACTTCAAGAACTTCAAGATTGCATTTGGATAGTATAGTTTGGCAAAAGCGCTTATAACTCAAGCGGTCAAGAATATTTATGCATGCAACCGAGTTTTCATGTTCGAAATATAGAAATGACATTGACGTAACTATTAAACAGATTTGCGTTACGCTAGTTGGTTATCCTACACCCTAAACCCATTTTCCGTAAATTAGAGTAGATTAGAATATTACCCGATAATCCAAGTGATCAAGAAAGCAAGAGAGAGGCCTTGACTGGATTTGGCCTTGTAGTTGGTGATGATTTGGGGAACCTCAGCGACACCCCAACTGAGTACGCTGATTACACCCAGCGCCAACGACATGCCGTCCTTCACGCTGCAGACTTCGAACTCCAAGTACTTCCTCCCCCATTCCCAGCAATGCTCGCCCACTACTCCTCCCATTCCCACTCCCAATGGGATTGTTGAGCTCCCCAGCAATCCCATTCCCATTCCCTCTCTCTCTCCTCTTCGCTTCTCTCTCTCTCTCTCTCTCTCACTTCCCTGTGTATGTATGAGTTGTTCTATATTGAGTGGGAGAGAGAGTTTATATATTAGGAGAGATTATATATTAGAACTTTAGAAGTTAAAATTTTAATTTAGAAAAAAAAAAAAAGTTTAACATTGGTCCCTAAACTTTGATCTTATTCCACCTTACTCTCGAAATTTTAAACTTGGTTTTGATACCCGATAAATTTTTTTAATTTGTGTCAATGTCTTCCTAACCGTCAATATGTATCATCACAACCAATTTTTAAGGGCCTTATACGTCAACGAAATACTCTATTAACAAAGAAAATTGGTAAACATTTGGAGTTTTGATACTTGATTTACAAGAAAAGGGCACATTTGAACCAAACTCAAAGACTCGTACCCTACAATATTGACAAAAATAACCCTAAATTTGATGACAAATAACTTCATACAAAATAGCGAGAGAACACTGACACGGGTTAAAAGTTTAGAGGTGAAATTGAAATGTGTATAAATTTTTTTTTTTTTGGAAAATTTGAAATGTGTATAATTTGGTGGCATTCATAAAGTTTACTTTTCCAATTCTAAGGATATTCTTGAATAATCACACACACAAAAAAGGTTGTTATTCATTGGCAGACAAAAACCAAAATCCAAAAGTTTATGACAATCTTTATTTGCCTTTTTCTTTCACAGATCCCTTCTACCAAGATCACCAGATCAAGTGATCTGGATCTTTAAAATTTCATCAAACGGTCCATTTGTTTTGATCCCTTAAAAGTTATAATAATTTTTTATCATTAGATGAAATTTCAAAGATCCGGATCACTTGATCCTATGATCTTGATGGAAGAGATCCAGAGAGGATCTCTTCTCTTTTCTTCCATATATAGGATATCATAGCCTTTATCCAAATAGATTATCATTTTTTGCTAAAAAATGAGACTAGTTGTGAGGCATATTATACGTCAAACTTCAATGATCCAAACAGTTACTTTTTAAGTCTTCATTCATAGATTATTATTGCAAAAAATAATTCAATCCAAAACTATTTACTTATTTGATTGTTATAATAAAATTTCAATGTTTCTTATAATATAGTGGTCGTCAATTTCTTTGAACTCAATTAGATGTTTCAAACATTTTCGATTTGGTTAATATTTTGCAAAGATGATTTACAAAGTGCAACTTGAAAAAATAAACGATTCGGATCGTTGAAGCTCGATCTGAAGATTCCATTGAATAAGGGGCTTGTATATAATGAGTACACATCCTCTCCGGATCTAAAAAAAAGGAGCCCAGCCTAAGGATCAAATAATCCGGACCATTGAAATTTGATCAAATGGCTACAATTATTATAACTTTTAGAGATACCTCATGTTTGTAGCCGTTTAATCAAATTTCAACTATTCGGATCATTTGATCCTTAGACTCTCTTTTTTTAGATCAAGAGAGGATCTGTACTCATATATTATAAACCTTTCTCTTTGATATAATTGAGCCTGCCACTTATGGAAAGTACACAGATAGTATACCCCTTTCTTTAACATAATTGAGTCAGTTTTGTCACTTTTGGAAATAAATGAAAGTCTAATCACTCTGAAAGTAAAGGGAAGAACCAAGTGGCTTTATGCGGGTCATATTCTTTTCCCGCTTAACTATTAAAATTGATTTGTTTATATTTGAAGATATAAGGCCACGTTTGTTTGGCCGGCTTAAGTTTCATTGGACTGGAGTCCTGTGTTTGGTGTAAATTGGGATTGTGTTTAATAGGATTAAGTCAGACTCGTGCCGACTAAATCCTTTGCTAGGTGGGCTTAGCGAGAGCCACAAAAAACAATGGGATTCATAGTCCTAGTTCTGTTCTTCGCTTCACCTCGTGTTGCCTCGCTTCGCCCCAGGCTTGAGCGACAACTTGCCTTCCCTTTCTCTGACTCTCTCTCTCTCCTCCTCCCTCTTCTCCATCTTAGAAGATATCCAAGTCTGCAATATTGGGTTTGACGGAAACGAATCCAAGAAATCCAAGCCATTGCCGTCTCTCACTTCCCCGACTCCGCAAACCCCGACTCGTCGCCGGTCAGCTCGCAAGACATCGCTGCAGGCCGGTTCCGCCGCTCCACAGACTTACGGCTCCGATTGAATCCACAGACTTGGAAAGCTCTTTCCAGTTGAAATCTTGCACCGAACAAAAACCTGAAAAACCAAGCTCGACTCTTCGTTTTGCATAAATTTTTTTGGCAATTAATCGGAAAAAAAAAGGGAAGGGAAGGAGAGTGTGGGACGGAGAGAACAAGGGAGATAAAGAGGGAGAAAAAGCTGGAGGCTTCCAGAGAGAAGGAGAGTTTTATTAGAATAAAAAAGATAGAATTAATTAATATAATATTATTAGATTTGATTTAAAAAATATAATATTGTAGTTTGTTATTATCCTTTTTTTTAGTCCGACACTGCACCAAACGTTTCACTAAATCAGTCCAGCTTAGTCTAGTCTAAGCCAGTCTAGCTTAGTCCCTGAAGCTAGTCCAATCCGAGATAGTCCGGTGCAACAAACGCACCCTAAATGGTTTTTGAATCAAATGATTTTTTGTATGAATGATCCTCAGATAAAAATTAAATAATTACACAACTTCGATTATAAAATTTAAATGGTTAAAATAAATTTATTCGTAAAAATTGAGATGTATGCAGTGTTTATAATATCGGTATCGAAGGAACTATCTATGTGCACATTTGTGGAAATATTGATAGATATATTGATATCGATTGCCTTTGATGAAAATGATGGAAATTTTCTCATATGGCAATTTTGTCGATATTTAAACCGATAAGTCGACAAAATCTATCGATTTTATTCGAAATTTAAGGGCTTGTTTGGTATCCTACTTGAGTTCAACTTTTTTTAAAAATTGATAGATTTTGTCTGGTAGATTTTTTAAAAATTGAGTTTTAGACTTCGAATTATTGTTTGGTAGAACTATTTTTAAAAATTGCATTCAAAACTAACTTAAAAACATAGGTTATTTCTTAAAAACACTAAAAGTGAGTTTTTAGAGTTTTCCTACTCTCTTCTCAACATCTTCTTTTGCTCCTTTGTAAACCTCTCTTTTTTCTCTCTCAACCCTCTCTTTCTTCTCTCCTCACGTCACACCTTGTCTCTCTCTCATTACACTCTCTTTCTTCTCACTCCTCACCTTCTCACCGTAATTTTCCCTATCCTCCTCGTCCTCTCCCTGTCTTTCTCTCTCCTCGCCAACTATTTCCTCTCTCCTTTCTCTTTTCCAATTCTTTCTCTCCTCCATTTTTGTTCAAGGAAGTCTGAATTCAAACTAAAAAAATTATTCTTCCAAAAAAAAAAAAACTAAAAAAATTATTTTTAAAAATTCAACCTTGAGATTTTGAGACTTAAAAGAATATTGTTTTTAAGTGATATTATTTGAAAATTATTTTTAGGAACAACCAAAATTTTTTGGTATAATACCAAACAGGCCCTAAGATTTTCTCCAATATGAGCCATATTTTTTTATAATTTTTTTCATTTTTCAAACATTGGATATATGTGCATTTTATGGTAAAGGCCGTTCAACCCAGAAAATGTGGAGCAAATTTGATAACTTAAACTTTTTTTTACCATGTAAAAAGTTTTTTTCTTTTTCCAAAAAGCGATAGTTTTTCATCACTAAGAACAATCAAGTACAAGGGGCTGCCATATGAGTAGGATTGAAAAAAAATCCCAAAAATCCCAAACCAAAACCATCCCGAAGTTTGGTAATCTCATCCCGAAAAATACCGAAGTATTCGGTGGTTTTTCAAATCTTATTTTTTCGGTATTCCCGAAATCCCGAAACCTTTTGTTTTTTGAGGGAATCCCGAAACCTTTTCTTCTTCACCTTTTTCATTTTTTATTCTCCTTTTGTCTGCCATCTTCACCTACCATTCATTTCCTTATCTTTTTTTATTTCTTGATAGCATCATTGTCCATCTTCCCACTCCCACTGACAGCCATCCTCTATCTCTTCTCTCCCTCCACCGACTCCCTCAAATGCACAGAAGGAAGCAAGCCCAAGGCCTCCAAATCCTTTCTCGATCTTTAAAAAAAAAAAAAAGGTGAGTGTTACTCTGTAGCTTCTCGATTTTTTTTTTTTATCTTTTTCTTGTTTCAGATCCAGAAAGCTTCACGAATTTAGGATTTGGAAACAACCACACATCGATGTCATGGCATCAGAATTCTACGAAGCGGCGCCATCGCTGCAAAGCAGAGTAGCCCTCCGATGGCGATTTCGTTCGGCAAAACATGAAAAAGCTCACACATCGACGAGGATGGGTACCTGATTATGTTCGATGCACGTCGCAAAGCTCTCCGACTCCCGAAGGCAGCAAAGACAAACCCAGGAATGAGAGGGTTGGAGATGGGGGTGGGGAGGTCGACGAACCTGGGACGAGGTGTGGCCGTGTGGGCTGGCAGGGGAGTGGGAGGTCCATGAATCTTTGATTTTAAATTGGGGTGTTAAATTTTGATGCAGGTTCGGTTTGATTTCGGAAAATCCCGAAATACCGAAAATATTTAGGGAATCAACTTCGGAATACCGAAATTTTGGTTTGGGATGGATTCTCAGATTTTTATCCCGAAAATAAACGGTTTGGGACTCAATATATCGTTTTTGGTTCGGTATCCCATACCGAACCAGCCCTACATTGTCTTCAGTGATTAATTTTTTAATCTGAAATTAATTTGAACACAACGTCAATAATTCTAAAACCTCCTATACGGCCACACACACAAAACCACAAGAACCAAAAGTCTCGAGACAAATGTATCACAAAAACAGCAGTGCCTCACATAAAATCACCGCAAACGTCGAGGCCACACAAATCGTTATTGCGACACAAACAAATTGTCGAAGCAACACATAAAATCTACTAAATACTTAAAAACTAAACCGATGACGTGTCCACGTAGGAGATGGGGTACATAGGTGTGGTAGCAAGGCAAAAGAATGAAGTGTCCTTGCTAAAGCCGCGAATCACTGACCACGTCAAAAGTTGGAAGCTAAAAGCATAGCAGATAGTGTTATGGGCAGAAAGTGGATTCTCCGAAGCCAGCCACTACGCGTTTCGGCCACTTCAAATTTGTCTACAGAATCATACAGATACATGAGGTGTGTTACATTGCTTATGCGTGCGTGGAAGATTTCTCACTGTTACGAGGAGCACACACGGTTCAATTCGAATCAAATTTAACCTCAAACTACGATCAAACCAATCAACCGTTCAGCTGTGTAATTTAGTTCGGTTTGAGTTAAAATGAGAGAAGAAACTGAATTACTATCGGGCGGTTTGGTTCGAGGGGTTCGATGATCTAGGTCCAAAACTAGGAGAAAGGATCCTCACCAAATCCTCCAATCACATCCGTTTATCGTACATCATGTGGTCAATTTTTATCAGATACTGTTTATATTCAATTTTAAATATAAAAATTTCCAAGATTTCTCACCACACGATATACGATAAATAGACGTAATTAAAGAAAAGATCCTCAAAATCCTCACAAAAATGATCCGGCGAAAATCCTGTCCAGTCCAAGAAGGTAATAAAAGCAGCACCAGTGCAAAGCAAAACGAAAAGGAAAAGATTGAAAGCAAAAAGGCAATGACAGGAGGATGGGGATGGGATGGCAGGATTGAAACGACACAAAGTTGATCCCAAATTTGAAACCCTATTCCGAATCCGAACATGAAGCCAACCGAAACTTCCGACTCAAGGAAAGTGTAATAAACTGCAAATGCGGCAAAATACGAGCCATCGGTTGTTGCTCGTAATCTCTCCAACTGAAGCTAAGTTGAGGAAGGAAACCTCACACGAGAATCCTCGGAGAATAACGAAGAGGTATGAAAGCAGCAGACAAAGATGGTGTAAGTTGTAACCTGGCAGTACGGTTCTAAGTTTAGCTGTGTCCCAATCCACAGTGATACTCGAGCAAAGAATTAGACAACGAAAAACGAATGGAGATATAGCACTTACCAGGATCGATATACAGAAGCAAAACCTGTAGCAACGACATCCACGAGAGAACCCACAGTCGATCACTTCAAACTTGGAAGCAACTAACCTTTCTGGTGTCAACCAACAGAATGATGCAAATGCTATCATGCTCATAAATGAGGTAGAAGAGGGCCATTTTCACATATAAAAGAAGGAACGAGAAAAGTACATCGTGCGGATAACATAATAAAATCAACCCTGGTAGAGACCAAAGAACTTAAGTAAAAATAAAAACAAACCGTGGAAGGCTTCGATAATATTATCCATTTAAGGGCAGGAAGAAGGTTGTATAACCTAAACCAAATGCTGATCCTACAGGAGTACTAAAACAGTGGTTTACATTTGGAGACCTGGTTCCATTGTCTGGACTGATGGGGCTGTAACTACAGCCAGACTCAGGTCAGGAGGGCCGGAATCAGACTTTTCACGGATCTCCCGGTACTCTTGACAAATGGCACACAGATGGCAGAAAAAATGAGTGACAAAGTCTCCACACGGTGCTTCCTACAAAATTCATAGACAAGCATTATTCCTCCACAGCATGGCATTCCAACTATTCTGACAGAAACCCTAGATTATATGATAAGCCTAAGTGGAGTAATAAAATAAACTTAAGCAGTTGTCACACAAAAAGTTTAATCAAAATTATGTTCTGCCATTGAGCCCTATATAAAGTCACATTCCCTTACCACACAGATGACAATTACATCTTTGCTTTGATGATAATATAATCCCACATCAGCAACTCGTAGCCTTGCATGACAAATGAAATGAAGAACCATTTATTTTATTTTTTATCCTGTAGTTGTAAGCCTTACGTATTGTGCTGCACAGGCATGAATTGCCACTTGGTTTTGCATTGGATACTCGAATTTTAACATGGTATCAAACCACTTAACCAATATGTCAGGCCCAACGGCTACAATAATCAACCATATTTTTAGTAACCATTTCTATTTCTCAAACCATCAAAAGCATATTGAAACTCAGATAAAAAGTAAAACAAAAATCAAGTAGGAACCGAGAGAATAAAAACACAAATTAAAACTTTTCTACTCTTAACAGTTAACAGACTTTAAGACTGTAAAATTGATAATCAATGTTATACCTGAAGATTATACTTTGTTCTTAGGGCACTGCGGTAGCCACAAGCATAACATGCAACAAAGCATCCCGGTATGCCCAAAAACAGACCCTCAGTCAATAAGCAGCAGACAGTATTAACAAGTGCCCACAAAATAAAATGGGTCATGCATGATCCTAATAATGTCCCAGAACCCAGAAATTCTGCATTCTTTCCGAACAGAAAGCAAGGACAAAACAGACCTACACAACCTGTAAAAAAAAAGCAGCAATTAGATGGTCGTTATTGTTTTGAAAGTCATAATCTGGAGTCATGATGGATGAAACTCCTCCTACTGTTACAAACATATATAGCAATGGTTCGTACCTAACGACCAAATGTTGCGACTTATCATGATAAACAAAAATAAAATAAGTAAGATTATCCTCTGCCCATGTACCTCCTCTAACGTCTTAAGAACATTATCATCTATTTATTCACCACTAACAACACAGAGTATATACCAGCAGCCAATGCTTTACCTCACACCAGACTGGATATTAAATCTTTAAAATGAGATTTAAAGTACTTAGTAATATATCGATCTTATTGATAATCTTTATCCAAACTTTGTCCATGAAAAATTCAAGGAGGTATTCTATTAATGTACACTACATAACTTGAAGTCATTCTAATCCTATAATGATTCCTACAGTTCTCGTCAAGTTTTATCGGACAATATATTACTGTTTGATCTTAAAACATATCTGGGCACGGTTACCTGCTGAAAATTCAGATACTGCAATGGCTTCTAACTACACAAAATGAATACCAGTCACGAATTCAGACTAAAAAGAGGTCCTCCACATAATGAAGAGGTACTCAGAGTACATTAACGCATAAAAACTAAGAGCTGAGCATATGGTGCTGTATGGGGTTAGTTGCGAACGAGCTACTTTTCATTTTCCCTACTCAAGATGCACCTTCATAATTTTTCCTTCTGATAAATCAAGGTCACAAGGCAGAAAGTAGCGTACAGCTCTGCATATCGTCACAGCATGCACAGATTCCAGAAGACCACTGTTTGGGCCCATCAACACTGCTTTGCTGCATTGGAGGGTCTTCACTGCGCAATACAATCGCTGATTCAGAATCCGACATTCCCAACGGAATGTAAGCAGGTGGAGCATAGCTGCTTTGGCCTTTCATCTTTTTCTCTGGTGACACAAATGATCTGTACCCAGCACCCCAAAGCATTAGAAAGGAAAAAAAAAAAAAGAGATTATCTGAGTCAATGAATGTGCTAAACAGACCACATTTGCAATCCCATATGTATCTCAACGAGTCACAAAAACTCTTCTATTAAGAAATACCCAACAAATACGAAACATGAAACAGAAACAAACACAATGTGAGAGAGATAAATGATCTGGCCGGCAACGCTGCTCACTATATTTACGAGGAAAGTGATTTCTGCACACCCTTTTTCTCCCTACACGCACAATCATGTTCATTTCTGGCCTTTGTATGGAGTAAAAAGGGCGACGCCAAGCCAACAAGGCTCTCTGGGAGGGTCAGTGGAGGGGGGATGTCTATCGTACGCATGCAGCCTTACCCTTACTTTACAAAGAGGTTGTTTCACGACTTGAACCGTTACATGCGTACGATAGACATCCCCCCTCCACAGAAAGGAACAACATATCCGTTGCGCCAAATCTCGTGAAAATCATTTCCCTTCGTACAATTAGCAACTACTTTTCAAATGCTAAAATTGAAACTAAGAGTAACAAATTCGACGAATTTGACACATAAATCAATCAATCGGATTATGAGCACAAAATTTGAGATTAAGGCCACAGTTTCAGAGAAGAAATCAACAAAATAACACACACAAAAACTAAAGAAGTAAGATTTTACCGTAAAAATCTAGTAAGTGGAAATCGAAAGCGAGACAATTTATGAAAAAATAAACACAAATCGGAAAACAAGATTCATACCAGGTACGCCGGTTCGCCGGTGGTGGAGGAGATGAACAATCCGACTCTTCGGTTCTGTTCCGTCGTTGGGAAAGTGAAAAATGACGAGAGCTAACCGCGTCCGAGTCGATTGGGGGAGAAGAGGGACCTGCACTTTTGGGTTGCTTGGATTACCTTTTGACCTTTTGATCAAAAGAAAGATGACCTTTTGACCTTTGAATAAATTTTAATTACAGTTTGCACCCTCGTAGTTTGAGGCTTGTAACTCTTTGGCCCCTATGTTTTAAACTTTGGCAAAAGTTACTTTCATGGTTACAACTTGATACATTGGTCCCTTTGTTTGTCAGTAAATCTTGAATGTTAGGTTTTGCTTTTAGAGAAAATTATAGCAATCATCTCTTAACTTGAACCCAATTAGAGAAATAGTTCATTAACTAAAAACTCGTGATCATTAGTCTCTTAACTTAACTCATCAAAACATACATTTATTGTTCTTTTCGTCAACTCCGTTATAACTTCCGTCAAAGTGAGTCACGGTGGAAAGACCATTGTTACAATTGAGTTAAAGTTGATGGACCGTTACTCTAATTGAGTTAAAGTTGAAAGACTACTGCTCCAATTGGATTGAAGTTAAAAGATTATTGCTACAATTTTCTCGTTTGGTTTTCTATATTTTCCCATTATCTAGCCTCACGTATGGGATAAGTAATTCATTTTGACGAAAGTTTTGATGGAATTGACGAAAAAGATCAACGTTGTACGTTTTGATATGTTAAGGAACCAATGATCACGAATTTTTAGTTGAGAGATCATTACTCTAATTGGATTAAAGTTGATAAGTCATTGCTACAGTTTCCTCTTACTTTTAATATAAAAATTTCACAATACATTATCATTATGAATTCGATAACTTGTTAAGCATAAGCTGAAATCCATGTGATAAAAAAGTAAACTTGATAAATTCTAAAGCAGTTATCATCAATAATTTGATGAATGCAGAGAAATATGGTATTAACAATTTGTCACTTTATAAAAAAAAGTGGGGAAAGATATGGATTAATGTGTTACAACACCAATCCATGGGAGTGCAAAGCATAATAAATGACAAGGAAATGTGAAATATGAATATAATAACCACGAGTTGATAATCTAATAGTAAATGACGGATTGAGAGATTTCATTCAAATTAAAAATTGGATGTCTTGGGTTCGAAACCCGCTGATGGTGTAGAAGCCAAACTTGTGGTCAGGAAAGGCTAAAATGTCTCTGTTAGTTTTTCCAACTTCTAGGATGAGTGAATAATCGTAATTTGTCACAAGTTGTTCTTTGGAAAAGAAAAAAAACGAATACAATTTCGGGGTCACATGAGTAATTAAACCTCGTTCGGCAGGGTATAATGGGGAAAGTGGTATTTTCACCTGAACTGCAAAGCATGAAGAAAAGGAAGCGGCTATGGCGATGCCACGACGTTGAATAACCCAACCCTTCATTCTCCAAGACAAAACGCATTGATAAACCCTAACTCCTCAATTCCTAATTCCCAATTCCCAATTCCAATAAAAAAATTGAAACCCTAATTACGAAATAGACCGTCGTTCGATCGAGATAATCTATCAAATAACGAAATTATGGATCACTACAAGGTATTGGGGCTGACGAGGAACGCGAGCAAAGCCGAAATCAAGGAAGCGTTCAGGAAGTTGGCGGTGAAGCTGCACCCAGACAAGCATTCCGCTTCCCCCAAGGCGGAGAGAGACAGCGCCACCGTCCGATTCAAGCAGGTCTCCGAGGCCTACCAGGTCCTCACCGACGATCGCAAGCGCGCCGACTACAATTTCCAGAGCTCTCGCCGCCCCCACAGCAATTACAATACCTACACTCGCAGTTACGGTTATGGATACAGTAGAAGTAATACTTACAGTTACAGAAGAGGAGGTGGCGGTTCTGGAGCCGCCAACAGAGCTTCCTCCGCCTTTGAGAATTTAATCCGATATGTCACGACCCGCGCTTTCCTTCTCAATGTCTCCGTAGCAGGGTAAGATAAACTTTCTCTCATCTCACTTGTCTGTAAATTTCCTTGGTTGATTTTTACATTCATTTGGATTTGGGTTTGCTTTCCAGTTACTGTTAATTGCTTAATTGCTGAACATGTTGCAATTACCTGACTTGTTATGGAAGTTAGGGTTAGCTGCATTTTTCCGATTCCGTTCATGTTCACGGGTTAAGCTCAATGTTAGATGTTGGCTCACTTGGCCTGCTGTTTTCGATTCTAGTTATTTCGATGCTGTAAAAAACATACATTTTACCTGATGATGCGAACATGGAATTACATTTAGCGTGCCCCTTTCGGAATTTGGATAATCAATGTAGGATGTTGGGTAAATTCTCTCTTTGGAAATGGTTCATTGGTATATGAATTTTATGCAGGGCTTTCTTAGGTGGCATGGCAGTTGTTAATTTGGGCTGGGATGCCTTCTGGAAGATGCATAATAATGAGGTACGTTGCTCTTTAGTTTCCCTCTTCACCCTGGACTTTTGTTTCTCAGTTCACACTTTCACTAATTTTTGCTTATATAATCCTGTGGGTGGATCCGTCGTTTGTATGTTTATAGAAATTGAGCCTAAAATTATCTTAAGGCTGTAAATATTTGGAATTATTATATGATTTCTTCGGGCAAGCTATGTGATTTCTTCCTAGAAACTGAAGAAAGTTTGATTATTGTCATTTAGAGTGCTTTTTATGTACTGTTGTGTGATGTAAAATACAAATGCCAAAAGTAAAACTAGAGATACGCACGAATATAATTTTCTAATATGAGCTCCAGCCCAGCATCGAATGACTCCTTTTTTAGTGACATGTTTGAGCTACTTTAGGCTGATTTGATTTTAGACCTCATCTTGTTGAGACCAGAGATGTCTGTGGGAAGGTTTTCTTTCTTTTCTATCCTGAATTCTAAATCCCTTCTTTCTTCATTGAGGAATGTCCTGTGATGGTCGTATAACTTCGAATGAATCTTTCCAACATTGTGTCACTGACATGCTTTTCCTTTTCATTCAGAAATCATTTGAAGAAGCCATGAGATCCATTCGAAAAGCCAAAATACATACAGAGAAGCAGTCGGAGCCAGCCACCAAAGTCCCTAGCTAACCTTTTGCTAATTGTACTTACATGTCCTCTTGCTCAAATCACCACAGTTACGTGCAAATAAAATGAAAGTTCTTACCAGTTTTTGAGGACAAAGTATGTCTCATTCAAAGCATTTGTATAATCTATCTATGCTTGATTCATTATTGTTTGTTCCTCTCAACTATTACGTACTTTGTTCGTGTAGATAGATTACAATTATTGGAACGCTTCAATGGCGGTTCTGTATCGTATATAGAAATCTTTTACTGATGTATCATTGTATGCATAAACCAAAGTGCTTTTCTACTAGTACAGATAAACCAAAGTTCTTGTTAGTTTCTGATGATCAAGTGTGTAATTTTTAAGGTGGTTGTGTGATCTATCTATGCTTGATATGTTGTCTCCTAGTTTCATTTTTACTCTTCGCTGTTGAATTTCTTCCCGTTTTATCTTTAGCTCGTACCCATTTTTATTTGGTTGTAGCTTGTTAAGTTATTACAATTGTGTGAGGATTGGTGGATCAGTGATATAGATAGAGAGGGGAAACTCTTTACGCTTGGGAATTTTAGCCGAAGTTGAAAGATGGCGGAGGTGGATGATAATTGTAGTTTATTGAGTGAAGGTGGAAAACTGTCAAATGCGGAGACAAATTAAATTGATAGAGCATATGACCAACAGTTGAAGTGATTCTTAGTTTAGGTAAATTCTATCTGTGATAGTTCTGAAATTGCAGGAATTGTGGAGTTTACATGCACAAGCCAACAGGGCCCAGGGAATTGCCATCAGATTCTTCTACTGCAGTGCCTTCGTTCAACAATTGATGCCTGAACAATACTGGAAGTGAAGTTAGTCAGCGGAATGAGCCAAAGTTTGACGGACATAACCAGTAATATTTTGACGTCTATATAGGCAATGGGTGCTATCAGGTACGTGTCTTCTACCTTACGTTTATTCGTTTGCCTTGATTAACATGAAAGTTCCATGTCTTGTGTTTGTACAAAAGAAAGCGTCCATTATGTTGTCTTTTATTTGGAGGCAAGGCCTCAATACATTCTGTTAAACTCCATATTTCATAAACTAAACCCTAACTTGATTGCCGAAAACATCATGGCAACTATAACTGCTAACATGAATTTCCACTGTAAACGTCTACTACAATAATTTCTCGGTGACATTTTGCTGCATCGTATAACTAACAAGTGATACATATACTATGCACGTACAGGATTAGGAAAAGAAGGAAACCCTAGCAATCCATCATCCCAATGTTGGGGATTCAACGGGACATAATCCAACAAGTATCAACGACCACTGCATAAGGTTGGTTCTATTGTGCCTGTCCATTTGCCTCCGGTTGAGCTTCATCTCCACCGCCCTCAGTTTGCTCACCAGAATTCATCCTCGGCTCAGTTTCAAGCCGCCCGACCTTGTCATATTTTTCGATGAATTTCTCTTCCCAGTCCTGTAATATGCCAAGTTCATCAGGACCGAGACCTTCGAGGTTGCCGTTTATGTCTTGGGGTTTAAAAGACAGAAGAGCCAGCGCTCTGCTAACTTCCCTTCCAGCAAACATGGCGTACGGTCCGCCTGGTCCGTAGAAGTTCCTGCATTGCATGTTGTATTGTAAGATGCATCAAATTATGATTTTAATTTGCACCGAAATTTGAGCAACCAATTTGGCCGCTAAATTTTGAACAAATTGTAGTTTTAGAAACTCAAATTTGAAGTCCATAAAATTTGTCCGAGTTTGACAAAGGAAAGTGATTTTCACGTTTCGTTTTATCCTTGTGCACTCCTTCCCTTTCCTTCGTCATAGAATTCGAGTCAATCAAAGCAGAATCAATATAAACAAAATGAGGAGCGCAGAGGACATCAAGCGAGTATACAAATTGAGAAATCCTTCGATGAGTCCGGAATATGGTCCGATACAATAAGTGTCATAAAATAATTAGGGTTAATCTCTGTTTACTACCCTGAAATTTCTTGGTTTTCAACATTTGGTATATGAAGTTTTTTTCATCCCAGAGTGGTACCTAAAATCATAATTTTGGGACAGTCTCATACATTCGTTAAGGTTGTTGTTAAGTCAACCGTTAAATAGTGACGTGGTGTCCAGGTGGACAGTGACTGGACGCCACGTGTCATTATGGGGCCACGTGGATATTAAAAAAATTTTAAAAAAATAAAAATTATGGGCCGTTCAACCCCTCCTCCCTCCTCCCTCCCTTATCTCGTCTGCACCCACCCTCCCCACGTCTGCAACCCATCCCCACGTCGTCATCTTCTTCTTCGCCCAGATCCCGCAAGAATCTTCTTCGCCGCCGACAACTCAGCCACCATCTCCATCCCCGCCTTCCCCTCCTCCGAACCCGACTCCTACCCACTTCCAGTTCCAATTCACCCTCTCCCAATTTGCCCACTTCTTGTCCGATTTTCGCGCCACTATTGAACCCGAGCCCGACCCACAAAGATGCTTAGATTCTGAAAAAGAGATGACACAAATGCAAGACATGGAAAGCAGTGTGGTTTAGAGAGGTTAGAAACTGAGCAATTTTTGGATTGCTTTTTGGTTTGATCAATTTAAAGAAATGAAATTCTGAGTCGAATTTCTTGTTCGTTATATTCGATCTCCGCTTGAGAATTTTAAACTTAATAATTGCAAATCAAGATACAAAATTGACATGAATTTCGAATTGGGGTTTTGGGAAATTTGAGAAGTTCTTGGCGATTGATAAGAAACTTCAACTCCAATCTGTTCTTCATTATAATTTAAACTTGATTATACAAACAGTAAACACAAAATTAATGAATTTGAAATTTGGAAAGTGATTGAATTATAAATAAAAAAATTAAGTGATTAAGCTGGAGGACGTCCAACTGGGTTGCTGGGTGTGGTGGGTTTGAGTTTCCCTTCTTTGAATGTGGCTTTGACAGAGACGTAATATGCAATGGTGAACAATCCATGGAAGAAGCATAAGATCCCTCTGATGGACAGGGAGAGGGTGAATAGTGGAGCGAATATCGGTCCGGAAGTGGGCAAATTAGAAGAGGGTGAATTGGAACTAGAAGTGGGTAGGAGTTGGGTTCAGATGAGGGGAAGGCAGGGATGAAGATGGTGGCTGAGTTGTCGGCCGCGAAGAAGATTCTTGCGGGATATGGGCGAAGAAGAAGATGACGACGTGGGGATGGGTTGCAGACGTGGGGAGGGTGGGTGCATATGAGATAAGGGAGGGAGAAGGGAGGAGGGGTTGAACGGCCCATAATTTTTTTTTTTTTTTTTTTTTTAATATCCACGTGGGCCCATAATGACACTTGGCGTCCAGTCACTGTCCACCTCGACGCCACGTCACTATTTAACGGTTGACTTAACAACAACCTTAACGGATGTACGAGACTGTCCCAAAATTTTGACTTTAGGTACCACTCTGGGATGAAAAAAACTTCATGTACCAAATGTTGAAAACCAAGAAACTTCAAGGTAGTAAACAAAGATTAACCCAAATAATTAATTGGATTATACAACAAGTGTCGTAAAACAATTAATTGGACATCAAACGAGTATACCAATTGCATTATTATACTTAGTATACCAAGTCGTGCTGCCGACACTAAAAAATCTCTTAAAAATCACTTTCTGTTGACAACATGCATAGCATTGGTCATTGACGTTAATTCTGTTAAGAAATTTCATCAAAATTAAGCACATGTTGTCACCAGCATAATAGTAACATATGTATAGTTGCATACTTTACTAAAAAAAGGTTCGATAACTATTTTGTTTTTATTTTTTTTGGGTGATGTTATGTACCCACTCAATTTTTTTTTCTCAAGTCTCAATTTTCAATCGCCAAATTGAACGAGTTCAAGAACATTAAAACATCTCTAGAGGGTTTGTCAAAAGATAAATGTCAAATGTTAATTTGATGGTTAACGTGATAATGTCAGATTTTTTTCTTTTTTTCAACCGATATGTTTTTTTGTTTTAAATAATATTTGTATGATCTATTTTAAAAAGAAATCAATTAAAATAAAAATTTAAGATCTATAATTAATGCATTAATAAAACTCACATAAAAAATAATTAAAGGGGTGTAATATTCACACCTCATTTTACTTCTCACATATCTTTTTAATTTTCAACCGTTAGATCGAATAAATTGAAGAAGATCAACGGATATAAATTATCAAGAGGTGTGTGAGAAGTAAAATGAAGTGTATAGATAACACATCCCAAATTAAAAATTATTTGACTATCACTTTTTCTTATATGTAAATTTTGACATATAAAAACTCATATGTCAATTCATATATGATTGACATATCGGTTAAAACTGGCTCCATATCTTTAAATTTAAGGAAAATTAATGAAAATGATTTGAAAACTTTGAGTTTTAATGATAAAGACAAAATAAAAGGTAAAATGAATAGTAGCAGGTTTAACTTTTTAGGATAAAAATGTGATTTTTCGTTAAAATGAACAGTACCGTAGATTTTTTGTTAAAAGCTTCTTAAATTTAATTACATGGTTTAACATCTCCAAGTCATAATGGACAAAAATTAACAAAAAAAGTAAAAATCGGGTTTGAATAGCAATATTTTTTTTCTTGAAAATTTCAATTATGGGAAAATCAAAGAAGGGAAAAGAAGCAGGAAAAGTACCTGGAGGAAGAGACGTCGTAGATCTGAGCTCTGATGGCAATAAGCAGCGGCTTGTTGGGATCAGACCCGCCGTACTCTCTCAGCTGCTCCTCCGTCATGTCTCCCATTTGTACCGACGAGCCTCTCGCCGCCCCCGTGGAATTGAAGTATTTATTCACAAAATTGGATTTGGAAATAGAATCGACGGTGTTGATGGTGGCGGCCACCGGAGGCTGGTTGAAGTCTTCGGGATCCACAAACATGCCAGTGACTATTCTGTAAACCACGACCATCATCCCGGCGATTGTGAAGAAGGCCGTCGGTGACAGCCCCGTGTACCGCCATATCTCCTCCATCACTGCTCCGTATATTCCTTCCATTTCTCTCTCCCTACTCTCTCTCTCTCTCCTTCTCCTTCTTCTACTTGTAATTTGTGAGTTATTCCTGCTCCAACTTTTCTTTTGGGGTCAATTTACTACAACTTCACCTACCAATTTCTGTCTCACCTACCTACTCTGTATTTTTTTTCTCTAGTTTCATTTTTTAGGAATTCTGGTTTTCTTTGTGAGGATTACGGAGATCCATAAATTATGTCCGTTTATCATGTGATTATAAATTATTTTAAATTTTTTATAGTGCTTAACAAAATTTGATCACGACAGTTATAATTCACGAATTCTTAAAAACCTCACAACAAAAATTTCGAATAAAATGTTGAATTTTTTAGTAGAGTGAGCCTTATTTTAACGAAAAAGTTGCTTTTTTATAATAAAAAAAATCATGATTCAGAGTCGTAAAACAACGGCTTTGTAATCCTCTCAAAAAAAAAATAATAATAAACAAACGGCGGCTTTGTAAAATTAAGGGGTATTCAATTGAGGATTTGTAAGATTTTAATAGATTTATAAGTTCGTAGATTTTTATAGAGTTTAATTGATTCGTAAAGATTTCACAATTCCCTCAAAATCTCTTGTGGAGATATAAGATTTGTGTATGCTTAAAATACACTATAAAATCTCTCTAATTCCTTAACTTTCTCAAATTCTTTAAAATCAATTTCTAATTGAATACACCTGAAATGTTATAAACTTCTTTAAAATCCTAATTGAATACACCCAAATTTCTAAGGATTTTAATAAACTATCTTAAAATTCTAATTGAATATACCTTGAATTTCATAAAATCACTTAAAATCCTGATTGAATACCATTCATTAAAAGAATTAAAATCCTTCAAACTCCCAATTGAATACACCCCTAAGTCTGCGTGCAATCATCCAAATTGGAAATGGATCATTTTCGGATTTCTTCCACCAAATTCACCCAATTAATTAATTTGGACTCTTAAAATTTGATCTAACGGTTACAAATATGAGGCTTCTTTAAAAGTTATAATAACTTTAATCGTTGGATCAAATTTTAAAAATCCAGATTAGGTGATTGAGTAGATTTGGTGGAAGGGATTCGAAAAATTCCATCAAATTGACTCCAAATTTCCAAATGTCTGGGTACAATCATCCAAATTTCCATCAAATTGACTAAAAAATTCCATCAAATTGACTAAAAAATGATTTTTCTAAAATAAAAGTTAAAAGCGAGAAATCAAAAGTCAAAGTACAACTGCAGGGTGTTTGGCCTGTTTACTACTTTACTCTGAATTGAATGAAATGCGAGTAAATGTAACTGCGGGTAAAAAAATTCTTAATTTTAACCATCCAGCCCTCAGTTTTTCCAAAAGTAAAATATTGCCTACAAGTGACTTGCCTACAACTTCCTTGCTGCTGCGTTGGGGCGACGATCTGAAGTGAAAGGCCTCAAATTTTACCTACTTACCATTTTTTCTAGGGTTTATGAAATGGGTTTGATGGAAGGGAATCCGATTGCTCTGCAATTGGTTGCGCCTCTGATTGTTTGCATTCTGCTGGGTGCATGCGATTCACATAGGGTAAGTAAGAAAGTATGATGCTCAATGTACTTCAATTTTCTTTCAGTTTTGTAAATATTTTTTTTTCTATTTAATTTGATCTGTTAAGATGTTTTGAATTGTGGATTCACGTATTGAAGCTACACTCTCATTGTTTAGGTGTATAAGGAGTCGATTCGCAGGCATTTGGTTGCTTCTGGAACTGAAGAAAGTAAAGGTGTGAGTAACCCTTTTCAGCTCAAGTTCTAAATTTTACTTTTTGAAATCCTAATTGTTTATAGAAATTCCATTTTTTCGCTTTGCGGAAATGGGTATTTTGAGTAGATTGTAGACAAGAGTTGACCAAAAAGCCTTCCTTATATTGTGGTACCTTTGGAAGGATGGTATGAAGTGTTTTTGTTGGAAAACTTAGGGTCTAATTGCTATAATAAATCACATAGAAAATAAAGAAATAATTCATGCAATTATATATCACAATAATGCATGCACATGAGTAACCAATATTATGAACATGATATAATGGATTAGAAAAACCTATAAAATACGGTCAAGTCAAGTGTTGGACACTTTGTCCTTAAGACAAGTTTACGCCCCACTACGGTGCTCATGGTTGATCGGCGCATGTCTCCCAAGATACAATGACCTCGTCCTTGTAATAGTAGCACTCCAAATCACGAACCACGATTGTGTTGAAAACTCTCTCATATGAACTCAATGAGACTCTCTAATATTTAGTGCACTATATGTATGATTATGTAAAACAATGAAAAGTTATTTTGTGATTATAGGGGGCTTCCCTATTTATACAATGTGAGATACCTCTTTGGAAAGCATGTGACTATTCATGAAGAGTCAAAGGTTGCAACTCTTCATAAGAGTAGAAACATCTTTCTACCAAAAAGCTCCACTTCTAATTTCCATTCAATTAATAAATTTAATATAATAATATTATTATTAAATTTTCCAACAGTTTTTTCACCGTTGAAAGTAAAAATGCTTCTCTCGAACCTCTGACGATGCATTTAGGTGATGGAGTTTAAGAGTTTTAACAAGGCATTCAATTTTTTGTTACGTATGTAGAACAATTGGAACTGTGACTACTGAGGTCTGAGATGCATAAAATATGCTATTCTTGATTGATTGGTTACATATGATGGAAAAAAATGAGCCGAGCTATGCAAGGCACAAGAAGATGCATGTAATTTGTCTCTAGAAACAAATAATCTTAATGCTCCTAAAACCATCAGTGTACTGTTATACCACTGAAATTAAAGGTGTTGAATATGTTGTTCGCTTATAAGCTGCATTAGTGTGCATTCTATTCGACAGTAAGCTGGTAAAGAGCATGTTGATAATGTTTCCGTTGTGTCAAATGCAGAAAGGTGTTCTTGTTAATTTTGATTGCATTATAGTCTATATTGCTTTATAATCTATATTGCTTTATAAGCAAACTACCATGTTCAATAGTTTTAATCTTTTGGAAACAGAACCATGCCCTACTGGTTGGATTCTTGGACCTAATAGGAGGAAGTGCTTTGGTTATATGAGAAGCCCCCAACCATGGAACAAGTCAGAAACCCAGTGTAAAAGTTATAATGGCGACTTAGCAGCATTCAAAACATCTCAAGAACTTACGTTTGCTCAAAATCTGTGTGCTGAAACCAGTGGCTGCTGGGTTGGAGGAAGAGGTGTCAACTCTACCATTGGTCTTGGTTGGAAATGGTTTGATAATACTTCGTATTGGAATGGGTCTTTCTTTCCTGGGGAACCTCTTCAATCCATTTGCAGTAACATCTCTTGTCACACCAATAGTTCTGTCGATGTATGCATATTGGTGACTAATAGATCCACATCTCTCTCGGCTGAAAGATGCAATACGTCTCGTGCTTTTATATGCATGGTTGATTTAGGTATATATTGTAATTTTTGGTCAAATACAAGTCATTACGAACTCCAATCTTGCATTTTCTGTCCAGCTAATTTAATTTTGCTCCTGTTTCTTTCAGGGAACAGATGTTACCACATGCATTGCCACAGAGAATATCTTATTATCCTTGGAGTAGTAAGTGGGTTGATTCTCTTCACAACATTAGCTGTAGTGATTTGGCTTCTTGCATACAAGCGGAGCAAGAAGCGCAGACGTTCCCGCAAACCATCTAATCCAGCAGAAACTGCATTAGTCCCTCCGTCATGGAAAGTCTTCATGAAAGAGGAACTAAGGTCAATTACAAAGAACTTTAGTGAAGGAAACCGTCTTCTGGGAGATGCCAAGACAGGAGGCACGTATAGTGGACTTCTTCCTGATGGCTCAAGGGTTGCTGTTAAGAGGTTGAAGAGATCTAGTTTTCAAAGGAAAAAGGAGTTCTACTCTGAAATTGGAAGGGTTTCAAGGCTTCACCACCCAAATTTGGTGGCTGTGAAAGGCTGCTGTTATGATCATGGTGATCGCTACATAGTTTATGAGTTCATAGTTAATGGACCTTTGGATAAATGGCTGCACCACATACCTAGGGGTGGTCGGAGCTTAGATTGGGCCGTGAGAATGAAAATTGCCACAACTCTTGCTCAAGGAATTGCGTAAGTTAAACTTCACTTTTCCTCTTAGTCTTTGGTCAAACAAAGATCTAAAATCCGAGACTGGTTGTTCACTTAGATCTTTTCTCTGTTTGCATCTATTTCACGGCATTCTTATGATCATGATAGTTATCATGTCTCCGAGATCTCACTATCATGGTTTCTGATATGGCTTTCCCATGACTGCTATCAGTATCATACATTAGTCTTAGCTTGGACGTTTTCCATGCATTTATTTCTGATATGGCTTTCCCTTGCTTGCTTAATTGTTGGCGTTTAGTGTTGGTGGTCATGCCATCATTGTCAATCTTCATTTTTGTTTCTTGTTTCGGTGAAAAGTGTCAACCCTTATTTCATCTTTCTACCTTCGACTGCAATGCGAAGGATTTGAATGTTGCAGAATGAATCATGTTTAATTGGTGGTTCACCTGTTCATATGTCAAAACAGGTTCTTGCATGACAAGGTGAAGCCACATGTCGTGCATCGTGATATCCGTGCCAGTAATGTACTGCTTGATGAAGATTTCGGAGCACATCTAATGGGGGTTGGTCTGTCAAAGTTTGTCCCATATGAAGTTATCCATGAGAGGACCGTGATGGCTGGTGGCACATACGGATACCTTGCTCCAGAATTTGTCTACAGAAATGAACTTACGACAAAGAGTGATGTTTATAGTTTTGGTGTGCTGCTGCTTGAAATTGTCAGTGGACGTAGACCTGCACAGGCCGTTGATTCTGTGGGTTGGCAGAGCATTTTTGAGTGGGCAACACCTCTGGTTCAGGCTCATCGCTACCCGGACCTCCTGGATCCTCATATAACCGCTTCTTTTTCTGGGATTCCGGAGGCTGGTGTGATTCAAAAGGTGGTGGACCTCGTTTATGCTTGTACACAGCATGTCCCATCAATGCGCCCGAGGATGTCACACATTGTTCATCAGCTTCAACAGTTAGCCCAGACTCCCGTTCCAAAATAGTTTAATTTAGCTCCGGGTTAGTATCTATGCGTACAAGTAATGAGAATTTGTGATTTATTTGCTTGGTTGATTAGAAGCCATATGATCAACTAGAGTTTAGCAGCTAGCCTGGATACAGGGTTTCGGTTTCGGGTTTAGGGTTTAGGGTTTAGGGTTTAGCACCACTAATTGACAAACTTCTTTGTAATCAGTATTTTATCGATCATATCCGTCTCTTGCAACAAAACAAGAATTAGCTTATTATGGCTTCATGTATTGTAGTAGCAAAATACCCCTAAACTGCCCCTAGGCCCCCTACCCACCCACCAGACAACCGTCCAACACCATCGCCATCAACACTCAGGTCAGCTCACGGCGAGTACTTTTATGGCACGGGATGTTAGTGTGTCGGTGTATCCATGCTATACAAGTTGCTCTCTAGCCACAGGAGAGTACTTGTATGGCACGGGATGTTAGTGTGTCGGTGTATCCATGCTATACAAGTTGCTCTCTAGCCACAGGAGAGTACTTGTATGGCACGGGATGTTAGTGTGTCGGTGTATCCATGTTATACAAGTTGCTCTCTAGCCATAGCCCACATCCTATTTTGCGAATTCACTCAGCATTTTCAGTTGTGTTGGAGAATTTTTAAACCCTATATCGGAAACTTGATAGATCAAAATAAATATATAAATGAATGATCCAGTGTTAATAACACTGAGACTTTCAACATAAAATTCACACGTATTGGGCTATACGAGCAATTCAGTTGGGAACAATGTCGTTGCTGGACCATTAGTAGTTGGCTGCTGGATAGCCTACATGAATTGACTGTATTCCAAGTTTGACGTTTCATTCCAGTTTATGTAAATATGAGGTCGATGCTAACATCAACTCATGGCAGAGACCCACCTTTCGCCAGCCATATCAGAGGACTTGTACACAAGATGTCATTGTGCCAGTATATCCATGCCCTACAAGTCGCTCTCCAACCCAACCCACATCCTATTATGTGCATTCACTTACCATTTTCAGTTTTGTCTGAGAATTTTTAAACCCCTTACGCGAAACTTTATAGATCAAAATAAATATATAAATGAATGACCCACTGCTAATAACTCCAAGGCTTTTAGCATAAAATTCACACCTACCGGGCTGTACAAACAATATTGGGTTTGGACCAAGTAGTAGTTGCCCGATCGATAACCTAGGTGAATATAACTATATTTCAAATCTATACCGTCACATGTTTAACTTATCCACGTAACATTGCAAAACTGACATTCAATTTGAAATATCGTTAAGTTATTTCCGTAATTATGAGGTCATTCACAGAGTCTTGGGTTATCAAAATGTGGCCACTTGTTCCCGTAAAAAGCTCCAAAGCTTGGCCAGACGGTCCTAAACCTCTGCTCTCTTTCCACCACCATCAATCCCAAACGGTCGCCTCCAATTCGTCCACGCACTCACCTCTCCTCTCACCTGCCGGTCAATTTATAATAATTCAGGCCAAAATAATTCCTTAGAAATATAAACAGAAAAAAATTTTTGATAAAAAATAAAGTTGGAAAGTAAGGAATGCCAATTCAAAGCCACAACACGAAACGATTTTTTAATTTGACAGAAACACTATTCAATCTGGTACATAAGTTTTACAATATAATTAGTTGGAAATTTGAAAAAAAAAAAATATTTACAATTAATTGTATTATGAAATTTAAGGTACGGAATCATGTTTCCAGCACACTAATAAATTTCTTCCACAACCGTTGCTAATGCTGTTACATTGTTATTGGTTTTTCTTTCCTTTTTTATCGAATCTAAAATCTGTTACTTTCCCATCATTCTATAAATAATAATATTATTATTATTTTAAACAAGAAAAAAAAAAGGTGATAGGAATTTTCAGATGGGGGAAATTTTAAATGGATATTGGTTTCGATATTTGTAATGAGCTACGAAGCTCTGGCTCTGCATTTGCATGGGAAAACAGGTATTAATTTTTTTTTTTCTGTTTCAATTTATACATAGATTTACTTACAATATTGTAGATTAATTTATCCTCCTCATTGCTTTTCTTTTTTCCTTAAAATTTTATATAATTTTTCTTATTTTCTTTTGAATTTTGCAGTTGATTTTTGGTGATCGATTGTGTTAAAAAAATTTAGTTTCATTGCATTTTTTTAAAAGATGTCATTCAAAAAGCGGGAAAGCACAACAGATAAAGCATTGTCCCATGAAGAGCAGCTGGCCAAGGTATAGATGAAGTTATAAGATTTTGTTTCATAAGAAGTGATTTTCGCACTCCTGTTTATGTATGATATTTTGACTGAAACGAGAATTAAAGGAATATCAAGAGGTACAAATAAACAAGGGTGTGCAGAAAGAAAAGAATGTGCGTAAATCATTTTCTTTTTGTTTCATTGCAACGGCGTAGGGTTTAGGATGAGCCTTGGCGCAGCAGAAATGTTGCTCCTTTGTGACCCAAATGTCACATGTTTGAGTCGTGGAAACATCATTTTTACAAAGTAAGGGTAAAACTATGTACGAAAGACTTTTAGCTTAGAAATTATGCATAACTGCAGATTAATGATGAGACAATTAAGGAGGTGTGAATTGAATCACATTTACAGGCAAGAATTTGTCCTTATGATCTCTTAGTACGCCACCAGCCCGAATTCGACTAGAATTGGTATATTTGGAAATGGAGAAACAAGCAGATTTTTTATATGATCCATAAGCAATCATTGTGAGAGTGCTTTTGATGAGCAATGGATTCAATTGGTGCACAACAAGTCATACAAAAAGAATCAGAAGTTATTTGTCTTCTAACTCGTTACTCATTAGAAAGCAATCTCCTTTTACTCATCAATCAAAGAAAAACTTTTACCTTAGGTGGAACATTAATTTTCCAAATAAAATCCCAGCAAGAATCAGGCAAATCCTCTCCATCAAAGAAAAGATTATAAGCTGACTTAACGGTGAATTTGAGTCGTTTTAACGGTGAATTTGAGTCGTCCTTTCGTTGTAGCAGTGAATGGGAACTTTGATGCAGTAAAGTTCTATATATTTTTTTGTTTATTTTGGAACATTTTTTCATAGGAAATAATTTGGCCCTCGTGCTCTTCAGATTTATGAGGTGAGGAAGATGATGGGTCCTATTGCGGATAGGCTGCCAGCCATTTGTTCAGAAGATTCGATATCAAGGTACCTAAGAGCGCGGAACTGGAATACGAAGAAGGCAGGCAAGATGCTGAAAGAAACCATAAAATGGAGGTCGGAGTTCAAGCCCGAGAAGATCCAATGGGTAAGCAATGCGCCTGTATGTTTCAAGGATCTAAACCGTCTATTTTTTAAGCTTTGACGCATAAACCATTCTTGCCAACAACAAAAAATATCCAAATTAATAGACGAATGTAGTGTTTCCTTTAGAAAATAGACCGTTCGGATCTTAGAAAAATTATGGTTCCCTCTCCTTAAGCTGCATGTTATTTGTATTTCAAAGAGTTACACCGTCTGTTTTTCAAAGCTTCATGATCTGATCGAGTTATGAAGTAGTTTATGCTTCTGGAATAATCCCATTTGAAAGTGGTTTATTTTTATCTTATATAGGAAGACATTGCTCAAGAAGCGGAGACAGGAAAAATGTACAGAGCCAATTACTATGACAAGTTTGGAAGGACAGTTCTTATCCTGAGGCCTGGTTTTCAGGTAGTTAAATCGCACGAAAAGCGTCAACGTTAATGTTACAAGTTGTTACCATTTTTTCTGCTTGATTGTGAAATTCTTTCGTCGTGTCAGAACACGAATGCAGTAAACAAGCAGATCATGTATTTGGTATACTGCATGGAGAATGCCATTCTGAATATGAGTTCAGAACAGGAACAGATGGCGTGGCTAATCGATTTTCAACAGTGGAACACATCAAGCATATCGTTGAAGGCGACTAGGGAAACAGCAAAGATCCTGCAAAATCATTACCCTGAGAGATTGGGAATTGGCATCCTCTATAATCCACCAAAAGTATTTGAGTCCTTTTGGACGGTATGTTATTACGCTTCTATCTGCATTTGTTCTTGTTTTCTTGTCTAAACCTAATTATTCTTCAATTTTTATGATATTACTCTTTGCATTTGATATTAGGGTTAGTGTATTGAGTTATGTTGGAAACTTGGAATGTAGGCAAGAGCTTCATGATTAACGTTTTCTTGATCTCAATGTGGGAATGATCGAAACCAGAATGTAGTGATTAAGTGAATCAATGGAGCAAAGAAATATGGTATGAAGACAATAATAGGTCAGGGTTTCGTTATGGATTTTCTGGGACTAGGGAGTAGATACCGGGGGTCATAAGATGACGAAGAACAAGAACGGAAAGATAGAAAACTACAGAGAAAAACCAGGGCGACGCTAATCTGGCCACAGAACTAGTTTCTGTAACCAGATTTACCTGCCGGCAGACTCTAAAGTTGTCAATGTTTTGTATGTGAAAAACTCTAAATTAAACGTATAAATCTTCGACAAAAATAAACAACTCAAACAAGGTTTTTAAAAACGAAAATCTTGCTAACTGTTTTAAGACATGTAAGGCTTCTCTTGGCTTCACAGAAGTTACCATTGGTTTGTTAGAATTATCTGTCGTTAGTCACCAGTTTTGCGGTTTAAGCAGTTCGCGTCGATTCTAAATACTCATATACTTTCCCTTGTGTTGTTCGCGTAAAAACTGACGACAATGCTCGTCTGAACAATCTGGTGAAACTTTCTTTGAATTGCAGATGGTAAAACCATTTCTTGAGCCGAAAACACACAAGAAGGTGAAGTTTGTGTACTCGGACAACCCGCAGAGCAAGAAGGTAATGGAAGATCTTTTCAACATGGACAAGTTGGAATCTGCCTTTGGTGGAAGAAGTTCAGGTGGTTTTGACTATGAAGCTTACGGACAAAGAATGCGAGAAGATGACAAGAAAATGTCTAGTTTCGTTGACTCTGGCTGTTCGTCAGCTTACTCACCATCAATCATGTCTGAGTTGCAGCGGTCGGAGTTGTCTTCTGACCAATGTTCCGAGGCCTCTGATGAAGGCGGTTCCTCGTCGTGCGACAAAGCAGCTTCGTCGAACGTGGAGGTTGCCAATGAGAAGGTACAAGGACAACCGCACGACAGCAAAGATGTTGCAAATGGCAACACAAAAGTAGCTGTATGATGAGCAGTAGATTTTAGGATTTGGTTTTATGATATTTTACCTTATGTAATGAAACATTTAACAGTTTTACAGCTCCTTTTCTACACTCTTGGTTAAAAAGTGAATATAGCCTTCAACGAAGCACCATTTAATGATCAATACTTACACTGAGATTGGAATTTTGGGAAGGTGATGCCTTGAAACCCACATCAGCAATGTACTAATAAGATCTTGATAAGATATTTATACAAATACTGACTTGAGCGTCGGGGTACCTTTCATGAGTTTTCTCATTTTACTAATCTTTGGGGAAGTGATGTTTGGAGTTTTGCAACAACCTATGTTTCGTTATCAAACAATCTCATGGGATTTGCAACCACTTATTTTTAATAATTTTTGGTTCACATGACAATGTATTATTGGATCAGGACGTTATGAGGGAACTGATTCCATGCAAATCCTTATCAACATGGAAAATCTAATCGAGTGTGGACTGAGTGCATTACCTTATTTGGGAATTTGTGTTTAGTTCCACTATAAGTCAATATTTACATTACGAAATGGAGAATTTAAATTAAGTACAATAAATCAATCAGAATAATTTAGAATCTAACTCATCAAAAATTGAATTTGCATCCTCTCACTGACGGTTAAAGATAAATATCACATCAGCAGTTGAGAAGTGAGTGCCACTAGCCACCCAGGTTGTACGTAGAACTTCTCAAGGAGAGAGGACAGAGAATCGGAGGAGAGGAGAGAGAAAGAGCAGAGAATCGGATGAGTTGTTTTTATAACCTGAATGGCAAGTCAGATCCATTTGCCGGTCTGAGATTTCCCAGCACCAAGTTAATGTTTGTTTCATGAGTAATTGTATTTCCTATTTCAGGCTTGGCCTTTTTTTTGACGTAGATCAAGTGGTCGAGTGGATTGAAAAGAAAATGGACCAATGAAAGACAAAGGAATGCAGTGTGAATTTGCAGATTTGATTTTGGCCCATAATACATTTCTGAAAAAAGAACGACGCTACAGTTTAAACTCACTGTTTTGTTGTGACATACATGGATGCAGGCACCCTTTGTCAATTAGATTCCGGATTGTGCTTGTTAGCGATAGTGATTAACAAAACTACTACGAATTGTCCCAGTAAAATCATCCCCCACCTCTGTGTACAAAGTCCATGAAAAAGATTATGCTGGGAAGAGTCCCATGCGTGACATGGTTTCCCCATCCTTGTATTTGATAAAGCATTTTAAGAGTAATGCTAAGGAGACTAAATTTGGAGATTAAAATTGCAAACTAAATGATGTGTCACCAAAACAAATAAGCACGTCTATCAATGCTTAACTAATAAACCAATAATCAACTTGCATGTTCTTTAATTTCCAAAATTTAGTGTCCAAATTGAGTTTCCCTAGCATTACTCACATTCTAATATATTTAGGTTTAGTTATAGATGAGCATTTCCCTCGTTTAAGAACGGTCATTCCTGCACTACAAGAGAATTGATAATCTCGATAACCAAAACAAAAATGTAGAAGTGAGCAGTTGAGGTTAAAACAATAAAAACACATTTATTTATGAATGGTCGACTACACATTCTTTGATCACTTGGTGACTAAGAAAACATTTTGTATGCTGAAAAAAAAAAGAGAATTCTCTTATACAATCACCAATAAACTTGAACTGTGAGCTCTGAACCTAATACGTACTATGCTTTGAACGGATTTACAATTGCAAATCTAATGTCGTGTGGCTTTACACTTTTATTTTAGCATATATTATTATTAGTCATTGATGCATTTTTGCTCACTACTCTCGCGTTATGAATCGGTGACACGAAAGAATATCGTTGTTGTAGCAAGTTGTCATGTTGGAAAATTCATGGAGAACATGTAATTGTTTTATGTAAGCTTGCAAGAAAAGGAAAGTGAATATTAAAAGTCCTCTGCCCGAGGTTGTAATGAGCATCCACACACACGCATTACCATCGATCATTCTTACTTTTAATAATTGGTAGAGATTATGAGCTCCCACCCACCGCACGCGACGCGAATATCATAAAGAGATGAACGGTTAAGATGTATGCCTATGTAGCTACAGTGCGACTGTGGGTATATAAACATAACTTACAAAACAAGAAGCACCACGAATGAGAATATAATAATAGGGAGAATTATTTCTTGTTATTTGAGGAATGTTCTAATTTAATTTAGAATAGTACATGGCTATTTAAATAATGTACAGAAGTTCTTATTCAAAATTGTTTGTTATTGATTTATAAAAAACTTCGTGTTGATGATTAGAACCGTTCATATTATAAATTACTATCTAAAGATCGCATCTGCAAAAAACTCAATTAAAACTAAGGTTGTTTAATCATTGAATTGTTTAAAAACAAATCACATAATTAGTAAAAGTATTACGAACAGTTTATGTACGTGGTACAATAGATTGACTAAATGACCTTAGTTTTAATTCATTTTCGCAAAGATGATCTTTACAAAGTGATCCATATTATGAACAGTTTTGATCATAAGCATGAAGCTCTGTAATTCGGCCACAAAGAGTTTTGAGTACGAGTTTCTACTCATCCTTGAGTAGCCAAGCATTATTTTATAATCCGAACTATAGATGAAAAAAATTTAGTGCATAGAAGAAAATTTGTGTATAGTAGATCAGCTTCAAAGAAAGAGTTTTGAGAAGGGATCGCTTGATTCCTTCTTTCCTTTATCATGTGATTGTTTAGGAATCATAGTTTACGATCTAGATAGACGGGGAAAAATTTGAGTATGTTAGCCTAACTAACGAACTAGCCAGATCCACTAGGGGTGGGTTCGGTTCAAATCGGTTCGGTCCGAACCGAAATTTCAGTTCGGTTCGGTTCGGTTCAATTTTTTTTCGGTTTTTTTTTGTTCGGTTTTTTTTCGGTTCGGTTTTTTCCGGTTCGGTTTCGGTTTTTTTTCAAAAAATGAAAAAAATTGTAATCTTAAATTTTAACATATCCAACACAATCATAACATAAATATTCCGACTAGACTTAAAGATAATGAAAATAAACATTTAAAGTTCAACTAGAATTATAACATAAAGGTTTTTTTTTAATATTTTGGGTTTAAAGTTTAACTGTAAATAGATTTCTTTTTAGACGATGATGATGGAGTACGACCTTATTCATTCCTCTCTCTCTCTCTCTCTCTCTCTCTCTCTCTCTCTCTATATATATATATATATATATGTACATGTATTCTTCACTAGCAATAAGATACACATTCTATAATATACTATTTATTTTGATTATTGTCTAGGTAACAATTTTTGATATTTTCTTTATCTTTATGGTCCGAATTTTTTTATCCATATATGTGGTTACATAATATAATTTCTACATTCTGTGTTCAGCTTCTACCGCCAGCAAATTTTGAAGAGGTGTTCATCAATATTTTTGAATATATTGATATACTTTTCAAAATTGTTAGGCCACGGAAGCTACTATACTTGGCCATATGTGAGAAAGTTTGAATTTTGTTTTTGATCTCGTAGTGTTTAATAAACTCATGAGACTTTTATACGCTGTTTGCTTTCCCTAATCATCTGCAATGCAATTGAGATATGTGTTCTTATATATGTGTTGCACTTAATGATATAAACTAGAAATATTGCATGTAATGGTATAAGTTCTAATTTTTATTGTAGATGGAGAAGCTGAGAAGACAATTTGAATTGGAAAGCAAACAAGTCCTACCAAAGCAGCAGTCCGAAGTATCATATTCTAATATAATAAATTCAAATAATTAAATAAATAAAATTAAAAAAATATTAACTTAATTATTTCGGTTCGATTCGGTTTGATTCGGTTTCTAGACCACCAAAACCGAACCGAACCAAAAGAGTTCGGTTCGGTTTGGTTTTTTCAATTCGGTTCGGGTTTTTCGTTCGGTTCGGTTCGTTTTTCGGTTTTTTGAACCCACCCCTAAGATCCACCCTCACAACAAATTAGATATGTGCATTGGGAGTTGTACCTACATGAAGTTAAATGTTACTTTACCTAAAGTGAGATCCGTTTCCTTGTGAGAATGACGAATGGTGCAACAACAAAAACGGGATATATTCCTTTGTGGGACTGCGGAGCGTGCCTGACTATCTAACTAGTCAAAATTCCTTACCAAAATTTCCTTACTAACTAAGAAGAATTTATTTGATGACACGAATACATCGACACGTTAACAATTTCATGAACAAAGAGGTTGGTGTCGTGACTTTTTGACCGAGTAGCTTCTTTTTTTCTCTTCTTTCTGTGCCGCCCCATTTTCCTCTGTCAACTCTAAAAAATCAAATCAAATATATACCAAAAACCACTGACATACATTCATGGAGATATAAAATTATAGATAGATACATACATACAGCTTTCCTTAGCTGTTTTTCCCTCAAAAGAAAAAGCTGAGGAGATTCCCATTGCCCTTTACTTTCCATGGTTTTTCATCTGCCCTCTCAGTCTCCATTTTTCTTTCCCTTCCAAAAAAAACTCAACTTTTTCCGTTTTTTCTCATCAATTTCTGCTTTCAGGTTTTTGATTGATCTTCATCTGATCTCTTTGGACTCCCATCTGGTTCTTCACTGAGGTGGGTTTTTCTTTTCTCCGATTGTTTCCTACTTGTTTTTCAAGCTTTTAGCATGTTGATTGATTGGTTAATTTTCTGTTCATACAGATTGGAACTGCAATCAGTATTTATATCCATAATCCACTGAGAAGTTAAAAAAATGGGGTTGGTGCTAGAAAGCGGAGTTAAACTCCGGAAAATTGTGTTGATTTCATACAGAATATGTTACAGATCAGTTTGCAATCATCCATTTCTTGCTGGAATGCTGCTTTTTCTGCTATTTCTGTACAGATCGTTTCCTTTTTTGTTTGCCCTTTTGGTTTCGACGTCCCCGGTTTTAGTCTGCACTGCTGTTCTTCTAGGAACCCTTCTGAGTTTTGGCCAAACCAACGTACCCGAAATCGAAAGGGAAGAGAAGGTTACCTGTGATGACGTTGCTTCTCTTAGAACTATGGGTTTAGGGGATGACACTGTCGTGCTTGAGAGAGGTGGGAGCTTTACCGCGGAGAGGTTTGTGGGAGAGACTAGGGATTTTGTTGATGCATCCATAGAGAAGGCAAGTAGTGAGGTTGAGGATCGTGATGGTTTGGGTGTTTATGTGCCACTTATTAGTGAGGATTTGCAAAACACTGATAGTGTGAAGAGAGTGAATGAGGATTGCGATGGTTCGGTTGTTTATGTGCCACTTATTGTTCAGGGTTTGCAAGAAATTGGTGGTGAGAAGAGAGAGATTGAGGATGCGGAGAGAGAATTAGACAGTTCGGAGTTGGGAGAGCGGAGAAAGATTGATAATGATCACTTGGGGATTGAAGGCATTGACTGGGATGTGGCAGCTGTTGATCAGCAGTACACTTTCTTTCAAAAGGTTCAAAATGAGATTCGTCGAGTGGAAGACGATGATATATCTCCTCGAGGGTCAGGTTATGCTCATGAGGGTGATCACTTGTATTCTTCACTGCTTGTGAATGGTGGTGGTGATGATGAGGCTGTTGGGCAGCAGTATACTTCTTTTCAAAAGGTGCGAAATGAGATTCGTCGAGTGGAAGACGATGATATATCTCCTCGAGGGTCAGGCTATGCTCACGATGGTGATCACTTGTATTCTTCACTGCTTCGCAGGGGGGGTGATGACGAGGCTGGTGAAGATGTGGATGATGAGGCTTCAGATTCTGAGTCGGATCGAGCGGAGAGTTCCTCGCCAGATGCTTCAATGGCTGACATTCTTCCGATGCTTGATGAGCTGCACCCTCTTTTAGACTCAGAAGCTCCACAGCCAGCTCATGTGTCCCATGGTCATGAGTCCGATGCTGCTTCAGACCAGTCTAATAGGAGCAATGCTGGCAGTGTTGAGTCTGATGTGGAAACTGAAAACCACGGTGGAGAAGTAGGAGAGGACGGGAATGATTATAATGACGGTGACAAGGAAGAAGCACCAGATGGGAATGATGATGAAAGCAAATCTGCGATCAAGTGGACAGAGGATGACCAAAAGAATCTCATGGATTTGGGGAATCTGGAGCTCGAAAGGAACCGACGGTTGGAGAACCTTATTGCAAGGAGAAGAGCAAGGAAAAGCTTCAAAATAACGGCAGAGAAGAATCTAATAGATTTTGATAGTGTTGATCTTCCGTTTAATGTTGCACCAATTTCAACAGCAAGACACAACCCATTTGATCTGCCATATGATTCCTTTGACAACTTGGGGTTACCACCCATTCCTGGGTCTGCTCCGTCTGTAATGTTGCCAAGGCGAAACCCCTTTGATCTTCCTTATGAGTCAAATGAAGAAAAACCTGATCTAAAGGGAGACCCTTTTGAGCAAGAGTTTATGCCGATTCACGCCAAGGATGCAATCTTCCGAAGGCATGAAAGCTTCAGTTTGGGACCATCAACCTTAGGGCAGCCGAGGCAAGAGAGGCAAGATTTTAAGTGGAGACCTGTTTTTGTACCAGAAAGGTTGGCTTCAGAAGGAACAAGTAGCTCCTTATTTCAAAGACAATTAAGCGAAATTAGCGAATCAAAGTTGAGTTCTGTTCCCGATACCGAATCAGTGAGTTCTGCTGCAGATCTGGATGAAGGGAACTTCAGTGAGCAAGACTTTACTAAAGAAGTAGAAGTGATATCCAACATTTACCATGCTACTGATGATCTTGTTGAGCACGGAAGTCAATCCTCTGAAGACGTAGATTCTCTGGAAATTGAACAGGCCAGAGAAAGAGATGTTCAACATAATGAGCTTGAAATAAAATTGGTTGAATCGCAAGACCTGGAACCGAGCTTGTCTGGTGCAACTGGTTTAGCTACTCATGTGGAACATGTTAACGAAGATCATTTCAAACCAGAACCGATTGAAAAGAACAACAGCAGAACGTCAAGCTTGTCATCATTGACAGAAGAGGATGAAAAGATTGCAGATGTAGTGGAAGGTGGGTCAACCAGTTTGGAGGCAAGAGGCGATATCGCCAAGGAGTTTGTAATTTCGCCGCAACCTTCACTGAAGGAGTCAGAAGTCCAGTTTATGATCAGGACGCTGAATGAAGATGAACACGATGAGCCAGTCTATGACTCAACCCCCCTACCAACTGAAAAGATCCTTTCCTTTAACTCTATTTCTTCTGATATACAGGCAGATGTATCCGAAATGGTTACACCTCCAGCATTAGCTGAAGTGCAAGTTCCGTTTGTAGACCGGGGTTGTGAAGTGTATGGTGAGAGCACAGACAAAGATACTTCAGGTTTTGTAGAGACAATCGGTGCCACCTCAAAAGTACATGCATCAGATGAAATTGAAAGAAGCTTTGGGACAGGCAACCAAGTCGGCTTAGCGGTTTCACATTCAGAGGATGATATCTCTCTCCCTAAGATTTTTGACATGAAGACAGCCGATTGTAGTTATCGATCTGTTCTTTCTGAAGAACAGCCATCATCAGAGCTGGATAAAGTCCTTTCCTGGTCAGATAAATCCATGGTTGAACCATATCTTGATGATCATGTGGAAGCACTTATCATTAAAGAAGAAGTAGATGACATAAAGGAGATTGATGCAGGGTTGCTGTCGGAATTGGATGCAGTTGGGGACTTCAGTGCGAATGAAGTTGTTAGTGAGGCACTCCATACAGAGGAGCTGATTCCAGAGGAAGCAAATGTTTTAAGCACTGAATTTGGTGATTTAAACCTGTCAGAATTGAACCAGGAGCTACCAGTTGTTGAAGCAAGATCAATTGAAAATATTGACACGGATTTTAGGCTAATTCATAAGGGACTAGCTGTTGAGGAAGTCGTTCTTCCCAGTGTGGTTGACGATCAGCTAGTGGTGGAAGCGTCCAAAAATACTGTCCAGACCAGTTCAGAGTTGCCAATTGTTGAAGCAAGATACTTGGAAGATTCAGAGTTGCCAACTGTTGAAGAGAGATACTTGGAAGCATCCAAAAATACTGTCCAAACCAGTTCAGAGTTGCCAATTGTTGAAGCAAGCTACTTGGAAGATAATGTCACCGATTTAAAGCAAGATTCAGAAGGTAATGTTAATGAGCTGCCACAAGTCTCCGAAGATAATAATGTTGGTGAACTTTCAAATGGGTCGGAAGAAGTAGGAACTACCGGCGTGGATTCTACAGAGGTGGTTGCATCTAGCAATACAGTATCAAGTGTTCAGGAAGATATCAATGTAGATTCTACGGAAAATATCACTACTCGGAAGCAAGAAAATATCACTACTCCGAAGCAAGTCTCAGACAGTCATGTTAATGATGGATCGGAAGCAGGAACTGGTGCAATAGGTTCTACGGAAGATATTGCATCAAGCAATACATTATCAAGTGTTCAAGAAGATACCAATGCAGATACTGCTTTGGAGCAAGTCTCAGAAAGTCATGTTGATGAGTTGCCAGAAACGACCTCAATTTCAGATGATGCATCGGAAGAAGTAGGAATTGGTGCAATAAGTTCTAGGGAGGAGGTTGGCAATAGTGTTCAAGAAGATACCAATGCAGATACTGCTTTAGAGAAAGTCTCAGAAAGTCATGTTACTGAGTTGCCAAAAGTGATGTCAATTTCAAATGATGGGTTTGAAGGAGGAACCGGAGCAGTGGGTCCTGCGGAGGAGATTGCATCAAGCAATATGCTATCGAGTGTTCATGAAGATATCACTACTCCGAAGCACATGTCAGAAAGTCATGTTAATGATGGAGCGGAAGAAATAGGAACTAGTTCAATGGGTTCTACGGAGGAGATTGCATCAAGTGATATACTATCGAGTGTTCAAGAGAATAGTACTCTGGAGCAAGTCTCGGAAAGTCATGTCGACGAGCTTTTAAAACCAACATCACATTTGAAGGAGCGATTGTCAGAACTAGGAATTAATGCAATGGAGTCGACTGAGGAGATTGCATCAAGCTCCACAAAACATGGTGTTCAAGAAACTATAACTAGTCCTATTGCTTTCGAGCAAGTCTCGGGAAGTAATGTTGATGGTGAGCCGCCAAAACCATCTACACAGAACATATTGGCAGAGGTAGTACCTCATGCAACGGATCTTCTAGTTGAGAATATAAAACTAGAAAACTGAAGAACATGTTTGGTGGTTTGCAACTTCAAGCTCTTTGTTTTCTCCGGTGTGGTGTGGTTATAATCATATTTGAGTAAGTGGTAGTTTCGTTTGCTGATCTTTTGGTTGATTGGTTTCTTCAAAAATGAGGTTTTGGTTTGATTTCTTGACGTGTGAAATTTTTGTGTTTTATCCTACATTTTGTAAGTAGCCGACCTCATTTAGTGGGAAAAGGCTCTGTTGTCGTTGTTGTTGTATCCTACATTTTGTAAGAATCAGGTGAAAGATTGGCTTTGATCATCAGTATTGTACATTATGTTTTGGATGTAAAAGTTTTGGGGTTCTCATATTTAGCTATGAATCCGAGTAGTTTCTTCTGTCTCCTTTTCTTTATATTTCTTATCAGATCCCGCTGTTGATTATTTAATTTTCAACTTAGTTGTCTGCCTCAAGCATTCTGCCAAGTATGTAAAAGAGAGCCGTTTTGACATTTGATACTCTAAAAAAATCATTATGCACTTCTTTCTGGTGAAAGAAAACAAGAGGTTAGAAGTGTGAAGACTATTTGTAACGCATGAACAATTGTCAAATGTAAATGTGTGTGTGTGTGATTCACACGCATGAACAGTTTCATGGTTGGCATTCTTGTGCACGAACGATTATCAATTGTAGATGTGTGTGAAAATTACACGCATCAACAAAATTTATTTAATGGTTTACAAATGAATCTGAAAATAAAATAAAATCTTATACGCTAATCCGTAACTCTCACTTAACATCGTGTGTGTGTGTATATATATTTGTATATACATACATACATACATACATACATACATACATACATACATATATATATATATATATATATATATATATATCTCTATAAATTTGTATTACAAAATACCCGAAGTGTACTGCAATTCCTAGTCACAATGGAGAAAAAAAAATCTACTTCTTTGGGTATCCCAAACATGTCGGGATGCTAGAAGTGCTAGCTATAATTTTAAAGAGATCAAACTAAAGATATCAAATATATCGGAATGTTAGACATGTTAGCTATATATTCGATTATCAAATTACTTTTTATTTTTATTAAAAGTGAAAAAAGAAAATAAAAATAAAACAAATGTCAAACAAAACCTAAGTTTTTCTACAAAACATACTCAAAAGTCAAAAACGCATTTGCAATTTGATAGAAACACATTTTGGGTTTCAATTTTTGGTGTCAATTCAATTTTTATGTACTTATTCGTAAAATATTAAAAGGTGGTGGTTAAAAACAAAAAATGGGTAAAGTTTTGGGGCTATCCTATATTTTTGCTCTCTTGTGTTTTGAGGACAATAGTATTTTTGTTTAATTGAATGAGATGTTTTATTAAATATCACTAAATAATACATAATGATAGAAAATTTATTCAAAACTCAAACGTGAAGGTCAAAAATTAAATTTGCGTCTCAACTAAAAGACATGATGCCTGATTAATGAACCTAGTTCCTCTTCGGATCTAATGATCATGAGCCTAAGGATCAAATGATCCTGAGCCTAAGAATCAAATGATCTAAACTGTTGAAATTTAATCCAACAACTACAATTATTATAATTTTAGAGGGATCCTTATTTGTAGCCGTTGGATCAAATTTCAACTGTTCAAATCATTTGATCCTTAGACTCAAGATCTTTAGATCCGAAGAGGACTTGGGTCCTTGATTAATAACTTCACGGTACTTAAAACAAAATGTTGTAAAAGTATGAGAACAAAACAATTATAAACTAAGAAAACAAAATTAAGTTACTTAGTATTACGGTATAGTGATATTTTTCTTCAGTTGTAAGTGAGAGACCTTATGTTTGATTCTCATAAAATGAGAATTTGAATTACATTATTGCTAGTCTATGTGAGATTGAGTCCACTCCATCTCTGTAAATAGTATCGTTTGTTAAAAAAAAAAAAAATTAAATGAGAACAAAACAAAATTAAAGCAGAAAATAAAATTTGCAAAACAAAAAGGAGTAGCAAATATCGTATAGCCCGGCGTCGTTTCAGACTCCAGAGGAAGGAGGAAGGAGAGGGACCGAGCGCACTTGGGCCTTAGCAAAAGTTGCCGGAAGAAGAGAGAGAAAGAGAGCGACGTCCATCCGCTGCTGCTCCGGTAAGTCTCCGAACTATGTCGTTCCTCCTTCTTCATTTCCGTCCTTCTCCCTGATTCGATTCCTCAACGGCGTTTCGGTTCGAAAACTGTGCGTGACGACGCATGTCTGTCTAAACCCTAGAATTTGGTTTTGTCAATTTTCGTTTTTGTGTGGAAAATAAAGCTTCTTTTTTCATCGGGAATTAGTGAGTAAAGTCGAGAAGTATGTGTTCCAATACAATTATAGATAAAGAGTAAGAGTCGAATTGATTGATGAAATGGAAATACAGTCGTATGAGATTGGTGGGTTCTGAGAGCAATGAAGGCCATGAAGTGCCTATTTAACTAATTTCAAATTTTAATTTAGGAAACGGGTTAATTTTTTTATAATTTTTTTAGCTGTGATTGCACTGAAATATGGAGCAGGATTAGTGTAAATAATTGTTTATTCTGTTGATTGAATCCCGCACTTGAATGGGTCGAAGAAAGTTATAAACTGTACAAATTGTACTTACATTTTTTACTATATTTAGTTAATTTCAAATTTTAGTTCAGGAACTGGGGGCATTTTTATAATTTATGTGTTTATTTCACTGTGATTGCATGTAAATATGTAGCAAGACGGGATGGTATTGAGTACCAGGATTAGTGTAAAGAATTGTTTATTCTGTTGATGCAATCTTGTACTTGATGGGTGAAACAAAAGTTAAAAACTTTACAAGTTCTAAATACATTTTTCGCATTACTTTTAATTTTTTAGCATAACAATACAGTTTTTATGGCAGCAGGGGATGTAAAAAACTGATCAACAGCAGAATGAGTAACGTTGAACCTTTTGACGGACAGATATTGGCTGACAAGCTTTCAAAACTCAACAGTTCACAACAATGCATTGAATGTATCCTCTTAATCCCCTGTGTATAGTACTTCATGGTTTAGCTAATTTATGTTTTGGTAATGATGTTTACAAGGAGGGAATCACATTTGTTTCTGTGTAGCTGTATTACGCATCTACTCATTAACATACTCTTTTATAAGATTTTTTGGTAAGAATAAAATACTAATACATGTTTTATATTACTAGGATCTTGCTGACTCGAATTCAATACAAATTTATACTTTTCCCTAATTTTAGATTTGTGAGGAAACTTGTAATGTTAAAGTTTTTACCTTTTCTGTATGCTCTTGTTTTTGGCTGCGTTAAAATTGTATTAGTTGGTGAAGTTTCAACTGTATCTATGTTTTCTCTTTGTGCTATAGTTTAGAAGCAACTATCACACATATATTGCATGTTAGAATGACTGTTACTGTAGGAGGAGAAAGAAAGAGTGATGATAGTTATTGTAGAGGAAGAGAGAGTGCTGAAAATATTGTGTAGAGATTTTTGTATTATTATTTTATTGAAATGAATTTTAGTTACTAGTTATCCACATTTTATTTTTTATTTTCTTTTATTAAAGGGTAAAATGCGCATTGGAGGTTCTTTTTATATTGTAAGTGCCTATATTTTTTTTTGCAAATGTTGGTCCTTTTTATATCTATACTTCCCTTAATAATAGTATAGATTATGTAAATAACTTTTGCCATTCACTTCTCGATAGATACTATTTTGATGTCATAGAATGTGATTTTTATTAAGTTTATTGACTGTACTACGATGTATGTTCTAGGGTGGATATCTTGTCCACTTTGTTTGCATTTTGTTGAGTAGCAGTAACATTTCTTTCTTATAAAAGAAAATGTAACTATACAAATTATATGGAGGATCATTCTTGTGCATATATATGCCTCCCACTCTTTCCTCCCCTTAACGATATATTGTTTCTCATTCTAACACTGTAATATTTTGTTTATAAAACTTAAGTGGTGCATTGATGATGTCAGTATCTGCTATCTCGAAGTTATATCCATCGTGAAGTTATATTTTTAAAAAATGTTTTCCCATCATGACTTCTTTGAGCCAAAAAACTGAACGCTCCTAAATGACTTCCTTCTTTCTTTTCCTTTTCCCGCCTACTGGTAATTAAGGCTCATAGACCTGGGGCATAAACTTAATTTGAGCTCTTGGAGGCAAGTGGCTGTACCACTTAAGTTCTCCGTAGAGATTGCTGCTAAATGCCTTGGCAGCTGTGCTGTTTTATTAGATAAATAGTGAACAGTGATTTAAATTTGTCATGGGAAAGTCTTAGCATGGCTTATCTCTTGCATCTTGTACACCATGTTATTTTATTTTAGATGACATCAATATTAAGAGTTCTAGGCCCCAGTTGTTACGCTTGACTAGCTCGGACTGGATTAGCTTCAAGGACTAAGTTGGCTTGGCTTGGACTAAGGAGTATAAGAATAGCAAAGTTTGGTGCAGTGCCGAACTAAGCTACATACTAAAATATTAGACCCAAATTTTTATTTTGCTATATTCTAATTCTCCTTTATACTTAAAAAAAAACAAAAAAGCTAAATAAATGGGCCCCTATAATTTGCAACTGTACAACAATTTCGTCCAGAGCTGCAACCCTATACGGTCTTTTATACTGTATCCTTTAGAAATGATATTTCTTCGGTAAATTTTCTGGTAAACTATTTGATAATATAGGCACATATATTGATTTCTGGATGTATTGATAATACCTTAGTTCTTATTTTATGAGATTTGTACATAGATGTAATGTACTACCTGATCAGTTAGCTCCGACCTTGATGTTTATATTATGTGCTTCCTTAATCATTTAAATAGCTTTATCTCGTTGGTGTATTTCTCACCGAAAGAAAGCAAGGCAGATTGTTGAAACGTGGGATAAATGTTTTAATTCTGCCCAGAAAGATCAGCGCGTGGCTTGTCTATATTTGGCTAATGACATATTGCAAAACAGTAGGCGAAAGGGCAGTGAATTTGTGAATGAATTCTGGAAGTTCCTTCCCGCAGCTCTCAAGCATGTTTATGAAAATGGTGATCAACATGGAAAGAAAGCTGCCACAAGACTGGTGAGCATTTATGAATGTTCTCTTTTGTTTTACAAATAACAGTATTGAATAGCTGTATGATTATGCTACCATAGATGGATATTTGGATGTGTGCATGCATGCATTTGCATGACCTGAGACTACAATGTTAAGTGACTTAAGTCTATGGTAGTGGGCCTGAGAAACTTTGACGATTCTGTAGTGTTTGTATTTTCGTTGAAGTGGAAACTGAATCTAAGTCCTTTTTAGATACTCCAGAGGATTTCACTACCTAGCCAACTGAGTTTGCACCATCTATTAACCCAAAAAAATTCGTAGTTTGCTCCTACTCTCTGGAAGACAAGCTCCTTCCATTCCATGTATTGGACTAGAGTGAACCAGTTTAGTGTCCACTCTTATTTACCTTTCCTTTTGATCATTTGTGCCTAGCAATCTAGTCTCATTACTTCCTCTGTAAGTAAGCTATGTCGTTTGTTCAGGTTGACATATGGGAAGAAAGAAAGGTTTTTGGGTCTCGAGGGCATAGTCTTAAAGATGATATGATGGGAAGGAATCCTCCTGCTCCACCTGCTCCACTTGCAAGCAATGGAAAGAGTTCAAATCCTATCAAGATAGTGAAGAGGGATGCACACTCAGTTAGACTTGTAAGCACTTTGGGCAGTCTTTAATATTGGTTTATATTCAATGCCTATAATTGTATTCTTATTTATTGTGAGCTTGTACATGCCTTATTAGTCTTCTAAACCTCAGAAATTGGCTGTTGGAGGTCTGCCAGAAAAAATACTTACCGCATTTCAACCTGTTCTTGATGAACATCTTACGGAAGAAGCTGCTTTAAACAAGTGTAATGCTGCTGTACTTTATGTGGGTAAAATTGATGAAGATGTTGAAAACACCTTGATTCATGGTAAGAGTTGGGACATGTGGTTAAGTTCATAAATGTTGATTATATGTGACTTTGTTCGATGATAGTCATAGAACTAGATGACAAAACAAAAGACTCTTATGGGGTGAAAACTAGGTTCCGTTAATTTTGACTTTAATTGTTGTATGTTTATAATGCTAATTCTACAAATCAAATGATTACCAAAAGCATATTTATTGCATTTGAATGGTGGGGAATGGAAGTTATCTTCAATGCCCTAGGAAATATGTCTCTCAGGTCTATTTCTATTCTCCTAGTTCAAAACTTCTTGTTTGTAATGGAACTAGAATCCAATTCTGGAAGATACTAGGGTAGGTGATTCATCCCTTCAATTTCATTCCTTGATGTTTATAGATATTGTTTGATCATAAGCCGGTTGTATCCTCCTTAGATCCATATTATCCTTTGTAGCCTTGTCTTGGAACTTAAATCATTTCAAGAAACCCAAATGACAGGGTGTTTGTGGATGTCTCAAATTTGTTGTCTCATACCATTAATATCTCTTTGAGTTAAGCTTAGTCTGTTAGAAGGCATTGTTCTATTTATGTGTCTTGGGACTTGTGCTATGCTTTAAAAAGATCCTGTGTCTGATTATCTCATTGCTGTCTCCAGTTTATATTAGCTGGTGAATCAACTGAGCACATCTTTTTACATTGTTCCTGCAGTTCACAAATCTGGTGTAACTTGTTGCTTGATTTTTCTAAGAAATAGCTATGAACTGTTGACAGAGGTCTTTCTGAGCCAATAAGAGAGCCTTTAAACTCTGGCCAATAGGAGAGCCTTTAAACTCTGCCCACTAAGAGAGCTTTTAAACTCTGGCTAATAGGAGAGCCTATCTACATGGTTGTAAAGGAAGAGAATAATTTTTTAAGATAGAGAGGAGTTGACTTTAATGCCGGACAAATTAAATTTCTTGCTTCCTCCTTGTTGCATTTTATGGATGCTGGATTTAGCGTAACCAATCTGGATTGGTTGCATTTATAGTTGGTGTGGTCTAGGTGGAATGTATTGTGTGTGATTTTGCGTGTTTCTTATCAGATAGAAAAAAATAGTATATTTTTAATTAAGGGGTGGCTGTTGTTGGTCCACAAGTAGCAATAGGGCAAACCATTTATTCTTGGACAAGCAGTGCTTACAAAAGAATTAAGACCTGGAGAGAATTATCTTGTAATGTTAATGTTCAATGACCTTTGAATATTGGTGGATTTGTGATTTCTGGTTGATGGCACTCTTGAAGGAGAGCCATGTGTTTTGGGGATTTTCTTGTAACAATTGTATGCACGGAGATTTGATTGACAACCCATTTCTTCTTTCAACCCATCTTCTATGGTTTTGAAGGCTATGGTACCACTTAAGGTACTAGTAATAGCTTCAAGTGCTTAATGGGAATGACATCTTTGATTCTGTTTGCCTTTATTCCTGTCATCGTAACATGTGTAGAGAAGAAGCTGAAAGTGCATGACATGATTCTTTGTTTCCCAATTGCTTTATATTATGGCTAAGGTTGTTTAAGGAAAATATTGAGTTGGGCAATTCCAACATCTTGTCCTAGTTTATTTTGTCAAGGGGACGAGTTTTTTGGCTGAGGGCAAATGAGAGAAGTTTCTGGGAGAGGTAGAGTGACGGCTGTGTTTTGGGTAGTTGGGTTCCAACTGGAAGACCTTTGCCAAATTTAGGGGAGAGGGGGTGGAGATTTTGTGACATAAAGTTCTCTATTGGGATATTATGGGGGATTGGACCTTTGGTTTCTTCAAAATTTCAGGGAACACCTATTTATACTGTTTTTGTAGATCAGAGTACTCCTCTTACTTGACAGAAAAATTCTATTTTATACAATTTCATGCTAGGATAATTAAAATACAGGTTATTTGTACAGTGGATATCGTGTCCTCTGATTTGCACATTTTCAATTTAAGTTGGAATATTTGTTTGTGTCAAAACAGAAAAAAGTTTGGGATGGACTTGTTTGGAGACAGTATGATCAGTTTGAATGAACTCTCATGTGGTTTTATTAAGATGGTCATTTTATTTTGATAATTTGAGAGTGAAATATTTCTCTTTCTGTTTTCTTTTGATAGTTTAGGAAAAAGATGTTTTGACCCTTTTCCTCTTTGTATAGCTGTATTATGTGGTGCTTGTGAGGGAGAGGAATGCTAGAAGTTTAGAACCTTTGAGGATACTTTGCAGCAGTTTTTGGCCATTTTTGTTTCGTCTGTTTTTCAAATGGATGTCAGTACATACTTTAGAGTTGTACGGTATAAGTGCATAGACTTGTGTATAGAATTTAGATCTTACTTTGCCCCCTCTTCATCTTCTCCCTTCTTCCTTCTTAATGCTCACCTCTTTCCTATACCCTTCTTTCTCTGACCAGTTTGTCCATTCAGCTAATTACTAGATAAATTAGAAGTAGCAACTTATCTTGTTTCCTAGTCTTAAAGAGGTTTAATTAATCTCTGCCAAGTGATTGAAAAAGTCTCACATTAGTATGACAAGCTCTCCTCTCTTTTTTTTTTTGTCACACTATTGGTTCATTGTCCAAGCTATTTTGTGTGCATTACTGCATTTTCATTTTTTTTTTCATGAGTTGTATTTCCAAAAGGCTCTGTGACTCTTTCTTTTTACTCAGATGTAAATTATGCAGCATCGATAGACTGCTAGGGGGAAATTGAATTGGTTTATTTGATTAATCAAGCTAGTACACTGGCTGCTATAACTATTTATAGGTTGGCCTGGAATAATCTCATCTTAGTCTTTTACCATGTCCGTCTCGAGCGTAGTTCTAGGAGTAACAATTGCAAGTTTCGAACTGTAGAAATAAAAAAAATCCTAAAACAAGTATCATTTAAAATGAGTATCACTTTCTGGGTATTACTATTTAGGAATGACCATGTAAGTAGAATAGGAAGTTGCTAGGCATTGAATCTACATCTATCCTTGTGTATGTTTTGTTTCCCTTCGCTGATTTAAGTTATTTGAGGAACTCTAAAACAGTTAAGTTGCTATATGATATTATTTATGATTGTGATATCTAAAGGTATTATTTGAAAAAAATTAAATTGCTGAATTCTGAAAATAAAATGATGGATTTGAAAATATAAATATTCCATCCAGACCCTTAAGATCAAATAAATCCCTTTATTTGATATGTATGCCGACATTTACACTGTTTAGATTTTCATGCATGTAATGTAATGTAGATGGTTGAACTCCTTGATGCATTCAGTAAACATAATACTGGTTTTGTGTTAAATTTGTTGAACGTCTACTGATTTTCCCATTATAAACTGTGTAATCAGGAACTCAGCAGGGATCCACATTGTTGGATGATTTGAAAGAGCAAGAAGATGCACTTAATCAATCTGTTGGGCAACTTGAGAGCTCGGAGGCAACAAGATCTGCCTTGGTTTCGCAACTTAAAGAAGCACTTCAGGATCAAGTACAATTTTTTTTTCTTTTCTATTCCACTTATGTTATCACTTGTGCGGCTTTGTTTAAGATTTCAGATATTGATGGCTACTTGCTAATATTTACAGGAAGCAAAGCTGGAAGTTGTTCGCACTCAATTGCAGGTAAAAGTAGCTAACTAAACATCATTTGCCCCTCTTAAAATTAAGAAGTCTTTCTTTCTCTTGGAAATGGTGGGTATATACCTAGTCTTTATAATTTGATTTACAAGGGGTTTTATCACTGAATGTTATCAAGATCAACTAGTCGTCAACGTCACTTCCTCATAATCTTTATAGCTAATAGAAATTGTGGTATTATCAACTCAGCGCCTTGATTCTGTTGATAATGAAGTCTTGAGTTTGATTCCTGCATTCCTCAAATGTTGAGATCTATTGATTGAAACGGCTAGATGATGTTTGCCGTTAGAATAAGAATTAATTTGGTGGTGTTTGTTTGCTTGACAGTAAACTAAACTGTAGGAAAACTGAATCTTGATGTTACTCCTATATGCATGTATATTGTAGCAGAGAATGGAATATGATACATTTGTATCAACTTTAGGTCTTAATTAACATATTACATATGCATTTAAATGTGCACATATCCTACACAATTAACTATGATGGCTGTCAAGAGTGTAGGCGGTTAGTGATACTAGCTTGTTTTTTGATGCATATGCTCTTTCTCTTGTTTCTTTTATTTGCTTCAACTCTTTCCCATGTCAATTCTAATCTTAACCCAAGTCTTTGTTTTAGCTTGTGTATTGTCTTTGGTCCTTTTGCATAAACAAGTTCTAGTTATCATAATCTTGAGAAGAGTTGAGAAACAAACTTGTATAGAAGCATGTTAAATTCCCAGAACAGAAGTAATACTGAATTGAAAGAAAATTTTAATTTTGATTAAAAAGTACAACGATTTTAAATTTCTGCAGAAAATTTTAACAGAATTTGTATCTGTCATAATGTCATCAACATGCATCATTTTTTGGCTTACTCTCAGATGACTTTTTAAAAGAAAATAAATAAGTAAAATGTTGAAGGCTTTAGAAAGTATAAATTTCTAAGATCTTTGATTAATAATCTTTTCCCGTCCAACTGTATGTTCATTTTTTAGGACCTTAAATAGAAATATTATTTCGTTGAGTTTGTAGGTTGATAAAATAAAATGATCTTTAAACTCGTTTTTTAAATGTACATAAAATATGGGCAATACCATTCCTTGTAATTTAGAATTTTTTTTTCTTATGGCCCTTATATCAGGCTTTGGCAATGATAAAGATCAAAGAGTTTTCCACTCAAAGTTGGGAGAGATTTTTCAATGTATCCGGAATACAAGGCGGCACACCATGTGTCATAATATAAGTGAATGGACATGAGAAATATACCCTAAAAGTGGGACATATCAACCATGTCGTTCACTTATATTATGACATGTTGTGTACTGCTGTGTTCCAGGTACACAAAAATTTATCCTAAGTTGGGACTTAGCTAGGGTTGGGGGAGGTTATTTTGCTGGAGTTTTTATTAAATGTATTTGTTTTTGGTTGGGAGGGGAGGGGGTAAGTTTCCCTTGGCTCCTTTTTCTGCATATCTCTGAGAAGCATATTCAATCTTTTATTTTTATTTTTATTTTTTGGAAACAACCACCCATGGATATAGACATTCTGCACAAATTACATTAAATAATGTGAAGAAATAATCAGTGTAGGTTGTAAACACCCTAGTGTTTACTGTTTAGGGATGATTGAGTTAATTTTACTGATTTCTGGAAAATTTTTGGCATCATGCCGGCCTTCAGCCTCACACCGAAGGTGCCTTGGAGTCACTCCAAGTCCAAAGGTTGTTGTGCCTCACAAACAAGCAGGAAACCCTAAGTTTCTTTCCACTGACACTTATTTTTTTCAAAGATTAGGGCAACTCCACTGCAAAGATGTAAAACCGAGGATGTAAATAGGCCTTTTACATCTCCGGTGTCATCTTCATTAGAGTATTCCAAGATGCAAAACTATTTTGCACCAGAGGTAAAATGTATTTGGGATTTAAATTTGCATTTTCATCTTGGAACTTATAATCTTCCACTGGACAGGCTGATAGTTAAAAATGCATCCAGTTTTATTTAAACAACTTAAAAAAAATACATTTTTTAATTTATTAAACCACAATTTCAAATTATTATTTTATTATTTGAATTATTATCTCTACTAATTAATAAAACACTCATTGTCAACCAAAACCATATGATATTACTAGTTTAACCCTCTAATTAAAACAAAACATGAATAAGAAATATGGGGCAGAAATGTAATTTCACACAACCAAATTTTGTTGTTTTTTTTCAAAGCATCACTTACATGTAATCCTAACATATCTCTAATTTTAAAAAATAATAATAACAACAACAAAGCCTTTTCCCACTAAGTGGGGTCGGCTATATGAATCCTAGAACATCATTGCGCTCGGTTATGTGTCATGTCCTCCGTTAGATCCAAGTACTCTTAAGTCTTTTCTTAGTCTCTTCCAAAGTTTTCTTAGGTCTTCCTCTACCCCTTCAGCCCTGGACCTCTGTCCCGTAGTCGCATCTTCTAACCAGAGCGTCAGTAGGCCTTTGATTGAACAAAAATAAAAATAATAATAATAATAAAAACCTTCCCACTCCCACATTCTCTATCACTCTCTTCCTCTCTCCTTCTATTTCAAAAACAAAAATAAAAAATTTTCTCACACACTTTGTGTGTGCCCATATGCTATTTGAATTATGGCAGTACAAATATTTTCTAGCAATTGCCTGCCAATTTCCAATTATTCATTGCCTTTGATTGAACATTGTTTAAATTTAATTTGATCTCTTATCTAACTGTTGATTAAAGAGAAATATATATCCCAGGGATTGATGATCTTAGAGGAGTTGACAATTAGTGACGTGCCAAGATCACAGTTTTGTATTTTTTGAATTAGTTTTATGCATCAAGTACTTGGCTTGGAAGAGCTTAAATGTTGGCGAGTAAATGCGAAATTGCGTGTATATGGCGCGTTGCCTTGAATGCTGGCTATCCAAACTCCAGCAGCTTATTCTATGTTTGTCGGTCCCATCTGGCGAGATGGAAAAAATGTATATGTAGGAACTTTTTTTTTTCTTTTTTTCTTCAGGTGGGTTGGATAATTTACATGCCAAATTTGCAGTCCACTGAACTTCAAAATTAGTTTAGAGTAGTAAATTGGCCATTTCAAGATTAGGAGACGCAAACTAATTTTCTGTGTATAAAGTTGGTTCGGAGTAGAGCATATCAAACCACATCTTATAATGCAATTCCCTTTGTACTTGCCACTCTTTGCGATTAACAGGCGTGTTTTGTTTCCATGCAGGTTGCTCGACATCAGATTGAGAGAGTAAGTAATATTAAAAGGAGACTGAGTTTGTCCCTGGTTCTGAACCCCGAAAGCAATGTTGTTAACATGACACCTGAATCTACCAGGGGGTTAGAACCAAATTTACCGTTAGTCCAACAAACTGGCCTCCTACCTCAGCCTCCAACGCAGCCTATGGTTTCTTTTGCCCCTGTAAAAACTACCGATGAAGAGAACAAGAAAGCAGCAGCAGCTGCTGTGGCTGCTAAGCTTGCTGCATCTACATCTTCTGCACAGATGTTAACGTCTGTTCTTTCATCTCTTGTTGCTGAAGAAGCTGCCTCTATGACTGGTAGCCTGAAATCAGCTGGTTTTACATCAGGATTATCCATGTTTCCTCCAGAAAAACGGCCCAAGCTTGAGAAACAAATGTCTGATGTTAACAATCCTGATGGTGGCAATGCAGCCTTTTTTACGCCTCTCCAACAGCAGGCAATGACCAGTGTTCCAATTGCGTCATCAGCAGCCATGCAGCCTATGTCCCACAGTAACCAGATGCAAAGCCCTTTTAGTCCGCTGCCACCACCTCCGGCACCATCACCATCTACTGCAACTACACCAGCGAATCAATATGTCCAATCTTCTGGTCTTATGGTGGGTGGAATTCCTTACGGATATGGATCAAATACCTTGCCGCCTCCACCCCCTATACCTCCACATATCTCAATGAGTATGTCAAGGCCCAGTCAGCCGCAACAGCAGTCGCAGCCTCAGCAGCAGCAGCAGTTGCAGCCGGCTGCTGGGGGTTATTATCGGCCACTGGGTATGGGGTTCTACGGGCAAGGTAATCAGTCAAATACGCAGCCAGTAGTACCTCGACAGTAAGTTCTGTTTACTGTACCTAGTCAGAATCTCCTATCCTGGATCGTGGGCAAAACCAGCGAAGGTACCCACAACTTTTGGCGACAATATCGTCTTGGAAATCTATGGAGCCGGTGTAACTTCTCAGAGGCATTGTGTTGTTATGTAAATTAGTAGAGAATAGCATCTGTCCTCCAACACCTAGGTCCATCTCCCCCTTGCCAATTTATGCACAGAGTCCTTTGATGTGTCGTAGAACGTAAATTTCGCGGTAGCTATGTTTCAATTTGACATGAAGTGCCTAACTTGAATGTACCTGTGCAAACTTCTTTGGCGTTGTAAACAGCGTTTGGGGCATATTACTAAATGTGTACTTTAAATGTTTGATGTGATTTCCCTTGTTAGTGTCTCTTCAGCTGCCTCCGAGAGGCTGCGTCTCGGTCGACGTTCAGACGAGGAGTATTCTCGGATGCAGAGCTGTTGGAAGATTGTTTCGTCGACTCGCCTCACTAGTGGGATGATGCTTTGTTGGTTAGAATTGTGCTTTAAATAGTAGTTATAAATTATAGTGATAGTCAAACTATATGATTATATGCGTTAAGCCATAGCTCGGTTTTGTGCCATGTCTTCCATGAGCTGCAAGTGCTTTATATCTCTTTTTGAAGTCTCTTTTTTGAGTCTTTCTAGGTCTTTCTCTACCTCTTTTGCCGTAAGCCTCCGTCTCATAGTCGCATCTTCTAATTGGAGCATTTATAGGTCTTTGGTTCATGTGTCCAAACCACCTTAATTGATTATCTCATCATATCTTCAATTGTGGGCATTCTTACTTTACCTCGGATATTCTCTTTCTTAAACCTATTTTTTCTTGTGTGCTCACATATCCAACTAAACATTTTCATTTCTGATACACATCTATTTCTTCCAATTTTACAAAATACCACCTTATTTGTTATATTCTCGGTAATATATTTTGGAAAATGAGAGAATTCGTGAGGAGCAAACAAAGAAAAGTTGGCAGATTTGTTTATTATTACAATATAAGGAAGGTTTAGCATCTACTTTTGTATTGGAGCAAGCAAACCATTGTTGAAGGTATAGCGTATCTTACAAAGAAAATTAAAGAGAAATATACTTGGTTAGGAAGTTGCAGCTGTTGAGTAAGCTGTCTCTTTTAAATTCTAAATTACAATTACAAAAAGGCAACGCGTTATTGACACTCAAGAAGTCGTTATGTACTATTATAAATATATAAATAAACTTATTTTTCCTCTTGCAACCCATTTTATTGGGGAAGTGAGTGAACTATGGAGAGAAAATGACACAGTTGCGAATTATGGAGAGAAAATGAGTTTTCGTCCTATTTGAGAAATTTTATATGTACTGAGAACGCTTACCACAAGGTGTACTAATCCATGTGATATGGTATATGTAGGCAACAGAGTTATATGCCCCACTTTTGGATACACGTATGTTATAATATGCGTAAAATAATAACACTAATTCTACTTCGTGTGTAGCGGAAAATTGTCATGCATGGGCATGTAAACAAGGATAAAATTTAAAATTGGTCTATAACTTTCCCATAACTTTCACCTAGCTTTAACGAAAAATAAATAACAGGTCTATAACACATGTGTGGCTGTAGATCATTAGGCTATCTTCAATGGAGAGGGTTAAAGGTTCAAAAGCCAAAAAAATAACCTGATTTGTCCAAATACTAATCTCCAACCGATAACTGAGCTATAATATTATAGAGACTATCAAGCCATTATTTGGCTAAAGGGGCATCAGATTGGCCAAACGTAGCCCCCTCTTATTCCATTTTTTGAGGCCCAAATACTTAGTTGCAATAATTGATTCAAATTCAACGGCTAAATTTGAAAACATCCAAGGTAATTTAATTAAACTAACCAATAAATTTAAAGTATAAACTTACTAATAAATTATTGAAACGGCTATATTTAGTTCATTCAATTGTAGATAATATATAAATATGACGTAATATTATTTATTTAAAAATAAATTTTTGCATGACTATAATTCGAAACGAAGCTAAATTATCTATTTTGGGGGCAAAGGAAAAAAAGTGCAAGCTTTAAAACGTTATAGGTACGTCACGTCGGCGGTGCTCGCATTGAATTGGCGTCGAACTCCGGATTCAGAAAGTCGTCTTCACCAATACAAATACTCTGAATAAACACAAACACATGCATACACAGAATCGATAGATATACAATTTTTTATTTTTTCAGAGTTCTGGCAAAAGAATAGTCACGTACAGAAGAGCAAGCTATTCGTTTTGATATTCAGCACAGAAATCACAGAAGAGCGAAAGGCTATTCAGTTTTGTTGGGATCGTCTGCGGAAGCCATTGGTAACGTTAGGTGAGGCGTCAACATATCTCTGTCTTCTCCTTCTTCAATTTTTGATTTGTTGATATTTCTTCTTTTTTGCTATTGTAAACTTGGTTTTTGGCTTTGAATTGGAAGATGGTACAAACCCATTTGATATTCCGAACTGAATCCGAGTTTTGTCATTAGGGTTTATGAATTTGAAATTTGTGGGTGTAACTCAGTAGCTTTGGGACTGTATGCAGTAGTGGATTAGTGTGAAATTGCACTTGTTTAATGGTTGAATGTTAAGTAATGTGCTTGGTCTTCGATTTGATGGAAAGTTGTTGCTTTAATGGAAACTTGGAGAGAATCTGGTATTGGGTTGTTTGCCATTGTGTGAAAGATTCGGCGGTTGGCTTGTAACAATGCGATTGATGAGATGATTTGTTTGGAAATGCAGTCTGATTATATAGGAAGCGCCATGACATCACGAACTTTGAGGAAAAGGCTTCGTCATGCGGATGTTGATGGGAAAAAGGTAGAACATTTGGAGACGTCGGAGTCAGATGATCTTAATGTGCCTCTATTGGGGAATTATTCAGATAGGCATGGAGAGGTGAGGCTTTTATTTGTTCATTTACATGGAGGGTGGGATTTTTTCTTTCTTTCCGGTAATAGTTATTTTTGGCCTTATTGTGATTGATATCTTTCTGAGATGCGCCATAGGAAACGACACTTGAAGAGATCTGGGATGATGAGCGGAGAAAGGAACACCTCCATTGGACCCTTCTGTTTTCTCAGTTGATTGCACAGTGGGCACGGTGGTTAGGTATTCATTATTTTTGTTGTCAATAAGACCTTACCGTTTTACTGGAAAATCTTTCCTCAACTTTGCTCATAAGGGATGGGGCATTATACAGCTAAATTTTTAGAACATGATGTAACCAAATAAACAGCAACCTTGAAGTTTCTGCCATTCTTGACCTTACTATGGAATCATTCTTAGAATGTTAACCACTTGATAAGCAACCTATAATTAAGTGAAATATCCTAAAGAGTGGCAATTTATTCATTGGACGAGTTAAAAGTACCCTGAGGATCATTCAACATTCTTTTGAGGAGTTATATATAGTTAAAATTAATAAGACATAGCTCATTCCACATATTTTGGATCCTGATCATTTTACTGTTTATACCATGTGAATTTTGCTTTGTAGTTTAGACAGTGGGAATATACATTTAACTTAATTCTTTATGGTTTTCTCTTTGTAGCAAGTATTGTTCTTGGATCTGGATCGCTTATTGGACGACTTTTGACCTTCTTTTCAAGTACACAAAATGGAGAAAGTGCTAAGTTGTTTGCTCCTCCCCTTAGTCCTTTGCAAGTATGTGATCTGATCTATATATCCTTTTGAGAATGAAATGTCTTTATCTTTATGATGTATTTTTTTGCTCTTGGGGTATACCCAAGGGGTGTGGGCTCATTTATAAGCTCTCTATCTTCTTACATTTTCAGGAGTGTGGGCTGGTTTAAAGTTTAAATATATTGTCACATCCCAGTCCGCATAGTAAGATATTGTCCGCTTTGGGCCACGCCCTCACGGATTTGTTCTTGGGTTTCCACCCAAAATGCGTCTTACTATAGGGAGGTGGGCGTGTACATATAAGGCACATCACCTCCCCTCCCCCGGGCGATGTGGGATCTTACAATCCACCCCCCTTAGGGGCCCGACGCCCTTGTCGGCACACTTCCGGCCGGGGAGTGGCTCTGATACCAAATTGTCACATCCCAGTCCGCATAGTAAGATATTGTCCGCTTTGGGCCACGCCCTCACGGATTTGTTCCTGGGTTTCCACCCAAAACGCGTCTACTATAGGGAGGTGGGCATGTACATATAAGGCACCTCACCTCCCCTCCCCCGGGCGATGTGGGATCTTACATATATGAATTTGAAACTTAGATGATTTTGGCTTGCTAACTGTTGGGGATCAAAATGAACTATTGAATACTTCATCACTTTCGGGTTGATATGTGATAAAAATTCGATCTGTTATTGGAAGCTGGTAGTTTCTCATTTTTCTTTTGGCTTTGGGCTTTGAGGATGGTGTAATTCCTTATAGTAGATCTCTTCGTTGCTCTTGACCCTCAATTTGATTTTTAGTTGTTAGGAGAACTTGTCTTCTATATTGATGTTTGGAACAATGGGATGACAACTATTATACTGTTTATTCATCATTGACCTGTATAGATTACATAATATAACTTTTTTTTAATATGGTGTTCACTTGCATGGGTATTTGTGTCCTCTAGGAAGCAAGACTCAGATATCTACGACAAAGGCTTCAAGTACCCTTTGATGGTTCTCGCATGGAGCATCAAGTAGGTCTTTTTCCCATTTGACAGCAATTTGATCATTTTTCTGTTGATGTTACAAGTACTACTGTATACTCTGGTTTGTTATTATCATTATTTTCTTTGATTTTGGCTGGCCTTTCATGCCTAAAATGTCTAAACTTATGCTCTCTGTTCAGAGAAATTTAAGTATTTGCAGTTAGATTGTTTGTTTAACTTTAGTCCAAGATGTGCACCCCTGGTATTCTTCTCATACAAATTCTGGATTCGGTCTCCATGAAGAAATTGGGAAAATATTGAACATTGTTTTTGTAATTAAAGAAGAATACCTTTTATATATATGTGTGAGTGAGTGTGTACATATACATACATACATATATATATATATATATATTGTAATCAATGTCCGAATAGTTTTTAAAAATACAAGGGTTGTCTGTACTATTACTGGACATTGAAGTAATTAATTTAATTTTTTTTTATTTCAATATTAAACACAAATTGAGCTTGTTGATTGCAGGATGCGCTCTTAGAGTTATGGAGGTTGGCTTATCCGGATAAGGAGCTCCCACCTCTTCAATCAGACCTTTGGGAACAGATGGGCTGGCAAGGTTCAGACCCTTCAACAGATTTTAGGTACGTAGTTTAAACAAGATAAAAGTATCGTGAAGTGAGTCGCATATATTTTTGTTTTGTCATGTGGTCTTTGTGAAAAAAAAATGATAACGATAAATTTCCAACCTTAATTGTAGAGGTGGGGGATTTATATCATTGGAGAATCTTATCTTTTTTGCCCGACAGTATCCGGTTTGTCTCCTTCTAACTTTTTTTTTTTTTTTCAATTGTATATTTTCCTGTTACTTCAAGATTTATCCTAGTGTTTTCTTTTGTAACCTTTAATTCATTAATTTGACAAAGAAAAACCTTTAACTCATTAAGCTTGAAATTCTTTGGCCCTTTTACTGTTCTGATAATTAATGTGATTTTATTTTTCTAGTCCAAGATTGGTCTTATGACTTTCAAATGAACACTGATTGCTACATAACTAAACTTTTTATTCCAAGGCTGAGTGGAGAATCATCTCAGCATTTGAAATTTTGGGTTTCACAGATATTAATGATTCTGAAGTTGGAAATTTTCCTCAGTTGCTTTCAATTTTAGAGTAGTCTCTGTGGGAAGGATGAAAATATCGGCCTTGTCTGAGATATCAGTAGAGTCAGTGCTCAGAGTTATAGAAATGTCAATGAATATTGTGGCAGGGGTAGATTTTCAGCATCCTACTTTTTTAGCGGTGGTATCAAGGCTCTGTTTTGGATGCCATCGCTGTGGTAAACTCGAAGTCTCGCTCTTTTTTATGATTTGGTGGATTAGTAGTCCCCATTATTACCTTCACATCTAAGAAAAGAAGGGTTTGAGTTCATTGTATTACATGGGAGAAATGCTTTTGGTTTTGGATGCTGGGACTGTTTTCTCTTGGGTTAAGTGCTGGAAGGAGATGCTGATTTTTCTTTTCGTTCTAACTAGAATAATACAACTTCCTTCAAATTGACTCTTTCTTATTATGGCTGTTTTATCTTCTGTGTTTCCAAGCATCTGTCTTACAGTTCTATTGTATATTCAAACCTTCTAGCTTATTGCATACATAACATGACAAGAAGCGCTGGCGTTAATTTTGTTAGGCTTTGATGCATACAAAGAGTTCCTTTCAATGCTTCAATGCGTATGGGTGTCAAAATATTGCTTTCTTTTGGAAATAGCGTGCAAGATTTTGTATTGTAATTAAGTATTCATTTTGTTCTGTGTTTCCGCAGAAGTCATGAAAGGGTTAATGAATTTCTGATTTGATCCTCTTACAGGAATCATTCCAGAGATTGTTGCACAAGCAAGATGGAACTAGAGTTGAGTGGGAATATCCCTTTGCTGTAGCTGGCATCAATATTTCTTTTGTCTTGGCACAAATGTTGGATCTTCAATCAGGTACCGATAAATTTTTAAGTGAGAGGATGGACGATCCTGTAGTGTCAGATAACTATTCGATGAGAAAGCATCATCTTAGCATGTTTATCTGAAGAGTTCTTTTATTCCTCCACCAAATTCTGAATGCTGATGCTGTGTTTATAAAGAAATAATCAGATATATTTTTCTTGCAGCAAAGCCAACTACTTTGGCTGGAATCCGTTTTCTGGAACTGCTTAAAGAAGATGAGATGGCATTTGATAACCTTTATTGTGTAGCCTTCCAGATGATGGATGCTCAATGGCTCGTAAAGCGTGCTTCTTATATGGACTTCAATGTAAATGATTTTGTTGCTCCGCCTGCAAATTTAAGATACAAAGCGCTGCATTCTTCTGATTCTGATTCTGTTTTAATTTTTTCCAGGATGTCATGAAGTCTACGACAAGTCAGTTAGAACGCGAGCTTGCACTCGAAGATGTCTCCAGTGTAAAAGATTTACCAGCATACAATCTGTTGAGAAGATGATCCTTTCTCTGTTGTAAAGCAATTCTTTACTTTAGTGTTCTCACCATTTGTAATATCATAGATGAAATTCTATCTGGAAAATCCAGTAAGGTTACCAATGTAAAGTACTTTCCTTATCATTCACGAAGATCTCGGATTGTTTGGGTTCCCCCTCCCTTTGTGGTTCAAGTCTTATCCCGTGATGGTCTACCCTGTCCTCCACGCAACTAGATCGGAGGTCGGGCGATTTTCTCTTCCCCTCCTGCTTTGTTAGCCACTTTTGGCTATGGAGGAGCTTCGAGCTATCAGGGACGATTACCCGGGTCCCTTTGCATCTGTCGAAGTTTCACTTGTTTTCTTTTTAGTGAAGGTTTGATAAAAAAAACAAATGCCAATAGCCATTTCATTTACTTCCAACCTAGACTACTCAGAACACGGTAACGCACTTCAAATTTCATAAATGATGCGCGTTTCAAATTTCATAAATGACGGTTGTTGAATTGAAGAAAATTGATAGGACAATGCAAAGTAATGTAAACTCTCCAAAACATCCTCCGCGTGTTGGCTATAACTCTTCTACGCGTCTTTTCTCGTGGCAGGAACATAACAACTGAAGAACGATAAAAATCAGACATTTCACGTGTCGGTGTTCGATTCTTTGTTATTTGTTCGATCCCACCTGTTAACGCGATTGCGAGCTATTTCTACCTGCCGATGTTGATAGAAGTTTTAGTTTCTTGGGTGTGAAGAAAGGTTCTTCTGTATGTCATGTTAATTTTAGTGAAGGATGCAAAGAAAACACTCAAATATTCATTCTACCTGTTTATCCCAATCAGTCTTGTAGGTGAGTATAATCAGCACAATAGTTTGGACCAATGTTCCAAACAACATTCCAATCCAAACACCCTGCGGAAGAGGATTCATAAAATAGGTTAATCCAAAAAGCAAATCGAGGAGAAAACGCGACGACTACTGAAGTAATTTAGTAGGCCGTTTGATAACCATTTCGTTTTCAGTTTTCATTCACTTTTTATGAAAACTAAAAATGAAATTTGGTAAACCAATTACATTAAGTGAGAAGAAGATAGACAGAATAGCTTACTTCGACTTGCATTTTTAGAGGATAACCAAGCACAACTCCAACAGGAATCCCTACGATGTAATAGCAGGCTAGGTTCACATATGCTACATATTTCTGCCATCCAGCTCCCAGAGCAACTCCTGTAGGTGAAAGATTCGCTACGTTAGAAACTCTTCAAGATTTATAATACGTTCCTTTGCAAGCAAGAAATGTTCTTGATAACTGCAATGTTCTTATTTAACCAGTCGTGATTTCTTTCATGTTTTCCCTTCGTGCCGTCAAATGCTGGTAATGGTTACCTCAACCGGTACTTGAAGACACAAAGGGAAACTGCTTTCTTTGGGGTATCTATTTAGCTATGCCTGCGTATTTCAGGGAAATGGCGATGTTACCAGAGAGCACGGGTTGAACGCTGTTCAACAGTATGGAGAAGGCCAACAAAGGAGACAACTCGGCCACCATTTTAGCTACAGCCTCATCGTTGGTGAAAATGTATGCAAGTTGTTCCCTCAAGAACAAGAAAAGCACGAAAAGCACCAATCCAATGCCTACTGAGATCGACACAATAACTGCAATCGAGAACTTTGCCGCCTTTGAGCTACCCCTTCCAAGCTCATTCGACACCCGTACACTAGTGAAAGATTTCAAGCACACTTCAGTACAACATTACATTACATGCAAACATATGAAGTTCTAAGAATATGTCGAAGAAACAAAGCGTAGATTCAAAAGTGAGGCATTGCTACGGTGAAGATCTTAAATGATTATTATCGTGGTTGCAGAGGACAATTTTCTGAAGAACAAGAAAAATAATAGTACCTTGCTGCAGCGAGGAAACCGAGAGATATCATCATTTCCCACCCGACGATGTTAAGGCTGCCGTTATGCCGCAAACATTTAGCATTGGAAACAGTTGGACGATCAGAGATTAGAATCACAAGGAAGAGGAAGGCTCTAACACGTACCAAATAGATAGGGCGTCGATAGAAACTTCAGCATTTTCCATGTTTCCCGTTAAAAGGACCAAGATTGTGTTGTACCAAAGCTCGAGACTGTAAATGAAAAATCCGTTGGAAGCAATTTGTGTCTATGTGAAAGCTCTAGTTCATAATGCCTCTTTGCAGATATTCTCAATGACCAAAATCAGTAAAATTATAACAATTTATACGCGCGTAATTAATGAAACCTAAGGAATAAGGTACAAAATAAAAAGCTGAAACAAGTAGAAATTCTTACCAAAGCATAACGCCAGATGACAGAGAAAGCTTGAGGACATCCCAGAGATCAGTAAAAGCTAACATAGAGAAGCCTGTCCATGTTTCGGGGCATCCTCCACATAGAACAAACAAAAGCTGACCCATGTTGGGTAACCAATATGCTATAAGCGTTGACACCATTACACCGGGAACCCCAAACTTAAATTTCACACTCAAAAGCCAGCAAAGAAAGATGTGGATTCCAATTGAAATCGCTGACACATATGCAATGATCATATTTTTGCTTTGCGCTTGTAAGTACATTTGGCAAGTAAATGATACCACAAATGCAAAAAGCACAGGGATTACCCATAGAGAAATATGTCCTGCAATTTCTGAAATGTTTTCTGCTTGGCCTAAAGCCTCAAAAATCGGGGTTGTAAAGACGAAAAGAGGAATAAGCAAGCATGTGCTTACAAACAGTACTATCCATGACCTCTGAAGATGTATCCCAAGCATGTTGTACTGTTTTGCACCATACGATTGACCACAGAGAGTTTCCAGCGCACTTGCCATGCCAAGCTGTAGAGTAATAGATTCAGAAACATCGATCAGTCAGATCACACGAATAAGCCTAGATGTTATGGTTAAGTTTCGTTGAGCAGATAACTTCATGAACTAATTGGTATTGTAGACACTAGAAGATAATGCTTATCTCACATTGCATCTACAATTCGGAAAACAAATGATAAACCAGAATGTGGTTGGGGGTAATACATTTTTCGGTTACAAGTTGGGATACATAGATCACATGACAAGTCGTAAAGTAAAGAAAACTTGACGAATAAGCAATGGCTGATCTTCCAAGAACTAGTATTTGATACAAACACAAAACACAAAAACTTTAACTGCTTATAAACTGAAGATTTTAGCACTAAACAAAGCTTTATCTGCTTTAAATGCAACTTCTTTCAAACTAATTCACCGTGAAGTTCAAAAACTGCGAAAAGAAATCGAGAGTAGTATGAGGATTGCAATTGTACGCAAGAAAATGTGCAAAACAATATCAAATAACAGAAATAGTAAAGGGAGCCAAAATAAACATACCAAGATGCCATTTGCGAACCTGACAAGTACGGTGAACACGAGTGAAAAAGCCGCTAGCTGCGCAGAACCAATGTGACCGATAAACGCTTGACTGATAACATTTGTTCCGAAACTCGCAACTCTGGTGAATATAGCAGGGCCAGCCACCACCCACATCTTCTTGGTTTCAATCCATACTCTTCTTTTCAGTGACAATTCTTCATCGCCATCAATAATTCTAGCCTCTTCTTCTCCACCACCAGTCTCTTTTACCAAGAGACTCCTTTTAATCTCTTCTCCCATTTGACGTGGCCAAGATAGTCTAGTTACTTGATCTGCAAGGCAAGTGCCAAATACAAATACAATTGCCATTAGAAAAAAAAAAAGAAGGAAATTATTCTCATGGAAATTCAAAAATGTTATTCTTACCATCTATTTATACGATTTTTCTAATAGAGATGGACTCACATGTGTTGGTAGGCTCTACCTCTACTAGAGAGATGGTACAAATAGATGATAAATGTAGCGCAACTCATGGAAATGATTTTTAATTCATTCTTGCACTACAAGTAGAAAATTTTGGAGACTTGATTTCCAGTGTCTGAAATCAGGTCCCCGAATTTGGAGGCTCACAGCCGGTCAATAATGGTGAAAATGTCAATCCAACATTGGAAAATTACAAAAGTTTAAAGGTCATATAAGAAGTTGGTTTACTCCCTCATTGCTTACTAGTTTTAGAGTGAAATTTCAACTTTCTTATCAAAGGATGTTAACTATGTGTTGTGCTTAATAATCCACGTGCTTCTGCGTCATTTTCTCTAGAAAGAGAAGTACACTACTTTAATTAAATGGACTAAACTCGAATTTGGGCTCCCACAGTTTACAGAATAAAAAAATTATAACAATTATAAAAGTAATATTCTTATTCTCTTATAAATGAGAGGACTTAAAATTCTTTTAGAAATATTCGATACAAATTAAAACGATACCGAAAAGATATCAAACAAAAGTCGCGAATCTAAGTATGCCACATACCCAAGCAAGAACGACCGTTCGTTTGTTATCAAGGTTTTTTTTTTTTTTTTTTTTGCTAATTCAGTCGTTATCAAGTTTGAACACACCTAACTAATGACATGATTCTTTTTGTCAAGGATAAACTTGCAAGGGTGATGCTAGAGAAATTTATTTTTTAGCCATATTTTATAGAGTTAAAAAGGAGTACGAGTATGATGGAGCAAGGAGTACGATTATGAGTAGCATATATTCAAGTTATAAAGGATATGTATGATTGAGTAAGGACTGCCGTTAGACTCATGAGGACAAACTGAAAGCTTTCCCATAATTGTAGGGATACACCAAGGCTCATCTTTAAGTCCTTACCTTTTTGCATTGGTAATGAATGAGTTAAGGAGACATATTCAACATGATATTCCTTGGTGTATGCTTTTCGCAATAGATGAAACATAGGGGAGAGTAAATGCTAAACTTAAACTTTGACGAGAAGTGTTGGAATCTAAAGGTATTCGCATAAGTAGGTCAAAGACAGAGGTTCAAATTCAGGGGAAATAGAGGTTCAAATGAGTTAGGGATGAGGATTGGAGATCAAGAAGTACCAAGGAGCGAACGCTTTCGATATCTTGGATCTGTCTTGCAAAAAAACGGAGAATTGGATGGATGAAGTGGAAGAGTGCATAGGGTGTGTTGCATGACCATCATATGCCACTATGAAAATTTTAATACGGAACCCTTTAAATAGGAGGTTACCTTACATTGGTAGGATAGACAATTAATCACACATCATAGTTACAATGCAACTTAATTAAATCAAAACATGGCTTTGATAGATGAGAAGCCATCAACATGCATATTTAATATAGGGACCATACTTATTGTAGTGCCTACATCAACATGTGAAATGAAGACCTACAGACGCTCCGATTAGAATATGTGATGATGAGACAGAGGCTTATGACCAAAGGGGTAGAGAAAGACCTAGAAAGACTTGGAAAGAGACTCTAAGAAAAGACTTGGAGTACTTGAACATAACTAAAGACTTGGCACAAAACCAAGCACAGTGACATTCTAAGATACATACAGCCGACCCATTTAGTGGATAAGGCTTTGTTGTTGTTGTAACAATATTTTATATAGCTCATGATGTTACATGTGATAGTTGGATTATTTCTTTAAATCATTAAAAAATAAGTCTAACCATCAATCACCACATTATGTGATTTACAAATATGATCTAAAAAGATGATCTCCTAGTATTTTCCAACTTGCAATTATAGTTACCCTTCTCAAATAAAATTAGGAAAATGTTAGAATATTGTAGACCCTATTTTGTAGACCACATAATGTAGTGGGTGATGGTTATAGATCCCTTTTTAATAATGTGGTTCATATTTTGACATTTTGTCACTTAGTACTACGGTCTAGTGGTATTTCACTTGTAAGTGAGAAATCTTAGGTTCGATTCTCCTTAAAGAAGAATTTGAACCATATTATTGTTAGTTCATTATGAGGCTAAACCCACCCCCTCCTCCTTAGTATAGATAATATTGGTTGTTCAAAAAAAAAAAAGTTCAGCCATCAACCATCACGTTATGTAGCCTACAAAATGATCTGTCTAGCATCACTCATAAAACTAATTTATCTTTAGAGACAAAAAATTAAAATAACTTAGTGACACAAAATAAACTATATGTATACATACATATCGTTTTAGGGTTTTAAGTTTTGGTTTAGAAAAATGAAATATGTTTACTAGAAAATGCAGTGAGACAATCTTTGGTCGAGTGTATGTTAATTCACACTTTAATAGAAATAAGGTCTAGTAATACAATTGGATTCCACCTCTTTATGATCTCCTTAGCGTGCGTTGTACTTACGGCAAATACTAATGATTAGGATTTAGAGAGAGAGGGTAGAAAGAACAATTTACGTCTGTTTAATACAGGGACCAAAATGCAAATTATCGTACGTGAAGCTAAATATGCCTCGTAACTACTCGTAGACAGTAACGACAGCCGTACATGAGTTATCAAGTTTGAACCCACCCAACTCCTTCATTGACAATTTGACAGCAATGTTCCTCGAGTTAGTTGACTTAGTTATTAGTTACGAACCTTCACAAATAGTAAAAACTAACTTAAATCACCATACAAACCAGTTGCTAAACTAAGCTGGCCACCCAGAATCTGGGCATTTCCTTAAGCTCTGATAAACTCTTAACAAATCATATTGACAGAAACCGTTTATATATGTATATTACTTAAAGCGCTAACTAATTAATAAAATAATATGACGTTATATTACTCGTCAATTCACAGGTACGAATCATTTTATATATCCCTTGTATTATCCAACCAACCAATTACATTTAGAAAATCATACCTAGTGGCGGAGGTTGAATCTTACCTCACGGGAGGTCTTTCACAAATATAAAACTTTATTTTTTGACGCCTAAGATACGGTATAGATTGATTGTATTTCTATTTATTTATCTCAACTCAGATGGAGAAACATCTTAGGTTATATGCAAGATAGAGGTAGATTATGATTTTCATACTGCATCAATCATATAGTCACTTAATCCAAGTAATATTTAAGAGCAGATAAATTAGAAGTTCAAGGCAACTAGCTTAAAAACAGTAAGTGATAAATCCTGACAATTAGATTCAGCTATCGCGCTCAAAAACTTCATCCTGGATTAATCTCCTCCGCCCAAAGATGAACGTGAAGTAATTAACAAGTAGAAGAAGAGAATCCAAAATCCATGAACTTCAAGATTGCAACTAAACTTACGAGGTTATGTTATATCTTATACATAAAAAATAAAAAATAAAAAAGTTGCTGGATAGGCCCATGATTATCCTTTTCCTTTAGTGGCTCTGCCACTGATCATAACCAAAAACGTTTTGAAATAATAAAAAATCCTTTGTAGAGGGAGAGAGAAAGACTCACATGCTGTGGTTGTACGCTGCAAATTAACCCAATGACACTCCTCTGGCGACGGATGAATTGGAAGAGTAACACTGATCAGAGAGAGAACTAGAAGAGAGGGGTAGAGAGAGAGAGAGAGAAAGAGGTAGCTGGAGAGTGTGGACGAGATGTTTACAGAGGAGTCTGAAGTTGACGAATGATTAAATTGTTGGCTGTCATTAATATGGTTTTTGTTTTTTTGTGAAGTCGAAAAATAAAAGGAAAAAATGAGTATAAAAACAAGGGGAAAAATGAAAAAGATTGAATGACGTCGTCGATGGGTGGGTGGGAGTTCTCCTTTACACACATCCTGCCAAAAACTTCATGGGCATTCACTTTTCCATTATGTATATAAAATAAGGAAAATTAATGAAAATAATTTGAAAAATAAGAACAAAATAAAGGTTAAAATAAATAGTACCATGATTGATTTTTAGTGTAAAAATGTGATTGTTGGTTAAAATAAACAGTACTGCGAGTTTTTTGTTAAAATTCCCTATAAAATATATGTAAGATATATAAAGCAATTATGCTTTTCAATTAACACGAATTTTGGACAGTTTGGAGTTTGAATACTGGTTCACCAATTTTGGAAGAATGGTTGTTAGCAACGAGAGATTTTTTCAATGCGTTTGTAATATAAGATGATATATCATATGTCATTATACAAATTATGAAATATTAAAAAATAAATTTTTTTTCTACTTATATAATGACATGGGAAATATCACCTCATATTCAAGTACATTATCATTATCAACATCTTTTCAAAAGGGACCTGACTTCTCTGTCTTCTCACTTCCCATACACTCTCATCCCTTCTTATTTGTGCGGTCACGGTTAACCCACGTCAACATTTTATATTACTATTGTTTTTTTGTCTTATTATCTCTATAAAAAATTAATATAAAATATTGACGTGATTTAATCGTGATCATACAAAATAGAAGAGGATGGAAATGTATGGAAAGTAGGGGGCAGAGAAGCCAGATCCCTTAAAGAATCATGAAAGTCAGACGTTTCATGTGTCGGGGGTCGATTCTCAAACATCTGTTACATTACAGACCACTTGTTTACACGGTCACGAGCTATAGCCACTGCTACCATTAAATACAAAGAGAGACAAATTTTATTAATTTCTTGGTGTGATTCGAAGAAGGTAGGTACTTAAGAATTTCTCATTTAATTTAATTTATTGTAAAGGAGGCATAGATATTAGACAGTCAAATATTAATTCTACCTGTTTATCTCAATCATTTGCAGAGGAGGGTTGATAAAAAGAGAGAGGAGAGAATGCCGAAAGATCCGAACCACTCAATTTCAATCATACTGTCCTCGTTAGCCCATTTCAATCCTACTGAGTGGAGAATCCTCTCTGCATTTGAAATTTTGGGTTTCACAGATATTAATGATTCTGAAGTTGGAAATTTTCCTCAGTGCTTTCGATTTTAGAGAAGTATCTGTGAGAAGGATGAAAATATCAGCCTAGTCTAAGATATCAGTAGATTCAGTGCTCAAAGTTGTTGAAATGTCGACAAATATTGTGGCAGGGATAGAGTATCAGCGTCCCACTTTTTTAGCGGTGATATCAAGGCAGGTAGTGGTGCTAATTTGGATGCCAGCCCTGTAATAAACTGGAAGTCTCGCTCTTACTTATGATTTGGTGAATTGTATAGTACTTGTAACCTTGTAGTTTATTGCATGCATTACCTGACGAGAAGCGTTGGCGTTAATTTCGTTAGGCTTTGATGCATGTGCATATGCATACAGAGATTTCATTTCAATGCTTTAACGCGAATGGGTGTCAAAATATCCCTTTGCTGTAGCTGGCATCAATATTTCTTTTGTCTTAGCACAAATGTTGGATCTTCAATTAGGTACAGATAAAGATAAATTTTTAAGTGAGAGGATGGACGATCTTATATTGTCAGATAAATATTCGATGAGAATGCATCATCTTAGCATGTTTATCTGAAGAGTTCTTTTTTTTTTCTTCCATCAAAATATGAATGCTGACGCTGTGTTTATAAAGAAATAATCGGATACATTTTTTCATGCAGCAAAGCCAACTATTTTGGCTGGAATCCGTTCTCTCGAACTGCTTAAAGAAGATGAGATGGCATTTGATAACCTTTATTGTGTAGCCTTCCAGATGATGGGAGATTTTTTAATGTGACCGGTACACCACGTGTCATTATACAAATGGTGAGATACGTGTGCTAAAAAGTTAATAACTTAAAAAATAAGGGCCTGTTTGGTATCATATTTGAAAATTTTTATAATTTCTCAAAACATATCTTAAGAACATTTCTTGAAAACAATTTTCTTTAAGACTCAAAAACTTGATTGGTTTGCGATTTAAATTTTTTAAATCTTATGACTTAAATTAAACAAAGAGATCTAAAAAGAGGAGGAGAGGGAGACAGATGAGAGAGAATGAAAGAAAGTAAGAGATGATTGAAGGAAAGAGAAAGAAAAGAGAGGATCGGACAAAATAGAGAGGAAGATGAGTGAGAAAAAATCAAGAGAATGAAGAGAGCAGATTGGTAGAGAGACGAAAAAGATAAAAAAAAAAGAAAAGAGGAGAGATAAAGAAGAAAAGAGAAAGAGATAGTTTTGGAGTGAGAGAGAAGGAATGAGAGAAAAGAAATTAGTGAGATTAAGTTTAAAAACTTTAAAAACTCACTTTTTTTGTTTTTAAATAATAGGCTATATTTTTTAGTTAGTCTTAAGTTCAATTTTTGAAAATAGTCCTACCAAACAAGTTTTTAAGGCTTAAAATTTGAAAATTATTTTTAAGTTTAAAAAGTTGAATTCAAATAAAGTACCAAACATGTTCTAAAATTTCCCACAATTCCTATTAAAACACGTGGTGTACCACTTTGTTTTCATCCCAACTAAAAATTTCTCCCAATTGATGGATGCTCAATGGCTCGTAAAGCATTCTTCTTATATGGACTTCAATGTAAATGATTTTGTCGCTCCGCTTGCGAATTTAAGATACAAAGCGCTGCATTCTTCTTCTCCTGACTCTGTTTTAATTTTTTCCAGGATGTTATGAAGTCTACGACAAGTCAGTTAGAACTCGAGCTTGCACTCGAAGATGTCGCCTGTGTAAAAGATTTACCGGCATACAATTTGTTGAGAAGATAATCCCTCTCTCTTTTGTAAACCTTTTATTTTTTATTTTTTTGTAAGTTTTCATTCCTGCAATTCTTTACTCTAATGTTCTCACCATCGGTAAGATCATAGATGAAATTCTATCTGGAAAATCTAGTAAAGTTACCAATGTAAAATATTTTCCTTCTCATTGACGAAGAGATCAGAAACTTCCGGTTCCTCCCTCCCTAGTTGGTTCAAGTCTTATCTCGTGATGGTCTACGCTATCCTCCACACAACTAGCTCGGAGGTTTGGGTTCCCCCTCCCAGTTTGGTTCAAGTCTTGTCTCGTGATGGTCTACCTTGTCCTCCACGTAACTAGATCGGAGGTCTGGCCATTTTCTCTCCCCCTCCTGCTTTTGTTAGCACGGTTGGCTATAGTGGAGCTTCGAGCTATCTGGGACGATTATCCCCCTTTGTTTCTGTCGAAGTTTCACTTGTTTTCTTTAGTGAAAGTTTGATAGAAAAACAAATGCCAATAGCCATTTCATTTACTTCCAAAAAATGCCAATGACTATTTGGCCTAGCGGTACCTAGACTCTACTTTGTTTATAACTCTGTAACACACTTCAAATTTCATAAATTACTTTAAATTGAAGAAAATTGATAGGACCAAATTATGTATACTCTCCAAATGATCCTTCGTGTGCTGGGTATACTTCTTCTACGCGTCTTTCTCGTGGCAGAAAGAGAACAATTGAAGAACGATAAAAATTAGATATTTCAAGTGTCGGTGTTCGATTCTCTGCTGTTTGGTCGATTCCACCTACTAACGCGGTTATGAGCTATTTCTACCTGTAAATGTTGATACAAGTTTTAGTTTCTTGGGTGTGAAGAAAGGTTCTCCAGTATGTCATGTTAATACTAGTGAACGATGCAAAGAAAACAATCAAATATTAATTCTGCCTGTTTATCCCAATCAGTCCTGTAGGTGAGTATCATTATAGCACACTAGTTTGGACTAATGTTCCAAACAACATTCCAATCCAAACACCCAGCAGAAATCCATAAAATGAGTTATTCAAAAAGTAAATGGAGGAAAAAACACGACTATTGAAGTGATTTAGTAGGGGGCTTGCTTGATAACCATTTCGTTTTCAAATTTCATTTGTTTTGCTCTCTTTTCTTGTCAGTCATTTCAACGTTACACAACATGCATCAGACTCCAGTCTCAAAACCCATTATCGAAGACCCCTGAAACAAACCCTAAATAAAAATAGATTGAGTGACAAGAAGATAGAGAGAGAGTAACTTACTTTGACTTACATTTTTAGAGGATAACCAAGCACAACTCCAATAGGAATCCCTATGATGTAATAGCAGCCTACGTTCACATATGCTACATATTTCTGCCATCCAGCTCCAAGAGCAACTCCTGTCGATGAAAGATTCGTTACGTTATAAGCTTTTCAAGAGTACGAGTATGATGGAGAAATGAGTACGAGTATGAACAGTATATATCTAAGCAATAAAGGATATGTATGATGGAGTAAGGACTATCGTAAGAATTTATGAAGTACAAATCAAAAGCTTTCTCATAACTGTAGGGTTTCATCAATGCTATCTTTAAGTCCTTACCTTTTTACATAGGTAATAGGTAAGTTAAGGGGACATGTTCATGAGGATATTCCTTGGTGTATGTTTTTCGCAGATGATATAATTTGATAGATAAAACTCAAGATAGAGTAAATGCTAAGCTTAACCTTTGGCGAGAAATGTTGGAATCTAAAGGTATTCGCATAAGTAGGTCAAAGACAGTATATGAAGTGCATGTTTAGTGGGAACGGAGGTTCAAATAAGTTAGGGGTGAGACTTGGAGATCAGAAAATACCAAAGAGTGAACGCCTTCAATATCTTAGATCTATTTTGCAAAAGAATAGAGAATTTGATGGAGACCTACCCACAGAATATAATCTGGATGGATGAAGTGGGAGAGTGCACATCGGGTGTGTTGTGGGACTGTCGTATGCCACTAAAGCTCAAAGGGGAAATTTTTTATAGGACAACAATAAGGCCAGCAATGGTTTATGGCACAGAATGTTGGTGGTCAAGTATCAACATGTACATAAAATGAGTGTAGCAGAGATGAGAATGCTTCGTTGGATCTATGGCCACACGAGAAAGGATAGGATTAGGAACGAGGATATCCAAAATAGAATAAAAGTAACTGAAATTGAAGATGAGATGAGAGAAAATCGGCTAAGATGGTTTAAACATGTGAAACGAAGTCCTATAGACACTCCGGTTAGAAGATGAGATTACGAGACACAGGCTCAAGGCCAAAGGGGTAGAGGAAGACCTAAGAAGACTTGGAAAGAGATTTGAAGAAAAGACTTGGAGCACTTGGACTTAACAAAAGACTTGTAGCAGCCATATTTTATAGAGCACATGATGTTACGGGTGATAGTTGGATTCTTTCTTTAAATAATTAAAAAAATAAGTTCAACCATTAACCATCACATTCTATGATTTACAAAATATGGTAAAAAAAAAAGATGGTCACCTAGTATTTTCCAACTTGCAACTATAGTTACCCTTCTCAAATAAATTAGGAACATGCTAGAAAGACTATATTTTCAGACCATATTTTGTAGACCACATAATGTGGCGGGTGATAGTTGGATTCTCTTTTAATGAATTTAAGGAGTCCAACCATCACCCTCCTCATTATGTGGTCTACAAATCTTTTTTAATGAATTTAAGAAGTACAACCATCAACCGTCATATTATGTGACCTACAAAATATGGTATCTCTAGCATCACTCATAAAATTAATTTATCTTTAGAGACAAAAAAAATTAAAATAACGTAAGTGACAAAAAAAAACCATACATACGTATCGTTTTAGGGTTTAAGTTTTGGTTTAGAAAAATGATATATGTTTACCAAGAAATGCTAGTGAGACAATATTTGATAGAGCATATGTGACTTAACAATTTAATAGAAGTAAGATTTAGTTAGGCTTGTAGGTCCCACCTTTATTATATAGGTGAATCACATATAGTCTACAAATGTAATTTTCAAAATATAATCTCCGTAACATTTTAATTAAGGCAAACACAAACGATTATAAAATAATATTAATTATGGCAGACACAGCAATGACAGCCGTACAGTGGTTATCAAGTTTGAACCACCCAACTCCTTCATTGACAGCAATGTTCCTCGAGTTAGTTGACTTATTTATTAGTTACCCTTCTCAAATAGTACCATAACCAGTTGCTAAAGAAAACTAGCCACCCAGAATTTGGGCATTACCTTAAGCTCTGATCAACTCTAACAAATCATATTGACAGAAACCGTTTATATATGTATATTTATATGTACCGAGAAGCTGACTGAAGCGCTAACTAATTAATAACATAACATGGCGTTATATCACTCGTTAGTTTACAGCTATGAATCATTTTCTATATCCATCGTCTTATCTCGTGATGGTTTGCCCTGTCCTCCGCACAACTAGATCGGAGGTTCGGGTTCCTCCTCCCTATTTGGTTCAAGTCTTATCTCGTGAAGGTCTATCCTGTCATCCACACAACTAGAGTGGAGGTTCGGGTTCCCCTCCCTATTTGGTTCAAGTCTTATGTCGTGATGGTCTACTCTGTCCTCCATACAACTAGATCGGCTTTTGTTAGCCACTTTTGGCTATGGTGGAGCTTCGAGCTATGTGGGACGATTATCCCTCTTTGTTTCTGTCGAAGTTTCACTTGTTTTCTTTTTAATGAAATCCAGTTTGATATAAAATAAAATAAAATGCCAATACCCATTTTATTTACTTCCCAAAAATGCCTATGAATATTTGACCTAGAGGCACATAAACTCTACTTTCTTTAGAACGCTCACAGTTGTTGAATTGAAAAGCAAAAAAAAAATTGATAGGACAATGGAAAATAATGCGGGCTGGGTATACTTCTACGCGTCTTTCTCGTGGAGGAAACCGAACAATTGAAGAATGACAAAAACCAGATATTTCACGTGTTAGCGTTCGATTCTTTGTTATTTGTTCGATCCCACCTGCTAACGCGGCTACGAGCTGTTTGTACCTGTAGATGTGGATACAAGTTTTAGTTTCTTGGGTGTGAAGAAGGTTCTTCACTATGTGTCATGTTAGTTTTAGTGAAGGTTGTAAAGAAAACAATAAAATATTAATTCTACATGTTTATCCCAATCAGTCTTGTAACTGAGTATGATTAGCACAATAGTTTGGACTAATGTTCCAAACAACATTCCAATCCAAACACCCTGCAGAAGATGATTGATAAACAAGACTATGGATGTTATTTAGTATGGGCTCGTTTGATAAACATCTCGTTTTCAGTTTTCATTCATTTTTCTAAAAACTAAAAACGAAATTCGGTAACCAGTTTCAGTTTTCATTTGTTTGTCTCTCCTTTCTCGTCAATCAATTCAACGTCACAAAACATGCATCGAACTCTAGTCTCAAAAGCTAGTATCGAGGACCACTCAAACGAACCCTAACAAAAATTAGATTGAGTGAGAAGAAGATACAGAGTAGCTTACTTTGACTTGCATTTTTAGAGGATAACCAAGCACAACTCCAACAGGAATCCCTATGATGTAATAGCAGCCCAGGTTCACATATGCTACATATTTCTGCCATCCAGCTCCCAGAGCAACTCCTGTCGATGAAAGATTCGTTACGTTATAAACTCTTCAAGATTTATAATACGTTCCTTCGGAAGTAAGAAATGTTCTTGATCCGGTACTTGAAGGCAAAAAAGGAAATTGTTTTCTTCAAGGTATCTGTTTAGCTATGACTGCGTATTCAGAGAAATGGCGACATTACCAGAGAGCACGGGTTGAACGCTGTTCAACAGTATGGAGAAGGCCAACAAAGGAGACAACTCAGCAACCATTTTAGCCACAGCCTCATCGTTGGTGAAAATGTATGCAAGTTGTTCCCTTAGGAATAAGAAAAGCACGAAAAGCACCTATCCAATGACGACTGATATGACACAATAACTACAATCGAGAACTTTGCCGCCTTTGAGCTACCTCTTCCAAGCTCATTTGACACTCGTACACTAGTGAAAGATTTCAAGCACACTTCAGTACAACGTTACATTACAAACAAACATATGAAGTTCCAAGAATCTGTTGAAGAAACAAAGCATAGATTCAAAAGTGAGGCATTGCTACGATGAAGAGATCTTAAATGATTTTCATCGCGTTTGCAGAGAACAGTTTTATGAAGAACGAGAATAATAATGAGTATCTTGCAGAAGCCATGAAACCGAGAGATATCATCATTTCCCACCCGGCGATGTTGAGGCTGCAATTATGTCAAAAACATTTAGCACTGGAAACAGTTGGATGATCAGAGATTAAGATCACAAGGAAGAGAAAGGCTCTAAAACTTACCAAATAGATAGGGCATCGATAGAAACTTCAGCGTTTTCCATGTTTCCCGTTAAAAGGACCAAGATTGTGTTGTACCAAAGCTCAAGACTAAATGAATATCAGTTAGAAGCGATTTGTGTCTATGTGAAAGCTCCTAGTTCACAATGTCTCCATGCAGATATTCTCAATGACCGAAATCAGTAAATTTATAACAACTTATACACGCGCACTTAAAGAAACCTAAGGAACAAGGGACAAAATAAAGCCGAAACAAATAGAAATTCTTACCAAAGCATAACCCCGGATGACAGAGAAAGCTTGAGGACATCCCAGAGATCAGTAAAAGCTAACATCGAGAAGCCTGTCCATGTTTCGGGGCATCCTCCACATAGAATAAACAAAAGCTGACCCAGGTTGGGTAACCAATATGATATAAGCGTTGATACCATTACACCGGGAACCCCAAACTTAAATTTCACACTCAAAAGCCAGCAAAGAAAGATGTGGATTCCAATTGAAATCGCTGACACATATGCAACGATTATATTTTTGCTTTGCGTTTGTAAGTACATTTGGCAGGTAAATGAGACCACAACTGCAAAAAGCACAGGGATTACCCATAGAGAAATATATCCTGCAAATTTTGAAATATTTCTTCTTGGCCTAAAGCCTCTAAAATGGGGGTTGTAAAAACGCAAAGAGGAATGAGGAATAATGTGCCTACAAACACTACTATCCATGACCTTTGAAGATGTATCCCGAGCATGTGGTACTGTTTTGCACCATACGATTGACCGCAGAGAGTTCCCAGCGCACTTGCCATGCCAAGCTGTAGAGTAACAGATTCACAAACATCGATCAGTCAGATCACAAAGATAAGTCTAGAAGTTATGGTTAAGTTTCCGTAGAGCAGATAACTTCGTGAACTAAATGGTACAGTAGCCATTAGAAAATAATGCTTATCTCACATTGCATCTACAACTAGGAAAACAAATGATAAACCATAATGTGGTTGGGGTAATACGTTTTTCATTTACAAGTTGGGATACATAGATCACAAGACAAGTCGTAAAGTAAAGAAAACTTGACGAATAAGCAATGGCTGATCTTCGAAGAACTAGTATCCGATACAAACACAACATTAAAGCTTTAACTGCTTATAAACTGAAGGTTTTAGCAGTAAACAAAACTTTATCTGCTTTAAACGCAACTTCTTTCGAACTAATTTATCGTGGAGTTCAAAAACTGCGAAAAGAAATAGTAAAGGGAGCCAAAATAAACATACCAAGATGCCGTTTGCGAACCTGACAAGTACGGTGAACACGAGTGAAAAAGCCGCCAACTGCGTAGAGCCAATGTGGCCGATAAACGCTTGACTGATGACATTTGTCCCAAAAGTCGTAACTCTGGTGAATGTTGCAGGGCCAGCTACCACCCATATCTTCTTTGTTTCAATCCACACCTTTCTTTTCAATGACAATTCTGTTGGATAGTGGCCAAATTAGTGGTCAAGTGGACAACAAGCCAACTCTCCTTTCGGCTATTAAACAAACCAAAAGAATGAAGGACATAATGATGTGGGAACATCATTAGGAGGTTTTCCTTTATGATGTGTCCACATGAGTGGCCATATGAGCTGCACCTAGTCGGCAAGGGCCGTTTCTGCTTTCTGGGCTTCGGCTGGACTTCGGCCATCTTCCCTTCGTGGCCTTCCTTTTGGGCCATCTCCCTTCGTGGCCCAAAGTTCAAGTTTTGATCCAAACACATTGATTTCTTTGTTTTGATTTCATAAGGGTTACAAAACTGAAAAGTTAAACATTAAAACGAAATTTCTTTCAATGTTATGCTTTGCAATTAGGAGTCATGAAAGGAGAACGGTGAAGCCATATCCATGTTTCTCCATATATTCATGCCAATCTTCGTATGCACCATGCGATATCTTTTCTCCTCCTAGTTGTCTCTTAATTTTTAACATCGTAGAGTAAGGTTTGTGTATCTATATATAATAATATGATTGCGTATGAATTATGTTTCTTTATGTTTTGACTTTTTTGTTTATGTATTGATATATCCGTACTTTTGTACCTATGCTTTTATATCCATACTTCCTACCTATGCTCTCATACCGATATTTTTGTATAGATAGTTGCATACTTATGCTTCCGTTAGGATACTTCCGTACTTATGCCTTCAGAATGGATACAGTGATCATTTTTCTTTGTAATCGAGGTTGTTGATAGAATGATTAGTTTATATGATCTCATATATGTACAACTACCTTCTCACTTTCCCAATTTTTTTATTATTAGTCTACCAATACAAGCCTTTTTCTAAATTCCATAATAAAAAAACATCAAGTTTTATAAATAAATAAATAAAAAGCAAACCGACAAAAAAGGCCGAACCGAAATGTACCAAAAGAAATCAGTTTGGTTTGAGATTTGCAAAAAACCGAACTAAATAAACCCGAACCCACCTATGTCGGCATGTCGAAGTGTTCGACACTCCGATACTTCAGGATTTTGGAGTGTCCGTGCAACTTATGGTCAGGAAAAGCACCAACAGTATCAACTTAAAACAAAAAAAGAAACAGAACTCCAACTGATACTTTGATAATATGGTAGGAACTTAACATTCAATGACGTCCAAATCAGTACACAAAAGTTATCATGCACTCGCATTCAAAACACACAAATATATGACATCGGTACGTGATGGTTCGCTCAGTAGAAAAGAAAACCGACAGTAATATGCCACCAGAAACCGCCACGCCCACCAAAAATTACTACCCTACTGATTGAAGTACAAATGAAGTTACTATTTCTGTTCCAAAACTGAACTAGACTCAATACGTGGTCTTTAAGCTGACTCCGTTCCCTTCTCGGCGGTTTCACTTGCTTCCTGTTCCTCAGATGGAGGTTCTTCCTGCTCTACCTTGGCAGGCCCTGGACCAGCCGATACCTTTACCATTGACGGACGCAAAAGCCTGTCACCAAGCTTAAACCCCTTGCGAAATTCATCGATTATAACACCTTCTTCGTATTCTGAAGAGTCCTCACGCATAATCGCTTCATGCAACTGTTCGGGAAAATTGAAAGTTTCAAGGTTAGAAATTGCATAAATTCTTTATGTCTTAATAAATTTAAAGACTGCATACTGAGTGTGACGTCAAACAATCACAAGATGTAACCATTCAGTAACTTTAACATTATGTGTTCATCCTACTAATGCAAAATAGGTCACATGTAGTTTTCACTCTCATGAACTCACCAAATTGGCTCGATTCAATCATGGTTTGGTCTGACTTAAAACCGTACCCAGGTCTTCATCAAACCTGAACAAAATCGACTAACTACTTGATAATAATCATCTAGTAACTGATTGAATTTCGAGCCAACTTGGTATCTTACCTGCATAAAGCCAACCATAAGACACATGTCATGTTGTCAACCAACAAACGGGACAATTCCACTCATGATTCATGAACTTATTGATCACCAAGACATAGTGTTCGTCAGGAAGAATCATATGCCTTACTGTAATTGGTGCATCCCTCCCGTAAAAGGATAAAAAGTGGGTTTATGGTTCTTGAGAATCCAATTCAATTGTCTTTCTCTTGTACAAATACTTATATTACTAAAGTGGATTCTTTGTTATAGACTGAGCAAACAAAGAAAAATGTTCAACGCTGAATGTCAGAATATGCTAATAAGTGTTTCACCTTTCAAAACCATAAAAGGTTGAATGACTTACCAATGGATCAAAGGGCTTCCCCACCGTCTCAACAGGAACAACACCAAGAGAGTTTAAAATCTCTCCGAACTGTTTATAAATGCTCTGATAGCTATTGTTGATCTTCTCCTCTCCCTCTGTCTCCACCTTAATCTGGGTTTTAGCCCTCTCAAAATTATCCACTACAGGCAACAAACTCTCCACAACTTCCCCCTGAGCATTTGTTACGAGAGAAGTGCGTTCCCTTTCTGTCCTTTTCCGGAAATTGTCAAAATCCGCACTTATTCTCAGAATGCGAACCTTCTCTGCTGACAGTTCTTCGGACAAAGAAGCCACTTTCATTTCAAGTCCTATTTTCTCATTTTCAAAAGATTTTAGGAAAGATTCTATTTCAGCAACTTTTGATTCATCATTACTGGCTAAAGCTTCTTTGTATTGTTGGAGTGACGCTGTGATGGCTGAAACAGATTTTTCCTCAGCATCACCTTCACCATCATCACTCGTACCACTTTCTTCACCGTCACTGGTACTATCTTCCACAGGAATTGCACCATCCAAAGAGTCCTGTTCCATAAATCTATTAGAAAAAGAAAGAAAAGTAGGGAACTGAAAACAAATATGTCTTGAGATTTTTGGTGTGGATCACAAAGAAGTCATAATTATACAAGAATTGCAGTACTTGATGCACATATAATCTTTTGTCTTTTACACTCTGTAAGTAATCTGCCAGGAAACTCAGGATGAATGCTTCTTCTTTTAAAAGAAATACATTAAATATATATATATATATATATATATATATATATATATATATATAGAGAGAGAGAGAGAGAGAGAGAGAGAGAGAGAGAGAGAGTAGCCACTCACCACTCGACAAGTTAAATGTTTTTTGAGATGTCAATCAAAATGAGATGGTAGCAGAATCTTTGTGTTAACACGACTCACTACCCATAGAGAATCACAGCCCTCATCATAATCCTAGTATCATGTGGATGACGAGCTATGATGCCCAAGAATACATAGAAAAATTAAGTGAAAAAAATAAAGTAAATTCCTTTTAGTCTTCAAAGTTCATGAGTATAAGGCCTCATTTGGTACACATGATTGGATTGGAATAGATAAGACACCATTTTAAAGGTATGTTGAAAGAAGAAATGAAAAAAGTGACCAACTTAGAGGTAGGACAAGGATTGCTCAATAAGAAAAGTTATCCATTCCAATCCTCCCCAAAATGGGAGGATTAGATGGGAGAAGTTTTCTTCATGTCTAATCCTCTCTAATCCCCTCACACTAAAAAATCATTCTCATCTACGTTCAATATGCCTTGAATTTAGAGGGTTATCCCTTCCAATCCAATCCTTTCTACCAAAAGAGAAGAGTCCAAGTTGATTGTGCAATCTTACAAACTGATTTGAAACATGAAAAACATCACTGCAAAGAGTCTCCATGTGAATTACGAATTGAAATAAGGAAAGCATCAGCCAATAGGCCCTGAAAAATTGAATATGAACCGCTCTAGGATTGACTCCGTGCTTGAATGCTAACTAACACTTTTCCCACTAGACCAAAAAAAGTGATAATTTTCCAACTAGTTCTATACGTTTCTTATAAAAAAAATCCGGGCCCAAAGTAGCCTTGTCACATATGGAATGCCTTGCACTATGTGTTTGTTGTTACAAAGATTGATTCTATTTTACGTTAATATTAAAACATTTATCAAACTACTCACTAAACAAAGAGAAGCACTGTTTTGGTGCTGCCTGGCAAACTATAATAAAAAGCACCATAATTTCCAGCTAAAATAACACGATAAGAAGACATGATCAACACTCTCCCCAAACTATTACACAAATACACAAATGTGAACACAAAAGGGATCCTAGCCTCCCCTTTGGAGTAAATCAAGTTGAGAGGTAAGTGAGATGCGTTAGCATTAGTTACATCAATGGCTCGATTCCATTCCGTTATAAACATCAGAAATCCTAGTGTAATTTGTTCAAACACATTAGCTTTTTGGTTGAAGAATGCATACATTATCCAATTAATTTACGATAGTGCTATTCATACACCCATTTTACCTATCACACACCCTTGTTACTTTTTGACAATTGATCTTCTTGAGTTCACCTGATCCGCGGCCAGCAATTAAAAGAGGTGTGAGAAGTAAAAATGAGCGTGTAGAAAGCACTACCCTTAATTTATCACGAAATAAGCCAAGTCTTCTCCTTCCACCACTTGTTCATAAAACATGAGAAATGGTTTTCGCACACCGTCTTCCTTCTCTTCATTCTCTTTTGATTTATTCAATCCAACAATGTGCGGAAATCACTTCTCTAAAACATTATCCAATTGGTCCATAAATAAATATAATAACCAAGCCTTATCTCACTAGGCTCGATTTTGCTCCATATACAAATAAATAAATAAATAAAATCTAATCTCATGTTAGTTTGCTTTTTGCTTTTTCGACATTGCTAATAAACCAATTTCTCAATCCATAAGTAAAAAAGATTCTGAAATTTAACAAAAAGATATATTCTAAAAATTTCAGGAACAAAAAAATAAAATAAGTAAACAATACCTCGACTTCTTCGGCCTCCTGAACCTCCTCCTCCACCGTCCCAGCCGTCTCGGCCTCACCCTGTGAAGCCAAAGGTGCGAACTTGACGAGCCGGAGGGACGGCAAGTGAGAGAACCGGAGGGAGCTTATAGTGAGATAAGGCGTGCTGCTGCTGCTGGTTTGACTTCGCCGAAGCGAAACGTACGACGGTTTTCTAGAGTTGGGCGATGCGGCGGAGGGCGGCGGTGCAATTGGCGCCGAGAAAGGTGAAGTTCGGAGGACATTGGCCATTGGAGAGGTTGCGAGAGGGGGAGAGGGGGAGAGGGATAAGGGGTGTGGCGATATTGAAAGGGGGAGTGGAACTAAGGATGCTTGAGTGAGAGTGGGTGAAGGGTAATGAAAAAGTTCGAATTCGATTTCTAACCGTCCGATGGGTTTTTGGTTGGCTGATCCTACGCTTTGTATCTTTTGGTATTTTGTTGGTAGACCTGGACTCTCCTGGATTCAGTTTTTGTTCTCTTTTCTTCTTTTTCTTTACAACGGAAGGATCCTGAATCCTCCACCCACGTCCGTACGTTTTGCAATTAAAAATTATTGTAAATTTTTTTATTTAAAATTAAATATAAACATTACTTGATAAAAATTGATCGCAGAATATAGAATGAACGAATATAATTGGAGGATTCCCGACATTCTCCTCTCTCTTCTCAACAATCATTTCTCTCGTACTTTTTTACTTTAATTTACCAAATGGTAATTTAAATGTTTACGTATTTACTTCGTACATTGATATTTTCATTGGTAAGTTAAATGTTTTAGTTTTGATTTTTATCAAATACAAATTTGAACCATATTACTATTAGCTTGGGAGCTCACTCCCTCTCTCTTAGTAAATATAATATCATTTGTTAAAAAATATACTTACTTGTATAAGAATTTATATAAAAACTTTATGCTTAAAGACTGCACGGATGAATTTTCAAATTTATAGACTATTTGTGATAAAAATAACTTATGAAATTCATTTATGCGTCATATTAATATATAACATAATTTTGACAAAACTTATTTTCGAAAAATATATTCACCGATTTTTAATTTTAAAGATCATCTTAAAATGTCGGCCAAATTCAGCAAATAAAATCCAAAAAAATATGATTTAATGAAGGAAAAGGCAGAGAGAGCTTTTGCTGTCCAATTATCGTCGAAGCAGCTGATTCAGATTCGGGAGTGTCGTTCCCCTCTCTCCCAAATTCAAAACCCCAACTGAACCAACCCTAAAGCCTCCTCCTTCCTTCTAGTTCTAGAGAGAGAAAGAAGAGAGGGAGGAGAGAGAGGAGGGAGGAGGGTAGTGCATTTCCAAATCCACCCTCCGATTCCGTTCTTCCTTTTCTTCTGGTTCTAGGGTTTTGATTTTGTTTCAGAAATGGGGAGCAGAAAAGAGGAAGAGCGAAACGAGAAGATCATTCGGGGCCTTATGAAGCTCCCTCCGAATCGGCGATGTATCAACTGTAATGGCCTGGTACTCTTCTCTCTCTCTGTCTCTCTCTTTCTCTAGTTTTCTCGGAAATTTTCGTTTTCGTTTCGATTCTCGCAGCTGGAGGATTTTGTTTAATGCAATTTGGTTTGTATATGCAGGGTCCTCAGTACGTCTGCACGAATTTTTGGACTTTCGTTTGCATGACTTGCAGTGGCATACAGTGAGTTTCTTCATAATCATTTGATCCAGTTTCTTGTTTTTAGTGCATATGTTTGCCTCCTAGTAAATGCATTCATCCTTCTAATGTTGCGGTCTTGAGATTGCACGCCGGAGTTAGTTTCTGCGTGGAAATAGAAAACCGAAAAATTTCCTAATTTTGCCTAAGGCCCTTTTGGTTATAGTATCTAAAATTTGCAACTACTTTACTGAGCTCAAATTATTAGTTAGAAATTTGAGTGGATATCAAAGAACTTCTCTGCTTGCTGCCATCTGTGCAACAATCCCACTAAAATGGATATTGAAGATTGAGGAAAAATATGGAATATTTATTGATTGTATATGTGTACAAGTTTAGTCGACTACAAAAGTTTCAATTTTTAGACCCATAGACAGAGAGTGGAAGGGAAATTATTGCAAGATAGGATTTTCGGTGTTTATAAATCATAATGATCTGGTCAACTGTGTAATGTTTGCAACCCGTTCTGGTTACTGTGCTTCTTGTTGCAAATCGATGTATAAACTTCATTATCAGCCTCAGCAATTATACATTTCATTTTTTTTCCTTTTTAAGTGTGTAGAACAAGTTTTACAGTTTTGTGAATGAGGAGAAGTTTTGATGAAAAAAACAAGGAAAGTTTTAGGCTACTTATTGAGAAAGAAAGCAATGACCTCCTGAACATACACAAGGCTGTTCTCTTTGGAATGTATTGAAAATAACTGAATGACTGAGGGTTTATGCTTGCAACAAAAATACAATAATACAATTAATTGTTTATGAAGTGGGCCAATTTCTTTTTTTGGCGGTTACCTTAACTATAGGAGATGCATGGTACTCATGCAAGTGCCAAAGCTGTCCGTCTGCCTCCATTATAACCACTTTGGGCTTGGGAATGTGCTGGATTGTTGAGTTCCCTCTTAGGCCATTCACTAAGTGCTTTTGGGCTGTCTAAATGCTCTATAATAAGGATGCTGGCCCAACTAAACAAGTGTCAAGGATTTTGTACTTAGGTTTAAATCATGCTTTCAGTGGATTTGGTGTGAAAACGTACCATTACCCACACCAAATTTAGTTTTTTATTTTTTAAGCTCTTACCTAGCCAAAACATAGCAAACTTCAAAGCCCTTTAAGTATTTAAGAGTAAACTAGGTTTCTTAGGTTGAATTTTTTTGGTTAGTTGCATAGAATATGTGATAGGTTCTAAACATTCCGATATCATAACTGAGCAGGGATTTTTTAATTTTTCTTTTATCAGTGTCTTTCAGCTATGCATGGCGGGTGAAGATCGCCTCTTCATTTCACTCTTTCTGTTGTAATTGAAGATAAATGTATTGAAAGTCCTTTTAGAGATAGATCAACTATAAATTACCTAAGGTGGTATTGTGCACAGGCCAGCTGTGTACTTCATTATGCAATCGTGATTGTTAAATAGCAATACTTTTAATTCTGAGTTATTGCTCCTTAGGTCAAGATTTTGAATGGAAATATATTTATGTATGCCTGGATGATTAATTCTTAGAGTTTGACACTGATCTCTACCCTTTTTCCAACCTTCAGTACCGTTCATGGTAAAGTGAGTCTTCGAACCTTAAGCATGTTGACGCATAAAATTCTGTTTAGATGCAGGATTTAGGCTAAATTAGTTAGAAATGCACTACAAAACATTAGATAAAGGGATTGAAAATGCAATACATGAGCATTACAAAGCCACTAAACAAAGGATTTTCAAATTACTCCTTGAAGTAGTCATTTGTAAATCCCTCTCAGTGCAGTGCATCTAGCCATTTCAAATCCATCTATATAATGTATTGTAGCGCATTTCTTATTTATGTAGCCTAAATGCATCATCCATACACAACATAAATGTAGTTTCCTTCATGTAAGTACCGTGTGTCTTCACATATTTTAATGATGCGGTTCTTTTCCTGTTTGGCATGTTGTACGTATGCTCTGTCCACTTTTCCTTTCGTTCCCCTAATCGAATCATACATATTATTTTGTGATATAGTCGGGAGTTTACCCATCGTGTGAAGTCGGTATCCATGTCCAAGTTTACTTCACAAGAAGTTGAAGCACTTCAAAATGGTGGTAACCAGGTACATGCTGAATTCTCTTTTTCTTTGGAGAAAATGTTTGCTTGTTTTTATTCTAATGGGCATTCACTCTTATCAGCGTGCAAGGGAAATTTATTTGAACGATTGGGACCTTCAAAGGCAACGATTGCCAGACAACAGGTAATAGTTATATGATTTATTGCTACAATTTTCAGCATGTGCATTTGTGGGGGTGTACACTTATGTCATGTTTTCTTCTTGCAGTAAGGCTGATAAAATCCGTGAGTTCATAAGAAGTGTATATGTAGATAAGAAATATGCTGGAGGAAGGACCTCTGAAAAGCCTCCAAGAGATATGCAGGTAATAGTATGGATTAAAATAGTGATATGGGCAGATATATTGATAGTTTGGATTTGCGCAAAATATCGTGGTAACATTGATGTTTCTGAAAATGAAAAAGTGAGAGCCTCATTTGTGCTATTCCTTGCAGACCCATAGAATCCGTGAAGATGAGATGAGACGTGCTAGTTCTTATCATTCCTATTCTCAAAGTCCACCTTATGACTATCAGTATGAAGATCGACGGTATGGAAAACAAGCTGGTGCACTTACCAGGAAGCCTGGTTCTGATCGAGGTCGATATGAAGGAAAGATGTCGAGTTTTGTTTACAGTGCTGGCCGTTTAAGTGAGCAAATGTATGAAGACAGGTTTGCAAATGACGGCTCTGGTTCAAGAGCTTCAGATTTCTCTGTGTCAAGTGGAGGTGATGTGTCTAGATCTGGAGTACAGTCTCCTAATTTTCAGAAGGACACTGGATCCAGCAGCCCCACTTTTGTGCCTTCATGGGATAATCTAAATGAAGTAAGACACCAAGCAAACAATACACATCCAGAGGCAAATGTCAAGAGAGATGCAGCAGGGATATCCTGTCCGCAGGTCGTTTTCTTGTAGACTTGCTTATAGCATTAAAAAAGATTAGCCGTATCCAAGGTTCCTATTAAAACTACAGCTGTGTACCTTTTAATATTCTCATAGGACAGACACACTACCCTATTTGTTTGTGTTTGCATATATATTAATGTTATATATATTTCTGTAGCATTAAATTTAACTGGTTTTGGGACTTACAGGGGAAACTTTAAAATTGGATCGTAAGTTCATGTAATCAATGGTTTGGGTCATGTTTTCTTTGGATAGGCATTTGTCACTCAATTAGTTAAGTGGAGTCATTTCCCCATTTCATTAGTGCTATGTTAATTGGTGTGCGTACCTTAATTTTCTGCTTTTGTCCGTATGTACATGTGCTTTATCCTATCTAATTAACATCATTTCTATTTGATAATCAGATTATGCTGCCCCTAGTTTTTCCATCACCTGACATTAGTTGCTTGTTTGCTTGTTCAGAGAACTGCATCCTTAGGAAATTTTGTCTCGGTGGATAGCTATTCCATGTCTCCCAAGTCATTTAATTCAGGCAGTTTAACAAATGCTGTCGAACCTGAACAAGCTACTGGAATCTTCCCTGGTAAATCCACCTCTTTAACGGGATCATCTCATCTTGGAAGTAGTGATAGCTTGGACCTTTTCAAGGCCCCATTTAAACCAGAAGTCTCTTCTGCAGCCTTTTCCATTGATTTGTTCCAGTTACCAGCAGCATCTTCGTCTCCATCCATAGATTTGTTTCAACCGTCTTTATCGTCTTCCAACTCATGTATGAATATGGACCAGCCGCAAGTTTTCCGACCTTCCTTGGAGTTATTTGCTGACTTTCCTCAGCAGCAGTCAACTCCAACCTTGGATAAACAAGTAGCCGAGGCTGCCCCTAAAAGTGAAGGATGGGCAACATTTGATACGCCTCAGCCCTCAGCTTCCATTCCATCCACCGAAAATATGACCCTTGAAAATATAGCTTCCAATGGTGGAGGTTCTATTGGAAATTTTGAAGCATTCTCGTCATCAAACACAAGCATGCAATGGCCATCTTTTGAGTACTCTAGTAGTCATAGACCTTTTTCAGATGTTTCTAGTCCATGGAGTGACAGTTTGCACAATGTCACAGATCCCAATACTGGAGGCACGCAGGTAAGCATCTTATGATCAAACTACCCCTGCACAATTACTTATTTGGCTTTTCAGAAGAATGGTTTTTAATGGGTGGCTGGTTTCATAACTTCTAAGGCTGAGCTCCATGGAGAATGTAGACCTGATTTCTTTATTATAATGAATGAATATAAAGTTTACTTAACATAGTGGCATGCCTTAATATGAAGGAATGTAATCAGGTTGATATTTTATTTTTGAGTAGTCGTGGAATGCTTTTGAAGATTCTATTGGACACCTTCCATCGGAGGTGGCTGAAAAGGGCAGTGAACCAGGAGCAACTGACAAGCCTTCATCAGCTGGTGACTGTGATTTTGGATTAAGAATTTCTGAGGTTTCTGCATCAACCTTATATTTCTTTCAAATTGTTTATTTTCTTCCACTGATGGAATTCGCTTGCAGGAATCTAGTAAAGATGGGATTCAGGGAGCTGTTTCTCAAGGTGAACCCCATGATCCAAGTCTGCCACCACATGCTGTGTTGGGGCAATCATATACTCCACAAGTGCTTCCTCAAATGGTTTTTACTCTTCTATTTCCTTCAGCATCTTTCCTGTGATTTGTTTAATGGAATCTGCTTAGTTGTATACTAATCTCTTTTGTCCCACGCCTAAAATTACAGGGAGAAATTAAGTCACATGCCACCGACCACAAATCAAATAACCCATTTGATCTTCCTTATGATACTGATCTGGATCAGAACAGTATGGTATGTTTTTGTTAGTTATTGCATCAGGATTGCCATTTTTCCTTTGTTCTTATAGTGAAATTGTGTTTCTATTATAGTGCATTGTTCCCTATTTCTATTAGCTTTATGTGAGCGTTTGTGTGTTTGCATGAGAATTTTGAATGTGGAAGCTGATTAAGGGCATGCGTGGAGTGATGCTATTATTTGTTTACCATATCTGTCAACTGTCAGGGAAAACCGAGTCCAGGATTGTTGTACTTTTATGCGCAAACGGAAGTGAATTATAACAAAGTACCAATATCAACGTCATAGGTGAAAGCTAAAACAAACAATCACAAACTAACACAAGAGATTTACGTGGTTCGGCGTAAAGCCTACTCCACGGGCGAAGCACGGCGAGGAATTTCACTAAACAAATGGAGATTACAAAAGAGTGTTTAAACACTCACAACCCAAATCCCACAAATTACAAACCCTAAACCAAACAAGTAGAGAACCCAAACCTAACGGAGAAGATTCTCCCAAATTGCTCTCTAACTCACAAATTGACTCTCACCAAATTGTCACACGAATGAGCCACACAAAATACACTAACCCTAAGGTCCTATTTATAGTGCATAGGACTTAGGTTACAATAGGAATCCTAATAGGAAATAAATCCAAATCCTAATCAAATAGGTAATTAACAAAATCTCTCCACCAAGAAAACTAACTAAGAAGTCAAAACCAAACCCAAATAGGACATCAAAACCAAATAGGTAACACAAACCTAATTTATTGCATCATCCTAATTTTGAGCGAAAAACCCAACAATCTCCACCTCGGCGAGAAATTAGTAAACTTCCAAATTTGGGATACCAAAATACAAACGCAAACGTGCACCAAATTCTTTCGAAACTGATCTCCACCTAGACTAAAAAAATCCAAAAGTCTTCAAACTTGAAATTTCCTCCTACGCCTTCTCCAACAAATTCCATTATGGAAACTAACAAATACGAAACAAAATCCAAGCAAAAGCTTGAACATATGAACAAAAAGTGCGAATTGCACTCCACCCAAAGAGCTTGAGTACCAAGCTCCACCTCTTCACATAACCTTTAGAGGAGTTCAGAACAACGATCTTCTGCAATGTTTGCATCAACACTAGCAAAAGACTTATCAAACAACTTCTTTTTGCCCTTGAGTTTAGGGCAATCTACTTTCCAATGACCTTCCTTATAACAATAGCTACAAGTGTTCCTTCCAAGTTTGCTCCTTTCCTTATTCCTTCTTTGAACTACCAAAGCTCCATCTTGTGTGTCAGACACTTTATTCTTTAGCTCTTTAGAATTCAAAGCGACTTTAACATCTTCCAAACTAAGACTTTCTCTACCAAATAGCATGGTATCGACAAAGTGTTCATACGAAAGAGATAAAGAACACAACAGAGTTATCGCATAATCCTCATCACTAATTTGGTTGTCCACACTTTTCAAATCCATCATAAGTTTATTGAATTCATCAACATGCTTATGAATTGACGTACCTTCATCCATACGAAGAGTATGCAAACTTTTCTTCAAATACAACCGTTTAGCAAGGGATTTGATCCACAACTCCGGTGCAGATTTGATGCTACCAACTTCACGCAAGACTTCATTCGATAAAGTCAGCAGGATTGCTCCAAGTGCCCGTTCCATAACGTCTTCTTTTTCTTCATCAGTCCACGAATCCGGCAAAGCCTTAACACCCTTTCGCGTTTTTGAAAGCCCTTGTTGAACTAACAAAGCACGCATCTTCAATTGCCAAATACCAAAGTCATTGCCGTCGAACTTTTCAATATTAACTTTCACCGATGGCACAAAAGGCTTCATAGTGATTGCCAAGCAAAGCCCAAGCCGAAACCTGAGCTCTGATACCACTTGTTGTACTTTTATGCGCAAACGGAAGCGAATTATAACAAAGTACCAATATCAACGTCGTAGGTGAAAGCTAAAACAAACAATCTCAAACTAACACAAGAGATTTACGTGGTTCGGCGTAAAGCCTACTCCACGGGCGAAGCACGGCGAGGAATTTCACTAAACAAATGGAGATTACAAAAGAGTGTTTAAACTCTCACAACGAAAATCCCACAAATTACAAACCCTAAACCAAACGAGTAGAGAACCCAAACCTAACGGAGAAGATTCTCCCAAATTGCTCTTTAACTCACAAATTGACTCTCACCAAATTGTGACACGAATGAGCTACACAAAATACACTAACCCTAAGGTCCTATTTATAGTGCATAGGACTTAGGTTACAATAGGAATCCTAATAGGAAATAAATCCAAATCCTAATCAAATAGGTAATTAACAAAATCTCTCCACCAAGGAAACTAACTAAGAAGTCAACCAAACCCAAATAGGACACCAAAACCAAATAGGTAACACAAACCTAATTTATTGCATCATCCTAATTTTGAGCCAAAAACCCAACAAGGATAACCATAGCATGATGCTTGGTTGCTAGCGGAAATGAATTGTACTTCCTGTAAAAGTTGTGAATTGATAACTAAAGTCAATATTTGACATCAAAACTGTATTTTCTGTGAAAGAAGAGTTCTATTAGTGTAATAAATGCTGCAGACTACATATGCCTAAGATCCAGTCTCTGAAAATTAAATATGATATCATTCTAGTTAGTTGACCGCGTTCAGTTTTATTTAGACTAATTCATGGCTTAAAAGTGTGGCGGGATAAGACACTTGTTGCATTTTTTATTCTCTCAGTAATGTAATGAATTTAAATCTCATGGGGAAGTCACAGTGGAAGTGGTGTGATTGATAGACTGGAATAAGTAAGTTGGTGCTAATCAGTGTCTACCATATTATTCTTAGACTGTATCATGTTTCAATTAAATTAAAGGATTTGGAACGGAGTTTTCTAGCAGACGTATACAATTCTTAGATTTCTTGGTTCTAATTTTGTCTTGTGTTCTTTTTCAGTTTTCTAGCAGACGTATACAATTCTTAGATTTCTCGGTTCTAATTTTGTCTTGTGTTCTTTTTCAGTTTTTGGACATGAACTCCTTACAAGCCTCTCTCCCAAATGGTCATTTGCAATCCTCTTTCTTCGATGAGTCTCAGGCATGGTTTCCGCAAAATCCAGTGTCTGGGATGCCGTTTGTTCCAGCTGCAGCAGAAGGTAGGCTTTTCAGTGCCAGCAAAGCTACATTCTTTTCTCCCTTTTGTTTTGTTCCTGCAACTATTGCCAACCAGGGTTGATATTTTTTAATCCAATGGCTGTTGGACGCATCATATTGGTTGCCACAGGAAACTGCAGGACCACTGAAATTTTTGGCCAGAACAATCTTATCTTTTTCATTCGTTTCAATTTTGATTTGATGTAGGTGGCTTGACATATATGCCAGGGCAGGCACATAGTTCTCAGATTCCGTAAGTTTATGTTCTACTCTCTATTTTTTTAGCCTCTCCATTATCTTTTAAGACAAAGGTTTAATGTTGTAGACCCATGATATTTTCTCATATTTTTGTGTGGTTATCAACTTCATATGGTTAGAGGGTCATCAATCTATAACCAAAGCCGGATAATAACAAGGTTGACATCTTAAAGGAAAGCGGGTAATAACTAGATGAGGAAGGACGAATTGATATTGATGAAAATGGGCCTCTAACACATGAGAAACTTAGGTAGGGCTGCCTACTACAACTAGGGCAGCTCACAGTGTGGGGTCATTGTGGAGTCGAGTGGAACCAACCTACATGGGTCCCGTGCTTTTGTGAGAGGTCCATTATGGGCTACAGATGACGTGGTTGGGGTGTTCCTACAGAATTTTTCTCCTCTTACAGAGGTATCTGATTGAGTCGCAAAGGAATGCGCAAACGAGAATCATTTCTGTTTCATCTTTACATATAACCAGTTCTGATGGCTTTAAGGAACATGTTCGAACGGAGTTACTGAGTTCTAATTAAAACACCATGTTTAGAAATATATGGGATTAATACCCGATGTAAGCGTGTCACCACTTAGAGTTAGAGATTGCCTTACCAGATAAGTTGAATGTCCAGGCTACAGTATGACGATGCCTTGTAGAGTTTAGAAACTCAACTTGGCTGGCGTTGGGGAAGCGCCTGATGCTCGACATTGTTGCCATATTGGATTAACGTGAAGTTGCTTGTTTTTGCAGGAATGTCCCAACACAGGAACCCGTTGCGTCCATCGGAGGAAATCCTTTTGCATAGGATCATAGAGGCCAGAATAGTCTATGGAAATCATTCAGTTGGTAATGTAACTTTGTCATTGAATCCATACGCCGTCGTTTTAATCAGTAGGACGGACAGTTCTCATGGTATTTATTTGTTGAAATAAAAGTTTGCCATGAATAAATACTTTTCAGCCTGTTTGATATACCGTTTCAAATTCCAGTATGTGTTTGTATTGACGGGTGCGTACAATGTGCGCATATATTTCTCTGTATTTCTTTTGCATGTTCTTTATTTTTCGTTTCGGTACGGTTCGTTTACGTGTTCATGTGTGTGTTTCTGTTTCCCCACACTCCGTTGAATCATGTCCGTTGTTTCTGCTTAATTTATTCTCCTACAAGAATCATGTGTATTTCTACGGCGGAACGAAAACCAAATGACTGCATAAATTAAACATTACTCCAAAAATCAAGTGGTGTTAAAAGTGTAATAGAAGAAAGAACATCAAAATTCAAATGGATCAATCATTCCATGAATTAATTAGTATGCACATGACAGATGAGACTACTCGTTTGGAAGTGTTTTTAAAATGACTGAAAGCGTTTTTATGAAAATATTATTGAAATTAATCTTTAATAAAAATGTAAGTGAATCATGGAAAAACACGGTGTACATATAACTAGTACTTCTTGTAGTAAACACTTCAAGTGCTTTTGGAATTTAAAAATATATGTTTTCTGAAACTGCTTTTAGCCATTTTGAAAACTCTCAAATGGTAAACTTGATTCTTTAACTATCACTTGAGTAAACTTACGGGTTCTTTTGGAAGTGTTTTTAAAACGAGTGAAAGCACTTTTAGAGACATTTTTTTGAACCAATCCTTAGTAGAAACGTTATCAGAAAGTACTTTAAGTGCTTTTGGAATTCAAAAATATTCTGCTTCCAGAAAGCATTTAAGTGCTTCTGAAACCCAAAATTAATTTTTCTAAAAACGCTTATGATCATTTTAAAAACACTTCTGAACGATTAAGTGAATAAGATTCCTACTTAATTAAATAAAACATTCCCTTTTTCTATATTTTCCAACAGTGTGTCAACGGTGTAGGAGGACCGATTGACAAAATAGTTAAATAAATAATGATCAAGTGAGTCGGTTGGGGAGGTTTGAATGATAACAGTCGGCGGGGACTGAAAATAAACACCACCGTGGACGACGGCTTGTTCAGCTACGCAACCACCAGACACCGTTAAGTTCAATGTCAGCTCTCCCGGATGAGCTGTGGAGGCGAATTCTAGAAATCGGCGTTCAAAGCGGCAGTTTCAGCTACAAGGACCTCTGCCGTATATCAATCTCCTCCGCGCGCCTCCACCGCTTATCCGACGAGGACTCTCTATGGTCCCACCTCCTCTCCTCCGATTTACCTACTTCTTCTTCCTCGATTACCTCCCCAAATCCATCAACCTCTAAATCCCTCTACAAAATCAGGTAGACATTTAATTTGTTGTTTTTTAAATTCAGCTACTTGAAAATGTAAATTTGAAAATTGTGTGTTTTTGTTTTCGTTTTTTAGGTTTGAGAGAGAGAGGGATAAGAAAATGGCGGCGCATCGGAGGGCGGTTTTGAGGAAGGAGAGTCAGGTTGTAGAACGGTCTATGAAGCTCCGAGAGATGGAGGCTCGATTGGCCGAAGAGACTCAGAAAATGCAAGCAACACTTACCGAGCTCTCAAATTTGAGCAGGATTAGGTAATTATTTTACTGTTTTTTCTTTTTCTTTTGGTAATCTGTGAATTAATTTGAGTTTGATAGAGAATTAGAAATACATGTATATATACAGAAACTTTGAAATCTGTTTGGCTTTTCAGAAATTTCATATGGTTAATTTGTTTTCATAATTTGTATTATCCCAAAAATTGATGCTTAAGAAGTTAATTGTAATCTGATATGATTTGATCTGCATACTACATTTTGAAAACTAGTACTTGGCAAGAGTTGTAGCTATTATACCGAAAAATTCAGAGAGTATGGAACACGTCGATTATTGTTTACATATTCAGAGCCTATGCAGATTAGGAGAACAAAGGAGTACCCGTACCATCACCATGAGACCATTGATTTCAATCTTGCCCTCCCCTAGTGGAGAACAAAGGAGTACCGTGATACGGTTAGGGAGATTAGTCAAGAACAACTTGAGGCGAGAGCTTGTAGCTCTAGTGATAGAGTATTTACCATATAATCGAGACAGGAATTCAGTTCTTGTGCTCCCCTACTCAAGCCTCCAGCCTCTGTTATACCGAAAAGAATAAAAAGGAACAGCACGAGAGGCTGAGAGTCATATCATGCTCCCGAACCCTTGTCCATGGAAGCACATCATTCCTTTTTTTTTAATGCAGTTTTATAATATTTTTTCTGGAACTTTGTTTTTCTTTTCCCTTTTTTATCATCTTTTTATGAGTATGTTTTTGTCAGTGTGTTTTATTGCCCGATTGCTTGTTTCAGGCAAGCTTCAGTTGCATTGAATGTGTGGCAGCCAGAGATCGTCCGGGGTAGACAAAAACAAATAGTGGAGCAATGTGTAGTACCTGTTGAGTCTCGGTTCCATTCCCTTGAAATGGAGCTCAAGCTCTGCAAGCAGCACATTTTAGGGTTGGAAAAAGCCCATGTAAGTCTGACAATGTTGATTCACCTTGAACCTATGGTAATAAATTGTTGTATTCAATTACAATCTCATGAGGCAAAATGTTAGATCGTGGGAAATTTTTAGAGTAATCTTAAGTGTTTCACATATTGACACACTTATAAAACTATTATTGTCATAATCAATCCGTTCGAATAAATTATCTCATTCAAACCTTAAGAACTAACTAATGAAATTATTGATACCTTAATAACTTAACTATTTTATCAGGCACTTATACAATGTATGTGGAATGTAAATATGTAAAATTTAATAAGATGCCATCTTATAATCATGCCATAGTGCCTCGTGTTTTTTCAAGGATTATAGAAGTATAGTTTTGATGTTTTTGAATTTTCTCAATTCAGAAAGATGAGAAAAGAAGGCTTGCTTTGGTGGAAGAAGAGCTGCAGTCAATGAGATATCACCCTTTAAGAAATCATGAGCAAATCGATTGCGGGGACATTGAATATATCATCAAGAGAAAAAGGTTAAAAAGATGTAAGGGTCAAAGTTTCGCTTTTGGCTGTTTCATATCTCTTTCCTTGCCATCAGCCTTTTAAGCTTCTTTTTAGTTCTTGAAACGTACGATTCTTCATATCTTGGCCTTTTAAGCTTCTTTTTGGTAAAGGCATGCATGACTACAAACTAAGCATATCGTAGAGGGTCTTTACTCCCAAGGTGCTTTGGCTGTCAAATTTTTAGGTGTTGATGTATTTTTTAGGACTTTGGATGTTTTTACCAGGCATTCGTGATGTTATCTTTTGCTTTCGTACATATCCACTTGGCTAGATCTCCACAATATAGTAAATTACCAGTCAATCCAGTGGAGCAATTTTTTTTCAAATACGTGAGTTATTTTTTTTTTTATGTTGTCCATTTCATTCATTTCGATCAAATGTTTACGGTTTTCTGCTTCTGTTATTGATGATAACCAGTATCAGAGGATTAGGATTTATTTTAGGAGTATATGAAATCAAATGTTCTGAGTACTTATGGAGATGTGCCAATGGCCTTCAGGCTTAAAATTTGTAATTTTCCTTGGTTTCGGCATTACCAAAATAATATAACTGCATATAAAACGATTGCGTGCTCAGTGCTTGTAGGGCACTAGGATTCGCAACAAAAAAAATGTCGTAATTGTTGCATTCTCTCTTGTTCCTGGGTCGTAATTTTGTTGTCTGCATAGATTTGCTTTGAAATGCTATGGAAGTCAGATACCCTTGTTTAGGTGGATTAATTGCCTTATGTGTGTAGTATTATCTGAAATATTCTCGTCGTGTTTAAGTACTTGGTTTCCAAATCAGACCTCCTCAAGGATGTCTGAACCTATATTAGACACTTTCCAACATAAGCTGTGTCATTGTGTGCACCTTCTGATGGAAAGCAAAATACTAACACCCGGCGTTGTTCAGGTCATGGTCTGGGGAGAAAACCTTAGATGGGGGGAGGTTTCTTTCATCAACAACACCACAGCATGTCAACTGGCATCAGGGACGCCGGGTTTCTTTCGATGACTCCATAGCGTGCTGCTTGGCAGGCGACTGAACCAGTTGACATCAGGGACGCCCCTGATGCCAACTGGTTCATGGCTAAGTCATCAAAAGAAACCTGGCGTCCCTGATGCCAGTTGGCAGTTGGCAATAATATTGCAATTGGTTCATGGCTAAGTCATCTCGATTCGTATTCAAACAAGTTACCTGTGATCACTGTTCTAAAAAGCAGCCTGGGCGGGTGCTCAGGCGCTAGGCGGAGATCGGGCGTCCCAATCAGGTCTTAGGCGTTTTGATGAAGGTTCTAGGCGGTTAAAGATTTGATGATAATTTTTTTTTGTAAAATAATTTTGGACCTTCTTATAAAATAACTTTGAATACATATTTCATTTTTTTGTACTTAATCAATTGTAGCCACTTATTTTGTATGTTTTTATTGTTATATGATATATTTAGAGAACTGTTATTGGTACTCTAAAATCTCATTTAACACTCACAATATTTTTCTTTCTAATTATAGAAAGTTTAGAGTACGAAATTAAATAACAATTTCCTAAATTTAAATAAAACTAAAAACCCGCTTAAGATCCTAGGCGCTAGACACTTGTCCACCGTTCGACTAGCGCCTAATACTTTTTAGAACCTTGCATATGATTCAACGACCCCCTTATGTATAATCGATGACCAACACTAGAAAATCTCATGCTAAAACTTAGAGCATGTTTAGAACTGTTTTTTTTAATAATTAAAAGTGCTTTCAAATCACCAAAAATGTATCTGACCATATTTGACATAAAAAGTTAAAAATGTACTTCAAAAAACACTTGAAGTGCTTTTTCAGAAAGCACTCGCATTTTTATTTAAAAGTTTCATAGTGTTTCTAATAGAGGAGATGTTACTAGAAACATTTAAGAGCATAAGTAATTTTCAAAGAAGCATTTCCAAACTGGCTTAAGCTACTTTGTGGTGATAATCATGCTAATAATGTTATCATTCCTAACATACCAAGCGTTACTAACCCACAAGAAATGAAAATGTGAGTGAGTCTCACATTAAAATTAGTTTAGGATTTAGGGTTTAGGTGTATTAAGAAATCATTCTTAAGGACTTCATTTAATAGTCTCGTGTGTTTTTTCATATATAGAGCAAAAGATAATCAGCCACCGAATTATATGTTAACCAAAAGTAGGACCATAGGAGGTTCACGAGGAGAGAAATAAAGGGTAGGAGGAGAGTGTGAACTTGCCATTTCTGGTGATCTGCATGTGCTTGGCACGTGATGATGCAAAAGAGAGAAAATACAAAGTTCGGACAGATCCTTTCCAAATCTCATTCGCCTAATCATCAGGCAATCTGAACCACTTAATTGAATTTGACGGTCCCTATCAACTCATTACGTTGACCCACCTCACACAACTAAGAGCTTTGAGCTCTCTTTCACACAAATCAAGAGCTCGCTTTTTTTTGTCCTTTGACTCCGGACAGTAAGGCCGCAGAGAATGGAAATGCCTATATAGATATTTGATCGACTTCCTGGTTTCTACAGATTTGACTATATTAAAGTTAATGTTAATGAAAAGGGCAGATGACTCGGCGAGGTAGATGAACAGTAAGTGTGCAAATACTTCCTTCCCTTTTAAGTGAGCTATACACATACACATGCATACATGCATACATACATATATATATATATATATATATATGTATATATGCTCAACATAAGAGCACTGTATGAAATATTCAGGTTTATTTTTTAGGTCCTTGGGAGAGAAGGCAGAGAGAGAGAGAAAGAGAGAGAGATGGGAAGGCCTCCTTGCTGTGAGAAGGTAGGAATCAAGAAAGGTCCATGGACTCCTGAGGAGGACATCGTCCTTGTTTCTTACATCCAAGAACATGGTCCTGGTAATTGGAGATCAGTTCCCACCAACACTGGTAATTTGACAGTAAAATTCAGCATTTATTTTTGAACTCGAGATCCCAAGTCCGATTTCTCCCTTCCCTAATTTAGCTTGAGTCAAAAAAAAAAAAAAAAAAGAGTTTAAGCAATTATTAATTTCCATGCGAATTAGTTATTGAATATTATGTGTTATGATTTTGTCTTATTTAATCTCTTTGTGGATTGATGTTTTGTACATATTATTCAATTCTTCCTGATTTTTGGCTGCCAAAAGGGCTCTTGAGGTGCAGCAAAAGTTGCAGACTCAGATGGACTAACTACCTCAGACCGGGAATCAAGCGCGGTAACTTTACACCTCATGAAGAAGGGATGATCATTCACTTGCAAGCTTTATTGGGTAACAAGTAATTCATCTTCAAACTTCTTCATTCATTACCATTTTCTATCAATGATTGTGAATACAACACTAATTGTTATTAGCGAGAGCCAGATGTTGTTGGAAAAAGTTGTGTATGTGTGTGTGTGTTTATTCTTATAGGTATGTATTTTAATACATGAAAATAATTAATATTGGTTTGATCGAGCAGATGGGCAGCAATAGCTTCCTACCTGCCACAGAGAACCGATAACGACATAAAGAACTACTGGAACACCCACTTGAAGAAGAAGCTGAAGCAATTTCAATCAGCTCTTGATCCTCATACGACGTCAAATGATCCGTTTAATGTAAATGTATCAAGGAGGAGTTTGAGTGAAGGGAGCTTAGATAATATGACAAGCCATGCCTCCTCAATTATTCTGAGGAACAACCAATCCTCCTCCTCCACATATGCCTCAAGCACCGAGAACATTTCGCGGCTCCTAGAAGGTTGGATGAGATCCTCCCCAACTCCGAAGACCTCTAGCCTCAAATATAATGCTGCATCTGATGATGATCAAGAAAAACCTAGCGGTACTAGCACAAGAAACCTAGTATCTAACGAGGAGTTTGAATCGATTTTTTCCTATGAGAACTTGAACAATGTTGCTTCTTGGGACAGGTATACTTGTGATTCATCTACTTATTCTAACAAGGTGTCACAACTCAGTATTAAAGTTCCAAATGGGGCGGAAATAATTCATGATCATCATCTTCTGCGCGACGAGGATCAGAAGAATAAGCAAATTCTTCGATGCGAAAGCAGTAGTACTCATTGTAACAATCCTCCATTGACATATCTTGAGAAGTGGCTGTTAGATGAAAGTGCTGGACATGTAGAAGCCGATCAGATGGTGGAATTGTCTCCAATGTCCTTGGTTTGAGCTTAATTATTTAGCTAGCCATGCTAAAAAGGTTAAGCCAGCTTGCTTAAATATAAACCTAATAGGAAAAAGCAACAACAAATTATGAAGGGTTTTAATTTGTTTATCTCTTTTCTAATGAGGTTTCAAAAGTCGGAATCTCTTTGTTGATTGTAACTTATTTATTTCTTTTCTTTGTTTTTTGTTTTTTTCTTTTGTTTTATTTATTTTCTTTTCTTTATGAACGGATGGAAAATTTCAAGGAAGATGATCATCATTTCTCTTTGGTGTGTTAAAGTCTTATCATTCAAATGACAAGGGTCTTTTCGAAGTTCTGAGTTCGATTGCAATCAAAGTTCTTAGTTCGATTGTCCTCACCTCAATGATTTCCGGCAAACCAATTATCAACTGAATTAATAGGATGTGGTGTGGTTGAACGCAGTCCAACAGTAACAAAATTGAGTTTTAAACCCTACATTAAAATGGGAAAATAAATTGACTTATAATATTTCATTTATTGGGTGACCCTTGATGCTAGCTGGTGGCAAGAGCTAATTGGCCTAAGTACAATATATGTATAAATGTAATCAATATTGAGTAAATATATTGAAATGTAGGTAGGCATATTGACATGTTATTCAAGTTTACAAGTAATTGCTCCATGGTAATTAACCACTCCTACACTTTGAGAAATATTCAGTGTGTTGAGAACATGGTCTGGTACACCAAATGTCATAACAATTGGTTGAATTTTTTTTTTTTCATGTTTCCAACCAATTGTATTATGATATTTAGTATACTGTTTATATTTCCGGCACACTAAAAAAATTCTTCTATACTTCAAATAAATAGAGAGAGAAAAGTTAAGTTTTTAATCATTCATTTGTCAGATGTGTGTATATTTACTTGGAAAAGGATGAAAAAGTTAGCCAAAAGCAGGGAAAGGAAGGAAAGGAATAAAGGCTAAAAATGAGAGTGGGATTTGCGTGACGAAAGTCTCATGCATGCAAAAGAGGTAATTTGCTGCCTCAAAAGTCCCTATTTGTAGGGCAAATGATGAGAGCAAATTACATGTGAGCCTATTCACCTTTCGGTGTGAGAAGCAAACAAAAGCTGTGATGTTCTATCTCTCTCTCATCACAGCTTTCGAGAACAATTTATATGATATGAGTATACTGTTATTATAACCTCTTGTATTAATAACATAATGTCATATACAATGGTAAATTTAGGATTTGAACATTAGGAGGTTCTAATGTTAAAGGTTTAAGATTTTTAATAGAAAAGAGCGGAAACGCGTTTGGTGGACTTATTGTCATCAACAGAACCATATATGTCAACAAAAATCGACATATACTAAAGCAATCTGATGAGTACTCTTGAGAGAATTTATCGTGTGCTCTCGACGCAATATATCGAGTGCTACCAAGATATGCCTAGCGTATTTTATAGACACAAAAGAGGCCAATACCAAACATTTGAATGATTTCCAAAAACCCTAAGATGTATATTTTCCAAACTCTGAATGATCCTAAGACCACCTTGATCCCGATATACCTCTCTCAGTTGTGATATAGAGACAAACTTACATAATCATTATGCTGTTATATAATTTAAATGAGTTAATGTCACAGTTGTAATGTACTTGTGCCATCATGCGAATATAAGTCCTCTTCCCCACCTCCTATGTACGTGACTACGTATACCATGCAAATGAAACAGTTGTAATTTACTTGTACCATCATGCGAATATAAGTCCTCTTCCCCACCTCCTATGTACGTGACTACGTATACCATGCAAATGAAACAAAAGCTATAAAGCTTTCACAGGACCTATGAAATAAAAGGTTTTGACTCTCAAATGTCTGTGCATGCCTTTACAGACACCAACAACCAATCACAGAACGCCATCTTCATGTTGTGGTCCATAACTCATCAGTTTCACAACAATAGTGATTGACAATAAGTACATTAAATAGTAACTCAGCACATGAAAATAAATGTTTTTAATCAAATAAGTGTACAAGACACATGAATTTCAACTGACAAAAGAAACAACCTCCCGAGCTAAATGGAAAGGGATCCTTTGCGGATTCCTTTCACCAAATTTACAAATTCGGGTCCTTAAAACATGATCTAACGGCTAAAAATATGAGCTCCTTTTAAAAATTATAATAACTTTAACTGTTGGATCAAATTTTAAGGGTTCGGATTTGTGGATTTGGTGAATTTGGTGGAAGGAATCCGGAGATGATCCATTTCCGAGCTAAATTAAAGCTCACAAAATTCACAAAACTATAAATCCTAGCAAAAGTTTGGCATAATCAACATACATTGCTTATGCAACCTGTTGACGTACAAAATCGAGTAGGCTCTGAAACAACATAAAGTGTCAAGGTGAGAACTTTGCAAGATTGCTCCAGAGTGTGGGTAATATGTAAAGAGAGATATAGGAAAGCAAATACAAGATGTACGTGATTCACTCTAAGTTGGACTACGTCAACGAGAATAGGGAAGTTCTCATTAATAATGTGGAGTTTACATAATACAAAGGTTAAAGCATAACCATCATTAGTGAGTTCTAATAATAAGTTAAGTAGAACAACAGGATTGGGGATTAATGGTAGGAGAATTGTCTCCTTTTATAGTTCAGGAGAGTCACATGCTTTCGTTCGCGCGATCGATGTAGAGCTTTATTCTGATATTGACATGTGTAGCATTTTGATTGGCCTCATGTTTGGAGAGAAACTTTTGTACTTCGGCATGGATGCTTCAACACGAATCCTTCAGTCGGTGTTCTTGAAGGTATGAAGTTAACTGATGTTCGGTAGTTTCAAAATTGGTGAAATATGGTACAAGCATAGCCCAAACCAATTAAACTCTACATTTAACCATAAGCCTAAATCATGACTACCGCCATGAATTGAAGCCACACTGCCGCATTGCATCATGGGCAAATGTGAGGAGGAATTAGTCTCCAACAATATGAGTACAAATGCTCTCCGGATCTAAAAAAAAAAAAGAAGTTTAAGGATCAAATGATCCGGGCCGTTGAAATTTGATCTAACAACTACAAACAGGGGGTCCCTCTAAAAGTTATTATAATTGTAGCTGTTTGATCAAATTTTAACGGTCTGGATCATTTGATCCTTGGGCTCTTTTTTTTTAGATCCGGAGAGGATCTGTACTCCAACAATACAACTGCGTATAACAACATATAAGAGACATATAAGAGTCATGATTTGGCAAAGCACATGGACAAATGGCAGCAAAGTCTTTCATATCAACGGTATTGAGAATGAATTTCACATTAATAGGAGAAGAGACATTGCATGAGCTTATAGTAAGTTAAGTTACTCCCCGTATTGCCAATTAGTTTTATGGTAGAACCCCAACGTTTTTCATGGTATCAGAGCAGGTTGTCCCATGTGTAAAGCCAAACAGCCACTCGCGCACACGTCATTATGTTGTGTGTCTACATGTTAGCTTGAAAATTCGCCACACATGAGAGCATGTTGAGAATGAATTTTACATTGCTGGGAGGAATGACTTTGCATGGGCTTATAAATAAGTTGAACTATTCTTCATATTGCCAATTAATTTTACGGTAAAATCCCTACTCTCTTCAAATGGTAAATCTAAAGTTAAGAAAAATAGAAAAATTTAGAAAAATATTTAAGGAACAATTAAAATGAGGAATGAGCATAAAAAGAGGTAATTAGTTACTAAGTTTGAGCATATCACCACAAATAAATTGTTTTTTTAGACCAAGTTAGTAAAGAATGCACGACAAAATATTAAAGGAGAAAATGCACTTCATAAGCTTTGTAAAAATATGTATGAGCAAATGATAAATGACACCTTTAAATAGTTATTTGTTAATTTGTCACGCCCCAATCCGTGAATAAATATTATCCACGAGTTAGGGTGTGAGACATATCTTAGCTATAGAAATAAATTCTACAACCAAGATATGGTGGAAAATAAAATGAAATAATTAAAATTTATTGAATACGCAGCGGAATAACAATAATGCACAAATTAATTCACAACAAAAACTACTAACAAAATAATAATTAAATTGTAACAAATATTAGTACACAAAATTAATTCATAACAAAAATACCAACTAAAATAATAATTGAAATGAGTAGCTCTTGATAATACATAAAATGTATGCAATGAAATGTATGAATGTACTCACTCCCTTCTAATCCCGCCAACACATACCTAAGGCACCCAAGCCTACACGTCCCATACCATGCTTATACCACTTGGCTCCGAGTACGTTAGAATATGAGTTAACTCCCGTTCATCCCTTAACCTAATTTTTATAATTAAACTCTCAGTTTCCACTTTATTAAACAGACACTTCCCCCGACGCCCAAATGTATTCTGCCCTGCACCATACGCCTGACATATACAAGATTTCATTATTTTATAATCAACCAATTGTATACTCAAGCCCTGCACCCTACGCCTGACATCTACGTGGTTCATTATTTTGTATTCAAGGCAAACTTTAGCCCTTGAATATCCTCACAACTTAAACACTTTACACAAGTGAGCACTTGACACAACACAACTCTTTTTCTTGCTTTGCAATGCATATGTATATGTCATGTTCACATAGATATCAATACTCACACTTTATCTAACAAGCCTGCGACTTCAACATAAATCAAATTGATTAGTAACAAGAGTAATATAATCATAATATTAACAAAATAATAACCTATAATCCATCATATAAATTGTTGCTCGTTGACCACTCCATATATATTTGTTCATCGTCTCGACCATCTTGGTCGGGCAAACTGTTTTTATTAGAAAAGAATAGACATCCATGTTAGAGAAAATAATCGTTAGAGTGAAATATATTTCTCAAATGCCACAAGGCATGAAATTATGTCTCTAGCTTTTCCCTTTCCAAACATATCTTTTATTTTTATTTTAGCCCACCACTTATACTTCTTTAATATAGCTGAAACTATCAGCTGTTCGAACAGGGATATAAGTCAGCACATATATTAGATTGTAGTGGTTTTTGGATATGTTATAGAGGAGATGATAAGGAACAACTTTTGTGAAGGAAGTGTTTCGATTCGAGTTACAAAAAATGGGATTTTAGTGCTCATAACATGGCTGTCCAGTTTTCTGTGGGATTAGAGACATGAGTTGGTATTTCAGACATAATGGACGATCACACCGTTAGATGTTTCTGAAATTTTGATATATCATGGTAGAGAGACAGATAAACAACTCTCATGAAGGAAGTATTATAATAAAATATATGGATGATGGTGTTTTGATCTGTTAAATAGGCTGGACGAATTTCTAATCTTGGATATCTTTCTTTTGATAGATGAAAATGATAGTAGTTTGATGGAGAGATTTGTTGGGTAAGGCTCATGTATTTTTCTGGGATTTGTCTCACACTCTTTGTACATCATCCTCAAGAGAGATAAATAGAGATTATCGATAGTTTGGTGGAAGTGCTTCTTATGGAAAAGATCTCAAAATGCAAATGCATAAACACACAAGATTTAAGTGGTTCGCCAAATTGACTACATCCACTGGGGTTTGCTTTCATTGTATTTCACTATATATGAGGGACTTACAAATACAATGAAAGATGGCTTAAAGCCTTAACAATATGTAAAAGAAAGGTAATTGGATAATATGAAAGGGAGGATGGCTTTTTATTGGAGTTGTTCTTTTTCTTTTCTTTTTTTCTTCTTCTTCTTCCTCTCTTTTCTTCTTCCTCTTTCCTCTATGTCCTTCTATTGTTTCTTTTCTCCTTCCTGTATGTAGATTGCATGACATCTTCTTCTCCAAAGAATCTCCACTAGGGTGCCAATGGAAAGAAAGCAAGTGTTGTGCTAATCATTAAACATGAAATGTGTTCCAATAGAAACACATCAAATGTTAACCTAATCATCACCATGAAATGTGTTCCAATCACAAGGCAACAAATGTTATTCTGATCATTAACAATGAAATGTGGTCCAATAGACAAACAACAAATGTTAAGCGAAACCTTAGCTCTAATATGTGTTCAAATGGCAAAGAGACATGTGTGAAGTTAATCAATATTATGCAAGGTGGATACAAGCATCCAAGGCCACGTTCATCTCTAAGGAATATGAATCCCACCTCTTCAAACTTTGGAGGGATGAATCATTACCAAACATTTACCTCTTAGATTCCTAATGAATACAAACTTGTCAACTCACCCTTAAGTAGACTTCCACCTTCACATTTAGAGTGGTGAGTAATCACCAAATCATTAACTCCTAATGCTACAAACTCTCCACCTCAACCTATTTAGAGTAGTGACTAACCCCTCCCCTTTATTCTCTAATGGTTGCCAAAACGCCACTTAGCCTTTGTGAAAAAAATCTAGTCAAACTCATCATAATCCCCTTTTCCTATTCAAACTAAAAATATCCCTAATTACATATGAACATGAAATAGCTAGTTTTTGAAATAATTTGTAGGAAAAAAGGATTTTACATTGAAACTATTTTACATGCCGAGAATAGGTTCTTGCATAAAAATAAATCAAATAAAATCACTACGTAAAAATAATTACCCAACATACACCCATATATATATATAACCATTTTTTTTAAAATAGGGGTATTACATAATCCCTTGCAAATATACTTTTGTGATGCTCACGAAGTACATTCATATGTAATTCCCATTTTGTAATCTACTTTTATCAAATTCTCTCAAATCTCTTGACATTTAGAAATTCATCACCCAAACATAAACATAAATAACTTAAGTTTCTTCTTTGCTAGGCTACAATAACGACAACAACTAACCTTAATCCACTAAATAGGATTGGCTGTATAAATTCTAAACCCTCACTGCACTCGATTTCCTCTTTGGTATGCTAATCAATTTTATTTATTTCCATAAAAATAAAATAAATATAGCCTGCTAATTGTAAAAGTGGTCCCCAAAACCAAACATGAGGTGAACCATTAATTATGGACTCCGAATAAAAGAAATTGTGACAAGTCTTTATTATCACATCCAATTGGATTATAGGACCAATTATTTCCCTCATGCTAAATAACTCCTTTTTGTGAGGATCATGGGGGTCCTCAAATCGTGTTCGTTCATCATACATCTTGTGGTCAGAAATCATTTTAAATACTTTTATTTTAAATTAAATATGAATAGTAACTGACGAAAACTGACACTGTAAAATATACGATGAAAGGATATAATTTGAGGATCCCCAAGATCCTCACAAAGAGGATCCAGAGAGAATCCTCCTGGTAAATAACCCACTTACCCTAAATGTTGTCTTAAAACCTTGGATTACTTAAGGCTTTTAATCTTTCAATAATTTCACATACTTAGCTTGGGATTAGGGATAAGAGGTTGTTTAGCTACTTTTCAGAGGTCGATTTTTGATACAACAATATTTTACACTAAAAAAGTAAGGATGACAGAGAGGGGAGGGAGGTGGACTTCAGCTAGAACACACAATGAGTCAGTTATAGTTCGGTAGCAAACTCAACACAAATGTCATCATACATATGAGTTGAACAGAAGACCACTTACAAATGGAGATAAAATACCGCTAAACTGTAGTGCATACTGAAAATTAAATTTGATACTAAAAAAGTATATAGAAGTTTAGGATTGAGGTTACTATCGAATACCATGACCCAAAGAGGAAAAAAGAAATCATGTAGAACTCTACCTTGAAGGACAAGAACTTTATAGACAAAATTTCCAAATCTTCCCCAAACGGGTGCATATCCGCGAGAAACGGATTTTACCAGTAAGATTGCCATCCGTAGATATTACAACTGAGGCAAATACAGTTTATCTTTCAATTACTATGATGAATGTGAATTCATGAGCTTCAAGTTTTAATTGAAAAGAAACGAAAGTGACATTGAAGTGGTTCTTGTGGATTCAAGCACGAAAGTGACAGAGTTGTGGACTCGACAGATGCAACAATCATACTAGTAACGTGGGACTCAGGATTACGATGAGTTGGTCAGTGCAACAAGGCATTTCATCTCGTTGTCTCAGTACCTATTTATGTTCATAGATGATCAATTGTGTGTAAGATCCCTAGGTTTTTTTCTCTAAACTTGGTTTCGATCGATGTATGTTAACAGATATATTTGTATTACATCTGAATCAAAATATGTATCCTACATGTGAATCAAAACATGCATTAAAACTGCCTCTGCAAGAAGTAAATGGACAAGGCGAGGCAAAACATCCTATCCAAAAACGAACCTCAATTTTTCCAATTTTTCATTGATCAACTACTCTCTGCATTCCTTTAAAACCTAACCTGGATTAGTCTGCCATCAGCGAATCACAACAGCATTCATATGACACAGATGTAACAGGTCAAATCTATTACCTTCTCGGAAACATGTTTGGTTCTGTTTGATTGATTTGTAAGGTAGTCAATCTTTACGATGACATATTTATGTCATCCAGAATAATATGATTACTTTCCCCGCATCTTCTGAACCTCTTCGTAAATTGATTGGAAAAGTACAGTGGGAATATACCTCTCACCAAAGCTTGGAAATATAACCTAAAATATGAAACACAAATAAAATAAATCAAAACAATACTATTTAGAACGGCAGAAAATGTAATCAACTGTAATTGTCACTAGCTGGTAAAGAATTGTTTAGCTCACCTCGTGTTTAAGATAGCACACTTGGTTTCAATATATTTTTTAATGAAGTACATTTTCAGTCAGAGTAATAATTCAGTCTCGCTCTGTCTCAATTATATAATGAATGAAGTATTGTTTTCAATCAGAGTAAGAGTTCATTCTTGCTTCATTTTATTCTGCAGTAAAAAAGAATTCTATGAGGAATCACTGATTGCTTCCTCATAAGATCGGACTAAGACATCTAATCTTAATCTGCCCCACGATTGTGTAAAAAGAAGAAGCGTTCCATGCTTCAGCTAAGTTTTGTTAAGCCTCAAATGCATTTCAGAATGAAATTAGCTTGATCAAAATACATCATAGCCTTTCAAGACAATTTTGAACTATTCAACTTATGCATCAGTTTCATACTCTACAAGTTACTTATAATTTAAGCAACACTTTGAACCGTCCAAGGCCAGGTACAATGCTTTAGCAATGAACCTTTCTGCAGCTTTTACTACAACTTGCTCGTGTCGCAAACTAATGACATTAATAGCACCCAGTACAGCTAGCCCAATTGTATAAGTAACAAGGAAAGGGGAGAATAAGAAAACAAATATAACCAAAAAAGAAAACCTCACCGCAATAAGTTTTCCAGTGTTCTCAGGTCTTCTTGCTAAACTTATTGCAGCAGCCGCAGCAGCACCTGATGAGATACCAACCTAGGGACAAGTATTGCATATCGGAATTATCAAAATCACCTTAAATTAGGATAGAATTAGTAAATTACAGAAAAATAGGGTGGCTTTCTAAGTTAACAAATGATAACATTGATAAGTTGCAGCAGAAGTTGGAATTTGTCGCTTATAAAATGCTCCATGTCCAAGAGTAATTGCAAATTACCAGTAAGCCTTCCTCCAATGCTAGCCTCCTTGCCATTTCAACAGCTTCATCGTTGGTAACCTACATTTGCATAAAAAATGATTAAAGAAATTTATCACGTGTATTTCCAACTGACAAGTGAGAAGCAAGATTACTCCGAGAAAAAAAATTCAAAAAATAAAAAAAAAAGGTTGTCGACAAGCCGATAAATTGCAGGATAGAATGCCCACAGGCTGATTCACATAGCAAAATCAATACCAAAGTGACCCAAAAATACTTATCCCAGTAGAATGGCTTTATGATGCACTCAGTGCCAGTTGAGAGGAAAGAGAGAAGAAAAAAAAAAAGAGCAGAATAGACAGGATTGAGGGAGGAAGAGTGGAGAAAGAAAGGAAAGGGGCGAGGAAGAGAAACAAGAGGGAGACTAGAGTTTTATTGAATATATCTAAAGGCAAAAAACGATAACAACAATAGTATTACTAATAACTAAGAGACAACACAAATTAATTTACCTTGATGACCTCATCAAGTAAATTAACGTCCAAAATGCTTGGTACATAACCTGCATGAATTACTCACATAATTATTCAGTCAAGCATACTATATTATTGAATAAGAAACTGCAACAGAAAATTGATGTAATTAAAACCGAAGAGCAACAGTGATTTCACCTGGATTTTCTCCAGATATTACACTCCTCTCTGCAGGTTCCACACCTACTACCTGGATGATCAAAATTACAAAAGCATGCAATCCAGAATTACAAACACATTAACCATAAAGCTGCAGTCCAACTAATTTCCACTGATCAAAGCCAATAAGAGCAAGTAGGCACTTATTCATAATCTAGAGGTGCAAAGTTGTTCCACCTTCAATGTCTGCTAATACTTGGGTTTATCTCTTTCCTCTCAAATCCAGTCTCAATGATAGTATAGTATAAAATACGACTAACAGTATCCAGAATGTGCATTTAAGATTGTTTTTTTTTCCTATAACTCAAATGACTATGTTCCATAACTTATAAAATCAATCGTTGCTACGAATTCAGATCCTCTCTGGATCTATGTGTCTGGGGCCAACGTACCAGAGAATCTGGGCCGTTCAAGGGCTGGTTTTGTGTAAGGCCAGTGGGATGGGCTAATGAGGGCCGCATGATTTAAATTGAGTGGTCCGGATTCCCTAGTCCGTCGGCTCTAGACACAGAGATCTGGAGAGGATCTGAATTCGATAATGAAACAAATTATGCATTATATGTGTACATTATAAACTAGCCTCACCTTTATCTCCTTGTTCATCATTTTCAGGTAACGGCCAGTGCCTGTAACAGTACCACCAGTTCCAATAGCAGCAACAAATATGTCAACATTACCAATGGTATCCTCCCATATTTCTGGCCCAGTAGTATCGAAATGGATCTGTAGTTCATGCATGTGAATGCTAATTAGAATATTATATATTACGATATACATGTGTATATTCATATACATATATATAGATTCAGTTTAGGATAACCAATAGTATTATTGAAGTGCCTCCAGAGAAAACAGAAATTACCTCTGCATTCGCAGCATTATCAAACTGTTGAAGCATATATGAATTTGGTGTGCTGAGAACAATTTCCCCAGCTTTATCTAACGCTCCTTTCAAACCCTTTTCTGGATCCGTCAAAACAACCTCTGCCCCGAATGCCCGTAAAAGAATCCTCCTTTCAATATCTATGGACGCCGGCATGGTGACTATAAGTTTATACCCTTTAGTTGCAGCAACAAAAGCAATACCAAGTCCTGTATTTCCACTAGTTGGTTCAACTAATACAGTCTGCATAGTAACACAAAAGAAGTATAATTCTTAACAGAAAGAAATACGAAAATATGGCTTTTCGCAAAAGCTAAAACATCTTCCTCCACGTAACTTGCATAGTCATCTCAGATGACAAAGTAATATATTGATCTATCAGTAAAAAAATTTCGTATATTAACTTATCAGCTCACCTTCCCAGGAGATATAAACCCACTTTTCTCAGCATTAGATATCATGCTACAGCCAATTCTGAAACGTTAATCAGCATAGATAACATGAGTTCATCTGGAATGTATCTCCATTCAGCAAGCAAATATTAATGATGCGGAAGCTGTAGTTACACGGCAATTATAATTGACCAGCTAAGATACTTAGTTTCATAAAAAATTGATTACTACAACTAGTCTACCAAATGGGGCAGTTACGTCCTAAAGTTTCATCAACAGGATGGTTCCATATACCTTAAACCGTATCAATCTTCTACAATCAGGATGGCAAACAAGATTAAAAAACAATCTGGCAAATAACGGTAAAAGTATATAGTAAGATTTCAGAGCAAAATGACAACTTATTCAGCAGGTTACCTATCCTTGACACTTCGGCACGGTTCCATAGATTCAAGCTTTGCTGCAATATTTGCCACACAACCTTCGCTAACTTTGTTGAGGTATACCATGGGTGTGCTCCCGATCAACTATAATAATTTATCAGCATAATTCAAGTCAACAAAAATGATGAGAATGTAAACCATAATGTACATAAAATTCACTGATTATGACAATGTCGTATATTGTTGTCAAATGTGAAAACTGAAAAGGGTCAGCAACTACAACGAGAAATCTATTGCCAAAACACTTGACAACCTCACCTAATAAAGTAATAAATTCCATATCATACAAGCAGGGATTTTGAACGTTGAATCCAACACTTAAACAGTGCACAGTTATATTTCCATAATCTAACTTGCTATAGTCTAGAGTGTGAAAATTGTTATCACTTGATTTCGAGTACTTTACGTAGCAATTAATCAACAGGAACCAACAGTTTAAAGAAAAACACTTCAAGTCCAATACTTTATAAAAACACCATTCTTACTTTGCAATGGGAGAAGGTCACCAAAAGAATTTCACAACTATATGGGAATTAATAATGACAGTAGATAGTTAAAGTGTTTTCTTTCTCCAAGTGAGTTCTTGAAGTGTTTTTTTTTTTATAAAACATAAAAGTTTTCAGGGTGTTTTGTCTAATTCACTAAATTTCTCGTCCCAGTTTTCCAAGAAGGGTAATGCTAGAGACACCATCTATTTAAACCAGACAACGTGTTATTCATGATTGCATTGTCAAAGTGTATTAACGTGCTTATTTTCCACTGGCGATATATCACATGCTTTGCAAATTTGGTCTAAAAAGTTGGTCTACCGAGCATTACTCTTCCGGAAATCCAACCAAATACCAATACAGTGCCCAAAATTGCAGAAATACCCAGTTAAATTCTTAGCATTTAGAGAGATTATTCTGATAAAAATTTAAAAATTGAGCAAAAGCGAGTTAAAAAAATGCTAAACAGAAAGAACAAAATGAGAGCAGAACCTGCGTGACGTCCTCTGCGATATTGACAGTGTCGAGCTCTTCTCTGATGGCGTAGACAGAGGAGGCGGCTCTGGCAAACACGAGACGGTGCCGTTTTGCGAGCTGTACTCCGAGAAGAGCTCCATTGGTGGAATTGCTGGCAAGCTTGAAGGACGCGAAACGGTTGGGTTTTGGGGGAGATGAGAGGGGAAGCGGAAGAAGCAGAGGAGGTGATGATATAGCCATTCGTTCAGAAAAAGGTTTTTGAGGGGTTTTAGATTTGGGGATTTCGTGGGTGCACTCACAACATATGTTGGGGTGAGTTTGACGATTTTGGCGCCACCTGATATCATCAAGTGGTGTTCTTGATCTTAGGATAGTGTTTATTGTTTTGCAAAATTTCTTTCATGCTCTAGTGTTGCGGGTGTTTTAACCGTTAGTTTTTTAATTCTATAATTTTTAATAAATATTTAACCGGTTAAAACATTTGAAATACCCAAGAAAGTTTCAGAATCTCTTTGTGTGTCTCACTCTACATGTGTGTTCTTCATATAAACGAGTTTGATTTCTCAAGTGTGCTCTTATTTACATATGTCATGTTACGCCGATGCAGCTAGAAGAGAAAATGAATTATAAGTATGTTCTAGAAAAAGAAATAAAACGGAGCTTGCAAATGTTAGACGATTGACTTTTTAAACTTTTGCGGTCAGTTCATTGTTTTAATTATATGCGGCTCTCTGCATCCATTTCTAATTATGTGCTACTTACAAATTTTTATTTATTTACCATGTTACTTTTGATTTGCACAAAATTGAAATACCAATAAAACAGAAATATGCAAGTCACTTTGTTCATCTCTTCTCTTCATAATTCTCTCTCTTCCAAAATAACCCAACACCCAACCCCGCCCGAGCAGGCCCAAACAAGATTTGTAAATTGTGTAAACACCTCCCAAACCACCCACGGCTCCAGCAAGCAGCATCCTCAAAGGCAGCATACGATTTTAATCCAATCTGAAGGAGATGGAGACCATCGAGATAATTGTAACTTGTAATGTTTTATATTTCAAAATTAATGAAGTCATTTGTCTCTAAAATGTTTACGTATTTTTACACATGACCCTCCAATAAAATTTTCCTAGATCTACCATCGATAGACACAACTGGTGCAGTTACAGTCTTATGTTACTTTGTTACTTGTTAGAGTGAGAAGAAAGAAATGGGAGTTGGTGACTATAGAAACTGGTTGATTGCTTAACAAGCAAGCTCCGTCAGCTTCATTATTAATCTGTACTCTTTTTTTTAATTTTTTTTAAAAGGAGACCAGCTGGTGGCTATTGCTACAGCAGTCCACCTTTTCGATGGTCGGAAATACTCACAAAGACATTTCAGCCTCCCCTTGACCATTATCGTGTAATTCACCAGCGGCAGGTATCGAGCCCAGGACGTGTCGTGTGATTCACCAGTGGCAGGTATCGAACCCAGGACGTGCCGTATGAAGTACCGGCCTGAAATTCGTCAACAACCACTGGACCATCTCATGGTGGTTCATTATTAATCTTTACTTGACTTTCTAAGAGTTACCATCACAATGAGAAAAAAAAACCTACAAATAGAGAACGAACGATGTGGATTCACAATTGATTGCCCTGATCAACTTGGTTACATGGAACCCGCGTAGGGTTTAATTTTCAAGTCTATCTACGACCGGATACATTTCCCCAGCTCTCATTTGAATTATCTGCCCAGATAAGTGCTAGATCTTAAAAAGTCCAAGACACGAGCTAGGGCTTTAAAAGTACAGCATAAAGTAAACCACTACGAAAGAAAAGATAGAAACAGGTTCAGTTGACCAGAAAGTGGGGTTTCTTTGAAACTTGTCATTACACTAGGAATGAACCGACCAGAAACAGGTTTATTGTTCGACAAATAGACGATTGACTTTTTAAACTTTTACGGTTAAGTAGTACTAAATAGTTAAAATTCAAAATTAAAATTAGCATGCAAAATAAGGCATGGTCTAATTAAATGCACTCAAGTTTAAATTTGCTCTTTTTTTTTTAAGAGAAAGAGTAACACAAGAAGTAAGCACCCAATCTACAAAAAAAATAACATTACGACATTTTTATTTACAAAAAGTATGTGATGGTGATTTTTACCACTTGTAAAACAAAGGGTTAAATCATAGAAAATTCTTGCAAGAGAACAAGTGTTTGTAGTATAGAATGACTCAAGCAAGGTCAATCTCCTCAGGGACTGATATAAACAATTTACAAGTTTTTGTGTATTTAACTTATTTAACTCTGGCAGCAAGCTCATCAACGAATTCTCCTTCCTCCTTGCTGCGGCAGAGAACTTTAGAACAGGTTTTTGGGGTTATTTGTGGTGTAGAATGGATGGGGAATGGTATGGGAAGGTTTAGGGTTGATGGGGGTACGGCTAGGGATGATTTTGGGTCAGAAAATATGGTGAAAGGTGAAGGAAGGCTGCTGCAAAGTGTGATGGATGTGTTTGACGAATTTATGAATTGTGGAGGGTGTATGGCTGGATGGGATGAATGGAATGTGTGTGGGAGGTGTGGTGAAGAACCTCCTAACTAGCCCTTTATCCATCCTTTTCATCCAAAACGTTTTACAACCTGTTTAGTTTTAAGTTTCTGTTTTGTTTTCAATTTTCGTCCAAAACAAATCCCCCCTTAATTTGAAGTCTTAGATTAGTTAGAAAGTGTTTTGATTTGTGTTTCTAAGTATTTTGATTCAAGTTTTCATCAAATTTCGTCCAAATTAGTGTAGGTGCTCAAAACTGCCCAGAAAGTGGTTTTTAGGCAGTTTTGAGCCTTCTAGTTGCTGTTTTGAATTCTAGGTTTGTTTAAGTGTTTTAAACATTAGTTTTGCATTCTTTGAGTCTAGTTTAGTGTTTTAAACTTTGTTTTTGAGTATTTGATCGGATTATATTTATACATATTTTACATCAAATTCTCTCGTCTTTTCTTAGTCAGTTTCTTATATTTTTGAGCTATTTACTTTGTTTTTGTGTTTTATAGTATTTATCTAGTAAATAAAATAAATATAACATAAGTGTGATTTTATGTAATAAATTCGTGTCAAAACTGTTTAGCTTTTAAATTAAATAAAATATATATATATATATATAATAATAATAATTGTTTGTTTTGTAGAATAAGGGAAAGTGGAGCAGAAAGGTTAAAAGAATACAAGAGGGGGATGGTGCGGAGCAAAGAAAGAAAAAAAAAAGAATAAAGAAAGAAAGTTAGGGGAAAGTTAGAAAAAAATAATAAGGGAAGTGGGAACAACCAGGTAAGGCACGGCATTAGACAAGGCTTTATGGGTTTTTTAAAAAATAGTAAAGGAGTTTAAGTGAAAGCTGGCGTGGGAATAAGAAAATACTGGAGGTTAGTGGGAATCAAAGGAGCTGCAAGGAATAAAAACCTGGGGGTAGTCAGCGTGAGTTTGAGGGGGGGAATAGGAAAGAAGTTCTTGACAGAGAGCTGCCAGAAGGCAGCTTGCGAGAAACCTGGGCTGCGCAGAGGGAGGAACAAGGCTGCACGTGGGTTGTTGGCAGCTGCTTGCTGGCAGCGAAGAAGAGGTGAGTGCAGCAGCGCGAAAAGAGCTCGCAGGACAGCGTGTGACGCGGGGGAGTTGCTGCCTTGCAGCAAAGCTGCCTGGAGAAGGAGGAAGGCAGGCGCGGAAAGAAGGCAGCGAGCAGGACGTGCGAGCTCGGGAAGCTGCCAGGCGCAGCTGTCGCAAGCTGCGAACCAGGTGAGACAAAGACGGGTGGAAGGAGTCTACCATTGGGCAGCGTGGAAGGCATTTGGGGGGAAGGAAAGCAGCGTGCAGGAAGCTGCCCTGGGCAGCGTAAGAAGAGGGGGAGGTCGCTGCCTTTTGGCGGACTGGACAGCGAGACAGAGAGAAGCCGAGAGAAGCTGACAGACGAGGAAAGAGCAGCTGGCGACAGCTGCCAACTGACCAGCGTGAGGAAGCTGCCCTGGGCAGCGTAAGAAGAGGGGGAGGTCGCTGCCTTTTGGCGGATTGGGCAGCGGAGGTTAGACGCGACAGAGAAGCAAGACGCGGACGTGGCGCATGCAGCTGGCAGCGAGACGTGCAGGCAGGGCGTGGAAATTGCGAGGACGAAGGCAGCACGGAACGCGATAGCTGCCAGGGAGCGCAGGAAGGCAGGTGGACAGGAGCTGAGGGAAACGTGGGCTGCCTTTGTGCAGCGGAAGGAACGAAGGCAGCAACGCACGCAGGGAGAAGAGAGGGGCAGCACGAGCAGGAGGTCAGCACGATGCAGTGCTGACTTGGGCAGCACGGAGGATATAATGCACAGTGGCGCATCACTCTATTTCTCTCTCGGTTTATTTATCCTAAACTCACATTTTAATTTCTATTTTAATTTTATAATGTGTAACTAATTTTATTTTGGCTAGAGTTTAATTCAAAACCATGAATATATTTGTAATTTGAATTGATTACCTTCAGTTGTGATTTCTGAGTTGTGATTTAATTTGCTTAACTGCTTGATTGATAACTTATTTTTGTATGTCGATTAAGGATGCATACTTAATTTACATGCATGAATTTGATGCTAGAATATAAGTGAATTTCACCTAATCGTTATGAACTTATATTCACAAGTAGTAAAGGTTGTTGACCACAATCGTGTTAAGTAAATTCTTGGCATAAGTTTCATGCAATTCATAGTAATGAGTGCCTCGTCAATGCTTATGATTTTCATAGAACGTAATGATTCTTGCTTGTATCTCTATTATGCAATTCATGTAGGGAACTTGTGGGGAATGTTTTGGGTTGTCGTATGCAATCATCCAATCCATTAACTTAAGGAAAATCTGAGAATTAATTTATGCAATTCATGGTTAATTTGGGGCGTTGAGAATTTACAATTTATTGAAAGAACAACTGAAAATCAATTTAGGTTGCATATGTGGCATGTGTGGAGAATAATCCTCTAGCCAGTCAGTCATTTATCATTTTACCTTAATTTTATGTTTTTGTCAATTTTGTAATTTATTTAAGTTTAATTTACTTTTCATCAAAATCAATCCCCCATTTTATTTTAAAGTGTTAGATTTATTAGAAATCATTTTAGTTTGTGTTTTCTTAAATCTTGAGTTATTTTGAGTCTTTTGATTTGTTTTAGTTTATTTGTTAGTTTTATTTTGAGTGTTTCTATTTAAGTGTTTTGAGTCTAGTTTAGTGTTTTAAATTTTGTTTTTACGTTTTTAATTTAATTTTACTTTGGTTAGCATCCCTAGTTAATCCCCGGCCTAGAACGATCCCTACTTACATCATTACTACAACTGTCACAAATAGGGTTTAAATTTGTGCGTTAATTTATTTTCGCACCAAATTTTTGGCGCCGTTGCCGGGGATTAGCAAATTTGCTAATCCTTTGTTTATGTTTTTGTTTGTGTTTTATTTTATTTTATTTTATTTTATTTGTGTTTATTTTATGTTATTTTATTTTTGGTTTGTTATGTCTTTTACTTTTGATATTTGATTTAGTTTTCTTTCTTTGATTTTAGTTACAAATGGAGCAAGACCTGGATTCTACTAGCATTCAAGATCTATTGGCACAGCTCACTGCTCAATTAACTCATAATGCCGAACGGACCACAATGCCAAGTGTCCCTACACTTGATGTGCCCTATGGGCAACGATATCAAGGTCCTCAATTTTCTGCAAATGAAGATGTTTGGGGATATCAGGGCCATAATCATTCAAGGGGCAACATGTTTTCCAATGCTTACAATTCAGATTGGAGAGATTATTCAGATTACATGTGGGGAGAACCTCAACAATTCCAACAAGGTGGATATTGGCAGCAAGAAGACGCGTTCTATTCAAGATCTATGCAGCCACCACAGCATCCCCCACAACAATTCCAATCGAATCAAAGTATGCCCGTGGATTATAATCAAATGCTTGAAGAATTAATTTCTTCGGTACAGGGTTCACAAAAAGAAGAACAATTGCCTCCATCGGAAGAGTTCTATCAATGGCCATATGAACCACCACAGCAATCTCCCCAATCAAATTCAGGTACGTCTTCGGATAATGACATTTTGAATAAGTTACTAACCTCTTTGACCCAGGACGTAGAAAATCGAAACATGGAGATGCAAAATAAAGCCAACAAGGTGGATGCATTGGAGGAGCAAGTTGGGCAGATTATGGAATTCATGGCACAGATTCGAGATCAAGGTAACATGGAGGATGAAGTTGTTCCTGAACCATCCAAACAGAGCCCGAACATGGATGAATTGCCAATTCAAGAAGAAGATGAGGATGACGACTTGGGCAGTTTAGAAGAATTCTTATCGCAAACCACCCAAGTCCTTATGTCATCCAACTCAGGTGAGGAGGTTCTAAGTTCAATTCATTCTAACATCGTTCCACCAAATGTCCTTTTTCCTTGCAGGTTTTTAAATCCCAAGGAAGAAGTGAATGAAAAATACGTTGTGGAAGATCTTCCAGAGGTGCAAAATGAGATCCAAATTTTTGGTGCACAAAATCATGTTCCCGATGATGTTGAAACAATCAAAGAAACTTGTACACCAAGAAGAGGGATTCCAGAAAATGAGGTGGCCGGAGAATTTCAAGAATACATCCAAGAGGCTGTGCATGAGACAATCAAGCCCAAAGCAGTTGAGTTTGATGACACGGGACAAGCCACAACCATCATAGTAAATCTGGCCAAATTCAAAGTCCCTGAAACGTTCCAAGACGTGGTGTTTATAATTGAGTTTGAATGTGACTGTAAGCCATCTTCTCCATTTTTTATTTTAATTTATACTAACTTGTTTTTAATTTTGATGATTCAGGCACCGTCATTAGAACTTAGACCGTTGTCGGATCATTTCAAGTACCACCGTCCGTTCAATGATAAGCCCATGCATTTGAATAATGAAGGGAGGCCTAGGAATCACCCACAATCAGATTTGCATTCCTAATCCCTTCTCTTTACTGAATTTATTTTACTTTGTTTAGTTCTTTCATTGTTTGTTTGCTCTTGTGTGAATTTATTTTACGTTGATTTTTTTTATTTTACGTTGATTTTATTTTGTTGTGTTTATTTAGTAGTGATTTTTGCTTAGGAGATTAAACTTAGTTTTTTTTTTTTTTTTTTTTTTTTTTTTTTTTTTTACTTTGATTTACTTATTTTTACATTTATATAAAAAAAAAAAAAAAAAAAAACTTAAAAACATAAACATTCATATAAATAAAAATAAAAAAAATAATAAAAATAAAAAATAAAAAAAAAATTAATTAAAAAACTTAAATGCATAAATTTTTTTACAAAAACTTGTAATTTAATTTCGTTCATTGGTCATTGGTTGGTGGTGCCTCAGAGGTCGACGGAGCCCCTGAAAGACGAAGCGCCAGAGCTGGGTCATTCAGAGCCTCAACACTTGGTGCTGCTCCCGAGGACGAAGGCAACACAAACCTCGGGAGTAACGCCATAAACCGTTGATGATCACTCTGAATCCGCACTTCGGACTCCTGCATCTGATCCAGCTTCCTCTTCATGCTTGTGGAGTAATTGGTTGCAAGCATGTGCAAATCCCTGTTCTCATGCCTAAGCACTCTGACCTCCTGCCGAAGACTAGCCACTTCAGCCATCAACGACTCCACCTGACGAGTTCGTGCAAGAAGGCGCTGGCCCATGTTTGATACTGAACCTGCGCATCGGACGCTGTAGGCCATAGAGTCCTGAACAGCCAGTTCGTCGGACCGCCTGGAAAGTATCCTAGTGTCTCTAGGAGTGAGCAGATTTCTGGCCACCACCGATGCGGTTGTTTCGTTCATCATCATGGAATCCCCAACTGTAAGAGGACCATTCGGGGATATGAAGGATGGCTGCCAAATGTTGGTTGGAGAAGATATATCACTATCTTCCCCAACATTCAAGTTAAGGCGACGGTCAGAAGGGCAAGACATTTTCTGAAGGTGTTGAGAATGAAGAGTCGGAATGATCAAGATTAAAGGGAACGTTTACCAGTTGAAGTGTTTACAGGGGGAGCTTAAGTGTGTTGTGGAACAAAAAATGAGCGTTCTTATAAGAAGAAGAAATCGTTGAGGCATCACTCAGCAGTCGAAGAGGCGCCCTCTCGCAAATCGAAAAGCCGGATTCTTTTCTCAAAAGCGGCGTCGCCGTTCTCAAAAGTCGGACTCCGTCTCAAAAGTCGGTTCCTTTCTCAAAAGTCGGACGCCGCTCTCTCAAAAGTCGGGCGTGTCTCTCAAAAGCCGGAGCGGTCAGGAATCACGAGGCGTGCAGCTTTTCCATTTTTGTCGTCACTCGTCACGCGCGCTGTCAGCTTTGCGCAAATTACGGGTGACTTTTTCAGAAAGCGCGTGACCTGTACTGTTCATCCATCCACCGGCTGCCGACAGGGGTAAAGGAATAGTTTCGGTTGTGAAGAAAAGACCTATAAACGTCTACCTTCGCATCCATTGCAAAGGCAAACTCTCTCAGCACTTCTTCATCTCCGAAATTTTTCATCTCCGAAAATGCCTTTCCAACAAACCCTCTCGAGTTTCTCTGTGTTTCTCATTCCTTGGGATACATTTCCAAACAAGTCATCTAGAGCTAGAGTATTTCATATCATGAAGGTTGAAAGCAAGAGTATCTCATATCACGCTTTCTTCCTGTCCTTGTCCTTGTCTTTGTGGCAAGGAGAAAGCGGGCAATCAGCCAGCACTCGGTGTCAATCTTCCAATCTAAGAACCGACTGCCTGGAAATCCTTCCTGATTGCTTACCTAGCATTGCTCTCGAGTGCTCTTCTTCAACCACTGATGTACTTCCGAAGAAGTCGCCACATCTGCCTGGAGAACAGCCAAGGCAAGTGAAAATGATACTTGAAGCATGTGGAGACAAGGTGCTGTTTCATCTTCAAGATCAAGTCTCATTTTCCTTGCTAAGAAGTTCCCCAGCCCAGTTCAAGCATACACCTGTGGAACGATACTTCTTCAAAAGCAAAAGTATCCCATATCATCAGAGTCAGAGGCAAAGATTTCTCATGGCATGCTTTTCCTTTACCCTTGCTCTTGGCTACGAGTCAGGGTGAAAGAAAGGAAATCGGTCGGCACTTGGACAGATTGAACAAAGAAGCAGACCACCACCTATTCCTCGTGCCTACCTGCCATGCAGAAGAACAAAAAGAGAAGAATGTAGCCTGCAGACTCAATCAACCCGGCAGAAGGAGTCTGAGTTGAAACCAAGAGCTCGAGAAGCTTCAACAACACCACCAATCAAGTCTCATTTTCCTTGCTAAGAAGTTCCCGATGCCAGTTCAAGTTCAAAGCTGTGGAAAGTCACCAAACAGGACCAATGATCACTTTTTAGTTTTATTATTATCTTTTATTTTCATTTTCAATTTTTCGTTTGTTTGTTTTTTCTTGCGTGCTTAACTGACTTATTTCTTTTCTTTGCAGGAACTTTTGGTTATTTCCACCCTTGAAGTTGATTGCAAAATTTTAGCTTGGGGGGTCATCGCTTGATTTTCTGCAAATTAGGGAAGTTTTCAGTCCTATTGCTTTATTTTGTTTCTTTATATTTATCTTTTTCATTTTTATTTGCATTTTATTATATTTTCTGACATTGGGGACAATGTCTAGTTTAAGTGTGGGGGTAAAGAGTATAAAAATGACCAAATTGAAAATTTTTGTACCTTCAACTTTGAACTGGTTTCATTTGTTTCCATGTTATTGCTTTGTGTTTTCTTAATTAAGTTGTTGTTTTTTTTTAAAAAAAAAAAATTCGGAAAATTTAAAAAATCCAAAAATATTTCCTTGTTTTCCTTATTGTTTTGAATTAGTTTTTTGTTAGTTTCCCCGACCCAATGATATAATTGAATAAAATTTGAACCATGATCATCAAGAACTTAGTTAACATGTGTTTTGTGAAATTCCTTATTCTTGTGTTAGTTTTGTACATATTTGATTATCCTTGAAAAACTAAATGCACATAGCCTTGTTAATGTGAAACTAAAGCATGATTTAAAGCTCCATATGTGAATTTAGTGACCATATACATCCTATGTGAGTTTTTGAGCCTATTGAAAGTGTGTGCATTTTTCATACACTCCTATTCTTTCATGTGTGATGAACTTATGTGAGATACTTCTCTAGAACTTGCATAACGATCTTTCGAAATTTTTGTCATTGATTGCATGAACTTGAAAATGATAGAGGCATTAGGTTTACCACCATGGCCCAAATAACCTTGTTTCCCAAAGAAAAAATGATATCATTAGATTGCCAATTTGAGCCGTGTTTGTGAGCCTTTTATTTCTTATCACCAGATATGTCTACCCTTATGCCTGAAATAAATATTTTTCCTTACCCTTTCCAAGCGAGCAATGCGAGATTGTCTTATGAGAAATGTTTGTGAAGTACTTTGGAGGGTGTTTGGCAAAAGAATAAGTGTGGGGGTTTTTCATATTTGTTTCTGTTTGAAAAAAAAAAAAAAAGAAAAAGAAAAAGAAAGATTGTATACAAAGAAAATAAAAAGTTTTTAAAGTTTCAGTTTATGGGTGTGGTTAGAGATGTCTGAAGAATCGTTGGAGAGCTTGAGTTCTTATAAATCTAAAGAAAATAATTGCTTGCATTGTAGCTTGGAACTTGTGTTTTCCTATTCTTTCGTTTCAATAACCCTATCCCTAAGCCTCATTACATCCAATAAAAGTCCTCTTGATTTAAGTTTTGCAATTATGACTGTGGAGAAGTGATCTTTATGCAAGCTTATGGTAGAACTTTCACATTTGTTTCTTTGAGCGAAACACATTTAAACTAAACACATGTGTGATTGAGAGTATATCCAGTGAGAAGGTTGCTAGTTTGCATATGGTGATTTTTAAAATAAAAACTTGAAATTGCATTAGCATGGCTATCTCACACACTACACTTCAAGGATGTTTCAAAGATTACTGCTAATATTTGAATAAGGAAAATGAACTTGAATTGCTTGTTGTTGTTAGCTATGGTTCTTGATGATTATGTTCTCAAATGAAATTCTATGAGGGTAATATAGGGGAAAACTAATAATTTTCATGTTATTACTTTTTCTGTTTTCTCTGTTTTGCTCGAGGACTAGCAAAAGCTAAGTGTGGGGGTATTTGATCGGATTATATTTATACATATTTTACATCAAATTCTCTCGTCTTTTCTTAGTCAGTTTCTTATATTTTTGAGCTATTTACTTTGTTTTTGTGTTTTATAGTATTTATCTAGTAAATAAAATAAATATAACATAAGTGTGATTTTATGTAATAAATTCGTGTCAAAACTGTTTAGCTTTTAAATTAAATAAAATATATATATATATATATATATAATAATAATAATTGTTTGTTTTGTAGAATAAGGGAAAGTGGAGCAGAAAGGTTAAAAGAATACAAGAGGGGGATGGTGCGGAGCAAAGAAAGAAAAAAAAAAGAATAAAGAAAGAAAGTTAGGGGAAAGTTAGAAAAAAATAATAAGGGAAGTGGGAACAACCAGGTAAGGCACGGCATTAGACAAGGCTTTATGGGTTTTTTAAAAAATAGTAAAGGAGTTTAAGTGAAAGCTGGCGTGGGAATAAGAAAATACTGGAGGTTAGTGGGAATCAAAGGAGCTGCAAGGAATAAAAACCTGGGGGTAGTCAGCGTGAGTTTGATGGGGGGAATAGGAAAGAAGTTCTTGACAGAGAGCTGCCAGAAGGCAGCTTGCGAGAAACCTGGGCTGCGCAGAGGGAGGAACAAGGCTGCACGTGGGTTGTTGGCAGCTGCTTGCTGGCAGCGAAGAAGAGGTGAGTGCAGCAGCGCGAAAGGAGCTCGCAGGACAGCGTGTGACGCGGGGGAGTTGCTGCCTTGCAGCAAAGCTGCCTGGAGAAGGAGGAAGGCAGGCGCGGAAAGAAGGCAGCGAGCAGGACGTGCGAGCTCGGGAAGCTGCCAGGCGCAGCTGTCGCAAGCTGCGAACCAGGTGAGACAAAGACGGGTGGAAGGAGTCTACCATTGGGCAGCGTGGAAGGCATTTGGGGGGAAGGAAAGCAGCGTGCAGGAAGCTGCCCTGGGCAGCGTAAGAAGAGGGGGAGGTCGCTGCCTTTTGGCGGACTGGACAGCGAGACAGAGAGAAGCCGAGAGAAGCTGACAGACGAGGAAAGAGCAGCTGGCGACAGCTGCCAACTGACCAGCGTGAGGAAGCTGCCCTGGGCAGCGTAAGAAGAGGGGGAGGTCGCTGCCTTTTGGCGGATTGGGCAGCGGAGGTTAGACGCGACAGAGAAGCAAGACGCGGACGTGGCGCATGCAGCTGGCAGCGAGACGTGCAGGCAGGGCGTGGAAATTGCGAGGACGAAGGCAGCACGGAACGCGAGAGCTGCCAGGGAGCGCAGGAAGGCAGGTGGACAGGAGCTGAGGGAAACGTGGGCTGCCTTTGTGCAGCGGAAGGAACGAAGGCAGCAACGCACGCAGGGAGAAGAGAGGGGCAGCACGAGCAGGAGGTCAGCACGATGCAGTGCTGACTTGGGCAGCACGGAGGATATAATGCACAGTGGCGCATCACTCTATTTCTCTCTCGGTTTATTTATCCTAAACTCACATTTTAATTTCTATTTTAATTTTATAATGTGTAACTAATTTTATTTTGGCTAGAGTTTAATTCAAAACCATGAATATATTTGTAATTTGAATTGATTACCTTCAGTTGTGATTTCTGAGTTGTGATTTAATTTGCTTAACTGCTTGATTGATAACTTATTTTTGTATGTCGATTAAGGATGCATACTTAATTTACATGCATGAATTTGATGCTAGAATATAAGTGAATTTCACCTAATCGTTATGAACTTATATTCACAAGTAGTAAAGGTTGTTGACCACAATCGTGTTAAGTAAATTCTTGGCATAAGTTTCATGCAATTCATAGTAATGAGTGCCTCGTCAATGCTTATGATTTTCATAGAACGTAATGATTCTTGCTTGTATCTCTATTATGCAATTCATGTAGGGAACTTGTGGGGAATGTTTTGGGTTGTCGTATGCAATCATCCAATCCATTAACTTAAGGAAAATCTGAGAATTAATTTATGCAATTCATGGTTAATTTGGGGCGTTGAGAATTTACAATTTATTGAAAGAACAACTGAAAATCAATTTAGGTTGCATATGTGGCATGTGTGGAGAATAATCCTCTAGCCAGTCAGTCATTTATCATTTTACCTTAATTTTATGTTTTTGTCAATTTTGTAATTTATTTAAGTTTAATTTACTTTTCATCAAAATCAATCCCCCATTTTATTTTAAAGTGTTAGATTTATTAGAAATCATTTTAGTTTGTGTTTTCTTAAATCTTGAGTTATTTTGAGTCTTTTGATTTGTTTTAGTTTATTTGTTAGTTTTATTTTGAGTGTTTCTATTTAAGTGTTTTGAGTCTAGTTTAGTGTTTTAAATTTTGTTTTTACGTTTTTAATTTAATTTTACTTTGGTTAGCATCCCTAGTTAATCCCCGGCCTAGAACGATCCCTACTTACATCATTACTACAACTGTCACAAATAGGGTTTAAATTTGTGCGTTAATTTATTTTCGCACCAAATTTTTGGCGCCGTTGCCGGGGATTAGCAAATTTGCTAATCCTTTGTTTATGTTTTTGTTTGTGTTTTATTTTATTTTATTTTATTTTATTTGTGTTTATTTTATGTTATTTTATTTTTGGTTTGTTATGTCTTTTACTTTTGATATTTGATTTAGTTTTCTTTCTTTGATTTTAGTTACAAATGGAGCAAGACCTGGATTCTACTAGCATTCAAGATCTATTGGCACAGCTCACTGCTCAATTAACTCATAATGCCGAACGGACCACAATGCCAAGTGTCCCTACACTTGATGTGCCCTATGGGCAACGATATCAAGGTCCTCAATTTTCTGCAAATGAAGATGTTTGGGGATATCAGGGCCATAATCATTCAAGGGGCAACATGTTTTCCAATGCTTACAATTCAGATTGGAGAGATTATTCAGATTACATGTGGGGAGAACCTCAACAATTCCAACAAGGTGGATATTGGCAGCAAGAAGACGCGTTCTATTCAAGATCTATGCAGCCACCACAGCATCCCCCACAACAATTCCAATCGAATCAAAGTATGCCCGTGGATTATAATCAAATGCTTGAAGAATTAATTTCTTCGGTACAGGGTTCACAAAAAGAAGAACAATTGCCTCCATCGGAAGAGTTCTATCAATGGCCATATGAACCACCACAGCAATCTCCCCAATCAAATTCAGGTACGTCTTCGGATAATGACATTTTGAATAAGTTACTAACCTCTTTGACCCAGGACGTAGAAAATCGAAACATGGAGATGCAAAATAAAGCCAACAAGGTGGATGCATTGGAGGAGCAAGTTGGGCAGATTATGGAATTCATGGCACAGATTCGAGATCAAGGTAACATGGAGGATGAAGTTGTTCCTGAACCATCCAAACAGAGCCCGAACATGGATGAATTGCCAATTCAAGAAGAAGATGAGGATGACGACTTGGGCAGTTTAGAAGAATTCTTATCGCAAACCACCCAAGTCCTTATGTCATCCAACTCAGGTGAGGAGGTTCTAAGTTCAATTCATTCTAACATCGTTCCACCAAATGTCCTTTTTCCTTGCAGGTTTTTAAATCCCAAGGAAGAAGTGAATGAAAAATACGTTGTGGAAGATCTTCCAGAGGTGCAAAATGAGATCCAAATTTTTGGTGCACAAAATCATGTTCCCGATGATGTTGAAACAATCAAAGAAACTTGTACACCAAGAAGAGGGATTCCAGAAAATGAGGTGGCCGGAGAATTTCAAGAATACATCCAAGAGGCTGTGCATGAGACAATCAAGCCCAAAGCAGTTGAGTTTGATGACACGGGACAAGCCACAACCATCATAGTAAATCTGGCCAAATTCAAAGTCCCTGAAACGTTCCAAGACGTGGTGTTTATAATTGAGTTTGAATGTGACTGTAAGCCATCTTCTCCATTTTTTATTTTAATTTATACTAACTTGTTTTTAATTTTGATGATTCAGGCACCGTCATTAGAACTTAGACCGTTGTCGGATCATTTCAAGTACCACCGTCCGTTCAATGATAAGCCCATGCATTTGAATAATGAAGGGAGGCCTAGGAATCACCCACAATCAGATTTGCATTCCTAATCCCTTCTCTTTACTGAATTTATTTTACTTTGTTTAGTTCTTTCATTGTTTGTTTGCTCTTGTGTGAATTTATTTTACGTTGATTTTTTTTATTTTACGTTGATTTTATTTTGTTGTGTTTATTTAGTAGTGATTTTTGCTTAGGAGATTAAACTTAGTTTTTTTTTTTTTTTTTTTTTTTTTTTTTTTTTTTTACTTTGATTTACTTATTTTTACATTTATATAAAAAAAAAAAAAAAAAAACTTAAAAACATAAACATTCATATAAATAAAAATAAAAAAAATAAAAAAAAAAATAAATTAAAAAACTTAAATGCATAAATTTTTTTACAAAAACTTGTAATTTAATTTCGTTCATTGGTCATTGGTTGGTGGTGCCTCAGAGGTCGACGGAGCCCCTGAAAGACGAAGCGCCAGAGCTGGGTCATTCAGAGCCTCAACACTTGGTGCTGCTCCCGAGGACGAAGGCAACACAAACCTCGGGAGTAACGCCATAAACCGTTGATGATCACTCTGAATCCGCACTTCGGACTCCTGCATCTGATCCAGCTTCCTCTTCATGCTTGTGGAGTAATTGGTTGCAAGCATGTGCAAATCCCTGTTCTCATGCCTAAGCACTCTGACCTCCTGCCGAAGACTAGCCACTTCAGCCATCAACGACTCCACCTGACGAGTTCGTGCAAGAAGGCGCTGGCCCATGTTTGATACTGAACCTGCGCATCGGACGCTGTAGGCCATAGAGTCCTGAACAGCCAGTTCGTCGGACCGCCTGGAAAGTATCCTAGTGTCTCTAGGAGTGAGCAGATTTCTGGCCACCACCGATGCGGTTGTTTCGTTCATCATCATGGAATCCCCAACTGTAAGAGGACCATTCGGGGATATGAAGGATGGCTGCCAAATGTTGGTTGGAGAAGATATATCACTATCTTCCCCAACATTCAAGTTAAGGCGACGGTCAGAAGGGCAAGACATTTTCTGAAGGTGTTGAGAATGAAGAGTCGGAATGATCAAGATTAAAGGGAACGTTTACCAGTTGAAGTGTTTACAGGGGGAGCTTAAGTGTGTTGTGGAACAAAAAATGAGCGTTCTTATAAGAAGAAGAAATCGTTGAGGCATCACTCAGCAGTCGAAGAGGCGCCCTCTCGCAAATCGAAAAGCCGGATTCTTTTCTCAAAAGCGGCGTCGCCGTTCTCAAAAGTCGGACTCCGTCTCAAAAGTCGGTTCCTTTCTCAAAAGTCGGACGCCGCTCTCTCAAAAGTCGGGCGTGTCTCTCAAAAGCCGGAGCGGTCAGGAATCACGAGGCGTGCAGCTTTTCCATTTTTGTCGTCACTCGTCACGCGCGCTGTCAGCTTTGCGCAAATTACGGGTGACTTTTTCAGAAAGCGCGTGACCTGTACTGTTCATCCATCCACCGGCTGCCGACAGGGGTAAAGGAATAGTTTCGGTTGTGAAGAAAAGACCTATAAACGTCTACCTTCGCATCCATTGCAAAGGCAAACTCTCTCAGCACTTCTTCATCTCCGAAATTTTTCATCTCCGAAAATGCCTTTCCAACAAACCCTCTCGAGTTTCTCTGTGTTTCTCATTCCTTGGGATACATTTCCAAACAAGTCATCTAGAGCTAGAGTATTTCATATCATGAAGGTTGAAAGCAAGAGTATCTCATATCACGCTTTCTTCCTGTCCTTGTCCTTGTCTTTGTGGCAAGGAGAAAGCGGGCAATCAGCCAGCACTCGGTGTCAATCTTCCAATCTAAGAACCGACTGCCTGGAAATCCTTCCTGATTGCTTACCTAGCATTGCTCTCGAGTGCTCTTCTTCAACCACTGATGTACTTCCGAAGAAGTCGCCACATCTGCCTGGAGAACAGCCAAGGCAAGTGAAAATGATACTTGAAGCATGTGGAGACAAGGTGCTGTTTCATCTTCAAGATCAAGTCTCATTTTCCTTGCTAAGAAGTTCCCCAGCCCAGTTCAAGCATACACCTGTGGAACGATACTTCTTCAAAAGCAAAAGTATCCCATATCATCAGAGTCAGAGGCAAAGATTTCTCATGGCATGCTTTTCCTTTACCCTTGCTCTTGGCTACGAGTCAGGGTGAAAGAAAGGAAATCGGTCGGCACTTGGACAGATTGAACAAAGAAGCAGACCACCACCTATTCCTCGTGCCTACCTGCCATGCAGAAGAACAAAAAGAGAAGAATGTAGCCTGCAGACTCAATCAACCCGGCAGAAGGAGTCTGAGTTGAAACCAAGAGCTCGAGAAGCTTCAACAACACCACCAATCAAGTCTCATTTTCCTTGCTAAGAAGTTCCCGAGGCCAGTTCAAGTTCAAAGCTGTGGAAAGTCACCAAACAGGACCAATGATCACTTTTTAGTTTTATTATTATCTTTTATTTTCATTTTCAATTTTTCGTTTGTTTGTTTTTTCTTGCGTGCTTAACTGACTTATTTCTTTTCTTTGCAGGAACTTTTGGTTATTTCCACCCTTGAAGTTGATTGCAAAATTTTAGCTTGGGGGGTCATCGCTTGATTTTCTGCAAATTAGGGAAGTTTTCAGTCCTATTGCTTTATTTTGTTTCTTTATATTTATCTTTTTCATTTTTATTTGCATTTTATTATATTTTCTGACATTGGGGACAATGTCTAGTTTAAGTGTGGGGGTAAAGAGTATAAAAATGACCAAATTGAAAATTTTTGTACCTTCAACTTTGAACTGGTTTCATTTGTTTCCATGTTATTGCTTTGTGTTTTCTTAATTAAGTTGTTGTTTTTTTTTAAAAAAAAAAAATTCGGAAAATTTAAAAAATCCAAAAATATTTCCTTGTTTTCCTTATTGTTTTGAATTAGTTTTTTGTTAGTTTCCCCGACCCAATGATATAATTGAATAAAATTTGAACCATGATCATCAAGAACTTAGTTAACATGTGTTTTGTGAAATTCCTTATTCTTGTGTTAGTTTTGTACATATTTGATTATCCTTGAAAAACTAAATGCACATAGCCTTGTTAATGTGAAACTAAAGCATGATTTAAAGCTCCATATGTGAATTTAGTGACCATATACATCCTATGTGAGTTTTTGAGCCTATTGAAAGTGTGTGCATTTTTCATACACTCCTATTCTTTCATGTGTGATGAACTTATGTGAGATACTTCTCTAGAACTTGCATAACGATCTTTCGAAATTTTTGTCATTGATTGCATGAACTTGAAAATGATAGAGGCATTAGGTTTACCACCATGGCCCAAATAACCTTGTTTCCCAAAGAAAAAATGATATCATTAGATTGCCAATTTGAGCCGTGTTTGTGAGCCTTTTATTTCTTATCACCAGATATGTCTACCCTTATGCCTGAAATAAATATTTTTCCTTACCCTTTCCAAGCGAGCAATGCGAGATTGTCTTATGAGAAATGTTTGTGAAGTACTTTGGAGGGTGTTTGGCAAAAGAATAAGTGTGGGGGTTTTTCATATTTGTTTCTGTTTGAAAAAAAAAAAAAAAAAAAAAGAAAAAGAAAGATTGTATACAAAGAAAATAAAAAGTTTTTAAAGTTTCAGTTTATGGGTGTGGTTAGAGATGTCTGAAGAATCGTTGGAGAGCTTGAGTTCTTATAAATCTAAAGAAAATAATTGCTTGCATTGTAGCTTGGAACTTGTGTTTTCCTATTCTTTCGTTTCAATAACCCTATCCCTAAGCCTCATTACATCCAATAAAAGTCCTCTTGATTTAAGTTTTGCAATTATGACTGTGGAGAAGTGATCTTTATGCAAGCTTATGGTAGAACTTTCACATTTGTTTCTTTGAGCGAAACACATTTAAACTAAACACATGTGTGATTGAGAGTATATCCAGTGAGAAGGTTGCTAGTTTGCATATGGTGATTTTTAAAATAAAAACTTGAAATTGCATTAGCATGGCTATCTCACACACTACACTTCAAGGATGTTTCAAAGATTACTGCTAATATTTGAATAAGGAAAATGAACTTGAATTGCTTGTTGTTGTTAGCTATGGTTCTTGATGATTATGTTCTCAAATGAAATTCTATGAGGGTAATATAGGGGAAAACTAATAATTTTCATGTTATTACTTTTTCTGTTTTCTCTGTTTTGCTCGAGGACTAGCAAAAGCTAAGTGTGGGGGTATTTGATCGGATTATATTTATACATATTTTACATCAAATTCTCTCGTCTTTTCTTAGTCAGTTTCTTATATTTTTGAGCTATTTACTTTGTTTTTGTGTTTTATAGTATTTATCTAGTAAATAAAATAAATATAACATAAGTGTGATTTTATGTAATAAATTCGTGTCAAAACTGTTTAGCTTTTAAATTAAATAAAATATATATATATATATATATATATAATAATAATAATTGTTTGTTTTGTAGAATAAGGGAAAGTGGAGCAGAAAGGTTAAAAGAATACAAGAGGGGGATGGTGCGGAGCAAAGAAAGAAAAAAAAAAAGAATAAAGAAAGAAAGTTAGGGGAAAGTTAGAAAAAAATAATAAGGGAAGTGGGAACAACCAGGTAAGGCACGGCATTAGACAAGGCTTTATGGGTTTTTTAAAAAATAGTAAAGGAGTTTAAGTGAAAGCTGGCGTGGGAATAAGAAAATACTGGAGGTTAGTGGGAATCAAAGGAGCTGCAAGGAATAAAAACCTGGGGGTAGTCAGCGTGAGTTTGATGGGGGGAATAGGAAAGAAGTTCTTGACAGAGAGCTGCCAGAAGGCAGCTTGCGAGAAACCTGGGCTGCGCAGAGGGAGGAACAAGGCTGCACGTGGGTTGTTGGCAGCTGCTTGCTGGCAGCGAAGAAGAGGTGAGTGCAGCAGCGCGAAAGGAGCTCGCAGGACAGCGTGTGACGCGGGGGAGTTGCTGCCTTGCAGCAAAGCTGCCTGGAGAAGGAGGAAGGCAGGCGCGGAAAGAAGGCAGCGAGCAGGACGTGCGAGCTCGGGAAGCTGCCAGGCGCAGCTGTCGCAAGCTGCGAACCAGGTGAGACAAAGACGGGTGGAAGGAGTCTACCATTGGGCAGCGTGGAAGGCATTTGGGGGGAAGGAAAGCAGCGTGCAGGAAGCTGCCCTGGGCAGCGTAAGAAGAGGGGGAGGTCGCTGCCTTTTGGCGGACTGGACAGCGAGACAGAGAGAAGCCGAGAGAAGCTGACAGACGAGGAAAGAGCAGCTGGCGACAGCTGCCAACTGACCAGCGTGAGGAAGCTGCCCTGGGCAGCGTAAGAAGAGGGGGAGGTCGCTGCCTTTTGGCGGATTGGGCAGCGGAGGTTAGACGCGACAGAGAAGCAAGACGCGGACGTGGCGCATGCAGCTGGCAGCGAGACGTGCAGGCAGGGCGTGGAAATTGCGAGGACGAAGGCAGCACGGAACGCGAGAGCTGCCAGGGAGCGCAGGAAGGCAGGTGGACAGGAGCTGAGGGAAACGTGGGCTGCCTTTGTGCAGCGGAAGGAACGAAGGCAGCAACGCACGCAGGGAGAAGAGAGGGGCAGCACGAGCAGGAGGTCAGCACGATGCAGTGCTGACTTGGGCAGCACGGAGGATATAATGCACAGTGGCGCATCACTCTATTTCTCTCTCGGTTTATTTATCCTAAACTCACATTTTAATTTCTATTTTAATTTTATAATGTGTAACTAATTTTATTTTGGCTAGAGTTTAATTCAAAACCATGAATATATTTGTAATTTGAATTGATTACCTTCAGTTGTGATTTCTGAGTTGTGATTTAATTTGCTTAACTGCTTGATTGATAACTTATTTTTGTATGTCGATTAAGGATGCATACTTAATTTACATGCATGAATTTGATGCTAGAATATAAGTGAATTTCACCTAATCGTTATGAACTTATATTCACAAGTAGTAAAGGTTGTTGACCACAATCGTGTTAAGTAAATTCTTGGCATAAGTTTCATGCAATTCATAGTAATGAGTGCCTCGTCAATGCTTATGATTTTCATAGAACGTAATGATTCTTGCTTGTATCTCTATTATGCAATTCATGTAGGGAACTTGTGGGGAATGTTTTGGGTTGTCGTATGCAATCATCCAATCCATTAACCTAAGGAAAATCTGAGAATTAATTTATGCAATTCATGGTTAATTTGGGGCGTTGAGAATTTACAATTTATTGAAAGAACAACTGAAAATCAATTTAGGTTGCATATGTGGCATGTGTGGAGAATAATCCTCTAGCCAGTCAGTCATTTATCATTTTACCTTAATTTTATGTTTTTGTCAATTTTGTAATTTATTTAAGTTTAATTTACTTTTCATCAAAATCAATCCCCCATTTTATTTTAAAGTGTTAGATTTATTAGAAATCATTTTAGTTTGTGTTTTCTTAAATCTTGAGTTATTTTGAGTCTTTTGATTTGTTTTAGTTTATTTGTTAGTTTTATTTTGAGTGTTTCTATTTAAGTGTTTTGAGTCTAGTTTAGTGTTTTAAATTTTGTTTTTACGTTTTTAATTTAATTTTACTTTGGTTAGCATCCCTAGTTAATCCCCGGCCTAGAACGATCCCTACTTACATCATTACTACAACTGTCACAAATAGGGTTTAAATTTGTGCGTTAATTTATTCTCACATCAAATTTTGATGAAGAGTCGGAATGATCAAGATTAAAGGGAACGTTTACCAGTTGAAGTGTTTACAGGGGGAGCTTAAGTGTGTTGTGGAACAAAAAATGAGCGTTCTTATAAGAAGAAGAAATCGTTGAGGCATCACTCAGCAGTCGAAGAGGCGCCCTCTCGCAAATCGAAAAGCCGGATTCTTTTCTCAAAAGCGGCGTCGCCGTTCTCAAAAGTCGGACTCCGTCTCAAAAGTCGGTTCCTTTCTCAAAAGTCGGACGCCGCTCTCTCAAAAGTCGGGCGTGTCTCTCAAAAGCCGGAGCGGTCAGGAATCACGAGGCGTGCAGCTTTTCCATTTTTGTCGTCACTCGTCACGCGCGCTGTCAGCTTTGCGCAAATTACGGGTGACTTTTTCAGAAAGCGCGTGACATGTACTGTTCATCCATCCACCGGCTGCCGACAGGGGTAAAGGAATAGTTTCGGTTGTGAAGAAAAGACCTATAAACGTCTACCTTCGCATCCATTGCAAAGGCAAACTCTCTCAGCACTTCTTCATCTCCGAAATTTTTCATCTCCGAAAATGCCTTTCCAACAAACCCTCTCGAGTTTCTCTGTGTTTCTCATTCCTTGGGATACCTTTCCAAACAAGTCATCTAGAGCTAGAGTATTTCATATCATGAAGGTTGAAAGCAAGAGTATCTCATATCACGCTTTCTTCCTGTCCTTGTCCTTGTCTTTGTGGCAAGGAGAAAGCGGGCAATCAGCCAGCACTCGGTGTCAATCTTCCAATCTAAGAACCGACTGCCTGGAAATCCTTCCTGATTGCTTACCTAGCATTGCTCTCGAGTGCTCTTCTTCAACCACTGATGTACTTCCGAAGAAGTCGCCACATCTGCCTGGAGAACAGCCAAGGCAAGTGAAAATGATACTTGAAGCATGTGGAGACAAGGTGCTGTTTCATCTTCAAGATCAAGTCTCATTTTCCTTGCTAAGAAGTTCCCCAGCCCAGTTCAAGCATACACCTGTGGAACGATACTTCTTCAAAAGCAAAAGTATCCCATATCATCAGAGTCAGAGGCAAAGATTTCTCATGGCATGCTTTTCCTTTACCCTTGCTCTTGGCTACGAGTCAGGGTGAAAGAAAGGAAATCGGTCGGCACTTGGACAGATTGAACAAAGAAGCAGACCACCACCTATTCCTCGTGCCTACCTGCCATGCAGAAGAACAAAAAGAGAAGAATGTAGCCTGCAGACTCAATCAACCCGGCAGAAGGAGTCTGAGTTGAAACCAAGAGCTCGAGAAGCTTCAACAACACCACCAATCAAGTCTCATTTTCCTTGCTAAGAAGTTCCCGAGGCCAGTTCAAGTTCAAAGCTGTGGAAAGTCACCAAACAGGACCAATGATCACTTTTTAGTTTTATTATTATCTTTTATTTTCATTTTCAATTTTTCGTTTGTTTGTTTTTTCTTGCGTGCTTAACTGACTTATTTCTTTTCTTTGCAGGAACTTTTGGTTATTTCCACCCTTGAAGTTGATTGCAAAATTTTAGCTTGGGGGGTCATCGCTTGATTTTCTGCAAATTAGGGAAGTTTTCAGTCCTATTGCTTTATTTTGTTTCTTTATATTTATCTTTTTCATTTTTATTTGCATTTTATTATATTTTCTGACATTGGGGACAATGTCTAGTTTAAGTGTGGGGGTAAAGAGTATAAAAATGACCAAATTGAAAATTTTTGTACCTTCAACTTTGAACTGGTTTCATTTGTTTCCATGTTATTGCTTTGTGTTTTCTTAATTAAGTTGTTGTTTTTTTTTAAAAAATAAAAGTAAAAAAAAATAAAAATAAAAATAAAAAATTCGGAAAATTTAAAAAATCCAAAAATATTTCCTTGTTTTCCTTATTGTTTTGAATTAGTTTTTTGTTAGTTTCCCCGACCCAATGATATAATTGAATAAAATTTGAACCATGATCATCAAGAACTTAGTTAACATGTGTTTTGTGAAATTCCTTATTCTTGTGTTAGTTTTGTACATATTTGATTATCCTTGAAAAACTAAATGCACATAGCCTTGTTAATGTGAAACTAAAGCATGATTTAAAGCTCCATATGTGAATTTAGTGACCATATACATCCTATGTGAGTTTTTGAGCCTATTGAAAGTGTGTGCATTTTTCATACACTCCTATTCTTTCATGTGTGATGAACTTATGTGAGATACTTCTCTAGAACTTGCATAACGATCTTTCGAAATTTTTGTCATTGATTGCATGAACTTGAAAATGATAGAGGCATTAGGTTTACCACCATGGCCCAAATAACCTTGTTTCCCAAAGAAAAAATGATATCATTAGATTGCCAATTTGAGCCGTGTTTGTGAGCCTTTTATTTCTTATCACCAGATATGTCTACCCTTATGCCTGAAATAAATATTTTTCCTTACCCTTTCCAAGCGAGCAATGCGAGATTGTCTTATGAGAAATGTTTGTGAAGTACTTTGGAGGGTGTTTGGCAAAAGAATAAGTGTGGGGGTTTTTCATATTTGTTTCTGTTTGAAAAAAAAAAAAAAAAAAAGAAAAAAAAAAAAAAAAAAAAAAAAAAAAGAAAGATTGTATACAAAGAAAATAAAAAGTTTTTAAAGTTTCAGTTTATGGGTGTGGTTAGAGATGTCTGAAGAATCGTTGGAGAGCTTGAGTTCTTATAAATCTAAAGAAAATAATTGCTTGCATTGTAGCTTGGAACTTGTGTTTTCCTATTCTTTCGTTTCAATAACCCTATCCCTAAGCCTCATTACATCCAATAAAAGTCCTCTTGATTTAAGTTTTGCAATTATGACTGTGGAGAAGTGATCTTTATGCAAGCTTATGGTAGAACTTTCACATTTGTTTCTTTGAGCGAAACACATTTAAACTAAACACATGTGTGATTGAGAGTATATCCAGTGAGAAGGTTGCTAGTTTGCATATGGTGATTTTTAAAATAAAAACTTGAAATTGCATTAGCATGGCTATCTCACACACTACACTTCAAGGATGTTTCAAAGATTACTGCTAATATTTGAATAAGGAAAATGAACTTGAATTGCTTGTTGTTGTTAGCTATGGTTCTTGATGATTATGTTCTCAAATGAAATTCTATGAGGGTAATATAGGGGAAAACTAATAATTTTCATGTTATTACTTTTTCTGTTTTCTCTGTTTTGCTCGAGGACTAGCAAAAGCTAAGTGTGGGGGTATTTGATCGGATTATATTTATACATATTTTACATCAAATTCTCTCGTCTTTTCTTAGTCAGTTTCTTATATTTTTGAGCTATTTACTTTGTTTTTGTGTTTTATAGTATTTATCTAGTAAATAAAATAAATATAACATAAGTGTGATTTTATGTAATAAATTCGTGTCAAAACTGTTTAGCTTTTAAATTAAATAATATATATATATATATATAATAATAATAATAATTGTTTGTTTTGTAGAATAAGGGAAAGTGGAGCAGAAAGGTTAAAAGAATACAAGAGGGGGATGGTGCGGAGCAAAGAAAGAAAAAAAAAAAGAATAAAGAAAGAAAGTTAGGGGAAAGTTAGAAAAAAATAATAAGGGAAGTGGGAACAACCAGGTAAGGCACGGCATTAGACAAGGCTTTATGGGGTTTTTAAAAAATAGTAAAGGAGTTTAAGTGAAAGCTGGCGTGGGAATAAGAAAATACTGGAGGTTAGTGGGAATCAAAGGAGCTGCAAGGAATAAAAACCTGGGGGTAGTCAGCGTGAGTTTGAGGGGGGGAATAGGAAAGAAGTTCTTGACAGAGAGCTGCCAGAAGGCAGCTTGCGAGAAACCTGGGCTGCGCAGAGGGAGGAACAAGGCTGCACGTGGGTTGTTGGCAGCTGCTTGCTGGCAGCGAAGAAGAGGTGAGTGCAGCAGCGCGAAAGGAGCTCGCAGGACAGCGTGTGACGCGGGGGAGTTGCTGCCTTGCAGCAAAGCTGCCTGGAGAAGGAGGAAGGCAGGCGCGGAAAGAAGGCAGCGAGCAGGACGTGCGAGCTCGGGAAGCTGCCAGGCGCAGCTGTCGCAAGCTGCGAACCAGGTGGAGGGGACTGTGGAAGGAACGAGGAGGACAGAGGATTGAGAGTGTGCTGCCCTTGGGCAGCGTTAGGAAATAAGGGAGCTCCTGGAGAAAACTGTGCAGCCAGGGAGGAGATTACATAGGAGGCGCTGCCTTCCTGGCAGCGTGAAGCAGCAAGGGACTTCGAACAAGGGTCAACGAGGCAGTGAAGGCCTTTGGCAGCGTGGCAGTGCATGCACAGGAAGAAATAGGACATGCACGCAGATTTGGTGCATTCAGCGCAGCAACCTACATTTCTCTCGGTTTAATTCTCCAACTCACGTTTTAATTTCTATTTTAATTTTATAATGTGTAACTAATTTTATTTTGGCTAGAGTTTAATTCAAAACCATGAATATATTTGTAATTTGAATTGATTACCTTCAGTTGTGATTTCTGAGTTGTGATTTAATTTGCTTAACTGCTTGATTGATAACTTATTTTTGTATGTCGATTAAGGATGCATACTTAATTTACATGCATGAATTTGATGCTAGAATATAAGTGAATTTCACCTAATCGTTATGAACTTATATTCACAAGTAGTAAAGGTTGTTGACCACAATCGTGTTAAGTAAATTCTTGGCATAAGTTTCATGCAATTCATAGTAATGAGTGCCTCGTCAATGCTTATGATTTTCATAGAACGTAATGATTCTTGCTTGTATCTCTATTATGCAATTCATGTAGGGAACTTGTGGGGAATGTTTTGGGTTGTCGTATGCAATCATCCAATCCATTAACTTAAGGAAAATCTGAGAATTAATTTATGCAATTCATGGTTAATTTGGGGCGTTGAGAATTTACAATTTATTGAAAGAACAACTGAAAATTAATTTAGGTTGCATATGTGGCATGTGTGGAGAATAATCCTCTAGCCAGTCAGTCATTTATCATTTTACCTTAATTTTATGTTTTTGTCAATTTTGTAATTTATTTAAGTTTAATTTACTTTTCATCAAAATCAATCCCCCATTTTATTTTAAAGTGTTAGATTTATTAGAAATCATTTTAGTTTGTGTTTTCTTAAATCTTGAGTTATTTTGAGTCTTTTGATTTGTTTTAGTTTATTTGTTAGTTTTATTTTGAGTGTTTCTATTTAAGTGTTTTGAGTCTAGTTTAGTGTTTTAAATTTTGTTTTTACGTTTTTAATTTAATTTTACTTTGGTTAGCATCCCTAGTTAATCCCCGGCCTAGAACGATCCCTACTTACATCATTACTACAACTGTCACAAATAGGGTTTAAATTTGTGCGTTAGTTTATTTTCGCATCAAATTTTTGTATTTGATCGGATTATATTTATACATATTTTACATCAAATTCTCTCGTCTTTTCTTAGTCAGTTTCTTATATTTTTGAGCTATTTACTTTGTTTTTGTGTTTTATAGTATTTATCTAGTAAATAAAATAAATATAACATAAGTGTGATTTTATGTAATAAATTCGTGTCAAAACTGTTTAGCTTTTAAATTAAATAAAATATATATATATATATATATAATAATAATAATTGTTTGTTTTGTAGAATAAGGGAAAGTGGAGCAGAAAGGTTAAAAGAATACAAGAGGGGGATGGTGCGGAGCAAAGAAAGAAAAAAAAAAGAATAAAGAAAGAAAGTTAGGGGAAAGTTAGAAAAAAATAATAAGGGAAGTGGGAACAACCAGGTAAGGCACGGCATTAGACAAGGCTTTATGGGGTTTTTAAAAAATAGTAAAGGAGTTTAAGTGAAAGCTGGCGTGGGAATAAGAAAATACTGGAGGCTGTGGTGGTGCAGTCAGCGCAGCAACCGGCAGAAGGAGTCTGAGTTGAAACCAAGAGCTCGAGAAGCTTCAACAACACCACCAATCAAGTCTCATTTTCACTTGCCTTGGCTGTTCTCCAGGCAGATGTGGCGACTTCTTCGGAAGTACATCAGTGGTTGAAGAAGAGCACTCGAGAGCAATGCTAGGTAAGCAATCAGGAAGGATTTCCAGGCAGTCGGTTCTTAGATTGGAAGATTGACACCGAGTGCTGGCTGATTGCCCGCTTTCTCCTTGCCACAAAGACAAGGACAAGGACAGGAAGAAAGCGTGATATGAGATACTCTTGCTTTCAACCTTCATGATATGAAATACTCTAGCTCTAGATGACTTGTTTGGAAAGGTATCCCAAGGAATGAGAAACACAGAGAAACTCGAGAGGGTTTGTTGGAAAGGCATTTTCGGAGATGAAAAATTTCGGAGATGAAGAAGTGCTGAGAGAGTTTGCCTTTGCAATGGATGCGAAGGTAGACGTTTATAGGTCTTTTCTTCACAACCGAAACTATTCCTTTACCCCTGTCGGCAGCCGGTGGATGGATGAACAGTACAGGTCACGCGCTTTCTGAAAAAGTCACCCGTAAATTGACGAAACTAAATATTACTGGATGTAACTTAAACAAATATCTAAAATGGGAATTGGTTTATAGGAATAAGGATTCAACTTAACAAAACAAGTAAATAAGGAAATTCAAGATAAAATAAATGATTGAAGAAAAATAGATTGACAATATGCTAGAGTTCAACCTTTACCAACAACACTTCTACGTAGCTATTCCAATTGCTTAAATAATTGAAAACACACATGCTTTGAAGGTTGGATTTTCCTTGTGTATGTTTTACTTGTGACATTCAAGCTAAAACGCATACCACTACATGCAACTTATCCATGACATTTGGATTAAATATAAACATGAGTGATTCATTAATCTTGGTGAAAATCCTTTTGTTAAACCATATAATCCCTAAGAGCATGATATTTACCTTAGGAGAGTACAATCCTCAATCACAAGAAGCACAATCAATTTTAACGTGACATTCGTTCAAAATTGCATCCGATAACTTTTCTAAGCATCCTAATGGTGATCAATCATCAAGACACATAGATAGTTTAATTCAGTGATTGAAAATATCAAAACAAGCATGTAACAACACTTAAACAATTGAAAAATAAAACTACGTATTCATGTTGCGGCTCATGACCTCACTCTAGCATAATAAAATTAGTTACACATAATTATGTTCATACATAAGAAATTATCCATAAAAAAATAACAAGAAGGAAAACACCCGTTTTTGGTTCTTGGTTCCTTCTCTGCTTCTGTGCTTCTGCTGCCGTCAGTCTCTGCCTATCTCCTGACTTCCCTGCACTTGCTGCTGTGTTCACTCTCTCTTCTTTGTTTTCTGATCCGTGGTTTTCTGCTTCTGACTTCTAATTCTTTGCTCTCTGCTCTCTGCTCCTCATTTGTCGTGTGCTACCTTAAAACAATAAGGCCATGATTTTTCAAAGCACCAAGGCTACGGAAGGCCATCATTGTTGTCCCCCTTCTTTTGCTCTTTCTTTTCCTTTATTCCCCCACTTTGCTTTCTTTTGATTTCTTTTTCAAACACCATCCGTGGAGACAAGCTCCACTTCCATGTGTTCCCATTGCTTTTACTTTATTTTATTTCATTTTTCTTCTCTTTCTTTCCCACTTTCGTGTGTGCTCCCTTACCACATATTCCCTTAGCAGTTCTTTGGCCTGAACCAACTTGGAAAGCAGATTGCAGTACACATAAAGGTCCCGATCCACACTTCTTTTGTCAATGTTTAAAGCTCCACATAACTGTTGAACATAACCAAAGTGTAAATGCTCAAACATTGCTATCATCGTGCAAGGCCATTGAATAATTGACTTCAATTCTTTTGTTTGTTTTTATTATTTCCTCATTTCCTTTTTGCTTGAAATTGATCCTAAAGCAAATTTAACTGCACACTAACACAAGGTAATGTAAAATGCAACCATTTTAATACAAAAACATCACAAAGACTTTAGAAATTGATGGTATAATTGCATGAAATATATGAGTGATCAAATACCCCCAAACTTACATTTTTGCTAGTCATCTAGCAAAACAAAACACAAAACAAAACAACTCAACTAAGACTAGATTCAACAACTTAGTAGCCAACTTCTCAAATTCGATTTCAGAGATAAGTGCTAACCATGAAACAAACAGCCAAGAACTAAGCAACAAGAGCTCAAAACATCATCCAATAGTTAACCAAATTTCCTTCAAACAAAACATTGAAATGTCATGTGTGAGCTAGCCATGTCAATGTAATTCCAAGCTCCTTTAAATCATCATATGCAAACATGTGAGCTTCTCACAAGACATACGCTCATTCACTCATAAGTTTTGGTTAATGTGTTTCACTCAAGTGATCTCATTGTACATGCCGCCATATGCTTGCTTGTCCACCTAACTCGCTATCAATATTTAAGTACTACCTTGGATCAATAGGACTTTATTACGGTTGAGATGGGGCTAAAGGTGATAGGCTAATGAAAGAAAGGATATGGAAATCAAAAATTTTGAGAAAGTACACTTTGGTAGTTTTCCAATACCTCAATATCACACCACCTCAAATTGAAAGCAAAATAATAAAACCTCGAGCACCTGTTACTCCCCAAATTTAATTTCAAAAGGAAATTTATACTCGGCAGACACATTTTCAACAAATCAACACTCTCCAATTTTCATATATTTCGTTTTTTTTTTTTTTTTTTTTCAATTGAAAGAAACAAATCTGCAAAGCTATGCATAAATCTGCAAAAGCTACATCGCCCATCAAATTCACATTTCATTGTAATACACATGCTCCATCCATCTTTCTACATAAATGAAACCCCCAAGAGCACAACCCATATAATACTTTCTCAAAACAATAAGGAATCGATTTCTGTGTATGGGCTCAACTCCAATATCGGAGCAAGGTAAAGAGATGTGGCTAACAAAGAAATGGCTTAGTTAAAGGCTCAACGGGCTACTACGGATAAACATAGCATATAAGGTAGGCATGAATGGCTCAAACGATCCAAAGATGGCCTATATCACTTCCAAGTTATTACATGAATTGATTAATGAATCGAGAAGTATAAAGCAAGTTCTAGAGATCCATGTACAGTGAGATCATACGCACAAGAAGGAATGAGATTGATGCATAATGGTTCAATCATGTATAGGCTCAAAAACTCACAAGGTTTACATAATCTCACATGATTCACATATGAAACGCTAAATCATGCTCAAGTTTCACATTGACAAGACTAGGCACATTTATTTTTCAAGTTAATTTATGGAAATCACAGTTAACACAAAGACAACGAAAAGAACTTAGACTTCTTGAAAGTAAGAAGGAAATTAAGATCAAATCTCATCATTGAATTGAGAAGTAGCTACAAACAACAATAAAAATGCAAAAACTTTTTTTTTTTTTTATATTTTTTTTTTGAAAGAGAAATAAACTAACGAAATATATTTCCACCCCCAAACTTAATTATAGCATTGTCCCCAATGATAATGAAAGGAATTTTGAACAATAAGACATAAAAATGGAAGGAAAGAAATACAAAATGAAATAAAGACACATAAAGAAAAGGAAAGAACACACCAATTTGTGTAGGCGAGGAGAGCAGCAGTAAAGATGCATTTTTGTTCCATGGTAGAATTCCAAATCATCCTCAAACTTGTTTCAACACGTCCCATTATGCATAACAAATGTGTGAGTAACCTGTGGGATTAAGAAACTTTGCAAGAAATTGTGGTAGAGATTGCAAAAGCATTACCTGCATAAGGGAGCAAAAGTAGGATTTAAACACACAAACCAGAAAACAAGAGAAAAACAGAACAAGAACATTTAAAATTATTCAAAATAAAGATGAAAGATAGAAAGCTTGGGTTGCCTCCCAAGAAGCGCTTTAGTTACTGTCTAGAGCTAGACATTCTGTTGGCAGTTTGATTCAAATAACAGGTTCCTTCAAAGTGATGGAATCCTTAGCAAGATCATATGGAGACTCCTTGTATAACTTCAAGCGATGTCCATTAACTTTGAAGACAAAACCAGTTTGCATGTTTTGGATATCCACAGCCCCATGAAGATGGACCTGTACAACACGATATGGACCATTCCAACGTGATTTGAGCTTTCCTGGGAATAGTTTCAGCCTCGAATTAAAAAGCAAAACCTTCTGACCCGGTTGAAACTCTTTACGAAGGATGTGAGCATCATGAAATTTCTTGGTCTTATCCTTGTAAATCTTTGCATTCTCATAAGCATCATTCCTTATTTCTTCCAGTTCATTCAACTGCAGCTTCCGCTTCTCTCCCGCTGCTTGGTAGTCAAAATTGAGGTGCTTAATAGCCCAATATGCCTTGTGCTCAAGTTCCATAGGCAGATGGCAAGCTTTCCCATACACCAAACGAAAAGGAGACATCCCAATTGGTGTCTTATAAGCTGTCCTATATGCCCACAAAGCATCAGTAAGCTTTAAACTCCAATCCTTTCGAGATGAACTGACAGTTTTCTCAAGAATCCTCTTGCGCTCACGATTAGATACTTCAACTTGTCCAGATGTCTGTGGATGGTATGGGGTGGCTATGCGATGGTGAATATGATACTTGGCACAAAGGGAAGCCATGGTGCGGTTTAAGAAATGCGTACCTTCGTCACTGATGATAGCACGAGGTACTCCAAATCGGGGAAAAATAGTATTCTGCAAGAAACCTAACACCACAGAACTTTTGCATGTTGGAGAAGCTATTGCCTCCACCCACTTAGAGACATAATCAACTGCCACCAAGATGTAGAGATTGCCATGTGAAGAAGGGAAAGGTCCCATGAAGTCTATACCCCAAACATCAAATAGTTCAATCACCAAAATACTTTGTTGGGGCATCTCATTTCTCTGAGAAAGATTTCCAACTCTTTGACACTTATCACAAGCCTGGCAGCATAGGTATGCATCTTTGAATAAAGATGGCCAAAAGAAACCACTCTGTAAGATCTTGGCCGCTGTCCTTCTTGGTCCAAAATGACCACCACATGCATAGTGGTGAGCAAACTTCAAAATGCTTTCTTGTTCTTCTAAGGGGACACACCGACGAATGATTTGATCTTGGCAATGCTTGAAAAGGTATGGCTCATCCCAAAAGTAGTGTTTTACAGTGGAGAGGAACTTCTTCCTTTGTTGGTAACTGAACTCTGATGGTATTTCTCCAGATGCCAAACAATTTGCGATGTCAGCATACCATGGTACTTGATGAGTAACTGCTAGAAGTTGCTCGTCTGGAAAGCTCTCTTGCAGGGGCAATGAATCTGCCTCATCAGTGCTTGCATTTACTAATCTTGAGAGATGATCCGCCACAACATTCTCACGTCCCTTTTTATCTAGGATCTCCAAATCAAACTCTTGCAAGAGAATGACCCATTGAATCAATCGTGGTTTGGCCTCTTTTTTAGACAATAAGTACTTGAGAGCAGAATGATCAGAATACACAATGACTTTAGCACCAATTAAGTACGATCGAAACTTTTCAAGAGCAAATACCACTGCAAGTAATTCTTTTTCTGTAGTGGCATAATTCAGTTGTGCATCATTCAAAGTGCGGCTGGCATAATATATAACATGGGGGAGCTTGTCACGTCGCTGACCAAGGACAGCACCCACAGCGTAATCGGAAACATCGCACATGAGCTCAAAAGGAAGGGTCCAATCTGGAGCTGTTATAATTGGGGCTGATGTGAGAAGATCCTTCAATTTGTTGAAAGCATCGTGACAATCTGCATTAAAATCAAAACAAGCATCTTTAGCAAGTAAATTACAAAGAGGACGACTAATTTTGGAAAAATCTTTGATGAATCTTCGATAAAAACCAGCATGTCCCAAGAAAGATCTCACATTCTTCACAGAAGTTGGTGGTGGTAATTTAGCGATCACCTCAATCTTTGCCTTGTCGACCTCTATTCCTTTGCTTGAAATTAGATGTCCTAGCACAATGCCATGCTTAACCATAAAATGGCATTTCTCCCAATTTAACACAAGATTAGTCTCCCTGCATCTTTCCAAAACCAAAGACAAGTTATCCAAACATATATCGAAAGAATTACCAAAAACAGAGAAGTCATCCATAAAAACCTTAACAATATTTTCAACCATTCCAGAAAAAATACTCATCATGCATCGTTGGAAAGTGGCAGGGGCATTGCACAATCCAAATGGCATTCGTCTGTATGCAAATGTACCAAAAGGGCATGTAAACGTTGTCTTCTCTTGATCCTCAGGGGCAATTGGAATTTGGTTGTACCCTGAATAACCATCTAAGAAACAATAGAAAGAATGCCCAGCTAGTCTCTCGAGCATCTGATCAATGAATGGCAGCGAAAAATGATCCTTTCTAGTGCTGTCATTGGGCTTTCTATAGTCAACACACATTCGCCATCCGGTGGTCATCCTTGTAGGCACAAGCTCGTTGTTATCATTCTTCACCACAGTAATACCAGTTTTCTTTGGAACCACCTGAGTCGGGCTCACCCATTTGCTATCCGAGATTGGATAAATAATACCTGCATCAAGCAACTTCATCACCTCAACTCTTACAACTTCCTTCATGATCGGATTTAGACGTCTTTGAGCTTCAACAGTTGGTTTAGTCCCAGCTTCCATGAAAATCCTATGCATGCACAAAGCTGGACTAATGCCCTTTATGTCAGCAAGTGTCCACCCCAGAGCATCTTGATACTTGCGAAGAACTCTTAGTAATTTGTCTTCCTCCGTGTCATTAAGATCAGCAGCAATAATAACAGGCAATGTCTCATTCACCCCGAGATGAGCATACTTGAGGTGGCTTGACAGTAGCTTGAGCTCTAACTTCGGAGCTTGCTCACTTGAAGGAAGAAGGGGCTGCTTAGGCACTCCAAGGCTTTCATAAACATGTCGCCACTTTGGATTATGAATTGGTGCACTATCCAATGCAGCAATGACGTCCACCACATTTTCTTCCATAGATAAAGTAGCATCATGGTTGGTGAGGCAAGTTAACAGCTCATCATTAGATGATCGTGAGGCAAAGTTTGCATGCACAATCCCATCCAAAACATCAACACGAAAGCACTCTTCAGGTTCGAAATGACGCTTGACAGCTTCAAAGAGTTTGAATACAACTGACTCTCCTTGCACTCTTAAGGTTAAAGTACCTGCTTCCACATCAATAAGTGTCTGGGCGGTGGCCATGAACGGTCGGCCTAAAATGAGAGGCACTTCCTTGTCTTCCTCCATGTCAAGTACAATGAAATCAGCTGGGAGATAGAATTTATCCACTTTAATAATCACATCTTCCAGAATACCCAAAGGATATGTCACGGACCTATCTGCCAATTGAAGACTCACAGATGTGGGCTTGAGTTCTCCTTCACCTAATTTTTGGAAAACAGAATAAGGCATAAGGTTAACACTTGCTCCTAAATCAATCAATACTTTATGAAAATCAAGACTACCAATAGTACAAGAGATAGTGAAACTCCCCGGATCTTTCTTCTTGGGTGGTAGCTTATGTAAGAGGACAACACTGCATTGCTCAGTTAAAATAACCTTCTCATATTCCAAGAACTTTTTCTTTTTAGAACATAGCTCCTTCAGAAATTTGGCATATGATGGGATCTGTTTAATAGCATCTAATAGAGGCAAATTAATTTGAACCTTAGCCAACGTCTTCATGAATTCAATGCATTGTTGATCCTTGGAACGTTGTTGTTGTCGTTGTGGAAATGGCAAAGGTGGCTTGTATGGTGGCTTGTCAGAAGGTGCAAATAAACTACCAAGGCCTTTTTCCTTGTTTGTATCAAAGTTGGGTCGAGATTGCACTTTGTCACTTGCACTAGGATCTGGAATACCTGCTGCAGAAATAGCCTCTGATCGAGACTTTGTAGCTAACGGTGCACTTTCAATAAGTTCTTCTTCTTCCACTTCGGCTTCATGGTGCACCACTTCTCTGTTGTCATAACTCTTGCCACTTCTCAATGTATGTATTACTTTGCAATGCTCCATCCCTCTTGGATTTTGCTCAGATTGGCTCGGGAACTTTCCTTTCTCTCTTTCATTTAACATGGTAGCAAGCTGTCCAACTTGAGTCTCCAAATTCCCCACTGATGTCGTGAGATTCTGAATGCTAGTTTATGTGGATTGGACAAAACTGTTGGTGCTGTTAGAGAGAGCGGACATATGTTGAGCTAGCTGTGACATTTGGTCTTCAAGAGATGGTTTCTTAGTCTAACTAGTTGATTGGTAAGACTGTTGGTATTGACGTGGCTGTTGGTTGCCACCCCAACTGAGATTGGGGTGGTTCTTCCACCCAGGATTATATGTATTGGAATAAGGGTCACTTCTGGGTCTAATGAAATTATTCACCATATTCACATGCTCTTGCACAAGCTCAGGGTAGCTATCCTTGTTGGGGCATTGAGTGATGTCATGAGTTGTCTCACTACAAATGATGCACGGTTCTTGGGCATTGGGCATGGAAGAAACCTGCATTAAGGCAGCAAACTTGGCATTAAAATTCTTTTCCATTTTAGCAATTTGAGCAGAAACATTAGGAGAACTCTGAGAAATTTCAAAAACTCCCCTCTTTTGTGTTTGTTCTTCTGTCCATTGTTGGGATTCAGAAGCCATCATATCAAATAACTCAAATGCTTCCCTTGCTGATTTTGACATTAATGACCCTCTAGCAGATGCATTCACTTGACTCTTGGTGGTGGCATTGAGACCATCATAAAATATGTTCATTTGAAGGTTAGAATCAAACCCAGCATGAGGACATTTTGTGTACATCTCATTATACCGTTCCCAAGCTTCATGGAAAGACTCATTTGGCTTTTGAGCGAAAGCCAATATCTCTTTCTTTAGTGCAAGCGTCTTGGAAGAAGGAAAAAACTTATTGAGAATTTTTTCTTGTAATTCTGTCCATGTTGTAATGCTATTGGCAGGCAGATAATGCAGCCATGCCTTGGCTTTGTCCTTCAAAGAGAATGGGAACAAGCGTAACTTGATAGCTTCAGAAGAGAAACCTCTGATTATGGTGTTGTCACATGCCTCAATAAAATCAGCCAAATGCATGTTGGGATCACTGTTTGGCAACCCATGAAAAGATGGCAATATGTTGAGGATGTGAGGTTTGATTTCAAAGGTTGTCCCATCTTCCACATCTGGATATATTATGCACCTTGGCACTGCATTGATTCCTGCTGCCAATGAATTCCTTAAAGGTTGACCTGCTGCAGGTAAGGCTAGGGCCATGTGTGCAACTGGTACCAAAGGTTGGAAAATAGATGTGCTGCTTTCAGGATCACGGAACAAATCCTTAAGAAAAGTATCACCAAGGTTGGAATCTTGTGCTAAATATTTTTCTCTAGCTAACTTCCTTGCACTTCTCTCTGGTTCAGAATCGTAAGGAATAAGCACTTGATTCTTGGACCTTGTTCCAATCACCATATACTACACCTGAACAAACAACAGAAATATTAAGCCACAATAAAAGTAAAAGTAAAATAAAATAAAACTTAACAGAAACTAATTAAACAACAAAAAGAAAAAGAAAGTAAGTAAACCTAGATGAATTAAAAACACAATTTATGCAAATTGGCAACCACTAGTTAATTAAACGAAGACAAAAATCTCACACCACACATCCACTACACTTAATCAAAGATCAAAACTCAACTAAATTAATTGCTGTTTTTTTTTAATTATTATTTTTTTTTTTTAATTTAATGATTAATAAAAATAAGACATAAACATAAGCATAAGAAAAAATAAACACAAAAACTCGGGAACTGTTGGCACAGTCCCCGGCAACGACGCCAATTTCTTGATGGTGATTTTTACCACTTGTAAAACAAAGGGTTAAATCATAGAAAATTCTTGCAAGAGAACAAGTGTTTGTAGTATAGAATGGCTCAAGCAAGGTCAATCTCCTCAGGGACTGATATAAACAATTTACGAGTTTTTGTGTATTTAACTTATTTAACTCTAAGAATTACACTAAATTGACGAAACTAAATATTACTGGATGTGACTTAAACAAATATCTAAAATGGGAATTGGTTTATAGGAATAAGGATTCAACTTAACAAAACAAGTAAATAAGGAAATTCAAGATAAAATAAATGATTGAAGAAAAATAGATTGACAATATGCTAGAGTTCAACCTTTACCAACAACACTTCTACGTAGCTATTCCAATTGCTTAAATAATTGAAAACACACATGCTTTGAAGGTTGGATTTTCCTTATGTATGTTTTACTTGTGACATTCAAGCTAAAACGCATACCACTACATGCAACTTATCCATGACATTTGGATTAAATATAAACATGAGTGATTCATTAATCTTGGTGAAAATCCTTTTGTTAAACCATATAATCCCTAAGAGCATGATATTTACCTTAGGAGAGTACAATCCTCAATCACAAGAAGCACAATCAATTTTAACGTGACATTCGTTCAAAATTGCATCCGATAACTTTTCTAAGCATCCTAATGGTGATCAATCATCAAGACACATAGATAGTTTAATTCAGTGATTGAAAATATCAAAACAAGCATGTAACAACACTTAAGCAATTGAAAAATAAAACTACGTATTCATGTTGCGGCTCATGGCCTCACTCTAGCATAATAAAATTAGTTACACATAATTATGTTCATACATAAGAAATTATCCATAAAAAAATAACAAGAAGGAAAACACCCGTTTTTGGTTCTTGGTTCCTTCTCTGCTTCTGTGCTTCTGCTGCCGTCAGTCTCTGCCTAGCTCCTGACCATGGATTTAAATATCGATATTATCGGCGAAATATCGCCGATAATATCGATTTTTCGGGTAATGGATATTTAAACTGGTTTCCGTGTAGTTTTCGTCCAAATATCGCGATATTATCGATATTATCGATAATATCGCGATATTTTGGAAATATCGAGAAATTTCGTTGAACGGTGCAATCGGATTCCGATATCGGACGCCGGAGATGGTGTGCCTGTTCCCGAGCCCATTTCGTCCCAAAAACCTTGCAAAAACACGAATTTTAACTTAAATTTCACATATATACTCCAAATTTCACGCATGCATCAACGATTCAACATATGTGATATCGGTTTAGGGCTTAGGGTTTCAATGGAATCTCACCTGAAATATCGATGACTGGGCCAACTCCTTGCTCAGCGGCGCACCACCAGAGACGACTGAGGGAGAAGAAGAAGGATGGAGAGACTGAGGGAGAAGGATGGACGGAGAGACTGAGGGAGAAGGATCGAGATCGAGGCTGAGGGAGAAGGATAGACGGACGGAGAGACTGAGGGAGAGAAGGATCGAGATCGAGGCTGAGGGAGAAGGATGGACGGACGACGGAGAGACTGAGGGAGAGAAGGAGAGACTGCGTGTGTGGTGTGTGTGTGTGTGGTGTGTGCGTGTTTTGCAGAGAAGAAGAGACTGAGGGAGAGAAGCAGAGAGAGGGAGAGCCTGGGAAAGTGGAGAGAAAGAGAGGACTGAGAGAGAAGATAGATGTGAAGGATGGGGAATCGGGATGGAGGGGAGGTCACACCACATACGTGGTGCTGAAATGGGGAAGCATGCTGCACCTTTTCAAAGTTTCAATTTCAACCACCCACCCAACCATGATTTTTACTTTTAATTTTAAAAAGTTAAATATAACCATTCAAAATATCTTAAGTTATATGACTTAATGTATTTTTAAATTTTAGATTGGTTGGATATTCTTTTTACATTTTATCATTCGATTTATTTGTGAGCTAACGAGGGAAACCAAACTAGCACATATGAACAATAATTAGTAATTTATTTAGAGTTTTAATACTCACATCCTTATTCAACTCCTAATTAATTTTCAATTCAAACATTTCAAATATATAAAAAATAAAATAAGAATAAGTTTGTACCCATTAATTTTTATAAAAAAAAATTGATATGTACCCGTTATAAGAATAAGTCACTCATGTATCTTACCATGCAATATATAAAGTGTAAAATATTGTACTAATTCATTATATATAAATGATTATGGTGTGTTTAAACTTCTTTCATTAATTACTACATATATAAATGATTAATTACTACATATTTTCTACACTCACAATATTTGTCAGCTCGCTATATAATCAACTTGATAATGTTAAATCCATCGTGCAATGCATTTCCTTCCAATTTTTTGTGATAAACTAATAGATAATTGACTAAATAAACATCCTGCAAAGTTTCAATAAAAATTTCCAAGTTTTTCTTACAATTTCCGTGGTTTCCATGTAATTTTTATCGATATTTCCGTCGATATTTCCGTGTTTTCGGACTACCGATATTTCCGATATTACCGATATTTAATACCTTGCTCCTGACTTCCCTACACTTGCTGCTGTGTTCACTCTCTCTTCTTTGTTTTCTGATCCGTGGTTTTCTGCCTCTGACTTCTAATTCTTTGCTCTCTGCTCTCTGCTCCTCCTTTGCCGTGTGCTACCTTAAAACAATAAGGCCATGATTTTTCAAAGCACCAAGGCTACGGAATGCCATCATTGTTGTCCCCCTTCTTTTGCTCTTTCTTTTCCTTTATTCCCCCACTTTGCTTTCTTTTGATTTCTTTTTCAAACACCATCCGTGGAGACAAGCTCCACTTCCATGTGTTCCCATTGCTTTTACTTTATTTTATTTCATTTTTCTTCTCTTTTTTTCCCACTTTCGTGTGTGCTCCCTTACCACATATTCCCTTAGCAGTTCTTTGGCCTGAACCAGCTTGGAAAGCAGATTGCAGTACACATAAAGGTCCCGATCCACACTTCTTTTGTCAATGTTTAAAGCTCCACATAACTGTTGAACATAACCAAAGTGTAAATGCTCAAACATTGCTATCATCGTGCAAGGCCATTGAATAATTGACTCCAATTCTGTTGTTTGTTTTTATTATTTCCTCATTTCCTTTTTGCTTGAAATTGATCCTAAAACAAATTTAACTGCACACTAACACAAGGTAAGGTAAAATGCAACCATTTTAATACAAAAACATCACAAAGACTTTAGAAATTGATGGTATAATTGCATGAAATATATGAGTGATCAGTATGAATCAAAATAATTATAATTCTTGAGTTCGGGCCATTTACTGAAATATCGAAATAAAAATTATATCATTTCGTAACTTTTTCCGTTGCATTTATTTCTTAAAATATATAATCAAATACCCAAAAAAAAAAAAATGAAAACTAATGAAAATTGTTTGAAAACTTTAAATTTTAACGACAAAATAAAAATTAAAATAAATAATACCATAATTAATATTTTAGTGTAAAAATATGAACTTAAACCGAATATTACGAAAACATTTCGTTAATGTTCGGTAAAGAAATCCGATTCTCTTCATTCATGCCGGTTTGGACTTTGTCTTGTTTCTGTACATGTTTGAGTCCCGAGGTACACATACCGGGCAGCGCAGGCAACAAAGTTTTCTTCTTTCTTAGGGTTTTTGAGAAAACCAAAAAACCCTCCTGGTACGACGGCGTCCGCCACGACGGAGCTGCGGAGAAGCATGACAATAATGGAAGAGATAGCTTCGAAGTTGAAGCTGTCGGAGACGAAGCAGCGGAGCATTGGCAAAGCCCACGAGACCCTGCGCGCCCAGGCGGATTCCATGCTCGCATTCACCCTCAACTGGAAGGACCTCGACGACCACTTCGACTCTGTCAGGAACTCGCTATACGCCGCATTCGTAGGGCTCCTGGAGCGGGAGAAGGAGATTGGGTCCCGATTCGAGGACTTGGAAGTGAAAGAGAAGGAATTTGACTCGGCGATGGCGGTGAAAGGCAGGGAATTGCAGGCCATTGTGCGGGAGGTTGAAGAAGGTAAGTCGCAGTTGCAATCTATTAAGTCATCTTTCGAAAAGTATTCGGTTGAAGAAGATAGATTAGGAAAAGTACAGAAATTGGTTAAGGGGAAGGAGTTGGAGTATTATAATATGCAGCAACGGATGAAAGAATTGTCGAAAGAGATCGAGGCGAAGGAGAAGCAGTTGAATGTGGTTAGGGGTAAGGTTGTGGAGCAATGGAAAGAGTTTGATTCGAGAGACGACGAAATTAGAGCTCAGCAAACATTGATTGAGGAATTCGACAGAGAGGTGAAGTCGAAAGAGCAGAAACTCGGTTTGATTGAGAAGGATTTGTGTGAGCTTGAGAAGTCAGTGGGGGAGTGGGACTGTAAAGTTGAATTGAAACAGTTGGAACTTAAAAGAATTGTTCAGAAGGCCGAAAAACAATTTGAATCAAAATCTGAGGAGCTTAATTTGATTGGGAGGAGGGCCAATGATTGCCTCAATGATGTTCAGTTGAAAGAAAAGAAGTTGGATTCCCGTGAAAAGCATTTGGATTCGCTCGACAAGTCGATACAGGAATGTGGGAGGCGGCTTGAACAAAAAGCCAAAGAGCTTGAATTAAAGCAACAAGAATTTGAGTCAAAAGCTGAGGAACTTGATTTGATTGATATGAGGGTTAATGATTGCCTCAAGGATGTTCAGTTGAAAGAAAAGAATTTGGATTCCCGGGAAAAGCATTTGGATTCCCTCGACAACTCGATACAGGAATCTGGGAGGCGGCTTGAACAAAAGGCCAAAGAGCTTGAACTGAAGCAACAAGAATTTGAAAAGTCTAAAGAAAAACATATCCGAACAAATAACTCGAAGGAGAAGACTGATATAGTTCATACTCAAGTGAAGGTTGAACAATCGGGACGTTTCCCTGATAACATTTCCGTCCCTCCTTTTTGTGCAACCAATCATTCAACAATCATTAGGGATGGTAGGAGCTTGCAGTTTTTCATGAATGAGTATTTTAGAAGAACAGATTCAGTCTCTGTTGAAGTTTCAGCCTGTCTTCAATTGTCATCAGACCCAGCAAAATTAGTTCTTGATGCAATGCAAGGGTTTTACCCTTCAAGTTCGACTGTGGAAAACAGGGAATTTGATTTTGATTTGAGTGTAATTAGAAGGAGCTGTATTCATTTGTTAAAGGAGGTAAAGAGAGTCTCGCCAAAAATTAGTGATCAGGTGAGAGCAGAAGCGAAGAAGTTGGCGGGTGAATGGAGAGCTAGGATGACTGTGGCAGCCGAGAATTGGTTGGAGGTTTTGGGTTTTTTGTGGCTTGTTACTGCATATGACTTGACCTCTATTTCTGATAGGGAGGAGCTTCAATCTCTTCTCAGTATAGCTGCTAATCACGAAAAACAGTCAGATGAATTGTATGGGATCCTTGACACGGAAGATAACGCACCTGGTAATCACTTTTCCTGGTTTATTAATGTTTCTAACTTATTCATATTTCTATCCAAATGTCTTTTCTCGTATGATACTCTCTCTGTATTTTGGATGCCTTGTAAAAATAAAAATTTTAAGTTTTATTCTGATACTCTACGCTTGAAGATTCATAAAGGGTTGTTTCTATTATATTCCTATCCTTGTCAAGTTAATAAGTAGAAATCTTTATCAGCAACAATTGATGCAATTGTGGGACAGGATAGGGTCGTATGCCTGTAAATCGTTGTCATATTATAAGATTGATGACCCATAGATGTCATAAAGGAACGTTCTGAACCGGTGATGCAGTGCCTTGCGGAAATAGATAAAATAGAAAACTTCTAGTTCTTGCATTGTGGAGTAGCGTTGGTCGCACTCCATATTGGACGTGCTTCATTTTCATTCTAGAGCAGCTTTCTAAAGTAGTCATGTACTTTAAGATGTCATTGCAAGCAATGATAAAAATATTTAAATTGTTGAAAGTTTCTCTTTTTTTGCTCTCTATTTTTAAGTAGACATACCTTAATAAGTAGTTAGAAGCAATGATAGGCCTTGTTGTTGTATATTTATATTACAAACAGTTTTTTCTTCATAGTTTTAAGAAGTGAATACTTTCTTCTTGTTGCTGGGCTGAAAGTAGTGAACAGTTTGTTCGACCCTTCTTTATAACAACTGCCCATAAGGCTATATTTTGATATGTTAAATTCAGAATTATTCACTCACTAACCTCTAATTCATTTTCCTTGTCTTTTACAATTGAATAGCGAGCATCAACATTTGTTCCTCTATCAAAACTGAGAAACCAGAATCTTCACTGGGAAAGAATGCCGCAACTTGTTCTTCTCCAAATCTTCAACTAACTGCCACCTCAGATGCTAGGAATTCGCAGGGGTTTCCAACTTGTTCTTCTCCAAATATTCAACTAGCCACGACAGATGCTAGGAATTTACAGCAGTTATCAAATGAGCAGTTTAGTGGGAATCGCTCAATACAGAATGAATTTTTACAGATTGCTAAGTTGTTTTCTGCGTTAGATGGAGATGTGTTAGTAGATTCTCTTGTGTCGATTTCTCAGAATAAACAGGCCCTAGAATATATTCGGAGTTCTGGTTTTGGAGATAAGATCCCTGGTAAGTTTCTTGAAAATTAGCTCGCATAGTGGTTAGTGTTGTTACCATTGCTCTTACTTATTTTCGGAGTTTTGGTTTTGGGATGCTTTTCTTAGAAAAAGGTATTAAGCTCTTATTCATGTTCTTGCCGCGCTGGTAAAATGTATTTTCCTTCCGTAATTGTTATGTTCTAGCTAGTTTATTCTATTATATGCTTTCTTTTGTTGATGCATTTGCTAACATTACGTTATATTTGAGTTTGGGTACGATTCTAGCAATTCTCCTTTCGAAGCTTATCTGGAGCAGCTTGATGAAAATCTTTCAATTTTTCTTTGCGTGTTGCAGATGCTATTCCGACTCTTATTGAAAGGAGGCAACTGATTGAGGCCGTTAGAGCAATTTGCACCTTCAACTTAATTGACAAGTTTCCCCCAGTACCCCTCTTAAAAGAACACGTGGATACTGGGATGAACTCTTTCCAGTCACTTTCCTCGAAAACGAAACTAGTTGGTGAAAAGGTAATTTAGCTCTTCTCTGGACATACAATATCTGCTTTGTAAATAGATAAATGTAGCTGGGACCATCATCTTCTTGTAAATATGCATCCATCTATCAAGGCTAAATAACTCTTAATCGCAGATTAAGGTTGCAGACTACTATATGGCTGATCTAAGAGCCGTGTTTCAATGCATTAAAGATTACAACCTAGAGTCAGAATACCCGCCCTCGGTCATTGAAACAAAACTAGCTAAGATGCAGAACCACAAGGATAAGTTGAAACACACGGAGAACTGGAGAAGTTTGGCGCCATGTCACAAGGTTGAACAAAAGCAGAAAGGAGGGAGGAAACGCTCCGCCAAGTTTCAAGCACAACAGCTTAAATTTAAACGTCAGCGGGCAGCAGTATCAGCTCCCGCACCACATCCAATACCAAATCCCACCCCTGGATATGCACCGCCAAATCCGTCATATGTGATGTCTCAAAATGGTGGACACCCTTGGCAATTCGGTATGGCTGGCAGCAACGTAGACATTTCGAAAGGCATTTGTTACCATTGCAACGGGTTAGGGCATTGGAAACGCAATTGTCCCAAGTATTTATCCGAAAAGAGGAACGGAGATGTGATCAAATCACAGATGCATTAAGCCCCTTGTGAATAAAGGTTAGTTATTTTGGTTATGGGCTCGCTTGAAAGTAGTTTTAAAATGACTAAAAGTGTTTTTGGTGAAAATGTTTTTGAAACCAATTCCTAGTAAAGATCCAAGTAAAGCACTTTAAGTACTTATTGCAAGAAGTACTTATTGCAAGAAGTACTTATTTGGTGCTTCTTCCAAAAAGCGCTTAAACTGCTTTTGGAACCCAAAATCAATTCCACCAAAAGCGCTTTTAGTCACTTTAAAACACTTCCAAACGAGCCTTCGTATTGGAGCAACCAATCAGTAACATTTTGTAATTTTTTAGATGCCAAGTGATTGGGAGATCTGCTCCACAATTTGTACATGTAGTATGACGTGTATCCTTTCAGTAGAATGCTTGATAAATGTTTGGCATTTCTGTGAAGTTAATGTTCCTATTATTTGTTCTGGGGATATTTCTAGTATGACTCGTGGTATCTGCTATACGAGGGTTTTCGGCTGTTAGATTCTTGGTCAAATATCCAATGACCATGATCTTTAGGCCCAAACTCATGGTGTATATGATACTTCGGAGCAGACTATGATTTTTGTAGTTGTGGATGCAAGCTAATACTTCATACGGTGGTAGATTCTTGGTCAAATATCCAATGACTCGGGGTATCTTGTATACAAGGGTTTTCGGCTGTTAGATTCTTATATCCAAATCCAATGACCATGATCTTTAGTAGGCCTGTAAACGGGTTGGGTTTATTGGGTTCGGGTTGGGTTCAATCCGACCTGTTAATTTAACGGATCACCCAAACTTAACCCGTTAAGCTAACGGGTCATCCAAATTTAACCCGTTAAGTTAACGGGTCTTAACGGGTCACCCGTTTCATTTATTTATTTAGTTTTGTAAATAGACAGAACAAAATAGGTAAAGTTATAGAGTTCTTTCAAATCACTACGGCCACATATTCATCTAATATAACCCACGGAAATTCAGAGAATATTTCAGAAACAATAATATCCTGTTTGATTGCTAAGTAAAGATTTCTATAATAAGAAATATCACACCCTCCTGATTATCACATTTTCTCATAAACCAAACACATGATAAGAATTAAGATGCAAGAAGGAAATACAGATTCCATCCAAACCCACAAACACAGAGAGTTGATTTATACTTGCTACAATTTAATTTTAAGAAACAGCCAAACAGGTAGTACAAAGAGGAAATCCAGGCATTGTTTGTTTTCCATCCAATCCCTCACTTTCTCGGGAAATCCAGGCTTAACCACAAACAGAAAACTCGTCAGCAACCCTAGACTATCCAAGGATTAGGGCTGAAATTACACAAAAGTCCTTACAAACGGGTGTTAACGGGTGTTTAACGGGTTCGCGGGTTCACCCAAACCAACCCGTTATTTAACGGGTTGACCCGTTAACCACCCACTGGAATACTAATTCTAATGGGTTGGGTGGGGTCGGGTTAACGGGTTGGGTTGAAAATGCCAGGCCTAATCTTTAGGCCCAAACTCATGGTGTATATGATACTCCGGAGCAGATTACGATTTTCATAGTTGTGGATGCAAGCTAATACTTCACACGGTGGTAGATTCTTGGTCAAATATCCAATGACTCAAGGTATCTTCTATACAAGGGTTTGCAGCTGTTAGATTCTTGGTCAAATATCCAATGACCTTGATCTTGAGGCCCAAACTCATGGTGTATATGATACTCCAGAGCAGACTATGATTTTCGTAGTTATGGATGCAAGCTAATACTTCATACGGTGGTAGTTCTCAGGTTCAACTACGTATTCAATGCCTAATTATGGATAATTCATTGTCTAGTTTAGCACAACTCCCTACCTTCCAATAAATGTCGGCCGCAAACAGGTTTACACCATCCAATTATCAAATAAGGTTAACCAAGTTATTATTAAGTTGGCGTTTTGAGTCATCTATTGCATGTCATAAATTGTCACTTCCAGGAGAATGACTTATATATTGACTATGTTTACCGTCATATATTGTCTCGATCCAATAATACATTGCAATACATAAGCTTTTTTTTCATATAAAACATGTATTATTAGATTAAGACGTGATGATGGCGATAAACTGTTTTATGTAAGTTACTCTTCACCCGTAGGCTAAGATTTGAGTACAGTTAGGTATGGCTTGATACTAAGGTGATTTTGAAAAAAACTGGTATAAAAAAAAGTTAGGAGCATTTTTGTGTTTGGCAAAACTTCCAACTTCAACTGTTTTTCATAGTTTTGAGTGAAAAAAAACCAAAAAATAGAAACAGCAAAAGGCAGCTTTGAAAAACTGGCTTTTCAGCTTCTGCGCAAACCTCTTTTCTAAGAGGCACTAAGGGCTTTAATGAAACTTTTATGTACCCAAAATGACCTTAAACAATTAAAACTTCACACAGAGGTTCAGAGATTTACCCAGTCGTCAATTAGGAATGAATTGGTCTTTGATTAGTTGTACCGGTGATGCTTCGTTGGTTTCTGGGTAGAAAATACAGAGCATGCATGATCTCTAGTCCTTCGAATTTAACCTCAAACTTCACAGATAAAGTCAAGAGAGTTACCCAGAGTTGAGATTTGGCAATTGGTGTAGATTCAGTCTCGAGTTCGCCGAAAAAATGACCAAGAAGGTCACCAGATTTCTGGGCATGAACATAGAAAGGGCATTTGGGGTTAAATCCCAAGAATTTCATGCCAAAATTCGATATGCAGGATACAGAAGTTGTACCTGAGATTAAATGAAGGTTGAATTGAGTTTGAAGCACCCCAATTTCGTCGAGCCTCAGGTCAACTCGTCAAAGAGTTTTTCACCGAGAAGGAAGGGTTGGCTTTCTTCATTTTTTAGTACTTGATCTTCACATGCAATGCCACCATTCGAATCCATAGGTCAAATTACACCTAAAACAGGGAATATCGGTATGGATTTCACTCGAAAATTGACGTTGGTGTGGGTGATTCTCTCTATAAATAGAGAGAGTGAGAGTTAGAGAAAAAGTTGGAGAGAAAGGAGAGTCTTACGGAAAAAGGGAAGAACGAGAGAAGAAGAGGGAGATCAATAAAAAGAGTGGGTCCCTCAAGGCACACTAAATAAGACCAAACCCTTTTTTATCATTTCACACGGTCATAGCTATTGTACATAAAAGTTTACCAAACACTATAATACTGCTTTTTTTTCTTCTTCCAAAATTACTTTTACAAAAAAGTTTACCAAACACTCTGCTGCTTTATTTCACAGCTGCTTATTCTTATAGCACAGAAAAAACAATTTTTTTTTCAAAGTACATCAACACCAAACCAGCCCTAAACAGTGGTTTGTTTAGGGGTGTCGTGCCCCATAATCTTGCCAGTATCCTAACCGTCAGATCAGACCACAAAAAGGAACCCACATCCAACGGTCCAAAAACACCCTGTTATTTATGGAAAGAAATTAAAAATCTTTGTCAGTTTTCATTATCCACAACAATTAGCCACTCTCAGTACTATCATTAATTCCACTCCCGTTTTCAATATCGCCACTCTTATCTCTCCCAGCTCTGAGCTCCTCCAATGGCCACCGTCCTCCGAAATCCACCTTTACGAGCACCGTTCGCACCGCTTCCCTCCACCGTTTCGCCGAACCCTCCGAAAACTTCATACGTTTCGTGCAGACAAGGCTCGAACAGCACGCCGCCGTTTCTCACTCTCAGCTCTCTACGGTCATCTCGCTCGCCGTCCGTACGGTTCCTCAAGCTCGCGCCTTTAGCTTCCCGCCATGAGACCCTAAGTGCCGAGACGGCGGAGGAGCTTCGAGAGCTCAATGAGGTCGAGGTACTATTTACTTTTTTCTTAACAATTTTCAGAATTTGTTTTTTGTTTACTTGAATTGAAGTTCATTAGGTCTGCTTGTTTGATTGTTGATGAGGAATTGATTTCGCAACAATGTTTCGAACGAAAAATGCGATAAATTTTGCTGCAAAAGCTGATGTATTTGTCACTTTTGATCAAAATTTGGGAGGATTAACGGAATTGATCACTCAAAAACTTGAAAAAAACTAGTTTTAGTTATGGCGAAATTCGAACATTGTGATTGATTGTTGATCTTAAATGATGCCTAAAACTACTTTTAGTTTTAGTTGTGGCGAAATTCAAACTTTGAAGCATTGATGCTGCCCCTTCACATGAAAACAGATGTATGCAGAGGTCAGATTTTTATCTGTTTCGAAGCATTATTCACTTATATGTCTTCTCCTTTGTGTTGTGATTCTTCTAAAAAAATCTAAGGAGATGATAGTCTAGACATGTTTTTTTATGACAGTGGCTCTTTACAACGCCTGATTAGAAACATCTATAAGATATTTTTATGGCTTTCTTAGTCAAAATTTCGTTAACGGTTGTTTTTACTAATATGTTGTTCAATCGTGGATGAAGGCAGATACTCGGTGGAGAACTAGCAGTGGAAACTCCTGCCTCAACAATTTTGGAGAGTAATTTTCTGTTCACCACAAATATTGATCTTCACATAGACATGATACAAATTGTTAAATTTTATGGACCGCTCGAAATTTCTTCAACGTGATATCATTATATACCCTAAATGTTTCATTGTGTGGATCACGAGCGTTGAGTAAAACTATAAATAATTAGTGACTGCCGTCACTGCCTATCTGTTTTCATTGTTATAGCAGTTTACATTACACAACACATGTATAATTGTGTCTTTATGGGTTATATAAAATTTAGAATTCAAGTTCTGTGCACAATACTCAATTTTTAATTTTTTTTCCTTTCTCCGGTTTTATTTAATTTTTTATTAAATACTTTTTACTTGGTTGTTGGGAATGATCTTTGTGATATCATCATTTTATTGCAGAAATTTGTGGGATCCTTTTGGTTACCAAGGATATTAAATTCATGAAGAGGCCATTTACATGGGTATCTGCATTCTTAGTTGGACAAAGCTTATGGCTGATTTCTACTCCAATGGCACAATCACGTGATATTATCAAACCAAACGCGATTTATGAGACATCGGAGTTATTTGAATTAGGAATCCAGCTATCATACTTGCTACTATTGCTAGGTTTTCTTGGGGTTGGAACTTTCTTTGTGATTCGTCAAGTGCTTGTACGTAGAGAACTTGATCTTTCTGCCAAAGAATTGCAGGTATGAGCCTTCATTTTTCATTATACACTGTTGATTAACATCGTACCTGACACTTTGCTCCAACCTTGACACTTAGTACACATCCTACCTGAATTACAAGGACTACATGAAGACATTAATTCTTTAATGTTTGCCTGCTGTAATAGACATTTGACAGAGGCTGTCTACAACTGGTTACTCACACTATAATTTTTTTCTATCTAAATACCAGGAGCAAGTAAGAAGCGGCGATGCTGATGCAACTGAGCTTTTTGAACTTGGAGCAGTAATGCTGAGGAGGAAAATTTATCCAGCTGCTATTAAGTACTTGGTTCAGGCAATTGAGAAATGGGATGGGGACGACCAAGATCTTGCTCAGGTATGATGAATTCTCGGATATATTTGCACTTCTTACTGAATCCAACAAATAGATGGCTTTAGAATGGTGATATAAAAATACTTGTGACTGTTTGATAGTTATATTCCAATTTAAACATTTTTGGTATTGCAATCCTTACTACTTGGTTCCATTCTATGTGTTAATCCCTTTGAAATACCGGCAACTTGTAGTTATGGATCATGCTTCAGAATTGCATGTGTTGAAAGGGCACTAACTTGCCGTTCTGATTCATGCATTTTCACTGCTGTTGTATACTTTGGTGCATGTTAAGGGTGTTGCCACATCCCGACTTACTCAAGATTTTGTAGTCTATGTAGCCTTGACATAGTTTTGAACTTTCATCTGTATCCACCCTGTTTAAAAGCTAACCACATATATATAGTTGGGGAGATGTGAATGAAAATTAAGACCATTTAAATCAGATTATATTCTTTTCTGCATCATTTTTTCGGGCTTGGCTTATGAATTTTCTGATGTTTTGGACATTTTATATATTTGAATAGGTTTACAATGCCCTTGGTGTCAGTTACGTCCGTGAGGGTAAACTTGCTAAGGGAATTACGCAGTTTGAAACTGCCGTGAAGCTTCAGCCAGGTTACGTCACAGCTTGGAACAACCTAGGTGATGCCTATGAAAAGAGGAAAGACTTTAAGGCTGCGCTGAAGGCATTTGAAGAAGTACTTCTGTTTGATCCAAATAACAAGGTAGCAATACCACGGCGGGAAACTTTGATGGAACAAGTGAAAATGTACAGAGATGTTCCGGTAAAAACAAAGGAGAAGTCATCTGACAGTATGCGTTGACGGGGATTTTATCAGCAACAGCTTATGTAAGTTTTGCTTGGCATTCTCCCAAACAGTCGATGGTTGTTGAGGTATCATTTGGTTTTTCCATGGTCCAAGATTTAGGCCTGACTTCTGTAGTCACAGTTTGTATTGTCTAGCATCTAAGTCTGTAATTTGATTCCGGAAACTTGATTCGTAAGTAGGCGAGTAACGTTCTTTGTATTGTAAGTGTTACAAATATATTTTACACAAACGGTTGTGCAGTTCATAACATCGTGTTTACTTATTAGCTAAATAAATCCGATGAGGATTACGGAATGTTCAAGTCCTAAAGCTACCTATCTCGATGTTGCATTTTTCTGTTTGAGACTCAAGTATTTGCATTTTCGTTAGCAAAATATTGAGGCAAATTCCATTCATGTTTGGAGATAAAAGAGTCACAACCTTTGAAGATTGAACAAAGACCCTTATTTCTATGTAAATAAAATTTAGAAATTTAAACCCTCTATTTTTCTCACACTTTTTACATCATACTCAACTGACCAAGGAACAACAAATGGAATGGTAGTCTCAAAACAAAGACATGGTTCGTTTGGAATTGCTTTTTAAATGACTGAAAGTATTTTTAGAGAAAATGTTTTTGAGTTCTAAAAGCACTTGAAGTTCATTTCCAGGATTTACTTGTATTTTTACGATTGATTGGTTCCAAAAGCATTTTTATCAAAAGCGCTTTCAGTCATTTTAAAAGCACTTTCAAGCAAACTCTCAAGTTTTTTAATTACAAATGATATTATTATACTAAACTACACTAAAGAAAGGGAAGCGTTTGAACCCAAAACGCAGTTGGCTAAAGAAGACGACGCTATCAACCATAGTGATCCACCACTTGAAGAATCAGTCGTATTCACAGGCCAAGAGATGTTGTGTGGTTGCATTAAGGGTGGGAAGCTTGACCTTTAGTGGCTCACCCCCATAAGAGGTGTGAGGGGAGAAGACAATATTGTACATAAATCGATTAGAATTAGGGTCCCTTTGGAGGGTATATAGTAGCTGACCTGCACCATACCGGCCTAGAAGTTGGTATGATCTCTCTGATTGATCCATTGTAACACAAACTTCATCCGTACCTAACCAAATCAAAATAAGTAAAAGTTATGTAAAAATACTTTTTCTTAAAGATGATCTTCAAATGATGATTAAAATCTTTACGTTGATTGATGAGTTGTTGATCTGGTTGATATGTATGAATGACTTAAACGTTCTTCAAGTTGGTTGATTTTTGCAAAGAGGATCATTAAATGACAATTGAGATTTGGGTGGTGCTATTCGCACATCCCATTTTAGCTCTCACACACCCTTGTTAAATTTTTGTTCATTGGTCTTCTTCAATTCATTCGATCTGGCGGTCGGAAATTGAGAAGGGTGTGTGAGAGGTAAAAATGAGTGTGTAGATAGCACCACCCTTGAGATTTTCATGTTGATTAATGAACTATTCATCTGTTTGATACATACAAATGAAACAATCAATTTGGTTGTGTTTTTTTTCCAAGATAATTAGTAAATGATAGGTAAAAAAATGAACAATTATGATTATGACATTTATATGATAGAAAATAGGTTAATCACAACTAGATGGACTAGGCGGTGCATGGACTAAAATAATCATTTTTTTTCTTAATTTACCAGGTGGGTTTGGGGTTGCTTAATTTTTTTTTTAAATAGCTTTTTTGAGAAAAAGTTGGGCTTAAAATTATGTTTGGTAAGTGAGAAATTTTTTTTTTCTTTCAAAATCATGGATGTAAAACATTGCAGCTCTAAGAATGCTTATCAAAAAAGTGTTTTTATTTTTATTTTTATTTTTATAGAAGGTTGATGAATGATATCAACTAATGAAACTTTCATATTGACAATCCTACCCCCATTTTTTTTTTTTATAGCTAAAAGCACTTTTCACACCACAGTTTACCGAGCATTTACCTGCTTCTTTCCACATGTTTGTTCTCACAGCACAACAAAAATAATTTTGAAAAAAAAAAAAAACACAGCACTTCCAAACTAGCTCACCATGTAGAATTAAATAAATTAAATTGGATTTGATATGAATAATTGGGAGAAGAAAGCAACTCACAGGCAGCTAACTCTATCTGCGTTTGGTAAATAAAATCCAGGGCTGCAGAGATTTCTTGCTCAAACTCATGAAATGGTGATCCTCTTTTAAAATTCATCTTTCTTAGCTTACAAAGTCCTTCTCCCAACTCCATCATCGCTCCTTTATGGTTCTATTTCATCACAACAAAACCCAAGTGTAACTAATCAATTTGTAAGCATATATATATAGAGGATTGACTTGAAGATATGATATGATAACTCTCTAAATTCAACGCATATTGAAAAAAGAAACGGGAGTTTTAAATTTTGTAATATGTAGGATGAACCTGAACAAAAAGTTAGCGCAATATTAACTTACTAACTGTTTAGCGATATATAAAAACACAACAGTAGGCTCACTCAATCAGTTGTGAGAATTATCAACCTGATTGAATAGGTGATGGAATCCCACTGCGCATTGTAGAATGCCATGAATAAGAGTTCTGGACGGTTCTTCGGCATTGTTCCAAAGCGATTCGAGAAAGTCATGGCACTTGTAGTATTCCCTTGTGTTGAACAGCACAACGGCTTCATCAAAGCTACACTCCTCCTCTTCGTCGTCCTCCTCCTCACCTTCACCGGCACCGGAAAATCTATATGAAACCCGAAAACAACAGTAGTACCGGCTGCTGGTGGGTACTAGGATTGATCTTGTGTTGCTGCATGGGGAGGGAGAGGAGAAGCTGCAGGTGATGGTTATTGGATTGGTTTGAGAAGGGAAGAGATGAGAGTGTCGAATCGGACGGCTTGAGATTGACGAGGGAGATAAAACAGTGGGAGTGGCAGCAGATGGAAACGCCATGGATGGATTATAACTTCTGGAGAAGGTTTTTCAGAGGTCTAAGACTTTACAACCATATTTTTTGGCCACATTTGTGTGGTGGAGGCTCGGAGTAAACCACCCAAATACAGGACAAAACTGTCACTCCCTTCTTTTTTTAGTCTATTTGTTTTCATAAAAAAAAAATTGAAATGGTAAATTCATAGAAAACAATTCAGGCCTGATTATCGGACAGATCGGATAGGAAGCAAGGGTTCTAATTTCAATCTAAAATTTTACGAAATAGAAAATGTCTTATAGGGGTTAAAGTATAGATAATTATCTAACTTTTTAGGGTGATTCTGAATTAGATTTAACTTTTAAAATATTCTAATAATCGAGGTTACTGTTATTAAGTAATGACTTTATCAACACTAAGTGATAATATTTCTAGCGTTAAATGATGACATAGACAAATACTAAAGTTGGTATTTACTAATCGTCGTTTTTAGAGCTCTAATTCCTCAAATTGACTCGTTTTAGTCTAATCAAGACGTAAATTTGTTTAGCTAAAGTGCGTTGCTCCATAGATGACTTAATAGTAAAAACTTGCTTTAATAGGTGTCCACATCATCATTTAACACTAGTAAAACAACAACAATGCCTTATCCCATAAAGTAGAGTCGACTATATGAATCCTAAAATGCCACTGCGCTTGGTTTTATGACACGCCTTCCATTAGAGCAAGTCCACCGGACAAAAAAGAGCCCAGCACCCAGTCAAAAAACCAGGCTGGCACCCTGTCAATTCACTCCAGCCAGTGAAATCGACTGGCACCCAGCCCAAGCCAGTCCACAGGCCGGCCTAAAATCGACAGACCTTGGGACTGGCCTATCTGACGTCAGCGTGGCGTCGGAGGAGAATCCGAGCACCGAGACAACGAGCGGTGAATCGCTCTAGAGCACGTTCTGGAACTTGCGCTCGCGCTGGAGCGACCCGGAGTCCACGAGCTTGACGGCGACGTCTTGGCGGGTGTGTGGGATTGTGCCGAAGAACACGGACCCGGAGCCGCCTTGGCCTAATCGGCGCGTCGAAGAGAACGAGTCGGTCGCTCGGCGGAGAACGAGTCGGTCAAATACCAGCAAATCAGAGATTTGCCAACTGAAGAACAACCCTTTCCGCAACCACAAAATCCAAAATCCAAAATCTAAATAGAGGCACAACGGCCCGGCAACCACAAAATCCCTTAAACCACGAAAATCAGCAACCCTTTCCGCGAAAGAAAGCACGTATATCACATCCAGGGAAGCAGAGGATTGGAAGAAAGAACGGCCAAAACGAAAAGAGCAAAAGACGAAATCAGGAAAAGCAAGGAACAAAAGCCGAAATAAAGAAGAAAATGTTTATAATAAAAAATAATAATATTTTAATAAAATTGACTAGGCTATTTTTTTTAGGAATGGAGATGCATTGGCCTATTACTGTTCATTAGGGTCTATTACTGTTCACTTGAGTGGATAAATGCGCTGGGTGCTGGCACAAAGTCCTTAGAGGTGGACTTGCTCTTAGATCCAAGTAGTCCAAGTCTTTTTTTAGAGTCTATTTCCAAGTCTTCCTAGGTTTTCCTCTACTCCTTTGGCCATGAGCTTCTGTTTTGTAATCACATCTTTTAATCGGGGCGTCTATAGGTCTTCGTTTCACATGTCAAAACCACCTTAACTGATTTTCTCTCATCTTATCTTCAATTTTGGTTACTCTTAATTTACCTCGGATATCCTTGTTCCTAATCTTGTCATTTCTCTTGTGCCACACATCCAATGAAGCATTCTCATATCCGCTATAGTCACTTTGTGTACGTGTTGATGCTTCACTGCCCAACATTCTGTGCTATAAAACATTGCTAGCCTTATTGCCATCCTATAAAATTTTCCCTTGAACTTTTAGTGGCATACGACAGTCGCACAACACCCGATGCACTCTTCACTTCATCCATCCAGTTTGTATTCTTGATTGAGGTCTCCATCCAATTATCCGTCATTTAACACTAGTAAACCTAACATATTTTGGACCAAACGTATTTCAAAATTTTTTAAATATATTTCAATTTCGTTCTAATTCTTTTTAAATTTTGGGCATTGGATTCGATTCAGGTGTTACAAATTCGAAAAATATTGGATTGGAAAGTCAAAATCAAAATTTTCAATTCAAGTTGCACCATAGACGATTCTTTTTAGTGCTTTCAAACTGAAAATTAGCATATGGTACTCCAATTTGACGGTAATGTGAGATTCAAACCATTAATGCATGTAAATTTGACCACCAACTTTTATTTCTTAACACACTTTCTTCTTTTCATGCAAATTGGAAAAACAGACCACAGTCCCTCTTAGTTTGGCCAAACAGAACACAAAGTCCCCCGTAAGGCAAATAAAAAAACCCAGAAAAATCATACAAATTGGCAAGAAATGCAAACCTTTTCACCGGTACGATCATCTAAACGATCATTTTGCCGGTCGTTGCTACGAAACGACATAACGGGAGTACGACATGTGTATTATATTGTGGAATGCAAGTGAGCAGATGAATAGATGATGAGTTTACAGATGACCATTTCTGTTCGAACCAATTATTCGACGAGAAAGGTTTCAGCTTACAACGTTTTCTTTAGAAACGAAACATGACTACAGCTGAATTCTATCATGAGTACAACAAGCGAAGAACGTATTGATTTCGGAGGGGTAGAACTAAATTTTTCCAATTTAATTTCCTAATATTAGAACAAATGAAGATATTTTGACAACGATGTTTCGTGTAGTTTATCAAGAATGTAATTGATAATTCTAGTCCTGTGTGGTGTTAAGAGTCAGAAATGCTGCAGAGCCACAAAGTGTGTTAATTCCGCTTTCTTACCAGAAATTACTTGGTGATGGTATCCTGCTTACCCCCTTCCCCTCGCGGGAATTTGAATGGGAGAATCGTCTAGACTTGTGTAACTTCATTCTTATAGCCGGAACCCTGCGAGCAACTGCTTGCCATATCATCTGGACAGCATCACCCTCCTTTGATGGGAACTGAAACTCATAAAATTTCTGAACCTCCTGCAACCTCTTCCACATTCGCGTCCACTCGTCCCTCCCTATGTTCCTGGTGAGGTTTACGAGAAAATTCTTCTTAAGAGCATCCCTTGTTCGAACAAATATGCAGAACTCAGAGTAGTCAAGCACATCCTCGTATGGGAGTTCGATCTCATCACTGATGATGACAGGGACGCAGTGGCTAGCAATAGCGTCAAAGAGGCGATTTGATGATGGGGTGTCACCGGCTATGTTGAGGCAGAATTTGGAGGTGTGCATCCCCTGGGAAGCCTTGTTAACTCCATCTTTTTTAACACTCCCAAATGTAAAATGTACATCTTTTTCGCCTTGTAGAAGATAGAATAACTCTTGCCGAACAAAGCCACCCTGAAAATGTAGAACCGGAAAGTCAAGAGCCATGAATTTAGGAATGAACAAACAGCCTAGATCAAAACAGAAAATCAAAGACAGAGAAGGAAACAAGGCAAAAGCTGACAACATAAACAGAATCAATGAACCAAATAAAGGTAGAGGTGAAAGATCATGTTTTGATTGGCTAACACTCAGAAGAAAGAACATGTCAGATTCGCAAATTATATGTTCGGTATTACTTTACCCTCTAACCAATAAAGGTACATGTTCTTTCTTCTGTGCACATGTGTGTCTCATAGCAAACCTTAACCGGTAGAAATTAGGGATCCACTGAGGAACACCCAGCCTAACAGTATGAAAAAAAAAAAACAGAAAAGGAAGTAAACAGCAGAACCAAATTGTGAGCTGAAATTAACAATAGAAGATGAATATCGGCAAATCTTTACCAAGTGTTGTTTCAAATTTCATAACGAAATGAAAATCATACTGAGAAAGAATACTAACTGACACAAGGGGCTAAATTTCATGTATAATTCTCCCATTACAGTAATTTGGAAGTGTGCAGAACATAGATGTCTGTATTTCCCTAAGATAACAAAATTTCAAACATTTTAAACAAACAAAACCACAAAGAACTCTCCTTTTCACAACCCACCATCTCAAAATACGATGAAGTTATGAACTTCGAAAAATCAAACACATTTTCATGTGCCGAATAAAAGACAAACATAGTTGTCACGAATTTTATAGAGAAACTTGCCAAGAAAGGAAGCTTAAAAGAATTAGCAAACTATTTAAAATAAGGATGAAAACGTTCAAACGTCTTATGTTGCATTCTGCATCATAATGCACCTCCTTTTCCATAGCAAACTATATAAACAAGTTAACATGTAAATCTCAAATCTTGAATCACCTCCGCCTTGAATCACCTCCGCTGTGTATGCCCTATCTAGGGCCCAAGTACAAAGTAAAAATACGGAATTTATACGTAAATCTATCAACTAATATTGATTTCTTGACCACTGCAACACAAGCAGATATAGAACTAGATATTATTGATTTTACATCGAAAAAGCATGTATGTAAAAGGAAATTCCTTTAGAGAGTATCTAGATTTAACCTTGATCTGTTCAGATTTGATAGTCAGCATTAACACAATTGTGAGGCACAGAAAAGGAAATAAAGAAGAAAAAAACATTAGCTAAAGGAGAGAGAATACGTACATCTTTTCGATATATTGCACCTTGGAAGTACAGCAAGGTTGGCCGACTATCGAAAGTAGAGGAGTCATTCACATAGGATTTGATTACATGCTTGTAGGGGGCAATGACATCTTTCTCCACATTTGCCAAGTTTGGAGGATACCTCCCAAAGTCCGAAAGTATGAATGTTGCAGGCCATAGCTTCATCCTCGCGTCTAAAAGGCTATTTGGATGGTGAGCCACAATTAAGTGGTCTCTTCCCCCTGACATCTTCCATTCCTTTTGAGCCGTCACATACTTAACCAATTTATCTTGCAGCACCTTATTTTTGCTCTTCTTCTCGTGCGGGTTTATCTTGGAGAATCGGTTATAGCTTAAGGAAGAAAAGAACGGTATAAAAATAATGTCAGCTTCGCTAGCATTGCGCACTCTTATTGCAGTACGAGCATTTGGGGGGTTGGGAAGTTCAGAAGCAAGGAGATCCAATGTCAGCCAGTATTCTATACTGTGTTGCAGATTCAACGCGCCGGGATAAGCAGGTATTTTAGTTTGAAGATCTGGCCAAATGCTACTGCTTTCGGGTTTCCAATTCAAGAGTCCGAAATGAAATTCGGGGGGTAAATCATACATGAACACCTTGAGAAGAACTACCTTCTCATTGGTGTTGCATTTTACTCCATTGTTAGCTTGGGACGAAGATGATGGCTTTTCTTCTTCCTCATTGTCCACAAGGATTGCTCGATTCCCAATTGAGGGTTCGACATCCTTTTGATTCTCACTTCCACCAGAACTCCCGCTGTCAATCACGGCATTATGTTTGGAATGGGGTAACAGTTTATGGTCAATGAAGCGAGGCATGCTCGTCGAACGCAACACAAAGAACCAAGAAAATATGAAGAGTGTTGATGTAACTATAAATAAGAAGAACAAAGATTTCCGAGCAATGACAGCGAGGGAAGAAGCATTCCTTTCGGCCATTGTCATTCCAATCCCAAAGGATTCAATGAATCAAGAAATTCAATGCCCGAAAAATCGAAAACCGTGAAAACTAGAGAGAATTACAACGACACCGCGGCATTAAGCCGAAAGAATCTAACACTGATCGGAACAGATTTCCATCAGTCATATCACACCACCACCACAAAAATGCAGAAACTTTCGACACCCAGAAGAGAGAAGAAACTCTAAGATTGGTAATCCAAAGCAAAATACAGATTGAAGATAGTGAAACTAACCCATGAAAACAGATCTCATTACGCTCTCATACCATTGTTTTCTCTCCCCATTTCGCTACACTGACTACCATGGAAGAACAAGAAAAATATAGAGAGAGAATCAGCTCAGAAAAAGAAAACCCAGATGAGAAAATAGAGAAAACCCAGATGAAATCCAATCAAATCTGATCAAACCCACCAAAAGAAAGCAACCCAAAACCCAGCTGAAGCAGAAGAACAGAAAACAGATAGAAATTCAATGTGGGTGTGTTGATTTGGTGAGCAAGAAAATGGTGAGGATTTCGTGCCGTGGAGGATAACCAATTGCTACGGTTGGTGTGTTTGTTGACAAATTTGCGAGCTGAGAAATGGAGATTTTCTCTCAGAAGCAAAGGAGTAGGAGGAAGGAAGCGTTGGAATAGGGGGTCATCTGTTGAAGCGGGCTCGTCTGTTGTCGGAATTTCAATGGACTTTCCATAATTTCTATTTTTTTATTTATTTTTGTATTTATTAATTTTATTTTATAAAACTATCGTTATTGCTACTTAATTTTAACTCAACCATGATTATACTAATTATGGTAAACAAACAAATAATCTATTTTTCAAGGCACGTTATTTTGGTTTTCCTTTCGACTCTTCTATGTTTGATATTTTGGTTCGAGAAAGACTTTATTTTTAGCATAATTTTTCTTTTCAATACAGCACATAGATAAGCAAAACAAACTTATTGACGTGACTCAAAATAATTGTAGTGTCACATTATGAATGATTATACCGTCAAAGTTAAGCTTAATGGAGGATAAGTTTTGTTTAAAAGTTGAAAATAAAATAAAAACAAAAAGATATTCTCTAAAATTGGGATGTTGCTTTGTTGTACTATCCTGTTTGCTAAAATCAGAAATTCTTTATAAATATGACTTAAATCACATTGATCAAATCGAAAAATGCAGCCATGTCAAGTACCAAACCATCAACCACCATATTCCTTTCCTTATCTTTTTGTTTTGACATAAACCAAAATAATTTATAGTTACTAGTTTTTGTTATGATTTTTATTTTTATTTTGTCTAGGCATGGAGAGACTTTGTCAAAGTGATAATGTTGTCTCTCACCTTCCTTGCCACAAATAACATGATGATAAAACTTGCTTTGCTTGCCTTTGAGCCTAGGAGAGGTGGACAAGAATCAACATCTTAATAAATGAGAAAACATCATTATTAACAGTATAATCTAGTGGTATTCTTCTTTATGTATAGCATTATAAGAGGCAGGTATGATTCAACTAACATGAACGACAAGTTCAAAACCTAATTATTACTGACTTATTGTGTAATTTAGCCACTGACGTTGTACCTTTACATAGCATCACGAGCTCAGGGTGTAAATTGATTAGCATAGTATCGTGGTTAGAAGGCCAAACTTCATTGGAACTAGGTTTAAAAACTTGGAAGGCCAAATGTGAAAAATTGTTACTTGTAGTTTACTCAAAAATTGTTAATGGTTTTCATCAATTCGTATAACTAGGCGTTCTAAGGCTTCTTAATCTTGCTTTCTTCCAACTTATTGAGATTGGAAGCAAAAGAATTGTAATACTCTTGCACGTAAAGCTCGCGTCGACACTAAGTTGTACAAACTGATGAAAATTGAACATTCGACCGCAGTTTATTTTTTATACCAATTTTATTTAGATTGGTATCAGAAGTAAATGGCGAGGATAAAATTGACAATTGAAACCACAATAACAATTACCACAAACCACAGTGACCCTATTTACGAATTTTAGCAAAAATTAAAGCAATTTCGGGAAGATTTGGAGTTGTTGGGTAGTCTTTCCAAGTGTATTCAATCGAGATTTTTAAAGATTTTTAAAAAGGAAAATTAATGAAAAGGGTTTGAAAACTTTGAGTTTTAATGATAAGGACAAAATAAAGGGTAAAATGAATAGTAGCAGATTTGACTTTTTAGTGTAAAAATGTGGTTTTTCGTTAAAATGAACAGTACCGTGGACTTTTCGTTAAAACTCCCTTTTTAAAAAGATATAAAGCGGGTGCTTAGAGTTGTTTATAATTTGTAGTAAAGTGAATTTATTCCCAGGATTAATCCAAAATTCCGATCCCAAACCATCAGAAACAAGATCCATCATCCGTTCTTGAACCTAAGAAAATCCACTTAACAAGTACATTTGCCGTGTAAAAAGTTCCATTCCACTTTAAAGCAAAGAATGTGCTAAATTCACTTGTTCCAACGACTGGAACTCCTTTGCTCAGCCCGCGAAAGCTCTGATTACATCGTTTGTAGAAGACCATACGGAAGGATCAGAACTGGAACTGCATCTCCGGTGAATATCCGAGTGCTTCAAGGTGAGCAGCCATGGCCTTGTTCATCGGGGGTGGACCACATCTCAGAATCTGCAGATTTCAAGAACAAAGTCAGCACTTCGTTTATAACAGTATGCTAGCGACTTTTCATATCTAACAATGCAGCAATGGAAACGCGTGTTTGCAAGCTTTTGAATTCACTTGCCTGAATATCATGCGCTGGCGCAGGCAAGTGCTCTTGAATCATTTCCTTTGAGACAAAGCCAACACCACCATCCCAAACTTCCGGAGGCTGAAAAGTAACAGTTTTCAGAGGCAGGTAAAAAAAAATAATGGTCGTCAGTCATGGCATATAACATAAGGATTAGGAGTCCACAGAAACAAAAAGAGACGGAATATCATTCACATTAACGAAACAATAGCGCAGAAGCAGAAGATGGTAACTTCATGCTCCATGAGGAGACCTTTGTAGTAGTATTTGGGTGGATTATCTATTTCTATTATTATAAATCTCAAACCAGTAAAAGTTGGAATATCGGTCACATTAATGCTGAAGACCATCCTTCTCAAAACACACATAACAGTAAAAATCAAAACGGAATTCATGGCATTTTAATTTACTTTGGCTTGATATAGCGCTCTGGTAGCAAACTAAAAGATAATAAGTTTTTTCGAAAACACCAGGAGAAAGCAAAGGGAAGAAAAATAGTTCGAAAATATATTGCATGAGAAAGGCACTAACCTGATTCAAGACGTAGTAAATCTTGAAGCGATCAGGGTAGTTACTAGCAAGGCCATCCAACTCTTCCTGCAAACAAATAGAAGGAATTTGATCCAATTACATAACTGCAATTCGCAATTACTACAATTCCAACTTCTCAGTTCAATGTCAGGGCCGGAAACAAATAACATCTTTCTAGACTATATACAGACCGAGCATGTAATTTGCTACTTATTCAAAAAGGGCAGGTTATCTAAGTGGGAATTGCATAGTCAACTAAGAACTATCAAATTAAAGTACATTAGTAGACCCATCCTGCTAGCATTTTATAAAGAGCCAATATGTTGGTTCCTTAGTGAAAGAATGGGCCAAACCAGTGGTAGTATAAGTTATCAAATAAACATAACAAGTAGACAATGCAAAGATAATATGAAACATGATACAACGGGGAATGCAGGATACCTTTACAAGAATGTCTTCATATGTCACATTGGCATAGATCAAGTGCACCTTCGTTTTGTCTTTTGGGTTTTCTAATATTGCCCTTGCAACCTACAGTGGATGCAGAGAAGATGAAAATATTCTCCAAAATGAGAGCAATGAAAGAACATATTGTACTCTTTTGTGGTAATAAATACATACCTGGAACATTGGAGTGATTCCAGACCCTCCAGCAAGCATCCCAAATGATCTAACTTGGCCAGGTTGATACTTGAAACGCCCCTGGTAACAATAAAATTACAGGGATCAACTTGGTGGGAAAACAAATTAATAGTGCATGTAGGAAATATATGATTTAAATGCCAAAAACATTTGAATAGCAAAAAAAATGTGTACCTTCGGTCCCTTGACAGCAAGATGATCTCCAACGCGCATCTCCCGGAAATGATGTGACATTCTTCCTTGAGGATACATCTGATGCAAAGAAATGTCCAATACATGATACCTTTTTTAAAATAACTTCATGTATAATTTTCTCTATTTCCATGTTTCAATAAAGTGAAGGTACAAGTGAATCTCCCTACAACTGTTGATAGATAATTACCTTTATAACCAATTCAAAATATCCAACATCAGAATCCAAGGTAGTTGGGGTATATGGTTTGATAATCTCTTCTCCTTGCCCATCCTTGCCCCTATTCGACAAAGTATATCACATAAGAAGCTACAACGATACAATCAAGACAAAAATCATCCAAACTTCCTCTTTATATATCAGAATTTCCAACAAACATTTAGTGAATCAACCATCATTTATCAAATTATCAACGCTAAAAGATTCAGAAAAGGATGACCATTTAGTAAACAAAGTAAACCAAAAAAGCCAATCCGAATCAATCGTACCTGCAACTTATGTGCTGTCCAATTGGAAGGCCTAAAACTGCAGTAGGTGTTGGAAGTTCAAATTTAAACTTTGCCACATTGTGGCTCAGCTGCGTGCGCTTGACAAGTTTGAAGTCCTTGAAATTCTCCGGATCTAAGCAAACTATAAAGATACACCACTATGTGAGGCATTTTTACAGATTCTATTGGGTCAATTTTTAGCATAAACCACACAGACAATGAGTCCACCCAGTTTTGTATACCTTACTTTGTTAACACACAAAGTACTGAAGGAAACTTGAATAGCTGAAATTTGACTACCGAGAAGGAAAAAAAAAAAAAAAATTCAAAAACCGAACCCAAATCTGTCTCGAATCAATATTCAAAGCCGACTTAGAAGGACTAGAAGCAAAATGGTCAAATCCAGGATTTCTTCAAACAAAACAAAACAGAAATTAAAGATAAAACTTTTTCAAACTCTTCAAACAGATATTTTCGATGTTTGATTTGTATATGAACAAAAGGATGAAGAAAGGGAAAAAGAAGAATTTGAAGATTAAGGCTTTGGTCCACCATTGTCTTCCAGAAAAAAAGTGATTCTCTTACCTTATAAACCATGCTACTGGATAACATAAATCTCTGCTCTCCAAGTATGTTACCATGCAAGGAACAGAGAACCCTTTTCCTTAAAACTAAGCATCAAACTTTTTTCGATACAACAATATTCTACTTTAGGTGGAAATTTTGGCTAAGCCACACAGGATGAGCATGTAGCAATAATTAGGTATTGAACTTGTCATTTATGTGAGTCGAACTTTAAACCACCACTTAAGCGGGGAGAAATACCACTAAACTGTAGTACTAGTGACAGTGGCAACGTCAAGCATCAATCTTAATCGAAATATGATTACCCAATTGATCATTACAACTAAAACAAATATCACAAAAGAGGACATCACAAAACACCAAACTTTTTCTACTCCCCCAAATCCAATCCAGATAAAAATCACAGAAAAAGCATACAAATTCATAACCCAACATCCACACTCGAATGATCAACCATAACTATGATCAAAACCATGTAAACCCATCACTGATTGAAAGTTGAAACCAACTAATCACAAAAAATTGAAAGAAAACAAAAAAAGGGCAATTTAAAAAAAAGTTCAAACCTTTGGGCTTCTTGGAGGAGAAGAGATAAGCAGCAGCCGCAATAACAACAACAGCCACAGCTGCACCCACAAGGATCTGGGGATCCAGTGACCCTAAGAAATCCATATTCTTTGTGGGTTCTGGGCAAAAAAAAGATCTTGCTTCTTGGTTTTATCAAAAGATATCAATCAAGAAATGGGATGGGTGGGAAAATGGGTAGCAGAGTGTGGGTAGGTGGACGATTTGCCTATCTATATAAATTGGAGTGGGTGTTTGTCGCTGACCAGCTGATACATATACGACAGTGAGAGAGTGGGAGGTGATAGCTAGGTAGGTCAAATCGTTGATGGTGGGCTGATGGATCTCTTCTTGGTATACCAAACGATGCTGACTCCCAGACGCCGGGCGCCCACAGAAACCATTCTTAAAACCTACATTTCTTAATAAACAAATAATGGCCAGTAGCCACTTGTATTTCTCTTCACTTTGAAAGCCACTTATTGTTACGTGGCTTAGCTTCTTAGTGTGAAATATATCATTGTACTGAAGAAAAAAAAAAGGCCTAGTAGGCCGAATTTTAAGGCCTAGTGGTATTGTCTTTATTTGTAAATGATATGTCTTAGATTTGATTCTCGCCAAAGATCAATTTGAACCACATTATTGCTAGCCCATCGTAAGGCTAAGTCCACCCCTTCCTTATGTGTAGATAATATCGTTTGTTAAAAAAAAAAAATTATTCCTCAAATAAACATTTCTCGTTGTCTTTTCCTAGGTGAAATGAAATTCGCTTTGTTTTTTACGTAGCATTACGCGTAGTGGTATTTGTCTTTGTTATGTTTGAAAATCTTCGATTTAAATTGTAGAATTACGTTCTTCAATTTCACTATTTAAAATTTGTATTCCGGGGTGGGGAAAATAGAGTAGGATTTTCTCCTCTTTTTTTCTCTCATCTTCCATTCCCTCTTATTTGAACGGTCACAGTTAAAATACGTCAACATTTTATATTAATTTTTTATAAAAAGAGAAAGACAAAATATAAAATGTAAGAGGAGCGAAGATAATTCAAGTCCGGAGAAAATACCAACAAAACATATAAGTATTGATAGTGAGTAGTGACATTCGAAATAAAGTAAAGTTGGTGGGTCTTTCCCACAAATATTATAACAACCGTAAAACAAAAACAACATCCTCTTCGGATCTCTTTCTTCTAATCCACCAAGTTTGAGAATTTGAAATATTGAAATTTGATTTAATAGCTAAACTAATTATAACTTTTAAAGTAGATCCTTATTTATATGCCGTTAAATCAAATTTTAATAGTACAGATCTCCGATTTTTGTAAATTAGGAGAAAATGATCCGAAGGGGATTCCTTTGCCTTCACCAGGTGACATTCAAGAAAAGGTAAGAGTAACCCAATCCGCTCCAAGACCATACCCGGATTCAAATCCGCTCCAAGCCCATACCCGGGTTTGGCGCACCCGCAACGCCATATGGGCACTCTTCTTCTCGTTGCAACTGCAAAAGCATTCGCTCCTGTTCCGATTTCATTCACTCTGTCACCCTCTCACTGAACCAGGCGAGGTTAGCTTCTCTCTCCTCTCTCTCTGATTCAGTGGTTCTTCGTCGTTAGCTGATTGAGCTGTTTATCATTCTCCCAATTATTATTTTGTTTGGTTTATAATGAAAGTCGTAATTTTTGTCTGAATTGTGCCTTCAATAGTCTTGATTTTTAGGGTTTATCAAGAAAATTTATTCCCAATTTAGAATTTAATTTGATTGTGGCATCCTTAGTTTTTTTTTTCTTCCAGTTTTTTGAGTTGGGTTAATTTTAGATTGCCAGGTTAATCGGTGCATTCAATTCTACATTGTTATCATGGAAATTTTGGTATTGAAGTTTGTAGTTTTGTTGTAATTTTCTGCTTTTACAAGCCTCATTGTTAGTTTTTGTCCAGAATTGATATTATGTTGTAGAATGAGAATAATATTACCAACCCAAATTCATTGGAGAAATAGTTAAACTCAGCACTTGAATTGGGAAACGTCCGGAAAGATTATTGTTTGAAAGAGGGCTGCTTTGAGGTTGGTGAACTCGCGGGCGACTGGTGGTGGTTGTGTCGGTATAGCTATAATAAAGGTTGAAGAAGCTATGCCAGCATAACCACCACCAGTCGCTGGCGAGTTCATCAACCTCAAAATGGCGCTCCTTGAATTTAGAGGTCGTCATCCTTGCCACTGGTAGTGGCTGTGCAGCGACATTTTTCATAATCTTCATCTCTCTCTTGCTGAAACACCATGACTGGCCCCCATCCACCAATTCAAGGGTAACCAGTAGGTAGATTAGGGGCTGATCCCCAGAGGGACTGGGGTGATCCTGGGACCACCCGAGGTCTGGAAAAAACGCCTATGGAGGTCCTTTGAGAATCGTTCTTTGCCTAGGGCTGTATAGGCTACAAATTGAGAAGGGTGGTGCAAAGAAACAAGGTGTCCAGAGACGATTATAAACATAATTTTCCATGTGCAAAAAGAAAGAATAGCCCAATAATAATAATGGACCACGACAGATACAATGCTAATAAGCCAAAACCAATGGGCTCAATTTGACCACAAAAAAAAAAAAAGAATGGGATCCTGAGACAACCTTGTCCTGACCACCACTTTTCCTCTTCTTCTGCTTCAGATCTCTCATATTCTCCAACCACAGCACACAGTTGAATCGACCCAACAATTAAAGCAGATTGCTTTTGGCAGAAGCAGTTTATTTCAAAAAGCAGCAAATGAAGCAGAAGAAGAACATAGAGATGGCCGCTAAACCCTCCTCGAAAGCAATATCCAAGGCGGAGGCACTGGTGGTCCACCTGATTTCTGGCTTTGGATTGGCGGTAGCTTTCTGGGTGGCCCACAATGTCCACTCCATCAGCCTCACCTCCCAACCTTCTCATACTCTCCGTTTGATCTGGGTGGGTACCTTCTTCTATACTCTCTGACTTTTCGATTTAATCTCGAAAATTTTGAATTTTTTGTTTTTTTTTTCTTTCAATTCTTTATGATTATATTGTTCTTCTGTTTTATTTGTTCTGGGATTTTTTTTTTCTCTTGAAGGTTTTCGAATGCCCAACTGTGATTCTTCTTTACAGCCGGTATAGGAAGGACCATGAACGATGCTCTGTAAGTTGTTATGCTTTTGTTATTCTGTTTGGTAGCTGAGAAACGGATGTGAAATGTGGGGAAGCATAGGAAAATGAGATGTCTTCTGTTTCCTCAGCAACCCAACAAGCCTTCCAAGAATTTATTTCTTTCCTTTTGACTTTTGGTCCGTTGTAGTTTCTCTTATAGTCTTCGATGTGATTTTACAGTACTTCAAAGCTGTAGGGCGTGGCCTGCTAGGACTTCCTGCTGGTTAGTCTGTAATCCAACTTTTCACTTGTGCTCTGTTGTATATTTTTCACTGATTCTGCTCTGTTCTAAAAGCATTGTCGTATATAACGTTTAATATGCTAGCTATTTGGTTCTAATGGATTCAGATTAAATTCTGACAAAAGAAATGCAAGTTCATTGCTGCGACTAGTGATCTCTAGTCCTGCTTCAGTCACCCAAGAAGCTCCATTTCAGAAATTTTCATTATTATGTTGCACAAAAATGGCCACCACTCTGTTTTAATTATTCTAGGGTTTAGTTTAAACTGTTTAACTAATTTGTGATACTATTCATCAAGAAACTATAACAATTAATTATGTCTTACCCGTTCTGTAGGGGCTCTGATAAATGCTTTAGGAGCAATAGTGTTGGGCGCACCTGCTGGCATCCAGTATGTGAACTAAGTGCTCAATAGCCAATTTCATTAATAACCGTAATTCTGAAACTAGAAGTCACAGTTGAGGTTGGAAGGGGATAGTTTTGCACCCTTTCTTCCTATGAACAAAACTAGAATTCCGTCACTTCATCATTGTATAAGGTACACTATCCACCTTCCTTTTTGGAACTCAATCACTTCTTTGCATGTGCTCTTTTTTTTTGGTTGACAAAAGAATGTCAAACTAGTCATGGTGGATAGGTTTATGTTTGACTTCTCGAGGATTTGGTGACTATTCAACCTCAACTGTGGATTCATATTTTTCAGAATTACTGAAATAGATGTGTTATTAACTGTTCCGATGATCTGATTGCACCTTTTAATAGATTGAGTTATAGTACAATCAGTCGTAATTTTTTCCTGTTTCCTTTTTGACACAGGTATCTACCAAAGACCATTAACTGGTCTCTTGTAATGTCATTGTTCACTGTAAGTTTCCTCTACATTGCATTTCCAAGTTTTAGAAATTTTTTACTTCTACTTTCATAGTATCTTGGATGCAATTCTTCAACTTTCTTTAAGCTTCATTCCAATATTCTATATTACTTGTTAATATCTGACACTCATTCTCGAAATAACCTTTAATGACATTTTTTCTTTAAGAAATGCAGTTCTTACTTGTACATGAATTAAATAGTTTAATTCTCTTTCTTATAAAACTCGATTTGTGTGTTTTGGGCAGATTGCGCCTGCAGCATCTGTATTTGGCTCATCATGGACAGATTGGCAACGTATATTTGCATTTACAAAGCAAGTTTCCTATCCTCATTTGCTTCTTTCCTCTCATTTTTAGCCATGTTCATATCATTTGAACCTTTGATTGGGTAGAGTACATATATACTGAAATTTGATTCCATCAGGGAATGTAGGTGTTCTAAACTTATACTAGCTATCGGTTCTACCTTGTACATGCAGGCCTATTGAACCTGTGGATTATATGATTTGTCTACCAGCACATGGAGCTGTTATTGGTGCTTGGTTTGGGGCTTTTCCAATGCCGCTTGACTGGGAACGTCCATGGCAGGTAATATCCTTATCCTTTTTCTTGTTTCCACTATATTACTGTGCTTTTAGTTCTTTTGCAAGATTGGTTTTCTTTCTTTATTCGCTTCTTGTGGAAACTTTCTCTTTAAATTGTATATCTTCTTCTTCTGTGCTTTCTATCGCACTTATTTGGAAATTGAACTGTTCAGTAATCAATATCGATATGTACTTTTCTGTTCTGTCAGAAAACATTTTAATTCACCATAGGTTATGTGATGATGTAATGTATGCCATTAGCTATTATTGCAAAATTTGGCAGTCTTCTGAGAACCGTCCAAATTGTCCAATCTTGAGAGCCAATAATGTTGGGCTGACAGTGTGTCAAACCAGTTTTCTTTTCTTGACTAGTGTTCTTGGGGTATAAGAGTCGCTTAACTCATGATAGCTGATTAATGAAGAATGTGATGCACAAACAATGGGTTGGAATCAATAGATCGGGTGTTATGTGTCTGCATCCTACTTTTTGGAGATTTATTGTATAACCATGTCATCTTATCATATCCCATATTATGCAACATAGGTTGGTGGCCCATGTTTCAGCAGTGTTCGCATATTGTTTAAACTTCTATAAAGTTGTTCCATCTTGGAATCCTTCTGTTTCTCAGAAAATTGAAAGACTGCCGTGTATTGAGTTCAATCTGTTCTGGGGAGTACTCAAAAGTAGCACCTTCGCCATATTTATTTCTCTCTAGTTTCTTCAGAAAAATGAAGATGATTTGCTATGTTGTTGAATGTCCGAGTAACCTGTACGATCATTCGGATCATCCACTTTATTGGCTTGTTCTCCTTTTCTGTTGAGGTCTGAAGATATGGTATTCTCTTCTGCAGGAATGGCCTATTTGTGTGAGTTATGGAGCAATTGTTGGGTATCTGGTTGGCATCGTTGCATCATTGGGCTTTATGCTTGTGCGGCAGCATGTCAAAGGAGACTAAACAAGTGAGATGTCCAAATATTCTTCTGGGCAATTAATTTTTTCACGGTTTCATTTTCTTTTGGTTTTTTATTTTATATTTTGTAGAAACAAAACCGAGTACAGTAACGTTCTAGGAGTCATACAGCCGAACCCATTTAGTGAGATAAGATTTTGTTGTTGTTGTAGTATAAACAACTTTTTATTTTCCTCGGTTGAGTAGAATTGATATTACAGAAATGGAATGAAAGGGTTTGAACCATTGCTCTTTTTGAAATACTATACAAGTTTTTTGAGTTTAGAATTGGACAATCTAGTTAGTATGACTCGAGTGTCTAATAGATCTAGCTCTTAGTTCAGTGATATTTTTGTTTTAGAATAAAATTTAGTTTCGTCTCTGAACTTTCACCTCAGTTTAGGTTTGATTCTTAAACTGAAAATCCATTGATTTGTCTGAATTTTACAAAATGATTGACAGTGGACAAACTCAGGGACCGCTTCTATCTGTTTTAAATTTCAAAGACCAAAATGAGGAGTTATGTCAATCTCAAAGACCACTTTATCTAAAAAACCAATAAAATCTTCCAAATATTGCCTTCTGGATGTAGCCAACTGGGAACTGCATATAAATTCCAAATGGTTCAAATGGTACTTGGCTTTCCAAAATATGAAGCCAACGCCCGTCACAAACTGACCATGAACGAAACTACAATTTTCTTTACACATGAAAACGCCTCATTACCTTTGAGATAACGTCACAATTTCATTATCAAGTGCGTGTAAATCCTCTCTTGAGGCTCCAGCGTGATCTCGGGTGCATGCAAGTCTCTCTTTACTTTTTGGAGGATCTGAGCCTATCTCCATCTAAAAATACAAAGTTCAAAGTCATTAGATTATGCTTGACTTTGGCACTTAGTATTACAATTTAGTAATTTTTCTCTTTACTTATAAATGAGAGGTATTCTTTACTTATAAATGAGAGGTCTTAAATTTGACTCCGTGAACAACGAGTTCGATATCAAGTTATCATGCCAAGTTGCCAACCTCATCGGCTAACGCCTGTCACAAACTGACCATGAAGGAAACACATGGTTAACATTTTTCTGTTTATTTGATGAAGTTCGGTATGAGTTAAATACATTAACAAATTTAGTTATTCATGTTAAGTACTTACAGAAACCAATTCCACTTTAACAACATGATAACGGGGAGAAAGATGCTCATTCGCAACAAGCAAGACCAAAGACGACCAAGAAAAATCTTTGTGAACATTGAACCAATGGGCAGTGGCAACTTTCTGATAACTATGGACATATGTATATAAATCTCATAGCATTTCTGAGCAGTTGAACGCTGTCATTCCTTTTTTTTTTTTTGGAAATAACGTTCTCATTCTTTTGATAACTATGAATATGTATTTCCAAAACATGTTAAACACCCGTAACATTGTGCCGACACTTTTACTAGTTTATTTAATAGGAAAACTAATGAAAATAACTTGAAAACTTTGAGTTTTAACGATAAGGACAAAATAATGGGTAAAGTGAATAGTACCAGGATTGACTTTTTAGTGTAAAAATATGATTTTTCGTTAAAATTAACAGTACCAGGAACTTTTCGTTAAAGTCCATTTATTTAATACCATATGAAATGTTGCACACGTTACAAGTGGTGGCAAAATATGGACCATGTGGTGCCATGTGTGGAACATGTTTTCCGCTAGTATCAAGCACAAACTGACAGCAAAAATGTGGGAACACATGTTTCTCAGTTTTTCATTGTGATTTCAATTCATTCAAATCACAATGAGTTGTGATTGTTCAAATTTATATTGAAATGAGTCAAATGACGCAATTTTTTGTCTTTTTAACCTAAATAAATTTAAACATTTTACTTCTCACACATCCTTCTTAATTTTTGGCTGTTGAATGAAATAAATTGAAGAAGATTAATCACAAAACATTAACAAGTGTGTGGGAGGTAAAAATGAATGTGTGAATAGCACTATCATTGATTTATTGGTTAATGAATTAAAGTGACTTACGCTACAGAGACCTGAATTAAAGATTTCATAACGGATAGAGTTCAATACAATTGTGACTCGCTAAAACTTTATGCTTTGAGGCGTTACTATTATAAAGATATGGTAATGGGTCTTAAATTGTCTTGAACAAAATGTCTACAATTTGCCTTGATTAGTTCCAAGTTTTTCTAACCAATGTTTCATGTTCAATCTATCATTGCTCATGCTTGTGATGCAATAGATTACGAATTTGATTTGCATAAATTATTTCTGAGTATTCTAAGTGATATAAATATAGCAATTAAATCTTGATTTTTTAACTTGTAAACACCATGAAGGTAAGAAGCACGCGCGAACAACCTTTTAAAGAACGAAACGACATCGTTCACATGATCCTTCTAGAAGAAATACCTCTCCCTTCTAAACTAAGAAAAAGAAAGAAAACTGTAGACATCGAAATTTCGGTAAATAAATGTTGACCGATAAATCAAAGTTTCAACGCTCATGTATTACATAAATTTTACACGTAGTGTGTGTCTAAACGAAAAATTGAAATGAGTCGGGAAAGTCATCAAACAGGACACGTGTCAACACCTGGCAGAAACGACTTATTTCATCTGGGATATTATATTCAAAATTAGGCATTGGAAAATTCTATAAATAGAAGCCAATTTCATTCATTTCATTGAACCAATTCACATTACACCTTGAAGCTCTGAAGCTCTGAAACTCCGAAGCTCTCAAGCATCCAGGTTCCCGAAGAATCAAGAAAGCCTTCTTCGTTCTTCGTTCATCGTTCTTCCAAGATCAAGCCCCGACGACCCTCGGATCAACAATCATCCACCTTCAAGATCAAGCCCCAAAGGCCCTTGAAGAACTTCCACCAATTCAAGATCAAGCCCCAACGGCTCTTGAAGAAAGTGTTCATCGTTCATCATCCGTTCATCCCGAAGAATCAAGAAAGCCTTCTTCGTTCTTCGTTCTTCGTTCTTCCAAGATCAAGCCCCGACGGCCCTTGGATCAACAATCTTCCACCAATTCAAGATCAAGCCCCGACGGCTCTTGAAGAAAGTGTTCATCGTTCATCATCCGTTCATCACTGTTCTTCAAAGATCAAGCCCAAAAGCCCCTTGAAGATCCGTTGATCACCGTTATTCAAGGTCAAGCCTCAACGGCCCTTGAAGAAACGCTTATCCTCAAGATCAAGCCCCAACGACTCCTTGAAGATCTGTTCATCTGTCAACCTTCAAAATCGAGCCCACGGCCCTTGAAGAACGTTCATCCTTAGATCAAGCCCAACGACCCTTTGGATCAATCGCACATCCACAAATCAACATCTTACGGAGATCGAATCAAATGATCAAATTTGAGAGAGATTGTAACCCAAAATCATCAAATACAAATATTTGTTTGTGCACATTGTTCTTGTCTCTTTCGTTTCAGGAAAAATTTGTGTTCACAAAAACTACATAAGAAAGCTACATTTTCAAACTTCAGTTCACTTTAATTTTTATGTAGTTTATTCTTTTTTGCAAATTCAAAAGAACCTAATTCATGCATCATACTTAAGAGCATTTATCATACATTCAACGTCCTGAGTTCGATTCCCAAATATGTTCTACATGCCGAGTAAAATCCCGTTCTCTACCAAAGATCACAGAATTGTGATTAGTATTTTTGACAATGTTAACCTCTGCGTCAGGAGCCGCCATCTGGATGTTGTTGCTGCACTCCATGGGAACAACATTGTCTCTATCACCATGGATAACACAAATTTTAACCCCAGCTTTGCTCAAAACTTGCAAGTAACCTTCCATTAACATTGCTCCCCCACATATCACATTGTGCATGGTGTGCCAAGCTGAATGGTGGGTGTGCCTAGTGAAGTCCACAGCCATAAAATGAAGATCCCTGTCAAGGAAATGTCACGGGTTAGGAGGTTAACGACAATTAGTAGTGGAACCACTTAACATTCTTCAATGTGCAACATAACACAAGCTTACTATGACATGTTTTTTCAAATGAAGAAGGAACTAAGAAAATTGTGCGTTTTGCGGTATTTTTTTCTTCTTTTCTAGGGTTTAGGGTTTAAGGTTCAGGGTTTAGTTACCTTCTCCGGGTAAGTAGCTTTGCGATCGTCTCCCAAGTCCTGTGGTGTCGGCATACAAGAAAACAGACGCATCGACCCAGGTGTTCATACCATGACATAAATGACGTTCCAAACACGAACGGTGGCCATAGTTTCCTTGCAGCAAGTTTTTCAAGCACTCTTAAGCTATCTCCATCTTTAGAAGGGAAGAAAGGCTACAAATCATAAATCCACATAACAATTCAATCAAACATACATGTCTAAAAGTCTGTCTGGGACTCCTTCCAGAAAGGCTAAAAAAGCTTCTAGCATTAGCCCTTAGGAGAAGAAGTGCTTCTCGAAAAGCAATTCCAAACAAGCCCTAAAGATGACAAAGAAAATAGACGAAATGTATGTATACTAAAGGATTCATGAACTTACAGGTGCTACAAGAGTGACTGATTTTACTAATTCGGGGTGCTTAGCAGCTAAAGCAATTGCTATTAAACAACCCATGGAGTGTGCAACCAAATGGAAGGAGTTCAACTGGAATGGACAAATCACAGATTTCTCAATCATTTCCAAATGATCCTTCAAAGTATAGAAACAGTCCCTTGGCTTTGGGCTTCTTCCAAATCCCAATAGGTCTACGGCGAACAATCTGTAATTACGTTTCCCATGTTCTGACAGATTCTGGAAGACGGTTTCTGTCCAAAACGAGGAAGAACAAAGAAACCCGTGCAGGAATATCACATTCTCCGGTGGCTTTCCTCTGCAATCCTCATCAGTGAGGGCTGTCAAATATCAAATGGCAACAATATGAGCAATTATCTTATGCCATAATTCTGTTTCTCGACTTTTCCGTGATTTATTCAATCTAAAGGCCGAAAAAGGGAAGGAGTTCAGACGGAGAAAGCGGATCATTCAATATCAAAACTAGTTTTGAAACCCGAGTTTATCAATCTAAATGGCCTTATAGTAGTGATTGAACATTCATCCTAATAATTTGTCACTAACTTGATCTGAAAATGTTGTCCTTTAGGATTAATCTCAAGATGCACACAACCAACTTACTACCCTAAATTATAACACGTTAACTTTCTGGTGCTAAGAAAATGAAATTCCATTGGAGCAAGATTATCTCCCCTCCCCTCCCATCTTCTCTCACCTTCCTCCTTTTCTCTCTCTCTATATAAAGTCAACTCAAGATGTTAACGCGACTTATTTTCACCGTTCAAATAGGAGAGGATTGGAGGGGAAGGAGGAGAATTTGGAGGGATCAATCCTACTCCGATTCCATCCAATCGAATACAGGTACTTTCGACAACAAGAAGAAAAGAAATCGTAAAGTCAATAATTCTGTTCCTCCAAATGTAAGAGAAGTACCTAACTGAAAGTCTAAAAACACATTATTACATAAATTTCAACATGATTGACTTTCTGGAGACAACAAAAAAAATACGACATTCCCATCCAATTGAACAGTTAACACAAGTTACTACCAAAACCGACAAAAAAGCAAAGCATAAATATTTCTTAATTTTCCTTTATCCGTATGCAAGCTATAAAATTAGCAAGTCTTTAGAAAGCCACAAAGTTCTGAAATTAAAAAAGAAGAAGAAAGAAATGATTTCCGCACTCGCTTTGCACAGCATTGTTTATTCTAGCATTTGGATTGAATAAGTCAAAGAAAAATCAAGACGAAAATAGTTGGAAAAAAAAAGTGCAGAAATCATTTCCCGTGATGAAACTGTAGCTGAAAAAAAAAATGAAAATACCTTGTGAAGAAGGCTCAGGCTCCCCAATGACAAAGTGAAGCTTCAGGGCAGCATCATTGGTCCATGAAACACAAGACTGACATCCACAGTCCGACCACCTATTTTTCTGGTTTTTTACCTTTCCTGGATTTTCACTTTTACTTTTCCTCCATTTTTTCGCAAATCCAAGAAACCCCATTTTCCTAAAAACGTTTTTCCTCTCGTACAATGTCTCTGAAAGCGAAAGTTCCTCACCTTCTTCTCCATCGACATTCCTCCTCGCCTCCTGTTCTTCCTTGTTTGTGCAGTAACAGCAGGAGGCCTCCTGCCCTTCGAACAACTCGTCAATGTATCTGTAAACGACGCAGAGAAAGGTGTCGAGAAAGTCAAAGACGAGGAAGACGATGAAGTTCAAGGCAGATACGAGGGTTATCATCGGATTTCTCCATTTTGCTGAGAAAATTTGAGGCGGCATGTGGAGAAGAAATCGGGAGCTGAGTTGGATGTGGAAGAAAAGACATGGTTGTTGTTAAAGTACATGTTCCAAATTTTAACATGCAAGTAATGTTCCACTTTAAGTACGGTAAATGATTGGCCACGTCTTTTTTGATTAAAAAGGCAATTAGATTAGTAGTTCGGATATGGCCGGCCGAAAAGCCATAAGGATAATACAAATAGGAGATATTTTTTCCCATCATTTTTTATTTTTGTAGGCCTTTGTTTTGTTTTTAGTTATTGGATAGACAAATCAAAAGAGAATTAAAGGTTATAGCTAGAAGAGTTGTGAAGAAGTAAAAAAACGTGTGCATAGATTACTCCCTTACAAAAACAAGAAAAGGTAAATGACGAGAAATTCCTGTCAATTGGCCGTTTTACAATTTTTTTTCTTCTGTTGTTCTCTTATCACATAACCAAAGAAATGATACGGTTATGCTCAATATTTTGCCTTATTGGAGGCTAAACAGACTTACAAATGATCTCACACTTCTTTTTTAGCCCCACATATTATAAAAGAAATTATTATCAGTACTTTAAAAGTTAATAAACAGATCTACAAGTGGCTTTTAGTGTTTTTTTTTGGAATATAATCACCTAAACTTTATTTTTGCCACTAAATTTACGATCCTGTCATATTATTTTTCGTTAATAAGTGACATGTCTCATTTTCAACTCACTTAATTATAAAATAAATACCTTGTTGGTTCATTATGTAATTTGGCTTCTTTAAATTGTATAAAAAAATGCACATAAACTTTTAAAACCTAACCAACCATCCAATTTGCCAAATTGCCCTCACCAAGCGTTAAATGTATTTAGCTCCAATCCAGGCAACTGCATAACCAGAAGAAATGTATATCTTTTATACACTGTTTGGAAGGCAACCCAAAAAATACAATTATTAAAAATTAATATGAGAAAAAAAACAATAATCTCATCTTCCAAAAACAACTAAGTGCAGGTCTTTTTTGTGATACTCAGTCACTATCTCTTTCCTTTGCTGGATCAGAGCTTACAACAGGAAGATTTTTTCTGTATTGTGGAGATGTCAACCTCCTCTCCAACGGCGTTTTCCGCTTGCTGACAACAAACCTATTCACCCCTTTACGCATTGGCATTATTGACGGGAAATCTTCATCGGGAATCTGACTCAGCTCTGAGATGTCTTTTATCTGCGCAACGCGCTTGAACCATCTCTCTGCCTTCGCCTCCTCTGACATGTCTAAAGGATCTGGTTCCTTCACTGCTGACCCCTCCAAGCTTTTCCCACTCCAGCCCTGTCTAATGTTCTGATCATTGGACTGCTGCGGTGAATTTCCTGTTGAACTTGCTGTCTGGTTAGACTGCTCTTTCCCAGAAGATCCAATGTTCAATCTATCCATGCCGTATGAGCTAGAATTAGCAAAATTTGGGGCGGAATCCCCGAACTGATTTTGTCCCGAATTTTCTGAATTCCAGCTTGGCACATTGCTTTGCTGATTTTTCACTTGTTGCACGTGAGGTCTAGCATCAACCAAACTGTCTGAAGAGTTATCTGGCATCGTAGTTGAAGTTGTTTCATCAGCAATCTTGTTAGTCAAATCTGTCTGCTGGTTCTTTTTTTTAGCAAAGTAGTCGGGTGGGAATGGGACGAAGGGAACATAATTGCCATTGTTAGGTTGTTCAGTAGCTGTACGTCTCTTGTATGCCGGAGTAGTCAAAGACCGATCTTTCTTTTTGCTGACAACAAATCGATTCTCTCCTTTACGCATCGGCATAATTTCAGGAAAGTCCTCATCTGAAATTGCGCTTGCAAGATCGGTAACATCGTGCAACTCTGCAACCCTCTTAAACCATCTCTCAGATTTTTCAGCTTGGTCTCTTTCTTCATCCTTGCTCCCAGCCTGTTCCAGAGGCTTCTCAGACAGCTGCATACTCTCCTCCACGCTCGAATTCTCAGGTTTCTTGGCAAACGAATCAGCGGGTAATGGCACAAATTGGGGATAATTGGAATTCCCCCCTCTAGGTTGTCCATATGCCGAGGAAACTGAGCTTGATATAGAAGAGGGAGTATCAGTTCCAACATTTTGTCTGGGATTCGTACTTGTATTAACACGGCCGAGAATTTCATCTAAAGTCCTGTTGGGTGTACGACCAAGTGACCTATTCACACTCCCAGATTGAAGATCCTTGCCTTGGTAATTACCCTCATCATCCACGTTTCTTTGGTATTGAGCATTGGCCAGCCTCCTCTCTAATGGAGTCTTCCTTGTGCTCACAACAAATCTGTTTACTCCTTTTCTCAATGGCATTATTTCAGGAAAATCTTCATCAGATACAGCGCCGCTCATGTCTGAAGTACTGTCTAGCTGAGAAATCTTACTGAACCACCGCTGTGCCTTCTCTTCATTAGCGGCCAGCCTGCTATCAATATTAGCCTGACTTTTATCACCCATATTTACATATCCCATATCTAAACCATCATTAGTGGAACCACGTGAGACCTCTCCAGGGCGCTTGCAATCACACCTCAAACATACCATGTTTCTCCCATAGTTAAAAAAATCACATCTGAGAAAGAAGTTATTTCATCATCAATTAATCAGTAAAAGAAAAAATTTAATCAGAAAACCCAAAAAAGAGATGAAATAAAAATGCAAAACTCACTGAGGACACTCCCACTCCTTGCCAGTCAGCTCCCTTTTTGGCCGTGCCACCTCGCACTCAAGGCATTTCATATTTCTTGCAAAGTTCATGAAATTACACCTGCTCATGAACAGAACGCCATACAAACATGAAACAAAAGAAAAGAAGACAGATGGAAATTGACAAATAAGCCAATAGGACTCTACCTCTGGCAAATCCAATCACCTCTTTTCATTTCAAAAGTTTTTTCAAAAGGCCTAGCAGATTCTCCCAAGTAATCAGAGGATCGACTCTGCATTGACCCAAAAGAGTTCGAATCTGGAGCACTATAACAGAGCTTGGCCATTTCACTCAACAGAGTACGGACAGATGATTCAACAATTTCTCTATTATAGAGATTGTTTCTCTCTGAAGAAAAAACAGGATTGCTAGCATAACTCAATATAAATCTCATCAAATCAATCGTTTGTGCTTTATCAATGTCCAAGTCCTATTATGTGAAATCAAAATTGATTGGTTAGTAGCACGTAACTTAAATGTACTTAGGAAAGTGTATCCAATATAAAATCGAAGAATTAGAAGATATCTAAATCATACAGAAAGTCATAAAAATAAAAAATGAGAAAAACCTGTAAAGGTCTTAATATATTTACATCAAAATTAACATAAACGTTAAATTCAATTGGGCTTCCAAATGGAAAGTTTTCAAGATCACCAATATAACCTTCTTCTTTTTTTTCTCTTTCTTTCAGTCCACTGAAAATTTTCACCTAAACAGCACCTATAGCACAGGTACTCTTCAAACAAACAAATAAGAAAGATCTTTCCTGGAGAACATTAGCTTTTGTACTTCTGCAGAACACATTACTATCTCTGGTGGTTTTGCATCGTGCCCACTCGGGGAAAGCTATTTATGCTGAGGAATCCAATTGACACAGTATAGCATTTTTGCTTGAAAAAGTTACAGAAAACTATAATTTAAGTTTGATTTCTATAGGAGTAATGTTCGTTTGACTACATTGGACCACAGATTTTGTATGTTGTATATCTGATTAAAGGCCTGTTTGGGATTGCTATTCGAGGGGATAAATTTGTTTCCCAACATCCAAAAGCGCTTCTAACAATGTTTCACAGAAAAACTTAAAAAGCGCTTCGGTCATAGAAGTGCCTTCTAGAGAAGCACCTGCTCACTGCTGCTTCAAGCACTTGGATTATTGAATTTTGACATGTTTATAACAAAAGAACTTCTAGCATAATTGCTTATGAGCAGAAATGCTTTCTAGAGAAGCAATCTCAAACGAGACCGAAAACAGTGAACAAACCATTTCACTTAAACAAAAATTAAAGAGCATTCACAGAGTTAAAGAAGGCTCACATTGGTACTGCCTTGGCCGAGAAACAATCTCATTCGCCTCGCCGAATCATCGCCATTCTGGAACAGAAATGGCGTCCCATTCTCCACCACAACCTCTAAATCTCGCCTCGAAAGCAACCTGCATCGAAAACCACACGCAATTCACACATTGGTAAAAATTTCAAGACTTTTACTGATTGAAAGAGAAGCACATAAAACATTACCTCAAAAGGCCAGCTCTTTGCCTAGCAAACGCCAAGCAAACACTGGCAGCACGCATAAAGTCCTCGGGTAAATCCCGGACCGCAGCTGTGAACTCATCTTGGCCGTTGACTCCGCTGTATCCGGCGGCGGAGAGAGAGTTAAGGAGGTGGGACCACTCGGGCCAGGGGTGCGAGGCTCGGAAAGTGGCGGAGTCGGCGGAAGAAGAAGGGTAGGCGGAGGAAACGGGGGAGTGGGAATGGAAATGGTGAGAGGAACTGGGAGGGAAAGATGAGGCGGAGGAGGAGGGGCGGGAAGGGAGGGAGTGACGGTGGGAAAGGAAAGAGAGGGAGGAGGGGAAGAGTGGGGGTTTGTATTGGCGAGAGAGGCGGAGAAGAGAAGGGAAGCGGTGGAAAGAGTGGCTGGTGGTGGTGGTGGTGGAGAGGATGGTGAAGAAACGATTGCTGGCGCCACCCATTTGGACGTGGAGGAGCATGGGAGTTTCGGGGTGGAGCGGCTGGGGATGGAAATGCGGTTGCAGGAATAAAATGGCTTTTCTGAGGTTTCCGATTCTTTTCATAATATGCCCATAGGCCCAAATAAACAACAAAAATAAGCCCAAGATAATTCTCCAATTAAAATAGGGGTGCAACTTGGGTATGATCAACTCGAACTCAATCGAAATTTAACTGATTAGATGCGTTAGAATTAGGTAAAAACTTGCTCGAATTCACGACCTCAAATCCAATATTTGTTCGGTTTGTTGGAGTTGAGTTCTTCTCCGCCACATCCCAACAAGATTTCTAACTCGAATGCGTATTACGCACATGTTCAGCAAGTGTAAAGGGTACGATGACACTACATTATAGGTAAATTTGGTGAGTAGAAGGTATGATGACACAACATTAATTAGTTATCTAACTCGTCATTAACATATTTTAGACCTAAGACATTCCGAAAAACTAATATCACTCAACCCTAGTGCTATTGAAAATTAATACCAGTAGTTAATAAAAAAAATAAAAAATTCAAAAAATAACTGAGCCAAGATCCAGCACAGGCCCATAATTTGTATGAAGGCTAATAATTGGGCCTTGGTGTCTTTCAAACCCAGATCAAAAGGAGCCCAAAATACACAATTTCCGACGTATACAGGTGATCCAATCCAGCTCGTTTGAAATGAAACTTAGCAGCCAAACAAAAGATGCAAAACAAATTGAAGTTGATATCTTTTTTTTTTTTTTTTTTTTTTTGTTTAACAAAATATTATCTACATTAAAGAAAGAAGATAGACTTAGTCTCACAATGAGCTAGCAATAATGTAATTCTAAATTTTTCTTTAGCGAAAATCGAACTTAAGACCTCTCATGTATAAATGAAGAAGAATATCCATAAACCGTAATACTAAATTGTAATTAAGGCTGATATCTTAACATATTCCTTACACTGTTGACTGATTTCTTTTAAAAAAAATCTGCAGACACAAGTACTTTGTTAGGGAAACTTGTCGGCAAATGTATCATCCACGTGCAAACATATAGGCCACCAAGTCATGTCGAATTTAAATAATATTAGAGCTTCATTCTGTCGGTGCCCGATGACTGAAAGTTTATGGTCATACAATATTGAACTTGACATCAGATTAAAAACAAACGCTCATCCATTAATTTTTCATTGTCAATATCAAATTCACGAGTCCTTATGCATTCTTTGATCATCTGGTCATCAATAATATGTTTCGGATGAATATTGGTATGGTATGGAAGTGTTTTTTTTTTTTAAAAGGGATCATCGGTAGTAAAGTTACTGTAGTTCACTCATTTGAAGATCAGAAAGACTCCCAGAGTCATTTCAACTTCCACATGATTATCATTATGTGATTCACCAGTACTAAAAATTGAACTCAAAACCAATTGTGAGAAGTACGAGTCCTGAAATTCACCTCAATAACTGACGCACTCTATGGTGGTTGTTATGGTATGGAAGTTGAGTCCATAGTGGTTTTTGGGGGTTTGTCACACATTTTTTGTGTGTTAATTCCTTTTGCAAAAAGGGCAAAGTACAAAAAAAAAAAAAAAAAAAAAAAAAGCAACGCAGTATTGTAGTACATGGAGATGCCCCAAAGCCTTTCTTTTTGTTCAACAAAGGCTGCGCTTTGTGCCCCATTTGGCTACAAAAGTGGCAAACCCCCAACTAGTCTCAAAAGGCGTCACTAACACAAACAAATACCACTGTCTTGTCTTGTAAGTTGTGACTCTCCCTAGTCCCAAATGGGTGCATGGTGCTGCCCATGACGTTAGGTCATCTGGTTTTCTGAGTTGGGTTGATTTATTGGAGTTTTTTTTAGAATGTTGGTGTGATGTGTAATCGAAATTCTTAACCGATAGATTTTTGGCTTTTTAATTTAGTGTCTCATATTCAGCTAATGATTATTTTAATAGAAAACTTCATTTTAATCCTTAAAAAAGATAAGTTTTAGACTATAACCTTGTGTAAGATTAAAATCCAATTTTAGTCCCTAGTACATTTAATCATCTCATTTATTAGTTATATTTGGATGTTTTATTTATCTTTTTATTCCTATTTTAATGTATTAATTACATTTAAATTTAATTTTCATTTCATTTATCATAATATATTTTAATTTCTACATTTAGGCAACTAATTTTTTTTTATAATATATAGTTCGATAACAATTTTGTATGTTCTTCATTTAGGTACATTAATACATTTGAATATTTCGGTATATCCATCGATACAAACATATACATGCATTTCAGTATGTACATTTTGGTACTCACATATGAGTTTTTTTTTTTTTTTTTATTTAGTACAACGATATATTTTACACTAATGCGAGGGGGGTTCGGCTAATGACACACCCCTACCCGAATCAGGGTATGCTGGCCGTCACGTGAGGATGACGTAGCCATGTGCACAGTGCAGAAGCAGAAAAGATAATAGAGAATACGAATAAATAAAAACCAACTCATAATAGTACTAGCTAAGATAAGTGCTAGAAAAGGTGTGAATACACAATCAGAGCGTAAGTAGCCTAAGTTCAGTCCAAAAAAATACTAATTAAACGACACCCAAGGATTCCTACATTGTGATAGTTTGTAAGAACCTCCGTTCAATCCTCGTGAGCCACCAACGAACAAGCTTACCTAAAACCTAGAGGGGAGCAAAACAGAAAACGTGAGTGGGCAAAAACAAAGCTTTTCAAAACCATTTCATTTATCAAATGTTCTAACCCCTCGCCTTAAAACATGTATAATTAACCAAATAGAATATAAATATATATATATTTATTTATTTATTTATATATTCAAATCATGCTTCACATAACCATAACATAAGTATGCCATGCCAAATATAAAACAGAATGAGTAACTTAGGTGAAAATAATTTCATGGGAATAACATATTAGCCGGAACCCTTGTGAGGTATGTACGGCTGAATTCGTAGCTCATTAGTCAATCTAGCCGGAGTCACCACAAGTGACCTATACGGCACTACACTGCACACGAGTCGGAACCACTGTAAAGGTCTGTACGACAAGACTGGGTGTAATATAGTTATGCTCAATGCTACTCTCTTATGATAGCTGTGCGATAAATCGCTAGTCACCTACGAGTCGGAACCGCCTATGATGGTCTGTACGACAAGATTGTGCACCTAAATTGGATCCAATGTGAGCATATGGTGCGGGAGGTGACATCATAAACAGGCATGTACTATATCTCTGACTAAATCACAATCACCCGGGGTGCAGGTTTATGAGCTCAATGCTTCTCAAATAATCACAACCGTTATTCACTTTCACAATTCATAAACTCACCTGGGCTTACCTGAGCGTCCACAGCACCACAATTATATATTATGCATCATATACTAATTCATATTCTGAATATAAATTTATATGCATGGCATTTCAAAGCATACTTTCATTTAAACGCATTTTTTGGGAAAATATTGAGTATATAAATATATACTGAAAACCAAAAGCCCACTCACTGGTATGTTGAAGGGTTGTAGCCCCCGAGTCGTCCTTGACTGCTCTTGTCCTCGGGATAAGTCTCCCCTATATGTGAAACAACTATAAAAACGTTAATTTAAAGCACATAACCAATATTAGCTAATAACTTCTCATACAATGCTCAAATTGGGTGTTTGAATATACCAACGTGATCTACACAACCTCACGAACATCCCCATATTTTTAGAAAAAAATTCCGACATCCCACGCGCTAGCAAGTGCACGGCAACATGCGCGGCCACGTGCAGGGAAGCCTAACGGAATCCCTAACTGCCGTTAGGAATATTCCGTTAAAATAAAGGAATATTCCGTCTAAATTACCTGACGCCGTTACCCTTCGTTAGGAATATTTTGTCAACTTTGACAGAATATTCTTCTTTCTTCTCCGGTGAACCTCGCCGGTCGTCGCCGTCGCTAGAAAATTGGAAAATGCAAAAACCTTCATATCTCGTCCAATTCTCAACCAAATTCCATGAAACTTGAACCAAATTGAAGCTTAGGACGAATAGAACACAATCTTACCAATTTCAAGATCCAAAAATCACGGGATCTCGCCGGAGAAAGCACGATAGTTCCGGCCAAATTTCAAACTCGTCAAACTCGACTTCCCGACGTCCAAAACACCTCGTTTTTCTTCTCCGAGCTTCGTGAAGACGTTCTAAAGCTTCCTAGAGGCTTAAAATCTTCTGAAAACTTCACATTTACGTGTGCATGAACAGTACCTCGAATAAGGATTCTCGGGTTCTCGGGAAATCAAGGGTTTCACGTCCAAAGAAAGGTATGGATGGGTTCGTGACGATGAGATGAAGATGATGATGGTGTCTACAAGCTCGATCTGTGAAGAAATGGGTTGGTTTGAAGATCGTCCGTACGATTGTACGGATAATGAAGAAAATCCGAGAGGGAGGAGAGAGAGAGAGTACACGGGAGAGAAAGTGAGTGTGTGTGTGTGTGGTCCACGGGGGTCACCAACCAAAACCAAAGAAATACCATCTAAGTCCTAATTGGTCCCAAGTTAATAGGACTTAGCACTAATAGGTCCAAAATCTAACCTACCACACCACCACACAAAACGTCCAAGGGTATATAAGTAATTTCACGCCGTCGAAAATAAATATTTCGGGACGGGTTGTCATAGCTAAGCTACACAATGGATAACTTAATTTAGTATTGAATTCACCATCCACGAGATTCGAACATAATACCTCTCATTTGAGTATTGACTTTTAGGTACATTAATTCAATATACTATATTTCGATACGTACATTTTGGTACATACATTTCAGTATTGACATTTAGGTACATTAATTCAATATAATACATTTCAGTACATACATTTAGGTTCATTATAATATATTTCGGTACAATCATGTAGGTACAAATATTTAGGTACAAAAAAGTTAATTTTTTATATTTCGGCACAATCATTTTTGTACACTTATGTATTTATATATTTTTGTATCACAAATTTCTTTTAATATTTTCTCATTTATGTTCATTTATAATTAAAGAACTAAATATGTGCATATTAATAAAATTAAAATTTAATGTGGAGAGATTAAATAAAAATACACATTAAATAACAAAAATTGAATATAAATTTTGATAAAAGTACACTTCAAGGGATTAAATTGAATATGTAATCTAGCACCAGGTTTTTTTTTTAAGTTTAATCTTTTGCAAGGACTAATGTTCAAAACCCCCTTCTTTTAATGAATGTCATGTGTGGTAGTATAGTAAAATTTTCATGATTTATTATCGTACTCTGTAATAGTAAAGACAACTTTTACATAAATAAATAATATTGCATTTTTTATTTATTAAAAGCGATATTTTCTATTAACCTACACTAAGGGTAGGGGGAGAATTTAAATTTAAAACACATTGAATTGAAAAGGAAAATCCTAACCACCAGACTAATCCACAACTGCAACAAATATTGCACCTTAAAACCTCTATGTACACCCAAAATTAAAAATATCAATTCAATTTAAAAGAAGCGGTCTGTGGATATGTACTGATTTGTTTGCTAACAAACCTATGAGAACAATGTAGCCTTAATTAAGATCTTGACTATTGACATTTCAAAAGCATTGTTAAAACATTTTTACCCCATTCATGCTGTAAAAAAGAATTTTGACTTTAATGTTCTATATTGTCGCCTATTAAACTTAAATGTATGATCTCATTTCTATTTTGTAAAAAAATTGGTATATAGCATTAATCTTTTAAATATTTCATGACAAATGAAAAGGATTATGATGAAATTTACAAGACAGAAATGGGAATGTTTGTTGATTGATTGATGATACCACCTCGACACCTCAGAAGGTCATCAAATTTTATTTAGTTATCGTTTTAGCTAGGCAACTATCTATCAATTAACAGCCACGAAAACGACTGCAGTTTCGGTATATAACGTACAAACACATATTATATATCAAAATTATATATGAAATGGAATAAAATTATCCTACATTATTGAGACAAGAGAGATTATAAAATTATAGTTTGAAGTAAATGACAAAGGTATTAGTTTTGTAACTATAAACTTTTGAATAATAATATAAAACAAAACACTTAGTTCAGTTCTATAGGTATCTACGCACACCTCGTAGTAACTGGTAAGAGAAGTGTCATGGCTTGTGGCAAGTGTACAAACATTTGAGCACTTCCTTGTCAACGTCTTCTACCTAAATTTGGAATTTCATATGCATATATTGTTTTTTCTTTTTATGAAGTTTATTTTTTATTAATTCAAAGGCTACAGATTCTTGGAAATACAATTAGGGATATGATGTGAAGAACAATAGTCAAGAAGTTGACATATTGGTCCTTAGCTTGGCCCATACTTTACATTTATATAAGATCTGAGATAATATAACTCTAATTAAACTAAAAATGTTCTTATAAAAAAATTGATGATGATTTAACTAACCCTAGCCTTCATGCATGTGCTCATGTGCGTGCAAAAGACATTTTTTGAATCACGGCTTGTTATGCACGACTTACGCTTTTTAAATATATTTATATGCGTGAATTGACAAAAGGAAAGTCAAATATTTGAAGTAAATGAATAATCTTAGATCATGCTAGAAAAAAAAACCCTCACAAATCGATCAAAGCAGCTGAATTCACATAATAAAATCGGTATTTCAATTTCCATCTACGTTCTATTGAATTTACATTAAGAATAGATAAAATAATATTTAATAAACAATTGATTGAATCATATTATTGTTAGCTCATTGTGAGGCTAAGGCCACCCCCTCCCCCTTAGTGTAGATAATATTGTTTGATAAAAAAAAAACAATCATTTGACAACTAATATAATCACATTATTATGCGCGTGTGAAAGACCTTTTTTATAATCGGCATTATACGCCTTTTAAGATGTTTTGAACGTGTTTAAAAATAGAGAAAATAATATTTAATGAACAACTGATCGAATCACATTATTGCTATCCTATTGTGAGGTACTAAATAAATAAATAAAACTGTACAAAAATAATTAATTATTAAAAAAACATTGTTACAATGACAAAAATACCCATGCATTATTTGGTGCATTGTTTTTGGTTGCTTTTGAAATTTTTTTTTTTGGGGGCATTGTTGTCCAAAACTTTTTGGTGAAGCCTGTGACCCCAAAAGGGGTTGTTGGCTTTATATATATGCTAGCTTATTGTGAGGTATTAATTTTTTTTTTAAAAAAGGTACAAAAAGAATTAATTATTTAAAAACACTATTAAAATGATGAAAATACCCCTGTATTATTTTGGGTTGCTTTTGAAATTTTTTGTTCTAGGGGTATTTTTGTCTAATTTTTTTTTTGTAAAGCTTATGACCCTAAAAGGGGTTGCTGACTTTATATATAAAGATATACAGTTTTGCGAGAAAAACATAAAGCTAACATGCATGGTTTTATTTCGCACTTAGCACAACAATTTAAGTGATTTTAAGTTGAATTTTTTAAATGACTAGTAAATACCAAATTATTGTGGCTAATCTCTTATGTGACTTCCCGTATTTCTTGCTTTATCATTATGAAGAACCATGCATAGTTTTATATTTTAGAGCAAGTCCAACGAGGCCTTTAGCCCGATGGACCGTGGACAGAACACGACCAAATTGCTGGGGCGATCAAATCCAGCCCATGCGAGCTTTAGCACCGAAGGGGGCCCTAGCGACAGGCCCGGCACGAATCGCTGGCCCGAGAGCCCAAGGTAGAGATGATGCAAGGCTGACGTCAGGGTGATGTCATCCACGATTTAAAACATGGGTCACCGGACCCCTCGAGGGAGAACACCGGAATATTTGGCAGGGATTCATCCCGATTCCGATCTCGACTTAAAACTCCATCAAAAATTGTAATTTAAGCACAAAAATGATGCTAAAATGAAAAGGAACAATATTCTACCACTGTGAGTAACAACCATGGTCGAGATTGGCTGGGTTTGGTCACGGAGCTCGCCGAATTCTGGAAAAACAAAATAGAAAGTATGCACAGCGAAAAGAACAAAATTTAACCATTAAGTCTTCACTCGGAATCACAACACCAACAAGAAAATCCCAAATATTCAAAGGAACAAGGAAATCTCACCTGAAACTACAAGCTAGAGTTTGAAGCTCTCGGGTTCTTAGATCATTGCACTTCCCAGTGCACCGATGGTGCATGCAAGGACACAGTTATGTTCCTAAAGTTGCCAAGAGTCCAAATATACAAGTTCCAAGTTCACGATGTGAAGAAATGGTAGGGAGTTATTGTGATGCTCTCGGTGCCTTATCCGAAATTACAAATAAAATTATTTTGTATTATTTTATAAAATAAAAAATACTAATAGTTTATTGCCTATTGCCAGGGCTATTCAGTTTTAGGGGTAGAGATGCAAAAAACAGTTACTGTTCATTAATGACAATTACTGTTCACTGGGTGGATTCAATAGTGAATAGCCCTACGAGGCATTTGCAACGCTGAAGTTGCTCTTATATATGTAGACAACAATTTCGTTAGAAATGGAATTCAAGGACATCTGAAAGGTTGGGAATATCGAACATATGCATATTTTATCAAGAAGGTGTACGCTCTTGTTAATTAACCACCTAGATCTGTTAACCTGTAGACTTCTTAGTGAGTATATTGAATCCAAGTTTTTATCTTGTTTTATCGGCGAGTATCAAACACTAGTGACAATGTCAAGAAAAATAGGAAAATCACATATTTGTACTGTTAGAGTATGAGAATGATTTCACATGTGACAAATGATGTACATTACCTACATCCAATGGGATAAACTCATTAATTGATATAACGTATACACATCACTTGTCGCATCATGTGGTATACACATGATAAAAAAAAAAGAAAATTAGGTTCACATCCTTCTTTTTGTTACTCCATTGATTAAAATCCTATTCATTTTCAATTTTTGATCAAGGTCCTTGGGTATTAATAACATCATTAATTATTTGAATAATAAAATATTTTTATTTTTAAATATATTCATTTAGTGTTAAAAATGTTACAATTAGTATATTTATATTTATGACTAAATTTTTTATCATATATTTTTATTTTTAGTTTGTACCTATTTTTAATTGCAAATATTTTTTAATTTGAACCAATTTTCTTTTCATTTTTAATTTGTACCCATATATTAGTTTCTTTTTGTGCTCAATTTTTTTAAAGTTTTATTTGTGTTTGTACCCATGTGTATACCGTCACGTGACATTGTATATTTAATCAATGATAGAAAAATTACATATGGTATATTTATGTTTTATGCCTAAACTTTGTATCATATATTTATATTTTTAGTTTGTACCCACTTTTAATTTTCAACATTTTTTTAAAATTTGTAGTATTTTATTTTTAGTTTTATTTTGTACCCATGTATTAATTTCTTTTAGCACCTATATTTTAAAAAAAATCATTTGTACTCATATTTTTTTAATCTTTTATCTGTACCCTAATTATTTATAATGTACCCATTCTTCTTTGTTAATGTACCACTTTGTTATATGTGAAATGTACCTATTTTTTTTGTAAAATGTACCAATTTTTTTAACACTATGGATACATTCTTTTGCCATTTATTATTTCTTATTTTTGCATATTGTTTATCCATTTATTAAATCAAAATGTTTGAATTTTTTTATTGTAACCGTTTCTAATAGTATTATAATGAGGGATTTTAAATTTATAGGATTATAAATGACACACCCCGTCCCGGAGAAGGGCATGCTGGCCGTCACGTGAGAGTGACGTAACCATTTACACAGTTCGGAAGCTTTAAAGAGTACAGTTACTAATATAAAACACCCGAGGGTGAGTCCTACTTTTGTGAATTCTGTCAGAACACCGTTGGATTCCTCGTGGCCACCAAAGCTCTGCTAACTGGAACCTGGAGGGGCGCAAAACAAAATTGAGTGGGTCAGTAAAACAAAGTTTTTCGAAAACTTTTCATTTAAAACATTTCTAACCCCTCACCGTAAAACCTGTATACTTTCCCAGAAAATAGTATATATAAAACCATATGAAATCTCAAAACTCAAATCCCAAGTCTTTAACATTTTTCAAGAAAAATATGCCATGCCATGAATCAAAATATAAATCAGGTGAAATAAGGAATCAATCGGAGACCCTGCAGTTGGTCCTATACGATTAATTCTATAACTCAATATCCCACTCAGCCGGAGTCACCACAGTGACCTATACGGCCCTACTATGCACATCACTCGGAACTACGTAAGGTAGTCTATACGATGAAAGGTGTAAAAATACGCTCTAGTGCTTCTCTCATCAATCATCAGCGCGCATAACTAAGGCCACCCACTAGTCGGAATCACGCCTAGTGATCTATACGACTAGCATGTCGGAACCCTCACATGGTCTGTACGACATCCACCTACTTGGATCCAAGACGAGCGTGCGGTGTGGTGAATAATATAAGCACTAACACCTAGGGTGCAGGTTATGAGCTCAAAACATCTCAACATCAATCAATTAAATGAATAAATGAACTCACCTGACTTACCTGTGCCTCCACAGCACCATGCAACATGTATGCATCATATATCAATTCATATTTTTCATAAATTTCTATGCTTGGCATTTCAATTCATACTTTTCATAAACTTCTATGCATGGCAACTTAAAAACATTTTCTCATATAAAAGCATTTTCTGGGAAAACAATAGTATATAGGTAATACGAAAACAAAACTGCCCACTCACCTGGAGTTCGCCCTACAACTCCCTAGCACAACACATCAAGGCGTCATGGCGATCGGCGCCTAGAACAATAATCAAATCCAACCTCAGAATTCATATCGATAGAATATAACTTATATAAAACACGTCACTACGCAGTTCGATCCGGAAGATCTGCAATTCAGATTTCCAATCCATAACTTTCAGAGGTCCACAATATAACCCTAGAAAAATATCCTAAAATTTCATTACCATCCAACGGTCGGATCTCCGTCAATTAACTAAACCAAGTGACGGTTAACATTCTATATTATGGACTTACAACTACAATTCCGGAAGATCCGTAAATCGGATTCCCAATCCGTAAGTTCCTATAATCCTCAAATATTGCGTATTACAACGCATCAAAGTTTGGTGACGATCCAACGGTCGGATCGTCAAATCACATTTTCACCTATTGCGAAAACTATAAAACGTTATTTAAAGCACCTAACCAACAATTCTTAATAACTTTCTCATACGGTGCTCAAATTGGGTATATGAATATACCACAGTGATCTACTCGACGTCACGGACGTCGACATATTTTTAAAATAATTTTTTGATGTGTCACGCGCCCCCACGCGCCAGAGCAAGCACAGGCACACGCGCGCCCACGCGCACCTTCTTCCTCGCGAGCTCGCCGGACTGGTTTTTCCGGTGACCGGAAAACTGGGCATTTTTCAAATGCCTTGTTCTCCTTCGTTTCTCAACCATTTTCTTCGTATTTTATATCAAAATGAAGCCCTCAACATGTAGTTTCACGCTATACTACTTTAAAGCTCTAAAAACCAAGAAATCTCACCGGAAAAATTCGAAGAAAACCGGCCAAAGATGAACCACGTGATCCCGACATCCAAATCCTTCAAACGAAGCACTCCGAGCTTCCTTGGGACCTCACTAAGCTCACTACAAGCTTAGAATTCCCTGAAAATCGACATTTTACGTTTGCATGAATAGTGACCAAAAATGAAGGTTCGGGTTCCACGTGATTTCGAGGGTTTCACATCCTAAAACTAGCACCAATGAACTTAGAACGTCGAAAGGATGAAGATACATACCTTGGTTGCCTCGATCCGTCGAGTTTTTGGAGGATTTGGGTGTGTGCCGTACGGTTTGGGTGTGTGTGTGTGAGAGATCGTGAGGGAGAGAGACAGAGAAGACACGGGGAAGGAGAATGAGAGAGAGAGATCCTTTTTGTGGTCCAAACTAATCCACACCATCCATTTTCATCCTAACCATACATAACAAAAAATCAACTTTCAATATTAACCAACTTATTAATATATATTTCTCCCAATTTGATTAATATTTGAACCAAAATAACGTCACATACACACGTACCTTAGTACCCGTCAAGGGTAAAATAGTCATTTCACGCCCCAAATATATAATTCACGGGACGGGCTGTGACAATCTCCCCTCCTTATAGAATTTCGTCCCCGAAATTCCCAGAACCAAATAACGCACTTAATACCCATAAAATAACCTTGGGTACATCTCTCTCATCCGATCTTCCGTCTCCCAGGTAGCTTCCTCCACATAATGGTTCTTCCACAACACCTTCACCAAACTCACCGTCTTGTTCCTTAGAACCTTATCTTTCCAATCCAAAATCGTGACTGGTTCCTCATCTTATGACAGATCCGGATTAATCTCCAAAGGTTGAGGAGGAGTCACATGTGAAGGATCTGAAACATAATATCGAAGCATGGAAACATGGAACACATTATGTACCTTTGATAACTCCGGAGGCAATTCCAATCTGTAAGCAACTTCACCAATCCTCTCGGTGATCTCATAAGGTCCAATGTATCTCGGACTTAGCTTTCCTCTTTTTCCAAATCGTACCACACCTCTCTAAGGTGACAACTTCAGGAATACCAACTTACCCACCTCATAAACTCGATCAGTAGCATGTTTATTTGCTAAACTCTTTTGTCGGTCTTGGGCTGTTTTCAGGTTAGCCTTAATCACCTGAACAATTTAAATAGTCTCATCCAAAATCTCTGGGCCATCTACCACTCTTTCACCAACCTCTGACCAACACAATGGCGTACGACAAGCTCTACCATAAAGTGCCTCAAATGGTGACATACCGATGCTCGAACGAAAACTATTGTTGTAGGCAAATTCCATCAAATCTGGGCGATCATGCCAAGAATCACCAAACTGCAACACTGAAGATCTCATCATATCCTCCAACGTCTGAATAGTCATCTCTGATTGTCCATTTGTCTGAGGATGATAAGCAGTACTGTAAAGCAACTTCGTACCCAGAGCTTCCTGAAAAGCTATCCAAAACTTAGAAGTAAATCTTGGATCTCGATCAGAAATAATGTTCACTGGAACGCCATGATACTTCCCAATCTTTGTGATGAACAACTTAGCCAATTTGTTCAGAGGATACTTTTCCTTCACTGGAATGAAGTGTGCTGACTTGGTCAGTCGATCCACAATCACCCAAACGCCATCGAATCCATTCTGAGTACGGGGAAGCTTATACACAAAATCTATAGATATATTTTCCCATTTCCACCGAGGAACGAGAAGTGGCTGCATCCGACCAAAAGGCTTATTCCTTTCTGCTTTGACTTGCTGGCAAACAATACACCTACTTACGTACTCAGCAATCTCCCTCTTCATACCCGGCCAATAATAAAATGGACGAATGGTATGATACATCTTGGTTCCTCCTGGGTGCATCGCATAAGCCGAACAATGTGCTTCATCCAAAATTTCTTTCTTTAGTTCCTCGTTATTCGGCACATACATTCTATTTTCTTGCATGAGCATACCATCTGATTCCCGAATTCTGAGGTCTTTCTTTTTCCCTTCACTTCTTAACTGAACCATTTCCTGAATTTCCTCATTCAACCAACTGAGCTGCGAGTACACGTTCCACCAAAACTGGCCTGATTTGGAAACTAGCAAGAAAAGTTTCTCTTTGCTCTTCCATTTCCAACTTTACTCCAGTAGCTCTCAAATCTGCAAGAAGAGGAACACGGCAAGCATACAAGGCATTAAGTCGACCTTGAGGTTTCCTACTCAGTGCATCAGCTACCACGTTTGCACGACCCGGATGATACTCACTGGTGCAGTCATAATCACTTAGCAATTCCATCCATCTTCGCTGACGAAGATTAAGATCATGCTGAGTGAAAAGATACTGAAGACTCTTATGATCTGTGAAGATCTTACATTTCTCACCATAGAGATAATGCCTCCAAATCTTCAAAGCAAAAATAATGGCTGCCAACTCCAGATCGTGAGTAGGATAATTCCTTTCATGAATCTTCAACTGTCGAGAAGCATAGGCGATCACTCTGATATGCTGCATCAGGACACATCCCAGAACATTCAAGGAAGCTTCACAATAAATCTTATAGTTACCACTATCATTAGGAAGTACCAAAACTGGAGCGTGAGTGAGGTAATGTTTCAGCTGCTGGAAACTTTGCTCACAATTCTCATCCCAAACAAATTTAACATCTTTCCTGGTTAACTTCGTTAGTGGTAACGCAATCATAGAGAAATCTTGAACAACCCGTCGATACTAACCTGCTAGACCAAGGAAACTCCGTACCTCGATGACGGTTCTTGGCTGTTCCCAATTCTCCACTGCTGCAATCTTTTGAGGATCAACTTGAATACCTTGAGCGGATATAACATGTCCCAGAAGTGTCACTTGATTCGTCCAAAATTGACATTTGCTAAACTTAGCATACAACCGATGTTCCCTCGAACATTTTAGCACCAACTCCATATGACTAGTTTACTTTACTTTCACTTAAGAATATATCAGACTTCAACTCTTTCCTAGAAAACACATAGACACCTCTAAGCTGATCAAACAATCATCAATGCGCGACAATGGATAACAGTTCTCAATCGTTACCCGATTCAATTACCTATTATCCATACATATTCTTAAGTCCCGTATTTCTTCCTTATAAACAAAGCTGGGGTTTTCCAAAGTAACGTATTAGGTTGACTGAAACCTTTATCAACCAATTCCTGCGACTGAATTTTCAATTCCTTTAACTCTGTAGGAACTAATCTATAGCATAAAGTCTGTACTTGGAGACAATTCAATAGTGAACACCACGTCTCTGTCTGATGGCAATCCATGTAAATCATTCCGGAAACACATTAGGAAAATGTCTAACCACCTTTACATCTCCTAAACTACTAGAAGCAACATCATTTAGCACCATATGAGCTAAGTATCCTTGGCAGCCTTTTGATAACAATCTCTTTGCTCTCACAGCATAAATAACGGCCTAACTCAATCCACTTTGCATACCCACAAAGTAATCTCTAGTCATCCAAATTGGTGGGAGGTAACTGGTTTCCCATAGCAATCTATCTTGTTATAATTATAACGCAACTAATATGTGCCTAAATTCACATCCAAAACCTCGATGTCCAACGAAATAAGATTCACTGGCATAACTATATCTTCCCCCATCATTAGGCATCCTGAATAACCCAAATCAACATAGAGTGCCCTACCTGTTTACTTGCTTAACGAATCCAACAAATAAGTTATAAATATTACGGTCTGCAGCCCGCAATACAAATAACTCACTGTTGTCTCGATAAGTAAGTAACAATTCCTGAAGGTGAAATATTATCATCTTGCTCTTCATTAGAAATACATCTATACACCTCGATCATGCTCAATCATTACTCTCTTTGGCAACACCGTCAATAACATAAAATTTCTGCATCAAGACCAATGAACTCTGGCGAAGTGACCAAAATATCTAACGCATCCATAATCAAGTCCGAATGATTCAAAGCATCTTGCAGCTCTATGTTCCATTTGTCCACATGTAAAGCATCATCTGCTTTCTCGCCTACACTCTCCAAAGTGTATGCTATTACACTTACGGTACAAGGGTACATTTCATCTACCAGAGTCGCCTCATCTCTGTAATCTAGGATCTCTAGTAAATCTATCACCTCACATCTGACCAATGGTACTAAAATCTCTGATGACAGAATTAGAATTAACTCCACTTCTTTTGAAGCTCTAAATCCTGTGAGGTTCTTGAGACACATGACTTTTACCTTGATTATCTTTCCTTTGATTCTCATTTTTTTCCTTGTCTCAAATTGTAAACTCTTGTTTACTACCATCACAATAAGCCAGAGGAATGAACTTTCCTTAAACAACTCTTTAAACAACTTCCAAACAGTTGTTCTTCCGATAACATCGGATAACATTCCTATCTCCACCAGAATGCAGATTCAACACTCAGAAATTAGGTAGTCATCTCGACCCACCTGTCGGGAGGAAGATTCCATTGACTTTGCATAATCCGAAACGTCTTTTCCAAATGATTAAGCCATCACTCTGCTCCCTCAGGTTCTTCCTTTCCATAAAGTGATTCAAATTCAACTTATACACAGTCTCAAGAGGAATCCTTTGGGTAATAGATTGAATCACATCAGTAGTTCCCATAACTAAGCTAAATCGGGGAAGCTAAGTTCATCTGAACAAAGTGGCTATCCACGAGGCGGTAAAGTTCTGACAGAAAACACTAGGAAATTCTTAAGGTGTCCAGGATTGCAACCTAGGCTCTGATACCAACTGACACACCCCGTCCCGGAGGAGGGCATGTTGGCCGTCACGTGAGAGTGACGTAACCATTTACACAGTTCGGAAGCTTTAAAGAGTACAGTTACTAATATAAAACACCCGAGGGTGAGTCCTACTTTTGTGAATTCTGTCAGAACACCGTTGGATTCCTCGTGGCCACCAAAGCTCTGCTAAATGGAACCTAGAGGGGCGCAAAACAAAATTGAGTGGGTCAGTAAAACAAAGTTTTTCGAAAACTTTTCATTTAAAACATTTCTAACCCCTCACCGTAAAACCTGTATACTTTCCCAGAAAATAGTATATATAAAACCATATGAAATCTCAAAACTCAAATCCCAAGTCTTTAACATTTTTCAAGAAAAATATGCCATGCCATGAATCAAAATATAAATCAGGTGAAATAAGGAATCAATCGGAGACCCTGCAGTTGGTCCTATACGATTAATTCTATAACTCAATATCCCACTCAGCCGGAGTCACCACAGTGACCTATACGGCCCTACTATGCACATCACTCGGAACTACGTAAGGTAGTCTATACGATGAAAGGTGTAAAAATACGCTCTAGTGCTTCTCTCATCAATCATCAGCGCGCATAACTAAGGCCACCCACTAGTCGGAATCACGCCTAGTGATCTATACGACTAGCATGTCGGAACCCTCACATGGTCTGTACGACATCCACCTACTTGGATCCAAGACGAGCGTGCGGTGTGGTGAATAATATAAGCACTAACACCTAGGGTGCAGGTTATGAGCTCAAAACATCTCAACATCAATCAATTAAATGAATAAATGAACTCACCTGACTTACCTGTGCCTCCACAGCACCATGCAACATGTATGCATCATATATCAATTCATATTTTTCATAAATTTCTATGCTTGGCATTTCAATTCATACTTTTCATAAACTTCTATGCATGGCAACTTAAAAACATTTTCTCATATAAAAGCATTTTCTGGGAAAACAATAGTATATAGGTAATACGAAAACAAAACTGCCCACTCACCTGGAGTTCGCCCTACAACTCCCTAGCACAACACATCAAGGCGTCATGGCGATCGGCGCCTAGAACAATAATCAAATCCAACCTCAGAATTCATATCGATAGAATATAACTTATATAAAACACGTCACTACGCAGTTCGATCCGGAAGATCTGCAATTCAGATTTCCAATCCATAACTTTCAGAGGTCCACAATATAACCCTAGAAAAATATCCTAAAATTTCATTACCATCCAACGGTCGGATCTCCGTCAATTAACTAAACCAAGTGACGGTTAACATTCTATATTATGGACTTACAACTACAATTCCGGAAGATCCGTAAATCGGATTCCCAATCCGTAAGTTCCTATAATCCTCAAATATTGCGTATTACAACGCATCAAAGTTTGGTGACGATCCAACGGTCGGATCGTCAAATCACATTTTCACCTATTGCGAAAACTATAAAACGTTATTTAAAGCACCTAACCAACAATTCTTAATAACTTTCTCATACGGTGCTCAAATTGGGTATATGAATATACCACAGTGATCTACTCGACGTCACGGACGTCGACATATTTTTAAAATAATTTTTTGATGTGTCACGCGCCCCCACGCGCCAGAGCAAGCACGGGCACACGCGCGCCCACGCGCACCTTCTTCCTCGCGAGCTCGACGGACTGGTTTTTCCGGTGACCGGAAAACTGGGCATTTTTCAAATGCCTTGTTCTCCTTCGTTTCTCAACCATTTTCTTCGTATTTTATATCAAAATGAAGCCCTCAACATGTAGTTTCACGCTATACTACTTTAAAGCTCTAAAAACCAAGAAATCTCACCGGAAAAATTCGAAGAAAACCGGCCAAAGATGAACCACGTGATCCCAACGTCCAAATCCTTCAAACGAAGCACTCCGAGCTTCCTTGGGACCTCACTAAGCTCACTACAAGCTTAGAATTCCCTGAAAATCGACATTTTACGTTTGCATGAATAGTGACCAAAAATGAAGGTTCGGGTTCCACGTGATTTCGAGGGTTTCACATCCTAAAACTAGCACCAATGAACTTAGAACGTCGAAAGGATGAAGATACATACCTTGGTTGCCTCGATCCGTCGAGTTTTTGGAGGATTTGGGTGTGTGCCGTACGGTTTGGGTGTGTATGTGTGAGAGATCGTGAGGGAGAGAGACAGAGAAGACACGGGGAAGGAGAAGGAGAGAGAGAGATCCTTTTTGTGGTCCAAACTAATCCACACCATCCATTTTTATCCTAACCATACATAACAAAAAATCAACTTTCAATATTAACCAACTTATTAATATATATTTCTCCCAATTTGATTAATATTTGAACCAAAATAACGTCACATACACACGTACCTTAGTACCCGTCAAGGGTAAAATAGTCATTTCACGCCCCAAATATATAATTCACGGGACGGGCTGTGACAATAAATCTCATAAAATATCAAACAATTAATGTCAAAACTATAAAAATATAAATAGTAATAGTAATATAATGAGGTGTACAAAGTCAATGGACTTTGATCAAACTTTGAATACTATTAAGGTTTTAATCAAAGAATGTTAAGGATTAGGGACCGCATCCAAAGTATCCCTAAAAAAATGTATTCTCACTACCATTTTTATAAAAGGTATAGATGTATTTGTTTAATATATTAATTCTATTAGAATTATTGGAAATACAATGAAGGATAGGGAACCAGGGATGTGAAGAGAACAATTAAGAGCCAAGAAATTGGCCTTTCCATGGTGCTTGATTTAGCTAGCTCATACATATATATATATATATATATATACACTGATGCTTTAACTGCATGGTTTTGTTTTCTGGAATGGATCCAGTTGAGGACATACTTCATGTGTCCTGTTATGAACGCTTGAGACTATATATCGATATTTGCTATGCATATTTGTTCGCATGGACACTCTTAACTGCTTTGTTACATGTTGGTCATACGTTCTTGTTAAGTAACCACCTTGATCTGTTAACCTCTCTAGACATCTTAGTCTATTGAATCCAAGTTTTTATTTGGTTGTATCGGCAGGTATCACACTGGTGATGACAATTTCAAGAAACATGGCCTACAATTGGATGCCCAATCCTAAATATATCAAACAGCATTATTAATTAAAAATTTACAAAGCAATCGGTACATTACATGTATGCGTTGATCATCACATATATGAAGGTGATGCACCTTGTTAAATATTTAGAGCAAGAGGCCAAAGACAAAATATATACTTCTATGGTAGGCTTTAAATTATAACCTTCATAAAGTCAAAAAAGAATTTTGACTTTGATGTTCTCGTCTCAATAAAGTGTCGTCTATTAAGTTTAAATGCATGAACTTATCCGATGAAGTGAAAATTGAATGTCATTATAATAATTATTTGTCAACCTTTTAAGCAACCATGCATATTAAGCTTTATGTATGCTTAGGCCATCTCCAACCAATCGGGCCAGTGGGTCAGAGGGCCAAAAATAGCTTGAAATGACACGAAAACCGTCTCCAATCGAGGGTTAGGCCAATGGGCTCGTGGGCCCCATTGGGCCACAATTGCACAATCAGGCCAACCGGCTGGCTCGAACCAGCTAGCCAGCCAGCCCTAGGCTGGTCCACAATTTAAGCCCAACGGTTACCTGGCGTCAGCATTAAACAATATTAAACAACATTTTTTCCTAGGGTAAATTACACAAAACTACCTCAACTATGGGTCGAACGACACTTTCATACCTCATCTTTTTAAAATGACAATGTCATACCTCATCTTACGAATTTGTGCCAATGTTAGACCTCCGTCAGTTTTTCTGTTAATTTGTCTGTTAAGTGATGATGTGGCTAGAGACGGGGGCCACTCACTAATCCAGCTGGATTAAAAAAAATAATTAAATATTATAAAATTAAAAATAAAATTATTTTTTTATATAAAATTGTGGGACCCCTTTCTTTCCTCTATCTCCTTTCTCTCTCTCGCGCCTCTCTCTCTTCTCCCTCTCTGCGCACCCTTATCCCCTCACCCTTTCTTCCCCTCCCGTCTTCCCCCAACCCAAAACCAGATCCCACCCGTTCCAACATCTCTCCCCTCCCACCACTGCCATTTGTGGCACCAGCTCCTACAACACCAGCTGCTGCACCCAAACCCACCACCTCTACCCGCCACCGCCACCAGCCACAAACCCACTTCTCCAAGCTCTCTCTATAGAGCTCTGCCTCAGCGCCTCGCTCGACCGAGTCTCCTCGACCCAACTCGCCGACGACCCGCCCTTTTCGAACTCGCTCATGGCCACCATCAAACGGTCACAAGCCAACCAACGAAGGCAGCCCGAGGATCACCACATCTAGCACCAGCTCTCGCAGCAGTCCTCGATCTCCTCCATTAAAGTAGACCTCCAACACCTGATTCTATCGATTCACGACGACCCGGTCGTTAGTCAAGTCTTCGTCGAAGCGGGTTTTCGGAGCTTCGAAATAAATCTCGCAATTTTGTGCCTTTTTCCTCAGAGAGAGAGATGATAGAGGGAGAGGGTGGTGAAGGAAGGTTGAGGGGACGGGTGGACGGGTGGGGAAGGTTGGGGGGACGGGTGAGGAAGGTTGAGGTTTTCTGTTTGAAAATGGGGAATTAGAGTTAGGGTTTGGGTTCGAAAGGGAAGGGAAGAGGTAGGGGAAGGGAAGAGGTGAGGGATGGGGGTGGGTCAGGGAAGGTTGGGGGGACAGGGAAGGGTTTGGTGGTTGTCGAATAGAAGAAGAAGGTTGGTGCGGGTGGAGGAAAGGGGAGGCTCGCACCCCTAGGCCATTTTAATTTTTTTTGTTTTTTTTATTCTTAATTTTTTAATATTTTAATATTTAATTATTAAAAATATATTTAATTATATTTTTAAACCAGCTGGATTAGTGAATGGCCCCCGTCTCTAGCCACGTTAGCACTTAACAGATAAATTAACAGAAAAACTGACGGAGGTCTGACATTGGCACAAATTCGTAAGATGAGGTATGATATTGTCATTTTAAAAAGATGAGGTATGAAAATATCGTTCGACCCATAGTTGAGGTAGTTTTGTGTAATTTACCCTTTTTCCTATAACTACCTAAGCCATTAAACAACATTAAATAACATTAAGTAACATTAAACAACATTAAACAATATTAAACAACATTAAACAACATTAAAAAAACATTTAACAACATAAAACTTAAATGCATACTCCATGCTTCTTTTGTCCCAAAGATGTGCAACAAGATCCTATTGTAGGTACTTGTTTGTGGCACGCGAAAGTATCATCCTATTGCGCCTCATGTACTAGTTTAACGAGATATTACCATTTCTTGGATCGAAAGGCAAATTAGGCCCATCATATATTTTTGCACGAGCCATCCTTGACCTATTTGGATCACCTTGGTCGTCATCATATTCTCCATCAATATAGCCATTGCGCTCATCCTCCACAATCATGTTGTGAAATATGATGCACAACATCATATTATAGTTAAATTTATCTCGACTCCACCCTCTTGCCGATTCCTTGATGATCTTACACCGTGCTTGTAGAATACCGAAAGCTCTCTCAACATCTTTCCGGTATGCCTCTTGGTGTAAGGTAAACCACCTTTGGGCGTCATCCACAAAGTTTGGAATTGCTTGGACAAGTGTTGCCCACTTTGGGTAGATGCCATCTGCCAAGTAATACCCCATATTGTACTGACGACCGTTGATGTAATAGGTTGAGGTGATTTACCCTCCGTCAGGTTATTGAAGAGGGGTGAACGCCTAAGAACTATAATGTCGTTTTGGAATCATGGGACTCCAAAGAAAGTATGCCAGATACATGTGTCAAACGAGGCAACCGCCTCTAACACAATAGTTGGCTTTCTCGATCTTCCGCTAAAGCCTCATTGTCATCTGGTGGAACAGTTCTTCCACTGCCAATGCATGCAATCTAATGACCATATCATGCCCGGAAAGCCACTGTCTTTAGCTTTGCGAAGGAGCAGATCTAGATCTTCTTGATTTGGTTCATGGAGGTACTCCTCTTTGTAAAGCTGAACAACTGTGCGACAAAATTAAGCAAGATTATCAAGGCTTATAGACTCAAACATACCATATGTATCATCCATCGCATAAGCTGGGGAGACATATGTCAGCATTCGGAGTGCAATAGTAACCTTCTGATGAGGTGAGAAACCATGGCGGCCTGCTTTGTCCAACTTCTGTCAAAAGTATGGATTGACATGTTAGACATCATGAAGTAAACGCTCAAAGACATGACGCTTCATCTGGAAACGACATCTGAAATCCTCTTCTGTGTATACTGAGTTGGGGTTGAAGTAGTCGTTTATCAGATTGTCATGCGACATCTCTCTGTTTCGTGGTTTGTAAGAGCGACCAGCAACAGAGCCACCCCATTGAGGTTGTTCCTCAGTTGGCTCACACACCAGAACCCCAGCCATGGCTTCCATATATGATGTGTTACGCCATACTTCATCTTCTTCATCAGACTCCTCATCTTGTCGTCTCATCTGCGCCCATTTTTCTTCCAATTTAGAATTGGATAAGGACCCTCAGTTGGAATTCGAAGAGGATCCAAAGTTGGAATTCATTGCAAACTTGAATTGAAAGAGATATTGGAGAGGGCAAAGTTGAAGGTGTGTGAATATAGCCAAATATCCACCCTATTTATGGACATTGGAAGCTAAAGATAAGAAGTGTCACGCAGATAAAAATTCTATCTAAAATTCCCACAACCAATTACATCTCGACACGTGGCACTTGAAATCCTATTCGATGATTAAGATTACATATCGACAAGAAATCTAGAGAGTTACTCACATATCGACATGTGGCACTCGAAATCTAAGACGTAAAATTATTGAGATTCCTTATTGACAAGAAATCTGCGAAGTTACTCACATATCGACACGTGGCACTCGAAATCCAAGACGTAAAATTATTGAGATTCCATACCGACAAGAAATCTGCAAAGTTGGACACATATCGACACATGACACTCAAAATCCGAAACGTAAAATTATTGAGATTCCATCTTGAAAAATTATTGAGGTAGTTTAATTTAAGTAACCATATTAATTCAATTAAAATAATAAATTATGTTTGGCCTATGGCTCTTTGGCCTCTCGGTCGGAGATGGTTTTTTTGTCACAGGGCTATGTTTGGCCTATGGCCCTTGGGCCCCTCGGTCGGAGATGGTAAGAAATATGGCATGTGTTCATTAAAATATTAAGTTCTTGGATGTCTATAGGGCTAAAAGGAGCCCTCTGACCATCATTCGGTTGGAGATGGCCTTAAGCTCAACCAAATCAAGTATATTACTTTGTTAACCATAATTATATGGGAGTATGAAAGTCTCTACTTTGTTGGAGAAACTATCGAGTTTAAGTTTCATAAACAACAATGGTTGATAAATAAGTTAATTTGGTCCTGTTAACCCAATCTTGATTTGTACTTAATTAACTAACTTTCCTAAGGCTGGCTAATATCAATATGCAACCCAATACTTAGACCAAGAAGTCAAATTAAATCATCCACATACGATGAAAATTTTCCAAAATATTTATTTTCTTTAGTCACACTTGACTACTCCAAAGCAAACGATATAAATATTTCATGACAAAAGTGAAAAGGATTATGAAATTTACAAGATAGAAATGGGAATGTTTGTTGATTGATTGATGATACCACCTCGACACCTCAGGAGGTCATCGAATTTCATTTAGTTATCGTTTTAGCTAGTGCAACTATCTTGCTATCAAGTAACAACCATGAAAACGACTGCAGTTTTTTTTTTTTTTTTTTTTGGGCAAATGGTAAAATTCATTACCAAAGAAAACAAGTACAATAGGTATATAATATATGGAATATAATTATCCCACAAAGGTATTAGTTTTGTAACTATAAACTTTTGAATAATAAAAATATAAAACAAAACACAGTTTAATTCTATATAGGTATCTACACAGACCTCGTGCTAAAGGTCGTTGTGCCCTGACTAAATATTTGAGCAATTTCTTGACAACATCTTCTACCTAAATTTGGAATTTCTTGTGCATATATTGTTTTTTATGAATAATTTTATTATTTATTATTATTTCAAAGGCTATATAATAATGTTTTTGGGTAAAGTACAAAAAACTACCTCAACTATTGGTATCACGACACTTTCATACCTCATCTTTTAAAGTTGACAATGTCATACCTCGTCTTTAGAATTTGGTCCAATGTTATACCTTCCGTTAGTCTGGCCGTTAATTTGTCAGTTAAATGCTGACGTGGCTTGATCCAAACCCCACTTTCTATTAAAAATATTAAAAAAACTAAAAAAAAATCATTTAATATTTTTTAAACATTAAAATAATAAAGAAAAGTTAAAAAAAAAAAAAGAAGAAACAAACCTGTTCGTTCCTTCCCCTCCCTCCCTCCCTCCCTCCTCTCTCCCCCATCTACCTGCTGCAACCCAGAAAAAGGAAGAAAAAAAAAAAAAACTGTCCCTCCCCCCCCCACCCCGTCTTCTCCCCCACCCGAGCCCCTACCTGCGACCCAAAAAAAAAAAAATCCCAGTTCGTCTTCCCCTCACATCCCCCCTCCACACCCACCCTTGCACCTACCCAACCTCGCACCCACCCCCCGTAGAATCGGCCTGGCGAACGGGATCTGGGTTTTATTCTGGGTTTTTTTTTTTTTTGTATTGGGGTTTTTTTTCCCTTCTCTATCTTCTTCTTCAGGTTGGGTGGGGGGGGTTGGGGTTTTTTTTTTGTTTTCTGGGTCGCAGGTAGGGGCTCGGGTGGGGGAGAACATGTGGTGGGGGTATGAGGGAGAAGAGAGAAGGACGCGGGGGGGAGGGGGGAGGGGGAAGAGACAATATTTTTTTTTTCTGGGTAGCAGATAGGGGCTCGGGTGGGGGAGAACAGGGGGGATGGGGGAGAAGAGAGAAGGACGCGGGGGGGGGGGAAGGACAATTTTGTTTTTTCTTTTTCTTCTTCTTTTTTCTGGGTTGCAGCAGGTAGATGTGGGAAAGAGGAGATGAGGGAAGGAGGGAGGGAGGGAGGAAGGGGAAGGAACGAACAGGTTTTGGTTCCTTTTTTTTTTTTTTTTTTTTAACTTTTCTTTATTATTTTAATGTTTAAAAAATATTAAATGATTTTTTTTTAGTTTTTTTTTAGTTTTTTTAATTTTTTAATAGAAAGTGGGGTCTAGATCAAGCCACGTCAGCATTTAACTGACAAATTAACGGCCAGACTAACGGAAGGTATAATATTGGACCAAATTCTAAAGACGAGGTATGACATTGTCAATTTTAAAAGATGAGGTATGAAAGTGTCGTGACACCAATACTTGAGGTAGTTTTTTGTACTTTACCCAATGTTTTTAGATTCTTGGAAATACAATCAGGGGTATGATGTGAAGAACAAGAGCCAAAATAAGCTGACATTTTGGTCGTTAGCTTGGCCCATAGTTTACATTAAGATCTGAGATAATAATTCTAATTAAACTAACAGTGGAAAGAAAATTGAAGTTTCACCATAAAACAAATAGCTCAACACCATATAAGTCCTTGTCTGGTTTGGTCTCTCGTCAATGTGGAGCTTTGTCCTCATATTCTCAAACAATGTTCTTACAAAAATGTGATGACAATTTAACTAATATGTATAGTTTTGCAGGCAAACAAAAAGCTAACATGCATGGTTTCATTTCTCACTTGGCACAACAGTTTAAGTGATTTTAGGTTCGATTTTTTGAATGACAAGTTAAACACTGAATCATTTTGACTGATCTCTTATATGAATTGCCCGAATTTCTCACTCCTTTAATGTAACTATATCGTTGTGAAGAACCATGCTTAGTTTTATCTTTTATATATGCAGCCGACAATTTCGTTAGAAAACGGATCGATTGAAGGAATCTGAAAGGTTGAGAATATCGAATATATGCATATTTTATCAAGAAAGGTGTAGGCTTTTGTTATGTAACCACCTAAATCTGTTAACCTGTAGACATCTTAGTGAGTATGTTGAATCCAAGTTTTTATCTTGTATGTCTGTGTGTGTGTGTATCTAGTTAAGATTATATCTCTAAAAAAAATATTTTTTTGTACAGGTTGATGTTTAACTGCATGGTATTGTTTTTTGGAATGGATCCACTTGAGGACATATTTCATGTGTCCTGTTATGAACGCTTGAGACTATCGATATTTGCTATGCATAATATTTGTTCGCATGGACGCTCCAATTGCTTAGTTACATGCTGGTACGTTCTTGTTAAGTAACCACCTTGATCTGCTAACCTCTCTAGTCATCTTAGTCAATTGAACCCTGGTTGTATCGGCAAGTATCACGCTAGGTAGTGATGACAATTTCAAGAAACATGGCCTACAATTGGAAGCCCGTTCCTAAATACATATGAAACAGCATTATTAAATAGGAAACTACAAAGCAATGTGCACATGCATGCATTGATCATCACCACATATATGAAGTTTGATGCACCTTGTGAAATATTTAGAGCAAGATGCCAAAGTACTTTTAGGTAGGCTTTAAATTATGATCTTCATGAAGTGTGGAATGACTCTGAGCTAAATACATACAACATATATTGAGTGACGTCAAAATATGTGTGACCGTTAAATTTAACATGTGATAATTTGTTATAATATTATGATAAAATAAGATAATTAAATTTTTTTATTTTTTTTTGATAAAAAGGAAATGCATTAAAGCGAGAAACCTCGCGAACAACCATATCCGTTACAATCAAATAAAAGAGCCGTAGAGGCCTTATCAGAAAGCTTTCAATCCCAGATAAACATATTCGAAAGAGTAAGACCTAAAGTAGTTACAGCATTAGCAACAAAATTTGCCTCTCGATAGAAGAAACCAACCATTAAATATCCGCAATTGTATCACGAATTCTCAATGTACATTGCATCTTTCTTCAATCGCATCAATAACCAGTTTTTAGTCTTTCACTAAGATTTTTGTGAAGCCTTTCTGCTGTGCAAATCTTAGAGCATCACGAAGAGCGAACGCTTCAGCTACTGTAATGGTACACATGCCTAAAGAACGAGCACCAACCACTAATGGGCAACCATTTTCATCCCGAACTTCAAAACCAGCCACTGAATTCTTCCTAGCCACAGAGCCATCAAAATTAATCTTTGCAAAGCCTGGATCAGGCGGATGCCATTTGTTTATCTCCGTCACAACCTTCCTGGGATTCCCTCCTATCTTCGAACTAACCTTAAAAAGTCCATCCCAACCGCAACAGCTAGTAAAGGAACCTTAGTAGGATGAGGCTTCGTCTTCCTAAAGATTACATTGTTCTTATCATTCCATATTTGCCAGCATATCAATAAGACTTTACTTAACAAAGAAAGATTCTTAGATTCGTCATATGGCAACGAATCAAGCGAACTTGATAAATTGAAACTACTTGTGTGGAGATTTGCCATGTCAACATTAGGGATTGGTTTCCAAACGTTAGTAGCAAAATTGCCCTTAGCAAAAACATGATCTTGATTCTCATTATCATTTCCACACAGGACATAAAATTTGTCAATATTAGTTATGAATCTACTCAGCCTGCTCCTTGTTTGGAGCTTGTTTTGATTTAGCAATTAGCTGAACAACTTAACTTTTAGTAGAATAATTAACTTCCATATTTTTGTAAGGATTTTCTGCCTATGTATCTAAGATGGTATCACTTAAAAATATTTGTTGTTTATGTTGATGTTTTAACTGCATGGTTTTGTTTTTTGGAATGGATCTACTTGAGGACATATTTCATATGTGTCCTGCTATGAACGCTTGAGAATATCGATATTTGCAATGCAAAACATTTGTTCGCATGGACACTCTGACTGCTTAGTTACATGTCGGTCGTACGTTCTTGTTAAGTAACCACCTTGATCTCTTAACCTCTCTAGACATCATAGTTTATTGAATCCAAGTTTTTATTTGGTTGTATCGGCAAGTATCATGCACACACTGCTGATGATAATTTCAAGAAACATGGCCTACAATTGGAAGCCCGTTCCTAAATATATGAAACGGCATAGTAAATAAGAATTTACAAAGTAATGGGTACATGTATGCATTGATCATCACATGTATGAAGTTTGATGCAACTCGTGAAATATTTAGAGCAAGAGGACAAGGACAATACATATACTTCTATGATAGGCTTTAAATTATGACCTTCATGAAGTGTCGAATAACTCGGCTCAAGCAAATACATACAATGTATATGTTGAGAGACGTGAAAACACGTACCGTTAAATTTAACATAAGATAATCTGCTATAATATTCTAATAAAATACGATAATTGAAAATAAGATTAATAAGCAATGGATGGAGAATTTCATGATAATATATAAAGTACTATATTGGGTTCCGAGTTCAAACCTCATTCTCTTAGTATAGATTAGTACATAATATCACATGTAAAATTAGAAACATGTGAAAGTTAATTACTTTCTTGAAAAAGGTTCCACGCAAGAAAAAAAAGCTTAATTATATATTGTGAGACCTATATGATTATAACTAATAAAACACACAAATAGAACATATATGGAGAATGAGCTCTGGTTACTTGAACCACAAGGAAAACTTCTACCCACTATAGCCCTAATGCACTCAACTCAATGGGGAGTTTGTAAGCTTTAATGCGTATATTATATGTGCAGGGATCCCTTGGATTTATAGTGCTCGAATCATAGAGTTCCATCTCACCTAATAGCCAATTACTTGATCCTTACGTCAACATAAAGTCATAGACTCTTTGAACTCCTTTTAGCCTCTGAATATACTATCCAAAACAACTTGTGAGACTACCAATGTTAGTCTAATCAAATCCCTAAATACTAGTTAAATATTGTACTCACAATAACTATGAGATCAAACCCTAGATGCAAACATGCATCGAGATAACCTCTAATGCTACTAGCTCCCACATGATTAGCAGAAGTACGTAGCGGATGTATTCTGGTCGCGTGGTAACTGGGTAGGGTTTCCTAATACTATAAAAGCATGCATGACGACTGAGAGATTGAGAATAACGACCTATCTTTGTGATGAAGACCCAATAGATATATTACACACATATATTTATAATCACAGAATGACATGTGTAAATGTAACAGCAAAGAAGAAGAATTGTATTCTTGCATAAGAAGAAAGAGTATTCGAAGAGAGAGAAAGTTTAGACAGAGAAGTGGTTTTTCATTAATTGTTTTTCTTAACAGATTACAATGGAAGTTATCAAATGTATATATCTAACAAGGTTGCTTACTCCTCAAGCTATTACAAGGATTACAAGATGCTTACACCTGTCACAATTACAACCACAGGATCACAAGCTGTTAAGCTTGGTATACTGTTATCATCCCCCCTCAATCGTAGGATGAGGTTTGCTCAATCTGAGATTGGAACAGTGTCTCTGGAACAAAGGAGTAGACAAACCCTTGGTAAGTATATCAGCAAATTGTTCATTACACTACTACAAAATGGTCTTATAGTGTCAGTAGGTGGTGTTGGTTTAATTTAATATAGTGGCGGACAAGACAGTTGCAACACTAACTGAACATGACGTTGGATTTACTGTCGCTTATAAAAGTCATAAAGTACTGGTGTCGCTTTTAAACCGACGTAAACATACATTTTAATATTTTAAATAATGGTGTCGCTTTTAAACCGACGTAAACATACATTTTAATATTTTTAAATACTAGTGTCGCTTTTAAGCAACATAAAGTAGGAGAGCTTTTCAATCAGTGTTGCAAAAGCTTCCTTATTTTGATGCCACATCCAAGTGCACTGATCAAGCTCACGTCAGTTTAAACCGATGCAAACTTGGCCTATTTCGAGGCCACCTGCTACGACTATCAAGACTGTCAGGGACACGTCGGTTTTAACCGACGCAAACTTGTCCTTATTTTTTTTAAATATTTTAAAGCCTGCGTCGGTTGTCTTTATATACTTTCCCCCGTGTTGTCTTCTCCCTCTCTTGCATTTTTCTTATTCGTTCTTCCAATTTCAAACCCTCCCCGTGTTCTCTCTTGCACCTTTCTAACTTCATTTGTTCCTTCTTCACAACAATAAGTTTTTCTTGCTTCTAATATTTTTATTTTCTCCACTTATGTTTAATTTTTATTTACAATTTATTTTTGTAGGGAATTTATTTGAGCTGGTTGAGTACATAAAGATTTGATCGACGACGAAATTCTTCCATAATTCAGGTTTCTATCACTAAATTCTTTAATTTTTAAATTGTATAATACACAAGTTTATTTATTTAAAAGTTCTAATTTAAGTACTTAGATAAATTTATACTATTTTTGTTAAATTAATAAATATTTAGTCGAATTAATTAATTTTGTCACTTGAATTGTTATGAGAAAATGGAAATGAATAATATTTATAAGCATTTATGTGAAATTGACATATTAAATATAACATAAACTTATAATATTTAGTAATATAAGAATATATTATGTTAAATTAATTTGTTTTGCATTCTAATTGTTATTTTAATTTGTTTTTGTTGTTATTTTGATAACTTTGATAACTTTTGGTTGTTATTTACTAGAATGGATTAGATGAGCATAATTTTGATAACTTTTGTTGTTATTTTAATTTGTTTTTACTATAATAGGTGTTGAAAATTAAAAGATTGCAATCGTGATAGAGTTTGAGGGTTGAAAGATAGAAATTGAAAATTCTAATAGTTATGCCTACATGATAGGGATTGAAAGATTGTAGGCATCTTAGTGTCAACGTAATATTTTGCCCTCGTCAAGCGGTAAAACATGGACAGGAGTTAGTTGACGATAGCTCAAAATTTGGAAGCTTTTACAACTGGAATTAATTTGTTTTTGGACCAAGCAGTTGCAAATGGTGTTGGCCCTGATAAGTTTAGATGTCCTTGCAAAAGATGTTGTAATCGATATACTTTTGTTAGGAACACTGTTGTTGAACATCTCATATTGTATGATATGGATAAAGATTATAAAAGCGCTTAGTGGCGACATCATGGTGAGAAAAACATTGGAGAGCAAAATGTGGCAATCGGAGAAGAAGAAACAGGAGATGAAGTGGCTAGTATGCATGATTTTCTTAATGATGTATTCGTCCAACCATTAACAGAAGAAGGTGTTGGGCCGTCTACTGAACCCCATATTGGGAAAAGCGTCTAGAAGAGGTGGAGACTTTTTTTAGGTTGCTTGAAGAGGCAGATTAAGATTTGTGGCAAGGATGTAAAGAGTTTAAGAAATTGGAAGCAGTTGTAAGACTGTATCAGATCAAGTGTTTAGCGGGAATGCCAGACGAGATCTTCACCCCTTTACTGGAGTTAATTAAAAGAATGTTGCCTGAAGGGGATTGTTTGCCTGAAAAAAGGCAAAAAAAACTTATAAATAACTTGGGTCTGACGTATGTGAAAATTGATGCATGTCCCAATGATTGCATGATCTATTGGAAAGATACTTCGGAGTTGACCGTGTGCTCGGTTTGTGGTGAATCAAGATATAAAATTACCAACGCAGAGGATAGCTCGAGAAAAAAGATCGCAGCTAAGGTTATGTGGTATTTTCCTTTAAAACCACGATTGCAACGATTTTTTATGTCGAAGCATACGGCTGAACATATGAGGTGGCACACAACTGAATGCCTTAAGGATGAGTTTATGAGGCATCCTTCAGATTCTCCAGCATGGAAGCATTTGGATAATTTATATCTGGATTTTGCGTAAGAAATTCGAAATGTCAGATTAGGGTTGGCCAGTGATGGATTTAATCCTTTTGGGAAAATGAGGCATGACCATAACACATGGCCTGTGGTGCTTTCTGTTTACAATTTTCCGCCATGGATGTGCATGAAGCAACCAAATATGTTGTTGTCTTTATTAATACCAGGACTGTGCAGTCCTGGTAAAGAGATTAATGTATACATGCGTCCACTGATTGACGAGTTGAATGAATTGTGGGAGGTGGGCACTCCCACTTATGATGCATATTCCAACCAAAGTTTTACAATGAAGGTTGTTGTCTTATGGACTATAAGTGATTTTCCAGCTTATGGAATGTTGTCAGGATGGAGTACATATGGCTATAAAGCATGTCCACATTCCATGCATGATAAAGAATCTATTTACTTGTCGGCGAGTCGTAAGATTTATTATATGGGGCATCGACGTTTTCTTGAAGATAATCATAGGTTTCGAAGGCAAACCATAAATTTTAATGGTCGTCGAGAGCATCGTAGTGCACCAAGGCAGTGGAATGGTTTACAGTGTCTCGAAGAACTTTCTACATTGAGATTTACTTTTGGAAAACCAAAGAAAGATGCTTCTGTTGGGCAACGTAGAAAAAGAACTTCGGGCAGTACAAGTAGCAACAGTCAGTGGAAGAAGAAATCTATTTTTTATGAACTACCTTATTGGAGGCATCTGTTGATTAGACACAATCTTGATGTTATGCATATCGAGAAGAATATATGTGATAGTGTGGTGGGAACATTGCTAGATATAGAAAAATCTAAAGATGGATTGGCTGCACGTGCAGATCTTGAAGTCTTGAACATAAGACGTAGTCAACACCCACATAGAGAAGGAAATAGAACATTTCTACGTCCAGCATTGTTCACGTTGAAAAGAAAAGAAAAAAATGCGTTTTGCAAAGTGTTGTCTACCATTCGGGTCCCCGATGGATATTCTTCAAATTTATCGCGATGTGTGCACGTGAATGGACGAAAAATACATGGGTTGAAAAGTCACAATTGCCATGTTTTAATGCAGCAGTTACTCCCGCTTGCAATACGCCAGGTTTTGCCTAAAGTTGTTACTATGGTATTATTAGAGTTGAGTGCAATTTTCAGACAGTTGTGTAGTAGTAAGGAGTCTGAGGAAGGATTCAAGCAATTGAATTCAAGAATTGCCTTGACATTATGTCAACTTGAAAAAATATTCCCTCCTGCATTTTTTGATATAATGGTGCACCTTCCAGTTCACTTGGCAGATGAAGCAGCTCTTGCATGGCCTGTTCAATATAGATGGATGTATCCAATTGAAAGGTAATTAATAAGTTTTTATAAAGTTTTTACAATTGTAGTCATAGCTTTAATTTATAATTATAATAATTTGTGTTTCGTTTATAATTGTAGGTATTTGCAAACGTTGAAGCGCTATGTTCGTAATAAGGGTCGTCTTGAAGGTTCTATTGCTGAAGCATATTTGGTGGATGAGTGCTTGTCCTTATATTCCATGTATCTTAGAGATGTCGAGTCTAGTTGCACCCGTAGAGGCCGAAATGAAGATGGTATTGGACGTGGAGTGTCTGGTGGGTTATCAATTTTTGACTCTAAAGGATGTTATATGGGTTCAGGAGAAAATGTGGAGCTCGATCTAAATGTTCTTGATCAGTGCCGTAGATACATTCTAAATAATTGTGATGAAGTTCACCCATTTAGAAGGTAAGAACGTTTAATCTTATGTCTTAATGTTTTATTGGTTTTCTTAACTTTGAAAAATAAATTATCTAAATTTGGACATAAATGCCCAGGCAACATGAGGAATTCTTGAAAATGAAACATCGTTGAGAAAGGTTGACTATGCAACAAATTCAGGAGCTAAGCAAGAAAGAATTTCCAGAATCGTTCAAGCAACATGTGAGTTGATACAACAATCACATTATTTATTTATATTTTTACATTTTAATTATAACATGATTATAGTTATCATGTCAACTTTTATCATCATTTTTATTACAGATGAATTCAAGGTGTCATCCTAATGACACGTTGATATCTCAAGACTTGCGTTGGCTAGCTAATTATCCTAGCAGGATTGTGAGTAGATATAAAAGTCACATTGTTCATGGGTTCAGATTTCGTATAAAATCTGTGGATGACAAGCATAAGAATCAAAATTATGGTGTCTTTGTACCTGCAAATGTTCATGGTGCAATTGGGCAAGTGAATTGTTATGGCAGAGTTGTAGATATGTTCGAGGTTAAATATTGTGGTCATGCTGAGCCAGGAGATAGGGGTCGAGCTATGATGTTATTTAAGTGCGAATGGGTTAATAGTGAAAGTCCACGAGGAATGAAGACTGATCAATATGGATTTACTATGGTGAACTTCAATCGATTAGGATTTAAAGAGGATCCTTTCATATTAGCATCCCAAGCATTACAAGCATTTTACGTCAAGGACACAATTGAAAAAGATTGGCACATAGTTGTTCGAACGCAGCCAAGGGATTTGTTTGAAGTATTAGAGGATAGTGATGTAATTGAAGATTATGCGGTACCAAATTTGGATGATCAGATACTTGACCAAGAAAATTTCCATACAAGGGTTGGAGTGGAAGTTCATGAATCATTATCGTTGCCTACCCAGTTCGCTAGTAATGCCAATGTCGACGACGACACGACAGATGATGACATGGAATAAATATATTAACTATTTTATGTGTGTTTAAGTATTAATTAGACAATATTTTTGTTTTCTATTACATATATGGTTTAAGTTCAATTTTATTTATTAAAATCTTAAAATTTTATATAAGATAACCAAAAAAAAAAAACTCGATATTTATTTTTTATGAGTTAAACTTTTTCTTTAAAAAAAAAAAACAATTTTGCTGTCGCTTTTAGGCGACGGCATGGGTGAGATAGTGTCAGCTAAAATCGACGTGAAGTGGACTTGGGAAGACCACTTTCAATTAGTCACTTCATAAGTAAAGTGGGTCAGAAAGTGGTTGTTTAATTTAATGCGGCAGTGAAGTGTGTCAGTTGTAGTGTCGGTTTAAACCGACACTAAGTTTAACTAAACCGACGCAACGGCCACATCATTAAAGCTTGTCAGACAATAGTATCGGTTTTAAGTGACATAAAGATTAACTAAAGCGACGTCATGTAAATTTCAAATAACTATGTCAGAAAGTTGTTGTTTGATTAGATGCAGCAGTAAATGTGTCAGTGATGGTGTCGATTTAAACCGACACCAAGTTTAGCTAAAGCGACGCTGGTTCATTAAATTTTGGTAGAAGTGTGTGGAGGCAATAAATGTGTCAGTGGTGGTGTCGGTTTAAACCGACACCCAGTTAAACTAGAGCGACGCTGGTTCATTAAATTTTGTCAGAAGTGTGTGGATTTAATTGTAGCAGTAAATGTGTCAGTGATGGTGTCGGTTTGAACCGACACCAAATGTAGCTAAACCGAAGCAACATTTGGTTCATTAAATTTTGTCAGAAAGTAGGTGGGTTTAATTTTATCAGTATATGTATCAGTGGTGTTGTCGGTTTAAACCGACACTATGACTCAGTTATTTCGACGCCAGTGGGTTTTAAAGCGACGTCAGTGATTTAATGTCGGTTTTAACCAACTTAGCATCCATATTTAAACCATTTCTCCCCCCCCATTTTGCCCGCGCTTTCTTTTCTTCCCAAAATTCAGTATGTCCATCTCCCTCCCAATTTCGTCTGTTTTTCGACTTCTTCTCTCATTTCACTTTTTAGTTTTTTACTTCTTGCAAATTGTTTTGTTATGGATCATTTTGAAGATGAACATGCTGACGAACCCCAATTCGAAGAGGAAGAAGTCGAAGGTTGTCCATTTTTAATTTATTATGGTTTTTAGTTTTAGTTTTTTTGTTTTGGTCCATGGTTTTCAATTGTTTTTTCTTTGTTTATAAGGAACAACTCAACGAGGACGGGGACCCTCGATTCCCAACTGGAAGGAACAAGTTTGTTGTTTTGATGCGTCGGGAAAGTGCATTAGTGAAAATTCTAGTGCATTTTCAAAACATGTAGCGGCAGAGGTAAGAGATTCTAGACATATGTCGTTGGTGAGTGATTGGCGTCAAATCAAGGAAGATCGCAAAGAAGCTTTTTGGATTAGAATAAAGGTAGAATTATTTTTTTGTTACTAGAAGTGAGTATAGTAAGTCAATGTTTGTAGTAATAATTAATTTGCTTGATTTTTTTTATGCGTACAGGAAACTATTATTTTTCAAGAAGAGGATATGGCGAAAATGCCAATGATCCGGCACATGACACTTCATATTGCGGAGCATGCGCATAAGGAGTATAGAAATAAATTGAAAAAAAAACATTATACTCGTAAACCAGTCGAGGAGTACCAGAAAACTCCTCCTAATGTGGATCATCAACAGTGGGTTGAATTGGTCTCCTACTGGAACAAAGAAAAAACGAAGGTAAACTTTTTATTATTTATTTTATTAAAGTTTGTAATGTGTTTAATAAATTAATTTTTTTTAGGAGATTGCTGCAAAAAATAAGTATAATCGGCGGTTGAAAACGATGAACCACACAACGGGTGCAAAGTCTTTTGCAAGAGTTAGGGCAGAACTTGTAAGGGTTGTTCATTTTCAAGAATTGTAGATATTTTTAAATTTGATATATTATTGGTAGAAATTTATTTATAATTTGATGGTTGGTGAAAATTGTTCTTTTTTTTGTTGACTTATAATTATAGCGGAAAAAGCATGGGAATGAGGCGGATCCTGTTTCATTTTTTCGTCACTGTCATACTCGAAAGGATCGCACTTGGATTGATGAAATGTCGGAGCGCACTATGGTAATTGATTTTTTCTTTGTAGTATATCATTGTTATTAAATTTTATTATCTATAGTTGAATTCTTATTTTTTTAAATTTTATTGCAAGGCAACTATGGAGGGGAATATTCAAACTATGATTGAGTCTGGGCATGAAGATGGTGATGAGATTAGGACCCGGGTTTATGTGGAGACGATGGGTCCTGAGCGTCATAATAGAGTACGAGGGTATGTACATGGGGTGACTCCGGATATGGTGTCGTATGCATCTTCCTCAACTTCTTCTAATTCTTCCAGAAGATCATCCAAGAGTTCAGTGGCAGTGTTGTTGACCGAGAACAATGAATTAAGAAGGAAGGAAGAAGCTCATGTTAAAAGGATGGTAGATCTAGAATTTATGCTTGCTGAAACACGCAGCCAGCAACAGGAACAAAATCAGCTGGTTAAGTTAATACTGCAAAAAATTCAGTCGATACCACCGTATAGCCCGAGAACCCAACAATCAGGCCAGGGTCAGCCTCCTCCTCCATATCCCTACCCATAAGAAACCCAACAGTCACCCCAAAATCAGCCTCCTAGTGCATCTGTATATCCGTATACAGGCTATAATCAGCAACCTCCATATCCGATGTATCCGACACAGCCCATGGCATACATGCAGCAGCCACCCATGGCTTACATGCAGCAGTAGCCACCCATGTCATACATGCAGCAGCCGCCATATCAAATGCATGTATATCGACCCGAGATGGCCTCTCATGATGGGATTTGCCCGGATGTTCCAATTGGAGGTTTTTCTGGAATGCTTGCAGGTGGTCCATTAGATGTGGACATGACGAGGTTTATTGGATCACAATGAGGATCTCAACAAGCATCTCAAGAAGGAACTCGAGAAGGAACGAGGTCATATTCGGGCTCTGGTTCTGCTGAATAGTGTGTGGTTCGCTTTCTTGTCGGCTATGTATGACACTTGTGCTAGCATTTATAGTTTCTATTTCTGTTTTTTGTATGTTGTATATGTAATGTCGGATTCGCTGTTTGTTATGACGGATGAGTTTTTGTATGTTATTTGAAATATAAAATGTTTGTTATGAGTTTTTGTTAATGGTTGACTTGGCCTATAAATGATATATTGGTTGGAATTATTTTCATATAAATTTTTGTAATTGTTATTAATTAAAAACCGACGTGAAGATTTGAAAAAAATATAACAATTACAAACTGACGTGAAGATTTGAAAAAATGTTTATTTTTAATATGTGTAGTGTCGCTTGTAAGCGACGTTAACTTGAGTATTTTATTATTTTAACTCAATTGATGTCGGTTGGAAGCAACGCCAAGTGTGATATTTTAATTATTTATTTGCTACTTAATGTCGGTTTAAACCGACATCTTGGCGCGTTTCGATGTCACTTATAAGCAACGTCAATGGTAATGTCGCTTTTAAGCGACGCCTTTGTTCCTTTTTATTTTATATTACTTTGCTTCATGGTGGCGGATTAAGGTGCCTAAGCAACGTCAATACCCTTTTTGTGACGGTAGCATTGGTGTCAGTTCCTATATCCGACATTGCACGATTTAATGTCGGATTTTGCCTAATAATCCGACAGTAAGTGGTGTTTCATGTCGTTTTTAATCCGACAGTAATATCCCCATTTATAGTAGTGTTAGAAGAAACAAAATGCACTTGAAATAACTTCTTGGCAACTCTCTCTCGGACAAAGTGAATATCAACTTCAATGTGCTTTGTTCTTTGGTGCATGATTGGATTGTAAGCTAATGCTATGGCAGAGAGGTTGTCATAGAATAGAGTAGTTGGACATGGCACATCAACTTTGAGAAATTATAGAAGTTGCTTAATCCAGTCAATCTCTGCAACTGTGGAGGAGAGAGCTCGATATTCAGCTTCAGTTGAAAATTTAGAGACTGTGATTTGTTTATTAGAGGACCAAGAGATAGGACTAGAACCCAAGTAGACCACCAAACCTGTAGTAGACCTTCTGTCATTTGGATCCCCAGCCCAGTCAACATCACTGAATGCATGTAAATCTAAATCTCTTTTGCTGAATTGAATACTATAGTCCACTGTACCTTCCAAATATCTGAGAATTCTCTTCATAGCTATAAAATGAGATTCCATTGGACAGTGCATAAACTAACAAACCTGATGTACTGAGAAAGCAATATCAGGTCTTGTAAAAGTAAGATATTGCAAAGCACCCACCACACTTCTATACAGTGCTGGATTATGAAAATGTTTACCATCATCCTTAAGTAACCTGTTATAAGGTAGACAAGGTGTGTGACATGATTTGGAGAAAGTCATATCGGTCTTGTTTATCAAATCTGTTACATACTTGGAATGTGAAAGAAATAAACCAGCGGCACTGTGAGTGATTTGAATCCCTAAAAAATAATGTAAGGGCCCAAAATCTTTAATATCAAATTCATGAGCTAAAGACTGGATGACATCTTGAATAGCTACACTAGTATTGTCTGTGATGATTATATCATCTACATACAACAAGAGAATCACCACAGAATTCCCAACATGCTTCACAAATAATGATGAATAAGAATAAGTAGTGAGAAATCCTAGAGAATGCAAGAAATTGGTGAACCTCTCATTCCAAGCCTTTGGGGCTTATTTTAAACCATATAGAGATTTAGGCAACTTGCAGACATGAGAAGGCTGTTGAGAGTTTATAAACCCTGGGGGTTGAGACATGTAGACCTCTTCTTGTAACATGTCATGAAGGAAGACATTCTTCACATCAAGCTGCCTTAAAAACCAACCAAATTGTGCAGCTAAAGCCAAGATTAATCTAACAGTTATAGGTTTAACACCTGGACTAAAAGTCTCCCTATAGTTAATCTATTCTTCTTGATTGAAGCCCTTAGCAACAAGTCTAACTTTTTACCTTGATATAGTACCATCTGCATTTCTTTTAATTTTGAAGACTCACTTTCACCCTACTAAGTTCTTATTTGTAGGAAGAGGAACCAAAGACCAAGTGCTTGGAGAATGCAAGGCTAAGAGTTCTTCTTCCATAGTTGCACACCACACTGAAGATTTAAGAGTTGACTTGTATGTGGATGGTTCCACTTGAGTTAAATCAACTGATTTCTCATTTGCAACTGTTGAGAGAAATACTTTGGGCTTGAAGATACCACTCTTGGATCTTGTATGCATAGCATGTGTATTCATAGGTAGTATAGAGCGAATAACTGGTAAACTCTCAAGTTGAAACTCAGTGGATATCTTAGTGCTGTCATGAGAGTTGGATCCAGAGGACAAATCAGTAGCCACATGAAAAGTAGGAGGAATAGATTGTGTTGAAGTTGCAGTAATGGATGCAAGAACTGGGGTTATAGGTCCATGTGGAGATGATGGTAAAGTATGTGACACAATGACATGCATAGTAGATGCAGTTGATATGGGAGCAACATGATTGTCATGTGTAACAGATGGCATGAGAGCACAAGAAGACATATTGGAAGAAATAGAAGAGGACTAAGATAAGTGTTTAGAAGACAACATGGCATAGGGAAATTCACTCTCATAAAAAATGACATGCCTAGAGATATAAACCTTCTGTTGATTCACCTCATAGCATATGTAGCCCTTGTATCTGGAAGCATAGCCTAAAAAGACACATTTTGTGGTTTTAGGTTGTGACTTGGTACTATTATACAGCCAAAGATCCTGACATGATTGATGTCTAGAATGTGCTTAAATAACAATTCAAATGGTGATTTCTTATTTAGTGTTGGAGTTGGCATTCTGTTTATGAGGTAGACAACAACTTGACAAGCAAAAGACTAGAATTTGGGGGGCAATGAGGCAGTTGTAAGAGGGTTATAGTTGTTTCAACAATGTGTCTATACTTCCTCTCAGCTAAGCCATTTTGTTCAGGGGTATATGGGTATGAAAGTTGGTGTTTAATACCCTTATTCATAAGAAACTGTTGAAATGGCTTGCTAATATATTCACCTCCTCCATCACTTTGTAATGTTTTAACAAAAATGGCAAAGTGATTCAACACAAAGTTGTAAAAGGCAATGAAAGTTGAACAAACATCACTTTTATTGATTATAGGAAAAATTCAACAATATCTAGTGCATTCATCAATGAATGTCGCATATTATTTAAAACCCTCTACAGAATTACATGGAGAAGAACCTCAGACAGCACTGTGAACAATATCAAAAGGATGTAGGGACTTAGTGGTAGAAGGAACAAATGGCAATTTACAAAATTTCCCTCTAGACATGTATGACACATCACAAACTTGTCATTAGGTATAACAGAGACATTGCACTTTCTTAACATTGTAGAAACTATAGAATTGGATGGGTGGCCTAATCTACTATGCCATAGACTAGAAGATACTTGTTGTCCAAGAAAAGCACTTGTACTTTGGGTTGTGAAGAATGGTGTGAGGCTGGGAGAGGAATATGATATAATCCCTTACTGCAAAGTCCCTTGAATAGAATATTCCATGTGGCTTTGTCTTGGATCCAAAAACAGAAAGCATCATATATTAACTATTATCCAAGCACAGTCTATTCACATATAAAAGATTCTGAGTTAATCTATAGACATATATAACTGAATTAAGGTGCAGTGGTTTAAGATGTGTATGGAGCATGGAAGAACCAATGTGGGAGATTGATAAACATGCGCCACCAACAACTGTTTAGATTGTTTCATTGGAAGGAAATTGAGAAACCAGTGACAAGTTATTGAGATCCGCAGTCATATGAGATGTTGCCCAGAATCAGTAAGCCACATTTGTTGAGGGGAGCATTTGGAATAGTTGATGGAGCAACAACATGCATAGCTGACACTTGCTGAGATTAAATGTTTGCATTTCTGAAATGACAAAATGGGGCACTGTGATTCCTCTTCCCACATATTTGACATCCTTCTGTAACAGGATTCTCAGTATTTCTGAATCTGCAAGTAACAACTAGATGTCCATATTTACCACATATTTGACATGGAGTCTAGGAAAACCATTGTGATCTTGGTGGAGAAGTACCAAGAAGACCAGGAGCATTGTTATTGAAGTTACCAGACTTTGCATTGCCAAATCGAGACTGAGAATTATAGTAATGCTTGCCTTTACCCTTGTTTATGTTGTAATTTGACTTATAGCCAGAACCATTAGACTGATAAAAACCTCCTTGAGAACCATATAAACCTCCATTTGAGGAATTACCATTTTTAAAGGAACTCTCATAATGCTCATTATCTTCAAAGTTATAAGACTTAGATGAACCAGAGAGATTGCTAGCCACCATTGCATAAAGGAAATGAGTGACAGGAACATTAGCAATCATTACTTTTTCAGCAAGCAACTATGAGCGAAGATCATTCATAAACATAACATTCTCCCTACCCCTAATAATAGTTCTCAGTGTATTATATTCAGAAGACAGACCATTAAAAGTCAAGATCACAATGTCATCATCATCAAATAGAACTTCAGCAGCAGCCAAGTAATCACGGGCTTCTTTAATGCATTGAAGATACAAAGAAATGGAATATGTACCTTTCTTGATGTTCTGCAACTCAGATTTCATTTGAAAGATTGTAGCGCAAATGACAATGGAGAACTGTTCCTTAAGACGAACGTATAAATCTCGAGCATTGGTGCTACCTATAGCACAAGAAATTGCAGAAGGAGACAATGTGGCAGTAATGAGTTGCATGAAAGCCCGATCATGCATCTTCCAAATCTTGTAATCATCACTGAAATACACAGTGGAATCACTCAAAAATTAAGTATCAAATCTTGGAGGTCAAGGGTTTGTACCATCCACAAAACCCATAATACCATAGCCTTCCAAAATAAGCTCCATCTGAAAATGCCATGTGATGTAGTTGGATTCATCAAGTTTCACAGAGACAGAGGACGAAACTGATGAAATTAAAGAAGTAATTGGGGATTGAAGAATCTGCAATTGCATTGCAATCACCATGATCGAATAACAAGCAAGATTATGAAGAAAAATTCTTTGAGGTGTAAGATCAAACACCTTGTGTGCAAGATTACGAGCACCGAGAAACAAAGAAGAAAATGGTAATTAGAAACCCTAAATTGAGTAGCAGAGCGGAAGCAGAAGAACCAAGATCAATGAACCATCAAGCACGAAGCTCTTTTGCCGAATGATACCATGTAAATGTAACAGCAAAGAAGAAGAATTGTATTCTTGCAAAAGAAGAAAGAGTATTCAAAGAGAGAGAAAGAGAGAAAGTTTAGACAAAGAAGTGGTTTTTCATTAACAGCTTTTCTTAACAGATTACAATGGCAGTTATCAAAGGTATATATCTAACAATGTTGCTTACTCCTTAAGCTATTACAAAAATTACAAGATGCTTACACCTGTCACAATTACAACCACAGGATCACAAGTTGTTAAGCCTGGTATATTGTTATCAATATGCACCGCAGCCACATCTAAATTTTTTAAATTTAGCAATTTATTTTAGTAGTATGTAACATCGAATGATATGAAAAATGAATGATTAAAACTGAAAATAGACAATTATTAGTGAACATAAAATTTAACGATAAAGCATCTATTACACTCAGTGCAGTAACATTAAAGCCACACCTTAATTAGTCGCCTTCTCAAAATACTTTTTCACAACAAAATAAAGAGAGAGAATTCCTTAAAGTTGTTTGTGGTGGGTTGGTCACTTAGTTGGTTAACCTCCCGATTCCATCAATTATTATTCCAAGTGAAACAAAAAGGCTTTTGTAGCTCGTGGTCTTTTGGGGTCAAAAAGTACGGTAGGATTCATGCATGCAACAAATTAAGGGTCATCAATCAGCAAGAAAAAGGCAAAAGAAAACAGACAAAAGAACATTGGGTGGGACATTCTATATATGCAATATGATTGTGACTAATGAAAAACTTGGCTAACGGCATGATATATGTGATATGCGTATACAAGAAATAAATTAACAAGAACAGTATTATATAAATAACTAATCTTGCTTTAATCTTGTTAGTTTCTCATAATTTCCCTTTGTTTTCCTCGACTGCTATAAGCAATTAGGCATTATTGTTAAGGAAAAAATAACTCATCGCACAGTATTTTAATCATTATACCTATTTGTTTATATCTGTTCATCAGAATTAAAAACAAAAAACAAAACTACTCTAAGTCAACAAAGTTTTTTGCTTGCGAGTCTCAAGAGGAATGTGTGTTGTACACAGTCTTACATTTCCTTTGCAAATAGACTGTTTCCCTTACCGAACTCGTGATCAACCTTTCTATTGGGTCAAGTCTCGCCCTTAATAGAAATAAATAAAAACACGAATAAATCAAATTAAAACTCATGACATTTACTTTCGGTCACAAAAGATCATTAGACTGACTAAATCAAATAAAAATGAATAAAATTAAGTAGGTCTTATGCAAGTAGAGAATTAGAGTATGTGATTATCATTTCTTATTGTTATACAAGATGTAATCAATTAATACGTATTTTTCATGTTGACGCATCCAAATTAATCTTTACTAAGAACTAACCAACATGGTGCATCACGAAGTTGTTAACGAGATGTTGATATCTTATATTAAGACGTAAACAATTGAAAATGTCGATGTGATCCTCCAATTTGGATTCCTTAATTACTGATTATAGTTAATCACATGCATGGTAATTACCACCAATACACATTCACACAACCGTTTGTATTTGGAAATAGTACAATATAAAGTATAATAGTTTTATGATTCTTTCTATGGTACGTACTTTTTAAATATAGTACTCCATAACGTGAAAACCCTCCTAGTAAATTATGTTTCTAATTATCTTTCTTAACCACCACGGGATGGTTCGTTGTGTGGGGCGAATTCCAAACTCGTATTTCAGACAATTTATTATGCGTTCAATTTCTAGTGTTGGTGAATCACACTATAATCAGAGAAAGTTGAAATGTCTCTGTGAGTCTTCCTCACCAGTTAAAAAATGAACTACGGTAACTTGGCAATCAGCTGGTCCTTTTTTTTCTTTTTTAGAAAAAAAAAATCTTTCTTAATATTCATTTTGCTCGATGTTTGTTTAATATATATCAAAGTTTCTTTGTTATATGTCACCACAGAGAAAAGTTTTTGTTGTTATTAGGAAAAGTCTATGGACCAATCACTTTATTAAAAAGGGTCGGTCAAATGAAGTTGTAATTGCTGCTACGAGCTAATCTTGTGATTCTTTTTCAACAAAGGCCGCTCTTTATGTTCTTTTTGTCTATATAAAGGAAACAAACTTAACTAATAATTCCACATATTTATATCATTGCTATGCATACTAAAACGATTGTATAAAAACTACATAATTAGTTCTAAACTAAAATTAAAATTCAAGTCACATTTCCTAAGTCATTGATTGAAGAAATGACTTTAACTCCATGAACTATATAGGCTTTGTTGCAGTGCACTTGGAAAATTAATAGATAAGAGTTACCTAGTTTTCCACAAGTGAACACATTTCAAAAGCAATTATATGAGGTGCCAATTGAATGTGTATATTTGTGATCATTACGATGTTGTAACTGGGACGCTGAAAATGTTGATCTCATACTAATTGTCCAACTCTGTGAAAGTAGGTCACGTAAGTGGCCACTAGATTCAAGTTATACATAATAAATTAGAATGAATGTCATTTTCTAAATCTTGTTTACGTTGCTAATTAATACTACGGTTTAGTGGTATTCATCTTCATTTGTAAGTGAGAGGTCTTAAGGTCGATTCTCGCCAATTGCGAATTTGAACCACATTATTACTAGCTCATTGTGAGGCTAAGCCCATCCCCTCTACCTTAGTGTAGATAATATCGTTTGTTCAAAAAATAGAAATCTTGTTTTAGCTAATGGAACTAGATGAACCGTTATAAGGTTTATATCCAATCTGAGGTTCTTACTTAAAAATACCTTGAATTCATGTCTTCTACTTTTAATTTTGGCTTTTTATATTAACACCCCACAAAATGTTGAATGCACCCCAATTAAAATTTAATATTAAATGATTTATTTACCCTACTATGCAATGACAATTTTGACCTTATTAGGTTAAAAAAAATATTCTAAATACACCCCAAATCACTTTTAACGTATTATTTATCTTCTTCAACTATCAAAATCTCTCCGACCCTCCATTGTTGAACAAAACTCTAACCAATGAAACTACAAACATGTTGATTGAGAAAAATTATTTTTGACAAATGAAACACGAAATCGATGTTTTGGAAGCTTCACATGAGGTAAGACTTCATATTTTTTTATTGTTTTAGTGATTTTGACGACATTGATAATTATTTAATCATGCTTTTGCTACGTTATTCAAGCTTCTATATTCATATTCATCTTTTAGGGATCATAGGGATTACATAAAGAATTAAATACCTAAAATTACCACCAAATATTAAAAACAGACGACATGAGTTTTAATGGTGGAATTGAAAACAACCCACATATGCTTTAAATCCCAGGCAACATTTTTTGTCAAAATTCCAATCGGCATTTTTTGTTCAAATTAAAAGCTTTATAAGATTTGAGAAATGTGGGGTGTATAGAAAATATGGGGTGCATGTAGAAAATGTAAGGTGTATATTGAGAATGTGAGGTGTGAGGGTATTATGGGGAAGTATGTGGGGTGTATTAAGATAATTTTTCATTGAAAAAGTAAATGTGGGATGTATTAAGTATGTGTGGTTTATTCAACAATTTGTGGGATGTTAATATAATAAGCCTTAATTTTTAACAATTTTGGAAGCCAGTTTCCATTTCTTCCTTAAAAATGTCTTGGATTTGCAAACTTTATTGCAGCACGGAAGATATTTTTATTTTTATGAATTAAGAAGATAACATTATCCTGATGTTTTTTTGGGATTCCTACTACAAAGAGGCAAATGCGCATGATATATATTTACCATTTCCTTTCTTGTGCACGCAAACTCTATATGGCTTCTTTATAATTTATTTATTTGAGTTACACGTGTTCTTTTGATATAATTTTTTTTAATTTTTATTTATTATAAAAAAATTCAAAAGTTAATACTATTAAGTATGATTTCAATAAATGGTCAAATGTCAATACTCCAAAGGGTATATGAGCTTAAGAAAGGAACCGGATCCCCTCCATATCCTAATAATTTGAGCCTAAAGATCAAATGATCCGGGCTGTTAAAATTTGATCAAACGGCTACAAACAGGGGGCCTGTGACAGCCCGTCCCAAAATATTTATTTTCGACGGCGTAAAATTACTTATATACCCTTGGACGTTAAAGTGTGTTGTGTGTATTGTGTACTTAGGTTTTGGATCCATCCATTATTTTCCTAAGTTTTTAGAACTAAGGGAACTAAAAAGGACTTAGTTTTGTTTGGTTTGTGACCAACTAGGATCACACACACAAACACCCATACCTTTTCTCTTTCTCTCCCATTGACTCTCTCTCTTCCCTCTCGGATTTCTTCTATCTTCCGTACAAGTCGTACGGACAACCTTGAAGCTTCACTTCCCGTCATAGATCGAGCTCGTAGTTACCATCATCATCTTCATCTCATCGTCACAAGCTCAACCATACCCTTTTCTGGTCGTGAAACCTTCGAAACCCGAGATACTCAGTTTTGGTGCATTGTTCATGCACACGTAAATGTGAAGGTTTCAGTGGTTTTTGAGCTTCTAGGAAGCTTTAGGACTTCTCCACAAAGCTCGGACAAGAAAAACGAGGTGAATTGGACGTCGGGAAGTCGAGATCGACGAGTTCAAAGTTTGGCCGGATTATCGAAGGATCTCCGGCAAATTTCCGTGGATTTTAGGTCCCAAAACAGGTATGGTTGTGTTCTACTCGTCCTAAGCTTCAAATTGGTGCAAGTTTTTACTGATTTTGGTTAAGAATTGGACGAGATATGAAGGTTTTTGTGTTTTCCCAGTTCCCGGTGAATGCAGCGGCGACCGGCGCCGGCTCCGGCAACCCAAGGTCAGAGACGAAGAATATTTTGTTAAGTTGATGGAATATTCCTAACGGAGGGTAATGGCGCCAGGTAATTTGGACGGAATATTCTTTTATTTTGACGGAATATTCCTAAAGGCGGTTAGGGATTCTGTTAGGATTCCCTGCGCCTGTTGCCTTGCACTTGCCGGCGCGTGGGACGTCGGAAATTTTTTCTAAAAATGTGGGGATGTTGTTGAGGTTGTGTAGATCACGTTGGTATATTCAAACATCCCATTTGAGCAATGTATGAGAAGTTATTAACTAGTTTTGTCTATGTGCTTTAAATAACGTTTATTCAGTTATTTCGCATATAGGTGAGACCTATCCTGAGGACGAGCACAGTCAAGGGCGACTCGGGGGCTACGACCCTTCGACATATCAGTAAGTGGGCTTTTGGTTTTCTGTATCTATTTATATACTTGATATTTTCCCAGAAAATGTGTTTAAATGAAAGTATGCTTTGAAATGCCATGCATATAAATTTATATTCAACATATGAATTAGTATATGATGCATAACATGAATTGGTATTGTGGACGCGCACGTAAGTACCAGGTGAGTTATGTTTTGTTATATGAGATATTGATAATGTGAGACGTGATTGAGAGCTCATAAACCTGCACCCCGGGTGATTGTGATTTAGCCATAGATATGGTACATGCCTGCTTATGATGTCACCTCCCGCACCATATGCTCACATTGGATCCAATTTAGGTGCACAGTCTTGACGTACAGACCATTATAGGTGGTTCCGACTTATAGGTGACTAGCGATTTATCGCACAGCTACCATGAGAGCGTAGCATTGAGCATAACTATATTACACCCAGTCTTGTCGTACATACCTTTACAGTGGTTCCAACTCGTGTGCAGTGTAGTACCGTATAGGTCACTTGTGGTGACTCCGGCTAGATTGACTAATGAGCTATGAATTTAGCCGTACAGACCTCTGCAAGGGTTCCGGCTAATATGTTATTTTCCATGAATTTATTTTCACCTGAGTTACTTATTCTGTTTTATATTTTGGCATGGCATACTTATGAATATGGATATGTGAAGCATGAATTGAAATATATATATATATATTCCATTTCTGGGAAAGTTATACATGTTTTACTGCGAGGGATTAGAGCATTTGATAAATGAAATGGTTTTGAAAAGCTTTGTTATTGCCCACTTACACTTTCTATTTTGCGCCCCTCTAGGTTTTAGATAAACTTGTTCATTGGTGGCTCATGAGGATTGATTGGCGGTTTTGACAGGCTATCACAAATGCAGGGCATCTTTGGGCATCGTTTAATTAGTACTTGTTTTTTGGACTGAATTTAGGCTACTTATGCTCTGATTGTGTATTCACACATATTCTAGCACTTGTCTTAACTAGTACTATTATGAGTTGGTTTTCATTTATTTGTATTCTCTATTATCATTATTGCTTCTGCACTGTGCTCATGACTACGTCACACTCACGTGACGGCCAGCATGCCCTGATTCGGGTCGGGGTGTGTCAGGGCCCCTCTAAAAGTTATAATAATTGTAATCGTTTGATCAAATTTCAACGATCTAGATCAAATGATCTTTGGCAAATTATTGGGATCAGGTTCCCTTAGGCCATCTCCAACCGAAAGGTCTAAAGGGCCAGAGGGACGAAAATAGCCCGAAAACCATCTCCAACCGAGGGCTAGGCCAAAGGGCTCGTGGATCCCACTGGACAAAAAGGGCCAAAGGGCTAACCGGCTAGCCCAAAGGAGCCAGCCAGCTAGCCAGGAGCGAGGCCATAAATTTGAAACCAACGGCTAGCTGACGTCAGTTACCGTTATTTAAAATTATTTTTTTGGGCCAAAATTTAAAAAATATATATATTTAATTATAGGCCCAGAAATTATGTTTAGTTGAATGCTTGAGTGTTCGTTTTATAGGCTTTGGAGCTTGCTCAAATCCCTCCCACAGCCGATGTGGGACTCCCACCCACTTCCATTTTTTTTTGTACTTCCCTCTCCCACAGCCGATGTGGGACTCCCGCTTCCTTTTTTTTTTTTTACGTCCTCTCCCACAGCCGATGTGGGACTCTCCCACCCACTTCTTTTTTTCATTTTCTTTTTTTAATTTTTATACTCTAAATAAAACCTCTCACATTTGACTTGAAATATATAAGTTATATTTTTTAAATTTTAGTTGTAGTTTTTAAATTTAAGTTGTTGTAGTTTAAATTTAAATAATAAATTATGTTTGGCTCTTTGGCCTTCGGTTGGAGATGGTTTCTAGTGACAGGGCTAAAACGAGCCATATGGCCCTTTGGCCCTCGGTTGCAGTGGCGAAGCCAGGAATTGACAAGGGGAGGGGCGAAGTTAAAAAATTGCAAGGTTCAAAAAAATAGCAACAACCAAATCCTTTTATATAATAATATCTTCCATAATTTAAGCATTGTTTCTTATAGTATCGTTCCATTACGTAACTGTAAAATGGAGAGGAAAAAAAAATTCTTACATTCTTAATCCTAGAGTAGACTTTATTAATATGCATAATAATTAATCCAACCAACAATTCAATTAAGCAATACCAATAAGCATACAAATTATTCAATAAATAAATATTCAATTCAACTAATCATATGAATAATTGTATACATTATGTAATAATTCAATTAATTAATCAACAATCAAGAATTCAAATTTTAATTTTCACCCTAAAAAATAATTTTAATTTCATATCAATAATCATAGAATCAGATCAATAATCAATAACCATATTAACACATTACCGTAAAATTCTATACCAATAAAACAAAATTTGTATTAAATAATTAATTAGGGTTAGGAATTGTAAAATTAGGAATTAAAAAAAAAGAAAACTAATGAAAAAGGCTTGAAAACTTTGAGTTTTAACGATAAGGACAAAATAAAGGGTAAAGTGAATAGTACTAGGATTGATTTTTTAGTGTAAAAATGTGGTTTTTCGTTAAAATGAACAGTACCGTGAGCTTTTCGTTAAAGTTCCCATTAAAAAATTCACCTTTGAAGGCTGAAGCCAGCGGCTCAGCGACTGAAGAAGTGGAGAGTGGCTGGAAGGTTGACGATTCAATTCGAATTAAAAAAAATATTTCTTCTGTTGCGAGGGACAACTTTGTTTGCTCTCTGGAAGAAAGGTTGAAAAACAAAAGGGGGAGGGACATAGGACTGAGAGTCTGAGAGGGATTGAGAGTGAAAGGGGGACACGCAGTCCCCCCAATATTTTTTTTTTATTTTGAAACATACGAAACGGTGTCGTTTCAATTAATTTTTTAATTTTTTTTGTTAGGACCAAAACGACGTTGTTTTGGCCTGGATGATTTAAAAAAAAAAAAAAACGCAATATGCTGCTGCGCGCAGCAAAACCCAGACATCACCGAACCGCATGGAGCTCTGAACCATTGAACCAATGGGTTTTCTGGCGAGTGGAGGGGCGGACCCAGAAATCCAATCTTGTTTTCCGGCTAGGGGAGTGGCGGCCGCCACTCCTCGCCCTCACGTGGCTTCGCCACTTATCGGTTGAAGATGTTAAGAAATATGACCCTATACTGTTCATTAAAATATTAATTTCTTGAAAAACTAAATAGCTAAAACTATACTGTTCATTAAAATATTAATTTCTTAAAAAACTAAATGGCTAAAATGAGTCATCTTACCAACCTTTGATTGGAGATAGCCTTACGAAACTCCCCCCTCACCTTCTCCCTCCACCCAATCACCCATGCGCCATGGGGGCACTTTCGTCCATCCACACTCCCCAAACACTTTCTCAACCACTCTTCCAAGTGCGGGAACCACACCCAATATCCTCATAGATTTCGTTACCCCAAATTGTCAGGTCCCGATAACACCGTTCACGTGTACGACAACGATTCACCCGCACGTGTAACCCGAAGCCCCAAACAAAAAAGCAAAACGGTTTCGGAAAACAGACAAAACGGCAGTGCATGGGAGAAGCAGTGGAGAAAGCATGAACCGCAAAAAGTAAAAATACCAATAATGCTGATGCCAAAACTGTAAACAAAAATAATTAATCAAACGCCCATTATACTATTTTTTAAATTATTAAAATATTGGGCTTACTACGTTACCGCGAAACCGGTGGAAACCGTTGTCTGTCGCAGCAGCGTCTTTATACTCTTTCTCTCTCTTAGTTCACACGTGCGCGTATCAGAAAACTCAGATGTAACGTACTACTGAAAGTCTGAAACGATTCTTTTGCTTTTTTTTTTCTTTTCTTTTTCTTTTTTAGGGTTTCTGGTTTGCATGGTGGGTTGTTTATTGAAAAATATTTTTACTCACCAACCTTATGCGGTGTGGTGTTCATTATTTTATTGGTTATCGTTGTTTGTGTCATACTTTATTAATTTTAAACTATCAGATATCGCGGTCCACTCTATAACTTTAAGAGTCTCACTAAAGTGTTCATACTGAGGCATCCTGTCGAACCATACGAATTCATCTTCAGTTAAAGAGACCAATCAAAACATAACATCTGTCAACATCGAAAGTCGGAGACTCTCTTTAATTATAAAAAGAGACCATTTTCCTACAATTAATTCTCTATGTCATTAAAGTACTGAAACTCGTCAATAGAACTCGCTACATGATACTTGAACCTATGTATCATGTAAACTCTTCACTATTAATTAGAATTCATCTACTCTCGTGGACATAGCCTAACTTAAGGTGAACGCTGTTTGAAAATCTCACTCATTTTGTACATCAACACTTATTACTAATTTTAAGTTTTAAAATTTGTGTAATAAGCTGATGAGGAACAACGCCACCTAACATCAGTGAACAAAACTACACTCCTAGTGCTTTTCTTACTACTCACTTTCATCTCTCTGTTGCGCAGATTCGGGGCAACAACAACGAGATCTTTCATTCACTCTCTTTTTTGATGTGATATTTTCTTTGAAGATGGGATTAACTTTTATCTTTCTTTTCTTTTTGTTACCAATTCTTTTGGTTTTTCAATGCCAAATGGAATGATGAGTCTTATTGGGGTAAATAAAATGTAATGATGGGTATGGCTACGTTCGTTGTGCAAAGTTTAAAGCCAAGCACTTGCATGCATTGCATTGTCAAACAAGTTTCCTTGGTTTTACTTTAGGGGAAATAGAAAAGAGAAGAAAGAAAGTTTTCACCCATTTTTTATTTTTTATTATTTTTGTTATTCAAAAGACGAAATTTTTGTACAACCAGATCCAATACAATCGATAAAAGAGCATTTTATTTGTTTTCGGTGTAAATAATGTTAGTGTTTTAATAAACATGTAAAATTGATCATCTTTTTAATGCTAGCGAGTCCCACATTTAATGACGAAGTCCTCTTCTATATGAAAATGATTAGCAATGTGATTATTTTTTGTGTTTTAATAGCATTTTTTGCCGAAATACAAAATAGGGCCAAAACCTTTAATCGAATAAATATAATATTTATATGGTTGGAAATTATTGTGATCTCAGAATGAACGGCTCAATGGCAAACTCACTTTTTTTATTCTTTTTTGTCTGAGAAGATAATTTAATTAATCGGATAAAAGATTACAAACCAACACAAAGGAACGTAAAATAACCCAAATACATTGGGGGGGGAAGACAATTCAGTAGGCATGAGTTTGGCTGCTCAACACTTGAATCGAGGGACAGTCTATCAACTCCAGGCTTGTGGCCTAGGTGTTGGTATCTGAAGTCTTTGTGCCTTATAGGGATTCTTATTAGCCCTCTAACCTTTAGCATTTATAGGCATTTATGGATGTAAATTCCGTTCATGGTTGGATTGATGAAATTGCACATACAAAACAAATAACATTGTTAATCTAATTGGTAAACAACCGAGAAAAGGGGGAGAGTGTCCGTCAATGAGCCTTTGATTCCTAAGTCAGAAATAGCTTCAGATAAACTAGAATATAGAGAATTCTGAGTAGCAAGTGGCGACTACCGATCTCCTTGTTCAACTTGGATATTTATAGAAGAGACTCCTCGCATGCAGTTGGCAAGTGAGGCCGTAACCCATGTTAGGTAGACCACTATGTTCTGCTAGCGTGGTGCAGACCACACTCCTCATGCAGCTAGGGGAAGTCTCTGGTGGTAAGCCTATGGAAGGTAGATGCCTGGAGCGCAAATCACTCAAGGGAGACTCTGAAGGGCCGATCCCTGTCTCCTTAAGTCGGGGCACAGTGGTAGGATTGGCATATCATGGGTCTGAAGGACACCTTGATATGTATATGAGCTCGAAAACCCAAGACTTGTTGGGCAGGCAGATACTCAACCACTCAAGGTCCGGTTTGGTTTGCTCACGAGTCAAAGTTAAATGCATCATATTGAACTAAAAGTCTATGTGTCTTTTTCGTATTTGTTGCAGTTAATTTATGTCTTCACAACATTGACTCTTTTTTTAGTGCGTTTATTGACCCATTGGCTATCTTCCAACTCTTTCTAAGCTAGTTGTGGCATGGTCTGTCAAATACCTTATGTGGGTAACATAAATTGCACGGACCTAACATTCGTGAACAAATTTTTCCTCCAACAAAAGACCTTCTCAAAACCTGACAGGCTAAGTTCGGGCTCCTCAGGCTCAGAGCTCTTGTAACTCGTCCGAAAGACCTTAAACAAGCATGGCACGGCCAAGAGCCACCTCAACTAGCTCCGTGCCTCGATTTGAGCCACAAGGAAGAAATTTAGCTCAGAATTTCCTGCGTATCCAGATATCCTATTAACTTCATGTTTGATGCCTGATTTTCTTTAGTTTTGGATTCCAGTGCAAGCATGTGGTTCTAGATAAGATTACAATCCTTTTAAATATTCCCTAGAAACTAAGATACACCTACAATTTAGGTTCACTTCTCATTCAAAAGGTAAACCTGCACACTATATAGGGATGCTCTCCTTCTTTTTTTTTTTTTTTTTTTTTTTTCCTGAAAAAATGATATTATCTACACTAATATGGAGGGGATGAGCTAGCAATAATGTGATTCAAATTCGTCTTTGGCTAGAATCAAACTTAAGACCTCTTACTTATAAGTAAAGAGGAATACCACTAGACCGTGATACTAAGTGGCATAAGAATGCTCTCCTTAAACTCGAATGGTAACTGAGAAAAGAACATAAGGACTCCAAACATAGTTGTGATGTGAGCCAAAGAGACTCCGATGCTTAAATTATTGCTTTCACATTTAATTATATAGATTTGTTTAGTAATTACGATGGTTTTCAACTCTAGACCATCCAAAAAAATTTACATGATTTGGCAAGCCATTTTCCCATTTATATATTCTCTATGGATTTTGAATAAGTTGGAGACATTAACATAGGCTGTGACAAAATAACCAACCTTTGGGTAATATCCCCTAAGCATAATTCCACTTAAAGTTTAGTTTTGGTTTCATTTCATTGCGAGCACAGAGCTGTTGCAAATTTATCTTTGGAAAACTTTGTCGACTAGCCAATTCTAGTTGGTCCTCGATACTTATAAGAGAAGAAAACAATTCATATATTTAAGAGATGTACTAATTAGAGAAGGCTTAGATGGGCAACCAATTATAATTGAATGTAACCTTAAAGGGAAGGGATGTGCTTAGCCTCACAATGAGGTAGTAATAATGTGGTGGAAGTGCTTTTAAAATCACAGGAAATGTTTTTAGAGAATGTATTTGATTATTTGCATTTTTACTAAGAATTGGTTCCAAAAACACTTTCACCAAAAGCATTTTCAATCATTTTAAAGCTCTTTCAAACGAGCTCAGGTACTTTAGATGGCTGAATATATGAAAATATGTTTATGTGAGGAGAATTTTTCTAGGGATATTTGCATAGCGATTGTTATGAGTTATTAGAAATGATATGTCCGATGGTATTTAGGAATCGTTGAACAAGTACAATTGTCCCGCATGGAAGAAGTGGTTGTTTGTAGAAATATACATTAAAGTGATAGCTCTTGTTAAATTGCACCCAGATTATTTTGAGATAAAACTCGACATCTAGATGTCTATAAGGTTCAAGACATGAGATCCGATAAAATTGTGATTTTTCTCTTTTTATCGCATCTCAGTATTAGAAAAGTATTGTTTTATGTTTATGATTAGATAAGAAGGATGAATAATTCTTTTTCGATGAGAAAAAGAAAATTCCAGAATTCTTTTATTTGCATCTAACCTGTCATTTTTTTCTAGGTCATATACATTTAATCTGCCTTTGTGGCCAGAAAAACTTTTGAGACAACTCAGATTCTAAAAGTTCACAAAAATTTGAAATTTTTTATTCGAAATTTTTGGAATGGAAATTGACAAATTTATTTCCAATCCGATTCGTTCGGGATTCACCTTTAATTTCAATGTTGAGATTCGTAAAAGAGTAATATTAGGTAGACTAATTTTTTAAACCAAATTTACAAACATGTGATATATCATCAATAAGAAATAAACACGTTAATCAACACTTAAGTAATAATCTTATAACCATATCATATAGTTTACAAAATTTAGTCTAAATAATTAATTTTTTTAGCATTACCTTTTGTAAAATAATCATTTCTACTAATTTATCCTTTTGTTTTCACAAATCATAGACATCTAAAACCTGCTATAGCTACTCAACTCTTAATTTGGTCAAATGAAAAACGTTTGCTTGCAGAAGAACACGAAAAAGGCACTTTGCTTAGGCTGGTACAATTTGCCAAGCTAGATCCTGCAACAAGGACATGCATGCACTTAAAAAAAATGGAACAATACAAAGAAAAAAAGGCAGAAAAAGAAAGAAATCTGTTCAAATATATTCCCTTAAGCTAAAAGGTTTAAATGGAAGCAGAAGTAAAATAATAAAAGGAAATAAAATTTAGACAAATAGAAAGTACTTAAATATTATTGGATAAGTACATTTAGAAGTTTTGGTGTTAGTTTGAAAATCAATCCTGAGTTTTTAATTTTTTCAACTTACACTATGTTATTTTAAAATTCTTTCAATTTACATCTTTCGTTAAATTATAGTCCTATTGTCAAAAGAGACACAACAAAAATGTGTAAATTTGAGAAGAATTGTACTAAATTTTGTTATGGAAATTTAGTTGGTCTCAGATTCTCAATTCCATAATAAAGACTACAATTTAACGGTTAGTGTAAATTGAACGAATTTCAAAATATCAATGTAATATGAAAAATTTAAAACTTCGTATTCCGTTTTAAAATTGACATCAAACTTTGTTGGTGTGAAATGTATTTAGTCCGAATATTATATACGAAAAAAAAAGGAAAATGATCATTGTTGGATTCTTTTTTTTGGGAATCTTTGGGATCCCGTGATCATGACTGTTTATCGTAGATCGTGCAGTCAGTTTTTATTAAGTACTATTTATATTTAATTTTAAAATTTAAATTTTAAAATAATTTTTAATTGTACGATCACGATCACGATTACGGAATTCTTAAAATTCATAAAAAAAGATCCGACGGAAAAAAATATATAATGAGGATAGTATTTTCAGTTATGGGAAATGAGAGAGCACAGAAGGGCAATGACAGGTAGTTGGGATGAAGCTCAAGTCCACGGTCCTTGAAAATTTCCGTTATTTGAAAAAAAAAAATGGCAAAAGAAAGGTTTCGGAAACAGACAAACAGATTCTGGTTTCCCCAAAAACCAATGCCAACACACAAGAAAAAAAATATAAAAAAAAAAGGATGAGACAAAACCGAAGCAATGCAGCACTACGACTACAAGTAGGAGTACTTCTACGACTACATAGATAAACACCCCCCCCCCCAAACCCAACCGTCTCACGAATATCTCAAACTCAAAAGCATCAGTCTTCAGAGAGAGAGAGAGAGAGAGAGAGAGAGAGGCTTTGATCCCCACCACCACGACGGGCACCACCCACACGAGCGGTTCTCGAAGTGCATGCACAACAGCAGCACTGACTTTCCTGCTTTCCAAACAATCCCACCGCCCCATTTTTCTATTTGAGAGAGAGAGGAGAGAGAGATGATGATATCAGTCTCAAAATAAGCACCCTGGCTCTCTGAGAGGAGGAGAGAATCAAAGTTCAACCGTGTGGTTTTTTGTTTATTTCTTTCTCCCAAACAAAACCCATTTCTTTGTTTCCTGTTCCCATTTCTTGTTTAATCGATTTTCTTCTGATATCTGCTTTTTCTCTTGCATTTTCTCTCTCTTTCTTTCCTGCCAAACAGACCCTTGTTGGAGTGAGTGATCTCACAGATAGAGTGTGATCTAACAGAAGAAAACCCAGGTCCTGGTTTCTGTTGTCCTGCCTTGTGGCATTGCACCTTTTCTGTTTGATTAGAAAGACCACCCCAAGTTTTCTGCTTTTTTTCTTCTTCCATTTTCATTGATTCTGCATCTTGGGTTTTTACCCTTCTGATTTTCTGTTTGGTGGGTTAGTTTTCCAACTGAGAGGTACTGATGGCGTTTCGACATCTGATGAGTGATTGTGATGGTTTTACCAGATACCAAGATTTGAACGTTTTGCCACCACCTCCTGTTTCTAATCAACTTTCTCTCTCAAACATCTTTGGTGGTTCTTCTACTTCTGCAATGGGGGTTGTGCCTTTCAGTCCCTCATCATCCCAACAAACCAACAAACCATGGAGTTTTCAGGCTTTGGAAAATGGGGGACCAAAAAATATAAGTGATCTTGGTGTGCTTTCTGGGGTTGATCAGAAAAGACCCACGCCTTTGAATTTGAATCTTGTTGGAGAGGAAGATGATGATGAAGGTAGGAGTCCTGCTGGTGGGAGAACTAGTGCTAAGAGTTGTATCAGAGGCCATTGGAGACCAGCTGAAGATTCAAAGCTCAAAGAACTTGTGGGACAATATGGTCCTCAAAACTGGAACGTTATAGCTGAGCATCTTGATGGTAGATCAGGTAAATTTTATACCCCCCTCTTTGGATTTTGGTACTTTGAAAGTTAAATGATTTCCGCAGAACTGTTTTCTCCTGTTTGCGCACCCATGTATATTTCTGCCCCTCGTATGTAAACTATTTAATCTAACATTGTTCTTCATCTGATTTTTGATTTGCAGGGAAGAGTTGCAGATTGAGGTGGTTCAACCAGCTAGATCCAAGGATCAACAGAGGGGCATTCAGTGAGGAGGAAGAAGAGAGGCTGTTGGCAGCCCACGGACTCTATGGCAACAAATGGGCAATGATTGCAAGGCTTTTCCCTGGAAGGACTGACAATGCTGTGAAGAACCATTGGCATGTGATCATGGCCAGAAGACACAGAGAGCAATCCAATGTTTTCAAGAGGAGAAAGCCCTCTTCTCCTCCACCTCCTTCCCCTCTTCCTCATGTGGTTGCTAATTTCCCAAAGAATCCTTCCACCAGTACTGAATCAACCGTCTCAATAAGCACCATCAATGATGACAGCACTCAGTCTGCCTCAACATGCACTGATCTCTCCCTCACTCCCTCAAACAAACCCCCTCCCACCTTTTTCTCCAAGTTCCACCCTTTTCATCGCCCCCAAATCATTGGATCACCTATAGGTATGTGACTGTTCCTTATGTTACCTCTTTTTCAATTTATAAATGAATCATAAAAAATGCATGACCAAATTGTTCAATGGTCGGATGCGATATCATACCAAACTCACATTCACCGGATCTCATCAGAACTCCGAAGTTAAATGAGCTTGGACGAGAAAGTCCAGGATGGAACTTGGATCACCTTATTGTTTTGACGTGGTTAATTAGTGTATTTAAGAATTTTAATCTATATTTTTTTACTTATTATTTTTTTCTTTTTGTTGTTGCAGGCCCATCATCAAGTGATGGGGGATTTAACAAGATGATTGGTAGCAATGGTAATGGTTTCTGCAAGAGCACTGGGCCAGTGAGAGGAGTTGGAGCAGCAGCTGCAGCTATGAAGGGTGTGGACAATTCTGGTCATCAATCAGATTCAGAAATTTCTGGGGACGAGTCAGTTACCACAACTAGGACCAATCTGTCATTATCTGGGGAAGATCAAGATCTGCATCATGAGAAGACCACCACCATCCATTTCATTGATTTCCTTGGAGTAGGCACTGCTTAAAAAACCGATGGTGGTTTTGAGCTAGCAGAAGCGGATTTTCTAGTATGCTTCGGGATATTCAGAAAAAAAGCCTTAAACTTTAGTAAAAGTACAAGAGCTTAAACTCTGCGATGTGGTAAAAGTAGGTCTGCAGATTAGAGGGGGGCATCATCTCTACGGTCTTTGTGTACAGTAAGTTATATATAAGGCATAAGGGAAACTACAGTGAAACCAGGTAAAAATTCAGGGGAGGGAGAGAAAAATATTTGAGAGTGGGTTAAAAGTGAAAGTCTTTGGATGTTTGTGTTCTGTGGCATTATGTACACAAAGTTGCTTCCTGCAGGCTACTTGCTGACTCCAATCAATGTATGGACCTGCCCATGTTTTTCATGACTAGTGTTTTGAATGTCAATTTTGTCAATGTCATATTTGAGTTTTGGTGTTACTTGTTTGACCACGTTTTCCTCGCCCTTGCATTTACCACCCTCCACCTTTTGTGCCTATGGTTTTTGCTTTTGCTTGTCCAATTGCCCTGCACCTGTATGAACCAAACGTGCAGGCAATAATGCAGTTCCTACATGATGGTTAAAACTGAGATTTCAGAGGGGCTAATTGTATAAATCACGGGACGAAACGCCAGATAGTACTTCTACAATAGTACGACTTCAGGAAAGAAATTTGAAAAAATAATCAAAATTTGGAGTTTATATAGAATTGTGCCTCGATAGATTTTTTAGTATCTGAACAGAGAGGGTTAAAATCACACAAAATGCTTACAAGAGAATAACATTGTTATAGTAAGAATGCTCAAGGTCGTTCTTATAGGGATTAATTAAAACAATTTACATAAAACCAAATCTTAATTAATTACTTGAAACAAAGTTTTGCAAAAATTGATTTTGGATTTTAAAATATTAAAAACAAATATTAAATAAACAAATTAAAGAAATCAGCAAAAGACCAGTTTAAAAGAAAACAATTAGAAAGGAAACAGTTTTTAAATATCGAAGTGTAGAAACACTAGGTTCTGCCGTCACCTTAACAATCTTATGTAATTTTATCAACTATTATTGAATTACACATGCAACTTTGAATTGCATCTAATTACTTATCTACATTCTAATGGTCGCGAATCATTAAGATACAAAGATAGTTTAAACACAATGATTAATAATTCAAAGCAAGCATACATAATATCATAAGAAATTAAATAAAACCTACATATTCATGCTAAGACTTGTGGTCTCGCCCTAGCAAAAGAAAGTTAGTTATGCATATTCATATTAAAATCAAAAGGATTTTTTTTTTTTATCAAAATAGAAAAAGAATGAAAACACATTGTAGAATAAAGTTTGAAATCTGCCAGAGCAATCCGCTCAAAGTTTCGTAGAGAATTACTATGGCCAGCCACTCTTATTTATAGTACTACAATTGAAATCCTTCCTAGAAAAGTCTTAAAATAAAACTAGGAAACAAAATAAATTAAGAGAAACTAGGAAACAAACTCCTAAATAATAAAGGCGAATCTGACATGCAACTAATCAGCCATGCAACTAATCAGCCATGTTTTAGGCCTTGTCAACCTCCAAAACAAGCCCAAAATAGCTTGTTTTAAAGTTTAAGATGTCTTGAACACTTTTTTCATAAGGACCCAAGCCCAAAAGAGGCCATCTGGACTCCAAAAATTGCAATTAAGTCCAAAATGTCAGTTTTCCAGCACCGCACACTACTCCTTTGTTTCATCGCCATAAATAATTTATTTGGTAGATAATTCCAAGAAATAAGCTGAGGAATATTGTAAATTGATTAACATTAGTTTCCTTCCTTTTCTGTATGTATAGCAAACATAATTATACTAGCATTGTGATGAAATATAGAAATCAATTTCACCAAATATTCTTTCAATATGGTATTAGAGCAACGATCTTGGTAACCTAAAGAAACCATAGCCATCACCATGGGAGACGACAACGAAAACTCAAAGAAGCCAACTCAGTTGAGCATGGCATCAAAATTTGACAGTCCTAATCACCCACTGTATCTTCATCATTCAAATCAGCATGGGTTGGTACTTGTATCACAACTCCTGACTGAGGATAATTATAACACATGGAGTCACTCTATGACTATGGCCCTGACAGTAAAAAACAAATATGGTTTTGTTGATGGGTCGATCAAGAAACCAAGTGAAGAAGACGTTGATGAATTGCAAGAATGGAGACGCTGCAACAGCCTGGAATTTCCGTTGGGGATGTTTCCTGGCCGACGAACACACAGCTCCCCGAGAGTTTGGCGCCGGTTGATGCTGTCTGTCGGGCTTCTGCTTCACTGGCGGGCTTGTCGGGCAAGGCTGAAAGAGAAGGACATAGTTAACTTTGAAATGTGCCTTTGTGGGGCCTTAGGTGTAGGCCTTGAGGCTCACAATCAAGATTAACTTTTAAGTGCTCAGGCGTGCCACTGCCATCTTCAGTATGGCAGATGTAAAACGAATGTTGAGTTTTAGTTGTACATATACCCGAGAGACCGTGTTAGTTATGACAGGTGCCTTTGTGGGGCCTTAGGTGTAGGCCTTGAGGCTTCCAGTCAAGAACTAACGCAGTACTCGAATATACAATGTCTGTTTTATTGATTGCACGAGTCTTATAACCATTATACTTCTGATTATCCGAGCCCGCAGAGCAGAATGAACCCAAATAGGTGCCTTTGTAGGGCCTTAGATATAGGCCTTGAGGCTTCCCATCAGAATTCCTTCTATACTCAAACGTTCTACTATAATCATGATATAATAGAAATAAAACTAAGAGATAGGTCGATTACTTGCGCCCCAAGTAACTTCGGACTTCTTGTTTATCAAAGCTTGTCGTGGATGGGTTAAGTCCACATAAGGTTCTTTTTTATGCCTTGAGACCAAGGACTTTTGAATGATCAATCTTACATGCCCGAGGGCTTAGAACTTAGATCTGGTTTGAACCGTGAAGACATATTCAAATCAGATTCAAGAGCTGAGAAGTCTTTTAATCATCAACTTACTAGAAATAACTTGGATACAACTGGAAGTATACAACATACTGCTAGATTAATGAATGAAAAGACAAAAAACAAAGAGGGTCGGGCAAGGTTTAACCTTGTCGGGCAAGGCTGATTGTCTTGCAACTTCCTATCTTTGTGGTTTATCAAGGGGTTTGAGAGTTTTAGAAAAGGGGTAGGGAGATGGTTTTACAGAAAGAAATTGATACTACAGCAGGTTTAGGACAAGGTAGTAGAGCTATCACAAAGGCTTTTTGGTAAGGGTTTATCCCGAAAGGGATGAAGGCTTGGGCTGACTACATCTTCGTTTGAAGGCAAATCTGGCTTTGAGCAGAGTTTGTGCTTGTATTTGTTTGTTTGATTGAGTGTCCTTATCTCTGATTTTTCTTTCTTCTTTTATAGATACTTCGGCTTGGCCTCCTGTAGCAGTAACCTTGCCCGAATGCAGCTTGAATGGTAATGACTCATCAACTATTTACTTGTACTGCCACTGTAAAGTGCTTTTGGGCTGATTAGCTGGCTGATCTATACCACTTGGTCTCTAGGCAGGTGAGCAAGTGGTGCAAATGAGCTGCACCAAGTCGGGAAAGGCCATTTCTGCCTTCTGGGCTTCGGCCGGGCTTTGGCCATCTCTCCTTCTAGGCCTCCCTTTGGGCCAGCTCATTCTTGAGCCCAAAGTTCAAGTTTTAATCCAAACAATACTAATATCGTATTGACATGGTATTAACACACCACTCGACCAATTGTTTATATGGATATTTGGAAAAAAAAATTTGTTAATATAGATAGGACATTGATATTGTATAGATACAAGAATGATATGATATCGGGCCAATTCTCAGCACATATCGGTCCTCATAAGAATGATATAATGATACATAGTCGCACAATATAGTTTCTCGGATAATTGATAAATTCATTGGGGTCTTGACATGCCAGGAACAAAAAAGGAATTTTCAAGTTGGGTCTACAGATCTTTGCATGAGCTTTTATCGATGGATACCAAATAAATGTGAATGGCAATGTTGTATGCAGGACAATGGTGCTAATCATATAGGCAGTGAAAGCCAAAAACTAGAGTAAAGGAGGGGAATGGTGATGTCAAATTTTTTCCTTTCTAAAAAGGGGACCAGTTTGTGGCTTTATCACGATAGTCCACGTTTTTTGGGGCTGAAATGATCATGTCAGTTGCGATTGCTTTTACTTGGCACATTTAACATTTCTTTTCAGTGGAGAAGTGACACGTTCATGTCCCGTTTTTATAGTTTAAACTATTTCCTTATAAGTTAGAGGAAGCTAGATCATTGAATCTGAATTTTTGTCAAACTGGAGCTCTGAACTTTAAACTAAAAAAATTAGGAGTTGGTTCATAAACTTGTCAAGATATTTGGTAATGGTCATTTGGTAACCCTGTTAGAATTTATATCTCTTATTTTTCCTTTTTAAACTTTTTTCAAGTATTAAACTCTTATTTTGTATGTATATTATAACGTTTTTAATGAAAGGACTATTGCTTCTTATTATGACAAGTTCAACTCACAAATTTTTAATTCAATGACTGAAACTTTAATTGAGCCAAATTCAGTGTCTAATGCTCCAATTTGTTTGTTTCTAATTATAATTCAATTGATTTGTGCTAGCCTTTCACTATGTTATTTTGTTCTTTTTTTTTCTTTCAAATTTTGTTACTTTGGGGCCCAGGTAGGATAGGCCGATGGGACGTCATTGTTCCGCATGTTATTTGAACGTTTATACCTGGGTTTTCATTCCTTTCTGATCCGTGCCCCTTGTTCCCGGCCCTTTTTTTTGGGTTTAGGACATTATTGGGGTGGGTATTTTAGCAGGGTTAGGGTTGGGGTTAGGTTTAGGGTTTTGAGAAAACTTTATTATAAGTTTGATGAATCTTTATCAGCATATATCATTGTGAGCTTCTTGAGGAAGATGAAAGAGGAGTTAAATCTTCGAGTGCTGGATTACATGGGCTGAGAAAGCTTTTCATAAGCCCAAGAACTTAACAAGGAGGATATGGTTTAGCAAAGAAGATGATCTAGGAAGACATTAACATGGCCCATATAAATTTAACAATGATGAATCTTTCCAAAAGAATTACCAAATATACAACATTGATTACAGTTGTGCCCTAACCTAGTTAATAAATTGATGCTATGATTTAGCGCATAGTTAGGATTTTATAACAGAAACTGTCAAAACTGCCTTTCCGATAATAAAATATGCCAAGGAACTTGAATATCTTGCTTAATTGTATGTATCAAGATCATCAAGTCTCCTTCAATATTGTCAATTTTGTGAAAACGAATTCGAATTATCTATTGAAGAGCGTTCCTTTGGTTTAGCTTGCAAAACATAAGAAGCCTAAAGAACAAACACTTGTAACGATTTTATGATCAGAAGAAATAACTTGCAATAGATTCTCCATTTTAAAACTCCCATTAAAATTGATTTTAACATAGTCCTTTGTAGAGGTTCTATATAGTTATAATTTTTGTAACCGTCATCGTTTTACTTGTATTTTGGTTATTCAGTTTGGTTGTAAATTAATGAGCCTTTTTCTGATTAATTTTGTTATTCAAGATTCACTCCTTTGGTTAGCATTGTTTTGTAGTCAAGAAAATCACACATCATGAGAGAGAGACTGATATGTAAGCCGAGATGCACACTAATTTGAAAATCGAAAGTCAGGTAAGTCAAGAGAAACTAGAACTTCCGGCAGAAGTGAAGCATGTCAAGGTTGAACATTTCCTTCCCGATAAATATGAAAGCAATAAAAAGTCATCATCCAAATCCGATCCAAACAAGTAAAGCTAGCATTGTGTACGAAGAGGCCATGGAGGGGCAAAATCATCCGAGTAAAGACAAGCGAGAACAGTAGAAGAATCACATTCCAATCCAAGCACATGGTAAGAAAAATGAACACCAAGAATAACTGTAATAGTTCCGCAAAAATGGAATTGATGATCAATACCTTGACAAAAAACCACCAAGAAATTGACCCTGCCAATGCCTAAAAACTACCCTCACGAGCAGCACCAGGATTCCCTGACGCCAAATCATCAGTGTTAAGCTTAGCTTAATCATAGATACCGAGGAGGAGACCAAAGCACATGATGAATAACAGAAGCCTTACAAGTAGTGAAAGGTTGGATACGCAAAGCATAAATGATTCGATTGTTCAATCCATGAGAGTATCCACGAATAAACTTCCCAACATGAATGTGCTTAGATTTAGTGAACACATATAAGAGGTGTAAAGACACTGGTCTATCCTAAAAAAAATAGACTTATTGCGTGCTTTCCAAATAGTAGCAAAAGTAAAAAGGCGCGCAAAAATTCAGAGATTGTGTAACTGACGAGAAAAAAGCTTATGCACGAAAGTATCCCAAAGCATTGCCAAAGAATTAAAAGTGGGCAAGAAAATATCAAACTAACAAGCCAACCATGTCCAAATTTGCTTCGATAAAACTATTTGACGATTCATGGTGGTTTGCAAAACATAAAAAAGTATTTGATTTTACAGAATACTGATAGCACAATGTTATTCATTTTAAATATTTTCAAAACAACTTGGGACAGATGAATTAACAGTGGCTTTAAGATCTTTAACAACCCCAATTTAACTCATTGATGGGGCATCAGTAGCCACATGCAACTCCCAAAAACACATCAGGGACTGATGAGAGTTTCCTATGCATACATTAGCTTTCAGTTGTAGTGTAAAAACCAAATTGAAGCAGAATTTGAGCATTGTATGATTAAAATTACCCACAATTCCCAGAAAGGTTGACTGGCTGTTCGTTGGTCAATTACGAGATCAATAACCTTGCTAAACAATGTGAATTAAAATTTAAGCACAGTAATTTTCTTTTATGGCATCTAGAACCATAGAATCTAACGCATGTTAAATAAGCAATTTTTAAAAGGAGATGGCAGCCAATAAAAGTTGTAAATTTTGACATCAGACAGTATTTTTCTCTAAAGATCTGCCCTACTGCTTTTCCATTAAAATAAACTATTCCGTCCCAAACATCCGTCTGTTTTGGATTGGTTATATTGGTCGGTGTGGAGGCCAAGTTGCTTATTCTTTTCTAGGGTTTTTTTATTCAAGGAGAGGAATCCAGCACGTACGACTGGCCATGCAGTTTCGTCAACTTCTATGTTCCATTTTTTACCCACTTATTTTTGTTCGGGTCGAGAAGAAAATTGGAGATCGCCCAGAAAAGAAAGAAAAATTGAGAGGTTCTATAAGATTTTAGAACGAAGATAAACGATGAGGTACTGGAGTAATGATTATTCCATAAGATTGTAGTACTGATATTCATGTGTACCTAAACAAAAGCGGCCAACAGGAAGAACCTTAAGCCATACTTTTCTATAGAAACCTAGAATTCTTAGTGTCCATCCAAATTTAAAAGTAAGGTTATACATTCAACCCAATGATTGGCAAACACACCAAGGAAGTTGCTTATTTATGTCTTGCCGAGGAAATTTTTTTCAGTGTGTCTGAAATACGGTTCTTTTACACCGAGTGTCATAATACAATTAATTGAAAATTATTACACTTAGTATACCGGATTAGTTCCCTACAAACTGAAAGTCTCTCATTGCCAAGTAATGAATAATGATGATAGATATTCTCTATGACAAAGTTCCTTTTTTTCTCCGCATAACTTTAACACATGTTATGTTGAAAAAGGTCAATTCAGATTAGAAATAAGGTGAAAGAGCAGTGAGTGATTAGTGTACTATCATGTGGGTGTAAGAGCATGGGATTCAATATTCTAGTAGATAGGGTGTTTGGTTTTTACCTACACATTCTGTTTTGAACTCCCATTTCTCAAATTATTGTAATAGTTTCGAACCTTCCCCTTAATAACAATATGTGGAGGTGCAGAGTCACACCAAAAAAAATAAAAAAATAAAAAAATTCTGGACACCAAAAAAAGAAAAATTAAAATTTGGTTAGTATTTTTTTTAAGCAAAGTTTTAGAATTGGTTTCTAAACTTTGACTTTAGTTTAAAGGATTAAGTACCCTCAATCCTTTAGTGTCATTCTAAATTGGTCTCAACATTTTTAAACATTTCAAACAAGTATCCAATCTATTGAAACTGTCACCACCATCCCCATCAAGCTATCACCTCCAAACACAACGCAAAACCGCCAACTCCACCCTACAACTCAAGCCGCCAACATTTAGAAAAAGGTCATGGAGGTTACTGAAATGGTATGGACTGCCATGATGCGACCACCACCATTTTCACCCTCCAACAAGAAGAATTTGAAGCTTTACGAGGTGAGAATCGGCGAATGAGGAAATCACATGAGCATAAACAAGCTCTTTGAGACCTAAATTCTTAATCCTCTTCTTTGTTAAGATATTGCCCTCCTAACTTAATTTCAATTTGTGTCCATATTTCGATTCAATTTAATACCCGTTGATCATTGGGTTCCATATTATATAATATTAATCTATGTTTTAAATATAGATTTTGAGGCAACTAATATTAATATTGTCCATGAAATACCCAGTTGGTGGGTTGTGAATATATGTTTGAAAAATTAACTGGGGCTTAATGGATGTGACATTTTCAATATGCTGAGTACTTGTTTGAATGTTTAAAAAGGTTGAGACCAATTTGGAATGACACTAAAAGGTTGAGGAGTTTTAGTTACTTTTTTTTTTTTTGAACAAACGATATTATATATATAATGTGTTTCAAATTCGTTTTTGGCGAGAATCAAACTTAAGACCTCTTACTTACAAGTGAAGAAGAATATCACTAGACCATAGTACTAAGTGGCTTAGCTACTTAAATCTAGTTTAAAAGAGTAAAGTTTGGAACTTAATTTTTATTTTTTCTTGAGTAAGGGATTCCTAAAAGAAAGGCAACCTGCATAAGAAACAAAAACTGCAAATAAAGTGGGAAAGGTAAACCCATTTGATTCTGAATAATTTCATATTCACCCAATGACGAACCTCTGAATATATATTTTGGCTGGAAGAAGTTGAAAACATCTTACACTAAACACCATGCCTCATTTGTACATACCCAGTTTTGCAACCGTCGATTGTTAACGATTTAATAGTTTGAATTATGTGTTTACTCTATTTGATAATTGGGTTTTGGTTGAGCTATATTGTTTAAAAGTCATTCAGCATTCAAGCAAAACAAGAGCTAGCTTAGGAAGGTGGTTGTATTTAGGGCTAGTTTGATATTGTTGTACATTTTAGGAATTGCTTATGCTATTCTAAGAATAACTAGTTATAAAGTAAAGTAAATAAATGTTTAGTAAATTATATTTTTGAAATGTTGTCCTGTGGAAAGCAGTGTAACATCATTTAATAAATTTTGATGTAAAACTGTTTTATTTGTTTTATAATGACTAACGTGTACCAGAAATTTCTAGTGTGCCGGGAACACGGTCCGCCACACCAAGTCATAATACAAGCGGTAATTTTTTTTTTTTTTTTCAAGTATCCAACCACTTATATTATGACACTTGATAAACAGGCCGTGTCCCCAACATATAGAAAAGTCTATTAACTATAGGGTGATAGTGTTATTACTAATCAAGTTAGCAAAAAAAAGCATTAACTTGCATTTATAATTTTTCCTAAAACTCATGTTAACCTTAACACAAAAGATGTGTTTCGGGATCTTAAAGGGCAATTTGAGATTCCTAATTTTGTTGCGGCAAAGGTAATTGCAGTAATTAAAGCTAGCTATAGTACTGGCTTCAGTTTAAGACTGGAATTTTATTTGGTTAAAAGTTGATTCTGCTTTGGTTCTTTGATTTCTTGGCTTTTCTCGGTGCCTTGGCAGTTTAAGGTAGAGTAGAGGAATTGCTTGCATTAAAGTTTACAATTACATTTTCAATCTTTTCACATTTATAGGGAGATAATCAAGTTGTTGATGCTATTGCAAAATCATGGTCCTTCTGCTAGTCTTGTTTGGTCCTTCTTTTCGATAGGTTTTGTTTTACTGGCAACTTCATTGTCGTCACAATCACCATAACAAGGCTCAAACAAACAATATAATAACAAGGCCGATAAAAGAAAATCTATCAAAAGCCCTCACCTGACTATCGCCCAGCGATTTCTAAAGCATTGAATGTCGCTGGAGTTTGGTTTGAGTGACGCCAGTGGTGATGGTGGTGACAATTATTGGGTGTGGTTGCGACAATGGCGATGGGTGGTGGCGAAAGGCTGATGGTGGTCAGAGGATGGTTAGGATGAAGGCGGTGCAATTGGTGACAGTTGCAAGTGGTGGAAGGTGGAGGCTGTTGAGTACGGTTGTGCACAGTTGGTTGTGGTTTGGGGTGGGGGGGGGGGGGAGAAAGGGTAGATGGTTTCATTTCTAAAAACTAATTAGGGTTACGAGAATTGAAAATTTTATTAAAGGCTCTGTTTTTCTTATCAAAAGGTTTTAAAAAAAATTTAGATATTGCTTTAAAAAGCTGATGTCAGATGCCATTACTTCTAAAATAAGCAGACATGGAAAAGGGGGAGAAGAGAAATTTGATTAAGCCACACATTTAGCCAAACATAACAATTAAGAATCCAACCTTGAGACCCTACATTTACAAGCGGAGAAAAACATATTGTGTACCTTAAGGCCACACATTTGGCCCACATTCTAAGCCATATATAGGTAAAACATCTTTGTTGAAAGAGATTATGAGTTTAAATTATATCCACAGCAAGATTTTAAACAAGAACACATAGCATTCCATAATCTAATATATATACATATGGTTCTACATAAATATGCGAGCTAAATATGAAGTTCCTAAATATATTGTGCAATGCTGAGGATCAATTTTCAATAATATATTGAAGAAAGAAAGAGGAAAAGGATATAATTTGACCGACCATAAACTATCATGCATGGTAGCTAATATACATATATTTTTCTATAATCACACACTGTGGGGGGGGGGGGGGTGGTGGGGGAAACGAAGGACAACGAAAACAGAAAAGAAGGCAAGATGATGAAGAAATATGCAGGAAGCTCTCATATTGCAGGTGCAGCTTAAATTGTACTTAAGTTGGTCTTGAAACCTGCATTAACAAAACATTTGGCGACTTAGTTTTACCATTAATTACAAGATAGTTTGAGAGTAATATAACAAGAAAATATATAACAGAATCGGTGGAGTTGAAAAAGGAAAATAGTTTGCATACAAATATAAGTTTTTTTTGGAAGACAAATCAATTAATTAAAATCAAGATACAATCTAACATACAGTTTTAATGAAAAAAATTCATATCTAACCATGGAAATCTGAATAAAAAAATCGATTAAGCCAGAAGACTTCGTTCTTAAAATATTCCCAAGGGTATATGAAATCCAACTATATAAAGAAGGGGAAAGAGAGAGAGAGGTTCTTTCTTGGACTCCGAAAAGTCTCTAATATCATATTCCCCATTGAACAAAGAGTGTTAGAGCGATGATGTTAATGCAACTTGGTAATTATATAAGCTAGATTTGAACATAAAGGGTACACTTAATTTGCAAAGAACAAAATGGTTAGCAGTATACAGAGGAATGTAAAATCATTAATATAACTCATGTGAGAGAGAGAGAGAGAGAGAGAGAGAGAGAGTACCAGGAAATAGCTTTCACCAGACTCCAAGCTGTGTGCCAAAAAACCAAATTCATTGATTGGAAGTGGGAGTCCAGAGGAATGAACCAATAGCACGTCTTGTCCAAACACGGCTTTCATGTCAAGTGGCCCGTTGGGAACTTCTGTTGGAATCCCATTAATAAACACTGTGATAAGACCTGAAAATAAATTAATGGACCCTTCATGTTTTCAGTACTTCTTGTAATAGCTAAGCTTCTTAATTTGATTTCTGAGAGAAAGATATGATATTCATAGAGGGGTCAAGAACTCATACGAGAGCTACGATAATTCTAAAACAAAGTGAAGGTTATTGGGAACAACCTTGCCAGAACTTCCAACCCGTGTTCAAGGAAAAGGGGCTGCGGCAAATTAACAAATCCTTAATTAAAAAGGACATTTGACATTTGACACTTGATTTGATTAGTACTTGTATTAAGTCCTTGAGGATGATTCATTAAACAAATGCAGATGTCCTTCAGGTTTCATAATATAAAGATCCAAAGGAACACAAAAAAGCTTTTTTACAAGAAAAAGATCACATAATCTTAGTGCAAACAAAAGCAGAATATTTTCCTTACAATTATCTGTTACAAAACTTAACGAATATCTTTCATGAATTAACAATGAAGTTTTTGTATTGGGGTAAAATCATTAAATTTATATTATTATCAAACAATAATTAATACATTTGCGGTACTCTTGCTCTTTTTCGTTTTTTTTTTTTTAAATCCATTTCAATTACCTAAAAAGGTTTACACTGTTTCTTTGCAAAGTTTTCTTCAAAGTAATCTGAAACCGAGTGGAAAAGACTGCAAAAAAAGGAATTTACATGGACTTATTAGGGGAAGCTGCAACTTTCATACAATTCAAATACAATTCAAACACGAACTGTCACGTCAATAAAAACTTGCTACGTACTAAATTATATATTTTGTCGTTCTCATACTAAATGTGAACCTATGGAACTTCAACAGTAAATAATATTACTCAACAGAATCGAAAAAAATTGCTCTTAAGAAAATTGAATACAAGTTCACGAAAAAAGATAATGGGCTAATTATAAGCTTAAGTCCAGCTTTAGGAACTGATATAACAAATTATACTTATGGAAGAAATGGAAAACTCATTAAATTCGAGCTCAGATGAGAGGATGTAGTTATATAATATATAGTTTTATTAAAAAGAATTTGTAAAAATTAGGGACAGGTCCTTGCAATTACCAGATTGGAAGTGCAAATTTGAGGTATCAGAAGGGCCTCCTCCTAACAAAGACGTTACCCCGGAGCTCTGCTCGATTTCCGGAAACCCCATTTGACCAGAAACAGAAAAGAACTGATCACCAACGCAATCAATACTATGATGAACATCATGATCTGCTATCAGATGTTGACCACAAGACGAAGATGAAGAGCCCAAAAGAAAATTATTAGGAGAAGCTCCGAAAGCCAAAGGAGGAGCAGCAGTAGGAACACTGCAGCTTACTCCATATTGAATTGCACCACCCACTTGGTGTTGAGAAAGAGAAGCCATTTGATTATTGTTTATATTATAATTGGTTCTTTGTTCAAGGCTGGCCTGCAACTGCCGTTGTCGGCGGCGAGATCGCGACCGGCGGTTTTGGAACCAGTAGAAAACGTTGGCATCCCCAACGGAGCCAAACTTCTCAAGCAGTTTCCTTATTCTCACAGTTTCTTCTTTGGGAGGATTCACCATTCCACTGTTGAAAATTGACTCCAGAATTAGGATTTGCTGTGGCTTCGGTATCCATCTTGACCTCACCGGCTCAGGGCTTCTCTCGGTCGAGCCGTTGCTTGGACTGCTATCGTTAGGGTCTTGGCCTTGATGATGATCTTCCATATATTCCGTTAGGGTCTTGGTCTTTGAAGCTGCTGAAACCTAGGTTGAATGGGAAAACTAAAAAAATTATAAAAGAGAAAAATGTACATATGAAAACATAGTAAACCTCTTCAAGGAGGTTTGAGGAGATATATAGGGCTCAAAGAGCATATTGATTGATTAGATTACTAAAAATTAAATTACATTATTGCCCTTCGCAATATTTTGTTCCCGTCTACGAAGAAATAATACTATCGGACAAGAAAATACATAACGAATAATCTAGGGAGGTCATGTTTTAATAGGAAACTCTAACTTTGATGCGAGATGATGTGAGTTGATGTTTTAACAGGAAACTAGAGAGCATCAAACATGCGGTGCATGTGAGAGCAACTCCACCCATGAAGCCCTTCTCCCTGGCAATCCACTATTCAATCCACCCTATTGAACAATAACTGCCTTAAATGAATAGTAATTACCATTAATGAACAGTAATTGCCATTTACATCTCCACCCTTGGAACCCTCCCCCCTGGCAATAAGCAATAAAAATAATAGTTTTTTTTGTTTGTTTAAATAATAAAAAATTACAAAAGCTATCTCTATCTCTCTCTCTCTCTCTCTCTCTCAGACACAAAAAAAATAAAAAATTGCAAACCCTCGGGCCACAGGCCCGTCGACTCCCCACCCCCCCTTCGTTCGAGCTCCCACCCTCACTCGGGCCCTTCCCCGCTGGATTTGCTCCCACCGGCCCGAGGGCCCTTTCTCCTCGCCTGACGCCCGAGCAACCAGCAAGGCTGGAGTTGCTCTGATGGAAGTTAGTAGTGCGTTACTGAAGAATGAAAAGATGAATGAAGTAAATTATAAATATAAGCAATCTCAGTTTGAATGAGAAAAATAATCATGAAATATACAAAAGGCATAATTTTTAAAGTGACATGAATCAAATTAATAAATAAACATAAAAATTTAGAAATTTTATGTGAAAAATAAAAAGAAGAAATTTGGAGCATAATTCTCAATTTTAAATTTATCTTAGTTGTCATTTCTAAAATTACATAAAAGTGAGAGCTGAAAAAACAACCATATGTATGTCACCATCACCACCAACAATCATATATATGTCACCATCGCCACCACTACTACAATGGCCACAACCACTACCAAACACTACCATTATCACCACGACACCCCCCCCCCCTTATTTTTCACTTATCATGGCTCATTTAGATTACGATTCTAGGTATACATTTAGTTTTATTTGAATTTTTATGTTAGCCGAAACATCAACCAAACAAATTCTAGTAAATTTAAGGGAGATGTTATTGACACTAAAAAATAATCATTGTGCACTCTTTTATTTTTTTCATTTAAAAGGGACCAGCTGGTGGTTTCGCCATAGCTGTCCACCCTTCTAGGGGTCGGGAAGACTCACAAAGGCATTTCAGCCTCCTATTGGCCGCCATCATGTGATTCACCAGCACCAGATATCGAACCCAGGACGTGCCGTGTGCAATATGCGCTTGGAATTCATCCCCAACCACTGGATCGCTCTATGGTGGTTCATTGTGCACTCTTCATAAGTGTATTTTTATTTCTCAATATAAATTTTTTAAAGTGCACAATAAATTTTTAGAATGACAATAACATAATTCTATCGTAGAATTTGTTAGCACTTGAAAATTTCCTCGTTCAGACAAAGGGTAAATACTAAATTTGTTAATATAGGTAAAAATAAAAAGTACAAATATTAGTATAGCTCCACATACAATATTTGCTTATGGTATATCTCTCTCACTAGAGATTCTTCAGTGCTCGAAATACGGGATGATACACCACGTGTCACTATACAAGTGGTGAGATACTTGTGTTAAAAATTTAACGACTTAAGAAATAAACTCCCCTCCACTTATATAATAAAACGTGGCGTATCACACGTGTTTCGGGCACAATAAAAAAAATCCTCATTCACAGCCCAAATGGCTCTTAAATTACTCATTCTTCTCATGGAACTTCACGAATTGCAGCCATCTTGGTAAAATACACAAAACAAAACTGCAGCTCTCTCAAAGAAATGATGAAACAACTTGGAACGAGCTATATGGTATTTGTTAGGGATTTTATTGCTAACCTAGGATTGGACACACCAAGTTCATCAAATAAAATATTTATATGAATAATATTAGTCTTATTATATTTTATACCACATGATGTAATTAGTAATGTATAAGGGTCACATCAATTAATAATTTTATCTCATTAAATTTTGATTTATATTATTAAAGCATTTTTAAAGGAGATGTCAAATTCAAAACATCAAATTTCAATTTGATGTCTGACTTGGCAATTAGACATATTGTTAATATTTTCTTTTCATCCGATATGCCAAAATTTATTGCTTCATTTATGTTTTCTTTTAAACAAAAATAAAAAAAAGTTAAGGTTGTTGTTGGTTTAAAAATAATAAAATAATACTTAAATATGCTAGCATTTAAGGTAAGGTAAGTGAAATGCCTTTGTAAATATCAAAAACCATATTTGACGTCAGAGTCAATTTTGACATCTCTTTGTCCATGTCAGCTTAGCATTCTTTTCCATGTCTGTTTAGACATCTCGGTTGGAGTAAATGGTACATTATTTGTTACTGTTATATGTCTATGTGACATTTTTTACATCTCATTTGGAGATGGTCTTAGATGTCAACTAAATATATGACATCGTGTCCTATATACTTATATCCTATTTTACATTTATGAGAAATCTAAATGAGATTCTACGCAATGAGAAAGATGTAAATCTAAGGTACCATTTAATTTTTTCTCATTGGTTGACGGGACCCACTACCAAAAGATGTAAAAAAATGTAACTTAGGTTTTAATTTATATTTTCTGGCCAAGATGGATATTATACATCTCTCCATTGGAGAGTTTTTCAGCCAACTAAAAATGTAAAATGCATACATTTCAAGACAATTTATATCTCCCAGTAGAGATGCTCTTACTATAAATTAGTGTAAAATATCCATTGTACTACATAAAAGTGTGGCACAAATATCGTCTGAGGTTCAAATTCTCTCATTCTTCTTAGGATATAGAATAGTATAGAATATCACTTCTAATAAAAAAAATGTGACAAATATATAATAACCTTAGGATTACTTACACGATTTTAATAGTTCAACCAAAATTTAGATACTCTCAAAAGGGTCGACCTTGATCCTCTAGTACTGTAAAAGGAGATAAAAATATACGAAAAACTAGACCACTCAAACCTCGTATCCCAACTTCCCTAAATAGAGAACCCCAATTGCAATAGAAAACGATTTTTTGCAATGTTATAAGATAAAGAAACCCTCAGTTTGATAAACACAAACTTGGGAGTTAGACACGAACTCCTCCACTAGTTGCACACATTCATTGAGGAAGTAAATGAATACAGTACAAGCCTTCTTTAAATTGTTCACCGACCCTAAACGGAGGCAATCTTTCTAAATTCTTTAAAGAGAACAACAAGATCAACTCCTGCGTCCATCTCTGAATGTTGCTCTCCAATGGGATGGCCTCTATATGCATATATATGACATGCAATTCACCAAAAGAAAGTACAAAACTTTAACATCTTTCCACTCAGCTCCATTATAATAAATACTTAAAAATCAATAATAGAGTAATATTGTACTTCACAAAATTATAGCAAAACAAATAATGTACCCACATCATTATTAACATATTTTTAAAAAATAACCACTGATATATTTTAAAAACATAAAATAAATACATATAATTAGCATGGGTACATTTAGCAAAATTGAAAATGGGTACAGATAAATTTAAAATATGGTTACAAATGCAAATAAAAGTTTAAAAAATATGGGCACAAAAAGAAATTAATATATGGGTACAAATTAAAACTAAAAATAAAATTGGTACAAATTAAAAAAGGGTTTGCAAATTAAAAATGGGTACAAACTAAAAATGAAAATATATGATTAAAAATTTAGCCATAAATATAAATATACCATATGTAACATTTCTAACAATAAGCGAATATATTCAGAAATATAAAATATTTTGTTATTGAAATAATTAATGACATTTATTAAATCCTAAGGATCTGGATCAAAAATTGAAAAGAAATAAGGTTTTAATCAATGGAGTAGCAAAAAGATGGATGAGAACCTAATTTCTCATTTTTGTTGATCCCATCTTAAGGAAACATGCATCTACATAGTAATAATTGTCATTGAGTACAAACATATACAATATCACAAATAAAAGTCTAAGATAAATTAAATATTTCTCTAAAGCTATTTAGGACAATGCTTTAGTTTTTAGAAATGATGTCACGTTTTTTAATTTGCTGGTATACATATATGCAAGAAATAAAATACTTAGAGCACAGTGAAACCTATTTAGGAATAATATTTTTTTTAATTACACTTCTATTAAGTAATAACTTCCCTAAAATTTTCAAATTGATTTGGCCCTAACTTTATGACTTTATAGAGATTTTACCATTGTTGCTTCCAATTGTGTTTTTTCCTATAATCATTAAAAAAAGTTAGAGTTAAACATATATTAGTTTCACTCAGTTTTAAAATATTGTACTTATAAAACAATATAATATGTAAAGAGAACTGTTGAGTAAAATAGCTTCAATTCCTAGTCAATAGTAACATTATCATGATAGCTATCATCATTTTAGAGGAATGCATTGAATAAAGTATATAGATGAATAAAACATAATAGGCTAAATAAATATTTAATAAAAAAATGATAAGTGATTCCAAAAAGTGAAAGTAAAAATTCATAAATCTTTTTGGAGAAGTTTGAAAGAGAGTTCGTTAGTGTGAGAAATATATATATATATATATATATATATATATAAGAGAGTAAAAGTTCATCTAGAATCAATATTTGCATTTACAGTAATTGCTCATTTTACATTTCACTAGTCCAATGTATTATATACGTACGATATACGCAAGGTTTGCATGCGTAAATAGCTAAAAGGAAAAGGTCAAAATAGTAGAAACAAAAGGGATGATAATTGGGAGAGGCGTGAAGTGTGAAAGATGGACAAGGAAACTAAGGTCTGAGAGAGCAGGAGCAACTCCATGTGAACTGAGAAGGAAAGCAAGGAAAGCTGGGATACAGTAGAGGAAGAAGCCATTAAAAAATAATAGGATGAGATCGAGGGAGGAACAATCCAAATAGATGGTCAAGAAACCGTGGCAATAATTAAATATATATCTGTGACGTTAGACCAACCTAGCAGAGTTTTATTTATTTGTATATTAATTAAACGAGAGGAGGGTGGGAGGCCGTATAGGTTGGCAAAAATCGAGCACTTTTGGTACTCTTCATCTTTCGTTGCAATATAATATTAGGGTTTAAGAACAAAACAGGAACCGACTCTGTTTTTCAGACGCGGTTTTCTGCCTGTGCTGGCTTTTTTTGCGTTTTTCGTTCTTTTGTTTTCCAGGGTTTTGCATGCACCCTGCACGGCTGCACTCTGCAGGTTATAAGGTGTTTGCTTCATGGCTAACGTTTAATATTATTGCAAGGTATGAATATTATGATGGTGTCCATTTTACAAGCACACTTCCTGATCTCCCTTTATTTCTTGATTAATTTCCTGAGGTGCTGCTTTAATCATTATTTTTAGTTTGATGTCACTGCCTTTTATCATTATATCTGTTCCTGATTAATTGTGATCAGATGCGTGTATTTGAATAGTTTGTAGCTTTAATGAAGCAAGAGCTACACAATATTGTTTGCCAAAACATAAACTACTAACAATTAATGATACTTGTACAAAGAAAGGGATGATCATATTGTTTTTTTGAAATGAAGAAAGGCATAATATAACTTTGGGGATTTAGCTAGTTTTATGAGAACATGTTTGATATATAATGCTTGGGGATCTAGCTAGTTTATTAGAAAGGAAGAAGGGCATTTGATAAGAAAACAAAACAAAAAAGTAGCTACTTATCAAGAAACTCTTATAGTTACTTTCTGCGTGCATAAGTGCAAATTACATTATAGTTTATCATCAAACTCCTATTCTATGTGAAAAACGCACTCTCATGATAGACTATGTGCGCAGTTCAAATATAAAAATTGATGTAATAATTGGGATGCCACGACTAATTTTATTCAAATTAAAAATTATATATGAAGGTGCATTATCATACTTCCCTTTGTGCACTTAAGTTTGAATTTCTATTTGTAATTTTTTGAAAAGACAGTATTTATTTTAATATAATATAAATTATGAGAGAGATTCAAATTCGGATATATAGAGAGAGCACATTTGCATTAGTCAATATAGATATATCCATGTTTGTCAGCGCCTCATAATTTAAATGAATTATTAGGGTAGACTATCACTTAATAATATCACAAAAAAAAAAAAAAAAGTTCGAGGAGCATAGTCGTTTGATATTTTTTTCTTTTGTTATAGTGAAATGTTTAAAATCCTAAATCTAACCTACTTCTACCGATAATCCCACACACCCTCACCACTAGGCTAAGGGGTGGTTTGGGAGTGAGGTGCTTAAAAAAAAAACACCCATGAAAAAAAGCTGTGAGAGTATTAGGTGTTTGGTAAACTGAAAAAAAGGGCTTATTTTGGAAGCTGATGTGAGAATAAGCTGAAATCAAAGGAAAAAGCTGAAGCTGCTATTTGTAGCTTTGGAAAACTGGTTTTTTTTCAAAGCACACAGAGCTACAGTGCTCCTTTAATGAAAAGACCCACTATCAGACTGCTTTTTTTTCCAAAAGCACTTTTACAAAAAAGTTTACCAAACACTCTGTTGATTTATTTCACAACCTCTTATTCTCACAGTACAGCCGCTTATTCTCACAGCAGCTTTTTTTCAAAGCACAGCAATACCAAACCAGCCCTAACCCCAATGGCTTATTTCAATATTTAGTTGAACACTGGAATACACGCGATGTTACCGTTATCCACAAATTTTCATTTATATCTTCTTTAAAGTAGTTATGAAGCACCATTTCCTTAAACAATTAATAGTATAAATGCATAAGAGGCAATTAATAAATAAAAGAAGTATAAAGATGCTGTTATAGATGTAGCGTGATGTAACATCACATGTATAAATCGAGTTCAGAGTTTTGTTAATTATTCTACTAAAAGAAGAAAAAAAAAAGGTTTGAAGTCTAAATGGTCATCCAATTCTTGCTTTAACCGGCAATGATCTTCATATTGCTTGTATATATAAAAAAATTATGATTCAACAAGGAACACGAGAACGTATTTTAATATATATCATTCAAATTGGAAGAAAAATATTATTTTAATATTTTTGGTGTAACGTAAGATCGATCACGAGTATTTCGAGTTTAGAGTTCTATTTATTATTCTACTAAAAGTAGGAGGAAAAAAAGAAGTTAAACTCCCAAATGGTCATCTAATTTCTATGAATTTGTAGTTTAATTAATTAATTTTCATGCACTCGAGGTCTAATGTTTGATTCCCTTCACCCATAGCTTGTATAAATAAAAATAAAAGATCAATTCAACTAGGAACACGAGAACTTCTTATATGACTTGTCGCAAAATTTTTAGCTTTATGAGAAAGAGTCTTCTTTGAAAAGTGAAAACATGAGTATAGTTAAAATGATTGGATGTTACTGATTTAATTTACTGGATTTGACAACTAGGTTTCGACAAACTAACGATGTAGCGTATCATCGTCAATGTGGGATGCGTATCTTTTGTGTTACGTATGAGATATATATTAAAATGAGGTTTTTTAGCTAAAATGGTCCTTAAGATTTGCATAACTTCTCACTTTGGTCCCTGAGATTTCAAATAAATAGAAGTGGTCCTTGAGATTGTCCACCATCCATCATTTTGGTCATTCCGTTAAAAACTCCGTTAAGTGTCAAGGAGCTCTTGGCCGAAAGTTTGGGCAATTTTCAAAGCTTCATAACTCAATCGTTTATTAACCAAATTCGACCCATAATATATCAAAATGAAGATAGGAAAGTTTAGAACAAGATTATACCTATTTGGAAGTCCAATGGTTGCCGGAGATGGTTGGAAAATAGCCTCAAAGTTGACTGGTTCGAGGGAAAACTGGAAAACTCGCCGAAAACTGGGTAAACTTTAAATGTTCATAACTTCTTCAATACTCAACTAAATCAAGTGATTCAAAAACTAAAATCATACTTCTCAATGAGACGAACAAAATGATACCTTTTTTTACGTCTAACTCGCCATGGTTTGGCCGAAACACTGGTCGAAAGTGGCTAACTCGAGACCAAGACAACCACTTTCGAGCCAATTTTCGGCCAAAACACGGCAAGTTAGCCACTGAAAAAGGTACCGTTCTCTTTGTCTCATCGAGAAGTATGATTTTTGTTTTTGAATCACTTGATTTCGTTGAGTATTGAAGAAGTTATGAACGTTTAAAGTTTACCCAGTTTCTGGCAAGTTTTCCAGTTTTCCCTCGGACCAGTTAACTTTGAGACTATTTTCCCACCATCTCTGGCAACCATTGGGCTTCCAAATAGGTATAATCTTATTTTAAACTTTCCTATCTTCATTTTGATATATTATGGGTCGAATTTGGTTAAGAAACGATTGAGTTGCGAAACTTTAAAAATTGCCCAAACTTCTGGCCAAGAGCTCTGGGACACTTAAGGAAGTTTTTAACGGAATGACCAAAATGATGGATGGTGGACAATCTCAGGGACCACTTCTATTGATTTAAAATCTCAGGGACCAAAGTGAGGAGTTATGCAAAGTGAGGACTTTCATCTTTAACGTTGGGTTCGCATGTGTCACCACATAAGCAACCTTGGAGCCACCTAAGCAAACTTAACAGGTACTCAAGGGACTAGACAGAATCTTACCAAAGTGGAAGTAATATCGAATTTTAGGGTGTAAAATTATGATATAGTTTCGAGAAAGTGGGATTGAATAGGCTATCATAAAAATAAGCCTTTAAATACTTAGATGGGCTACTGTGAGGAAAGAAGTTATAATTCAATGGGACAAGGATTTTCTCCCCTCTTTTTTTTTCTCTCTCTCATCTTGTCTGAATGTTTAAGATTTCATCTAGTTTCTTCATCTTTGTTGAGAGAAAGAAGGAAAAAAAAAAAAAAAAACTGTGAGAGGATCTTTGTAGGGAGAGAAACGAGAAAAAAACTATGAGAAAAGGGGAAGGAGAGGAGGGAAAAAGGGAGGGGAGAGAATCACCATCCAATTCAATGTCTATAAACATAATATATCGCAAAAACTTTATTCCGACCGCAGTTGTTCTTTACAACTGGGACTGAAAGCGCCTAGATTTGATAGTTTGGTACAAATGCATACACACGTTCACTGTATCTAATATTCAGTTCATTCAACGCTGAGCATGCAAGCAAAACTGGAAAAACTCAAAGCATGTGCCCTAAAAGCAGAACCAGATGCTGGTCGGTGTCTCTTGGAAAACCTTTTATGTTTTGTTAATCTTTGCCGTACATTTTATAAAAAAACAAAAGATAAAAAGTGTTTTCTACCTGAATACATGAAAAGCTATAAAGAAATTAATCAGTAAGAACGAAGAAAAACTGAAGCCTAGAAGAAAGTTTATTAAATAATGGGAAATGATAAACACACACCTTTTATAGCTTCATACACACCCCTGGCTAATCATGTCCGTTGTTTTCGTTTGATTTATTCAATCCGATGGCCTGGAACAAAGAGGGATGTGGGAAAAGCTATAAAAGGTGTGTGAAAATCAGCTCCCTTAAATAATTATGGGGGCTTTTAGGTTAAGAGCTTAAATAAGATTTTTTTTAGATTGTAACTTAAATGATTTTTTTTTTCTTTTTAGAAAAACCTAAATGATTTTTTAAATTTAATTTAAACCTTTATTTTAAAAAAATGAGCTTTATATATAGAGACAAAAACTTTCATTATATTTCAAGGAACTCCACTAACTTTTAAACATGTCAAGAAGAAACAAAGATATAATAAAAATAACTAAAGCCAACCAAAAAATATGGAAACAATGTTTTAAATTACCAATCATACCCCTAATGCTTTAGGGCTGTTAATAAACTCAGCCCTCATAACTCCAACAAACTTAATATGTACAATAAGCTCAACACATTCTCGAATATTTCTGCAAAATCAATTCAACCCTTCCTCGACCATTTTGCAGAATCAATTCAACCCGTCTATAACCATTTTTGCAGAATCAGTTCAACCCGTCTTCGACCATTTTTTGCAGAATCAGTTCAATTAGTCATCGACCATGTTTTTTTCAAAATAAGTTTAACTCGTCTTCGACCATTTTTGCAGAATCATTTCATCCCGTTTTCAATCAGTTTTGCAAAATTAGTTCCACCCCGTCTTCAACCATTTCTGCAGAATCAATTCAAATCGTCTTCGATCATTTTTGCAGAATCAGTTCAAATCATCTTCGATTATTTTTGCATAATCAGTTCCACCCATCTTCGATCATTTTTGCATAATCAGTTCAACCATTCTTCGACCATTTTTGCATAATCAGTTCAACATGTCTTCTACCTTTTTTGCAGAATCAGTTCAATCAATCATCAACTATTTTTGCAGAATTAGTTCAACCCGTCCTCGACCATTTTTTGCAGAATTAGTTCAGCCCGTCTTCGACCTTTTTTGTAGATTTAGTTCAATCAGTCATTAACTATTTTTGCATAATTAGTTTAACCCGCCTTGGACCATTTTTTTTAGAATCAGTTATACACGTCTTCCACCATTTTTGCAAAATCAGTTTCAAATGTATGTAGAATCAATTTGTATACTTTTCTAGTAGAATCAATTTGTATATTTTTAGTAGAATTAGTTTATAACAACATAATACCGACACGATTTAAAGAGGAAAAATGTAAGTAAAATTAGTTCATTGCTACCCGTTGCGATTCTATCAAACCTATGACACATTGGGTCCTTCTTAAAAGCAACTATAAACCCACATGAATAGCGACAATATATACTATATTTTAATAAACCTCGTTAACTTTTAAACATTTTAAGGAGTGACAAAACACAAAAATACATAAAATCCACCCCAAAAACATGAAATCAATTAAATGTATGTGTCAAAGCGTGCATGGATGTGTGTCTGCGTGTCCATAGAGAGAGCCACAAGTGTATATGCATATTTTATAACAGGTTCTCTAATTGTAATCATAATATAAATAATGCATCTAACCATATTCTAACTTTTCTTTTAGGATTTTCTGGAACAAAGTCTCTGCAATCCTGCACCATACTGGAAAAGCTCATCGCCGAATCCTTTTCCTGAGGATCTAGGGAATTCCATTATCATGACAGTTCATCGTATATCGTACGGTCAGAAATTATTTTAAATTAAAAATTTTTAATTTAAAATTAAATATAAATAGTACCTAACGAAAACTGACCGCACGATATACAATGAATAGTCATGATCATGGGATCCCCGGATTCCCAGGAAAAAAGATCCGGCGATGATCCTTTTCCCACTATACTATACCTGCATCCAACAATTATGTATATACCTAATTGTGTTTATTCAAAGTCTCTGCAATCATTGCTTTGACAATCAAACGATTATCTGCAGAAGCTTCATAAAAAACAAAATTAAACGATTGACAGTACGAGACATACTGTTTAGCCAGTAACCCGAAATCAATGGTAGGTTCAACTGGCTTTAGTCTAGGAAAGTGCAGCGGTGAAGAAATTGAGATGGATGATGGGCCATTGAGCAAGGAATCAGGCTTGCACAAGTAATCTGGATTTGCAATTGGTGGCGATCGGCGAGTAATTTATAGGGAAGCGGCTGTGTTGTGGTACAGTCTGGCAAAACAGTGGTGGCAGTGGTAGAGGAAGCGACAACTACGGAGCCGGTGATGCCAGCTACGAGAGAAGAAGATAAGGGAGCAACAAATGAAGAGATAGAATGAAGGGTATTTTAGTAACTTAAATTGCAGAGAGAAAAGGCTAATGATGTCATATATCACATGTATTAACTTTTGTCCCTCCTTGAAATATTTAGAAAGTGTTGTCTCAATATGAAATTAAGTATTAAAAGTACTCTTTATGTAATTTTGCCTTTTTAAAACTTGTCATATTTAAATATTTCTACCACATTTATAATTTATAAACTTACTATCCGAAATTATTTCTCCATTCTAATTAATGTATTTTTGTTTTGCTGCAATCATATTAATATATGAAAATTTGATCAAAATTCAAATTCTTATAATTTAAAAAAAAAAAAAGTCAACACCAAAACAAAAACAAATCACATTTCATGAAACTCATAGGTACAGAAGTATCAATACATATGCATAGTCACATAAGTATTGATGTGTAAGTATCAACACCGAAATACAGTACATAAGCTTCGGTAAGAATATATAGATGCGTAACTATAATATGTAAACATATATAAGCCCATAATATGCATATACATATATATATGGAGACATTCACACACAAGGATAATATATGACTTCCTTATTATGGGAACTTATTAATAATTACCAATGGTAAATAATATTTGTATTGTTTATGGAAAAGTAGATGGACCAATTTTTTAGATAAAAAACATGCGGTGTGTTACTAATAGAAAATAAACACGTTAATCAATGTTTAAGTAATAATTCCATCATCAATAACAATGTCATATGATTTACAGAATTTGGTCTAAAAGTTGATCTCCCTATCATTACCCTTAAACAATCAATATATAACCCAAAGAAACTCAATAATAATTACACCTAATAAATATCCAAAAATTACAATTGAATGTCAAGAACTAGAGTTAATTTTTAATTTACACAAGGTCTTATTCTGCAAATGATATTTTTAAAGGATTGGAAATAGAATTGTTTGATAATAATATTATGTTGCATGGGTCTGTGGTAGTTTGGTAGGGTCGCCATTTCTGTCAAGTTTACAAGGTTTTCTAGACTTTTGGAATTTAGCTATAATTGGAAAACTGCCAATTTCAGTGACAGCACAAGGAATCTTCACTGTGATTGTGGGTGTCTTTCTCGAAAATGGATTATCTTCTTATCTCTTCTTTCTAATTTATCAAATTAGTGGATATGTGACATTGAAATTTGAATTAATGGTTAACGTTATTATAACTTTTAAAGTGGACCTTTGTTTGTAGTAGTTTGACCAAATTTCAATGACACGGATCCATTAATTTGGTCAATTAGGAGAAAATGATCTAGAGAGGAGCCTTTTCCGTCTTTCTCGTTCTACGTACTGTAGCTTTAATAGTTCCACTGTCAACTTCTATTACTGTGATCGATTTTTCATATTCCTTTTAGTTTGTTTTCTTTGTGTTTTCCTTATAAATGAGAATTGGCTAAAATAATAAGAAATTAATTTCAATTATAAGAAATTATTTTTTTATTGTTAAACTAATTAAAATCAAATACCAACTAAATAGTGATCAAATACTAACACTATAGTAATCTAATATCGAACGACATTAAGATATATCATTTCAATACTTGAGGTACGAAATGAAGATTTTGGACTCTCTTTTTTTCTTTTTTTTTTAATTTTTTTCATGCTAGAGTATGCTCAATTTTGCTTCGTTTTCAATCATGTTACTCCAATAGCCCTTCAAGGCTCAAGCTGAAGAATAAAAAAGCCCAATATAAGTCGACCTAACGTTAGGATGATAAAGTAGCAAATTTGACTAGCACCAACCATAGGGTGGGTTTATTATATTCATAGGACTTATTTGGATATTTTCTTTGCACACTAAATATGTGAGCAAAATAAGTTCTGAAAGAAAGCATGTTCACACATTTTGAAGCATTCTTTTTTCGAGACAAAATGGTAGCACATTGAAAATTCTCTCTTCCGCTCTTTTCTTGAAACCTTTATGTCATATTTCTTAGCCAACTTGCATATAGTTCTTTCTAAGCCATAACTCACAAAATATCCAACATGTTTGAGACTTTAATTTGAAATTTGATTTTGGGTTTTGAAACTTGAGAATTTGATTTGCAATATGAATGAGACGGCCTAAGATCGATTATGGATGATCTTCAAATAATATTAAGAAATTGAACAATACTTATGATGAAATTTGTCCCGCGAAGATGTATTTTTCGCAAAGGATGAGATATGTTTATTTTTTCATGGACGGGCTGGTCAACATATATAGGAATCAAGCTAAAATATATACGAATGGAATAATCTAAATATGTGCATTCTTACGATATATAGAGATACAAATGTGTGTACCACAAAAGGAAAAAATCCCACTTAATAATACGTTAACAATATTATTTTTTTAAGAAAATCTCCATGGTATAAAAGGAATTTCATTAAAAAAAAAATAATGTTATACTTAGTCAGGGGACATAAATCCCTCATAATACAAAGCAAGTGAACCATTGGGTACAAAGAAGTCAAGAAGGAACAAAATCATCCAACAGAGATAAGCAAGTACAATAGAAGAATCACTTTCTAACCAAAGTGTATGCCAACCCCAGTGATAAGCGAAACCGACACCAATAAAATTTGTTGATAATCCATATAAAAAGAATTCTGATGACCAATACCTTGACAAAATCCTTCAAGAAACTGACCATGTCAATCCCTAAAAACTTCCCAACAAGCAAGAAGACCAGAATTTCTTTTAGACTAGGCATCAATGTTAACCTTAAGCCAAGAAAACTAAGTTGGAATAATAAGTCTATAGTATAAGTCAAGAAATATTCATATTAATTGTATTTTTATTCCTAAAAACGACTCGACTCAATTAACATGAACAAGGCTGGTCAATAAAAAGAAAAAATGAAAAAAGACAGAGTAGAACATGCGTCTTCTTACTTTATTGTAGTTCGACATTGATATGTTTTTTGTCCACTAGATCATCGAATCAAGCTGCTCAAACCACATGACAGGTGATAATAAGAAGTTACAGAACCTGACTGAGTACAAGGGAGGTTGCTTGGTGGTGACAGCCAATGAGTCAAGTTGCCGATATCTCATACCGGTAAGACAATAGTTGTGCCCAGGTACAGTACTAACCAGGTGCCGCTTCAAGATGTCTGTCATGTACCAAGCATGAAGAAAGCATGATTCCTATCACCCCATACATGATTGCAACCCCTAGCTAGTAGTTATCAAACGCATAATTAACAACTATGCGCAACTACTTAGTTGGACTTACTTCTTAAAGTTCTTAACAAGAAAGAATATTGAAACTAGTTAACTATTAATTAGAACCCTCCTAAAATAATTAGTTCCTTGGCTTGGCAGGATTAAAAACCCTACAGTTTTTTCTAATTTCAGCAGCATTTTCAACCAGCACCTAACATAGCAGTTGCAAAGCTCTGACTAAACCTCAGGCTGTTTGATGCAAATCCAGAAACAATACCAACCGTAGATGTATCCGAAGCAAGCTCTTGGTCAATCTGCAACAAACCTCTTCTCAAAAGAATCTGGTTGTAGAATTGGTTATCAAAAGTGGAAGATGTGTTTTGGTCCAAAAATGTAGAAGGGTTATTGCTAGCTACACAGAGTATGCTCAACTTTGAAACCAAAGCTGGATCCTGAGGGATCAGGACATCCTGACCCTTGAAAATTTGAAAGCATATTTTGGAAAAAGTTACAGTGGGCAACACCAACCGTGTGTACACCCAATAGGGTCACCATGGCATTTAGGGTCATCCCTTTGGCAGTGAAAGGTTGCTATGCCTGAGACGCTGAAAATGATGGACCGGGCAAGTTAACGACGTTTGGGTTTGATACCAGCCCGTCACAGCGTCTGTGGGAGCAGCATAGCGTGGTCTCCTGCAAGAACAACTGAATCTCGGGTTGCTAGGGTTACGATATCTGCGCTGGACACAATTGAAGGACAGGCAGCCTCCAGGCTTTTCTTGATCTCGTCAATAAGCTCGTATACTCGTACAATCAAGCTTGGCCCTGCCGATTTTTCAGATGACTTCTTCTTGGTTGAATCTATAATTATTGATGCATCACAACCTTGCAATACATATAAAGTGCATTGGTTAATAGTTGACGTACTTATCAACTTCCTTTTTTTCTCTTTCGATGAAATGCTATTTAATTAAAACAGCATCAACCTTTTTTTTTAAGGAAAACTAACGAAAAGAGCTTGAAAACTTTGAGTTTTAATGATAAAAACAAAATAAAGGGTAAAGTGAATAGTATCAGGTTTGACTTTTTAGTGTAAAAATATGGTTTTTCGTTAAAGCTTTTTTTTTTTAATTTTTAAAGAAAATAATTTAGGCGTTAATTGTTGATGAAACGAGAGATTGACCGATAACTAGTATCAAACTACATTCAAACCAATGAGAAAAAATTGTATAACACCTACACTTTGGTCCTAACTTTATAAAACAAAGTTAATTACTAAAATATTACCTAAATTAAGAAGAAGTATTACCTACATATGAAAATGCACGCGAATAAAATATGTGTTTGAATATAAGAATGTAGCTTACCCTAACAAAGCAGTCATGAAAATGCACGCGAAGCAAGCATCCAGTGATAGATGAATCAGTTGCAAACCATCTCTGCACGACTTGCCGTTTGATCGATTCAGCTTGGGGGCATGTAGCATTGTAGAAACCAACCCTAAGGTCAGCCACTACAATCAGAAGAAGAAAGATAAATGCTAGGAACGAAGTCTTAATGGTCTCCATCTCTAATGTTTGTCTCTCTCTACAAAAGTAGTAGCCTAAAGGGGAACAATAATAAGGAATCTGATGTTGATAAGGAGTATTGGTTTATGCAAATATTTGGGAGTTTAGAGGAGTATTTATAGAGGGGAAAATACGAGTGATAAACTAGGATCATTAGTGTTAACTACATTGAAATATTTGAGAATCGAAGAGAAAATGAAGAAGAAATAGTAACTGAGAAAGATGAACTAGAGAGAATTTAGAGAGAGAATTTAGAGAGAGAAATATGAGACTTGTAAATTGACTTAAAAGAATGAAGATTATACAGTCTGTTTTTATATTAGAAAGCCTAACAACTCTAATCAAATACTAACAAACTTGCTGACCGTATTTCTAACTGTATTTCTAATTGTATTGTTGACTTGTTGTGACAACCCGTCCCTAATTTTACGATTTTATAAATTTTAAAAAGTGATTTGACGAATATGCCCTAGAGGTGAGATTGTTGACTTTCATTGACCATATTTTGTGACGTGTACAAGCTACTATTTTATCATATTCTCGAAGTACTTGACGATACGAACGTGTAGGCACAAGCGGAATCGAATTCGGAGTTGCGATAGAAATTTTACGAAACTACGAACATGAAGGGCGATTTGGTAATTTCACGCTTACAGGAGATTTTCTTTCTGTTTTGTCTTTTATGAGATTGAAGTGTCAGCCGAGTGGGACCCACAACCCACTATTTTCCCTCACTCCCGTGTCTCCCTATCTCTTGGGACTACCTTTCATTTATTTTTTTCAAATCCCCCTCACCTCACTTCTCCACTCAATGGCTGCCAACTCACCCTTATTTTTCACCCCTCCAGGTTTTAGTGCTGAGCTTTCGTGTCGATGAGGATTCTTGGCAACTTTTGGTATTGGAAATTACCTTCAATGGTATAATTCTCAATTCACTCTATTGTACTTTACTTATGCTCTGACATCACGTGTGAATTGGGTTCATTCCCGCTCACTTGCTCACTCTTGTATTTAGGCACCTTTAGGTTTAAATTTATTCATATTTTTCACATCACTACACTTTATGGCTTTGTCACCCTCTGGGTGTCGGCCAACACAGTTCGATTCGGAGTCCATGTGGACATTCCAGGTCAGGATGTGTCACTTGTACCCTTAATAATTAGATGAAGTACTTGAAAAGAAAGCTGGAGTAGGGGTGGGCGCGGTTCGGTTTGGTGCGGTTTTGAGTGAAACCAAAACCACAAGTTTTTGCAGTTTGGTTCGATGCGGTTTTGAGGCTAAAACCAAAATGAAGCCAAACCATTTGGTTCGGTTTGGTTTGGTTTTAAACGGTTTTGGTTTGGTTTCATTGTTTGAAAAAGCTATTATGGTTACCTAGTTGTATCTCATTTCATCCAATTCAATAAAAAAGTTTTGGTGTTTAAATTTTTGACATTAAAAACAAGTCCTTCAATAGCCCAAATGCAACATTATTTATTAAAGTCAGCAACCAAGATGCAATATACATTCAATCTTAAGTTCAAGAGAGTTCACATCATGATGCAGGGATTGAAATCAACATGCAGCCCTAAGTAATGCGAACATCTCCTTAATCAAGGGGGCGGATTCAATTCATGTAGGTGTGTGTAATTGTGTATAGTGGGCGGAAACCTATCTAGTATCTACCCATTATTCGCATGTTATATAAAATTTGGAAGAGAATGAAATTTCAAGGCATGGCCATTCTTGTAAGCAACAAGCCTAATTAATACTTAATCTGCTAAATTTAATACTTAAATCTAATAAGAAGTGGATTATATCGACTAATCTAGGAGTAGATATGACCTTTTGTCTTTTTTTTGCAGAACTCATGAACTTGAATCATATTCAATTTTACTCTGATTTATCAGGTTTATACGTGCAATCAACAACATTCTGACATTCTGATGTTTATGAATGAAGAAAATTCGAAGACTAACCGACGAAAAACCAAATCCCCTTTTGATTCAAAACCCAACCTTGAACTCTAAAGGCTAGGAGCTAGAATGAAGGGGAGGCCGAGAGAGAGAGTTAGAAGCTTAGATGAATAAAGTTGAGCAGTACAGACTAGAAGAAAGAAAAGATAGAGATTATGTGGAAATATTATGATGAGGTTGAGTCCATAGTAAATGTATGGACTCAATGAAATAACGAATTAAAATTTAACATTTAATAAAGTTGTGCGGTTTTGGTTTCGGTGCGGTTTTCAAAAGCCAAAACAGAAACCAAACTGTTTCCTACTTTGTGGTTCGGTTTCAAAACTGAAACCGTTTCAAAACCGCAAAACCAAACCATTCAGTGCGGTTCGATTTGATTCGTGTTTCGGTTTCGGTTTTCGGTTCCAAGTGCCCACCCCTAAGCGGGAGTGCGTGAAAGGTCAAGGGGTTGAGATATACAGAAGTAAGAGAACAAGGATTTTGAAGAATAATTTGGATGCTTACAAAAAGGATTTGCGGTTGAATTATTTTTGTTATACTTTGGAAGTAAATACATTTTTCTGAAAAAGGACAAACATAGATGACAAAGTGCTAAATAAATAGCAAATTGAAAAGAAAAAAACATAAAAGTGACAATTCTACAGTATATGTACACTAATTAGCTCTTTACATGTAAGCTTTTTAGAAGACGATATATTACAATTTGACGGTTCATCATGAGTATATTATTTGTTACTATAATTGTCTAATTGTCCAACAACTATAGATGACTAAGCAGTCTTCAAAATGAATGAACTTTTCCAGAGATGATCTTTAGATGATCATAAGGAGAATGAACAATTTCAGAGATAGTGCTATTCACACTCATTTTTACTTCCAACACACCCTTATTAATTTTTTGCCATTAATCTCCTTCGATTCATTTGATCTGACGGTCAAAAATTGAGAGGTCTGGGTATGTAAGAAGTAAAAACGAGTGTGTGAATAACACTGCCCAATTTCAATTATTATGTATGTACAATAAAATGATGTATAGGAATGACTTCGTATATTTAGGTGATAAGTATTGTTCCTATGTACATATCTAAGTTGGTATATTAAAACAACTATGAGTAATGAAATTATCTCACGCGGTTCTATAGTTCCCATCCATGCAATTTTCCTAGCAAGAGTCCTCTAGTCTAGAAATGATGGGCATTTGGCTTTATGGTAAACATTGTGATTTGTGTATGTGGACCGACTTAATAACATTCCCTTTGGCGTGTGATAAAAACATTGGGATCAATTTATGTGGGTACAGAAGAAGTATGAGAGGATAATGATTATTAAGGATAAGGATGGCTGATTATTGTAAACAATAATGATGATGTTTGTTGAGACGTGATCAAAATTGATTTAGAAATGCAATATGTATAGTAAGGATTTTGAGTTTCTCAATTCTATAATAGTAATGTTTGGTAAGAAGCCACTCATCTTTACGACGTGATCATACAATCGTCATATCGAACAGTTTATTTACTTATATCATTATTTAAAAACAATCTTTAAAAAATTCATCCAATTGAATACTATTTAGCCATATATACATGTCAAATAAATCGATGTTTATGGTAACAAATAACATCTCTCATGATATGTGTTTGATTCATATGATGACTATACGGTATCCTAATTAATTAGATTTTTTTTTTAATTTTTTTTTTATGAAAATGATCTCTAGATGATCAAAAGAGAATGAATAGCTTTGTTTATGATGTTTATATGGTACAATACTGTTACGTCGTTATTAAAAAGAAGAATAAGTTCTTACATAAAGGAATTCAAACAGTATCCTCTCCTAATGCAACTAAGCGTTTAATATCGTAACTTTGATCAAATGTCATGAAGGCATGCACGTTCAATTCAAGCGCCAAATGTGTTCCCCTGCTTCATATATTCCAGTGTCAAATATTTTAGATTTATGGGTTTCATTCTCCCAAATATAAAACTTTCGAGTGCCATTTGGCCGGTTGTTTGGCCAAAGATTTCTCTGGAGAAGGTCTCTGGACCTCAGCACAGCTTCCCAAGGGATTGGCAATCTAGATGTGTATATCGAGCTCTTGCTTGTCTTGTGTGCTGCAATAAGAGCTTGAAGTTAGTTCTGAAATGTGCCTTTGTGAGGCCTTAGGTGTAGGACTTGAGGCTCGCAATCAAAACTAACTAAATGCTTACGCGTGCCACTGCTATCTCAGTATAGCAGATGTAGAACAAGTGTGTTTTAAGTTGATTACTTGCGCCCCAAGTTACTCAAACTTCTTGTAATCAAAGGATTGTCACAGATGGGTTAAGTCTGTATTAAGTTCATTTTCTTGCCTTGTAAACAAGGACTTTTAGTTCATGATCTTGTATGTTTAAATGGAGGGAGTCCATAGCCCTTTAAGTCATTTGTTTGATTCCAAGTTATTCTTAATGAAAATAAATCTATTAAGTTAACCAGATCCGGATGCAAATAGGACTCTTAAAATAGAAAAACAGGTGGAAATGACTTGAATACATGCTGAATAGTGCATTAATCAATAGATCTACTAATTTAGAGAACAAACAAAGAGACTTGGGGCAAGATTTCACCTTATCTGGTAAGGTTGAACTTCTTGCATCCACTTCTCTTTGAGTTTACAGGGGTTGTATGCTAAAGGGATGGATGGTAAACAGGTTTTCACAAGGGAATCGATACTACAACACTAAGGGAGGTAGCAGAGCTTTTATACTAGACAAAAGATAGCTTTTTCTAAGGAAACTATTGCTAAAAAGACTGAATATGTGTAGATTTCAGCTTGAAGGGTACGAACTAGCTTGAGAGCAGAGTTTGTATGTTTGTTTGTTTGTTTGATTGGTTGAGTGTACTTGTCTCTGGGGCCTGTCTTCCCTTTTATAGGTAGTTTGGCCTGGCTGCTATAGCTTTTGCTTTTGCTCAAAAGTACTGGGAGGGTAGTGAGTCATCAGCTTTTTACTTGTAATGCCACCAGAAAGTCCCTTTTGGCTGGTAGTAGGTTGGTCTTCATCACTTGTCACTTCCATTATGGACACATGGCTTTTGTCTTGGCTAAGAAGGCTTCAGCTTGTTTCTAGGCTCGACGCTGGGCTCCGGGCATATCTTCATCTATTTTGGCATCTTTGGGATTCTCATCATTCAAGCCCACTATTCAAATATTAATCCAAACAATGCCCTCTTTAATCATTGTTGAGTATGCAATCTGAGGCGCTAATAATGATTAAACAGTCGTTGCATGCTTTTACTCGTGACTTGCACCATTTAAAACAGCCATTGTTAACTAAACATTTGCATTAACCCATGATTTCCAACGTTAACTAACTGCTTTACTATATAATCTTCACTTAAATCCTTCGGCCAAGTACCTTAGCAATTTTAATCCTCCGAGCTTCCAAAATCCCAGATTTCTCAGAACCCTCATAATTTCCAAAATTTTCTTGCTCTCATAATTCTTGCCCCTTATTCCCAATTTTCCTTTCATTTATTTCAAAGCTCAATGGCACCCAAAGCTGCTCAAGCTCAATCTTCCTGCGAGTCTAGTGATGGGATCATCACCATGCATCGCTTGCTCAACGGCCTTCATCACCTTCAGGCTGGCCTCAATACTTCTTTTTTCTTCGAGGAAACGAGACTACATTCTTTGGGACCTTCCTGGACCTCCAGGGTCCCCATTGTCGTGGAGAACCACATGCCCAAGGCAAATTGGTTCACCCCTAACCCATTTTTGGCCGAGGTTGGCATTTCAGCCTCCAAGTGGTCGAACCACCGTCGCGGCTTCCCTTTGATGAAGGATAAGGCTTGGGCACAATGGGTGAATAAGCTCGAGCCCATCTTTAAGAAGAAGTGGATGAACAACGGCATATATGAACTGATAATGCGTTCCATGACCACCGTGATCGCCAAGCCCGAGCTGTTGACCACAACTTTTCTCTTATGGAATTCAGGGACCAACACTTTTGATTTCAGGATAGGTCTTATGTCCTCAACCATCATCGACATGGCTCAAGTCTTCGAGTTAAAGCCCTCGGGCAGAGTCGTGGACGTCACCCATGACTGGTCCTCGTCGGGCGATTCTAACTCTATCATTCGTTTGGAGTATAATTCTTCAACCTTCAAGAGCTATGAGACCTCATTCAAAGGTTTCATCATATTTGCTAAGAATGCTTTCAGCCCTTCTTCTGCTATTGCAAATAGGGATCAAAAGCACATGTACTTTCTCTTGTACTGGCTCAACAAGCATATATTTCCCCAACAAATCCAAATGAGTGAAGTTAGAGTGGATTCCTTTGGTGGAGGCCTTGCATTCGTTCAACGATGTGGCCACAGGGCCATTTCATCTTGCTCATCTTTATCACCTCCACTTCGAGATGACCAAAGGTGAACCATTCGAAACTAACCTCAACAGGCCAACCTGGATGGTCCAGTTGTGGTTACAATGGTATTTTCTTGAGCTTCGGGCACCTATCTAGAATTCCCCAAAGGAGTAGCCCTACCTGAATCTTGGCCGAGGCCTCTCCCACCAACCATTCAACATTCTTCTGCCTTTACTTCTTCAGAGTTTGCCGCACTCGGGCAGACTTGAAGTGGTGAACTTCAGTTCTCATGAGGTATCCTTGATTCTCCAACCAAGCCTTCTAGGATGCCTTTGGGGAGGACACCAGCCAATTTTGCAAGGAAAAATTCATCAGCTACATTCAGCCAAGGGATCTGGCATGAGGAGTCCGCAGCAACCAAGGTTACAAATGTGGGCTGGAAGTATATCACCTTAACTTCTGTGCTAGACAATTGGGGTTCAGATAAGCCATTCATGTTCCATTCTTTGATTCAGTACACTGTGGTACTTCTTTTCGCCTTCGTTCTTATCAAGAAATCACTTTTCGAGCAGCTCGGCGTAGCTTAGAAGTGATGAGCAAAGTTGCCCGAAAGCCTATGGCACTAAATTTTGAGTGTACTTTTTCCTTCTCCTCCTGGTGGGAAGCCAAATGGGCCAAGAAGTATGGAGGGGATCTCAGGAAGTCTCATGACCATCTATTCAGGCAACTCACAATCAAGTCTTATCCCAAGCGGAGCGAGCTTGAAAGTTGGAAGAAGATGATCCATCAGAAGAACAAACTTCTTCTAATAGGTTTTTTTTTCTTTTCTTGACTCGTATTTTATAACACTTTTATGATCTGTCCTCCATTAACCTTTTTCTTGGTTGTTTTGAACTTGTCTCTGTGGCCTGTCTTCCCTTTTATAAGCAGTTTGGCTTGGCTGCTGTAGCTTTTTGCTCTTGCCCAAAAGCATTGGGAGGGTAGTGAGTCATCAGTTTTTTACTTGTAATGCCACTAGAAAGTCCTTTTTGGTTGGTAGTAGGTTGGTTTCCATGACTTGTCACTTCCATTATGGACACATAGCTTTTGTCTTGGCTAAGAAGGCTTCAACTTGTTTTTGGGCTCAACGCTGGGCTCCAAGCAAATCTTCATCTATTCTGGCATCTTTGGCATTCTCCTCATTCAAGCCCACTATTCAAATATTAACCCAAACACCGGTGTTTTTGGATTTGTCAAATTTCTATTTACAAGTTATTGTTATATCAAGTATTTTGGTAAAACTAAGGCTGCATTCAAACTAAATACCTGAACTACATATATTGAGTGATGTGAAGCACGTATAACGATTTTACACATCAACAAATACCATAAGGCGTCGAAGTTAAGGTGAATGGCCAACTCCTTAAAGTATCTCCAATGGTACCACCAAACTATCGAATTGATCAAAAAGGTATTTCGTCATTGACACAGCCCGATCAGTGAAATTTGCCTTTAGAGCAAGGATGAGATTGGATAGGTGCTGCTACCAGAGGCAGTGCCCAAAATCTTATCTCAAATGATCATTTGTACATTCAATGTCTTTTGGATTGGAGACTCCCCCTGACGCTTAACATTTAGGATGAGTGATTAGATTATCAGTATCCAAAGATTCACAAAGAGGTGCTTGAGGACCAAAGTTTAATACTATTCCAGCTCTAGCTGTGGTTTCTAACCTGGTTGGTGATTGACTCCATCAGATGATACTATTATGTGATGGTATCGTGAAGCTAATTTCATATAGTACGATCAACTAACATCCTAACACTAACTAAGCAAGTTCGCTTATAGAATAGATGTTATGAATTATGACTGAAACCGAATAAAATTCAGTTCAGCTAAACAGAAACTTGTAAGCCAATTAAATTGCATGCTATTATCTTGTAACCACTTTTCCTATCCTGATAGATTCAATAATATTGTATATTGTTCCACGGTGATATAACAACTCGTACAAATTTAACTTTACCGAAATGGTTGCCTAATTTCAAGATTAACAAGGAATCAATGAAGCAAACAGGTAAGCAAGATGATCTTCCATTGTCAAGTATATGTTTACAAATAATGCAAACAAAAAGAGAACAGATAGCTCAACAACCTTAATAAAATTGCGGTATCTAAACTTTCGTAAAATTGCCTTTCTTTCATATTTCAAAACTCTAGAAATGATCAACAATTCAGTTTGAAGTGCAAAATGTACTAACCCAAGCCAGAACCTGAAAACCACATCTGACCAGAAAACAAGAACCAGCAATATATAGGCACCCAATACAACTCATATAGTCTCAAGCAAAAACACAACAAAGATTTACGTACTTTTTTAGGAATTTGTAAGACGAATATGAGCTGATGGGTTTACACACAATCATGTGTACTAGCATTACCTAGTAGAGGCTGGGAAATTAGTGATAAACATGGATGAATTCAAGTATATGGCTTTTGCCTCATGTTTTAGATTCTAAAGTTCTGATAAACATTACATTTTTAAGGTGGATTCCATCTGGTTAGGCTTAATGCCAAAAGTGATCCATTTATATAGGACTGTTTGAAGCCTCATCCAGGTCATCAACTCTAAATGTTTTCGGAACAAAAACACAGTTCTGATTTCTCCAAATTAATAATGTTTTAAACCCTCAGAGTGATTTCCTAGGTTAGGCATACCTGAGCAACGACTATTACTAGTAGAGGAGGATGGAAATAAACAACCATTAGATCCTGACAACAACACGTCCAGTCCAGCAGGAAGCCATAGTGGTATACAACCCCACCGTAATGTTTGAACAATTTGTAAGGAAATGCTTAGAGCACAAGGACCAGGAACAACCACCACTGATGCGGCATGCCACTATATTTGATTTTGAGCATAAGCTGCATTTGTCCAAGATGGATTACAAGGACAAACCCATGGAGCAACCAGGTGACAATTCAAAGCATTTGACACACAAGATCCTTGTAACCCTTTCCCTTCCCCTTGCATTATGTGTTTGGATAATTCACTTCCCTAGTTATTACACGATGTCTTTGAAGACATGCTTGAGGAGGCTCCTCTCGACTTTCTCTATCTTAAGACATGTCCTCATGTATTTAAGATTAACAACAATATCCAAAGATTCACAAAGTCGTGCTTAAGGACCACATTTTAATACTATTCTGATGAGAAACATATGCCTCTGACGAAGCCATCATCTCAGTCATCTCCTGAAATTAGGCAAACACAAGAAAGTCCACCATCACAAGAATCTGGTTGATTTCCTTCCCCTGTAATTGCTGATTTACTTTCCATGTAATCATTCAATTAGTTTGATTGTGTTGATATACCTTTTGTAAATGGGACTGTGTTGGTCCACTCTTGTAATTTTATATAAATGAATACCACGACTGATAGATCAGTCAAGAATTCCAGCATAGAACCTTTCTTGCCGCAACATTCTAAAACCTCAGTGGTCCATATTTCTATATGGTATCAGAGCCCTAAAAGGGCTAACACCCAAACAGTCGATCATATTCTTTCCTTCCGCTAACTATCAATGGCAAACCCTGATAACTCAGCTCTCTCCTTCGCTGTATCTGGTGCATCTCGAACCTCTGATAGTCAGACTCAATCTACCATGGTGGGCTTCACTTCTGCTCTTCCTACCTCATTCAATATATCTAATCTCTTCACCACACCAATGGATCGCACAAATTTTCTTAGTTGGAAGTCACAATTCGAGGATGTTCTTGAATTTCATGATCTTGGTATTATTGTTAAACTTGAAGATAAACCTGCCAAGAACTTATCTGATGGCTCACTCAATCCTCTCTACTCGAAAGACAAGCTAGTGCTCAGTTGGATCAAGGCCATAACATCTTCTTCAGTAAAGACTCTTCTCATTCCATGTTCGACTGCCTTCGAAGCCTGGAATCTTCTCTAAAAGAAGCTCTCTCATCTCTCTAAGACTCATGTAAGAACCCTCAGAGACCAAATTCGTACCCTCAAAAGGACTCCAAATCAACAGATGTCTGATTATCTTATACATGCCCGGTCACTTTTTGACTCTCTTGCATTCGCTGGTACACCAATGACAGACAGCGAACTAATTGAATATATATTGGATGGTTTGGGTCATGAGAATAAAGAGTTCACCACTTCTCTTCATCTTCGTCAAACTCTCACTTTTGATGAATTTTTTGATCTACTTCTTCAAAAGGAACAACTTCAAAAAAGAATGGAAGCACTTTCACTATCAAACGGAGTTGCACTTGCCACAGATCAAGTAACCCAGAATCATCCACACAATAGGCCTCAGACCAACAACTACAAGGGACACGAACGCGGACGTGGTCGTGGTCGTGGTCGTAACTGGAACAATGGGCGTGACAACTTTGACCACCGTGAATATGAAAGAAACTTTAATCATGATCGTGATAGTGGTTGGTGGAACAACCGTAATGTTGGCAATCAATGGGCGCAAAATAATAATGCAAATGACATCTTGTATCATGGAAACCCACGACACAATCCAATTCCACCGGATAATCGTCCACCGCTGCTCCTGACACCATCAAATCCCTCTGCATTTCAGTTTGATGTCCCTTGCCAACAATGTGGAAATGATGGTCATAATTCTCGTGTTTGCCCTTAACGAGGCAACTATGCCTACACGGTTGATCACTCTGGTGCTATCTCATACCTAATTGATTGGTGTTTTGACTCCAGAGTAACCCACCACATGGTTTCTAATCCTCGTGCACTCACCAACGTGCAACCTTATACATGTATTGATTCTATCATTGTTGGTAACGGGTCTCACCTTTCTATTATGTATATTGGGGATGGAAAGCTATGCACACCATCAAGTTCATTGCATCTTAAAGAAGTCTTATGTGTTCCAGCTATTCGAAAAAATCTATTATCTATTCAAAGATTTTGTCATGATAATGATTGTTATTTCATCATGAATGCTTATGGTTTTTGTGTCAAGGACAACAAGACGGGGATGGTTCTTCTAGTTGGCAGTAACTTCAATAGTTTCTATCACATCCGTGCAGCCCCAAAAGTGATAGAGAAAATAGTTTTCTATGGAGAAAAGACGACTCAGGACGTTTGGCATACTCGCCTTGGACACACGTCTTATCATGTATTTCGGATGATTTTGAATAAACACCATTTACCTATTAGTGGTGAGATTGATTCTAATAAAACTTGCCATGTTTGTCCCATGGGAAATCATGCAGATTACATTTCTCTAATCACACTTCTCATACACAAAAACCATTAGAATTATTGCACTTGGATCTTTGAGGACATGCACCTGTTTTGTCAAACTACTCCATTGTGGACGATCACATCCGTTACGTATGGCTGTATCCATTACTCAAAAAATCCGATGTGCTTGCCACCTTTATTAGGTTCAAAAAGATGATTGAAAATCGACTCAATTTAAATATCAAAACGGTGCAAATGGATGGTGGTGGTGAATTCACAAGTCGGTTATTCATCCAATTTCTTCATGTTAATAGGATTGGGCATAAAATCTCTTGTCCTTATACGCCTAAGCAAAATGGCGTCGTCGAAAGAAAACATCGCCACATTGTTGAAAAAGGGTTGTGTTTATTGACTCAATCTCGACTTCCATCAAGTTATTGGGCTGAAGCTTTTTCTACTTCCGTCTATCTTATTAATCGGCTGCCAACAGTGAATCTTGCAAACATATCTCCTTATGAGAAACTTTTTCAGCGTCCTCCTAATTATAAAGATGCTCAAAGCATTTGGTTGTGCATGTTTCCCACACTTGGTGCCATATAACAAGCACAAACTTATGCCCAAGTCAGTAAAATGTGTGTTCATTGGTTATGATTTACATTACAAGGGTTATCGATGTTTAGATCCCATCACAGGTCGTGTTTATATTTCACTAAATGTAACCTTTGGTGAACTCACATTCCCTTTTTCTGAGCTTACATCCAGGAACAAGGAAACTGCTCCATTCTCCTTACCAACACTAGCCCCAATCCTCATTGAGCCAATTGCTCATTTTTCAAGTCTGGTGCATACTCCTCATATGGCAGAACCTAATATGCCAACAACTCCTAATATGGCAGCACCTCCAACTACGACAACATCTCCTTAAATGGTAACTTCTCTTGACATGGCAACAACTCCCAATATGGCAGCAACTCCCCATGTTACATCAGCCATTTCACCACCATCGTTGCCTATTTCAGCAACATCCACAGCACCACCAGCTTCTCCTGATCACTCTCCAGGTCACAACAAATTTTGCAGCATCAATTCACTTATTTATAACACTTCTCCACATCCATTGCCTCATACCTTAGCTGCCACTTTGAATGATCCACTTTTCATGAACCTTCAAGTTATTCTCAAGCTTCCAAGCAAGCACATTGGCAACATGCTATGCAAGTTGAATATAACGCTCTTATGCACAATCATACTTGGCTCTCGTGCCTTATTCACCATCTATGAATGTCATTGGGTGTAAGTGGGTCTTCAAAGTGAAAAGGAAAGCAGATGGTTCTATCGAAATGCATAAAGCACGGTTAGTTGCCAAAGAGTTTAATCAACAAGAAGGTTTGGAGTACGACGAAACGTTTAGTCCCGTTGTCAAACCTGCAACTATTCGCACAATACTCTCTTTAGCAGTCTCATTTGGTTGGACACTCCAACAATTGGATGTTCTCAATGCTTTTCTCAACAACATACTACAGGAGGAAGGCTATATGAAGCAACCACCCAAGTTTGTTGATCCTAGCTGTCCCAAATTTGTGTGCAAACTCCATAAAGCTCTTTATGGCCTTAAACAAGCCCCTCGTGCTTGGTTTCAGCGATTCATTTTTACTCACCCAGGGATTTTTCCATAGCCACTCTGATGCCTCATTATTTATTCGTCATGGTCCACAGTCCTCTATTTTTGTGCTTATCTATGTCGACGATATCATTATCACAGGCCATAATGCCACAAAAATCTCTTCCTTTATTGATGTGTTATGCTCCAAGTTCGATAGTCGCTGAATGGGTGATCTTAGTTTATTCCTTAGACTAGAGATTAATCGTACCTCTACTATGATTTCTCTTTGTCAAATGCGATATGCACTTGATCTTCTCAAGAAGTTCCATATGGAGTCATGCAAACCGAGTCTCACTCCCTTGAGTTCCTCTACTCGACTATCTTCCTTAGACGGTGACCCTTTAACTGATCCGTCTACTTAGAGCAGCTCCAGCTGGAGCTCGTGCTCGAGGGACAGGCTGCGGAACAGGGCCAGAGAGCCCGAGTGGGGAGGTCCAGCGAGTGCTGGCGATGGAGCCCGAGCGGCCCCGAGGGAGAGGCCCGGCAAGAGTTGCCAGCCCAAGAACTCAAGAGCCCGAGGTGGAGGTGATGCATGCTGACGTTAGGGTGAAGATGCAAGGATTTTCTCATGGATTTTTCGGTCCAGGAGGAGCTTGGATTCTCGGTTCTGGTCGTCGAACATCATCTCGTAGAGGGTTTGGGACTGGGTCGGTCGAGTCAGAGACTGATTTGACCCGGCGAGTTGCGGCGGCGGCGGTTGGGGAGAAGGATGGGAGGAAATGGGCTTGGAGGGCGAGGAGGTTGGAGAGGGATCTTGACGGCGAGAAGGAGAGGGTTTGATTGGAGATGAAGCTCGGGTTAAAAGATATGGTTTTTTTTAAGGGAAACAGAGGACTCAGAGCTCTGATGAGAGCTTGGTGGGGGAATTAAGTGAATGGGAAAGAAATAATAATATTTTATAAATAAAATAATAATAATATTTTATTACCAATTACCAGGGCTATTCAGTGCAAGGGTGGAGATGCAAAAGGCAATTGCCACGGCAATTACTGTTCATTAAGGGCAGTTACTGTTCACTAGGTGGATTAAATAATGAATAGCCTGGGGAGGGCTCCTACACTGGAGTTGCTCTTATCGGAGCATTGTTGGTGGCTTACAATATCTTACACTTTCTCAACCCGACATAGCTTATGCGGTCAACCAAGTGTGTCAATTTATGCATGCTCCACGCACGACACATCTACAAAGTGCAAAACCTATTCTCCGCTATGTTAAAGGTACTCTTTGTCATGGTCTAGCTGCGGTTTCTAACCTGGTTAATTGGTGATTGTACTCTATCGGAGGATACTATTATGTGATGGTATCGTGAAGCTAAATGCTTGTTCTTTCGTTGGCCAGCACCCACAGGAACATTTCTCAGTGCTCCCCTAGCTGTCTAATATCTCTGGCAGTTTTTCCAGTAGTGCCTAGGCTGGTTGACATTCTAGTTATTGGAGTAACAAAACTTGGTGTCTAGACTGCCACATCGCGGACATGGAAGGAATTTGTCTGGCTTCTTAAAACCCTTTTCTTGGTCTAAACTATTGTCCTCCTCCTTCGTTCTAGGATCTACTCTCACCACATTCACCGATATCTGCCTTGTCTCCACCTCGATTTAATCTTTGATAATTACTTCGGAGCATGCGGAAGGACACGTTAATAAAGTATATGAACTAAATCACTTTAACAATACCATTTGCCTGTTAATGACCAGTATGTTAACCAAGATTAAGAATATAATTCATAGTTCTGAAATAATTATTAAGAAGTCAAGAAATATTTATATATAGAAACTTAATATGCTTTAACAATGTAAAGTATGAATAAGAAATATAATACATTCATCAATTAAATTGAATAGCTAAGAGAAGGAAAAGTATCTTCCATTCAATCTTAAGAGCAGAGGAAATATGAAAAGAGGAACAATGTTAAATATCCTCACAATATATTGTCATATATAATTTAACATAATCTAGTTAGCAACTTGTTTTAGAGACTAAGCTGCCTCCTCACCGCAAAGATTTGATCCATATTTCCCAAAAAGTGGATCCTGCTCTAATAGCAGGTTTTAGCTTCTCTATCGGGGCTCCTTCCGCCTCTCTTTCCCTCGTTATTGATGCCACTACAGATGCTCCTATCAGGGTGATTACTCCCACTGGGAAGAGAAGACAAGAGCACCCGGTCCTGTTTTTGAAGATTCAGCGGTCGGCTTCGGTTGGATGTATGCGTTGGGGTGGCATTGTTTATCCTTACGTAATATTCGGTGTTGATTGCTTGCTTCTATTTCTATATTAGAATGTTTTCATGGTTTCGGTGTTACCGGTGAAGTAGACAGATAAAAATAGTTGAGACCAAGGGGGCGGGGGAGTGGTTTATCTCTGGGTAGAGAAATGGCTTTCCAGGCTCCCTGGATGGCTTGCTATGAGGAAATCCTGTGCGGTATATGGCATGTCTAATGGACCCAGGAAAGCCAAGACTAGCTCATTCACCAGAATTTGGTTAGGGCAGCAGTGGGGAAAACCTAGTCTTAGTCCCACCGGGTTACCTTGATGGATCTCTCCCAGCTTCTCCTATTGTAGCTGAATGAACTCCTACGCCTGGAACTCCTCTTTACCACATTTCTTCCTTCTGCAGGAGCTACTGCCAGGGTCATGTTCATTACTCCTGCACCTCTAACTCCAACTGGAACTTCCGTATCTCTATTCGCATTTTTTTTTCCTCATATATAGTCTCTACGCTTGACAAAAAGCTTTTCGATCGCATCTGAAATGACAACAAGTGCGTGCATTTCCCTACCAAAGCCCTTGAACTAACCTTTTAGGCATGAAGGGCATTCTGAGGCTGAATCTTGTGGATTCATCTGGCACCCTCGCCACACTACTGCATAGTCTCTTCTTGTCAAAGTTGTGCGCCTTTACTTCGTAACCATCTCAGTTGACTATTAAATTACTTCGCGGCTTCTCCTGTCGCAACACGAGAAGGTGAGATGGCGCCCGTGTGGCCTTTCAAAAAAGCTGCGAAAACCAAGGTTGGGTTCTCACCTTCCTCCAGCGGTCGTGCTCCCATATACAACCGGTTGTGCTTAATTATACAGTGAAATCTTGCTTTTTCTATCAACAAAAGGTAGCGGGTGGCCAACACACCCGGGGGACTGCCGAGCGACTATTCCATGGGACCTCTATGGCCAACGTAGAGAAAAGAACTCAAGACAAACTCACCTCAGAGGTGAGAACCGAACAAATTGAAGATCATCCCAGACTTGTCGCCTAGGGCGGCCTCCAAGACCTGTTTTCTTAGAGTTCGGGGGCGGAGATTGTTTGTTGACGGCTCGTCGAATGAAAGCGGATCTGGTATCGGTATTGTTCTAGTAACACCAGAAAACGCTAAGATCGAGAAGAGCACCAAGGTTGGAACTTCGTAAGGACTGGGGCTAACCAATTAATCAATAAACTTTGGCACAACTACGTCCATTTTAGCAGAGGTGCACCCATTCAAGTTCAATTACGGCTACGACCCTGTCAAGTTTTTCAAGGATCTCACTGGGTGCCAACTACAACTTCATCAATTTTGTCGAAGATGTCGACGACTATGGTTAGCAAAAGGTTAGTAAAGCCACAAAAGGGCAGGTACTTGAGAAACCCTCGAAGCATGTGATTCTGTGCTCGTTGTACTGAGTTCTCTGTCCTTATATTATTCACATACATGGGTTCAAGTAGTTGTAGCTGGACTTCACATTCTATCTCGGCATTTGACTCCAACGAGGACTTCACGTCTCTACTGAAAATATATATTGAATCCTATTGAAATTGGATGGGAAAACGTCATTCAACTAACTCCAATTCTCGTAAGAGTGAAATCATCGGCAAGATAATCACTCTTACCGATCTCATCTTATCCACATCCTAGTTTAAATTAGGATCAAGGGATCATATTCCTACATGCTACTACTACAATCCGTCTTCGACAAAAAAAAAATAGGTGTCGTAGGATTGAAAGAGCATATCAGAAACGCAAATTCTGATTTATGGTTTCAGAAACCTATTTGAAGTTGATTGTTCGTGATCCCTTTAACACATCTTAATGGTGAGTAATATCTATGTATTCAAACTATCAAAGAAAGTCACCCTCCCACATCCTCATTTCTATTACCTGGCATTTCACATTCCGAGTACAAAGTTTACATTTATTAATGGGCATTTTTCTATAGTATAATAATCAATTATTATATTTAAATCATTTATCATTTTTATAATAAAATGTATTAAATTCGATTCTCTCACACCATTTAATAAAAGAAAAAAAATTAGTGCTTCTAAAGTTTCATGTAGTTTCATACGAATATTAAACACACAAACAATCAAAACTTGGGACTTCACGTCTCATTTCTATACAGCTTACAGATATATATAGAACATGCTCAAACCAAAACTTGGGACTTGGGAGGGATCTTTAAGCTTTAACAGGGGTTCTTGGGTCATGATGGTTGTTTGCTCCTGTTCCTGGATAGTCTTCACTTTCTATAGTCACCCTTCCTTCAATAAACCCCTCTCCCCCACCCACATCAAACACCTCCTCTCGACCCTCCAAATCCACTAGACCCTGCCAGAAAGATAAATAAAGGCAAAATTAGGGATAAATTACAATTCATTAACACATATATTGTTTTTATGTACGAATCTCTGCATATCTAGATTGCTGAATAAAGCAGGTAAATGAGATAATTATTATTAATATTTTGCAAAGGTCATTATGCACTGTTTCATTTTTTTTTAAAGCTTTTTAATCAAAATGGTCATTGAGATCCGCATAACTCCTCACTTTGGTCATTTTGATTTAAAATTGATAGAACTGATCCCTAAGTAAGGAGAAAATGAAAAAAATACTCTTAATTTTTGTCAAATTCTTTTGGCCCTTTGTTTATTAGTTGAGGACATTTTTATCATTTTGGTCCTTATTTAGCAGAATTTTTTCACGGAAGGTTCAAAATAATTGATGGTGGACAAACTCACGAATCACTTGTATCGATTTTAATCTCAATAACTAAAGTGAGAAGTTATGCAAATTTCAGAAACTATTTTGACAAAATACCTTTTTTTAATTTTCTTTTTACCGTGTGGAAGTGCATGATAACTTTTTTCACTAAAAAGGACTACCTTATGACTTTTTCACTAAAAAATGATAATAACAGCGCTCTAAAATAATTATCATTGGTAATCACTACTTTAAGGAAAGAACAAGAAGAAAACAATGAATGAGAAGGCGAAGGAGCGAGCTGACCAGAGATTCTTGGACCGATAAGTCTTCCTCCTCTGACTTGAGGCTCCCTACAAAACAAGAATAATTTAACCAATTATTAATCCACTTCTTTTATATAAGAAAAATGAAATAAACCACTATTTTTACACAACTAAACTTGTGCATATAGATAGACTGCAAATGTTTATATCATGTTGCATCAGCTTAAGACCTACCCCAATTGACCAAATAAAAATATTTTAAAAAGTAAAAGGAAAGAAAAAGGGAAATTCTTGAGCCTTACTGGTTGCAGGAACTGCAGACAAAAATAGAACATGAGAGAAAACCAATAAGAGTACCAGCAGCAGTCTAAAGAAAGGCTTCTGCAGCATGTTGATCAAACACGAGGAAGAAGAAGAGGATAATGAGGTTAAGAGGTTGGTGAATAGCAAGAAGAGGCTTGTAGTATGATTGCTTTTATAGAAAGACCACAAAGAATATTTATGAAATTCTTTATCCCACCGCAAAAGTCAGGTCAAATTATTTCGGCTTATCCAAATTAATTTGATATAATTTGACAAAAAAAAAATTAATTTGATAATATAATAAGGGCTAATAACATTTTAATGCTTCTCAAAAACAGCAATAAACTTCTCTAATTTTCACACAATACATTTTAAGATTTAAAATTGTGTTAATTTATTTTGTCTCTTTAAACATCTAATTTCATTAAATTGATTTTTTTTTTCTAATGTGGTGCACATATAACTTATATGATGGCTCATATAGGTTTTACGCTCTCATTATCATCAATTTAACATATGTTCAAAATATCATAAATGAATAGACTTTTGGTTTGGAAAAAAAAGGACTTTGTCCTAAAACTTGATTATAAAAACATTTAATGACCTAAATCTTTATTTTCTATATTAATCGGAGAAATGTGGATATCCTGCTTGTAATATATCCACCACTTGTGAAAGAAAACTAATAATTTGGTGTCATCTCATTGATCGGCATGACATATGAGTAAATAAAACATACACTCGCATATTATTTTGTTCTTACAAAAGTTGTGAATTATTTGAAAATGTTTGTTCTTGTTTTCAATATTATTATTATTGGCATATGACACTTTAGAGCAGTGGTACTGGTGGTGCTGTTGGTGGGTAGCAGAGTGATAAAGATTCAATTGAGACTTAAGTTCTGCAAGAGAGAGTACGAAAATAGTAACGTGTGCAGATTTTGCCCTCATCAAACTTCCTCTCCTAATATTTAATAATTTAACTTATTAACATTATGATTGGTAAAAAAGAATATTATCGATATGCCACTGAATAAAGTAAGGAATCTCCGTGACTACAATTGATGGACCTCTTTGGAAGTTTGGAGAGCTTGGACGGTGGAAAGACGTCTTACTTTCGACTTTGTTCCATTGTCGCATATGGCAACGTCGGCAAGTTCGTTTGTCATTAGGGTTAAGATCCCACTGACTCACTGACTTAGGGTTTGTGGCTGTTGGCCCAGTGATGGAGATCGACTCATACATTCAAACATGGTCACAATAATGGAGGCAGATTGTCTGTCCTCCTGTTTGGATACCCTTCTCATCTCTTTTTATTTGTAAAGTCACGGTTAAGTCACGTCAATATTTTATATTCTTATTATTTTTTGTCTAATTATCTCTATAAAAAAATTAATATAAAATATTAACGTGACTTAACTGTGATTACACAAAATAAAAGAGGATGAGAATCGCACCCAAACAGAAGGGCAAACAATCTGCCTCCCACAATAATAGACAATTTCAGACATCCCCTACCAGTTCTAGGGAGAGCCACCTAAACCTTATCAGCTTCTTTTTCTCTCTCTTCCTAATAAGAGATCAAATGAGATCTCACCCAAAATAAAGCGATCGAATGAGATTGGTTTCCACACTAGTGAGTTTGGTACTCCTTTTTGACCTCTGGCATGCACTCCTTTTATATATATATATAGACACTCAACTCAACTACAGAATTTCATTAAAGTCAAATCTAACGGTTAAGAGAGTGTTCTTATTTTTTTTTGGAAAAATGTGGATCTCTTCCCTTGAAGGCTTTCTATATATTAGGGTTGCACTCCTCATATATTGAGTGCATGAAAAACCTGAACACGTTCCATCGTTACAGTGTTTTAAGGGTAATGCTAAGGAGACAAATTTATCAAATCTTATAAACTAACTGATGTGGTTATTGATGATTAGATTATTACTTAAATGTTGATTAACATGTTTATTTCTTATTGGTGACACATCATTTAATTTCTAAATTAATGTGCTTATTTCTTATAGCGTTTTAAAGTTTTGAGGACGTTTAAGATACTTTGTTAATGAGTGATTAGGATTGGGCGACATTTTTTGACACATTTTGATATTCATTTGGTAAGGCCTACTTCATAATGTATTTTAACGATCTGAACCGTCTATCTTTTAGGTCCTCTCTCAAAGATCATGTATACGACGAATCACCAAAATATGAAACCATATGACCCGTTAGATTAAATAATAGTCATTTTAGTGTTTCTTTGCAAAACCGTATTGTCCATTTTCTTTACTACAAATAAATGTCTTAATAGTTTTTTGTTTTTAAGGATGACGTATGAATGATAAATTGAAATATAGACAGTTCGGGATACACTCAGACAATAATTAAAGATGAAATGAGACATTAGAGTAAAGTCATTTTGTAACTAATTTTTTCAACATTTGTAAAAAAATTAGCTTTATTTGACACAAAAATGAGCTAAAATTTTTTAAGGTGCCCCCTTAGTTATTTTTGACTTCGTCCCTGATCTTATCAATTATCGTTTAATAAACTTGGAGATTTTCTCATACTTTATGGTTTCCAGACCTCTTGTTCTGAACATTAACGTTGATTGATCTTCTCTTTGTCACGTTGCGTCAAATTTACATTCTTATCTAGATAGGAGATAATTTTGGTGTTCATAGAACATCATCACATGGTGATACTATTCCACTAAAATTAGAATACATGTATTTGGTTTTTTTTTTATTAAAATACCCTGAAATAGGGTTGTATGAACCTTGTCACTTATCATCTTAACACGTGAAATAATACATCACGCAACAAGTCTTCCAGAAACAGATTAAAGGGTAATTCTCAGTTTACTATGCTAAAGTGAGGATTGAGTGACACTTTCATAATTCTGTTAGTATTTATGTTAGAAGCTCAGTTAAATGATGGCATGGTGCCTACGTAGATGAAAATTTGAAAACCACGATACTCCAGGGTAGTTAACTGAAAATTACCCCTAATTAAAATATCTCCTGGTCCTTATAGGTGTGCTAGACTTAAAAGTGAATCTGAATATGAGTAGGATTCTCCCCTCCTATTCTCATACCCTTCCCTCCCCTTCTCTCACACTTTACTTTTTGTGACATGCCCGACCCTGATATACTCCAAACACCAGGGTAGGCACGTGTTGGCCGACACCCAAGGTGACGAAGCCATATTAGGATGCATGAGAACTTAGAAACAATTAACTGACATAAATGAAACTTGTATATTTAATTATAATGAATATGCAATTGTGGAACGTGTTCAGAGCATACAAACTAATCCGAGACACTAAAAAGGAATAATATAAAATTGAATGAACAAAGAGATGGAGTCCTACACCGAGAAGACTCGAAGATGCCGATGCGGGAGAGCCTTGACGTCAGAATTATACACCTCGATTCTAAGTCTTGAGGGGGTGCAAAACAAAAACATGAGTGGACCAAGTTGATATACAAGTAATATTGAAACAGTTATTCATCAATGTACTAACCCCCAAAGTTTATGAAAACTTAATAGTATAATATGTAATAGGTTTTCCGAAAACCCTAGCATGCCATAAAATACACACACACACACACACAAACATATAACTTCCTTCACCCAAAGGCACTACATCTCCTGGCCAAAGCCATATATATATATATATATATATCTTCCAACCGAAGCCACTACATGACCCGACCGAAGCCAAATATAAATATCTTCCGGCCGAAGCCAATATATAAGGATCTTCCGGCCGAAGCCACCAACCAAACGCCTGGCCAAAGCCAATATAAATATCTTTCGGCCGAAGCCACCAACCAAACGCCCTGTCGAAGCCAATATAAGTATCTTCATGCTGAAGCCACCTACACACGCTCGGCTGAAGCCAATGTAGTATCATTCGACCGTAGGCAGTATCGTATGAGTAACCACTAAGTAAGCACATAAAAACAGTAACATAATATTTCTAATATATATATCAATCTATCTCAAATCGGAGCTCAGTAACTAAAACGTCATATCGTAAAACCATGTTCATAAGTAGGTATATAGTCATCAATCATGTAGACCAAAAAGAACGTAAAGTCGAATAAGCATGATAATTCATAAAGAGTGAAACCAATTTACTCATAAACGTTTCATAAAACATAGACATAAAATCATGTTTTTCATGTATGCATTTCTAATAGTAAAATATGCATTTTAGAAGAGGTCCACTCACAGATACTCCGTCGTCGAAGAGCTGTGCAAACTAGCGAAGACGGAAACGCCGCAATAAATGCACCTAAGCACATAAAGAGTCCAATTAATAAAACTCTATCATAATGATTGAATTTCAGAAATTGGACGTCAAAAATGGATTCAGGACGTCGAATTACCCTAAGAGAGGTCCCGGGCAAATTTCGTAAAAGTCAACACAAATAATATTCCAGGAAGAGAATATTACAGAGAATAATATTCCCTAACAGAATATTCCCTGACGGAATATTCCTTAACAAAATATTTCATCCAAGTCGGGTCGATCAACAGTCAACGGTCAACGGGTTGGGCCAAAGCTTGGGTTGGGCTCAGTGGGCCGAAGGCCTTAGGTTCAGTGGGTTTGGGTCGGGTTAACTAAGTTGGGTTGGGCCCAGGCTAAAAGGTTGGGCCCGGAGCTGGGTTTTAGACTGGGTTCGAAACTAGTTTATGAATATCGGGTCGGATCGACCCATTTCAGGCCGGGTTGGCTGTTTTCGACAGAGAAGAACGTCGGAGCATTCCCAGTTCGGATCAACCCCAAAATTCGACCAACATAAGTCATGCTATACATGGATTTAAAGCTACGGAGCAAGGGAAGAGAACGGTACCAAAATTTGGTCCAGCCGTGGCCGGAGTTGGCCGAAAAACGGCCTGGAAGTCACGGGATTCCACACCGGAATCTGGGGAAAATCCCTTCGAGTTGTTTTCAAGTTAAACCCTCACCTACAACAGGTATACATACTTTATAAATCAAGGCAAACAACCATTAAGACAAAGAAAGAGACTACGAGGCTCACCCAATCGGAGGTTGATGCTCGCCGGATTTCACCAAGGTTTAGCACCAGTTTCCATGGTGCGACAACCCTAGTTTGCAGAGGGAGAAGAGGAACGAGGAAGGTAAGGAGGTCCAAGGGAGAGAAGGTTGGTGTGTGTGGGTGTGGTGCCATGTGTGTGAAACTCGGGGAGAAGAGAGGATGAGAGTGAGCTGTGAGAGGGCTGAGGGAAGAGTGAGCTATTTTGAGAGAGAGTTAAAGTGAAAGAGATGACCAGGAACTTAGAGAGAAGAGAGGGAAAGTGGAATTGGGTCGGGGACAATATTAGAGCGTGGGCCCCCCTTGGGCACACCAATTAAGACCAAAAGCAAACTCATTTCAAAATATCTAGTCCAAAGTGAAAATTTACGAAAATACCTTTCTGTTCCGTAAATTTCAGGACGGGTTGTGACATTTTGTCTTATTGTCTTTGTAAAAAAAATCAATATAAGATGTTGACATGACTTAATCGTAATCGTTCAACTAGAAAGAAAGAAAAGGGGAAAGAAATTAGAATGAGAGAGAATCATCCTCCAACTTTGGATCTTCAATTATGTTCTATCAACAAAGAATGTGCTGAAGATTAACACAAATGAAATACAGTGGATAATATATGGTAGTGGAACTAACGCACAAATGAAATGTAAGTTGATTCCCCCCCATAAATAATTAATCAAGTTGACTTTAGGAGAAATATTCTTATTGGTTACATGTTGGCTTTTGCATATTCAACTTGTCCTTCTTATCTTAATATAAAACGCCAACAACTTCCACATGTTTCCTCGTGCCAATTGCCATCATCACTCACCCTCTGCCCCCTTCCTTTTTCTTCCTGTCTACTGCGTAGATCCATCGAGTGATTCATAAGAAGCAGAGGCATGGCGCACAAGTGTAATTTTATGACACAACTAGTTCTCTTTCTATGTTTCACGTATGTCTTCTCGTCAATTGCTATTGCTCCTACGACAAGTAAGCCTTTTGTTATTCATTTGTATTATTTAAAAAAAAATGAAAAATTTAGAACAAGGATGCTCTGCGAATGATATTTATGTTTCTTTTCTTAAGGAATCGATCATATAGAAAGCCAGAAGATAAATAAGGAAGACCCACTGAGTCAGGTAATTATTCCTCTAGTTCTTGTTTTATTTTTCCTAGAAAATATATGGCTTTTTTAGTTAAAATGATCTCTAAGATTGTCATAACTTCTCACTTTGGTCATTAAGATTTAAAATCGATAGAAGTAGTCTTTGAAATTGTCCACCGTCAATTATTTTGATTCTTCTGTCCTCCATTAACTTGAAGAAAACATCAGTTCAAATAGAAAGGTTGATTTGACAAAATACCCTTGGTTTAAAAGAGATTTTTTACGGAATGACCAAAATGATAAATTTTAGGGACCACTTCTATCGATTTTAAATCTCAGATACCAAAATGAGGAGTTATGCTAATCTCAGAGATTATTTTGGCTAAAAATCCAAAATATATTTAGTGCACAAATTAATTTGAGTTTTCTATTGTTATTCAGAATTTGCTGGATGAAGGTGTCCTGGATTTGGGAGAAGGATTTGTGGAGGGGCGGATGGAGCTGGAAACCAATGATTATTCAGGGGTAGGAGCAAATCCGGATCATGATCCAAAACCCCCATGAAGAACTTGAGCTTTATGGTGGATTTTGGTTTCGAACTTTATAGCTGGTTGGAGTTTTCTTAGTTTTCTTCGGTTGTATGTCTTCGTGTCCATACATGTAATAATATTATGTATAATTATTTTTTGGGTGATAAAAACAACGTGCTTGTTGAATAAAATCTTTCTGGATTTTGGTTGTTGTAATCTAGTATGTTTTAAATTTTCAGTTTATGATATATATGGAAATTAGAAATGAACTCTCCTAGGGTAAAAGATTGTGATGAGATCATAGAATGGAGGAGCATGTGAATGACACACAGTTCATAGCATTATCTGACAACCTTTCCAAAGTTCGAATGATAATTTGTAAAATTTGGGTGGTAAAGTCTCGATCGTGCGAGTCCATGTCGAAATATCTTAGGTACCAAATTTTTAGTGGAGTGTGAAGCATGTGTTGTCACTTATAATTGGTAAAAGAGAAATAAAAGTTTGGTAAATAAATTAATAGCTTGGTTTGGGATTGTGGTGATTTAAAAAAAAAAAAAAAAAAGCTTATTAAGAAATTTGAAACATCAAATGTATTTTTTTTTTAAATTGTTGTCAATAACAATATAAAGCTTAGAAAACCAGAAGCATGGTCTACCGTGCTTCTAAAAAAGTGTTTTTTTTCTTCAAAGCATAATAATCATTATTCGTTTAATGAAATTTTCAAATAGCAAGTATACACCCACATATTTTACAAAATTACAATCATTACCCTTAAAATATTCTCTTTGACAATTATTATATCACATTAAATACCATATCATTTTTCGTCATTTAACATATTCGCAACAATTTATATAAAAGTTTACCAAACACTCAGAAATTATTTTTTGGTTAAAAGCACTTTTACAAAAAAAAATTATAAAAAATGTTTACCAAACACTCAACAACTTTATTTTACAACTGTTTATTCTCACAGCATAGTAAAATCAGTTTTTTAAAAGAACACAACAACACCAAACTAGCTCTAGATGTCCTTCAAATAGCATTTTTATAGATGTTACAACTCATACATGAAAGATGTATTAAAAAAAATAGCATGTAAAAGAATCTTTAAAGAAGATGTAAAAAAGTTTACATTAGTAAAAATAGACAATATTAGTGTTTTCATACCGAAATGCCAATTCCTATGTAACATGACGTGAATTGGCAATAAAAATGGTTAATGTCAAATTTGACAGCAGTTTCAAATAAGTTTTAATTAATTGTTAAATTCTTTTTATTAACTTTGTAATATTGGTTTAAAATATTACATTTTCACTAGACCAGAATACTAAGTGGCCAAATGAGAGTTTGAACCATATTATTACTAACCCATTGTGAGGCTAATACCACCCATGTCCCTTAGTGTAGATAATATCGTTTGTTAAAAAAAAGGTTGTCTTTTCATTTACTTTCTTTACCAATGCAATGTTTAAATGCTTTTATGCCACTTAGTCTGATCTGGTGATATTCATTTTTACTTGTAAATGAGAGGTCTTAGGTTCGATCCTCGCCAAAGGCGAATTTGAACCACATTAGTGCTAGCCTATTGTGAGGCTAAGTGTACCCCCTCTTCCTTAGTGTAGATAAGATTGTTTGTTAAAAAAATATTTTTATATTCGTTAGTTTATTTCCATTCATTACTAATGCAAAGAAAATAAATATGAAATTGTAATATCCGTAAGTTCATTGCTTTTCATTAATAGTGCTAACTAATAAGAATTTATTATGAATTATTTATGTCAAATTTAAAATATAAAACATTAAGAGCAAGTCCACCGGGGGTGAGAAAGGCCAGCACCCAGCCAAAAAACTAGCCCGGCACCTAGTGAAACCACTCCAGCCCAGCATTTTGACCGGCACCCAGCCCAAGCTGGTCTCCAGGCCAGCCTAAAATTGACAGAGGCGTGAGCCGGCCCGTATGACGCCAGCGTGACGTCGTGGGCTTTTTTAATTTTTTTTTTCTGCAATCTCCACCTGCACCGCCTCACCGCAATCTCCACCTCCATCACTATCCGTCGCGCCTCTGACGCCTCCCGATCCCTGAGGTTCTTGGAGTTCTGTTCGTCGATGTACCTAAGGTTGTCTTTAAAGATATAGAACTGCCGCTCCTTCTCTCCCAGGGCGTTGTATGCCTTGCCGTGCTCCGCCAGCCACCCCTCGTAAATCGACATCACCTCATCGTCGGTCCTCCAGCTACCTGTGGACTTGTTGTCTCCGAGGTTGTTGTCGTATGAGATGATGAACTGAAGGAAATTTTGTGAAAAACATGTTTATTTGAGCAACATCAATAGCATGCAATTAACAAATTAAAGGCGGAATCATGCTTACATGCACTCAAAAACAAAACATCAACCATGAAATTCAAAGCCTAGTAGATTGGTGAACCTTGACTCAACTTAAAACAACATTTGTTAGTTGAGAAATATTTACCTTTGTAGATTTCTCTTTGCATATGCAAAGGATAATCACCCAAGAGATAGGGCTTTCATTCCTTGCTTCTTAGCTCCATGGATTTGGTTAGAAGAAAAGGTTCTCCAAGTTCCCAAAATTGAGAACCTCTAAAGATTCTACACCAAGGTTAAATTGAAGAAGAAATGAGTGACCTAGAGGAAGTAAAATTGCTAGATAATTTCCTCTAGGGTGGCTGAATTTTTTAGAGCAAAGAGAGCTTTTGTTCTCATCTTTTCTCCACAAAAACCCTAAGGATGAAATGGCTATAAAGTTGCCTTTATACCACCTCACAATGGAGTGGCAAACTTGCAATTAAGCCAAGTTCACTACCCTCCTTAATTATGGGCTAATTGGGCTAATTGGGCCTTTGTGAATCATTATTCATTAAGTTGTCATACAACTTAAGTCAATGGGCTTTGACGTTCGAAGCCCATTGGGCCTTAAGGTCCAAAACTATCCCGAGGTCTTTAACGAACTTATTCGTTTGATTAATTAACATATTAATTAATCATTGCCATAAATAATTAAACCATTTAATTATTCTTACTCATCTCCTTTGTTTCTTCAATCTCCACCTTACACGGTGTACGATACATTAGGTTCCTTTTAGCGAGGCAGTGGGCGATTAAAACCATTTTACATCGATTGTGAATTGAAACTTACTTTCAATTCTCCCTTTAGTGATTACACACGTTTAGGGCTTCCACAAACCATGAGTGACACCTAGCAGCATATCATGGCTACCCAAGTTAATCAGAAGAGATAGAGAACCTATTCAGTTTAGGATTACAAATGCAATACGGTCTTTCTCTAATCTAATACTCTTGACCACATTGTTTGGTTTGATAGTTTATTTATTCATGTCTACTATCCAATGTGATTAGTTTGCTTATATGATTACCTTGAATGTGAATTGGAACGCATTCCCAAATCTCATTCATACTCTGGCCAGAGATTTTAATCATATCATAGAGTATTCTCCCTCAAACCATTTGAAGGTTAGAGATCCCTTGTTGAACATTCACTTGTCTCCATAACTAAGTGGCTTAACCCCAATGATGTCGTGGACACCCCGATGGGGTGACTTTGACATAATCAAAGATCAAGGACTTAACCACAAGACAACTGTGATGCCTCAGGTCAAAGGACTAATTTGCATTATCCCAACCATGAGTTCTCATGTGACATGAGTATGAGAACTCCTCGTTGATCGTGTTCAGTGGACTCATTCTCTATTGAGCACCTACGTACTTGTCTTGATGTCACACACACCAATGACTCGAGACTAGTCACTCTCCCTGAGAGAAGACATAACACGTACTGATCTTAACGGACTGTCAATGCCCAATTGGCAATCCTATGATCAGGAACGTTTAGGATGTGTCTACGAAAGAATGGTCTCATTAATCTAACTTCATTAGATTGCATTCTCCCAATCACATATTCCTTGGACTTTATCGTTTAAGCATATAACATTTATATGAGACGGCTCAAACAATAATGTTTGCCCTTTATATGTAAACTAGATTAGTTTAACATGTGAAATATCCGTAAAGTATCATCATATGATTGGCTTTAGGGCATATTTCCAACATGAACATGTCGAGGGCCGATGAGACGGTGAAGATTGTGAGGAGGAGAACCGCCACGGCCGGCGACGATCAGTACGGCCCCATGTTTTTGCTGTGTTTGTATGTTGAGAAAATAGAGAGGAGAAGGGTGGGAGTGGTGAGAAGTAGGAGAAATAAAAATATTAGACCTTTCGAGAGAAAGGAAGAAAAAAGAAATGATAAAATATTAATTGATATGAATAAAATAATATAATATTAGATGAACTGAGTGCCAGCGCATTTTTAGGGGTGGAGATGCATTGGCCTATTACTGTTCACTAATGTATATTACTGTTCACTTGAGTAGATAAATGAGCTGGATGCTGGCACAAAGTCCTTAGGGGTGGACTTGCTCTAATATGATAAGATAATAATATAATAAAATAATAATTTAATTTGACATATTGGGTGGAGAACAAAACTTTAAAAGATGTCAAAGTGCCATATAGGCTGTCAAATTTAAATTCATTTTTAAACTTTTTTTCAAATTTTGTTCTCCAATTGGCTAGCCTCACAATGGGCTAACAGTAATGTAGTTCAAATTCGTCTTTGAGGAGAATTGAACCTAAGACCTCTCACTTACAAGTGAAGAGGAATACCACTAAATTGTAGTACTAAGTCCTCTCACTTACAAGTGAAGAGGAATACCACTAAATTGTAGTACTAAGTGGCGATGAAAACATTTGTTAATCACTAAAAATGGATTTGAAGCTGCTGCCAAATTTGACAGCAAACCTGCTTGCTGACATTCCATGTTATGTCACAAAGGAATTGACATTTTAGTTGGAAAATATTAATATTGTCTTTTATAATTGTTATTACTGGTGTGAACTTTTTTACTCTTCATTTGATGATGCTCTAAGAGATTTGACGTAAGAGTTGAGTTTAATGAACTCAGTTTTTAACCAAGATAATTATTTTTTAACTCTAACCCACTCACATATATTTATTGGATTAAGGTGGATTGAAGTCATTGCTCTCCTAAACCTATCTAATCCCAAGAAACTAAAGGTTCACCTCATTAAATTAAGGATAATACTTGTATTTCTTAATAAGGATGCACATATCTCACTCATTGCGATAACATATTTTTGTCGTCTAAATTTCATAATCGAAATTGTTCTTTTTTACTCTTTGTTTGCTCATTTGAAGATCATCTATACCAAAAATCCTTTGAATTGAAAATGGGTTATGTGTTTAAAAATGTATGGAGCAAATCAAACGTGTGAGTACCAAGTAACTTGGATGACTAAACAATTTTTTATTCAAATAATATTTTAATATGAATGATCTTCAAATGAAGATTAAAAAATTGAACAATTTCAATTATAAAATTCATACATTTGAAAATACGTAATTCACAAGAGAGTGAGGTGCATTCCTCAATAAAGGGATGCTAGACAAGGCACGAAGCATGAAAAGATCAAAGATTTCATAGTCTAAATTGACAACCATCAAAACACGTCCCAAAGATTAAGCATAAAGAAAGAGCGAGTAAGAACCACGATGGCTTGGAGGGCTCTCATGCCATTTGAAGGAATGGAAAAATTAGCAAAACGATTGATTTAGTAATACAAGTAACATGGAACGAGCTATCAGAGTAATTGCTCAAAAACTTGGAAGGCTTCTACAAATACAAAATTTAATTAAACCCAACTGAATAAACCTAAAGACCTCGAGGTTACAGGCCCAAATAGAAAAGTGACCAACTCGACCATATTAATTAATTACAATACGCTTTTTCAACCCGTTTCCCACTCATCCAGTCCGAATTCGAGCTGCAGAGGACTCTGTTTCTGTTGAGATCCGAAGTAATTCAATGTTCTTAAGCATTGAATCGATTTTGATGATTGGATTGAATTGTTGCGATTCACACTTTTTGCATTTTTCTGGATATGTAGCCAAGTCATTTAGAGAAAACAGTAATCACCACTTATTAAATTATAGGCTAATTGCTTATGCACCTGCGTCATGTTACGAATTCACGTGACTAAGGCAAACTATCGTAAACAATCAGCATATTCATTAGGAGACAGATTGAACTATTGTAGAAACCCTAGTGCAGCATGTTGGAACTTATTTGGATTTTACTAATTATAATTAAGGTTAATTATCCATATCAGACACTAGAGTTCAGTTAGGAGTTAATGACTTGGTTAATTGAATCTCCTATAATGTAGGATCATAAGGATTACGTGATGAAGTAGAGAAACACCCCATGATCGAAAGACAAGCGTAATGCTTGCAGTTATCAAACTGCTATCCTTAATGGGAGGAGGTAGTTATGATGAGATGTCCGTAGATGTCTATATGTACTTGGTCCCTGCTCAAGGAAAGTTGGTTCCATTTTCTGAGATAAAATCTAGATCCATTACTAGAAGAGAACATAAGGTTTCCATTGAGTAGAAGATCAAAGTAAGAGGCTTCAATCTGTGTAATGGCTTCTTCTGGTAAAATCCTGAACCATTGCTAATACCAGTTCGTCAAAAATACCACATGTGCATGTCGCCAAAACCTTGTAGTATTAACCCTAGGTTTTATTAAAGTTTACATTTGGTATCAGAGCCAACCTAGTTGGTTTTGGTTTTTCTTTTAATATGACATGATTGCACTGTGTATGTGTGTGTGTGTGTATATATATATATATGTTGGCTTCTTCAGTATTTGTTTTGCAGTGAGCCTTACAAGGAGAATTCGAACTGTGATTGATAATCATATATGGGATATCTTTGAATCAATTGTTTGAAAATACTCATCAAAGTGAGTCTTTTATGAAATATTGTTTCCTGAAGGTGATATCAAATTGTGATTCTTGGTTTATAACATGTTTTTATTTCTTTTCAAAGAAAGAAATAATTAAATGGTTCAAATCTTGAATTAGTGTGTGAAATTCTATTTCTTTTCAAAGAAAGAAATAATTAAATGGTTCAAATCTTGAATTAGTGTGTGAAATTCTCATTGGAAGATTGAACTAACCATCGTTTTGTTCAAAGACTTAAGGATCGTTGTAATTCAATTTTCTAATAAAATTGTCATACAGATAATGCATTGAATGCATGAATGACAGATGATGACTCTTGCTCAAAAGTGTGTCGTTATACTGTGTGAAATATATTCTCATTTGATAATATGGTTGTAAACACGAAAATTCCTGAAACAAACGAGACAAGAATACGTGTACAAAATAATATTTGTATTGATGATTTAGGGGTTACAATCTCTTCTACAAATTTGATCCTCTGATTCGATATCCGTAAGGTGCTGATTTGTGGATGTGCAATTGATCCAAGGGCCGTCGAGGCTTGATCTTGGATAAACGGTTGGAAGTTTCTTCAAGGGCCGTTGGGGCTTGATCTTGAAGGTTGAAGGAAGTTTCTTCAAGGGCTTTTGGGCTTGATCTTGAAGGTTGATGAACGGATCTTCAAGGGGCTTTTGGGCTTGATCTTGAAAAGCAGTTGTGCGGATTTCTTCAAGGGGCTTTTGGGCTTGATCTTGAAGGTTGATATATGAACGGATCTTCAAGGGCTTTTGGGCTTGATCTTGAAGAACAGTGATGAACGGATGATGAACGATGAACACTTTCTTCAAGGGCCATCGAGGTTTGATCTTGAATTGGTGGAAGTTCTTCAAGGGTCTTTGGGGCTTGATCTTGAATGACGGTTATGCGGATTTCTTCAAGGGCTTTTGGGGCTTGATCTTGAATTGGTGGAAGTTCTTCAATGAGCCGTCGGGGCTTGATCTTGAAGGTGGATGATTGTTGATCCAAGGGCTGTCGGGGCTTGATCTTGGAAGAACGATGAACGAAGAACGAAGAGGACTTTCTTGATCTTTCGGGATTTGCTTGGGAGCTTTAGAGTTTCAAAGCTTCAAGGATTTTGCCTAATGATTTTGGTTATGAATTTCCCCCAAATGAATGCCTTGGCTTCCTATTTATAGAATTCCAAAACTTGATTTTTGGGTTTAAATAATCAGATGAAATAAATCATTTCTGCCAAGCGTTGACACATGTCTTTGTTTGATGACTTTTTTTATGATTCTCGATTTTTTTGTTGAGTCACATGCTATGTGTAAAATTTATGTGACACGTGAACGTTGAAATTCTAATTATTGATCAACATTTATTTCACCGAAATTTCGATGTCTACAAATGCCCCTACTTCAAGGCGCGCCGTATACTTGTGTTTGTCACGTGTAGGAGATGCGTTTTGAAGTCCCTTAATGTAGATGTCGATCCAAGGGCCATCGAGACTTGATCTTGAATTGGGCTGGAGATTTCTTCAAGGGCCGTTGAGGCTTGATCTTGAATTGGGTTGAAAGTTTCTTCAAGGGCCGTTGAGGCTTGTTCTTGAACTTTGTTTGAAATTTCTTCAAGGGCCGTCGAGGCTTGATCTTGAAGGTTGAAATTGGACCACAAGGAGCTTCATGTGGTAGATGATCTTTGGCTTTGGTAGTGAATGAATTGGCACGTATTTGTTTTTGCGCTTGTTGACTTTCCACAGCTTTGATCTTGAACTGGGTTGGAGGATTTTCTGGATTCCTCCAATTGTTGACTTTCCACAGCTTTGATCTCGAACTGGGCTAGGGAACTTCTTAGCAAGGAAAATGAGACTTGATTGGTGGTGGTGATTTGATGGCCTTGTACGGCGAAGCTTTGCTCTTTGGCGACTGATGCGTCCATATGTTGTTGAAGCTTCTCGAGCTCTTGGTTTCAACTCAGACTCCTTCTGCTGGGTTGATTGAGTCTGCAGGCAGCATTCTTCTTTACTTGTTTCTTCTGCACGGCAGGTAGGCACGAGGTAAAGGTGATGGTCTGTTTCTTTGTTCAATCTGTCCAAGTGCCGACCGATTGCTTTCTTTCTCCTTGTCTCGCAGGCAAGAGCAAGGGTAAAGGAAAAACATGCCATGAGATATCTTTGCCTTTGACTCTGATGATATGAGATACTTTTGCTTTTGAAGAAGTATCTTTCCACATGTTTATTCTTGAACTGGGCTGGGGAACTTCTGAGCAAGGAAAATGAGACTTGATCTTGAAGATGAATTAGCACGTTGTCTCCACATGCTTCAAGGTATCATTTTCACTTGCCTTATATGTTCTCCAGGCAGATGTGGCATCTTCTTCAGAAGTACATTAGCAGTTGAAGATGAGCATTCGAGAGCAATGCTAGGTAAGCAATCAGGAAGGAGTTCCAGGCAGTCGGTTCTTAGATCGGAAGATTGACACCAAGTGCTGGCTGATTGCTCGCTTTCTCCTTGTCACAAAGACAAGGAAAATGACAGGGAGAAATCATGATATGAGATACTCTTGCTTTCAACCTTCATGATATGAAATACTTTTACTCTTGATGACTTGTTTGCAGAGGTACCCTAAGGAATAAGGAACACTGAGTGACTCGAGAAGCTTCGTTGGGAAGACATTCTCGGAGATGAAGAAATGTTCTGTATGTCTGCCTTGCTATGGAGGGTGAAGGTTGACATTTATATGGATTAATAACCGATACTGTTCTTTCACTCTTGTCGGCAACCGTTGGATGATTTAACAGTAAATTTCACGTGCTTTCTACTTCACAAGAAATCTTCGACAGATTGCCCGTAATTTTCGCAAAGCTGAGTGTGCATGTGACAGGTGCTGCCACATCTGGAAAAGCCAATGCCTCTCCGATTTCTGAGCTCCGTCGAGTGCAGAGGTTGCATGTGACAAGTGCGGACAAGTTTGGAAAAGAAGATTGGTCGGTGGTTTCTGATCAAGCCCAGCTTTTGAGAAAGCTAGCGCCTCTTCGATTTTTTAATTGGCCTCTTCGATTTCTGAGCTCGCCTTTTCGATTTCTGAACTCGCCTCTTCGATTTCTGAAGCTTCGTCGAGTGTTGATTTTTATAGAGGCACGCATTACGTTCCAAAGCACACTTGAATTTCCACCTGTAGAAGCTCCATTCATGCACTTCTAAGATCTTGATTTGTCCGACCTCTTCTTTTTCTTCACACCTTCGAAAATGTCTTGCCCTTCTGACCGTCGTCTTAACTTGAATGTCGGGGAAGATAGTGACATATCTTCTCCAAACAACATTTGGATGTCGTCCTTCGTATCTCCCAATGGTCCTCTTACAGTTGGGGATTCTATGATGATGAACGATACAACCGCTTTGGTGGTGGCCAGACATCTTCTCACTCCTAGAGACACTAGGATACTTTCCAGGCGGTCCGACGAGTTGGCTGTTCAGGACTCTCTGGGCTATAGCGTTCGATATGCAAGCTCAATTTCAAACATGGGCCAACGCCTTCTTGCTCGATCTAATCAGGTTGAGTCGTTGATGGCTGAGGTGGCCAGTCTTCGGCAAGAGGTCAGAATGCTTAGGCACGAGAATAAAGAGTTGCACATGTTCGCCACTAATTACTCAACAAGCATGAAGATGAAGCTTGACCAGCTGCAGGAGTCCGAAGTTCGGATTCAAAGTGATCATCAGAGGTTTGTGGCGTTACTCTAGCGGCAACTTCTGCCTTCATCCTCTGGCGCTTCATCAAGTGTTGAAGCTCCGGAAAATCAATCTCTGGTGCTTCGTCTTTCTGGAGCTCCGCCGAGTGATGAGGCGCCACCTGATCATCCTTGAAGATCCTTTCCTGTAAATTTGATTTGACTTGTTTTTTTAGGTATATATAATGCAAATTTATGTAAAATCTCCAAAAAAAAAAAGGACTTTATTTCTCTTAATGCATTTGTTTTTCTTTTTTTTTTGCTGTATACATACATATATTATGCGCGTGTGTGCACACACACGCATATATATATATATATATATATTATTTTTATTTTTTAAAATTATTTTTTTTCACGTGGACTGATCCACCATTCCAAAACCCTTTCCCCCCCCCCTTTTTTTTGCATGGTGCCACCAAGAATCCACCTCCTCCTTTTTTTATATATTTTTTTCTTCTTTTCCGTCTGCTTTCGGTGCTAGATGCACCCCCCTTTTTTCACGTGGTGCCAGCACCACTTTGCTCCACCATCCTTTTTTTATTATATATATATATATATTTTTTCTGTATAAATTTGGGTGATGGGTAGAGGAATTTGCAGGGAGCAGAGCAAGGAGGCCGAGAAGATGGTGCTTCGAGCTTCACGACCGGCTAGTCGTTTGACGGCGGTCGTTGAATTTCTTTGCTATCATGGTGGTCATAGTGACGAGCTCGAGGGAGGCCAGGCGCTGCGGTGGAAGATGTGCTATGGAGATGGAGAGATGTTGAACTGTCGTTGCTGGTCACTATAGGGGACACCGTTTGCTGCGAAGGGGAGTGCTACTCATTGTTGATGGGCCCGCCGTGTTTCTTGCTGCTGATGCCCTTATTTTTCACCATAACTAGTTCAGTTAGCTCGACTCCGACGACGGCGGAGTAAGCAGCAGCTCGAACTTTGATTGCCAAGGAGGACAAGGACGGACAGAGAGCATGAATGGGGGAGAACGATCATGGCAGAGAAGAGGAAGAAGGAGAGTGTGCACGGCGAGCGTGGTAGGGTCTTGATGAAGCGTCACAGTGCAAGGCAGGCAACAAAGTCCACCCTGTTGCGGTTGAAGAAAGAGGCGATGTGCTGCGACCCTGCAATTTGTCGAGGTACTGAGGATGATCATGGGCCCTCTTGATCGCTTCCCGGAGACCGCGAGATTGAGAATCGGACGGCGGAGCCTTACTGGAGATCCACCGCCGCTGTTGCTTCAGGTCATACGGATCAGCTTATTTCTCCTTCATGTCTGCTATTTTGGCAGCTTCTCTCTCAACCTTTTTCTCATAGGAATGAAGCTCCTTAACTAGGCGTTTACAAGTACCAGTCTTGACTTTCAGATTTCTTAGGGTTGCCATTGGTGTCCTGGGCGTACAAAAGAGGAATAGCAAATTGGAGCAGAAGATTGTGGAAGATTAAATACACGCGACGAAGTGAACAAGGTGAGGGAGAGGGGGTGTCTTTGGTCGGTTTATGGTACGGGAATCTGAGTTCGATTAGAGACGGGACACACACGTCGACGCCGCGTGATGTGATCCCAATCGGTACATGCTTGACTGTGAAGGGTGTCGAGGACGTGGTCCACAAGCCCAGTGCCTTCAAGCTTAGCTGAGCGTCTACGATGCCGAAGTCGAGCAATTGAAGTACTGCGCCAATTCGAGAGCGAGTGATTTGGGCGGAAGAGGAAGGTCCGGTCCATGAGCTGCGGGTCGGTGATGATCACCACTATGACATAATCAGGGTCGGCTATGGAAGAAAAAGTGCGATTGAGGTGCGGCCACGAGCAGGACGAGAGAGAGGGCCTCAAGTAGGTGAACATCTAACCGTAGAGGAGAGTCGTCGCCTATATCAGGCAGAGCAGTTCCGTGAGCTCCGTCTGCTTCATCTGTTTCCGTCCTGTTTTCCGTTGCTTGACTTAGAGAGCACATTTAAAGTAAAGAACAACTGTAAGGGCCAATCAAAAGAGTATTCAAGAGCAATTTCATCCCAATCGTCAAGAGAGATTCTGAGGATGCACTTGGGCCTGAATTCCCATCTGTTTTTGGTAAATCTCATTGGGAGGATTTTACTGTCATTCCAAATGAAGGCATCCTAGCAGATACAGACAGATAGCGTTTAATCACTTCGGTGTGGCGCTGGTGCAGCGTATGCCGCAGTGCAGACACGGGTACATCCACATGGTGAACAACGACTTCACGCCTGATCTCCGTTAAGTGGCAGGAGAGGCGGTTCGGTGTATGCAACTGCACCACACTTGACGCTGCTGAATGAAATTTTGTGAAAAACATGTTCATTTGAGCAACATCAATAGCATGCAATTAACAAATTAAAGGCGGAATCATGCTTACATGCACTCAAAATAAAACATCAACCATGAAATTCAAAGCCTAGTAGATTGGTGAACCTTGACTCAACTTAAATCAACATTTGTTAGTTGAGAAATATTTACCTTTGTAGATTCCTCTTTGCATATGCAAAGGATAATCACCCAAGAGATAGGGCCTTCATTCCTTGCTTCTTAGCTCCATGGATTTGGTTGAAAGAATTGGATTCTCCAAGTTCCCAAAATAGAGAACCTCTAAAGATTCTACACCGAGGTTAGATTGAAGAAGAAATGAGTGACCTTGGAGTAGTAGGATTGCTAGATTCACCCTCCAAGGTGGTTGGCCTCTTAGAGAGAAAATGAAGAAACAAGTTCTCACCAATTTTCTCTAAAACAAACCCTTATGAATTTTAGGCTATAAAGTTCTTTATATAGTCACTTCTTTAAATGACCTAAAGAACAAAAAAACCCTAATTCTACACAAAATGGATATGGGCTTTTGGGCCTTTGTGAATCTTTATTCATTAAATTGTCATACAACTTAAGTAAATGGGCTTTGACGTTCGAAGCCCATTGGGCCTTAAGGTCCAAAACTATCCCGAGGTCTTAAACGAACTTATTCGTTTGATTAATTAACATATTAATTAATCATTGCCATAAATAATTAAACCATTTAATTATTCTTACTCATCTCCATTGTTTCTTCAATCTCCACCTTACACGGTGTACGATCCATTAGGTTCCTTTTAGCGAGGCAGTGAGCGATTAAAACCATTTTACATCGATTGTGAATTGAAACTTACTTTCAATTCTCCCTTTAGTGATTATACACGTTTAGGGCTTCCACAAACCATGAGTGACACCTAGCAGCATATCATGGTTACCCAAGCTAATCAGAAGAGGTAGAGAACCTATTCAGTTAAGGATTACAAATGCAATACGGTCATTCTCTAATCTAATACTCTTGACCACATTGTTTGGTTTGATAGTTTATTTATTCATGTCTACTATCCAATGTGATTCGTTTGCTTATATGATTACCTTGAATGTGATTTGGAACGCATTCCCTAATCTCATTCATACTCTGGCCAGAGATTTTAATCATATCATAGAGTATTCTCCCTCAAATCATTTGAAGGTTAGAGATCCCTTGTTGCACATTCACTTGTCTCCATAACTAAGTGGCTTAACCCCAATGATGTCGTGGACACCCCGATGGGGTGACTTTGATATAATCAAAGATCAAGGACTTAACTTAAAAACAACAATTTGTTAGTTGAGAAATATTTACCTTTGTAGATTCCTCTTTGCATATGCAAAGGATAATCACCCTAGAGATAGGGCCTTCATTCCTTGCTTCTTAGCTCCATGGATTTGGTTAGAAGAATAGGTTCTCCAAGTTCCCAAAATTGAGAACCTCTAAAGATTCTACACCAAGGTTGGATTGGAGAGGAAATGAGTGACCTTGAGGAAATAGAATTGCTAGACAATATCCCCCAAGGTGGTTGGCCTCTTAGAGAGAAATGGAAGCTTTGTGTTCTCACCAATTTTCTCTAAAATCAACAACTTTTGAATTTGAGGTTATTAAGTTCTTTGTATAGTCACTTCTTTAAATGACCTAAAGAACCAAAAACCCTAATTCAACACTAAATGGATATGGGCTTTTGGGCCTTTGTGAATCTTTATTCATTAAGTTGTCATACAACTTAAGTCAATGGGCTTTGACGTTCGAAGCCCATTGGGCCTTAAGGTCCAAAAACTATCCCGAGGTCTTTAACGAACTTATTCGTTTGATTAATTAACATATTAATTAATCCTTGCCATAAATAATTAAACCATTTAATTCATCTCCTTTGTTTCTTCAATCTCCACCTTATTTGGTGTACGATACATTAGGTTCCTTTTAGCGAGGCAGTGGGCGATTAAAACAATTTTACATCGATTGTGAATTGAAACTTACTTTCAATTCTCCCTTTAGTGATTACACACGTTTAGGGCTTCCACAAACCATGAGTGACACCTAGCAGCATATCATGGCTACCCAAGCTAATCAGAAGAGGTAGAGAACCTATTCAGTTTAGGATTACAAATGCAATACGGTCTTTCTCTAATCTAATACTCTTGACCACATTGTTTGGTTTGATAGTTTATTTATTCATGTCTACTATCCAATGTGATTCATTTGCATTTTATGATTACCTTGAATGTGATTTGGAACGCATTCCCCAATCTCATTCATACTCTGGCCAGAGATTTTAATCATATCATAGAGTATTCTCCCTCAAGCCAATTGAAGGTTAGAGATCCCTTGTTGCGCATTCACTTGTCTCCATGACTAAGTGGCTTAACCCCAATGATGTCGTGGACACCCCGATGGGGTGACTTTGGCATAATCAAAGATCAAGGACTTAACTACAAGACAACAACTGTGATGCCTCAGGTCAAAGGACTAATTTGCATTATCCCAAACATGAGTTCTCATGTGACATGAGTATGAGAACTCCTCGTTGATCGTGTTCAGTGAACTCATTCTCTATTGAGCACCTACGTACTTGTCTTGATGTCACACACACCAATGACTCGAGACTAGTCACTCTCCCTGAGAGAAGACATAGCACGTACTGATCTTATCGGACTGTCAATGCCCAATTGGCAATCCTATGATCAGGAACGTTTAGGATGTGTCTACGAAAGAATGGTCTCATTAATCTAACTACATTAGATTGCATTCTTCCAATCACATATTCCTTGGACTTTATCGTTTAAGCATATAACATTTATATGAGACGCCTCAAACAATAATGTTTGCCTTTTATATGTAAACTAGATTAGTTTAACATGTGAAATATCCGTAAAGTATCATCATATGAATGGCTTTAGGGCACATTTCCAACAGTGTCTACGAAAGAATTGTCTCATTAATCTAACTTCATTAGATTGCATTCTCCCAATCACATTTTCCTTGGACTTTATCGTTTAAGCATATAACATTTATATGAGACGGCTCAAACAATAATGTTTGCCCTTTATATGTAAACTAGATTAGTTTAACATGTGAAATGTCCGTAAAGTATCATCATATGATTGGCTTTAGGGCACATTTCCAACAATCTCCCACTTGCACTAGAGCCAATCAGCTTGGTCATCTGTTATGATTCCTCTTCTGTAGTCATTTCATAAATGGCTGAGTAGTAGGCCTAGGCAATGGATATCTATATGTTATCCATAGAAGCAACCTTGAGAATATCAACGTCACCATTATACATGATTCTCAATCATGTGGTTCAGTCTCTCATATGAGTTCAGATCTTGATGAGACCTTGATTCCTTGGCTTGAGCTATCGCCCCATTAGTGTCGTAGTGTCAGTACACTAGATACACTTTCTGGTTGGAACCGAATAGAGAGTTCATAAATGAACTTTCCCATCCAAACAACATTGTTGTAAACTTCTATATGGCAATATATTTTGCATTCATAATGGAACACACTAAAGTCATTACTTTAATGTTTCCATCCAAATATCTCTTTAGTCATAATAAAGAGATATCTGTTTATCTCTTCATTCATAAATGAAGAAACATCCAATGATGGATTAGATTCACAATCTAATACATTTACGCTTCCATTACGTTACTCTAATTCTTCCTCATTCTTCGAGGAACCTATCCTTTAGTATTTCTTAAATACTTAAGGATTCACTTGACAGTTGCCATGGTTCTGATCCTGGGCTTGCACTGATATCGCCTTGTACCTTTCTAGGTACAACTCATATCAATGTTTTTCATACAATATGAAATACATAAATTACCTTTGTGCGTATGCATAAAGGATTCGATTTACGCATTATTTCTTTGGGAGTCAAAGGGTACGTTCCCTTTGAGAAGAGCTACCTCCTAGTCTCACTAGAGTTGTTCTTCTGATTGAAGTTTATCATCATATGAGAAACTTCCTAGCATCCTTTTGTCTATTATTAGGGCATGATATAATCCAATTATATCCTAAAATCTATCATTATAGATTTCCATCCCATGTATATAGACTATGTCTCCCATATACATTATATCGTTATAGAAAGTTTAAAGTCATCACTTTAACAATGAAGTATTCTTTTCATTTCCAAAATTAATATATCATACATATATTTAAATTTAGGAATATGATTAACTCCCACTAATCTTTTGTAAACCTAGTAAACAAAAGATTCATTTATATCTTTATGAGAAATCAAACGTTTTGATCTTTCTCTCATAAGACGCTTATGGCTCCCACTAGCTTGCTTAGATCCATGATGGTTGGATCTCTACAACTTACATGTTTTGTGATTCATAGTTTTAGACATATATTATTAGGACTATCTTAATAATGGTTTCGGAAACCTATATTATGTCCAAACATTGAATCAACATTTAGTTGTAGCTAGCTATCTTCGAATTAATTGAAACTAAGACTACGTCAAAATTGGTTCCTTCAAAGTCAATCATTCTCTTTGATTGTAGCCACCTTAAGCTACCAATTAGCTATGAAGGTTTCATTATTTCGGGTCAAATGGTACTTTACCATTTCCTTGAGTATATATTGTATATACACTCAATGTAGTCATAAAGTTCAAACCATTCAACTGAGACGGTTTAAAATTCTTTTTGACTACCTTGGAGCTTGTGGTATAGGAACTAGGTTGTTATATTTGTTGATTATCATCTTGTCTCTCAAATAACCCATTCTTTTGAGTTCTATTCCTAGTTCATTTGCACTAAGGCAAATCACATTGTAGGATTACAATGAACTACTCAACAAACAACATTTGTTGGTTGGTTTGTAGAAGTGATATCCAAAGGTTAATTTAAGGATATCCACAAGATAATTTTTAAACAAATATTGCTTATTAGCACACAACCCCAAATCTTAACACAATTAAGATTTGTCTTTCTTTCCAACTACATCCTATGGAGTTATGAAAATTTTGGAAGATCTTCTAATTGACAATCATATTGTTTTAGAAGTATATATCCTATATATATGGGTAATTGATAACATCCAACGAACTAAATCTTATTCGAGTTCGTTCTTCTCCTAGTGGAGAAAATCATTATCTTATGATGCTAATTTCCTTGATATCTTTCAAGGAAACTCATCTAAAATGTTACCTTTCCTTAGATCAAATCTAAGGAGGTAAGTACTTTAGACGTCTTACTCATCAACTTACATTTCTTGAATTCTTTGAAACCTTTTGCAAAGTATTCGGACTTGTGTTTATTCATAATAAACTGTAGTCCAACCGAGAGTGATCTTCGGTGAATGTCAAACAACATGAGTAGTATTATGTTGTGGACAAGTGCCACTAACATCTAAGTGAATTTAACCTCAACAACTTTGTGATTCTTTATTCTTTCCAAAAGAATAAAGATTCGAACATTTCGCCTCTATACAATTTTGACAAGAAGGTATTGGATCCGGATCTAACGATCCAAAGCATCCATCTATGACAAACTCGTAATTTATGTTTTAGAGGTATCACAACTCATTTGGGATTAGTCACTATCTTGCAACCTTTTGGGTTTTAAGCATCATTATATTCTAAACAGTTAACGCTACCATATCATCTCTACTATAGAGACAATCAATTAGATTACTATAATCCAATTAGTGATTAATAAAGAACAATGTTTTGTCAAACAAAACATTCATCCATCTCTACTATAGTGACGGAATTAAGTTCCTTAAAATTGGAATGTAAAGACAATCTTTGGTTTTTCCAATTTCTTTGGTAGTTCATATGAGGAAGTAAGTATTATCTGCTTTCGCAGAGATCTATATTTAATTCACGTTCCGAATGTGAAGCACTTTCTCTTCTCTCATTAATCTTCTACTTTTTATTAGCCACACTTTTACAACGATTGTAAAACATAGTTACTAATACGGAATCAAGCATTCAAGTAGAAGAACCAACTGTTTTGAACTTTTCAAGAACAATTTACAACACCTTCGAAAGGTGTGTTCTTGACACTTGCAAGACATTTCTTGCAAATACCCCTTCCAATGTCCATCCTTTCATAAAGAAAATTTGTTCCCTTGGAGTTAATTTTATCTTCTTCATTTGACTTCTCCTTTGACTACAATAGTCATGGTCCCTAAACTCCCACTATCTCTCTTGAAACCTTTTTCAATTGTGTTATACACGTCAAACATTTTGGAGAGTGTGTGGTTATTGTTCACTACATAGTTTACAATAAACTTAGTGAACCATAGGGACATAAAGGTGAAGTCCTAGCTTAGTTTCCGTCTCGTTAAGTGGTTTATCACTTCAACACTCAATGATTCAAAATCATCATAAGTCCATGTTGATGGACTATTTTTGTCAACCAACCATTATGTTCTAAACATAATTACAAACTTTCAAGAGTTGTTCAAGGCAACTCTTATTTCTTCATACAACAATTTGTAAGTAAAGAATCATGGCACTAAAAGTGTCCTTGTCTTTATGCTAATCTTCGTAAGTTCCTTTGTTCATATAACGAAGGAATAAGCATTGGTTGTTTGTGTTGTCCTCTTCATGATAGACATTTCTAACATGTTCTTCCAATGATACATTATCAATAGGAAGATTGTGAGGATGAGACTTCTTAGGTACATGCACAATCTATTTAAGACAATCTTTGGGATTGTGTTACCAAGTCCGGAAACTAAAACATTCGGCTTTTCTTTGTCAAGTTTTGGATAGCGTTTGCAAATATATTGGTAAACGAATACATAACGAATATAAATTGATTGATTTTAAGCCATTTGATTCGGGTCTTTAAATCAAATAGCACCACCCACTATTTTTGGCAAATTCCATATCCCTCATTGGAATTCGAGAGTTTTTGGAGAAAACTCTTAGTAGGTTATGGGAGACTCACTATTACCAAGCCCACCTCAAAGAAAATCATATTGGCTAGCGTTAATAATAATGAGAGAGTACACTTACTCATTTGCAACTAATGCAAGTACCCATCAATTTGGCCTCTAGAGAATGATGCCTCAGAAGAATATCATATTGGCACATTGCACTTAGTTAAGTCATTCCCACCATGCTAGTTAAAGTAGGGGTTCAAGAATGGCCTCATAAGAATATCATATTGACCACACTCGTTGCCTACCTTTACTTCATCATATGTGTATAGGCTTCTCCTGAATGTAAGCACATACTTTGCAACCCCAGAACTGGACGAATACAGTGTATGAGTCACAAACGATTGAAGCCTACCATGGTGGAAGGCCACGAAAGAGTGTTCAAAGCACTCTCACGCTTATCAACTTAATAATGGTTTGTTTGAGGGTTTTAGGTCTCATCACATATAAGTATTCATTTTAATCTTCATTAAAACAATTTTGGTCCTATTACAACTATTGGTCCATTTGATTCAATTTAGTTGTATATAATACTCCCACTATACTTATAAAACGGTTTTTAAAGCAAGAGTATATGATACTACTAACATAAGGTTTGCATTCATTTGATGGACTATATAGTTGCCTTAGGGCCTTAGGATGACTATGAACCTTTGTTTAGATTCAACACGAGCCTAGTGTTGAATCTCGGACTAGGGATGGAGATTGATTTTAGTTACGCGTTTAATCACATTAAGGCGTGTTGTCTTAGGGGCGTTGGACCCTCTACTCCATTTTCATGCATATCAAATAAAGCAAGAAAGAAGTACTTCAAAGTAAAGGTGAGCTTATGCTCATTACAACATTTGCATAATTCAAATTACTTTAAAGTAAAGAAGAGCTTATGCTCTTTTACAACATTTGATCAAATCAAATTACAACCAAAATTAATCTACACATTCCCATGGTTCAAACAAATTTGAAACGGCCTTTCACATAGCTCAATTATCGTAGGCTTAGGTTCATAATCACCCTTTAATTAATCAACACTTTAATTAATTTGCAACATTTTCATTTGGTTTTTGTATCCATAAAATTGATTTAAATGAAGCTAAATAAAATGAAAATCCAATTCTCATTTAAAGAGACAAAACAATTTTTGTTCCCTACTTAATTTGGGCCATCATGCAATAACCACAACTTTTTGGGCTATATTGCGAAACACAAACTTTTGGGGTCACTTTGTAAAAACACAAAAGTCCACTACTTCATGTAATTACAACTAGAACCCAAAAATTTCATCAAATACAAAAAACTTCATTAAAGGAGCAAAACAATTTGTCCTTTAGCGTTTTTGGGCCTTAACGTAAAAACGTAAACTTTTGGGCTAAAATACAAATATACAAAAGTATCAAAACTTTATGTAATTGCACAAAAGGCCCAAAAATACCCTACATGTAGGGTGGCCGGTTTTAGGGATAAAATAGAGTGGAGATAAGTCCAATTGTACAAAGTTTATGAAAGTGGATTTTGTTAGGTGAGGTAAAGATGAAACATATATGATATATATTGAATTTATGTCAAACTTTTATAAAAGTTTGTCTACCATTAAAGCCATTAATGATATATATTGAATTTATGTCAAACTTTTATAAAAGTTTGTCTACCATTAAAGCCATTAATAATACTTTACCAATAACCATCACCCACTAAAATTAAACCAAAACTTTATGTAAAAACATAAAACTTTTTGAATCAAAACTTCAAAACTTTTTGTTCTTGGCAAGAACTTCAAGAACATTGAAGAACACTCATGAAAACTCATAATAGCTCCATGAATGTTTTCACTCACCAAAACTCAAATTTTCACCACTCAAAAGATAGCTAACATCCTAGGGTACTTAGGGGTTCCAAAAGTCACTTTAAAACCATTTTAACAAGACAAACATGAACCCAAAAAATCACCCTTTGGATTTGGCCGAATTTCCCCAAAAACATGGCACCAAATTTTAGCTCCAAAATTCATGCTCATATGAACTACATCTACAACATTTGAGATGGCAAATTTTCTAACAAAATTTACATTCAAAGAAACAAGAATAAAGCTTGTCACATATTGTTGGAAATGTGCCCTAAAGCCATTCATATGATGATACTTTACGGATATTTCACATGTTAAACTAATCTAGTTTACATATAAAGGGCAAACATTATTGTTTGAGACGTCTCATATAAATGTTATATGCTTAAACGATAAAGTCCAAGGAATATGTGATTGGGAGAATGCAATCTAATGAAGTTAGATTAATGAGACCATTCTTTCGTAGACACATCCTAAATGTTCCTGATCATAGGATTGCCAATTGGGCATTGACAGTCCGATAAGATCAGTACGTACTATGCCTTCTCTCAGGGAGAGTGACTAGGCTCGAGTCATTGGTGTGTGTGACATCAAGACAAGTACGTAGGTGCTCAATAGAGAATGAGTCCACTGAACACGATCAACGAGGAGTTCTCATACTCATGTCACATGAGAACTCATGTTTGGGATAATGCAAATTAGTCCTTTGACCTGAGGCATCACAGTTGTTGTCTTGTGGTTAAGTCCTTGATCTTTGATTATGTCAAAGTCACCCCATCGGGGTGTCCACGACATCATTGGGGTTAAGCCACTTAGTCATGGAGACAAGTGAATGCGCAACAAGGGATCTCTAACCTTCAATTGGCTTGAGGGAGAATACTCTATGATATGATTAAAATCTCTGGCCAGAGTATGAATGAGATTGGGGAATGCGTTCCAAATCACATTCAAGGTAATCATAAAATGCAAATGAATCACATTGGATAGTAGACATGAATAAATAAACTATCAAACCAAACAATGTGGTCAAGAGTATTAGATTAGAGAAAGACCGTATTGCATTTGTAATCCTAAACTGAATAGGTTCTCTACCTCTTCTGATTAGCTTGGGTAGCCATGATATGCTGCTAGGTGTCACTCATGGTTTGTGGAAGCCCTAAACGTGTGTAATCACTAAAGGGAGAATTGAAAGTAAGTTTCAATTCACAATCGATGTAAAATGGTTTTAATCGCCCACTGCCTCGCTAAAAGGAACCTAATGTATCGTACACCAAATAAGGTGGAGATTGAAGAAACAAAGGAGATGAATTAAATGGTTTAATTATTTATGGCAAGGATTAATTAATATGTTAATTAATCAAACGAATAAGTTCGTTAAAGACCTCGGGATAGTTTTGGACCTTAAGGCCCAATGGGCTTCGAACGTCAAAGCCCATTGACTTAAGTTGTATGACAACTTAATGAATAAAGATTCACAAAGGCCCAAAAGCCTAAATCCATTAGAGTGGCCGGCCATATAGTGATGAATTAGGGTTTTTGGTTCTTTAGGTCATTTAAAGAAGTGACTATATAAAGAACTTTATAACATAAATTCATGAGTTGTTTATTTTAGAGAAAATTGGTGAGAACACAAAGCTTCAATTTCTCTCTAAGAGGCCAACCACCTTGGGGGATATTGTCTAGCAATTCTATTTCCTCAAGGTCACTCATTTCCTCTCCAATCCAACCTTGGTGTAGAATCTTTAGAGGTTCTCAATTTTGGGAACTTGGAGAACCTATTCTTCTAACCAAATCCATGGAGCTAAGAAGCAAGGAATGAAGGCCCTATCTCTTGGGTGATTATCCTTTGCATATGCAAAGAGGAATCTACAAAGGTAAATATTTCTCAACTAACAAATTGTTGTTTTTAAGTTGAGTCAAGGTTCACCAATCTACTAGGCTTTGAATTTCATGGTAGATGTTTTGTTTTTGAATGCATGAAAGCATGATTCCGCCTTTAATTGTTAATTGCATGCTATATGATGTTATTCAAATGAACATGTTTTTCACAAAATTTCCTTCAAGTGGTATCAGAGCCTAGGTCTAGTAGTTGGTGAATCATTTTGGGTTTTGTAGTTCATAGTTTTTTGATTTAAAAGTTGTAATATGTTACAAGCTTTATTCTTGTTTCTTTGAATGTAAATTTTGTTAGAAAATTTGTCATCTCAAATGTTGTAGATGTAGTTCATATGAGCATGAATTTTGGAGCTAAAATTTGGTGCCATGTTTTTTGGGAAATTCGGCCAAATCCAAAGGGTGATTTTTTGGGTTCATGTTTGTCTTGTTAAAATGGTTTTAAAGTGACTTTTGGAACCCCTAAGTACCCTAGGATGTTAACCCTCTTTTGAGTGATGAAAATTTGAGTTTTGGTGAGTGAAAACATTCATGGAGCTATTATGGGTTTTCATGAGTGTTCTTCAATGTTCTTGAAGTTCTTGCCAAGAACAAAAAGTTTTGAAGTTTTGATTCAAAATGTTTTATGTTTTTACATAAAGTTTTGGTTTAATTTTAGTGGGTGATTTTAGTGGGTGATGATTATTTGTAAAGTATTATTAATGGTTTTAATGGTAGACAAACTTTTTTAAAAGTTTGAAATAAATTCAATTAATGGCTATAATGGTAGACAAACTTTTTAAAAAGTTTAACATAAATTCAAAATATTTCATCTTTACCTCACCTAACAAAACCCACTTACAAAAACTTTGTAAAAATCATATTTTTTCTATCATGGCCGGCCACCCTAATAGAATAGGGTATTTTTGGGTCTTTTATTCAATTACATAAAGTTTTGATACTTTTGTGTATTTGCACTTTGGCCCAAAAGTTTACGTTTTTACGTTAAGGCCCAAAAACGTTAAAAGACAAATTGTTTTGCTCCTTTAATGAAGTTTTTTTTGTATTTGTTGAAATTTTTGGGTTCTAGTTGTAATTACATGAAGTAGTGGACTTTTGTGTTTTTACAAAGTGACCCCAAAAGTTTGTGTTTCGCAATATAGCCCAAAAAGTTGTGGTTATTGCATGATGGCCCAAATTAAGTAGGGAACAAAAATTGTTTTGTCTCTTTAAATGAGAATTGGATTTTCATTTCATTTAGCTCCATTTAAATCAATTTTATGGATACAAAAACCAAATGAAAATGTTGCATTCAATTTAATTAATTAAAGTGTTGATTAATTAAAGGGTGATTATGAACCTAAGCCTACGATAATTGAGCTATGTGAAAGGCCGTTTCAAATTTGTTTGAACCATGGGAATGTGTAGATTAATTTTGGTTGTAATTTGATTTGATCAAATGTTGTAAAAGAGCATAAGCTCTTCTTTACTTTAAAGTAATTTGAATTATGCAAATGTTGTAAAGAGCATAAGCTCTCTTTTACTTTGAAGTACTTCTTTCTTGCTTTATTTGATATGCATGAAAATGAAGTAGTTGGGTCCAACGCCCCTAGGAACAACACGCCTTAATGTGATTAAACGCGTAACTAAAATCAATCTCCATCCCTAGTCCGAGATTCAACACTAGGCTCGTGTTGAATCTAAACAAAGGTTCATAGTCATCCTAAGGCCCTAAGGCAACTATATAGTCCATCAAATGAATGCAAACCTTACGTTAGTAGTATCATATACTCTTGCTTTAAAAACCGTTTTATAAATATAGTGGGAGTATTATATACAACTAAATTGAATCGAATGGACCAATAGTTGTAATAGGACCAAAATTGTTTTAATAAAGATTAAAATGAATATGTTTATGTGATGAGACCTAAAACCCTCAACCAAACCATTATTAAGTTGAAAAGCGTGAGAGTGCTTAGAACACTCTTTCGTGGCCTTCCACCGTGGTAGGCTCCAATCGTTTATGACTTGTACACCGGCTTCACCCTATCATGGGGGAGTACAAAGTGCATGCTTATACTCAGGAGGAGTCTATATACATACTTGATGAGGTGAGTGTAGGCAACGAGGATGGCCGACATCGTATTATCGTGAGGCTATTCTTGAACCCCTTCACGCACTAAGCATGGTGGGAATGACTTAACTAAGTGCAATGGCGCCGACATCGTATCATCGTGAGGCAACATTCTCTAGAGGCCAAATTGATGGGTACTTGCATTAGTTGCAAATGAGTAAGCGTACTCTCTCATTATTATTAATGCTAGCCAACATCATATCATTGTGAGGTGGGCTTGGTAATAGTGAGTCTCCCATAACCTACTAAGAGTTTCCTCCAAAACTCTCGAATTCCAATGAGGGATATGTAATTTGCCAAAAATAGTGGGTGGTGCTATTTGATTTAAAGACCCGAATCAAATGGCTTAAAATCAATCAATTTATATTCGTTATGTATTTGTTTACCAATATATTTGCAAACGCTATCCAAAACTTGACAAAGAAAATCCGAATGTTTTAGTTTCCGGACTTGGTAACACAATCCCAAAGATTGTCTTAAATGGATTGTGCATGTACCTAAGAAGTCTCATCCTCACAATCTTCCTATTGATAATGTATCATTGGAAGAACATGTTAGAAATGTCTATCATGAAGAGGACAACACAAACAACCAATGCTTATTCCTTCGTTATATGAACAAATGAACTTATGAAGAAATAAGAGTTGCCTTGAACAACTCTTGAAAGTTTGTAATTATGTTTAGAACATAATGGTTGGTTGACAAAAATAGTCCATCAACATGGACTTATGATGATTTTGAATCATTGAGTGTTGAAGTGATAAACCACTTAACGAGACGGAAACTAGGCTAGGACTTCACCTTTATGTCCCTATCCTAATGGTTCACTAAGTTTATTGTAAACTATGTAGTGAACAATAACCACACACTCTCCAAAATGTTTGATGTGTATAAACACAATTGAAAAAGGTTTCAAGAGAGATAGTGGGAGTTTAGGGACCATGACTATTGTAGTCAAAGGAGAAGTCAAATGAAGAAGATAAAATTAACTCCAAGGGAACAAACTTTCTTTATGAAAGGATGGACATTGGAAGGGGTATTTGCAAGAAATGTCTTGCAAGTGTCAAGAACACACATTTCGAAGGTGTTGTAAATTGTTCTTGAATAGTTCAAAACAGTTGGTTCTTCTACTTGAATGCTTGATTCCGTATTAGTAACTATGTTTTACAATCGTTGTAAAAGTGTGGCTAATAAGAAGTAGAAGATTAATGAGAGAAGAGAAAGTACTTCACATTCGGAACGTGAATAAAATATAGATCTCTGCGAAAGCAGATGGTACTAACTTCCTCATATGAACTACCAAAGAAATTGGAAAAACCAAAGATTGTCTTTACATTCCAATTTTAAGGAACTCAATTCCATCACTATAGTAGAGATGGATGAATGTTTTGTTTGACAAAACATTGTTCTTTATTAATCACTGATTGGATTATAGTAATCTAATTGATTGTCTCTATAGTAGAGATGATATGGTAGCGTTAACTGTTTAGAATATAATGATGCTTAAAACCCAAAAGGTTGCAAGATAGTGACTAATCCCAACTGAGTTGTGATACCTCTAAAACATAAATTACGAGTTGGTCATAGATGGATGCTTTGGATCGTTAGATCCGGATCCAATACCTTCTTGTCAAAATTGTATAGAGGCGAAATGTTCGAATCTTTATTCTTTTGGAAAGAAGAAAGAATCAAAAAGTTATTGAGGTTAATTCACTTAGATGTTAGTGGCACTTGTCCACAACATAATACTACTCATGTTGTTTGACATTCACCGAAGATCACTCTCGGTTGGACTATAGTTTATTATGAATAAACACAAGTCCGAATACTTTGCAAAAGGTTTTAAAGAATTCAAGAAATGTAAGTTGATGAGTAAGACGTCTAAAGTACTTACCTCCTTAGATTTGATCCAAGGAAAGGTAACACTTTAGATGAGTTTCCTTGAAAGATATCAAGGAAATTAGCATCATAAGATAATGATTTTCTCCATTAGGAGAAGAACGAACTTGAATAAGATTTAGTTCATTGGATATTATCAATTACCCATATATAGGATATATATGCTTCTAAGACAATATGATTGTCAATTAGAAGATCTTCCAAAATTTTCATAACTCCATAGGATGTAGTTGGAAAGAAAGACAAATCTTAATCATGTTAAGATTTGGGGTTGTGTGCTAATGAGCAATATTTGTTTAAAAATTATCTTGTGGATATCCTTAAATTAACCTTTGGATATCACTTCTATAAACCAACCAACAAATGTTGTTTGTTGAGTAGTTCATTGTAATCCTACAATGTGATTTGCCTTAGAGCAAATGAACTAGGAATAAAACTCAAAAGAATGGGTTCTTTGAGAGACAAGATGATAATCAACAAATATAACAACCTAGTTCCTATACCACAAGCTCCAAGGTAGTCAAAAAGAATTTTAAACCGTCTCAGTTGAATGGTTTGAACTTTATGACTACATTGAGTGTATATACAACATATACTCAAGGAAATGGTAAAGTACCATTTGACCAGAAATAATGAAACCTTCATAGCTAATTGGTAGCTTAAGGTGACTACAATGAAAGAGAATGGTTGACTTTGAAGGAACCATCTTTGATGTAGTCTTAGTTTCAATTAATTCGAAGATTGCTAGCTACAACTAAATGGTGATTCAATGTTTGGACATGATATAGGTTTCCGAAACCATTATTAAGATAGTCTTGATAATATATGTCTAAAACTATGAATCACAAGACATGTAAGTTGTAGAGATCCAACCATCATGGATCTAAGCAAGCTAGTGGGAGCCATAAACGTCTTATGACGGAAAGATCAAATTGTTTGATTTCTCATAAAGATGTAAATGAATCTTTTGTTTACTAGGTTTACAAAAGATTAGTGGGAGTTAATCATATTCCTAAATTTAAATATATGTATGATATATTAATTTTGGAAATGAAAAGAATACTTCATTATTAAAGTTATGACTTTAAACTTTCTATAACGATAGAATGTATATGGGAGACATAGTCTATATACATGGGATGGAAATCTATAATGATAGATTTTAGGATATAATTGGATTATATCATGCCCTAATAATAGACAAAAGGATGCTAGGAAGTTTCTCATATGATGATAAACTTCAATCAGAAGAACAACTCTAGTGAGACTATGAGGTAGCTCTTCTCAAAGGGAACGTACCCTTTGACTCCCAAAGAAATATTGCATAAAGAGAATCCTTTATGCATACGCAGAAAGGTGATTTACGTATTTCATATTGTATGAAAAACGTTGATATAAGTTGTACCAAGAAAGGTACAAGGCGATATCAATGCAAGCCCAGGATCAGAACCATGGCAACTGTCAAGTGAATCTTTAAGTATTTAAGAAATACTAAAGGATAGGTTCCTCGAAGAATGAGGAAGAATTAGAGTAACGTAAAGGAAGCGTAAATGTGTTAGATTATGAATCTAATCCATCATTGGATGTTTCTTCATTATGAATGAAGAGATAAACAGGTATCCCTTTATTATGACTAAAGAGATATTTGGATGGAAACATTAAAGTAATGACTTTAGTGTGTTCCATTATAAATGCAAAATATATTGCCATATATAGAAGTTTACAACAATGTTGTTTGGATGGGAAAGTTCATTTATGAACTCTCTATTCGGTTCCAACCAGAAAGTGTATGACACTAATGGAGCGATAGCTCAAGCCTGGGAATCAAGGTCTCATCAAGATCCGAACTCATATGAGAGACTGAACCACATGATTGGGAATCATGTATAATGGTGACGTCGATATTCTCAAGGTTGCTTCTATGGATAACATATAGATATCCATTTCCTAGGCCTACTATTCAGCCATTTAGGAAATGACTAGAGAAGAGGAATCATAACAGATGACCAAGCTGATTGGCTCTAGTGCAAGTGGGAGATTGTTGGAAATGTGCCCTAAAGCCATTCATATGATGATACTTTACGGATATTTCACATGTTAAACTAATCTAGTTTACATATAAGTTTACATATAAAGGGCAAACATTATTGTTTGAGACGTCTCATATAAATGTTATATGCTTAAACGATAAAGTCCAAGGAATATGTGATTGGGAGAATGCAATCTAATGAAGTTAGATTAATGAGACCATTCTTTCGTAGACACATCCTAAACGTTTCTGATCATAGGATTGCCAATTGGGCATTGACAGTCCGATAAGATCAGTACGTACTATGCCTTCTCTCAGGGAGAGTGACTAGTCTCGAGTCATTGGTGTGTGTGACATCAAGACAAGTACGTAGGTGCTCAATAGAGAATGAGTCCACTGAACACGATCAACGAGGAGTTCTCATACTCATGTCACATGAGAACTCATGTTTGGGATAATGCAAATTAGTCCTTTGACCTGAGGCATCACAGTTGTTGTCTTGTGGTTAAGTCCTTGATCTTTGATTATGTCAAAGTCACCCCATCGGGGTGTCCACGACATCATTGGGGTTAAGCCACTTAGTCATGGAGACAAGTGAATGCGCAACAAGGGATCTCTAACCTTCAATTGGCTTAAGGGAGAATACTCTATGATATGATTAAAATCTCTGGCCAGAGTATGAATGAGATTGGGGAATGCGTTCCAAATCACATTCAAGGTAATCATAAAATGCAAATGAATCACATTGGATAGTAGACATGAATAAATAAACTATCAAACCAAACAATGTGGTCAAGAGTATTAGATTAGAGAAAGACCGTATTGCATTTGTAATCCTAAACTGAATAGGTTCTCTACCTCTTCTGATTAGCTTGGGTAGCCATGATATGCTGCTAGGTGTCACTCATGGTTTGTGGAAGCCCTAAACGTGTGTAATCACTAAAGGGAGAATTGAAAGTAAGTTTTAATTCACAATCGATGTAAAATGGTTTTAATCGCCCACTGCCTCGCTAAAAGGAACCTAATGTATCGTACACCAAATAAGGTGGAGATTGAAGAAACAAAGGAGATGAATTAAATGGTTTAATTATTTATGGCAAGGATTAATTAATATGTTAATTAATCAAACGAATAAGTTCGTTAAAGACCTCGGGATAGTTTTGGACCTTAAGGCCCAATAGGCTTCGAACGTCAAAGCCCATTGACTTAAGTTGTATGACAACTTAATGAATAAAGATTCACAAAGGCCCAAAAGCCTAAATCCATTAGAGTGGCCGGCCATATAGTGATGAATTAGGGTTTTTGGTTCTTTAGGTCATTTAAAGAAGTGACTATATAAAGAACTTTATAACATAAATTCATGAGTTGTTTATTTTAGAGAAAATTGGTGAGAACACAAAGCTTCCATTTCTCTCTAAGAGGCCAACCACCTTGGGGGATATTGTCTAGCAATTCTATTTCCTCAAGGTCACTCATTTCCTCTCCAATCCAACCTTGGTGTAGAATCTTTAGAGGTTCTCAATTTTGGGAACTTGGAGAACCTATTCTTCTAACCAAATCCATGGAGCTAAGAAGCAAGGAATGAAGGCCCTATCTCTTGGGTGATTATCCTTTGCATATGCAAAGAGGAATCTACAAAGGTAAATATTTCTCAACTAACAAATTGTTGTTTTTAAGTTGAGTCAAGGTTCACCAATCTACTAGGCTTTGAATTTCATGGTAGATGTTTTGTTTTTGAATGCATGAAAGCATGATTCCGCCTTTAATTGTTAATTGCATGCTATATGATGTTATTCAAATGAACATGTTTTTCACAAAATTTCCTTCACATATTACAACTTTTAAATCAAAAACTATGAACTACAAAACCCAAAATGATTCACCAACTACTAGACCTAGGCTCTTGATACCACTTGAAGGAAATTTTGTGAAAAACATGTTCATTTGAGCAACATCAATAGCATGCAATTAACAAATTAAAGGCGGAATCATGCTTACATGCACTCAAAACAAAACATCAACCATGAAATTCAAAGCCTAGTAGATTGGTGAACCTTGACTCAACTTAAATCAACATTTGTTAGTTGAGAAATATTTACCTTTGTAGATTCCTCTTTGTATATGCAAAGGATAATCACCCAAGAGATAGGGCCTTCATTCCTTGCTTCTTAGCTCCATGGATTTGGTTGAAAGAATTGGATTCTCCAAGTTCCCAAAATAGAGAACCTCTAAAGATTCTACACCAAGGTTAGATTGAAGAAGAAATGAGTGACCTTGGAGTAGTAGGATTGCTAGATTCACCCTCCAAGGTGGTTGGCCTCTTAGAGAGAAAATGAAGAAACAAGTTCTCACCAATTTTCTCTAAAACAAACCCTTATGAATTTTAGGCTATAAAGTTCTTTATATAGTCACTTCTTTAAATGACCTAAAGAACCAAAAAACCCTAATTCTACACAAAATGGATATGGGCTTTTGGGCCTTTGTGAATCTTTATTCATTAAGTTGTCATACAACTTAAGTCAATGGGCTTTGACGTTCGAAGCCCATTGGGCCTTAAGGTCCAAAACTATCCCGAGGTCTTTAACGAACTTATTCGTTTGATTAATTAACATATTAATTAATCCTTGCCATAAATAATTAAACCATTTAATTATTCTTACTCATCTCCATTGTTTCTTCAATCTCCACCTAACACGGTGTACGATCCATTAGGTTCCTTTTAGCGAGGCAGTGAGCGATTAAAACCATTTTACATCGATTGTGAATTGAAACTTACTTTCAATTCTCCCTTTAGTGATTATACACGTTTAGGGCTTCCACAAACCATGAGTGACACCTAGCAGCATATCATGGTTACCCAAGCTAATCAGAAGAGGTAGAGAACCTATTCAGTTAAGGATTACAAATGCAATACGGTCATTCTCTAATCTAATACTCTTGACCACATTGTTTGGTTTGATAGTTTATTTATTCATGTCTACTATCCAATGTGATTCGTTTGCTTATATGATTACCTTGAATGTGATTTGGAACGCATTCCCTAATCTCATTCATACTCTGGCCAGAGATTTTAATCATATCATAGAGTATTCTCCCTCAAATCATTTGAAGGTTAGAGATCCCTTGTTGCACATTCACTTGTCTCCATAACTAAGTGGCTTAACCCCAATGATGTCGTGGACACCCCGATGGGGTGACTTTGACATAATCAAAGATCAATGACTTAACCACAAGACAACTGTGATGCCTTAGGTCAAATGACTAATTTGCATTATCCCAACCATGAGTTCTCATGTGACATGAGTATGAGAACTCATCGTTGATCGTGTTCAGTGGACTCATTCTCTATTGAGCACCTACGTACTTGTCTTGATGTCACACACACCAATGACTCGAGACTAGTCACTCTCCCTGAGAGAAGACATAGCACGTACTGATCTTAACGGACTGTCAATGCCCAATTGGCAATCCTATGATCAGGAACGTTTAGGATGTGTCTACGAAAGAATTGTCTCATTAATCTAACTTCATTAGATTGCATTCTCCCAATCACATTTTCCTTGGACTTTATCGTTTAAGCATATAACATTTATATGAGACGGCTCAAACAATAATGTTTGCCCTTTATATGTAAACTAGATTAGTTTAACATGTGAAATGTCCGTAAAGTATCATCATATGATTGGCTTTAGGGCACATTTCCAACAGCTGCTCAGGCTAATCTTTTTGGAAGGATCGAAGGATCTGAGATGGGTTGGTGAGGAAAGAGAAGAAACTGTGGTTGAGTTTAGGTGTTTTTATTTCTGCATTTTTTAGAGATGGGTTCTGCAGATTCACGGTGGACAGACTGGGGCCTGTGAAATGAAGGAAGCCTGATTTGTAGCTGGGCCAAGACATACAAATATATATATATATATATATATATATATATATGTTTCTTTTTCTTTTCTTTCCTTTTTTTTTAATATATATATGTATTTATTATTATTATTATTATTATTATTATTATTTTAAAACACATAGTAATCACATATGTATTCTTTTTCTTGTAATGAAATTGACTTTCATTAATAAAACTTTTTTTTTTTATGTGACTGAACTCGAAATTTAATGTTCGAGCTGCCTACGTACCCCTCCAAGGAAGAGATCAAGTCAGAACGTAGTTCGAATACATATATATATTTTTTTTTTGGACTTTTTTTTTTATGTCGTGCGCAGTTTATGCTCTTGCGGACCAGAAGCATATTGGTGCCATTTGCAGTTTCAGCTCGTGCATGTAAGGAGCGTTTGGTGCCCTTTGCAGTTTCAGCTCGTGCAGGTAAGAAGCGTTGGTGTTGCCTTTTATGCTCGTGCAGACCAGGAGCTTAGTGCCATGCAGTTTAGGCTCGTGCAGGCGAGGAGCCTCATGTCCTACAGTTTAGGCTTGTGCGGACAAAGAGCTTTGGTTCGTGCAGTTTAGGCTCGTGCGAACAATGAGCTTTGGTTCGTGCAGTTTAGGCTCGTGCGAACAAGGAGCATGTGAATTTTTCAAACGATCTTGGAAAGGCATTCCTTGCAATCTTCATAGCAAGGTGTCTTGATTGAGTGTTTGAAGAAGTCTTCGGGGAAGAAATCGCGCATCGTGATCGGGACGGACGATCTTTGTGTTGAAATTTCATCATTTTTCACAATTTCCCGTTGCTTTTGAGGTTGACAAAAGCTGTTTTGCCCCCTTTTCGGTTGGCGAACTTGTGGAGGAGATGTAGGCTTCATGTGTAATTTCTTCAGAATGACATGAATCCATCCTTCAACTTCGCTTGACTCGGAGCATGCCCCCAGCAGTTGAGGTGAAAACTTTGACTTGGAAGAGCCAAAAGTGATGGTGGTATAGTTTGACTTCACTATATCGTCAAGATCTAGCTCGATGATTCCTTTCTGAGCCAGCTTCATGATAAGATATTTCAACACGAAGCATTTTTCTGTCGGATGACTGATGAAGCGGTGGAATTTACAGTACCTTGGACTGTCGGTGAGATTTATCTCTTCTGGCCGTCTGCACTCAGGCAAACCAATCACCTTCTTTTCCAGCAAGTCTTCTAACATGGTAACCACATCAGAGTCGGGGAATGGATAAGTCTTCTCCTCAAGCTCATTCAAAGTGCGTCTACGCATCTCTTGATCACGAAAAGCTTCGGCTTGAATCGCCTTGCCTCGTTAGGGATTTTGACGGGAGCTGTGTTGACCGTCATTGCTTCCTTGGTGGATTTCCACGCAGCCTTCTCCACCTTTGTCTCAAGAACTTTATCGTTCTTGTAGTCGGCGATCGGTTCATTCTTCCCATGATGGGCGATGCTCAACTCCATGTCATGGGCGCGTGGCTATCTCTTCGAAGGTCCGTGGTTTGATGCCTTGAAGGATGTATTGCAAACCCCATTGCATGCCTTGGACGCACATCTCGATTGAAGAGGTCTCCGAGAGCCTGTCTTTGCAGTCGAGGCTTAGAGTGCGCCATCTGTTGATGTAGTCAATGACCGGCTCATCTTTCCATTGCTTCGTACTTGTGAGCTCCAGCATGCTTACAGTGTGGCGGGTGCTGTAGAAGCGGTTAAAGAATTCTCTTTCCAATTGCTCCCAGTTGTTGATGGACTCAAGCTCTAGGTCCATGTACCACTCAAAGGCGTTTCCTTTCAGCGAGCGCACAAACTGCTTGGCGAGGTAGTCTCCCTCCGTCCCCGCATTGTTGCAAGTTTCGACGAAATGTGCAACGTGCTGCTTTGGGTTTCCTTTTCCATCAAACTGCATGAACTTTGGTGGTTGATAACCCATTGGCATCTTCAAGGCATCAATCTTCTTGGAGTAGGGTTTCGAGTAGAACAATGAGGTATGTGAGCTCCCTTCGTACTGTGCCTTGATGGTGTTGGTGATCATCTCCTGCAGCTGCTGGATAGAAAGAGATCCCATGAGTGCCGCTGCTTGGTCTAGCTCCGGCTTCGCATCGATTTTCTCCACCGGAGGCTCCTCTTCTTCGCCAGCTCATCTCTTTAGTGGATCATCCTCTGGGTCGGGGTTATCGCTGTCATGTGGCTCCAGTCGGCTGACGAGTGCAGCGATTTGCAAGTCTTTTTCTTCAACAATCCGTGTTAGCCTTGCGATCGCTTCATTCATTTGAGCCAGCTGTTCTTCAATTGAGGTAATGCTGATGGTCATGACTTGTGCAACCATCATACGCGACTCTTCAGGCATCTAGGGTGCTGATGAAGGACCCCGTTGGCCGCTTTGGGATGTCATCTGATATGCCTTAACGACATGCTTCGATGCCCCCAACGAGGTTAAGTTGATGACGGGCTTGCGTCTTTGATGCTCCACTTGCTCCCTCAGCGGCACTGACTTTGAAGTGGTTTGTTGAAGAGTAGTTGTGGCTCCAATGGATGCTCCGTTCATGGCGAAAGTGCTCAGGCTTCTTCCCTTTGTGAGAACGGCTTGTCCTTTGCTTGATGTCATTGATTTTGGAAGTGTGCTTGAATTTTCTTGAACGAAGAAAGAGATGAGAGGTAGAGATTGTCCCACCGGGCGTGCCAAATTTGTAAACACGAAAATTCCTGAAACAAACGAGACAAGAACACGTGTACAAAATAATATTTGTATTGATGATTTAGGGGTTACAATCTCTTCTACAAATTTGATCCTCTGATTCGATCTCCGTAAGGTGCTGATTTGTGGATGTGCGATTGATCCAAGGGCCGTCGAGGCTTGATCTTGGATAAATGGTTGAAAGTTACTTCAAAGGCCGTTAGGGCTTGATCTTGAAGGTTGAGGGAAGTTTCTTCAAGGGCTTTTGGGCTTGATCTTGAAGGTTGATGAATGGATCTTTAAGGGGCTTTTGGGCTTGATCTTGAAGAGCAGTTGTGCGGATTTCTTCAAGGGGCTTTTAGGCTTGATCTTGAAGGTTGATGGATGAACGGATCTTCAAGGGCTTTTGGGCTTGATCTTGAAGAACAGTGATGAACGGATGATGAACGATGAACACTTTCTTCAAGGGCCGTCGGGGCTTGATCTTGAATTGGTGGAAGTTCTTCAATGGTCTTTGGGGCTTGATCTTGAATGACGGTTGTGCGGGTTTCTTCAAGGGCTTTTGGGGCTTGATCTTGAATTGGTGGAAGTTCTTCAAGGAGCCGTCGGGGCTTGATCTTGAAGGTGGATGATTGTTGATCCAAGGGCCGTCGAGGCTTGATCTTGGAAGAACGATGAACGAAGAACGAAGAGGGCTTTCTTGATCTTTCGGGATTTGCTTGGGAGCTTTAGAGTTTCAAAGCTTCAAGGATTTTGCCTAATGATTTTGGTTATGAATTTCCCCCAAATGAATGCCTTGGCTTCCTATTTATAGAATTCCAAAACTTGATTTTTGGGTTTAAATAATCAGACGAAATAAATCATTTCTACCAAGCATTGACACGTGTCTTTGTTTGATGACTTTTCTGATGATTCTCGATTTTTTTGTTGAGTCACATGCTATGTGTAAAATTTATGTGACACGTGAACGTTGAAATTCTAATTATTAATCAACATTTATTTCACCGAAATTTCGATGTCTACAATGGTTAACAAATGTTAATGGCTTCTTCAGTGAATCTCAGTTCTCTTAATTTCTCATCCATTGAACCATTGAACGGGGTCAATTACAAGAAATGGCGTCAGGATGTGGAAATAATGTTGGGGCTGATGGATTTGGATTTGGCACTTAGAGAGACTGAACCTGCTGCAGTGACTAAAACTAGCACTATTGAAGAAAGGCTCAAGTTCGAAAGGTGGCACAAGGCTAACCGGATGTCGCTTATGGTTATGAAAAGGTCCATGAGTGAGACTGTTAGAGGTGGCATACCAGACAGCAACAATGCAAAGGATTTCCTTGAAGCCGTGGGAGCCAAGTTCAAAATGTCCGAGAAAGCTGAAATGGGAAATCTCATAAACACTCTGACTTCATTGAAGTTTGATGGAAATGAGAGTGTGAGATAACATATTTTGAAGATGGTTAACGCAGCAGGAAAGCTGAATGATTTGGATGTCCCTGTGGACGAAACCTTTGTCGTTCACATGGCTCTCAATTCTCTGCCTGAATCTTTTGAGCAGCTTAAGATCTCCTACAACACACAGAAGGAAAAATGGGCACTGGATGAGATGATATCAATCTGTGTGAATGAAGAGAACAGAATCAAGAAAGGCAAGGCTGATGTGGTGAACTTTGTTCAAGTAGACAATGGGAAGAAGCCTATGGTGTATTCTGGTAAGAATTACAAGCCCTATAAATTATCTAACTCTCATGCCATTGGTACTCCGTCCTCTTCCAAAGGATCTCAAGCTTTTAAGGTGAATGTTGAAAACATTAAGTGCTATTTCTGTAAGAAGTATGGTCACATGAAAAGGGACTGTGACAAACGCATCAAATGGGCTAACAAGAAAGGTATTAAAATTGAAAATGTTTTTGTTTGTTTTGAGTTAAATCTTGTTGAAGCTCCTCCAAATACTTGGTGGTTTGACACTGGCTTCTCGGTGCACATCACCAATTCATTGCAGGGTTTCACAAGATGGATTACAACAAAAAATGAAGTTTTTCAAGTGCATGTTGGGAATGGAAATAAAGTTGCAGTGGAGGCGCTAGGCACACTGAAGCTCAGTTTATCTAGTGGTTTTATTTTAGAGTTAGTAGATGTACTCTATGTACCTTCCTTGCGAAGGAGTTTAATTTCTGCATCAAAACTTGTAAAATCTGGTTTCTCTTTCATTGGTGACGATGAAAGCATCAGGATTTATGAGAAAAATAATTTGAACAATGTTCTTGGTGTTTGCGTTTTAAAGAGTGATCTTTGGCAGTTAATCTGTGATGTTTGTGTGGTTCCAAATTGTTTAGTTGTTAACACTGTAACACAAACTAAAAGACCTTTATTGGATGAACAATCAACTATGCTTTGGCATAGGAGATTGGGACATATATCTAAAAAAAAGATTGGAGAGATTGGTCAAATATAATATGCTGCCGAATTTGGATTTTACCAAACTTCATGATTGCATTGATTGTTATAAGGGCAAATTAACAAATAAAACGAAATTTGGTGCGAACAGAAGTCAAAACTTCTTAGAGATAATCCATTCCGATGTGTGTGGTCCCTTTCCAGTTCAAACCATATGCAAAAATGTTTATTTTGTGACTTTTATAGATGATTTTTCAAGATATGGTTATGTGTTTTTAATTCCAGAAAAGTCAAAAGTTTTAGAGTGTTTCAAAATCTTTAAAACGGAGGTTGAAAACCAATTGGACATGAAAATTAAAATCTTGAGATCTGATAGGGGAGGGGAGTACTATGGCAGGTACATGGAAGAAGGTCAACAAAAGGGTCCCTTGGCTTTGTTTTTGGAAGAATGCGGCATACAAGCTCAGTACACCACTCCTGGTACACCTCACCAGAATGGTGTTGCTGAGAGAAGAAATCGGAGTTTAAAAAAAGGGTTCGATGCATGATGAGTAGAACAAGTCTGCCAATGTTTCTTTGGGGTGAAGCGTTAAAAATGGCAAATTATATTCTTAATAGAGTCCCAAGTAAAGCTCTAGAGAAGACTCCATTTGAGATGTGGACTACGAGGAAACCTAGTTTAAATCATCTACATGTTTGGGGTTGCAAGGCAGAAGCAAGAATGTATAACCCTGCATAGAAAAAGTTGGACTCAAGGACTGTGAGTTGCAACTTCATTGGTTTTCCAGAGAAATCGAAGGGGTATAGGTTTTACTCTCCCATTTTATTCACAAGATTATTTGAGACAAATAATGCAAAATTCCTTGAAGATGATAATAATCAAAGTTGTTTGCATGAAAAAGATGTGGTTTTTGAGGAGGACATGTATGTGGTGCCACCAACGCAATTATCAGACCAAGTTTCTTCAGAAATCACAGTGGATGTTCAACCAATGCCACTGCAGCAAATTATGGAGAGTGAGATAACTACTGCCGTGAATGCTCCGCAACCTCAAACATCAGCAGTGGAACAGCTGAGTGATGTGGGGAGCAGTCACGTTACTGAAGTTCCAAGAAGAGTGTCTCAGAGAGCAAGAAAGTCAGCTATTCCAAATGATTATTTGTTGTACTTACATGAAGTGGAACATGAAAAAGGTTGTGATGATGATCCATTGACATTTGATCAAGCCATTAATAGCAACAAAGCTGAGTTTTGGCAGGAAGCAATGAGAGAGGAAATGGATTCAATGAGTAAAAACTCAGTTTGGAAGTTGGTAGAATCAAATGCAAATATAAAGCCGATTAGATGTAAATGGGTGTTCAAGACTAAAAGGGACTCAAATGGCAACATAGAGAGACATAAGGCGAGACTCGTGGCCAAGGGGTTCACTCAAGTTGAGGGGGTAGACTATACTGATACATTTTCTCCTGTGTCATCAAAAGATTCATTGAGAATAGTCCTATCTCTTGTGGCGCACTATGATCTAGAACTTCATCAAATGGACGTGAAGACGGCTTTCTTGAATGGTGAATTACAAGAGGACATATACATGCACCAACCACTTGGTTTTATTGAAGAAGGGAATGAGGGAATGGTCTGCAAGTTAGAAAAATCCATTTATGGATTGAAACAAGCATCGAGACAATGGTTTTTAAAGTTCGATGAGAAGGTATCATCTTTTGGTTTTATAGAGAATAAAGCTGATGATTGCATATATATAAAGGTATGTGGTTCAAGATTCATATTTCTTGTACTATATGTCGATGACATTCTTCTTGCTAGCAATGATATGAATCTGTTGAAGGAGACCAAAGAATTGCTTACCAAGACTTTTGATATGAAAGACTTAGGTGAAGCATCTTTTGTCCTTGGCATAGAAATAACCAGGGATAGGAAAAGGAAGCTTTTGGGATTGTCGCAGAGATCTTTCATAGATAAAGTATTGAAGAGATTCAACATGCAGGGTTGCTCGAAATGAGAAGTACCAATGGGAAAGGTAGACAGACTCAACAAAGATCAATGTCCTAAAAACAATCTGGAAAGGGAAAACAGGCAAAATAAACCGTATGCATCACTTGTGGGGAGCTTAATGTACATTCAGGTGTGCACAAGACCTGATATAGCATTCTCAATCAGTGTTTTGGGGAGATTTCAGTCCAATCCTGGGGAACAACATTGGGTAGCAGCTAAAAAGGTGATGAGGTATCTGTAAAGAACCAAGACTTACAAGCTAGTGTATAAGAGAGTTGATAATCTAGAGTTGTTTGGGTATACAGATTCTGATTTTGCAGGATGTCAAGATGATCGAAAATCCACCAGTGGATACATATTTTTCTTGGCAGGAGGGGTAGTATCATGGAGGAGTGCCAAACAAAAGACACTTGCAACGTCCAAAATGCAAGCAGAATACATAGCTTGTTTCGAAGCCATGGAACAAGGAATGTTACTAAAAAATATGATTTCATTCTTGAAGGTTGTTGACACAGTACCAAGACCGTTATTGATCTACTGTGATAATAATTCAGCTGTGCTATATTCCAAGAACAACAAGAGGTCTTCAGCTACTCGATTGATGGATGTGAAATATCTGTCAGTCAAAGATAATGTTCGAGCAGGTGTTGTATCTATTGAACATATTGATACAACCTTGATGGTAGCTGATCCTCTTACAAAACCTTTATCAGTGGGAGTTTTCAAAGGGCATGTGGCGAATATGGGAATCTTGGAATCCTTTGAATCAGCGGAAACGTGGGAGTGAAAGTTAGTATGTCTTTTCAGACCTTCCAGTTCATAATTTGATGTTTTTAAATTGTTTTCTCATGTATGAACTGACGTGAACATATGTTTACTACATTGATTAAGTTTGCTGATTATGGTTTATGGGTTTTTTGCTTATCATTTATATGTATATGCAAACATATACTATAAATATCAAGGAAGTAATTGAATGCCAAGACTGAGAATGAATGAGGGTGATTAAGTGGGAGCATGAGGACAAGCTCTTATTCTTCAGAATGTAAATATTTCATCATGTGTGATAAGTAAAGAAAATTGTGATTTCAGGGTGCTTGCATTAAAATGTTATGCAAGATTTTATGGAGTTCGATTTTACAAGCTATTCATGACTAATGTGTGAGGAGACAATTTGACTATGTATTAACTCATGTGATCACTAAGGAATTGAACTCTATTGAAAGGATGTGATAATTAAATATATAATTAGTATAATCCAAAGTGGGAGAATGTTGGAACTTATTTGGATTTTACTAATTATAATTAAGGTTAATTATCCATATCAGACACTAGAGTTCAGTTAGGAGTTACTGACTTGGTTAATTGAATCTCCTATAATGTAGGACCATAAGGATTACGTGATGAAGTAGAGAAACACCCCATGATCGAAAGACAAGCGTAATGCTTGCAGTTATCAAACTGCTATCCTTAATGGGAGGAGGTAGTTATGATGAGATGTCCGTAGATGTCTATATGTGTACTTGGTCCCTGCTCAAGGAAAGTTGGTTCCATTTTCTGAGATAAAATCTAGATCCATTACTAGAAGAGAACATAAGGTTTCCATTGAGTAGAAGATCAAAGTAAGAGGCTTCAATCTGTGTAATGGCTTCTTCTGGTAAAATCCTGAACCATTGCTAATACCAGTTCGTCAAAAATACCACATGTGCATGTCGCCAAAACCCTGTAGTATTAACCCTAGGTTTTATTAAAGTTTACACAGCAATCCAGTTATAACTACTTAAATTAAATCATTGAAATGCATTTTACTTGATGTTAGAAACTGACTCGACTGAGAGAAGATTGGTTCTTGTGATACTGATGTTGGATAAAGCACTGAATTCGTCGTTAGGAACATTTTCGTGCAGTTGATCCTAGATTTAGTTGGCTGCCTTATCTAACTAGTTTCTTGTGTGCTGCTTGCTATGCTTGTTGTTTTATTCAGGTTTGAAGATTTGCATTCAGATAGATAGATTCTAAGTTTTCCAAGTTCTGAGGGAAGCTTCCGCTGATGATGGACGATATCCAAGAAGAGCGATATCATCTGCATGCAAATGCAGTTTTGAGGAGTAGCTAGTCGGAGAGGATCTCAAAACTTGAATGCTTGTGCAGTAGCAGTTTATCAGCAACAACAATATAGCTGCATAGTTAATGCATCCAGCTTCAGAGATTGTTGTGGAAGCTTTTCTCCATTCTTAGTATTTGAGAACTGAATTGGAAGTTCCTAGATGTCCGAACCAGCTTAGCATGGTGGTTTTCTATTGATTTCAACTTAGCTTTAAAGGATTTATAGATGGTTTTCTCTTGTAAAAACAATTTTCAATTAATTTGATTATTTGATTAGCTTGATGGTATTTCTCTGTTATTTCTTGATGATATTTCTAAATATGTTGTGACTAATACAACTTTAGTCGATCAATGATTTTTTTTTTTTTTTTGTGATTACATCAAGTAGTCACGGGATTTGCAGTTACAAGTTACAACCTAATTACAAAGCCTTTTCATGACTAAGTGTTTTAGTCACAATAGTTTCTACTCTTAGTCACGATCTTAGTTGTGACTGAAAGCCTTTTTTTTTTTAAGGAAAACTAATCAAAAAGGCTTGAAAACTTTGAGTTTTAATGATAAGAACAAAATAAAGGGTAAAATAAATAGTACCATGTTTGACTTTTTAGTGTAAAAATGTGTTTTTTCGTTAAAGTGAACAGTACCGTGGGTTTTTCCGTTAAAACTCCCTTTTTTTTAAGTCCCTATATACTGTAGCTTGCAACATGTTGATCCGAAAGAAGGTCAAAGCGATAACTCGGATTAAAAGGCGAGTTAAATCAAGAGGGAAAAAGCACAACAGCCCCAAGAACCCTAAAAGGATCAGCTACCATGCAGGCACACGAGAGATGGTCACACCATTTACGCGTGACCAAGATAGAGAACAAGGCGCCTCATTCAACGTGTTTCGTGCCTAACTAGGCCACTATGAGTTGGAAGAAAAAGGAAAGTTCATAGTGATACAAGGACAATGGAAGATTTGGACTTTATAAGTGATGCATCAACCACCAAAACCCCAAGCAATGTGCCTCCACTTCTCCTGAAATTTAGATTAAAGAAGAAATCGTATCCAAATTCCAAGGGGCAGAGCTAGATATTTATATAAAAAGGTTAATTTATTTTCCTTGGTATTGGGGTAGGACCAAAAACAGAGTTTTTAACGGAATGACAAAAATGATGGATGGTGGACAATCTCAGGGACCACTTTTATCGATTGGAAATGTTAGGGACCAAAATGAAGAGTTATGCAAATCTCAGGGACCATTTTGGCTATTTAGCCTTAAATTTATGTTTTGTACGCAATATTTAGGCTTGAGTATTTCACAACAAGCTTTTTAACATCCAAAATTTTCATCTGTTGGGATGTTTTGGAGCCCAAGGCAGATGCCCTTGATTGTATCCTTCACATCCAATGTTAATAGTCTATTAATGAATAATTTTTTACTGCTTAAAGATGAGTAAGAATTTATACTACAAATTCTATGCCGCTGATTCATGAAATTTCGTGCTAAAATTAAAATCGATCATTTATAAATTACTCTATAAAGATCACCTCTACAAAAAAAAATCAATTAAAACTAAGCAAATAGATTATTAACAATGGTAAATAGATAAACATTCCTTCCTTTAGTCAATCAACTATCACAAACCTTCTATCTATTAAACGACCTTAATTTTAATTAATTATTTACAAAATGATATTTACATATTAATTCATAATCTAATAAGTTCCGATCCAAAACACGAAGTTTCTTGAGTTGGACCCAAAAAGATTTGAATAAGAATTTATACTTATCTTGAGTAATCAAGTACTATTCTTTTTTAATAGGCGCTAGATAGTTTAATACAAACTGCATGTCCTTCATATATACACACATTTCTCCCACCATTTATTTATAGTTCAACTATTTTTCTTGGCAAAGAAAATAAAAAACATTTTGAGAACATTTGCATGTACACAGTACACCACCGTCTTTGGATTCTTGAGATTTTTCCAATCAAGTGCTTTTTTTTTTTTTTTTCCTAATACCCAATTGCTTATTAAAAAATGCTAAAGTTCAGACCAACTTTTTTAATCTGTTTCCTTAGTGACTGAGCAAAGTATATATATTATGGAGCACAGGAACAAAGCAACGTTCATTTTTGCAGAAGGCTGCAAGTGTCCACTTACCTTACCTGCCTCTAAAAGAAAAAGAAAAAAGGGGTTTGTGCGTACGGGCAAATAAGCCAAATGAACCAAAATCTTATGAGCATCTTCATATTTATATATAATTATTAATATTTTACTTGCATTTTGTGATCAAGTTACGATAATTCGAGTCTTTCGTTAATGTATAATTACCAATGTGGCCTAATGGATTTTCTAAGTAAATCTTTATCTAATATTGTAAGTAAATTAAGTTGTAAGCATTCAACAACAACAACAACAACAAATTCTTATTCTATTGCGGTCAGTCTTACACCAAGTCTTCCATTAGCTCCAAGTACTCCACATCTCACGAGGCTCTGACACATTTTCTAATCAGAGCATTTTTAGGTCTTCGGTTCACATTTCCGAATCACCTTAATCCATTTGTACTCATCTTATCTTCAGTTATATATGGTCACTCGTACTTTACCTTATACATCATCATTTTTCGTGTGATCACACATCCAACGAAACATTCTCATTTTCGCCAGCTACACTCATTTTTTTTACTTGTTGATGCTGGTAAATGCATTCATAGAAACAAAATGGTAAAAGCTTGTATGATTCTGATTTTCAATATCAACTAACTATTTTTGAAGTGATTTCACGTTTGAATCTGTTTCCTTGTCATTTTATTGAAAAAATAAAAGAGAAGGTAAATATTTCTGCCCAAATGGTAATGTCCCAGTTACAACTTAAAAACTGTAGCAGAAACCAGCTAATATATGCTTTTGACATGAAAATAAGATAGATTTTGGCTTATGTTGTATCTTTTTAAAAGTAGAAGGGAATAGAATGCAATGTTCAGTGAAATAAAGCCGTTGTAGAAAGATAAAGAAATATATATATATATATATATATATATATATATATATATAAATGAATTGTGCATCATAAAAAAATAAAATTGCAGACAATAAATCATGCATGCCCTACTGCATGTAACTACTACAATAAATCATATATATATATATATATATAAATGAATTGTGCATCTCAAAAAAATAAAAATTGCAGACCATAAGTCATGCATGCCCTACTGCATGTAACTACTACAATAAATCATGCATACCCTACAATGTCATTTTACGTATTATGTGGTTTTTATTTTGTAAATTTGACACACGTGTATAATACTTAAATTCTCGATGGCAATGTTACATAGATGCATTCTTAACCTTGAAAAACTACAAGTGTAAGAAAAGTATTGGTTGATAAAATGAAGACAATTATCTCATAGCTATTGGAAATGAATCAAATCAGATAGTTCTTATTCTCAATCTTTCTTCCTTGGTCCTATGCTACCAAGTGAGAAAAAATTGAGAAAAATCCGTCGCTTACAACCACGATGAATGGATTCCTTAAAAGCTAAGGAATACTAAGCAAATGCAAGAGAAAACTTGCTATCGCAGATGTTGGTCTCCTAATGAATGACTTCACAACATTGTGTATTTTTGTAACATTCATTCATATATGTGACGCGCTATTAATTAGTTTGTTTAATGTACTTTTATGTTTAAGAATTAAAAATTGGTAATTAAGTTGTCGTTTAATAACTATTTCGTTTTTATTTTTTTTTATTTTCAAACGAGATTTCAATTTCCAGAAAAAATAAAAATTTGAAAACAAAATAGTTATGTACCGGCTCCTAAATTATGAATAAATGGCAAAATTTGTAAATAATCAGAAAATTATCCCTCTGATAAAAACCGATCAAAAAAATCCCTTCTTGCTCTGCAGAGAGCAGCACCAGGCACGGTGGTCAGCCCTCTCAGGACCCCACGCTACTATTGCCCCCACAATCCATCCAATATCTCTCGCCCCCCAAGATCCCGCCACGTGGCCAACCTTGTCTTACGTAGCCCTGCTGACGTGTCTCCGCTCTCCCAACCTCTTTTTAAAACCCCTTTCAACTTTCCGGTACCTCTTCTTTTTTATAAGAGTAGGTCAGTAACACGCTCTCACTCATCTTTCTCTCTTTCTCTCTCTAAAATTCACCATTTTCTCTCTCTAAAATCTTCATCAATTTCTCTCCTCTCCGTCTCTGGAAACAAACATGGCGACCCGCAAGCTGATCGTGGAAGTGTGCAACGCCAAGAACCTAATGCCGAAAGACGGACAGGGGACGGCGAGCGCCTACGCGATCGTCGACTTCGACGGGCAGCGGCGGAGGACGAAGACGAAGCAGCGAGATCTCAACCCTGAGTGGGACGAGAAGCTAGAGTTTCTTGTCAACGACAGCGAATCCATGGCCACCGAGATCCTCGAGATCAACATCTACAACGACAAGAAGGCCGCCAAGCGCAACACTTTTCTCGGAAAAGTAAAGATTCCCGGAAATACTTTTGTGAAATCTGATGCGGCGGCGCTGGTTTACTTTCCGCTGGAGAAGCGGAGCGTGTTTTCTCAGATCAAGGGCGAGGTCGGATTGAAGATTTATTACATTGACGAAGATCCTCCTGCGCCCCCACCGGCAGAGGAGGAGAAAAAGCAGGGGGCAGCGCCTGATACGCAGCCGGCGACGGAGGAGAAGCCGCCCGAGAATCCAAAATCAGAGGCTGCTGCGGCGAAAACAGAGGAAAAGAAAGAGGAGACTGACAATAAACAAGAAGAAAAGCCTAAAGAGGAGGCAAAACCGGAGGAGAAGCCGAATCCACCGGAAAAGGCTGAGGAGGCTTCAGCTGCTGCCACACCACCAGCTCCACCGCCGGAGGTTCAGAATCCGCCAATCGCGTACGCAGTGGCGGAGAAAACAAAGCAAACGGAGAAAGAGAAGAACGCGCAAGTGATCAACGGTGGAATCAGCGAGCTCGAGCTTCAGCCGTTGGTTCGGGATCGGAGCCGGAGCGCGTACGATCTCGTCGATCGTATGCCGTTCCTATATGTCCGGGTCGTGAAATCCAAGAGAGCAAATGCGGGTCCTACCAGCACCGAATCCGTTTACGCAAAGCTGGCGATCGGAACGCACAGCATCAAGACCAAGACTCAGATTGACGGCAAAGATTGGGATCAAGTATTTGCTTTTGACAAGGAAGGATTGAATTCGACGTCGCTGGAAGTTTCCGTATGGGCGGAGTTGGAGGAGAGGAAGGAAAACGAACCGCCGGTTACAACACAGAGCTGCCTCGGGACCGTGTCTTTTGATCTGCAGGAGGTGCCGAAGCGAGTCCCCCCGGACAGTCCTCTGGCTCCTCAATGGTACACTCTGGAGTCCGAGATGTCGCCGGGAAGTGACGTCATGCTGGCGGTGTGGATTGGAACTCAGGCGGACGAGGCGTTTCAGGAGGCGTGGCAGTCCGATTCAGGCGGGTTGATACCCGAGACCCGAGCCAAGGTGTATCTGTCTCCAAAGCTTTGGTATTTGAGACTAACGGTCATCCAGACCCAGGATCTGCAGCTAGGTTCGGGATCCGAAGCTAAACCCAAGGCTCGAAATCCCGAACTTTACGTGAAAGCCCAGCTGGGTCCACAGCTTTTCAAGACCAGTAGGACCGCCGTAGGGTCCACGTCCTCGAGCTCCGCCAACCCAACTTGGAACGAAGACTTGGTGTTTGTGGCAGCCGAGCCGTTTGAGCCGTTTCTGTTTTTGACCGTTGAAGACGTAACTAATGGGCAGTCTGTGGGCCATGCCAAAGTACACGTGCCGAGTGTTGAGAGGAGGATCGATGATCGGGCCCAGCCAAAGTCCATGTGGTTCAATTTGGTCGGCGACGAGGAGCGTCCTTACGCGGGAAGAATACACCTGCGAGTTTGTTTGGAAGGCGGGTATCACGTGCTGGACGAGGCGGCGCACGTAACCAGCGATGTTAGAGCGGCGGCGAAGCAGCTTGCGAAACCGCCGATTGGGTTGCTGGAAGTTGGTGTTCGAGGGGCCACCAACTTGCTACCGGTGAAGACCAAAAATGGCGTGCGTGGGACCACCGATACTTACGTGGTTGCCAAATACGGGCCGAAGTGGGTCCGGACCCGAACCATTCTCGACCGGTTTAATCCACGCTGGAACGAGCAGTACACTTGGGACGTATACGATCCTTGTACGGTTCTCACAATTGGAGTTTTTGATAACGGAAGGTACAAGCGCGATGAAGCGGGAAAACCCGAGAAGGATATTCGGGTCGGGAAGATCCGTGTGCGGCTATCGACTTTGGATGTTAATCGTGTGTACATGAGTTCATATTCCCTTACGGTGTTGCTTCCTGGTGGGGCCAAGAAAATGGGAGAGATTGAGATAGCCGTTAGATTCTCATGCTCATCGTGGATTAGTCTGATCCAAGCTTACACGTCACCAATGCTTCCTAGGATGCACTACGTGCGCCCACTAGGTCCGGCGCAGCAAGATATTTTGAGGCACACGGCTATGCGGATTGTTACGGCTCGGCTCGCGAGGTCCGAGCCGCCATTGGGACAAGAGGTGGTTCAGTTCATGTTGGACTCGGACACACACGTGTGGAGCATGAGGAGAAGCAAGGCCAATTGGTTTCGAGTGGTGGGCTGCCTTTCACGTGCAGCAACATTGGCCCGTTGGCTCGACGGAATCCGCACGTGGTTGCACCCGCCCACCACTGTTTTAGTGCACCTGTTGCTTGTGGCGGTTGTGGTTTGTCCGCACTTGTTGTTACCCACCATATTCATGTACGCCTTTTTTATCCTACTGGTACGGTCGCGGTATCGTCAACGGGGCCCACATAATATGGACCCAAGGATGTCGTACGTCGATGCGGTGAGCCCAGATGAGCTGGATGAGGAGCTCGACGGGTTTCCGTCCACAAGACCGGCGGATATAGTTCGTATCCGATATGATCGACTGCGGGCCCTCGGAGGTAGGGCCCAAACACTTTTGGGTGACGTGGCAGCCCAGGGGGAGCGTTTGGAAGCCCTGTTTAATTGGAGGGACCCAAGGGCAACGGGAATATTTGTGGTGTTTTGCTTGGTAGCTTCTTTGGTGTTTTACATGGTTCCTTTCAAGGCCTTTGTGTTAGGGTCAGGGTTCTACTACTTGCGCCACCCACGGTTCCGCGACGACATGCCGTCGGTTCCAGTAAACTTTTTCCGGCGATTGCCGTCGCTCTCTGACCAGATAATGTAGGGTGATCCATCTGTATGGGGTGAATTTTTTGTTGCACTCTCTTGGTGAAGTACGTAGTTACTAGTTAAGTTGCTAGCTATAAGCTGATGATGTATTGCATTTTTTGTTTTTTTTTTTTTATTTCTCATGGGTATTTTTTATATGAAGTTTTCTTTTATTAATTAGTCAAATTGTAACTTGAAATAATGCGCTGAAAAAGGTGCAAGTAAAATGACCGTTGTTGTCTACGGGTGTGGACTATACAATTAATTTACTCTGAGTGCGATTTCATCTAAATTCAAAATTAGGTATAGGTTCCATAATATGAAGAAATGCAGGCAACTGTCTAACCCACTTTTAAAGTTGGCTAAAATCAGTGATCATGCTCTAATTTCCATGTCTTTTTTTTTTTCTTCTCCCTAGCTGGTTATAGCATTGCAAAATCATTAATTTAAGAGTAATGCTAAAGTGACTAAACTTTTTAAGAAGCATTTTTTCTTAAGTGTTGATTAACGTGTTTATTTCTTACTGATGATACGTCATTTGGTTGGCCTAACATTATCCTTAAATGTAAACTAATTTTGGACAGGCAAAGTTCAATGATTCAACCAAAAAGTTTCAAGTAAACTCTCATAACTATTTTGAATAAATACAATATTATGTATTGTTGGATGCTAACCCTAAACCCTAAATCAAATACTGATTGGTATAAAAAAAACCTCGATGAAAAAGTGAATAATCTTAACTAACAAAGTTGATAACCTCTTACCAAACCCTAATCCCTTAATTGAAAATTATGGGGCAACGTTTAAAATATGAGAGTTTTAATAAAACACTCCGGGTACTGTTCACTTTTAACGAAAAACCACATTTATACCTTACACTAGTACTATTCACTATACCTTTAAAAATAACTTTTTATTAAAAGAGAAATTTTTTTAGACTTTTTGTTAGTTTTTCTTTAAAATATTGGTCTTGAGTCATCCCAGCACTATTGCATATGATCCATGTAATTGGACTCAGACAAATATTTGAGGCCTACTAAATTGTAAGACGCTAATAATTTTGTTGGACAATAAAAAACACACTAAACAGATAATAGAAGGAAAATATAATGTGTTCAATTGCGTGTTTAGTGCCCCGCCAGATGCCTAACTTCTGCCCTCCACGCGACTACCGCCTTTTAGAATTCTGTATAAAATAATATAAAAAAACCCCAAATTTCAAAAAATCATGTAGAACACTCATTACAAGCATACAATTTATTCATTTTGGCTAAAAGAATCATCTGCATTGTTGTTTCTTGAAGTTCCTTGTGGAGAGGAGTTTCGTTAACAAAGATTTCAACCTCCTAGACCCCGGTCCTGGCCTTAAAACGCCATAGTTTTCACTCTGCAAACTCGAGCATACATTTTGCGTCTTCCCATTACTCCCAGAACACCACCCCCCATAAGCAAATTGTCCGCGATGTCGTTTAAGAAGTTCACGATCGATTTTGTTTAGAACTGGGGCGTTTTTCTTGAACTTTCGAGCAAATGGACGGTTGCTTTGAATCATTCTTCTAAAATCTCTGAGTCCAAGAGACCTCGGGTGCTGCTTTGGAGGTGTATCCCATGTAATGTAGTGAAGGTCGTGATTGACCGTGGTGTTCTTGTAGTATTCGGAGTTGCATATTACCGTTTGGAAGTAGCCTTCAGGTGATGAGACAAAGTTAGTGTAGTAGAGGAGGAGAGTTCTTGGCAGATTGTCCCACCCTACTATGCAGTACTCGGAAAAAGATCTTGATAAAATTGTCCACGCTGAACCTGGATTGAAAGCAAGACGCAATTATCAATATAAATAAGTGTATATGGTCATTTTAGTAAGAGTGTTGCTATTGGAACCACGTTGCCGATCATTTCACAGCAACGTGCGCAGTACAAAAACGTCATTCTATTAGTAAAAGAAACCTCAAATTTAGTCATTTAGTACTACAGCTTAGTAGTATTATTCTTCTTCACTCGTAATAAGAGTTTTTAGGTTCTATTTTGGCTGAAAACGAATTTAGCTAACCCACTATATAAGGCTTAATCCGGTATTAAAAATAAATAAAGGCAGCTCAAATACATAACCCTAGGGGCACTCCAAAGTCCAAACCAATATTTTACAATTTTAATTAACAAAATGAGAGTGCGTTCAATGTTTTCTTAATAGAATATATAAACTTCCATATTTGCAAGCCATTGATTTATTTATGTGTTTAATTAATAAACAAGGGTAAATATTGGAAATTACTCCTTCAAAGAATCTATAGAAGCAAGAGAACACGTGCATTCCCAGTAAAATAAAGGCCTTATCATTTAGATGTGTGGTGCATGCAGATTGCAGGTGTCTGTTGTCTGACATAGCTCTGCTGTCTCTTCAATGCTTAGTACTCTTTTTGGTTAACCAGTGCTTATTACTCTATCTACACCATACTCCACATGCAGTAAAAAGAGTTCAACCAGATTTACGCCCCAAAACAAGAAAGTTAATTTCTTAACCAGGTTAATCAATAAAATGTTGGGTTTAAAATTAGGAAAATTAGTTAAACGATCATTTTTCAAATCTCAATCTCAATCACTGAAATGATTTGTTTTTAATGTCTGCAATATCTTCTTGCGATATCGCCAAATATTTTATGGCCATGTTGTCGATATCTTTTTAAAAATCTAATTTTTTGTGTTGCGATTAAGATGTGTGGAGTGTTGAACAGTAGTTTGGTCCAGCCGACAATTGTTCGGTGGAGAGAGCAAAACTGCCAAAGCATGTTCTTCAGAAACGTGATGCATACAATATACTCCCCCCATGATAAATATGAACTGTCACACAAACCTACCACAAAAAGTGGAAATAAAGAAAAGGGTGAAAAAGACATTTGAAGTACGCGCCAAACGAAAAGACCACAACTTACTTATAATCCATAAATTTAATCATATCTTTCGTCTTGTTATGGACTCATCATGGGTTTCCAACTGGAATGTTCTGTACCCTAGTTTTGTATTGACTTTTAGATAAATTAGCTTAATGTTTACCTATTGACTTTTCAGCCTAAATAGTTATTGAAATTTATATAACTCTTAACTTTGATTTTAAGATTTAAAATTCATAAAAATGGTTCCAAATATTGTCAATCATTATTTTGATCATTCTGTGAGAAATATTCGTTAAATTGAAGAAACCGTCAATTCAAGTGGATGAGTTGCTTTGACAAGAATACCCTCAATTTAACGGAAGTGTTTCACAAAATAACCAAAATAATTAACGGTGGATAATCTCAATGATCATTTCCATCGATTTTAAATCTCAAATACCAAAGTAAAAAGTTATGTTAATATCAGAGACCATTCTAACTAAAAAAAACCCTTTTTATATATAAAAGTATTCTATTTGGATGATAGAGATATGATATAAGTGGTAGAAGGAGATATACAATACATTGAAAAATTAATAATCAATTAGTACTAATTAATACTTGGTTCATTAAAATTTGATAAATGGCTACCTTTAAATAATGCCTTTTTTTCTTTGGTAAGGAAAATTAATCCTCAATTAGTATGACGAGTTTGTAAACCGTGGATTGTCATAATGGTTAAGACAGTCTTTTTCAACCCATTATTCTCTGGTTCAAACCCTCCTTCATAGTTTCTAATTTAGTGTAGTATTTGAAAAAAAAAAAAAAAAGAACGCAGAATTTGCTCATTCAGTTTTAAGATTCTGGCATCTAAACTAACCTTGACATATGCACTTCATTTTGTAAACAGGAAAAGTACGTAACAGTACTTATCAAGTTCAAGATTTGAATTATATAAACTACATACAAAATGCATAAACCACATGCGTGTTGTTCAGAAGTTCACGTGATACTGCAGTACCATTACCCACAAATAAAAGAAAAAGATACCTATTTGCTAATGGTTTTTCTCTGATTTATAATTATCAACTTAATTAACGAAATTAATAATTCTTAATAAGAAAAGATTTGGGAGATAGGGTTGAACCTGTGTAAAGCTTGAAAGCAGTTGGGAGAGCCCTTTGTTTAATTACCCACCACAACTCTGATTTATTGAGGCTGTACAGTCCTGGGTCTATTATCATTGGCTTGCCTCTCTTATTCCTGCAATATCACTAATTAGTTTTAACAATGTACAAGTACGGAAGTACTAATTGTTCTTTTAATCAGAGAGATTATTCTATTTGAATCTAAAAAACACTGGAGAACGAGTACATTGTTCTAGTCAAACTTAATTAGTTTAGTGCTAAACAAAAATTGTAGGAGAAGAAATTACTAAATTAAACAAAAGAAGGAAAGACTCACAGCTTCCAACCCAAGCGACTGGTGTGCTGTATAAAATTGAGATCTCTTGGCAAATCAAAAAACGCATGGATCATATCTGAAATTAAACAAATTTTAACAATAATTAATTAAGTAAAAATGTAAGGATGCAAGAAATTAAGTAAGAAAAACCCCAACACAAAAAATTAATTTAATTGCAGCAAAAACAAAATTAAAAAAAATAAAAAAGCACTCACCATACCATCTTGAGTGATTAAAGGATAATCAGAAGCACTAAGATTGATAAACCAATCCCAACCCCAAGTCCTCAAGAGCAAAGACAATGCATGAAGAGTAGTAGCAAGCATTGTTGGTCCTCTATAAGTGACCAAATTAGGTTTTCCCAAAATCCAAACATTACCAACTTGCCCAAAAACTGGATCTCCAGCCACGAAGTCAGCAATGTCCCTGTGCTCATCTTCTGGTGCACCGTAATCCATGTGGATTAGATAGTAATTTCCAGGATGGTATAGGGCGTACAGCATGCGTTTTAGCTTCATGGAATCGCCCTTGGATGCAGAGATTAGGTAAGCAAATGTCACTGGATATGGCTTGGTGTTGCTGGTGTTGGATATGGTGGTTAAGTTGAAGTAGTTTATGACTGGCTTGAAGTTGTGGATGGGGATTTTTAACCTAGTTGGGATGTATAGGAGAGAGAAGAGAACTGAGGTTACGAGGAAAGATATCACACAAACTTTGATGGACATTGCTGAAGATTTTGGGCATGGATGAATGTTTAGAGAAAGAGAGGGGGTAGTTAAAATGGTTAAGGGGAGAGAGTGCTAATTGCAAAGCTAATGAGGTTGGAGAATAAAATAAAGGAGAGATTGGGAAGTGTGTATTGGGGGTTGTGGGGTGGATTAGATAAAAGTTTGGGTTCCTTGCTTTGAAGAGAAGGCGATGTATGATGCATCACTCAGTCTATTCTTGTTGGGTGAGGAGAGATCTTTTAAGGCTTTAATGAGTATTCTGGTGATGCGTTGGTTAATTGGCTTAGCTTTTTAGCAATGACTTGGAACTTGATAAAATGATGACTTTTATGATATGAGTACACCCGTTATCATGTTGTTTTCTGTGAATAATATAATTATATGTGTAGGTTTTTTCACATAACATTGTACAATTATAAAGAATATCACACTAACAATGTATCTGTGCTATGTAAGTTGTTTAAAACACTAAAAGAATAGTCAATTTCTGTTTAGTACTATTTAGGCTTGTTTGATGCCTTGGATAGGTTTTGATTTGACTGTGTAACTCATAATATTTACGTTACGTTTTGGAGAGAGATTTCCAAATTTCATGTGATTGAGGCCAAGTTAATGAGAAATGAACTACAAATTATTATATACGAGAAAGACACGTGGGAGAACTTTGCAAATAACTAGTTGGAATGAGTCATTTACAAATTCATCATACATGCCCGTGCAAGTGCTCTTGATGCATATTTGTAATCTCCTCTAACATTGTGTAGTCTGTTCTGTATCAACTTTTTGAGTCTATTTTCAGGTATGTTGAAGTAAGAACTGAAGGTAATCCACATTGAGTTGTTTCCGTCGGTTTTCTCATGAGAGCCTTTAGGAGAGTAAAGTGCGGAGTCTCTAAAGTAAGGGTGAGGTTGTTCCAAAAAAAAAAAAAAGTAAGGGTGAGGGAGCCCTTTAAAAGGACAAGCCATGTTGTGAGGCCCAAACCATGTACCAACAAAATGTATAGAGTAGCAGTTCAACTTTTCCTGGTAAGTAGTTGGAACTTCCACATTCAACATCCCCCCAAATATTGTTGAAGGGCAACCCTGTAATTGTGTTTGCCCTAAAAGTAGTTAAAGTTAAGTCAGCGATTGAACCAAACAATCATCTCTTTTTTTTTTTTGGACAAAGGTAATTTTCGTTACCAAGAGAGCACAATTACAGACAAAGGGGCTCAAATACACTGAAAACACAAAACAAAAGGTGAACCCCCAAAACTAAACAAAAGCCCAACCAGAAGAAAGGCCCAAAACAGAAAACCCTACAAGACTAGCTCCCTCCGCCGCCGTCGAAGAATCGGCCACCGACCACAATCCAGAATCCCAGGCCAGAGATCTAACCAAACACAGCCCCAAAGAAGAAGGCGCCATCTTCCTCCACCAAACACCACACAAATCGAAACTGCAACCATCAAAGAAATAAGCCAGAGGGAAAGAACTTTCCCCCAGCAACAAAGCCAAAAACAGCATACAATTGGAAGGTGGTGGTGGGTACACCATATGAGCCGAAGCTCTGCACACCTTCCTAGAAAACCGCAAAACGCGGGTGGAAGGGATGGTTGCAGAATTGGACATGTGAGAGAAGGTCTCTCACGGAAGGAGAGATACAAACAATCATCTCTTTCTTTTGAACAGATTAAACAACTTTACTTTTTTTCCTTACTGTTGCACATTTTATGAGGGGTACTGCTGCTATTCATACGCTCTTTTTATCTCTCACACCGCTCTCAATATTTAATTGTCAGATTAAATGAATTGAATAAGATTAAAAAACATAAACTAATAAAGGGAGTGTACGAGAAAAAAAAAAAAAAAAGGGTAGCCCAACTGCCTCACGAGGGAAAACACAGGGCCAGAGTTGTTGGTTTAACTCTTGCGGATCACGTCACCTTTGCTGACCTGCTAATTAGCAAAACCTAAACGCCCACGTGGAGCTAGCCAACCCATGATGCAAAGAGAGAGGGAAAGAGCAAGGGTTGCGTGACTAACAAGTTAATCTTAACTGAAGAAAAATTGACGAAGTATTAAGACAGACTTGATCGGTCTGTCGTATTTTTAAATCGATTTGTTGAATCTTGGAGCCAAAGGAAGCGAAGGAAATCACAGATATCTAACAAGAGAAAGCAACAGTAGAATTGGGAGCCATTGACTTACATATATACTTGTATACACATCAACACGCTCTCTCTCTCTCTTTCTCTCTTCTCTCTCTCTCTCTCACACACACACACATTTCTTGTTACTCCTTTCAGATGATTAGAATAACAGATTCCTTGTAGTTTACCTCTTTCCGAAATCATTTTCGTCTGTCTTCGTTGATCTTGATATATCCGGTTCGGCTTCTGTGGATGCAGACGCAAGAACTTAGCAACAATCCAACTGAAACCACCACGGCCGGACAATTTCTATGAACACAACCTAGGATTAGTTTAATTCGAAGTGTGGGAATTTTCAGTGCATCTGATTTTGTTGAAACTTGGAGGCAAAGAAAGTGGTAGAAACCTTCATAGAACTTCTGTAAGAGAAAGGACAGTTGATTTCGGAATTTCAAAGCCATTAAGATATGTGAATCGAGTTATGGCAAGTTTAGAGACTACCAAGAACATCCAAATACAAGTTCAAGAAGCAGAACTCAGACCTTCATCCATAAACCTAATGAAGGTTCTCTTTCTAATCCATTTCTTGTTTCTTTCTCTGGCTCTCATCTCTGTCACCAATTTATTTCTTCTTTCTTGCTGCATCTTTCTTTCCAATATCAATTTTCTCGGTCTTCTTTGATCTTCTTGTTAATCGATACATCGGATTCATTTTCTAATTTCTGTGGATGCAGACGCAAGAACCTAGCAACTTTCCACCCGAAACAACCACAGCCGGACAATTTCTCAGGAGGCTCTTTAAACTTCTTTTTTACTTGCACTTGATCCTCATCACCATCTTCGTAATCTTCCTTACGCTCTATGGCCTCATCTTCAACACTCGCACTCACCATTTCCGACCCCTCGAGTATTACCCTCCATTGCTCACTGCAATTGGGTTCTCTGCAATTTTTGCTTTCATATGGCAGTGGATGACTAGCTCAAGCCCTTCCAAAGCCTTCAAGGCAGCCTTCTGGCTTAGCCCTTTGCTAACATGCGCGGTCGGCGTACTACTTATAGACATAAGTTCTCCTGCGAGTTTGGCTGCAGGTGTGGTTGCAATCGTTTGTGCCGTCATTCAGTCTCTGTACGCCTGTTGGGTCAGTCCCCGTTTTGACTACGCAATTCGAGTTTTATCAGTTTCCACTGCCTTTCCTCCTCCGAAGACTACAATATTAGTCATTCAATCAATTTCCGTCAGCATTCTTTACTCGTGTCTCTTGGTGTCCGGCATTGGAAGAGCCACTGCTACCAGGAGTAGTTGGAAGGCCCTGTTCATCGCACTAATCTTGCTAAGCATGGCATGGACGATGCAAGTAATCAAGAACACGCTGCTAGTTACCGTCTCGCGAATCAAGTATATGAACTTGGCATTCGGAACAGAGATCGACACACGTGAGGCTTTCCGCGATACCATTAAGCACTTGACTGGGAGTATCTGCATCGGCTCCATCTTGGTCCCGGTTCTTGGGGTTGTTCGTGGCTCATCCCGAGCTGTGATACTGACTGCAGGGGATACAGACGAGTTTCTGTTTTCGTGTGCCAACTGCTATTCAGGAATGGCTTCGACGCTGGTGATGTATGGGAATCGCTGGGGTTTTGTGCACGTAGGAGCGTACAATAAGGGGTTTGTGCAGGCATCGTCGGATACTTGGGAGATGTTCGGGAACGAAGGACTGAAAGAATTAATCGACTCGGATCTCACCGGATCGTTCTGTTTTCTTTCTGGGGTGGCAGCAGGTACAATCTGCAGCCTAGTGAGTGGGACTTGGGCTCTTATAATTCACAGGAGCTATGCAACAGAAGTTTCAATATACGCATTCTTCATCGGATACTTCATGGTACTTATCCTTCCTCAGTAAACTTAGCAATATCAAAACACTAATGTGCTTTAACTTTGTCTTTGATGTATGTGATTCAGTGTAGGGTTGCCATGGCATGGCCACAAGCATGCGTCTCGTCTTACTACGTGGCGTATGCAGAGGATCCGCGGAGCGTTAGATTTGATTCGACCATACCTGCTCGTATTGAAGAGCTCCGGAGATTTCAGGCATAACATTTGCAAGCTACCAACAAGCGATCAAGCCTATCGCAGCAGCGGTCAACTAGAGACTCATTCTCAAATCATTCAAGAGGCATATATCAGAAAGTACCACAATAGAAATAGATCAGATGAGCTAAACATGGAAACTTGTAGCTTTCGTGTTTGTATATGTCGAAAATCTTAGACTACATCTTACCAGACCATGAAACTAACTACGTAGCATTTTTCTGTTGATTATACTACATTTTCCAAACTAAACTGCGATCTGTACATAGAATTTTTACGAAAATATAACAGGTACATGCAATCCTCTTTGTTTCTCCATCAAACTTCATATATTCTTGTTGAGCACTGCATAAAATGACCGTAAAAGTAACATCACCCAGTTTTCTGCAAATGATATGTAGTTCTGAACATTCAACGTGATTAAGAGCGCATAAAAACTGAGGAAAAATACCATTTCAAAGTAAATGAATCAAATTCGATACTACTACACTTCAATGTTAACTCATCGTGTAATCAGCCACAAAAAATTCGAGAAGGCTTCATGACTAATACAAGTTACTTGCACATACAACAAATCCAAGGAAGATAAACGAACCAGTAAGGTCATCCTAGATGCCCGCGGCCACCACATTCTCCACACATAATGTTGCCACTTCCCCCGCAACCTACATGGAGCAACTATTGCATTAGCATATTCTCATTGGCCATACAAACTCCAGTCAACAATATAAAACTTTAATATTTGACAGTCAAGTGCAAGCATCTTTTTCTTTTTCATGTCAACATATAAACTCAGTTAGGAGAAGATGAGCTAATTACCTAGGCAGCGAACTTTGACAATAATACCCTGGCTCTCCAATATTGAATCAACATACAGGCCTGAACCAGAACAAGTGGTGCAAAGGACTGCACCCTTGGCTTCACAACCAATGCATCGTGGTTTGTTTCCAATGAATTTCTCGGTCAAAGATATCCCAACAGGCTTCTCGATTCTCTCTTCCGGTACAGATTTGTCATAACAAAACAGAGATTCAAGACTACTTCTTTGTTTATCCGCATCTCCAGCTGAGCACCCAGACTACAACATCAAATAAACACTGTAAGAGATTTAGACTCATGATAAACATATTATGGACGAATAGGCACCCCAAATTTTAATTAGTAACAGAATTGCACAAGTCTTCTGTTTTCAATGTGTACAAAAAGAGCCAAATTAAATCATACTAGATGTTAAATAGATTATGCATGAGAGGAAAAGGAACCAGAAATCTGTAACACAGAAAGTCCCCAGATATTTGCGTTAAGCATGCACCCTTGTGTGCATTGATTGGTTATGTTAGTCCATCCAGATTCATTATCTTATTTCATCATTTTCCGTCAATCAAGTGACATTCTCACATTTCCGTGGTTTTACTCATTCAGGATAAGAAATCATCTCAATGCACAATTCATGTAGTTAAAGAACCAAAAAAGATCCCCAAATAAGCTTTGATATTTTCCTAGGTAAATTTCAATTGACAGTATAATTTCAACAGTTTTATACAACTCTTCGTCAACTGGAAGTCTGGAACTCAACTCAGACTTGCAATCTAGGTAAGGCCTTGAAGTTTCCTAAAAAATTTATCATGACCACATCTTTTGGGAAAAAGACACCCCTTTTCATTTCCTCCCAACCCCTAACTTCACCATTCCTCATAGAGATGCACTGCACACTCTTGAAATGACCGAGAAGCTTATTCGCCATTAAACCAAATCGAAAAACCTTAGTCATAACGAGCCCCAACTGCTACACGAGGTTATGGAATTATGAACTTTGGAGATTACGAACCAAATTTGTGAAAACATAAACCACACATGTACCAGACCAGCCTCAAATTAATAAATGAACGTACTTCAATCCATTACCGTTTAGAAACAATCAAAATTAGGATTTTAATACAAAATCATATAGTTGTAACACCAACAACAACAACGAAGTCTTTGGCTGTATGAACCATAGAACGCCAGTGCGCTCAGTTTTGCGCCAAGTCTTAGCTCCCAGTACTCCATGTCTTCCGTTACCATTCCAAATGTCCAGCCAACATCATTTTGTAAGAATCATTTGGTGGAATTCCACATTACTCAATAGTAAAATTTAACCAACACTAGAGGTTGATCACTAAAACCATCGCCAACACACAAAAACAAAAATTGATACAAAATTAACCCATCAAACTAAAAAGAAATTAAAAACAAATAAACAGCTCAAAATACAAAATTCCAGGGAAATAAAATAATATGCAGGAAAAGAGATAGAGGTGAAGAAACAGAGGCCCACCCCATGTGAAGAAGAAGGAGAAACAGAGCCGTTAGGAGAGATGGCGGCAGCAAATTTGGCGATCGACCCACCACGTTTGTGATGAAACCCAAATGAAAACTTGTCATGGACATTCAATCTTGTCGAAGAAACAGGGACGAAAGTAATCAAAGACGCCATATTTGCAGCAGCAGAAGCAGAACCCATTTGATCAAATTTTGAATCTTTGATGTCTAATATCACATAGAGAAATTACAGGGAGGGAATGAGTGAGAAGAAAATGCTTCGGTGTGATCGACGACGCCGAATTGGGTTGGGGAAAGTCTCTCCAGCTTGGTTGGTTGGTTTCTTGGTGTTATCGAACAGTTTTCTTTGGGCTTTGAGGATGGCAGATGGGTCAAGCTTACATGTTTTGGCCCAAGTTTTTTAAAGAGTTTCTTTTTGGGCCGAGCTCGGCCCAATAAGTAGACGACCCGAACGTCACCCGTTTGAGTAATGCTTCTTAAACGGGTCGTGTTTGAAATTCTCGGAATCAAATTTTCTTTCCAATTTCGATAACATTTTTTGAATTTTTGGAATCGGTTTGATACCGGGAATCTTTTTAACATAATTCGGATTTCATATCATTTACAAGTTTAAGGAAGTTTTCATTGTTTTTTAGTAGCGATAAAAAAAAGTCATCATGCATTCATTCTTTTTTCATTTTTTCATTACAAAAAAGTGCAAGAGAACTTTTATGAAACGGTAATATACCAATAACAACTCACTTGTCATAAGTTAATTTTACAGGTTTATACCTTTTAGGCCTTACTTTTTTTATGTTAGATTTCCGCTCTCTTTTGTATCTTTCTTTTTCTTTCAAGAGCGCTCAACTTCATGTTCTTCTTTTTTCGTGTATCTTTCGTATTTTCATACTCTTTAATCTGGCAAGTAAGACTTATGTGTCATTGAATAAGTATAACTTTCTTTAAATTTAATAATAATATTTCTCGTGCCGTCAAGGGTTTCTTGATTATCAAATTTAAATAATCTTTTGATTATAGGAGTTATCCAATCCAAGGCTATATGTTAGAAAATGGTTAGTGTTTTAAAATTTCCATTAATGAGATCTCTACTTGTGCTTTTTGGATTGAGATATTAGTCAATTACACTCCCTGACCTTGCAAGTCACTGTTTTTTTTTTTTTTTTTTGAACTTTAATTTTAACCAATTAACCCTATGAACTTTTACAATTAGCCAAATCACCCCCTCACTTAGATTTTTTTAATTTCCCATCCACTATTTCGTCCATCTAGGTCACGTGCTGCCCATGCAAGAAAAATTGAGGACAAAGAGGTCATTTTATCTCTCATCAAAATCGATCCTAATTCCCTGCTCTCATCAAAATTCAACCTTGATTCCTTGTTGATAGAATAGGAAGGCACATACACTGTTGAAGCATCAACTGGGATTGGGTTTTGGTGAGGTGCAAAATGACCTTTATGCCCTCATAAATACCGAGATGGACGTAATAATGAATGGAAAATTAAAAAAAATTAAACTGCAAGGATGATTTGGCTAATTATAAAAATTAGGAGTTAACCGACTGAAATTAAAGTTCATAGAAAAAATTGATAATGACGTACAAGTTCAAGATAAATTGGCTAATACCACTAGAGGATTTCTCATCAAATTTATGTCCAAAATGTATGTCATTTTGAGATTGAAGTTTAAAGTTGGAGGATAAATTAGAAAAATAATTAAATGAATGTTTTAAATGATTATGTATTAAAACATTGTATTATTTAACTAATAAATTTAAGAATGTTGCATGACAAACTGATGACATAACTTTTTCTTAAGACGAAAGAATGCTGACATAAGTTTTTTTTAAGACGAAAGAGTGACGTGAAACAGACTAGTGGTAGCATTTATCAAAGAATGTGATCCACAAACAATTTATTAAGAAAGAAAGCAAAATGTAAAGCACATTGGCAAGGAGGGAAGGATTGCTGTTGAAGCTTTGAGTACGACGCAAGTCTTGATATCGTGGGCTCTCTTTGCTCCCACGGATCAGATGCTCAACTCACTTTGAAAGCCGACGTCCACCAAATTCCCACGTGCAGCTTTATTGTGGGGACCACTTTTCATCACACAGTGATGGGCCCCAACGGCACCATCATTCGACATCTGTCGCCTAAATTGGCACAATGTGGAAACTCAGACCATTTCTCTCCCATAGAAAGAACACAGACCTTGAGCTTACCAAATTCATAAACCCTCCATCCTTTTTAATTTCCACCCTTTTATTTTTGTATATTTTCCCGAATTTCTTCCCAATTTTTGGATTTTCATGATCATCTCCAATTGTTCTGGAGCACAATCACAAAGGTAGATTCAATTTCAATCAATTTCTCCACTTTTTTTTTTTTGTTTTTTTTTTTTTTTACTTTTAGTTGAATTTCTCTAATGGGCACCTTGGTTTTCTTACCAAAGTACAAAAATTACATAATTTTCTTGAACATCTCGTTTCTGCTAGTGGGATGTGCTTTCTTGATTGTACATTTTGAAGCTTCAGATTTTCCGGTTCTAAGCACTTCTGGGATTTCCAGATTTTCTGGTTCACTAGATTGCAAGGGTTTTCTTAGTTTAGATGACTACAAAGCAAAGTGCTTTCACCTTAAATCCAAAAACCCATGTGTCTCCCAAGGCTATATAAACTATCTTAACATTTTCTACTGCAATTTTGGAACTTTTCCTCAATTGGGTTATTGCTGTATGTTTCTTTGGCTTCTGGTTTTGTTCTATTTGATGGGAAACACAGCTTCTGAGTACTTTTGTTCTTCACTTGATAGTTTATCTAGGCTGTTAAAATTGTCCCCAACAATTGCTGGGGTAACTCTGCTTTCTCTTGGCAATGGCGCCAATGATGTGTTTTCCAGTCTTGTTTCGTTTATGGGTGGCGGGACGGGCGAAATCGGTCTTAATACAATTTTGGGTGGTGCTTCTTTTGTGTCGTGTGTTGTGGTTGGAATCTTAAGCGTTTCGATGCGCAAAAGGCGCATTCGAGTTAACAAATCGGACTTTGTGAGAGATATTTGCTTCTACCTATTGGTCATTGTATGTTTGGGTGTTATCTTGATTCGCAAGGAAATAGATGTGTGGGCTGCAATGGCTTTCTCTTCACTCTATATTGTCTATGTGATTGTGGTTTACGTCTCACACACACGTCGGAAGAAATGCTTTGAATTGAGCTGTAATTCGAGCAATGAGAGTGACTTGACTGTGCCAATTCTTAGCAGCATTGAAGAGGAAGATCTCAGTGCTGCAGAGGAAGGAGCTGCACAAGGCAGTTCTGAAGTAGTACAAGTCAAGAAATGCTGCTCTAATCTTATATCATCGGTTTTTTTTCGCACGCTAGTTTTCATACTTGAGCTGCCGCTTTATCTGCCTAGGAGATTGACTATTCCTGTAGTTTGTGAAGAAAGATGGTGTAAGCCATATGCAGTTGCTTCAGTGACACTAGCACCAGTGCTTTTGTCAACCCTTTGGAACCATCAATTTGGAAATGTTAGCTTCAATACAAAGCTTGCAATCTATATTATTGGATTGGTTTTTGGAATCACTTTTGGGATTGTTGCTTTTTTTACAACTGAGAAGTCAAGCCCACCCAAAAAGTGCTTAGTTCCTTGGCTTACTGCAGGGTTTGTAATGAGTATTACTTGGAGTTATCTTACAGCTCAAGAATTGGTAGGGTTGTTAGTTTCATTAGGGTACATATTAGGTGTGAGTCCTTCAATTTTAGGGCTAACAGTCCTTGCTTGGGGCAACTCACTTGGAGATTTGATAACCAATTTGACAATGGCTTTGAATGGTGGAACAAAAGGAGCTCAGATTGCATTTTCAGCATGTTATGCTGGCCCTATCTTCAGCACTCTGTTTGGATTAGGGTTATCGCTTGTTGGCTCAGCTTGGTCTAAATTTCCATCACCCGTCTTGTTCCAGAGCGATCCATACCTCTTGGAGACAGTGTGTTTCTTGGCCGTCGGCTTGCTTTGGGCACTCGTGGTTTTACCGAGAAGAGGTATGATGCTTGATGGGGTGTTGGGAGCTGGGCTTTTGGTTGTGTACATCAGTTCCATGTCTTTGAGGTTGATTCAAACACTTGGGTCTGTAAAATTTTAACTAGTTACAATGTAAATAATTACTTATACGCTTTGTTTTGTGTAGTTGAGAAACTAAGTTGATTGCTGCTTTTATATAGCTTAATATGAGGTGTTAAGTGTAAATTGATAAGCCTTTAGTTTCTAATTCTTGTGTAAAGTATATCTTAAAGCAATGAAAAATATATGTAGATAGAATTGTTTTGTTTGAGTCTAACCAAATTGTCAATGATTTGGCATCTATTTAGCCAAAATGATTCTTGAGATTTGCATAACTCCTCACTTTGGTTTATGAGATTTAAAATCGATAAAAGTGGTCCTTGAGTATGTCTGCCCTCAATCATTTTGGTTCTTTTGTGAAAAATCTCGGTTAAATAAGATCAAAATGACAAAAATACTCCCAATTCAAAATTTGAGGGTATTTTTGTCATGTTGGTCCTTATTTAACATAAGTTTTTCTCGAAATGATCAAGATGTTTGATGGTGGACAAACTCAAGGATTACTTCCATCGATTTCAAATCTTAGAAACCAAAGTGAGAATTTATGCCAATTTCAGGAACCGTTTTGGCTAAACTGCATTTTCTTTTGCATATGGAAACTACATAGCTTGGGAAATGACATGTCTTTTCGCCAGGGTATGTCTTTGGCCAGAGATTCAACAATTGCAGGTTTGAGTTGTAAAAATAGCCTCATTAAAAACAAAAAGACGAATGAGTTGTGTTAGCGCCAGTCATACGTTGCACATGAAGCTACACGCGAGAGCATGTGATATGAAAAAAGCGAAAACCCTAATCTTCCCCCAACCTGAGCAAACATGAGCCAACAAACGTGTGGTTGTGCTGCCTTAGGCACCCAAATTTGTGGCAGCTCTGCTTACTTGCCTTGTGGAAGCTACGAATCTCACTTGTGTGGTGAAGTTGCAGGTGGTCTTCGATTGTGTGTCCTTATCCTCCATTGAGATTAGGGGACCGGTGGATTCTATTATTGGATTAGTGTATATTTTGTTTGTGCCGCGTTTGGCGGAATATGTGGTCTCCCCTATGAGCGTTAGCTTGATGTGGTCTCGTCTTGGTTACTTTAGGTGGTCTCGCTCTCCTATGATGACTTTGTGTGGCCTCATTCATCAACGAAAATCGGTGTGTGCACTAATACTAGTTTGTTGAATCTATCATTCTTGTGACAAATTTGTACTAGTGCACCTTGCTTGTGGTAGCCATATAGGGGTTTTTAATTAATCGTTTGTTTGTGCAAATTCACTCCAAATCAATGTATTAGTCACTAAAGCAATGTATCCAATTGGCACCCTTGTATTTGTTTGTGATGATCAATGAAATCCAGCTATCATTTATTGTTAAAAAAAAAAGAAAAAAAAAAAAAAAAGAGGAGCAATTTTTCCTATACGCGAGAGCATACATGCTACTTTGCCTCCTGGTCTAGCCTCATTGCCTCAATCACATCAAACACCTTTGCCCTACATCAACCGTGCCCAAGACATCAATGAAATGTTGGACAACTATGTAATCCTATCTATATTATTTTCACTTTACTACCTGAAAGTTTACCAAGTTTCAACATTTACTATCTAAATTAAATTCTTTTTTGACATTTTCGTAGACAAAATGTTATCTAACAACAGATTCTTAACCTCCATCATCCTTGCTGATAAGAGATTTGTTAACTCGGAATGTTAAAATAGATGAGCTCTAAAATGATTTAAAGTAACTAATCAAATAACACATAAATAAATAATTTGTGAATCCTTCCATTTCTTCCATCTCTATAATATGGTAAAGAAATTAAAACTTAAAAACTAGTCTTTAAAATAAAAAATCATATACCTCAACGTTGGCAGCGCATCATTTTGCCACGAAATAACACTCTCCCACCTCTCTCTCTTCCCTCTCTTTTCCTTTCCTTTTCTCTCTGACTTGCTCTCTCTCTCTCTTCTATTTGCCATTCCAAAAACCATACCTAGTTGTAATGGAGCAACTTCCAATACGTATATAGGGAAGGGCCTCAGTTTTGTGTTAACCCTAGGCCACGAAAATGCCAAGGTCGCCCCAAGATAGATTTTTTAGTGTATGTATCTTTAGTGGCATTATACAAACAATTGAATACTTAAACATAAAATTTCAACTATTTATATTATGTCACTTAATACTGCATTGACTGTGTTCGTGGTACATTAAATTTTTTTTTTCCCTAACTACACCGCAGGCACAAATCATCACATAAACAAATTATGGGATTTCGTGCCAAATCAACTTGCATCTTCGGACACAAATCATCTCATAAACGAATTATGGGATTTCGTGCCTAGTCAACTTGCATCTTCATCATGAAAACAAGTACTAAGCAGCAGAAATTGAATAGAAATCCAAAGGGGATAACGATCAAACAGTTTGCCTTCGAATCAAAAGAGCAGAGGGGCACCTAACCTTCGTTTTTATGCTCAATTTTGCTTAATATTTGTTTATGAAAGATGATTTCCACAAACCTTTCTTCTATATCCATGCTCACCCTTGTTTATTTATGATTTTTGAATCAAATAAAGCAAAAACGAATCAAGAAATATGAATAAACAGATGTGCTAAAAGAGAAAGAGGCGTGTAAATATCGTCTCTCTTGTTTTTGTGATGAAATATAGACAAATTTGTGTATGAGAATTTCTTTTTTATTACTACTAAGAGTAGAGAAAAGAGTTCGAAACTTCACTAATTTAGGGGAGAGAGAATTTCGAACTCAGGACGCATGGTGGAAACCCAACATTTCCACCACCCTATTCACTATAATATTGAATTAGGTATACGACATTGTAAAGAAAAAAAATGAAATAGTACATAAATGTTGACACTCATTTAACTTAAAGGTGATAAAGTGCAAAATAACTCATAATTTTTTTTCAAGTTAACAACCAATTGTATTGTTACACGTGGCGTACTAAACCATATTCTCGGCACACTGAAAAAAATATCTCCTTTATATCGTCAACCCTCCTATTTTTAGGCATTATCACTTGCCACGCCACCCTATATGAATTGTCACTTGTATGGTTTCATTACATGAAAATTAGAGAGTGACATGATTTGATTTTGAAACATTTCATATTCAACTTGTTTTAGTTGGTTATAAAGACTAGGGCGACGACGTGATTTGAAACATTTCATATTCAACGAGTTTTGGTTGGTTATAATATAAGGACAGGAGCGACGACGTGATTTAATTTTGAAACATTTCATATTCGACGAGTTTTTGTAGGTTATACAAACCGGAGCAACGCCATTTTTTGCCCTAGTCGGGTTATGGTGTGCAAAATATGCCCTTCCACATGTTCGAAAATATGCCCTTCCACATTTTCGAAAATATTCACACCATGCTGCTAGCTGCTCAAACTGATAATTATTGAGCGCGACATTAAGGCAGGAGGACGATTGATCCAACAAAGGCCGGCCCCCATATCGACTTGGAATCCTGTCAAGTGGTCGTATGAATTTGGAGCCTAGGGATATATTATTACTTTATTAGCTACGAGCCAAATCAAATAATGCACGATCCTATGTGGCTCAGTTTATGGCCATGATCTTTGTGTTGAGTCATGTTTTCCTAGACTCACTGTGTTCCAAAGAAATTGTGGCAGTCTACTATTCAAACTAATGCAATAGTAGGAGAGATTTAACTTTTGTTATTGTACTGATTTTTCACTGGAAGAATTAAAGTAACTATAATTTTCTTGAACTCTGAAATCTAGAAGAACTAAACTCTCATCTTAAAATCAATACATGATATATATTTATATCTGACTCAATTAACAAAATGAAAAGGAAAAGAGAAATGGTCATTTTGGTTCTGGTCTCTAATCAGCCTAGTTGTTAGAATTAAACCTTTTTTATTTAAATAGTTTGATCAAAGTCCCTAGCATCATTTAAGGGATTTAACTCATCCATTTATAAATTCAATATCCCACAAATTGTGAAATTTAAACAAATCCAAATAATATTATTACAAATATAACAACTACTTAAAAATTAATAATAGAGTAATTTGTTATTCACATAGTTCTAGCAAAAAAAATGTACCCATGTACTTATTAAGATAGTGCAAGAAATAACTATTGATATATTTTAAAACATAAAATAAACAAATATAATTAGCATGGGAACGTTTATAAAAAAATATTGGTACAAATTAAACTAAAAATAGAGGTACATATTAAAATTCAAAACTATGGGTACAAATTAAATTAAAAATATGGGTACATATTAAAATGCAAAATTATGGGTACAAATTAAAACTAAAAAGAATATTGGTATAAATTAAAAAAAGGATACAAATTATAAAATAGAAATATATGAAAAAAATACTAAAAAGATTATATTTGAAAATGATTAATAATTTTTCATTTTTAAATGGGATATTTTGATATAGGCGCCTCAGTTTTGAATTTTTTAGATCAAACATGTCACATCCCAATCTCGGCTCCGCCACTCGCTTAACTTCGGAGTTCCGATAGAACCCGAAGCCAATGAGTTCCAAAAAAGTCTCATGCTATAGGAGGTGGGCATGTACATATAAGGCACATCACCCCTTCTTCGTTGGTCAATGTGGGATGTTACAATCCACCTCCCTTAGGGACCTGATGTCATCGTCGGCACATTTGCACCACATGGCATAGTGGCTTTGATACCATTATGTCACATACTAGTCTCGGTTCTGACGTAGCAAGATACTATCCGCTTTGGGCCCGGACTATGCCATCACGGTTTTGTTTTTAGGAACTCACACGAGAACTTCCCAGTGGGTCACCCATCCTGGGAATGCTCTCACCCGAACTCACTTAACTTCGGAGTTTCGATGGAACCCAAAGCCAGTGAGTTCCCAAAAGTTCTCGTGTTATAGGAGGTGGGTATGTACATATAAGGCACGTCACCCCTTCTCCGTTAGTCGATGTGAGATGTTACAAAACATCCATGCCTTTTAGTGATTTGATTAAGCTTTTTTTGTCATAATGTTGGTGCTATATGCACATTATATTGTAACAAATTTCCTATAATCTAGCATTTTAATTACACTCTTCTCCATTAGAGATAATTGTAAAAAATAAAAAAAGTTGGTTAGATTCAATTTATTTTCACAATAATGCTACAATTTAGCAATAATTATCTACGATTTAAGATATTTTCTTTCCAAAATAGTTTAAAATATTTTTAAATCCCACAAAATCAAACGTACCGAAATAAGTTTTTCTTTTAGTACATTAAGAGAAAATAGGATTGAGAATAATATAAACGTACCAATACACAAAGTGTACAAAATAAAACGTACTAAAATAAAAATAATGTACAATATGTATCAAATCAAACGTACCAAAATTGCAAATAAACGTACCAATTAATGATTTTTGTAAATTCAAACTTACCCGCAAATAATATATACGTAATGTATTGTACCTAATTATAATTCATCAACAACTATACTTAAAAAAACAACAAAAAAAAAATATAAGTTCACAAAAAAAAAATTTGAAAAAATTACAAGGAGCTTTTATGTTGATCACCAACTATTTGAAAAAAAAAAACCCATTTGGAAAAAGAAATAATATTAAATGTGTCACAGCCCGTCCCGAGACTTTCACATTGAATGTATGAAATGACGGGAATGCCCTTGACGTGATTAAGGTGCGTATATATATGTGACATTAATTTGGTTCTCATATAAATTAATTTGGATATATGTGTATATTAGTATGTTAGAATTAATTTTAAAAGGATAGTTATGTGAATTGGATTATTGTGATTAGGGATTAAGAAATGGAAGGTGAGGATTGAATTGGACCACTTACCCTCACTCTCTCTCCCTAACCCGTCACTCTCCCTCTCTCTCTCTCCTCCCTCTCGACGGTTTCTCTCTCTAGACACCCATCTTGTACGGCCCTCACCCAAATCCTTGCAAATCTCGACGGATCGAACCAAATAAGGTATGTATCTTCATCCCTAAGTCCTTGTGAGTCGATTGGTACTAGTTTTAGGCCGTGAAACCTTCGATTTCACGTAGAATCCGAAATCACCATTTTTGGGTACTGTTCATGCAAACGTTAAATGTCGTATTTCAGGGAATTCTAAGCTTGTAGTGAGCTTTAGGAGGTCCTAAGGAAGCTCGGGGACGTTCGTTGGACAATTTTGGACGTCGGGATCAAGGGTTTCGAAGTTGGCCGAAACCTTTGAAAATTCCAGGTGAGATTTAGTTGTTTTTAGACCCTAAAACTAGTCCAACGTGATAGTACTCTCTTAGGGCTTCAATTTGATATAAAATTTGAAGAAAATGGGTGAAAAACGAAGGAGATATGGAGGTTTGAAATTTGGCCGGAATCGGGTCGCCGGAAAAACCAGTCCGGCGAGCCCCGCGAGGAAGATGATGACGTGGCGCGCGTGGGGGGCGCGTGTCCCCGTGGCCTTGCTGGCGCGTGGGGGCGCGTGCAAGCTCCAAAAAATTTTCTAAAAATTTTGAGACGTCCGTGACGTCGAGTAGGTCGATGTGGTATATTCATATACCCAATTTGAGCATCGTATGAGAAGTTATTTCGAAATGTTAGCGATGTGCTTAAAAATAATGTTATTTTAGTTATTTCTCATATAGGTGACGAGTATCCCGAGGACGAGCGTATCCAGGGACGTCGCGGGGGCTACGACCCATCGACATACCAGTGAGTGGGCAGTTTTGATTTTGTATTTACCTATATACAATTGTTTCCCAGAAAATATACGTTTTATGAAGGTTTTGAATATAAATTGCCATGCATGAAAACATTGAAAGTTTGAGTTGATAATTGTTATATAAAAATATGCATGAATTGAAATATAATGCATACATACTGCATGGTGCTGTGGAGGCGCAGGTAAGTCAGGTGAGTCATTATGCATCAAATTATTTGACGTTGAAATGGTTAAACTCATAACCTGCACCCTAGGTGTTAGTGCTTATATTAGTATTCACCACACCGCACGCTCGTCTTGGATCCAAGTAGGTGGATGTCGTACAGACCATATGAGGGTTCCGACATGCCAGTCGTACAGACCATTAGAGGGGTTCCGACTGGTGGGTGACTTAGATTATGTGCACAGTTGATTGATGTGAGAAGCACTAGAGCGTAATTATACACCTGTCCTCGTACAGACTACCTTATGTAGTTCCGAGTGACGTGCAGAGTTAGACCGTACAGGTCACCGAGGTGACTCCGGTTGATGATGATGTTGAACTTTGGAATCAACCGTACAGGACCACTTTAGGGTCTCCGGTTGACTTATTTTCACCTGATTTATATTGATGCATGCATATTACTTAGCATATGATTTGGCATGGCATTTATTTTAAAAACGTTGAAAGAGTACGTTTTGAGTTTTGATGATATATATATATATATGTTTATATACTATTTTCTGGGAAAGTATACAGGTTTTACGGTGAGGGGATAGAAATGATTTTTAATGAAATGATTTTAGAAAAATCTTGATTTTGCTGACCCACTCATTTTGTTTTGCGCCCCTCCAGGTTCTAGTTAGCGGTTGGTGGCTCTTGAGGTCTTTTCCGGCATCCTGACAGACCCTTGCCATGTAGGACTCACCCGAGGGTGAAGTACCTTTATTTTAGTTGTACTTGACTGCACTAAAACCTACGCTCTGGATTTGTGTATTATCTTAACTTTTCTATTACTCTAGTAGGTTGTTCATCTAGAGAATGTTTTAAATTCCTTCGTATTTTATATTATCATGCTTCCGTGTCGCACTGTTGGTTACGTCACGCTCACGTGACGGCCAGCACGCCTTGGTCCTCTGGATCGGGGTGTGTCAGTTTGGTATCAGAGCCTAGGTTGCAGTCCTGTATAATTGCTAATGTTCTAATGATCTTTTGATGTTCTGTCAGAATTATGCCGCCTCGTAGAGAGCGTAGGGAGTCCCGCCGTGCTCCTGAATCTAACTTCCCTGACATAGCTCAGTTAGGGGAAGCGATTGCCCATGCCTTTCAGAATGTTATTCGTCCTCCTCCCCCTCCTCAGAGGACACCCCTGGAGACTATGTACAACCTGAAGTTAGACCGTTTCATGGGAAATGAAGGGCATGAAGGGGCAGAAAAGTGGCTAGATCACATTGAAAAGACGTTTCAGGTAATGCAAAGTCAGGGAAACCTTCCTGCTAACAGATGGGTTGAAACCATTTCTTGGTTTTTGGGTCGAGAGCCAGCAGGCTGGTGGGAGAATCAGACTCGGTTTATGTCACCGGAGATGGCATCTGATTGGGCAGTGTTTAAGGATAATTTTAAGAAGAGATTTGTTCCTCCAGAGTACCTTGACCGTAAGAAGCAGGAATTCACCAGGTTGAAGCAAAGAGATATGTCAGCTCATGAGTACTACAGGAAATTTACAGACTTGTCTCGTTATGATCCGGATATAGCAGGTAATCCGGTAGAGATGCTTCGTCGCTTTAAGTTGGGATCTAAGAAGAAATGGAGGACTTTTGCTAATGCACTTCCCTGTGCCGATTATCATGAGTATTTTGAGATTTTGGTTAGGATGGAGGACTCTGATAATCTTCCTGACAGTGAGGATGATGAGGATAAGAACGATGGTCAGAAGAAGAATGATAAAGGTAAGGGTATCACCATTCCAGGACCTCGGCAGACTCAGAGTTTTAAGAAGAGTGGAGCGAGTTCGAGTTCTTCTAGCGGAGGATTTAGCTTTACTGGTCCGAGGAGAGGTGGTGGCAGATTTTCTGGTGGACCCAGATTTCAGGGACAAAGGGATTCTGGTGGTTCTGGCGCTCCGTGGTGCCGCCGATGTAACTCTCGACATCATGGTGAGTGCAGGAGAGGTACTGGTGGTGCTTGTTTCACTTGTGGACAAATGGGACACCGGGCTTCTCATTGTCCCCAGGGTCAGCAGAGACCGCAACAGACCACTATGCCACCTCCAGCACCGGTTCAGCAGAATTTTGGATCAGGCAGTTATGGCCAGTCGGGTCGTGGTGGTGCTTACCACTACCAGGGAGATGCTACTCCTTATGCTTCAGGACCCCATCAGTACTCTCAGGAGCCGTATTCTCAGGATTTTGGAGGTTACTCTTCTTATTCCTCTATGCCAGCAGGTGGATCGCAGTGGCAACATGGAGGTCAGTTCCGTCAGAGGGAAGTTGCTACTGGTGGCGCAGGATCATCCAGACAGCCTGGTCAGTCAGGTCAGGGACGTAATCCTCAGGGACGAGGTAATCATGGCAGTAGAGGCCGAGGTGGACGACCAGCTCAGGGGCGAATTAATCATATTTCTCTGCAAGAGGCTCAGAACCATCCTGACTTGATCATGGGTACGTTGAATATTCTTGGTCATTTTGCTAAGATTTTGATTGATTGTGGTGCTACGCACTCTGTGATTTCTCATACGTTTGCTCAAGCGACCCAACCTCACCTTTCACCCCTAGGATTTGATCTAGAATTTGCCATGCCTAGAGGGGATAAATGTTATGTTGATAGTGTGTATCTTGGATGTCCTGTGATGGTAGAGGGCGTAATTATGCTAGCTGACCTTATTCCGTTAGATATTGTGGATTTTGATGTGATATTAGGGGCTGATTGGTTGCATCATAACCGTGCCCATATTGATTGTTATGGGAAATCAGTTACTTTTTATCGCCCTGGACTACCCGAGGTTACTTTTGTGGGCGAAAGAAGTGGGGTGAGACATGGTGTTATTTCTACCATGAGAGCAAAGAAACTATTATCGAAAGGTTGCCAAGGATATTTAGCTCATGTGGTGTTGAATGATACTGCTCCTAGTAGTATAGAAGAAGTTGGTGTGGTCAGACATTATCCGGATGTATTTCCTGATGATCTACCGGGGTTGCTACCAGACAGAGAGGTGGAATTCTCTATTGAACTGCTTCCAGGTACTGATCATATATCTCTAACTCCTTATAGAATGGCTCCTGCTGAGTTAAGAGAATTAAAAATTCAGTTGCAAGAATTACTTGATAAAGGTTTCATCCAACCTAGTTCTTCACCTTGGGGTGCTCCAGTATTATTTGTGAGGAAGAAAGATGGAACTCTGCGGTTATGTATTGACTATAGGCAATTGAACCGGGTGACGATTAAAAACCGTTACCCATTGCCTCGTATTGATGATCTATTTGATCAGCTGAAAGGTGCGTGCGTGTTTTCTAAGATTGATTTGAGGTCCGGTTATTATCAATTGAAGATCAAAGATGATGATGTACCTAAGACGGCATTCAGAACCCGTTACGGACATTATGAATTTTTGGTTATGCCATTTGGGTTAACTAATGCACCTGCAGCTTTCATGAGGTTGATGAATGAGGTATTCCAGCAATATCTTGATAAATTCGTTATTGTTTTTATTGATGATATTCTGGTATACTCTAAATCTCAATCAGATCATATCCGACACCTTAATTTGGTGTTAAGGAAATTGAGGGAGCATCAGCTGTACGCTAAGTTCAGTAAATGTCAGTTTTGGTTGACTGAAGTAGCATTTTTGGGGCATGTTGTATCAGCTCAAGGAATTCAAGTTGATCCTCAAAAGATAGCGGCGGTGGAGAATTGGGAACAACCCCGAACCGTCACTGAGGTACGAAGCTTTCTTGGTTTGGCAGGTTATTATCGACGGTTTGTTCAAGATTTTTCTATGATTGCCTTGCCGTTAACGAAGCTGACTAGAAAGGATGTTAAATTTGAGTGGGATGAGAATTGTGAGAGGAGTTTCCAGCAATTGAAATATTGTCTCACTCATGCTCCAGTATTGGTGCTGCCGGATGATAGCGGCAATTATGAGATTTATAGTGATGCATCCTTAAGTGGTTTGGGATGTGTTTTGATGCAGCATAATAAGGTAATTGCCTATGCTTCCAGGCAGTTGAAGAACCACGAAAGGAACTATCCTACTCACGATCTTGAATTGGCAGCAATTGTTTTTGCTTTGAAGATTTGGAGGCATTATTTGTATGGTGAGAAGTGTAAGATCTTCACCGATCACAAGAGTCTTCAGTATTTGTTTACCCAACATGATCTCAATCTTCGTCAGCGGAGATGGATGGAATTGCTAAGTGATTATGATTGTTCTATTGAGTATCATCCGGGTCGTGCTAATGTGGTAGCAGACGCACTGAGTAGGAAACCTCAAGGTAGACTCAATGCTTTATATGCTTCTCGTGTCCCTCTTCTTGCAGAATTGAGAGCAACTGGAGTAGAGTTAGAATTGGAAAATCAAAGCGGAGCTTTTCTTGCTAGCTTTCAAGTCAGGCCAGTATTGGTTGATCGTATACTCGGAGCTCAGATGGTGGATGAAGAGATTCAGGAGTTGATTCAGTTAAGAAATGAAGGGAAAAAGAAAGACCTTAGAGTTCGGGAATCAGATGGTATGCTCATGCAAGAAAACAGAATGTATGTTCCGAATAATGAAGAATTAAAGAAGGAAATTTTGGATGAAGCGCATTGTTCAGCTTATGCGATGCACCCGGGAGGAACTAAAATGTATCATACCATTCGGCCATTTTATTATTGGCCGGGTATGAAAAGGGAGATTGCAGAGTATGTTAGTAGATGTATTATTTGCCAACAGGTGAAAGCAGAAAGAAAGAAGCCATTTGGGCGAATGCAGCCACTTCCCGTTCCCCAGTGGAAATGGGAAAATATCACCATGGACTTTGTGTATAAACTCCCTCGTACGCAAAGCGGATTTGACGGCGTCTGGGTGATTGTGGATCGACTTACCAAGTCAGCGCATTTCATTCCAGTGAGAGAGAAGTATCCTTTGAATAAATTGGCTAAGTTGTTCATTTCGAAGATTGTGAAGTATCATGGAGTTCCTGTGAATATCATTTCTGATCGAGACCCAAGATTTACTTCTAAGTTTTGGGTGGCTTTTCAGGAAGCTCTTGGTACGAAATTGCTTTATAGCACTGCTTATCATCCCCAAACTGACGGTCAATCAGAAAGGACGATTCAGACTTTGGAGGATATGTTGAGATCTTCGGTGTTACAATTTGGTGATTCTTGGCACGATCGTCTGGACTTGATGGAATTTGCCTACAATAACAGTTTTCACTCGAGCATTAGTATGTCACCATTTGAGGCACTTTATGGTAAGGCGTGTCGTACGCCACTATGTTGGTCTGAAGTTGGCGAAAGGGTGTTAGAAGGCCCAGAGATTGTGGATGAGACAACTCAAAATATTCAGGTGATTAAGTCTAACCTGAAAGCAGCTCAAGACCGACAGAAGAGTCTAGCGGATCAGCATACTACGGACCGAGTGTATGATGTGGGTGATTTGGTATTTCTGAAATTGTCACCTTGGAGAGGCGTGGTTCGATTTGGGAAAAGAGGAAAGCTAAGTCCGAGATATATTGGGCCTTATGTGATTATCGAAAGAGTTGGTGAAGTTGCCTACCGATTGGAGCTACCTCCGGAGCTATCTAAGGTCCATAATGTGTTTCACGTCTCTATGCTTCGACATTATATTTCTGATCCATCTCACGTGATCCCTCCTCAACCGTTAGAGATTAATCCGGATTTATCTTATAATGAGGAACCCGTCACGATTTTGGATTGGAAAGATAAGGTTCTAAGGAACAAGACGGTGAGTTTGGTGAAGGTGTTGTGGCAGAATCATTCTGTGGAGGAAGCTACCTGGGAGACGGAAGATCGGATGAGAGAGATATACCCCAGGCTATTTTATGATTATTAAGTGGTTTACTTAGTTATGGGAATTTCGGGGACGAAATTCTATAAGGAGGGAAGATTGTCACAGCCCGTCCCGAGACTTTCACATTGAATGTATGAAATGACGGGAATGCCCTTGACGTGATTAAGGTGCGTATATATATGTGACATTAATTTGGTTCTCATATAAATTAATTTGGATATATGTGTATATTAGTATGTTAGAATTAATTTTAAAAGGATAGTTATGTGAATTGGATTATTGTGATTAGGGATTAAGAAATGGAAGGTGAGGATTGAATTGGACCACTTACCCTCACTCTCTCTCCCTAACCCGTCACTCTCCCTCTCTCTCTCTCCTCCCTCTCGACGGTTTCTCTCTCTAGACACCCATCTTGTACGGCCCTCACCCAAATCCTTGCAAATCTCGACGGATCGAACCAAATAAGGTATGTATCTTCATCCCTAAGTCCTTGTGAGTCGATTGGTACTAGTTTTAGGCCGTGAAACCTTCGATTTCACGTAGAATCCGAAATCACCATTTTTGGGTACTGTTCATGCAAACGTTAAATGTCGTATTTCAGGGAATTCTAAGCTTGTAGTGAGCTTTAGGAGGTCCTAAGGAAGCTCGGGGACGTTCGTTGGACAATTTTGGACGTCGGGATCAAGGGTTTCGAAGTTGGCCGAAACCTTTGAAAATTCCAGGTGAGATTTAGTTGTTTTTAGACCCTAAAACTAGTCCAACGTGATAGTACTCTCTTAGGGCTTCAATTTGATATAAAATTTGAAGAAAATGGGTGAAAAACGAAGGAGATATGGAGGTTTGAAATTTGGCCGGAATCGGGTCGCCGGAAAAACCAGTCCGGCGAGCCCCGCGAGGAAGATGATGACGTGGCGCGCGTGGGGGGCGCGTGTCCCCGTGGCCTTGCTGGCGCGTGGGGGCGCGTGCAAGCTCCAAAAAATTTTCTAAAAATTTTGAGACGTCCGTGACGTCGAGTAGGTCGATGTGGTATATTCATATACCCAATTTGAGCATCGTATGAGAAGTTATTTCGAAATGTTAGCGATGTGCTTAAAAATAATGTTATTTTAGTTATTTCTCATATAGGTGACGAGTATCCCGAGGACGAGCGTATCCAGGGACGTCGCGGGGGCTACGACCCATCGACATACCAGTGAGTGGGCAGTTTTGATTTTGTATTTACCTATATACAATTGTTTCCCAGAAAATATACGTTTTATGAAGGTTTTGAATATAAATTGCCATGCATGAAAACATTGAAAGTTTGAGTTGATAATTGTTATATAAAAATATGCATGAATTGAAATATAATGCATACATACTGCATGGTGCTGTGGAGGCGCAGGTAAGTCAGGTGAGTCATTATGCATCAAATTATTTGACGTTGAAATGGTTAAACTCATAACCTGCACCCTAGGTGTTAGTGCTTATATTAGTATTCACCACACCGCACGCTCGTCTTGGATCCAAGTAGGTGGATGTCGTACAGACCATATGAGGGTTCCGACATGCCAGTCGTACAGACCATTAGAGGGGTTCCGACTGGTGGGTGACTTAGATTATGTGCACAGTTGATTGATGTGAGAAGCACTAGAGCGTAATTATACACCTGTCCTCGTACAGACTACCTTATGTAGTTCCGAGTGACGTGCAGAGTTAGACCGTACAGGTCACCGAGGTGACTCCGGTTGATGATGATGTTGAACTTTGGAATCAACCGTACAGGACCACTTTAGGGTCTCCGGTTGACTTATTTTCACCTGATTTATATTGATGCATGCATATTACTTAGCATATGATTTGGCATGGCATTTATTTTAAAAACGTTGAAAGAGTACGTTTTGAGTTTTGATGATATATATATATATATGTTTATATACTATTTTCTGGGAAAGTATACAGGTTTTACGGTGAGGGGATAGAAATGATTTTTAATGAAATGATTTTAGAAAAATCTTGATTTTGCTGACCCACTCATTTTGTTTTGCGCCCCTCCAGGTTCTAGTTAGCGGTTGGTGGCTCTTGAGGTCTTTTCCGGCATCCTGACAGACCCTTGCCATGTAGGACTCACCCGAGGGTGAAGTACCTTTATTTTAGTTGTACTTGACTGCACTAAAACCTACGCTCTGGATTTGTGTATTATCTTAACTTTTCTATTACTCTAGTAGGTTGTTCATCTAGAGAATGTTTTAAATTCCTTCGTATTTTATATTATCATGCTTCCGTGTCGCACTGTTGGTTACGTCACGCTCACGTGACGGCCAGCACGCCTTGGTCCTCTGGATCGGGGTGTGTCAAAATGTTTTCTTAACAAAAAAAAAACAATAATCGAAAAAACATATATGGAATAATAGAAAATATAGTTTAATTACTAATATCTCCACTAAATAAGGAAAAGTGCATCATGCAAATAAAATGATAAATTCAAAAATTATTTTAATTTTAAAAATATAATAATGACATGTAATTTAGCTTGAGGTGGTTATTGGTCAAAGTACTTTAATCAAATTTTAAAGAGGCATAGATGTTTAATCTAAATGATATAGAAAAACTGTAGGGGATTCTAATTTTCCCTTTTTAAATTGACATATAATGACTTGTAAAAAACTTAATATTCAAATAATGACATGAAGAATAGTCAATGGACCTTGATCAAAAATGAAAAAATAATAGGAAGGTGAAATTTGGCGGGAAAGGGTCAATTTGGCGGATAAATGAAGAAAAGTTGATCGATAGAATGAATGAGGGTCCTCTCCAGATCCTCTTTGTAAGAATCCGAGGATCATCCAATCATGTCCGTTTATCGTACATCGTAAGGTCAGAAATCATTATAAATTTTTTATTTAAAATTGAATATAAATAGTACCTGATGAAAACTGGCTGCACAATGTACGATCAACAGACGTGATTGGAGGATTCCATCCGCAGAGGATTCTCATTCCCATAGAATATAGAAAAAGTATGAAGGTGACACCTCATAATTAATTAGCGGATAAATGTAATTAATGGCTAGAAGTCATAGACATGAATTCAACCAAACCAAAAGGTCCATGTTGCAAAAAAAACCATTTCTTCCTAGGTAATTAGGGTACGCCAAAACTTTGACAAAGAAATATGAGTAAGAGATGTGCAATGGAATTCGCACGGGAGATTTTTCCCATTGATTTGTGTGGAGTGACTTCTAACCATCAACAATCGGAAATAGAAATGCTAAGGAGATTCTTTTAAAGTGAGACTCTTTGTGGATTTTGCTACTTTATATTTTTGGCACAATGTTCTATAATGTTGTCACAAGAATGAGTGTTAAATTGTGAGGTAGCAGAAAGTCCATGGAGAGTCATACTTTCAGAGAGTCTCCTTAACATTTCTCTAGAGAAATTGTATACATGCACGCGTAAGCGATTGTCTGCTTAGTAAATTATGTATAAGTAATTGAGATGATAATAAGAATATTATTCATAAACACAATTTTTTTTAAATGTAGAAAAATTAGGAGAGATTATTCTTTGGCAATGGTCACGTGCGAGACACATACCCTCTTCCGAATAGGAGAGGACCATTACACCTAGAAATTCCACTCATGTCCCTCCTCCACCAAATTTATTAATAATAAATAAAAGTAAACAAAAAAGATACAAGCGGGGGGACTATGCCTATACTCGCAAAGACAAGAGTGATCAACAAAAACGATAATAAGGACAAAAAGAAATGTCACGAGCATGAGCAAAGGTTACAAAATCAGAAACCGTAGACCACCAGACTTAAACATAACTTTCTGCCCCAAACGAAACTAAAGCATCTACAACATAATTTTCTTCTCTATAAGTATGTGTAGACATAAATCGTATTTGACGAAGACGCTAGAGACGATTCTTCCAATCTACCATAAGAAACCCCTGAACCACATTAGCCCCATATATCATTTAACACAGGATAGGGACAAAAACTTACATTTTTTTTTTTACATGCAGTTAAGAGATGAGCTCTATCTGCATGCAAAAATCACGTGTGTTAAAGAATATTTATTTTGTGTATCTAAGTATATCACTATTGAGATAAGTAATGATCACTCTATATAGAACTATAGAAGTGACACGAGGCAAAAGGAGTCACTCACTCTCTTGAATATCATAAGGTCTTGCATCATTGTTATTCATTAGGAGAGAGGATACATTTCGTGAGGCCCGTTCCAGTCAATTCAAAGGTTGTCGCAATTTTTGGAGCACTGCAATCTTAAACCCATGCTGAAATCTGACCGGTCACAAAAGCTTTCAATTTTTGTCCAATTTCTTTGCAGTATAGTCCAAGATACGGGTACATATATCATTTTCTGAGAAATGAAAGAACATACCATGTATCAGTAAGGCAACAAGGAGTTCAACCTCTCTTACCATGTATCAATTAATGTAAACTAGTACATAAGCTCAATTGTTTGATCTCCTTTTTTGATGATGTTATTTTTACTCCGACTCAACACTAGGATTCCTTCTCATTTCTGTTCATGCGGTTAAAACTTAGAAGCCATCATACTATTTTCTTGAGAGTATCGTGGTTGGTCACTGACGTTGAAGCATGTTTTACGTCGAAAACCTTACAAAGTTTCATTACTAATTGAATCAAAGTCTTTTGTTTCTCTTCCCTCTCTTGCCCTTTCCTTCTCTCTCTGACTTATTCTCTATCTCTTCTATTTGCAATTCCAAAAACCATACCAAGTTGTAACGGAACAACTTCCAATATCTATATAGGGAAGGGCCTCAGTTTTGTGCTAATCCCTAGGCCACCAAAAAGCCAAGGTCTGACTATTGTTAACTAGAATAGGATCCTCTCCAGATTTCTTCCATCCGAATCTTTCGGAACTTTCAGTAATGCATGTTCAACTGAAAATCAAACGACTAGAAATTAATTAACTTTATTTACCTTCTCATGTTCATCTTGACTCCCTTCACCTTCTCATATTCATTTTCTTTCCTCTTCGACTCTCTTCTCTCTGTATACTCTCCATCTCTCTCTCCGACTCTCTTCTCTGTATCTTCTCCATCTCTATCTCTCTCTAGCTTCAGAATTGAAGAATCCAGAGGATCCAGTTGAAAGGGATGTGGAGAGAAATCCCAGCCCTCCCTAACAGACACAAATCATCACATAAACAAATTATAAGATTTCGTGACAAATCAACTTGCATTTTCATCACGAAAACAAGTGCTAATTAAGCAGAAATTGAATAAAAATTGAAGGAGGATAAGGATCAAACAGTTTACTTTCGAATCAAAATAGAGGAAGGACACTTACCCTTCGTTTTTATGCTCAATTTTGCTTAGTATTTGGTTATGAAAGACGATTTTCACAAACCTTTCTCCTATCCATGCACACCTTGTTCATTTATAATTTTTGAATCAATTAAAGAAAAAGAGAATGAAGAAACATAAATAAATATGGTCCGTTGAAAAAAAAAGAGGTGTATAAATATCACTTCTCTTGTTTATTTGATGAAATAAATGCAAGTTGATTTGGAAAAACTAGTTTAACTTATAAGTAGTAAAGTGAAAGAAAAAAAAAATACTCAAAATTTGTTTATTCAAACATAAAGAGAGGCTATCGCCACCCATCCTCCTTATGTTGTCAACACTCCCATTAATTCTTAGGCATTATCACTGGCCACACCACCATACATGGACTGCCACTTGTATTAGTCTATGATTCATTACATAAAATTAGAGGGTGACCTGATTTGAATTTGAAATTTTTTTTAACATTTCGACGAGTTTTAGTTGGTTATAAAGACTAGAGTGACACAATTCTTTGCCCTAGTCGCATTATAGTACTCTGCGTGCCGGTCGACGACCGGGCTGTGCAAAGTATGCCCGTCCACTTGTTCGTAAATAGTCACACCATGCTGCTTACTGTTCAAACTTTGAATGCGAAGTTAGGCAGGAGGACGATTGATCGATCAAAGGCCGCCCCCCCCCCTATGAACTTGGAATTTTGTCAAGTGGTCCTATGAATTTCCAGCCCATGGATATATTATTACTCTATTGGCTACGAGCCAAATCAAATAATGCATGATTGTATTCTGGCTCAGTTTATGGCCACTGGCGGAGGGAGTAAAGGACCAGGGATTGCCTGGGTCTATCCTGGCTTTCTAAAACAAATATATATATTAGGGAATTATGCATCTTTCTATTACTTCAAGTCCTGCTTTCCAAGTTTCAAGCACAACCCCATCTCCCAATTAGCTTTAATATTTTATCTATCTCCTTATCACAAATTAATATCATTTAAAATCAAAGCAATATTTCTCCTTTCTTTGAATAGAAAACATTCAATTTTAATTGTGAAAATTTAAAAATTCCACTTTTCTTTTTGAAATCTCATATATTTTATAATCCTAAATTCGAAATCTATTCAACAAATACGTTTTAAATTTCTTTGTTTCTCTATTGTTTATGCTCTATTCTACATATTACATGAGAGTTATGGTTCGTAAAGTTTTTATTTATCTCATTGAGTTTAATAGTACAGGCAATGTGGTTATAATAAAACGATTTTAAAATATAAAAACTCGTTAAGGACAATTATAATTTTTGTGAGTATGTAATATTATATGTGCATATGTTGTTTTGAACATTTGATTTTGATATATATATATATATATATATATATATAATAGCTTTGTAAATACCATCCACTTAAAAAAAATTAAAAAACAAAAAAAACCTTTATGAGAGGCCCCTCCTCACCGAAAATTCTAGCTCCGCCACTGTTTATGGCCATGATCTTTGTGTGTGGAGATAATAGACTTACTGAATTTTTCGTGCAGCTAGTTGCAGTCATGTTTTCCTGAACACTCTATGGTTTAGAAAATTGGTGGTTGTGGAGCAAAAAATATTTAAAATATTATACAGACGATACGGAGACTCTTTTTTTTTTTTTTTTGAAGAAGAAGACAATAATGCTCTCCAACATCTTTGGAGTTTTGAGCAACTGACTATGAACACCAACCTCCTCTACTCCTCGCATGGAAAAATTAAAGGCATTAAAGATAAGATTTATCACAAAACTCTATCTTTAATACATTCAAATTGAAGATCAACTCAAACAAGTAAGGAAGCTTCATCACAATCAATAAATGCTATTATCATCATCATCCTGAGATATTATCTCCTAATTAACATCTTGGGATAATTCTCTCCTCATCCTTACCATGGATGACTCACCTAGACCAATGGGAAGCGGCCACGTGTAGGGCAACAACCTACACCTAAGTCGGTCACCTCCTTATAAATACCTGTTTGGACCCAAAATATTATTTTGGGCCGAGCTTAGAGTTCTTCTCAGCCTAGTAATCTTCTTTTAGAATTATCATGGGTCGTCCAGTCATCGCGGGCCGTCCAGTCAAGATCGACCAAATCCTATTGCAGGACAGATTGGTTTAGATAAGGATGAAGTAGTTGAGACCTAGTGCAATGGGGAGTCTTAATAGGCTAAGGATGTTGAGACTTAAGAGATGAATCTGGTTTGTTAGTTAGCTCGGTTCAAAGTCCTTTTGGAGTTAGGATTGGCCGAAACCTAATCAGATTAGGTTGAGAAGTTCTAATCTGAGTATGATTTTAGCCCAGCTATGAAGGGTTTCCCTACTATAAATATAGGAGGGAGTGTACATTCAAAGCTCTCGCCAAATCAATATACAAATTGCCATGCGCAAAGCTTCTCAACAACCTTGAGAATTTTATCCTTATCTTTTTCCTTCCCGCCAACACATCTTTAATTTGGATAAACAACAATGTGAAGGCAACCAGCGGCATCTTCAGTTTGGATAAACAGCACTGGAGCCGTAGAATCAGTCGATTAAGGAGTACCTTCAGTTTGGATAAACAACACTGCTTCGAGACCGACTGGTTATTTATCCAAGTCTTGGTCGATAAGGATTTTTGAGTCCTTGTTGGTAGAGGTCATCTCATTAGCCTTCTCGGCGAAGTGATGTGTTACATGTTACTACATTCGGCACATTGAAAGCCGAATTTGATATTGAACTTCGCAGAACTAGCAGCCTTGTCTTCAGGCTCTAGAACCCGAAGGCTGAGACGTGTTCCTTCTTCGGCCACAGTCGCAAGATCAAGAAGTCAATAGCGCGCCCAACGCCACATCAATATATTTTACTCTCTGGCCGAACTCGGCCGACGAGTTGGCACACCCTGCACACAATCGAAGGACGTAGTTAGCTTATTAATTACTTGACCTGCGCACCACGTAGGCTTGGTAGTTTTTATGGTCAACATTTTGGCACGCCCAGTGGGACCCAATGTTAAAGCTACGAAGTTCGTGACAATTGAGACACGGTTAGTAAAAATGAGAATAGTCATGGGAAAATCGACGACTAATCTTCCAGTCCAGAACCCAGGACAAGATGGCTTGTTACAAGCACATATTCTTCATGCTACAGTGATACCTAAAACTATAAGTGCGACATGCCGAGAAAATGAAGTTAGACTCGGCGACCAACATCGTGGTGCAGAAATCCCCACCAAAACGTCAAAAGGAATTTTTGTTGAAGGAATAGTGGATGATTGTGATGAGGACGGTGGTGATGCTTCGGACCCACCAACCAGATCGTTTCTTCGACGGCGACTTAAAGAGCAATCTCGGTAATTTAAGCAGATGTTCAGCTGAGAAATAAAAAACATACGTGAAGAAATGCGTGATATCTTAGTTATTAGAGTCCATGATAGTGGATCCGCCGATCGAATCAGGCAGTTTTTTTTCAAGAATAACCCATTACCAATGATACAAGCCGAGACAGGATCCACTTGGCTCAAAATGATTGACTTGGAAAAAAATGATGGGTCAACCAGCATTTCGGATGGCTTCGATCAGAAGGCATAAACGACATCTGTTGATATGGTCGAAGTCTTGAGAATGATTGATTCGACTTTGAAAAAGGGGTCGAAGTTTCTGAAATTCATTCATCCATATCATGTTTATGTGGAAAGGTTTAAGTACCTCAAGGGGTTCAAGATCCCAGATTTCAGCCTTTTCGCTGGAGAGTCGTCCCTATCATCATTAGAACACGTGGCTCGATTTACTACTTAATGTGGGGACGTTAACATTGATTTCCATAAGCTGCGATTGTTCAACTTTTCGTTAACGGGCTCATCATTCACATGGTATATCAACCTCTCATCCAACTCTATCCACAGTTGGGAGGAACTAGTCGAGAAGTTGCATGAACAATTCTATCGATCAGGGATGGACGTATCAGTATCTTCTCGAGCCAGGATGGGTTAAGCTTCTGACGAGTCACCAATAGAATACCTTACGAGGTTTAAGTCGGCTAGAAACTAGTGCCAAATACCTCTCCCTGAAGTCGACTTCGTTAGACTCGTTCTAAATGGCCTGGATGTAGAGTACAAAAAGAAATTCTTGGGGGCAAACTTCCGAGATATGTACGAACTGGCTCAACATGTTGAGCAATATGATTATTTGCTCTGAGAAGAGAAGATCTCAAAATCCCCATCCCGAGGAACGATCTACAATAACCCTAAGGTCAGTTATGCATCGGTCGACGGGCAAGGGTCCCAATACGCCAGCATAGATGCGGCTGAGATAGTGATTAACAAACCATATTTATGCAAAGCGTTGGCTCACGCTAACTCCAAAGATGTCAAAACCCGCTCGACCCCTGTGGAAACTGCCATTAAAGCATTAAAGGTCCACATTTTCGACATCACTAAGGCCGATGCCATCTTCAACCAATTACTGCTCTCGAAAATTATCATGCTTCGGCCATGGCATAATATTCCCAAAGTCGAAGACTTAAAAGGAAAAACTTACTACAAATATCACAACTCGAACAGACATACGACAAACAACTGTGTTATATTTCGTAATGCCATTCAAAATTGGATCAATAATGGCAAGCTCAAATTCCCTGAAAAAGCAAATGGTAGTTGACGCCGCTTTTTTCCATTCGGCGACGGTAAGCATGGTAGATGCTTATCTACCCAAAAATAAAGGAAAAGGGAAGGCCGAGTTCATTCCAATGCAATTCATCCAAAAACACAACTTTCGGCCACGACTGAATATTGAATTGTTTTCGAATAAGTCGCCCAAAGACTTTTTAGGACCGGCTATCATCGAGTCTATGTCGAACTCCAGCACAGAGGAAACAGACGGATTGATGGTTTTGTGTAGTCGGTGCAAAAAAAAATTATCTTAACCGAGCCAAATGAAAAGCCACTTTAGACTACAATACCACAACAGCCACCCACGGCCGCAATAACACCTCAAAAGGTGCTCGACGCAGTCCAACGCCATAAAGTTTTCGATAAGCTCGGCCCTTAAACATGGAATGACGGGCAACCTTCAGCCAGACAACGCCTTGATTTCAACGCATCGTTTTATAATAAGGATTTTTATGCTCGTAACTCTAGCAGTTCGAGTTCATCTGCGAACCAGAAAACCTTCAAGCCACTTGAGTCATACGACCAACGTTGGTATAGTTATAACTCTCCTACTGTCGTATATATCGCACTGTCTAAATCATAGAAACACTGGTGTTAGCGAATAGACAGTATGGCTCGCCGACAAGCAGCCCGGGCTACTTCGGCTACCAAATGGCAGCCGAAAAAAACAAAGGGTAACGAAGATGACCGACAACCTCCGTCAATCATGGCTGAGTTACTTCAAGGAAAGAAAATGATCAATCATGACTTTGAAACCACAATTGAAGAATATGAGAAGCGCATCAAACTCCTCATTCGGCCTGGGGAGATGAAAGCTCGTTTCGAGCACTTCAGGAAGGAACCATAAAGCAAATTTCCTCCCTTACCCTCACAACAACCATTAATTAAAGTCTGACGAAATCTTCACCCACTATTTCTCGGCAAAGCTTTGGAATACATGTAGGAGTTTCACAAGACGCATTCCGCTAATGACCTATACAGCCTACCAAAAACATGCCAAGAAGCTCTAGACCTGGCACTACCTTGCCCTGATGCCGAACAGATCATCCAGAAGACAACAGATCTGGGGATGAAAGCCAGGTTTCAACATATACGTAAGGCTCGAGTTCTTAGCTTCGAGGTTGAACCATATATTGATATAGATACCTTTGAGCTTCATTTCTCTCTCGAGGACCTCCAATATCTGCAATACCATTTTGAAGTTTTTTCAGCTGTGTCTCTCTTCGGCCTTACGGCCGACGAAAAAGAGCGCGTAACACGTCTAGATGTTTACTTGGACACAAATGACACCCGCATCGCCTATCAGAAGTAGACCCATAAGGCTTCACAAAAACATAACCAAGTCTTAATGCCGAGCAGGCTCGAGGTTGACAATCAGAACGAAACAGGTCAAGTGGAGGTACCACAGGAACAATTGCTTGCTGAAGCAGAAGATGATCAAGCAAATAATACTCAAGAGCAAGATACCTCGCTTGAAAATCCAGAAGACGAAGATCACGACCCGATGGGCTATTCGGTCGTCAAAAATATGGAAATCAACATGGTCCGCGTTTTACTTGCTAAGTTCCAACCAACCACATCCCAACCAAATTTCTTGGATGACGACGTGGTTACCGAGGAAATGACCTAAGTAGACTTTGTTGCCATCGAGAAGGTCGAGCAAGCAAACAAAGAATATAAACTTAAGACAGCTATTACCGAACTATTCTCCCACTATTCTTCCGTAAATATTCGACATTTAAAGTCGTTGTATGTTACAACTCATATTGAAGAATACCCAGTCTTCAAAATTTTCACCAACTGTAGGCAACAGTCAACATCATGCATGTTTCCATCATGAAGGCATTACGATGCTCAAATGACGAACTCATCCCATCAAGGGTAAACATAAGCAGCTTTGTCAGTGACAAGTCCCTGACCACGGAAGTGCTTCATTTAGAGATAAATATCGCAGGTCACAATCACATGACCGTGTTTTTCATAGTTGATTCAAAGACCAAGTATAATGCCTTGCTTGGTCATGATTGGATCCACCAAACGAGTTGTATCCCGTCGACGTTATACCAAGTCCTCATCTTCTAGGACAACAAATCGGTCGTAATTCATTCAGCCGACAATCAGCCATTCGAAGCTAATATGATTCAGGCTCATTATTACGATGATCACGTCGGCTACATTACCCTGTAAGGTTTCAACGAGAAATGATGGCCGACTCGGATCTCAGTTCAGAAAGTCATCAAGGTTGACGTTGAGGCTGTTCACCAGGATTCGACGAGACTTAGATTAGCTGACCTAATTTCCAATCTTGATGTCTGATACCAAACAAAATTGATGTCATGCTGCAGTTTCATCCACCATGGAACGACTGCTGGCCCACTGGTATGTCATTTCCAATCAACTGAATTCCGGCATGAATTTAGTCAAGTTCCTCACCGAAGAAGATAACGGTCAAGTCCTGTTACTTGGCAAAGTCCAAGCTGCCTCAACTGAGCTTGAAGACAGTCGACCCCAGGTCAATGATCTATTAGTGCCTTGTTACCTCAACCAATGAAAACAGAACTTTGTTAATTACTCAAAGAATTTAAAGATTGTTTTGCTTGGAGTTACCATGAGATGCCTGGTCTAGATTGAACACTCGTCAAGCACGAATTACACATAAAAACTAGTTATAAGCCTTTTCGCCAACCCCCCATCCAACGATTCTCGACCGAAGTACAACTCGGCATAAAAGACAAACTCGGTCGACTTTTAAAAGTTGGGTTTATTCGGACAACCCGATACATTGAATGGTTGGCGAATATAGTCCATGTTTTAAAGAAAATCAGTTTGCATCGATTTTCGTAATTTGAATTTGGAAACCCCTAAAGATGAATAGCCAATGCCGATTTCAGACTTACTAATTGACGTTGCAGCAAACCATGAGATGTTATCTTTCATGGATGGCCATGCTGTCTACAACCAAATCTTCATTGCCAAGGCTGATGTCCACAAAACTGTTTTTCGTTGCCCGGGGGCACTCGAGACCTACGAATGGGTAGTTATGCCAATCGGCCTTAAAAACGCCAGTGCCACATACAACGTGTTATGAATACCATCTTTCATTACCTGATTGGTATGGTCATAGAGGTGTATATCAACGATGTGGTGGTCAAATCAAAGCACCGCTCGAGCAATCGACATTCCACCCCCGACGACCAAGAAGCAACTACAGTCTTTACTCGACAAGATTAATTTTCTTCGCCACTTCATTGCCAATTCGGCGGAAAAAGAAGGCTTTATCCACGCTTTTGAAACTCAAGGATTCTGACAAATGTGAATGGCACGAAGAGCATCAAGATGCTTTCACACAAATCAAGGTCTCCCTCACGACCCTACCCGTCCTTGTGCCTCCTCAACACGGCAAACCTCTCAAGTTGTATATCTCGGCGACCGAGGAATCCATCAGTTGTCTTCTTGAACAAAACAATGACACCAGGTGAGAGCATGCTATTTTTTATCTTATCCGGAATCTCAACTCACCTGAGGTAAATTATTTAGCTGTCGAGAAGCTCTATCCGGCCTTGTTTTTCACCATGTCAAAATTCAGGCATTACATGCTCCCATAAGTTACTCAGGTCATCACCCAAACAAATGTTATTCGCTACATGCTCACTCGGTTGATAGTAAAAGGTCGAATTAGGAAATGGACAATGGCACTATCCGAATTCAATTTACAATACGTGCCCTAGAAAGCCACCAAAAGGATAAGCACTAATTGATTTCTTACCTCAACATCCCTCCCTATACGATTTTGGGCGCAACGACGCCGAAATTGGCATGGTGGAAACACATGATAATTATTGGAAGATGTATTTTGATGGCTCTAGTACCCTGGCGTTGGAATCGTCATCCAATCCCCAGATCACCACCGCTGGTATTTTTCTCTCAAGCTGGATTTCGATTGTACGAATAATCAAGCCGAATATAAAGCCTTTATCATCGGCCTTAATGTCTTTCACGACTTGAAGGCAGCCTGCGTACTCGTCCTTGGCGATTCAGAACTTGTAATTAACTAACTCAATGGAACTTTTTGTTGCATGAGTTGTACTCTGGCGCCCTATCACATAGTCGCTAGCTATTTGGCCAACTCATTTGAAAGCATCACATTCAAGAACATCTTACAAGTTTGAAACACTAACGCAGACGAACTGGCTCAAATAGCCTCCAGAGCACAACTCCTGGGAGGCAAGCTAGGCCGGGTAATACCAGTAATACGACGACCACACCCGGCCCTGGTTAATCAACAAGTTTTCCAACACGACTACATGATCAGTACACGAGTCATGTCCTTACCTTCGTTGTTGGAACGAGAAGATCCTGTAGATGTTTGCACGGTCGAAATATTGCCAGACGATTGGAGAAGGTCAATCATGCAATATCTCAATAATCCTAGTAGCAAACATAACCGCAAGATAAAGGTATATGCCACAAATTAAGTAATGTACCAGAATGAGTTGTACCGAAAGGGTAAGGACGGTTTATTGTTATTATGCATCGGTCCGCAAGAGGCCACCCAAACGATTACAGAGGTACACGAAGGAATATGCATAGCTCATCAATCCGGACGCAACACGCGTTGGCTGCTTCGATGACACGACTATTTCTGGCCGAGTATGTTGAAAGATTGCATTGAGTACGCATGAGGGTGTGTACAATGTCAAATTCATGGGCCTATACAGAGAGTCACAGTCGAATTACTTTACTCAGTCACCAAACCATGGTCGTTCAAAGGATGGGCTATGGACGTGATTAGCAAAATTACGTCGTCTTCAGGGTTAGCAAATGATGCATGGATACTCATTGTGACGGACTACTTCACCAAGTAGGTAGAAACAATATCATACGCCAAGTTAACGTCTAAAGAAGTTTGTAATTTTGTGGAAGAAAACATCATGACTAGATTCGGCGTACCAAAAACAATCATTACGGACAACGGTACGATCTTTACACTGACAGGTTCAAGGAATACACGACGAGTTTGAAAATTCAGCTCGATCAGTCTATGTCGTATTACCCACAGGCGAATGGACATGCCAAAGCAATTAATAAAGTTTTGTTCAGTATTCTTGAAAAAATGATAAAAGAAAAGTCTGGTATGTGGCATTTGAAGTTAAATGAAGCATTATGGGCATATCAAATTTCACTACGATCATGGACAGGGACGACCTCATATGCGTTAACCTATGGACATGATGCCATATTACCGGTCGATCTAAGCATAAATTCGTTGCGAGTTATCGAACAAAGTAATTTGTTCAGTGCCGAGTACGGTCAGGCCATGAGACAAGAGTTAGAAGACTTGGAGGAAGTTCGGCTTGATGCCTATAATTTATTAGCAACATAGAAAAAGATTGCCGAACGAGCTTATAATCGACGAGTCAAACAAAAGACATTCGGCGAAGGAGAGTTAGTTTGGTAAACCGTGTTTCCAGTAGGAATTAAAGATCCTAGATTAGGAAAATGGTCGTCGAATTAGGAAAAACCATTCATTATCCACAAGGTTCTCGACAAGCGACATACCCCTTCAAGGATCGAACTTGTTCAATTCATAAATTACCAATCAATGGGAAATTCTTAATGAAATATTATCCAGTCATTTGGGAAATGCAAGAATGAAAGATCCATTTCATTAATTTTTCAAAAGGACATACAAGCACAATTACCAAAAAATCCAATAGCCTACTACTAAAGACAAAGTCCTAAGGGGTCGAGGGAATGAAGGCTTCAAGAGCGGCTTTCAGTTCCAACCACCTTACTTCGCCCATCGTGACTTCAGCCTACCTTGTTCTCTTATCAAGTTATAGTTGCTATATCCGATTTGCGGCAGCTGCGTAGTTCGTTAGTCGAGACTTATTTGACTCGAAATCCTTTTCAAGCTCTAAAGCAATCACCGACCTTTGACATTGAAGTTTGGTGATTTGACAATCGAGGTCGGTCAGTCGTTTCTTCTTTGCTTTTATTGCCTCAAGCTCTGGCCAAATAGCTTCATAAGCGACCATTACAGCCTTAAGGTCGTCCTTTGCCTGGAGAACCCTTTCATAAGTAGTGAAGTATTGTCGAGTTCGCTCTAGGACATTTGATAAGTGAACAACACTTTCGGTGCTCAGCAAGCCACCGACTACAAGGTCGTTCAGGCACTCTCCTACGAAGTTGAAACCTTTGCGTTGAAGAACTTACGAGGCCGAAAGGGATAAAAGCTTTTGCAACTTGATGAGGCATCAGACTCGGCTGCAGTTGCAGAAGACTCAGCCGTAATGCCAGAAGGCTCAGCCACTCCAGAAGTGCTGGAAAGAAGGGCATCAAGCTCGACCTCCCATGAAGGATGCACAAAAAAGAGTTGTTAGGAAAGAAGAATCCAAAAGAATGGCAAATAAGGAAGTCATGATAAACCTGTCGAGAAGAGAATTCAGCTATATCCGCTGGTTCATTGCTCGAACCCAGATAGCTTAATAGCCGAGCCTAGTGTTTAAGGCAGCCTTTTAATTCACGCGGCTGATGAAGGCTATCTACATTTGATGGCCACTGAGGTTAGAGTTGTTCTCGGCTTAGAAATCTTTTTCTAGAATTATCATGGGTCGTCCAGTCATCACAGGTCGTCCAGTCAGGATCAGCCTAATTCTATTGCATGACGGATTGGTTTAGATAAGGATGAAGTAATCTAAACCTAGTGAAATGGGGAGGCTTAATAGGCTAATGATGCTGAGACTTAAGAGATGAATCTGGTTTGTTAATTAGCTCGGTTCAAAGTCCTTTTGGAGTTAGGATTAGCCGAAACCTAATCATATTAAGTTGAGAAGTTCTAATCCGAGTATGATTTTAGCCCGACTATGAAGGGTTTCGCTACTATAAATAGAGGAGGGAGTGTACGTTCAAAGCTCTCTCCAAATCAACAGACAAATTGCCCTGCGCAAAGCTTCTCAACAACCCTGAGAATTTTATCTTTCTCCCCTTTCTTCCCGCTAACACATCTTCAGTTTAGATAAACAACACTGTGAAGGCAACCGACTACATCTTCAGTTTGGATAAACAACACTGGAGTCGTAGAATCAGCCGATCAAGGAGCACCTTCAGTTTAGATAAACAGCATTGCTTCGAGACCAGTTGGTTATTTATCCAAGTTTCGATCGACAAGGATTTTCGAGTCCTTATTGGTAGAGGTCATCTCATCAGCCTTCTCGGCGAAGTGAGGTGTTACAGGTTACTACATTCAGCACATTGAAAGCCGAATTTGATATTGAACTTTGCATAACTAGCAGCCTTGTCTTCAGGCTCTAGAACCCCGAAGGCCAAGACATGTTCCTTCCTCAGCCGCAGCCGCAATATTAAGAAGTCAATAGCATGCCCAACACTACATTAATATATTTTACTCCCCGACCGAACTCGGCCGACGAGTTGGCATGCCCCACACACAACTGAATGACGTAGTTAGCTTATTAATTACTCGGCATGTGCGACACGTAGGCTTGGTAATTTTAAGGTCAACAATACCTCATCTCCACCAAATTCTGGTAAGTTTTTACTACGCATATAATCCTTAACACTCACTCTTTTTCAGAGCTACTAACTTAGGCATCGAATATCTATTGGTCAAACATTTTCCCACCCACCCCAACCTCATGGGTGCGTGTGGCTTTGGCCTTAACCAAAGGTGTTTATTGTTTTATAGGTATAAATTTGTCAAGACTGAAGACGGTGGATTCTTTCTACCATAGTGGTAATTTTTTTTTCTTTTTTTTTTTATCAGAAACGACAGTGGTTATCTATTGTTCGATTTAATGCAACCATGGGAAATATTTAACATTTGTTATTGTACTATCTTTCACGTGGAATTAAAATCTACGATGGATGACTACAATTTTTTTGCACTATGAAGTCTAAAAGAACAAGGATCTCATCTTAAAATCAAAGGAAAACTAATGAAAATGGCTTGAAAACTTTGAGTTTTAACTAAAATGACAAAAATGTGTTGTAAGTGAATAGTACAATGAGTGACTTGTTAGAGTAAAATTTTCCTTAACGTTAAGAGTGAACAGTACTATGAGTGTTTCGTTAAGACTTCTTAAAATCAATACATGATATATTTATATTTGACTCAATCAACAAAATGAAAAGAAAAAGAGAAAACTCGATCGATAAAATATGGACAAAGAAAGTTGCAAACTGATAGACACTCTAATTTCCTTTTCTATCATTTTGTGAGAGCATTTCTCCTTTTTGTGACAGCCTAGTTTAGTCGTTCGGTGGCAGTCCTTTTTCCTTTTCGCTTTCCTTTCTTTCCATCATTGTCAGCCTGCTTTTCCCTAACCCAATTTTCTTAGTCCCCCTAATCCTCTTGCCTTTGATTTAACCATCCTTAGCCCTATATCGGAAGTCCTTATTGGCGAATTCATCCCTCCACCTCTTTCCGTCGCGATTTGCTGCGACTTTATGGAAAGGTGTGTAGAGTTTGGCTCGAGTTTCCACACCACCACTTTTCTTGTGTTTGCCGATCTTGGCACTACATCTTGTGGGATGTATTTTACCACTGACTTCCTTTGCTTTGTGGTTTAGATCTTTGTGGTGGTTGTTGGAGGAGGATGAAGCTTTCTTCTTTTTTGACTTCAGGGATTGGTGTGGCTTGATCTCTTGCGTCTTCAAGGAGTGCTGGGTTGTGCTGAATGGGTGGTGCTCCGGCAGCCGGGGCAGTAGGCTGCTAGGTTTTTGCTTTGTGTTTTGCTGTTTTGAGCTCCAATCCTTGTGTTGGGTTAGGATCCTTTCTGTGCTGCTTTGGTGGTCCATTGCTATGCTTTGTACTTCACTTGTAATTTTGCCCTGTTTGTGTAAATTTGTTGTGCGGGGAATAAAACCTACTTTTGACAAAAAAATTAAAAATTAAAAAAATTAAAAACGTAAAAGGTGACAGCTCATAATTAAGTATTGGACAAATGTAACTAATGGCTAGAAGTCATGACATAAATACAAACCAAAGGTCTATATATGTTGCACAAAAAACCATTGCTTCCTAGCTAGTTAGGGTACGCCAAAACTTTGACATAGAAATATGAGTAAGATATGTGCTAAGGAATTCGCATGGGCGATTTCCTCCCATTGATTTGTGTGGATTGACTCTCACCATCAACAGTCAAAAATTGTATACATGCACTTGTACGCGATATTTTAACCTAGTTGCATTATAGTGTGTGTCTGCCTCCATATGTTCGTAAATATTCACATCATGCTGCATATTGTTCACAAACTAATAATTATTGAGTGCGACCTTAGGCAGGAGGACGATTGATCGATCAAAGTCCGGCCCCCATATGAACTTGAAATTTTGTCAAGTGGTCCTATGAATTTGCAGCCTAGGTAAATTACTCTACCCTGGGCTACGAGCCAAATCAAATAATGCATGATTGGTATTCTGGCTGGGTTCATGGCCATGATTTTTGTGTGTGGAGGCAATAGGCTTACTGAACTTTTGGTGCAGCTATTTGCAGTTATTTTTTCCTAGATTATTTATGGTTCAAAAATATGGTAACCTATTATTCGATCTTTAATGCAAGAGATTTAGTTTTTGTTGTACGTTTTATTTTTATTGTTAAATTAAAATCGAACAGTAAATAACTGAACCATGAAGTTAGAAGAACGAAACTTATTTTAAAACCAATACATGATATATATATTTATATTTGACTCAATTAAAAAAATGAAAAGGAAAAGAGAAAAGTCGATACAATATAGACAAGGTAAGAAGGTGACACCTCATAATTAGTTACTGGATAAATGTAATTAATGGCTAGAAGTCATAGACGTGAATACAACCAAACCAAAAGGTGCAAGTTGCACAAAAATCCATTTCTTCCTGGTTCTAATTAGGGTACGCCAATAATTTGACATAGAAATATGAGCAAGAGATGTGCTGGTGCTACATATGGAATTCGCATGGGCGATTTCGCCCCATTGATTTGTGTGGAGTGACTTCTAACCATCAACAGTTACAAAGAGAAATGTTAATGAAACTATCTTAAAAGTAGAACTATTTATATAGATTTTCTGCTATTTTATGTTTTTGCACAATGTTTTATAATGTTTGTTATGAGAATTAACGTTAAATTGTGAAATGATGGAGAGTTCATAGGGTCACACTTTAAGAGAGTCTCTTTAGCATTTCTCCTGTCACAAATTGTATACATGCACATGTAAGCAATTGTCTGCTTAGTAAATTTCGTACAAGTAATTGAGATGACAATTAAAAATATTATCATAAACACGAAATTTTTTTTAAATAGAAAAAAATTAGGCGAAATTAATTAGCTCTTCAGCAACGATCGTGTGCGAGACACCTACTCTATTACGAAGGGGGGATAACCATTACAAGCAGATAGTGACAAAAATGACATATTTGCTAACATGCATTTAAGAGATGAGCTCTGTCATTGCATGCAAAAATCACGTGTATTAAAGAATATTAATTTTGTGTATCTAAGCATATCACAATTAAGATAAGTAATGATCACTCTATAGAAGTGAAACCAGGCAAAAAGAGTCACTCACTCTCTTGAATATTATAAGGTCTTACATCATCGTTAGTCATTAGGAGAGAGGATACATTTCATGACACCCGTTGCAGTCAATTCAAAAAGTGTTTACCAATTTTGGCACACTGCATTCTTAAAGCCGTGCAGAAATCTGAATGGTCTCAAAAGCTTTCAATTTTTGTCCAATTTCTTCGCAGTATAGTCCAATACATGGGTACGTATATCATCTTCTGAGAAAACGAACATATCCTCTTTCTTGCAGACCTTGACAAGACTGATCGATATAGCAAATAGCTATAAGACAATAATCAGTAAGGTGACGAGAAGTTCACCCTCTCTTATATTACGTCATCAGTCCGAGTAATCAAGGTCGTTGAATGAGCAGAGTTTTAAGACGTTGAAATGTAAAATATGAAATTGATTTCAATCACTTTATATTATATGGTTGTGAAATAATCCGAATTGAGTTGTGATTAATTTATAGCATGAAGATCATGCCGTGCATTCAGGTGTTGGATAAGAGTTGTGTTTATACCATATTTAGGGCCTCGTATTTAGATCTCATACAAATACTTGAGAGACTTAAATGTAATTATGCGATAAAGAAATGGGCAAATATGTAATACGTGAGGAGTCCTTATTCTATAAAAGGACCCCTCACCCTCACAATTAGAGGAGGTCAATTCCTAAGCCTTCTCACCCCCTCTCAAAGATCTCACTCTCAGAGCCCTCTCTCCCTCAGATAAATACATATTCAGTGTGGACGTAGCCCAAACCTTGGGGTGAACCACGATAGATCTTGTGTTATTTACATTACTTGCAGATTCACGGTCGGATTTACGTTGTTCCAAGACCTCCGGTTTTGTGCATCAACATTTGGCGCCGTCTGTGGGAAACGATACGAAAAGTGATGTCGGATCTCTCTCAATTTTTCACCTCCGTCGTGAATCTGCAAAAACCCAGCAAGCCAAAAGTAGAAAATATGAGAACCAAAACTCTGAAGGTCTCATTCGCCCTGCTCTGCTTCTTCTTTCTCAGCTGCCACCACCTACTCCGCCATGCACAAGCTCAAGTTCCGAGCACAGAAGGATACATATGCTCAGCCACAGCCAACCAAACAGTAATTTTCATCGGCTGTCAGTCCCACTCAGATGAATGATTCTTCGCACTACTAAGAGCTTTTGCCTCGTGAAGTAAAGCATCTAGCAGGCCACTGTTACGTGGTGAAGTGCAATCTGGCTCATTCTTCCTCCTCGTCATCCCCCTGCTCAAATGTCGTTTGAAGCTGCAGAGTTAATCGCAGCCGTCGATTTGGAGTCGGCTCAGGACATGCAAGATATGAGAAATTGTATTGATAAACTTACGGACAGCGAGCTGTATTGACATGAAGTGCAATAACATTGATTATACATGACATATTAGGCAAATATGTATATGCGGTGTAGACAGAGATAGAGCTTAAGCATAACTACTTTAGCGTTAATTACATATATATCACACAGTGTACGTGGAGCAGATGAACTTGAAGCACACAGAACAGAGCAGGTAGATGAGAATACAGAAGGACGAGGAAATGCCGTCGGCTGTCTCGTCGTCTTCAGCAACAAGATCTACTCCAACGACCTGGAAAAACGTCTTGGAATCACAGCAGACCTACATTATCAGCTCATAGCGGCCCTGTTCTCGAGCTCGCCATGGCGGAGAAACTGAAGGAGCTGAACGGGGTCGCTGGCATCGTTGGAAACACTTCACAACACCTAGCTACATAACTGTTTTGTGCAATGACCGTGTTGGGATGATTGGTGAACTGCCACGGAGAAGGTGTTGTGTTTGCCAAGGCTATTATGAGCACCACTGTTCATGATTTTCTTAAACTTTCCAGCAAGCCAAACGCTAGAGAGCAGCTACGGCTCGAGGTTGTTCGAGCTGAACAACAACGTGAAAGAATCCATACTGAGGTCCAGAACTGGCTGAACAACGTGGTTGAGATCACCGAGAAGGCGAATGAATTATGGAAGCCTGATACGCAAGCAAAGATGAGTTGCCTCCGTAGGGTTTTGTCTAAACCCGGTGCTCTGTTACAAGCTAGGCAGGAGATCAACAAAGTTGCAGCAGGCGGTTGTTGAACTCTACAAAAAAAAAAAGAATCTGGAAAAGATAAGACCTTTCTCCTTTTTCTTTATTATTTTGCTTTATCATTATTACTTCTCTAAGCCACCACCAGAGAATGATGAAACAACCCACTACTCAATCAATCTCGGAGATAATTGCAGAAAGCAATAAAAACAAAAAACAAAACTAAAGCAAAAGATGCCATCAACTTTTGAAAAAGAAAACTTTCATCATGGATGTTCCCGCTTTTCTGAAGAAGTCACTGGAATACGCACATGGAAAAAGATTTGCAACAACCCAGTATGCAGTAGGTGCAGTACGCACCAACGATCTGTAACTGTCGAAACCTTTGTTTTGAATGATGTAATTTATTTTTCTTATCTTTCGGAGACATTTGTATAAACCCCCATCAGAGGGTAAAAAAAAAAAAAAAAAAAAAAAAAAAAAAAAAAAAAAAAAGGCAAAGCCCAAAATAAATGGGCTGACATGTTGTGGAGAACGAAGACCCATAAGCCCAAAATAGCACCAACTAGGTGACCAAAAGTACGTCCAGTACTCTAAAATTATTTGGCAACCCGCCACTATTACCACTAACCAGGTGATGAAATGTACAACCCGTACTCTAATATCATTTGGCAACTAGCCATTCATGCCACCAACCAGGTGATGAGATGTACAACCCGTACTCTAATTTGGCAACTAGCCATTAATGCCACCAACCAGGTGATGAATGTACAACCTGTACTCCCATTCATGCCACCAACCAGGTGATCAAAAGTACGCCTAGTACTCCAAATTATACATGAGCATTACTCATGTCATTCATACATAAACATTCATAAGCATCACTCATGACAATCATACATAAAACCATCATTCATGTCAACATTCATAAGCATCACTCATGTTAACATTCATGAGCATCACTCATGACAACACCCATGAGCATCACTCATGTCAATCAACATAAACATTCATGAGCATCACTCATGTTAATCAGCTTCAAAAGCGTCATTTACAGAGCTCTAGCCTCAAAGCTTCACTTGCAAAGCTTCATCTACAAAGCTTCAGTGCAAGGTATACAAATACCGCCTCCGAACAACCACCACTTCGGCCCATATGGATTCAATTTGAAGTCTCCAACCAATAGACTCTATTGACCGAAGACTTGGGGGACTACATATGTACCACATATTGGGCCTCAACTGGGCCTCATGAAAAATACTCGGGGGACTTAACCCATTATTCATGTATTGAGGAGCGTTCCCTTATTTTATAAAAGGGACTATCTCACTTTCATTAGAGAGCACCCATCACTTATGTATTGAGGAGCGAACCTTTATTTTATAAAAGGGACTCCCTCACCATCATTAGAGAGCATTAACTCTAGCCCATCATTCATGTATTGAGGAGCGAGCCCTTATTCTATAAAAGGGACTTCCTCACCTTCAACGCCACAAGCCGAGCCAACCAAGGCAACATAAGCTACGAGCCAAGCAGCCTCGCAGCATGTGCTACTTCTAGTTGAACATCATTTCAGATTGAGCACCGCCTCATATCGAACATCAATTCAAGACAACATCTAGTTACTTCGGCCCACACATGGACTGAATTTCAAAGTTTCCAGCCAAAAGACTCTCTTGACTGAAGACTTGGGGGACTACTGTTTATACCATATTTAGGGCCTCGTATTTAGATCTCATACAAATACTTGAGAGACTTAAATGTAATTATGCGATAAAGAAATGGGCAAATATGTAATACGTGAGGAGTCCTTATTCTATAAAAGGACCCCTCACCCTCACAATTAGAGGAGGTCAATTCCTAAGCCTTCTCACCCCCTCTCAAAGATCTCACTCTCAGAGCCCTCTCTCCCTCAGATAAATACATATTCAGTGTGGACGTAGCCCAAACCTTGGGGTGAACCACGATAGATCTTGTGTTATTTACATTACTTGCAGATTCACGGTCGGATTTACGTTGTTCCAAGACCTCCGGTTTTGTGCATCAACAAGTTGTATTAGTCAGCAAGCAGAGAAGGAATAGCGATTAGCCTTTGTGCAGCGTGGCGATCAGCACGTAGCAAATGGGATAAAGATGAAAGTAAATGGGATGGTGATGATCAGAATGGTTTTGTGGGATAATGCAAAACTACCAAACAACAGGGTGCTCGTGCTGTATTTAAAATGATTTGGATGGAAGTGATGAAATGATTTGGATGGAAGTGAAATTATTTGGATGAAAGACATTTTGGTCAAATGTCTACGTTCTGATCAACATGGAAAAGTTAGTTCTCATCATGTTTAACCACAAGGCTGTACGTGAATATTTGTCAAGAGAGTTATAGTGCAATTTGGAATTTTCACTTTGTTGGCTGAGTTACTCCGGCCCTAGAAGCCTCTGCAACGTGAAAAGAACTCTTAGCTCAACACACAAAAATGTCATGTATAAATTCTCGCTCTACAAAATCTTCTCAAACTTTTAAGAAAACACTAACTTCCCTAACTTCGTCAACACACAACACTGTGTTGACAATCAACGATATTTTCAGTATGAATTAATAGCACTAAAGCCGTAGAATCAAGAGACCGAGGAGCACCTTCAATTTGGAGTTTGGCCGACTACCTATCCAAGTTTCTGTCATTGAGAAGTCCTCGTCTTCTCATTGAAAGATGTCATCTCATTAGCTTCTCGGCGAGTGAGGTGTTACCAAGTTACTCAATGTTCAGCATATTGAAAGCTGAACCTCATTCATTGTACTCGCCGACCGTGATCGCTCAGATACAGAAGTCATCAGTGTTCGACAACACCACCACATTCATTCTACTCACCGACTGAGCTTGGTGATGAGTTGGCAAGCCCGCATTCATCATAAGGACGTAGTTAGCTCATTAGCTATTTGGCCTGCGCGCCACATAGGCTAAGTAATTTTTAGAGTGAACAGTTTGATCTCATTTTCTGATGATGTTCTTCTTACTTCGACTCCTTACTTTGATCCCTTCTCATTTATGTCCATGTGGTTAAAAGTTACGAACCATCAGACTACTTTCTCGAGAGTATCGTGGTTAGTCACATGATTGTTGAAGCATGTCTTGCATAAAAAACCTCATGAAGTTTCATACTAATTGAATCAAAGTCTTGTGTATAAAATCTCATACCTATTGAATTACACTATTAGTGATTAAGTTAGCAACAATACTATCAATGTTGATTACTAGTGAATTGTTGGATAGTCTCCGCAACTTTGAAATGGACTCAATCATCCAAATTCCAAAATAACAAGAATATTATATAATTCAACCTATAAAAAAAAGATTTAGAAGTTAAAGAAAATTTAAAAATATATATAATTGAATATCAGCTAACCTAAATTTTATATAATTTTGTTAGGAAGGAAATAACAATTATTTTCCTTAGAAATGAAATGATCCTTCTACTAATTTGTCTCACACTGATCATATTGTAGAAGACACGAAGGCTTTGCAATCCACGATCATTAGAAATATATTTCATCATGTTCGCCGCCAAGCTAACAGTGTAGCTCATATCCTTGCATGCTTTGTTGTCCATGGTGAAAAATCCTGGCTATGGTTTGAAGACCCGCCAGATTGTAATTCTGATTTACTTTTGAAGGAATGTAATTCTGTTTAGGCTATGGCCTCTGTGTTAGAGTGATTGGATTAAGTTGATCACGCAAACACTCCAAATATACGCATGCATGTCGATTCTACGAGAGTTGGCATGCATCAACCTTTAGCCGAATCCACACACCAAATACAAATACAATTATTTGCGAAACTCACGGCCTAACCCTAACCCTCCCAAAAGAGGCAAGCCTAGTTACACAACCCAACCTTTCTTATATCTTGGGTCTCGATTTTGGAAGAACTCACCGTGTGAATAGTTTGTGCAGGGACCACAAAATTTGTAATTCTGGAGTACCTCATGGAAGTGGTCGCGTCTGCAAAAAATTTGCATGCATGTATATGCCTTTTTTTGTGCTTCTTAGTTTTGTTTGGAGTCTGCTTATAGTTACATAGGTAAAAAAGAGTAGAGAAAGATAATTAACAAAACTAAGAATTAAAAGAATGGTGAAGTAGTAATTACTTTTTAATTTATATACTAATTTTACTTATTAGGGTGTACTATTTATTCCCTACAAAGCCTCAAACATATGGAATGATTTACAGATGTCTACTTATTTAGAATGAGGCAGTCGGGGATGTGGTGCAAAAAAAATGGCTATATGGGCCCTAATGATGTAGATGAAATGGCGGAGTGGTTTGAAGATCAAATTGAGCAAATTGGACTAAAAGAACAAAGCTTTATAAATTTAAACTTTAGTGTCAGACTTGTGTCTATATATGACCCTTTATTTCGAGGAGAATGACTTACGCATCAAACTCATTTTTTGAAGTTTAGGACAATTTCAATATTTGGTTATTTCTTAAGTTATATTCTTACTTGGAATCCCATTGCTTAATTAAGTTACATTTTGAATATGTCATCTTGGCCTTATGTTGTTATCTTTCATATTCTTACCAATTAAACTCTTAAGGTTTTCTTCTCTAGTGGATTTCAATGTTCTTGTTCTTTAAGAATAACGTTGTGTACTCTTCTCTTTGTCACACTGCGTCATCCACTAGCCCTCCTAACTTATCGATATGATTCTTGGTTTTTTCAAGTTTAGGATTACATATTTTAAATTTGCATGGCATGAAGTATATCAATTCCATGCAATAAGTTTACGACATGTTTAATAAGCATTTCGTTTTTAGTTTTTTTTTTTTTTTTAGATAGAGATACAAAAAAAATGTATACCGAGAGATGAGGAATGTAGAAAAGTGGAGAAAGGGTGGACACACAACCAAAAAAAATACACACTCACAATGACTAGTCACCATCTTGTTTTCCTGAGTTTTGGCCCCTACTGTAACCTATGTATCTGACTAATTCGTGACTAGTTGCTTTAGTCACTGTCCAGTTACAAATGAAGAGAAGGTAGGAAACAAAAGCCAGAAAAGAAAACCTACTAAAAATTGTTTTCACTTTTTACTTTGTATATTCTTCATGCATATTAATTTGTTCCACTTGTGTCTATAATCCTTATATTCTTAATAAAAAAAACATTGGAAATCAAAAATTCAAAATTCTTACTCTACAGTTATTTTCATATCATACCTCTCGAATACATATAAGATTCACATATATTTGTGGACCCTACTTTTATTAAAGAGTGGAGAGATTTCTTAGTATGCCAGAAACACAGCCAAGAACTCCAAGTGTAATACTATAATTGTTTGGAAATTTGAGAAAAATAATTTGAACCAATTGTATTATGACATTAGTGTATCAAACCGTGTTTCCGGCATCTTGAAAATTTTCTCGTAGAAGTGATACAAACGTGGTATAAAAGATTTGATAAGTGTAGCATATATTACTCTTGAAACTAAATGATTATCTAACAGATCCTTTAATAAACATGTCATAAAAGTTAAATGCTCTATATACAAGATTAGTCTTGCTCCACACAACGATGACTATTGGATTTATGAAATAAATTAATGTACACCATATTTGGATATGACAATCACTCATACATGACTCTGTTGCAGCAAAAAATGACAATCACTCATACATGACTCTGTTACAGCCAAAAAGAGCTTCAGCTGGATGCATTCAAAAGAACAAGAGCCTGGCTAACCTCACAAACAGAAAACACAAGTAAATTGCCACAAGGCCACTCCCCATATATCTATCCAGCTTCATACCCTTCTTTGGCAAGATCACAAGTGCCCAAAGTAAACCACCCATCAAAAACCCTATTGTTTCGTAGAGGGAATGGTCGGTAGGGATGACATATGGGGATGGATACTCAAACCATGATGACAGAACCAGTGACGTTCCCACTCCCACCAATGTGTTAAACATGGGCCCCGCATAGCATCCTGAAATAGCAATTTGGGCCCCATCTGTCCCACCCTTCACTGCCATTGTAGCATTAGCTATCAAATCATTGAGGGAGTTACCCCAAGCTAGGACAGTTAGTCCTAGAATTGAAGGGCTTATCCCTAAAATATTACCGTACGATTCTAACAAGCCAACCAATTCTTCAGCAGTAATATATGTCCAAGCTACACTCATCAAAAACCCACCAACAAGCCAAGGGAACAAGCACTCCTTTGGTGGGCTACACTTTTTTGTAGTCACGTATGCAAGGTTACCCAAAATTAACCCAACCAGCACTGCTGTCATGTAAGTTACCAATTTACCTCTTGAACTAAAATCTTCCCTCTGTGTGTTGCAAAGGGCTGCCAGTAACATTGGTGCCAAAGCTACAGAAATAACTGCATAGGGCTTAGACCATCTTTCTTCGCTCACAACAGGTATAGTCAATCTTCTAGGCAAGTAGAGAGGTAACTCCAAGATATAAATCAATTTTCCCAAATAAAAAAACCAATAATTTTGTTCTCGATCATCATGAAGACCCGTTTTCAAATTTGTGTTGGAAACGGGTTTATCATCATCAACATAGCCAAGTAATGGTATACTTGCAGTACCATCCGCTAAATCATCAAAACTTTGCACCACTGGTAAATACTTTGAAGCTGCAAGATTTTTGTTCCTTTTGTATATTTGAGATACTGAAACAGTACCAACATAAACAAAGTAAATAGCAAGAAAAGAAAGGGCACCCCACAAGTTGATCCTCCCAATGACTATGATTGCCAGAAGTGATGAGAGAGAGAATAAGAAGAAGATGACATCCCTGACAAAGCTGGCCTCATCAACTGAAACCTGGTGAGGGCTTATTAGTATACTAATAACTCCTACCACAATGCTGGACACGAAGAAGGCACCCCCTAATACACTGTTGAGGCCAACATCGCCGTCTGCGGATTTTGTGAACGCAACGATGCTGGAAAAGACATCGGAGGCCCCGTTCCCAAGGGAGAGGAGGGTGACGCCGGCGATGGTAGGAGAGAGCTTCAAGATATTGGACAAACTCTCTAAGGAGGAACAGAAATAATTAGCAGCTGTGTTGCCCAATAGATAGAACAAAACAATAAGCCAAAGTAGAACTGCAGCATGACCCAGAATTGGAAAATTGCCAAGACTGCAGTAAAATATTTTCAGATAATGTATATACCCCTTAGGGTTGCAACCTGTGTGGGTTTTCACATACAAACACCTGGATTTATAATCTGCTTGTTGATGGAGATCTTTGCAGCCATTAACTGATTTGATCTCCTCACTGAGAATATTTGCACTACTAATAATATTGGATTTAGGGTGGTTTGGTAAGTCTAAGTTATTAGGATGGAGATATGTTGTGATGAGAGAGAGACATAAGAGAAAGAGAAAGGAAATGTTGATGAATAGGGAGAGTTTCTTGGGTTGAGGAATGGAGGTTGAGCTTGCCATTCAAACCAAACAAGAGAGAGCTTGTAGAGAAAGTGTGCTTAAAGATATGTAGATATAATTTGAGTCCACCAACTTTGGAACTTCTGGGGAATCTGTTTTCTGGTGGAGGTAACGTGAAGTATTAGCTTATATATATCACCTAAAGAAATGGACATTTATTTTTTGGTCGTTAAAAGATGAAGAATTGAGTTTATCATAAAATCAATTGACAATATGAAAAATACCATATCCTCACATGTGACAAATTTTCAAGCCTAGCACGTGGACAACACAAATCGGGTGACGTGGAACACATGTGGCATTGGGCTTCCACATGAACAACATACTCTAACACCATGAAAAAAAAACGGGTTTTCACTATAAAACCAATTTGATAATATGAAAAATATTAACTAAATTACTTATAAGCACAAGAAAAGTCTCTCATTTTCCTGACTTTGGATTCAATCTCAACAAAAGAAAGGGATATATATATATATATGAAATATTTCATATTAGAGGAAGTAGGTGTTTGAAATTTTGAATTACATATTACTCAAGTAATGACCTCAAGCTATTTTAATTTGTTTGTGGTAAAAGAAAATGTTTTCGGTGTTTAGGATTAAGCCAATCAACATGTAAATTATGTTCAAAAGTAGAAAGTGAAAGGACGATACTTAGCTCCTTCCCTCTACTTTCTTCCAGTAAAGAGCCGAACAATGCACTTTTAAAAATTCATGAGTCCGGACTTAATTAGATAAAGTTTTGGGCACCTTCATTTCTGTACGTAGGAGGATATAAAATAATTATGACATATGGTTTTGTACCCAAAAGAAGTCAAAAAACGAAATTTCCTAAAAGCATTAGGGAGAGGGGGTGCAAAACAAAATATATATCCACAATTCCGCATACTATCATATCATAAATGGCCTCATATTTTAAAAGGCAATTTACTTACTGTGAGTTGCACTTGCACACACCTTTTTGGCATCCTTCGTGGTATGCAACAAGCTTGTCGACAACCTCAGGCTGGAAACAGACAATGAGAACTTGTATTTCCTGTAACTTATTTGATTAGATAGTACTGGAAATGCATGCATGGCAGTAGAGAGCTAGATTATAACTAAGACTTACAAGAAACCAGAACTACTTTGGCAGCCCGTACGCTATTGTTTTTTATGGTGCATCTGGGAGAGTTGGGTGGCCTTTAAAGTTCCATGGAACCTTGAATGAATTGTTAGGAATGCACTAGAAAAATTATATTTGCGCTTGAAAATGACTAGATGCAATAGATAGGTTGAGTAGTGTAGTGCTTGAGTAGTTCATGGGTTGACAAAGTTTTAGAGAGACGGGACAAATAATTCAACACCGAGACCGGTGAGACACAATCTCAACTTATATCTAACGGTTTTCTCAAGTTGTCCCTAAACCCTAGCGGCATACGTAAATTGATTATTTTACTAAAAAAAGTTCATATATAATTCACTGAACGCTTAATTGCTTTCTTTCAAGTATGGTTTCTCACAGCCATTTTGAAAGCAATTATTTTCACAACATAACAACTCCATATAGTCCAAACCAATTGTTAGGAATGCAAGCAATCATGAACGATATAATACTCTGATCCTCTCATTCTTTAAAAGTTTTATTCATAACCTTTTCTTTTTTTTTTATCGATCCCAAAATTTGCCGTGTAGAATACGCACATGTAATTCATCTTTAACTACTAGACTACCCCTTGTAGTTATAACTTCTTCCTTTTCTTCAGAATTAAAGAAGGTATGTAATATATTGATTGGATCGTGATCTGATTAAGTCGTATTATATAGTTTTTACCAAGGGCGGAGCTATGCTTGGGCTGGACTGGGCTCCAGCACAGGGCAAATTGTGGGTTTTAAAAAAGTGCCATGCAAATTTTTTGGTCCAAGTTGCCTTTTTTAAATTTAGTCCAGCTTCTTTTCGAAAAATGAGACCAGCCTTTAATGACTTTCTCTTGGAATTTCCACGCACTATTTTTAGCCTTTTATACACTTCTATTTATCCTGATTGTTGATTCAATTTCATTTGTTCAATCCAATAACCATAAATTATAAAAGCGCATTTCTGAGAAACTAAAAATGTGTGTGAAAATTATTTCCTTATGAAATATGATAAAGTTCTAATGTGCTTGCCAGTCTCTCTCTTGCTTTGTGGACTTTTGTCCTATGTTTTCTCATGTTTCTCTTCGGTTTGAATTTGATTTTTTGCAATGACGACGATCCATGAGATCCTTCATAAGTAACCAGTTGCAGGTCCTCGTTGGGAGTGGTAAACAAATAATTTTCAACAAGTAAAAGTTAAACAGAAAATAAAAACCCACATGCTCCATGAACACTAATAAAATGCAGCTCCCAATTTCCAACCAAAAGCAAAATTAATCTAGCATTAATTTAAGAGTCAAATATTCCCCCCAAAAAAAAATGTTGGTCACTCTTGTTACCCAAAATCCTAGGCAACCAACAAACATATCCCTGTCACATTAATATTGAATTAATTAATTTTTGTCAATGATCAAAGAAAAAGCTTTGAAATGCCCAAAAAATCTCTCCCAAAAGGGTTATCATTTTACTAAAGAATCACAGCAATCTCAAAAATTTTGAAACATAATTTAAGAAGTAATATAATTTTGGATATATTATGAATTGTTATTGGCACTCTAAGATTTTTAGACATAATTGTTAATGACTAAGATTTTTAGAGCGCCAATAATAGTTTCCTTTATGTTGTGACATATGTTCTAATACATATTATGATTGTGTAAATCCTAAGTAGAGATAGATTAGGAATCTTTTAGGATCCAGAAGATCTTTTCTAATAGACTTTGTATTGCTTGGAGAGCAAGTTTCTTTCTTCCTTATTACTATAAATAAAGGTACAAGGACTGAGGAATTAACAAACAATTCCTAAAGCCTATTATCCACTCTCTTTCTCTCTATGCCGCACCCCTCAGTTAAATATAGGTCACAACACGTTATCAGCACGCTCCTCCATTGCGCTAAGAAATTTGACGTGATTATTCTTCAATCAAGGGAGTATTGTTTCAATTATTCTTAATTTATTAAATTTTGGTTTTCTTGAATTCATATACTTTTATTGATTCAATTTATTTTTCTTATGTTGAACGTGATACAAGCTTTGGAGATGGAAAGCCAAAATTGAAGAAATAATTTTTCTGCATCAAACCAGTTCATCAATATCATCACGCAATCAGGTTCTTCCAAAACAACGATTTTTATCTCGATATTTTTACAGCCCTGATAGCATGAACATTCACCATAATGCATGACCCAACTTTACGTTTTTCGAATTTTAGATTCTACATAAATTGTGTATGCATTATATCCATAATTGTGGAATTATGTGAATTGATATTGCATGAAATTATATATAGATCAGCATTAAATTATATATGCATATAATTGAATCTAAAAAAGAAAAAAAAAACAAAAAGTTGGGTTTTAAACCTAGACGAGACTTGGCTTCAAGCCGCCTAACCCTGAGCAGCTAAGTCGCTAACCTGCCAGGCCAGCAGCCTGGGTCGCTGGAGTCGAGCCAAGTGGTGGTGCCCTGCTTTGGCAGGGACACACCGACTTGCATGCTCTGCTTTGGTAAAGGTGCACTGAACGGTATTGTGCTGCTTTGGCAGAGGCTACCGAACAAACCCTTCCAGTTTCAGCTAGAGTCTACCGAACCCAAGTCTGGGTCTGTCTCTCTCTCACAATCTTATTTCGAGTTTGTTTTACAACATATGGTAAAATCAGGTCTGCTAATAGGTGGTATCACGCCCGAAGCATGATTATTGATTGACACCTAAAACTTCAAGAATAAAGAATAGTATTCCTGAACCTCACCCCTGCATAACCTAATTCAGTTTTGACGAAATAGATCATTGGTTATACACTTGTATGTGCCTCTACCAATGTTGTGGAGGAGTATCATTCATGTAGTCAATCTGTGAGACTACTTTTGCTCCACCTAACACATTTGGAATAGCGAAATTTGACATAGAATACCGTATTGGGCGAACCCCCTTGTATATTGGTTTACTTTATGAATACTTTATTTTGTTCTTGGATTTAAGATTGGTGTTTGGATGTCATGATTATGCTCGAATAAGAGTTAATCAACAAAAATAACCAACATATGACTAATACAATTAACTCATACTTAGGTATGTTTTGTGGGGAAGTTAGCAATATGGTTCTATACTAACTTCATACCTAATCATCCCCTGACAACCTTTCAGGCTTATCCAACCTGAGTGTGGGGCATGGCACTGCCCTATATTGTCCAATGGTATAAATTTTACCACAAAGGGAAGCCTTATACTCACTCATTCCGGAAGAACGCCTTTTGAGCTTTAAGGATATTAAAGAGCATTATTACCATATTGAAGCCAATGTAGAAATTGAGTAAAATTCCTTGGCATATTACCATATTGCACTTCCTACGAATATAGCCATAAGCATATTATAGAGAAGATGGAACGCTTAACGAGTGAATTACACCCATTTAAGCCCATTATGTGGCCGGCCAGAAACCCGCAGTTTCAAAGGAATTTTTGTTGTGGATGTACGTATGGGATATCTAGGATGATACATGATGCGCCGTTTTGGGCATCCTTTTACCAAAAGTAAAGAAATCATACCTAGACGCGTACTATACCTTAGCACCCTCCATCTTTTCTACAAATGATTCAAATGGACATTTGTGGACTGATTCAACCACCATGCGGACCATTTAGATACTTTATGGTATTGGTTGAAGCTTCTACATGTTAGTCGATGTTGTCCACAAGCTGCCTTCTCCACACTGGTGGCTCATATTAACAAGCTCAGGGCTCACCACCCTGATTATCTGATCAAATATATTTGATTGGATAAGTTGGAGAATTTACATAAAAAACTTTCGATGGATATTGCATGTCGATTCGGTTTTGAAGTTGAACATCCAGTACCCCATGTTTATACCCAAAACGACCCAACATAAGCATTCATTAAACGCCTTCAAATGATTGCGTGATCGATTGGTCATACATACCAAGTTCTTGATCTCTGCTAGGGGCCATGCAATATTGCAAGCAACCATGTTGGTCTGCCTGAGGCCCGTCACAACCCAACCTTATATAGCGTGTGTTAGTTGGTTACCAGATACGAACCCGACATGCGCATCTTTGGTTGTACGGTCTATGTGCCATTTGTGTCGCCCTTACGTACAAATAAAATGGGCCTCAGAGAATGATGAAAATCTATGTCGGTTATGATTCTCCTTCTAATATTCGTTACTTAGTACCTTTGATAGGCGATCTCTTTACCGCTCATTTTGTAGATTGTCACTTTTATGAGATGGTATTCCCGTCGTTAGAAGGATATAAGAATGTCAACGTTCCTACAGAACGACTCGAATTATCGTGGACGTCCCCACTATGTCTCATCTCGATCCTAATCTAGATCGTTAAATTATAATCAGACACTTTCTCTGATCTAGTAAAAAGTGACAAGATCACATAAATCAGTTGCAAATGTGCCTGCAAAGATGTGTACCAAATATACGACGAACCTTTATCCCGAAAACATGAACGCCACTATTGTGGCCGACCCTAGTACATTGATGGATAGCCAATCAATCTGTCATACGCCAGAAGCGTGGTAGATCACTCGGTTTGAAGATTCACTTCCTCAAAAGTGGAGGAACGTGGCATGAATGAATCCACCCCTCAATCGCTGTCTCAATCTTTTTCATCTCATGAGATTAAATCTGAATTACTCCTAATACTTGAAATTCTTGGTCCAGTATACTCGTTTGGATGAGCTATGGAATTGGAATGGGATTATCATAAATGATGTTTCATTTATATGGTAACTATCGATATAAATGAAAATCGACGATAACAAACCGCATTTCGTTGATTAGTGTCAACGTAAAAGTGATTGATCAACTAAAAGAATCAATCTATGACGAATGAGATGAATGAAATAGTGTAAATGACGCCTTGTGGTGCAATGCTTCTCTTATATGCCATATGATTGATTGCAACATTACAAACGTGGTTGTAGTATCTCTGGGATCCTGATGCGAAACCTACATTGAGTTTCCAAATGACTTACATGTACTAATTCAAATAGTTCTAGACCACAAGAACACCCTCTTGGTACTAATGAGGCATTCACTTGCGGATGCAAAACTATCCGGGCAGATGTGGTATACCCGTCTAAGTGAATATTTGATCAGTTAGGGATATATGCCATTGCATGTACAAAATCCGAAATGACTAGAGTTATGAAAACTGACTCGCACCTAAAGTCGGACTTTAAAATGAATGATCTTGGAAAAACTCGACAGTACCTGGTGCGAAAATAAGTTAACGCACAAATTTAAACCCTATTTGTGACAATTGTAGTATATGGATAAGTAGGGATCGTTCTAACCGGGGATTAACTAGGGATGCTAACCAAAGTAAAATTAAATTAAAAACGTAAAAACAAAATTTAAAACACTAAACTAAAATCAAAACATTTAACTAGAATCACTCAAAATAAAACTGACAAATAAACTAAAACAAATCAAAAGACTCAAAATAATTCAAAACTCAAGAAAACACAAACTAAATTGATTTCTAACAAATCTAACACTTTAAAATAAATGGGGGATTGATTTTTACGAAATTGAATTTAAAACAGAAACTTAAAAACAAACTTCAAAGAAAATATATTTTATAGAATTAAAATGATGAGACGTTAGTTAGAGGGGTCCTTATCCACACATGAACATATGCATATAATTTGATTCCCAGTTATGCTTTCAACAAACGAATAAATAACAATGCTCCAAGTTAATTAGGTCCGCTTAAATTAACCTTCAGATTTCCCTAGATTCATTGAATTGGACGGGATACGCATCACAACCAAATTATTCTTATCAAGTTCCCTAACTATGGAATACGCATGATAGAGAGACATATCAAAGATCATTAAGTTCAATGGAAATCATAAGCATCGACTAGGCATTCATAACTATGGAATACGCATGTTAATCCAACCTAGGGTTTACTAAACACAATCGTGACTAGCGATTTTTACTACTCATGCATATAAGTTCATAACGATTAGGTGAAATTCCCTTATATCCTAGCATCAAGTCTAAGCATGCAAATTAAGTGTCGACCCTTAACCCACATACATAAACAAGTTATTAATCAACACAGAAAAATAAACCACATCCAACGTTCAAGAATTCATAAATGGAGTAAATCAAATTATAATAAACAAATATTCATGGCTTCAAATTCACCTCTAACTAAACAGAAATTAATTACACATGTTTAATATAATTGAAAAGCAAATTAAATTAAACATGAATTTAAGAAAAATAAAACTAAATTGAGGATGAATAACACCGAGAGAGGAGAGTGCCCTTGCTCGTTTGCTGCGAATGGCAGCCTCCTGCCTGACCTGCTGTTCCCCTCCTCGCTGCTGACCTCCCAGCTGCCAAAAGGCAGCTCTCATTCCTCCTCGCGTCAGCCTTCTCTAATCCGCACCTTTTGTTTCTGTCCGTCGCCCTCTCTCTCGCTGGCAGCTCCTCACTGTCCAAGCAGCTCTCGCCAGCTTGTTTGCTGCCAATCGCAGCGTCCCTTTCCTGTCCTCCTGCCTGCACAGCTCCTGCCCAGCTCTCTCCTCCAGAGCAGCCCCCCTGGATTTCCGCGCTCCTCACCCTTTTATTATTTTCCTCCTCTTTCCGCACCGCTGTCCTTCTTTCTCTCTCCCTCACTCATTATTTTTCTGATTCTTTCCGTCACTGCCATCCACTCACTTCCTTGTCCCTCCAGCTCAATTTATTCCCCCACTGACCTCACTGCCTTTCTTTTATGGCAGCCCATTCCTCCCCGAGTCTCCCACGTCTATTTTCTTATATTTATGGCCTTCTTTATTTTTTTATTCCCTCCAAGGCCGCACTCACCAGCTGCCCTTTATATTTCCTTATTTCCATATGCTTCTTCTTTCCAGCTCCTTGTCCCTTTTTCTACAAAACAAACCATGATGATGTTTCAAACATCATCATGAATTATTATTATTATTATATATATATATATATATTTTTTTTATTTTATTTATATATATATCTACATCGACAGTTTTACCGAATTTATTACATAAAATCACACTTATGCTATTTTTATTTTCTTAGCTAGATAAATTCTATAAAACACCAAAACAAAGTAAATAGCACAAAAATATGAGGAAATAACTAACAAAAGACAAGAGAATTTGATGTAAAATATATATAAATATGAGCTTATCAAATACCCCCACACTTAGCTTTTGCTAGTCCTCGAGCAAAACAACGAAAACATAAAAAGTAATAACATGAAAATTATTAGTTTCCCCCTATATGACCCTCATAGAACTTCATTTGAGAACACAAATCATCAAGAACCATAGCTAACAACAACAAACTAATCCAAGTTCATCTTCCTTATTCAAATATTAGCAGTAATCTTTGAAACATCCTTGAAGTGTAGTGTGTGAGATAGCCATGCTAATGCAATTTCAAATTTTTATTTTTAAAATCACCATATGCAAACTAGCGACCTTCTCACTGGAAATACACTCAATCACTCATGTGTTTAGTTTTAATGTGTTTCTCTCAAAGAATCAAATGTGAAAGTTCTACCATAAGCTTGCATAAAGATCACTTCTCCACAATCATAATTGCAAAACTTAAATCAAGAGAACTTTTATTGGACGTAATGAGGTTTAGGGCGAGGGTTATTGAAACGAAAGAATAGGTAAACACAAGTTCCAAGCTACATTGCAAGCAATTCTTTTGTTTAGATTTATAAGAACTCAAGCTTTCCAGCTATTCTTCCAGTCACCTCCAACCACAAACTTAAACTGAAACTTTAAACACTTTTTATTTTCTTCGTAAACAAACTTTCTTTCTTTCTTGTTTTTTTTTTTTTTTTTTTTTTTTTTTTTTTTTTAACTACCACATGAAATACCCCCACACTTATTCTTTTGCCAAACACCTTCAAAGTACTTCACAAACATTTCTCATAAGACAATCTCATATTGCTCACTAGCTTGCTTGGAAAGGGTAAGGAAAAAAAATATTTCAGGTATAAGGGTAGACATATCTGGTGGTAAGAAATAAAAGGCTCACAATTACGGCTCAAATTGGCAATCTAATGATATCATTTTTTTCTTTGGGAAACAAGGTTATTTGGGCCATGGTGGTAAACCTAATGCCTCTATCATTTTCAAGTTCATGCAATCAATGACAAATATTTCGAAAGATCGTTATGCAAGTTCTAGAGAAGTATCTCACATAAGTTCATCACACATGAAAAAAATAGGAGTGTATGAAAAATGCACACACTTTCAATAGGCTCAAAAACTCACATAGGATGTATATGGTCACTAAATTCACATATGGAGCTTTAAATCATGCTTTAGTTTCACATCAACAAGGCTCTGTGCGTTTAGTTTTTCAAAGATGATCAAATATGTACAAACTAACACGAGAATTAGGAATTTCACACAACATATGTTAACTAAGTTCTTGATCATCATGGTTCAAATTTTATCCAATTATATCATTGGGTCGGGAAACTAACAAAAATCTAATTCAAAACAATAAGGAAAACAAGGAAATATTTTTGGATTTTTTTAAATTTTCCGATTTTTTTTTTTTTTTTTTTTTTGAAAAAACAACAACTTAATTAAGAAAACACAAAGCAATAACATGGAAACAAATGAAACCAGTTCAAAGTCGAAGGTACAAAAATTTTCAATTTGGTCATTTTTTTACTCTTTACCCCCACACTTAAACTAGACATTGTCCCCAATGTCAGAAAATATAATAAAATGCAAATAAAAATAAAATAAATAAATATAAAGAAACAAAATAAAGCAATAGGACTGAAAACTTCCCTAATTTGCAGAAAATCAAGCGATGACCCCGAAGCTAAAATTCTGCAATCAACTTCAAGGGTGGAAATAACCAAAAGTTCCTGCAAAGAAGAGAAATAAGTCAGTTAAGCACGCAAGAAAATATAAAAAAAACAAGCAAATGAAAAATTGAAAAATAAAAGACAATGAATAAAACTAATAAGTGATCATTGGTCCTGTTTGGTGACTTTCCACAGCTTTGAACTTGAACTGGCCTCGGAACTTCTTAGCAAGGAAAATGAGACTTGATTGGTGGTGGTGACTGAAGCTTCTCGAGCTCTTGGTTTCAATTCGGACTCCTTCTGCCGGGTTGATTGAGTCTGCAGGCTACATTCTTCTCTTTTTGTTTCTTCTGCATGGCAGGTAGGCACGAGGTAGAGGTGGTGGTCTGATTCTTTGTTCAATCTGTCCAAGTGCCGACCGATTGCTTTCTTTCTCCTTAGTCTCGCAGGCAAGAGCAAGGGTAAAGGAAAAGCATGCCATGAGATATCTTTGCCTTTGACTTTGATGATATGAGATACTTTTGCTTTTGAAGAAGTATCGTTCCACAGGTGTATTCTTGAACTGGGCTGGGGAACTTCTTAGCAAGGAAAATGAGACTTGATCTTGAAGATGAAGCAGCACCTTGTCTCCACATGCTTCAAGTTATCATTTTCACTTGCCTTATCTGTTCTCCAGGCAGATGTGGCAACTTCTTCGGAAGTACATCAGCGGTTGAAAATGAGCACTCGAGAGCAATGCTAGGTAAGCAATCAGGAAGGATTTCCAGGCAGTCGGTTCTTAGATCGGAAGATTGACACCGAGTGCTGGCTGATTGCTCGCTTTCTCCTTGTCACAAAGACAAGGAAAAGGACAGGGAGAAAGCATGATATGAGATACTCTTGCTTTCAACCTTCATGATATGAAATACTCTAGCTCTTGATGACTTGTTTGCAAAGGTATCCCAGGGAATGAGAAACACAGAGTAACTCGAGAGGGTTTGTTGGAAAGGCATTTTCGGAGATGAAGAATTTCGGAGATGAAGAAGTGCTGAGGGGGTGTGCCTCTGCAATGGATGGCGAAGGTAGAAACTTATAGTACTTCACTTCACAACCGAAACTGTTCATTTACCCCTGTCGGCAGCCGGTGGATGGATGAACAGTACAAGTTACGCGCTTTCTGAAAAAGCTACCCGTAATTTGCGCAAAGCTGACAGCGCGCGTGACGAGTGACGACAAATCTGGAAAAGCTGCTCGCCTCGTGATTCCTGACCGCTCCGTCTTTTGAGAGAGACGCCCGACTTTTGAGAACGGCGTCCGACTTTTGAGAACGGCGTCCGACTTTTGAGACGGAGCCCGGCTCTTCGATTTGCGAAAGGACGCCTCTTCGACTTCTGAGGAGCGCCTCTTGATTTCTTCTTTTTATAGAGGCGCTAAGTTTGTTCCACAACACACTTGAGCTCCCTCCTGTAAACACTCCCTTCTGTAAACACTCCCTCCGAGTACTTTTTTTTTTAATCTTGATCAGTTCGACCTCTTCGTATTCTCAACACCTTCAAATATGTCTTGCCCTTCTGACCGTCGCCTTAACTTGAATGTTGGGGAAGATAGTGATATGTCTTCTCCAACCAACATTTGGCAGCCGTCCTTCATATCCCCAAATGGTCCTCTTACAGTTGGGGATTCCATGATGATGAATGAAACAACCGCATCGGTGGTGGCCAGAAATCTGCTCACTCCTAGAGACACTAGGATACTTTCCAGGCGGTCCGACGAACTGGCTGTTCATGACTCTCTGGCCTACAGCGTCCGATGCGCAGGCTCAGTATCAAACATGGGTCAGCGCCTTCTTGCTCGAACTCGTCAGGTGGAGTCGTTGATGGCTGAAGTGGCTAGTCTTCGGCAAGAGGTCAGAGTGCTTAGGCATGAGAATAAGGAGTTGCACATGCTCGCAACTAATTACTCAACAAACATGAAGAGGAAGCTTGATCAGCTGCAGGAGTCCGAAGTGCGGATTCAGAGTGATCATCAACGGTTTATGGCGTTACTCCCGAGGTTTGTGTTGCCTTCGTCCTCGGGAGCTGCACCAAGTATTGAGGCTCCGAATGATCCAACTCTGGCGCTTCGTCTTTCTGGGGCTCCGTCGACCTCCGAGGCACCACCTACCAACGACCAATGAAAACTATTAGTTCACATTATTGTAAAATATTTATGCTTTTAAGTTTATTTAATTATATATATAAATATAAGTATTTTTGTTGTTTTTTTTTTTTGTTTTTTGTTTTTTTTTTTAAATTATATCGATGTTTATTATTATTATTATTATTAAAATATTTTTTTTTTTTAAATATCAATGTAAAATAAGTAAATCAAAGTAAAAAGACTATGTTTAATCTCCCAAACAAAAATCACAACTAAATAAACAAAACAAAATGAAAGCAGTAAAGAGAAGGGATTAGGAATGCAAATCTGATTGTGGGTGATTCCTAGGCCTCCCTTCATTATTCAAATGCATGGGTTTATCCTTGAACGGACGGTGGTACTTGAAATGATCCGACAACGGTCTACGTTCTAATGACGGTGCCTGAATCATCAAAATTAGATTGTTAGTATAACATAAAATTAAAATTGGAGAAGATGGCTTATTTTCTTTCTCCGACACAAACTCAATGACAAACACCACGTCTTTTAACATTTCAGGGACTTTGAACTTGGCCAAATTTATTATAATGGTTGTGGCTTGTCCCGTGTCATCAGTCTCAACTTCTTTGGGCTTGATTGTCTCATGCACAGCCTCTTTGATATGTTCAACATATTCTCCGGCCACCTCCTTTTCTGGAATCCCTCTTCTTGGTGTGCAAGGTTCTTTGAATGATTCAACATTATCGGGAACATAATTTGGTGCACCAAAAATTGGGATCCCATTTTGCACCTCTGGAAGAGCTTCCACAACGTCTTTTTCATTCACTTCTTCTTTGGGATTTAAAAACCTGCAAGGAAAAAGGACATTCGGTGGAATAATGTTAGAATGAAGTGAATTTAGAACTTCCTCACCTGAGTTGGATGACATAGGGATTTGAGGAGCTTGCAGCAAGAATTCTTCTAAACTGCCCAGGTCGTCATCCTCCTCTTCTGCTTGCAGCAACAATTCATCCATGTTCGGGCTGTGTTTGGATGGTTCTGGGACAACTTCATCCTTCATGTCACCTTCCAAAGTGATGACTTCATCGATTTCACTTTCTGCCTTTGAATTTGCAATGTTTGAGTTGGAGAGTTCACTTTGATCTCGAATTTGTGCCATGAATTCCACAATCTGCCCAACTTGCATATCCAATTCGTCCACTCTTTTGACTCGGTCTTGCATCTCCTGGTTTTGATTTTCTACTCCCTGATTCAAAGAGGTGAGTAACTTATTAAGTGTATCATTATCCAAGGATGTACCTGAATTGAATTGGGTTGATTGTTGTGGTGGCTGTGACGGTTCATATGGCCACTGATAGAACTCTTCCGATGGCGGCAATTGTTCTTCTTTTCGTAAACCCTGCGCCACAGAAATTAGTCCTTCAAGAATTTCATTATAATTCATGGGCATACTTTGATTTGATTGGAATTGTTGTGGGGGATGCTGTGGTGGCTGCATAGGTCTTGAATAGAACTCGTCTTGCTGCCAATATCCACCTTGTTGAAATTGTTGAGGTTCATCCCACATATAATCTGAATTACCTCTCCAATCTGAATTGCAAGCGTTGGAAAACATGTTGCCCCTTGATTGGTTATAGCCTTGATATCCCCAAACATCTTCATTGGCAGAAAATTGAGGACTTTGATATCCTTGCCCATAGGGCACATCAAGTGTAGGGACACTTGGCATTGTGGTCCTTCCGGCATTCTGAGTTAATTGAGACGTGAGATTCGCTAATTGAGCTTGGATGGATGCAAGTGCCATATCTCGCTCCATTTGTACCTAAATTCAAAGAAAGAAAACTAAATCAAATATCAAAAGTAAAAGACATAACAAACAAAAACAAATAAAATAAAATAAAATAAAATAAACACAAATAAAAATAAATAAAAATAAATAAAACACAAACAAAAACATAAACAAGGGATTAGCAAATTTGCTAATCCCCGGCAACGGCGCCAAAAATTTGGTGCGAAAATAAGTTAACGCACAAATTTAAACCCTATTTGTGACAATTGTAGTATATGGATAAGTAGGGATCGTTCTAACCGGGGATTAACTAGGGATGCTAACCAAAGTAAAATTAAATTAAAAACGTAAAAACAAAATTTAAAACACTAAACTAAAATCAAAACATTTAACTAGAATCACTCAAAATAAAACTGACAAATAAACTAAAACAAATCAAAAGACTCAAAATAATTCAAAACTCAAGAAAACACAAACTAAATTGATTTCTAACAAATCTAACACTTTAAAATAAATGGGGGATTGATTTTTACGAAATTGAATTTAAAACAGAAACTTAAAAACAAACTTCAAAGAAAATATATTTTATAGAATTAAAATGATGAGACGTTAGTTAGAGGGGTCCTTATCCACACATGAACATATGCATATAATTTGATTCCCAGTTATGCTTTCAACAAACGAATAAATAACAATGCTCCAAGTTAATTAGGTCCGCTTAAATTAACCTTCAGATTTCCCTAGATTCATTGAATTGGACGGGATACGCATCACAACCAAATTATTCTTATCAAGTTCCCTAACTATGGAATACGCATGATAGAGAGACATATCAAAGATCATTAAGTTCAATGGAAATCATAAGCATCGACTAGGCATTCATAACTATGGAATACGCATGTTAATCCAACCTAGGGTTTACTAAACACAATCGTGACTAGCGATTTTTACTACTCATGGATATAAGTTCATAACGATTAGGTGAAATTCCCTTATATCCTAGCATCAAATCTAAGCATGCAAATTAAGTGTCGACCCTTAACCCACATACATAAACAAGTTATTAATCAACACAGAAAAATAAACCACATCCAACGTTCAAGAATTCATAACTGGAGTAAATCAAATTATAATAAACAAATATTCATGGCTTCAAATTCACCTCTAACTAAACAGAAATTAATTACACATGTTTAATATAATTGAAAAGCAAATTAAATTAAACATGAATTTAAGAAAAATAAAACTAAATTGAGGATGAATAACACCGAGAGAGGAGAGTGCCCTTGCTCGTTTGCTGCGAATGGCAGCCTCCTGCCTGACCTGCTGTTCCCCTCCTCGCTGCTGACCTCCCAGCTGCCAAAAGGCAGCTCTCATTCCTCCTCGCGTCAGCCTTCTCTAATCCGCACCTTTTGTTTCTGTCCGTCGCCCTCTCTCTCGCTGGCAGCTCCTCACTGTCCAAGCAGCTCTCGCCAGCTTGTTTGCTGCCAATCGCAGCGTCCCTTTCCTGTCCTCCTGCCTGCACAGCTCCTGCCCAGCTCTCTCCTCCAGAGCAGCCCCCATGGATTTCCGCGCTCCTCACCCTTTTATTATTTTCCTCCTATTTCCGCACCGCTGTCCTTCTTTCTCTCTCCCTCACTCATTATTTTTCTGATTCTTTCCGTCACTGCCATCCACTCACTTCCTTGTCCTTCCAGCTCAATTTATTCCCCCACTGACCTCACTGCCTTTCTTTTATGGCAGCCCATTCCTCCCCGAGTCTCCCACGTCTATTTTCTTATATTTATGGCCTTCTTTATTTTTTTATTCCCTCCAAGGCCGCACTCACCAGCTGCCCTTTATATTTCCTTATTTCCATATGCTTCTTCTTTCCAGCTCCTTGTCCCTTTTTCTACAAAACAAACCATGATGATGTTTCAAACATCATCATGAATTATTATTATTATTATATATATATATATATATTTTATTTAATTTATATATATATCTACATCGACAGTTTTACCGAATTTATTACATAAAATCACACTTATGCTATTTTTATTTTCTTAGCTAGATAAATTCTATAAAACACCAAAACAAAGTAAATAGCACAAAAATATGAGGAAATAACTAACAAAAGACAAGAGAATTTGATGTAAAATATATATAAATATGAGCTTATCAGTACCTCGACCTGAAGTTTCAAGCTAGTTCTAATAGTATTCTGGTCTACCAGTCGAACTAGACCCATAAGGTGTTACGTTTGAGTGTACCTTGATTGTCTGTACGCTAGATGCAAATGAGACATTTACGGAGGGTATGAAACATAAGGTTCCATATTGGAACGTGAGGCAACCATATCTAAGTACCATTGGCGTTTGTTGTACTTAGCTCAATGCACTATATCAGACATCTTATGTGTTGATAATATTTTGGCATAAAGCAGCACTACGCCTACATGCTAATTGGTGTTAAAGATATTTTTCCATTACTACGGATTTGGGCTTATTTATCTCTACGCATCTCATACTCGATCACACCCCCTTGATATTCGGAATGATGCCTACCTTGTGGGATTCATTGAATCAGACTATTTTTATGACCGCGCAAGGTACATTATTGAATGGTTATGTCTTTATCATTAAGGAACACCGTAATATCTTAGAGGTCAACCAAATAGACCTTTGTTGCGAAACCTTTGAATCGTTCAAAGACTCATTGTGTCTCATCACGTGAAAGATATGGTCGAAAACTCTTGTTAAGCATATTTGAACTCCCTGCGATTTTCATCCATCGTTGAAGCTCAATAATGATCCATGAAGACAACGCCGTATGTATCGACCAGATCATGATACATCCAACAAGTCAACGCCAAACATATTGTGTTTACATCAGCATAAGCATCAAAAGATTGAAGTCAAGCAGTTTGATCCCAGACAACCTTGCTGACCTCTACACGACATCACTGCCGAAGTCTACCTTCCAAAAGCTTGTCCAAGGAATTGGTATGCATAACTTTCTCACTTGCGATGCTTGTAGTTTCATTTGGAAGTTTTGTCAAACTCAAGGTGAGTATCCAGAAGTATACCCACTTGACCTTAATGTACTATTTTTTCCTACGATTAAGAGCATTTTCCCACTGGGTTTTTGCTACATGACTAGGTATTGACGAGGCACCCATCCTGGGTTGGTCATACCCTTATGTACGTCCTACTTGCATCTCGAAGGTGTATAGTTTTGACTTAATGCAACTTCTCACTTTTCTCCTTTAGCTATAGGCTTTTGTCCCACATTGGGTTTTGTCATAGCGAGGTTTTGTGAGTTTTACCACCCATGCATTCTTCCATTTGTTTTGAGACTCATATTCGCTACTTGTGTCAACTAGACGAGACAACTTCATCAACTACTTCTACATTTGCCTAAAGATCTTATGCGCCATCTACTTGAGTATTTGCACACTCAAGGGGGAGTGTTGTGACATATGTTCTAATACATATTGTGATTGTGTAAATCCTAAGTAGAGATAGATTAGGAACCCTTTGGGATCTAGAAGATCTTTCCTAATAGACTTTGTATTACTTGTAGAGTAAGTTTTTCACCTCATTATTATTATAAATAAAGGCACAAGGACTGGAGAATTAACACACAATTCCTCAAGCCTATTCTCCACTCTCTTTCTCTCTATGCCGCACCCGTCAATTAAAATATAGGCCATAACACTTTAAGTATTCTCAAACTTTTTTGTACATACAATTTATTGTCATTTTTACATATTTTTGTATATGCTTACGTATAAATTCAATTAATATTTAATATGCTAATATGTTTATATTGAGGGGGCAAAATGATAGTCCTTGTTTATTTCAGGGGCAAATGAATATTAAGACTTTCTTCTTCTTCTTTTTTCTTTTTTTTTTTTTTTTTTTTTGCGCGCCTTTGAAACGAGCGGATAAAGTCTGCTGCTGCTGCGTCTCTCTCTCTCTCTCTCTCTAGCCGGTAGAGTGAAGCGCCACACTGATAGAAGCAACAAATGTTGGCAAACCCTAACAGTTGCAGGCTCCACTGCCCCAATCCTTCCCAATTCCTGCATCCAAACAGGCCCAAATGCTTCCTCTTCCCAAACTGCTCTCGTTCCCCCTGCTTCTCCAGCAAGTCCAAGTTCTGCAATTTGTCCCTGCTTCTGCCCAGAAAGACCAGCAAGAAGGGGCTTGGCATCAGAGCTTTGTCTGAGCCCGGCGATATTTCGTCGAGCGGTCCTCAGGGATACCCTCAGCCGTACTCTGTCAAAATCCCTGTTGGTGATAGACATGTGAGTCGAGTTTCACAAAATCTGGTAGCTTCATCTTTGAAAAGAATGTATTTTGCATGCTTATTAGCCGCCCTTGTTCCGTATTCTTTCGTGTTTTTCGTATCTTTAAGTTCATTGGATAATTGGGATTATCCTAATCAGTTTCTTCTTCTGTTTAGATGCATATTTAGAGAGATTTTGGATAGGATTTGTATCAAGTGTGTTGAATAAGTACTACAAAACTCCGTAAAGTGGTGTTAAAACTAAAGGAAAATGTATTCAGGAAGCTTTTGTAGAAACTCAAATGTAGTTTCTTCTGTTACAAATTAGTCATATAGCTGAAATGGACGAGATGTTGAAAGCAGAGTATAATAGGATCGAAAACCCAATTTCAAAATACTTCTGGTGTTCAAATTGAAAACGAAACAAACTAAAGTGGAGGTCTTGCAGATTATTTCAAGCGAGTGTCATATGAAGTACTAATCTGTTACTTCACATGTTCGATTTTTTTTCTTTTGCGCTACTTTATATCTTCTTCAAAGGGCTCTTATCATGTGTTCCACTCATTTGCGCCTGGCAGTGCCATATGAATTACTTTCCGGAAAAATTAACTTCTGCAAAATGCATTTGAATTGAATTCTTCCACGATTGCCATAGATTATTTATAGAATCCTGCTATATGGAATGTCCCTTAGGACTGAAAAGTGTCCAAATATATGGGTTTTACAGAACATGTTTATCAGTTCAGTTGAATTGTATGGACAATTGTGATATAGCTACTTTTTATTTAACAGAAAAGGATATACTGAATTAAGCTCGATTGTTTTATCATGTAATATTTATTTGAAATCTTTACAGATTTTGGTTGAGACAGGTCATATTGGGAGACAAGCCAGTGCTTCTGTTACAGTGACAGATGGAGAAACCGTAAGTTATTTGTGCCTGAAAGCAAATGGTTCCTTCTCTAGTCTTGTACTTTTTTCCAGTACTCAGCAGACAACTTTGTTCAGCATGTCATATATATATAACTGTTATATTATTTGAGGAAATTTACATGTTTTTTTCTTTTACGATACTGATTTACTAAACTATCATTTAGAATTTCCAGTTTTAAAGTGAACTTGTGCCATTTCCTGATTTTTACTTATATTTCGACTTTCCATAAATTTGGAATATTGATTTTCCACTAATATCATTTCATCCTTTCCTAACTCATATTTGTCATCTAATAATAGAAAGCATTAAGGTTTTGCATTTGATATGCAGTAAAACTTTAATTCCTGCTGTTATTTTGTAGCTGAATTTAGGTATTCTTCCTTTGAAGATTTAGCAGATTTATGTTTCTTGTTGTAGATTGTTTATACATCTGTTTGTCTGGCCGACACTCCAAGTGAGCCTTCGGACTTCTTCCCTCTTTCGGTACATTATCAGGAGCGCTTTTCAGCAGCAGGTCGAACTAGGTTTGTCTTGGACTTTATTCCTCTGTGGTTAGTTGATTAGACTCTTACTTATTGCTTGTGCAATTTAATACTTTGTATTTGACATTGTTTTAGTGGAGGCTTTTTCAAACGAGAAGGAAGGGCGAAAGATCATGAGGTACTTGCCACCAGCTTTCAGTATTAAGAACCATTGATCACCCCCCAACCCCCGCTTGACAGCTGAAGTTGTCTTGATTAATCATAGACATGCTTCTTCTCAAAAAATAATCATAGACATGCAGTTCGAAATGCTTGTTTCATGCGATTGCTATCACATTACTTTATAGGTCTGGTGTAGTGGTGTGTTTATCTGTTCTTCCTTTAGAAAACATGCAGCAGTTTGCCTTCTTAAGTTTTACATGTAACGGCTAGGTCCCAGGAATGAAGGAATCAAAGGTTGAATGCTTACTGTTTCTTTTTATTGAAAATGATGTTTTCTTTGATTCCTCTTTAGAGGTCTGTGCTCTTTATCAGCCACCGAAAATTCAGATATGCCTTTTGGCCAGTTGGTAGCTCCTCTCCTCATCAATAAGGGTGGAAGGTGTGGTTGTGGGTTCACGTCGTGCTGGTTCTCAGTTTATTTGCCAAACCAAAAAAAGAAAATATAAATGTAGATATGGCTTCTTATCAAGCATGTATATTTCAGATCAGATTTAAGAGCAGAAACTGTAGCTTGGAATTATTGTCCTAAACTTTCTAAGCTTTTCCTCTCTTTTGAGTTCCCATATTGGGAAGATCGTCTCACTACAAATCCCACGTAAATGTACTGTTCGTATTCTTATTACATAACTCAACATTCCACCTTTTTTAATTTTAAAAAAAAAATATTTGTTTAGCTTTATTTGGGAGGTCTGGTTCTGTACTATAGTGGATGGAATTGATCTGTCTGGTTCTGTGCAGGTTCTCATATGTAGATTGATTGATAGGCCTTTGCGTCCAACTATGTTGAATGGCTTCTACCATGAAACTCAGATACTCTCTTGGGTACGTTCCACATGAGTTTCAACTGCATATATGTATTTGTTTTTAGATTTGTTAATTGCTTTATTTAAGCAAATAACTAAATAGGTGGCTGTGTCTATTTTATAATTATTTAAATTTTAACTTATCAAAAGTTCTTCTGGTACATGTGAATAGAATGCAATATAGAAATAAGGTGCCATTATACTGCTTGGTTTATGTTTCGTCTTGCTAACAACTTCCTTTGTCAACTACCCCTACAGGTTCTGAGTTATGATGGTTTGCATTCTCCTGATTCTTTGGCAGTCACAGCAGCTGGAATAGCAGTGTAAGTCTGGCTGTTCCCAATTCTCTGGAGCATTTATGACACACATCTTACAATTTAGTTCACCTTTCTTACAGAAGAAAATGACATTTTTTAGGCCTAATTATTCAACTTCCACAGGGCTCTTTCAGAAGTTCCAAACTCAAAAACCGTAGCAGGAGTGCGAATTGGTCTTCTCGGTGACAAATTTATCGTGAATCCAACAACAAAGGAGATGGAAGACTCCGAGTTGGACTTGTTGGTTGCTGGCACAGATACTGCAATACTGATGATAGAGGTAAGTTACTGAAATGTTAAATGTAATGTTTGACAATTCCAAATTCTCAGCCTCTGTAATTTTCCTTAGGTGTAGCGGAAGGAATGTCTATTGCAGGGTATTGATAAACAATATTTAATTTAACTGTTCATTGATATGCTATTGTAATTGGAAAAAAAAAAACATCTTTTAGTAATTTTCATCTCAAATTACAGTGTGGAAAATAGTATTTAGAAAGGGTACTATGCTATCCAATACATAGTCAACAGCGAATCAAATTGCACCCTTGCTGTTTGTAATTGAAAAAAAAAAAATCTTTTAGTAATTTGCATCACTTCAAGTAGATTTTTACTTAGTTTTGGGCTTTTAAATTCATTTTTTATCTGCATTACTTTATGTACTCATTATACATTTGACATGAAAGTATTAATTAACAGTTTTCATTCTTTGGTGGTAGATATAGTAGTTCCACAAAGTTTTCTATGTTTCATTGTCTTCATGGTGCTGACTCACACCCATTGGTGTAACATCTTATTTGCAGGGCTACTGTGATTTTCTCACAGAGGAAAAGTTGCTGCAAGCAGTAGAAGTTGGGCAGGTTGTTACTTCTTTTGAGTATGCAGTCTACTTGCTTGCACGAGTTATAGTTTAGTATTTGTTTTAGGTTAAATAAAGGATTAAGCTAAGTTCAATTATCTTGGCCTTGCCAAGACTAAACCCTAGATCTTCTAGTTAGACTAGCAGCAAGCTTGGAGCTTGTATGTTATGTACTGCATGGAAGTTATATTTATATAAAAAATAAAAAATAAAAAATCCAAACCATGTGCACTAAGTCGTTGCTGGCAGATCTGCAACTCCATTTGGTTGGTCAAAGAGTTTTTTTTGTTAGTTATTTCTTTGATTGTTTATTAGAACAATCCCACAACAGACACAAATCCACATTAGATGTATAAACTTTACTTATACACCAATGTCAGGATGCCATACGAGCAATTTGCAATGAGGTAGAAGCTTTGGTTAAGAAGTGTGGAAAGCCAAAAATGCTTGATGCAATCAAATTACCTCCCCCTGAGCTATATAATCATGTTGAGGTATGCTCTCTCTCTGTTTTTTGTAACTGAAAGATATCACCTTTTGAATTAGATGATTGCTGAGTACTTAGTTTTCCATAAGAAAAGTGTTTTTCCTTTACTTTTTGATATGTGCCAAGTATTAAGTACTCACGAATTATAGATTACCATGTGCAGGAAATTGCCGGTGATGAGTTGGTAAGAGCTCTGCAGATTAAGGGAAAGATTCCTAGAAGGAAAGCTCTCTTGTCATTGGAAGGAGAAGTTTTAACTATACTTACAGAAAAGGGATATGTTAGTAAGGATGCAGCTCCCGGAGGCAGTGAAACGATACCGGATATATTTGAAGATGAAGAAGAGGATGAGGAAGTGGTTGTGGATGGTGAAGTAGATGAGGGTGATGTTCATATAAAGCCTAGTTCACGAAAGTCAACCCCCTTGGTATAGAACGGTTCTTTCTATTCTGCATTCAAGTGTTTTGTGGTTATGTGAATGACATTATCTTTTATTGTGTGTATATATATGTAGTGTATGTATTTATAATATTTAAGAAAGATGGAATTATCTTATTCTTATTTGTTTTCTTAACTAGAAGTTTTGATTTGTTGATAGCTCTGGAATGGTGGTAATAAAAGTTTGTATTATTCTTGGTCTGTCTCTGAGTTTTCTGAACGCATGATTGTGAGTGCAGTTTTTGATACAGTAATTTTTATTGTTTTCTAGTTCTTTTCTGAGGTAGATGTGAAGCTGGTATTCAAAGAAGTTACATCCAAATTTTTGCGAAGACGCATTGTGGAGGTATGAACATTTTCTTCTAGTTAGATAAGCTTTACTTAACAATATTTGAGGTAGATGTGAAGGTGGTGCTTACTTAACTAGGTATTGTATTATAGGTTAAATTATGACTTTAAATATTTAAGTATCAAACTGATAGAAACCTTATTTTTAACTGGGAAGTAGATTTTTATCATCTAGCTGTTACAAGTGCTATTCTAGTTCATGTCTTAGACTTTTTTTGGTTGTTACAGGGTGGTAGAAGAAGTGATGGACGTACCCCATATGAGATACGTCCAATTAATTCAAAATGTGGACTGCTTCCAAGGGCACATGGAAGTGCTCTTTTCACACGTGGGGAAACACAGGTTTTGAATTTTATTATTCAGCATGACTCGATGACTTACCTGGTTGTGTTTTGTGTACTGTAACTACTCTTTTAGGTTGTTCTATTGTGATTAATATGTGTAGTTAAAACTTAAATCATGTGTAGATAGTTACCTGTTGTTCATGTATGGTCGCCTTTGCGACATATGCGCTTGTGTTTTAAGGATTTCAGCATGATTTATTTCTTCCAAGCACTTAGTTCCATGAATGGAGCTATCCCAATAGTAAAAGCCAGTTACCTCTCGTATGACTTTAATAGTATGAATGGTTTAGTGGTATTCCTCTTCACTTATAAGCAATGTATTAAAAGCGTGAGGCGTGGGTGAGGCGTCCGAGGGATAGCCCAGCCTAGGCGTGAGGCATGAGGCGAAGCCTCACGGGACCTAAATTTTTTAATATATACACTGAGCATACACTTATATTATATTAAAAAGAAGAAGATTATTAATCAATAATCACCCTAAGGACACACATATATTATAAATACATATACACACATATATATACATATATTATATTATATATATATAAAATAGAGGATGAAAAGCACAATGAGCACACATATAACAATGCACGTAGAAAGGCACACACATCCATTATATAAAAAATAAAAATCAGAAAACAAGGTAGAGAGGTGATGGTGCAAGGAAGAGGTATGAGGTAGTTAAAACCCTACCCAAAATTTGGGTTTGGGAGTAATAAAAAAAAAATTTTAAAAAAAAATCCCCTGAGGCGCGCCTAGGCGGCTCCGGCAACGCCTTCCGGCGCCTTCCGCCCACTCCCTCAAAACAGAGGCGGCAACCCTCAAGCCCAGCCTCACAGGGCGCCTAGGCGCGCCCTAAGGCGAGCCTTTTAAAACATTTTATAAGTGAGAGGTCTTAGGTTCGATTCTCACCGAAGGCGGGTTTGAACCACATTATTGCTAGCTCATTGTGAGGCTAAGCCACCCCCTCCCCACTTAGTGTAGATAATATCGTTTGATAAAAAAATAAAAAAATAAATAAAAATATATATATATATATAGTATGAATGGTTTTACAAATTAATGTGAATGGCTTTTGAAATAGGGTTATGTCTGGCTATCCCAGTCGTCGAAGCTAGTTACCTCTTATATGTTGTTAATGAGATCAATATACTAGTGATGGAGCCGAAGAGTATCATTGACTTCTTTAATTCGTTTAAAGCCTCTCAGTTGACTCTCATTTGTACTAACTAAGCCTGTTGCTAGTCTCTTAATGCACAGTTTTTATATATAGATTTTTTAGGTTGTCACATTGCCACTCTTATCTTTATTTAGTTTAATCTCATATCTTGCCAGAAAATGAATTTCTCAGGCAATCATTTAACAAGTGTTATTTATTCAGTTATGTGGGTATTTCAAGGCTGTAAATGTTTTTGGTTTAGCTTCATTAACCATTTCTTTTCATTTTTTCTATTGTAGTCATTGGCTGTTGTTACACTCGGGGATAAACAGATGGCCCAGAGGTTAGACAACCTAGTAGGTGATGACGAATGGAAGAGATTCTACCTCCAGGTCTCTCTATATATCTCTTATTCTTGGTTACTTCGCTATGTGGTAAACATTTTTTGGCAATGTAGTGGCTCTGGCACACACGTAGTTTCCTACAGATATAAATATGTACATCTGTTCATGATGTGATATTCTGCCCTTCTTTTCTGATTTTAAGTTGATTTGTCTTTTGTGATTTCATCTGTTTCCTTTAAGCATTTAACTTATGATTGTCATCTATTGTCATTTTCTTTTGTGTTATTTTGGAAGTTATCGTCATAATTACCAACATGGTCATAATTGGAGTTACAGAGAAACAAGTTGTTTGATTTTATAACAATTTTCTCTGTTTGAACTTTGGAATTACCACCATTCATTGATGTTTGAACTCCACTATGTAAATCATGCTGCAATTATTACCATTGCCATTTCAAAATATTTTTGCATTTCTTCATGTTAAAGCATTTGGGAACCTGGCTAATAATGTATTGATTTTTCAGTACACATTTCCCCCTTCATGTGTTGGGGAAGTTGGACGGACTGGAGCCCCTAGTAGAAGAGAAATTGGCCATGGAATGCTTGCTGAGAGAGCTCTTGAACCAATTTTGCCTTCCGAAGATGATTTTCCTTACACTATACGTGTTGAGAGTACAATTACTGAAAGCAATGGCTCTTCAAGGTTGACCTTCCACTGAATACTTAATTTTATTATCAAATATATTTCAAACATATATAGCATGGTCAATATTCTTATGAATGGTTTTGCACATATTAATCCAACTTATACCACTAAAATGTACATCTTAACACCATTCTTCTGCGGAATACAGTATGGCATCTGTTTGTGGGGGCTGCTTAGCTTTGCAGGATGCTGGGGTTCCGATCAAGTCCTCTATAGTTGGGATAGCAATGGGTATGGTTTTGGACACTGAGGAATTTGGGGGAAATGGTGCTCCATTAATTCTGTCTGACATAACTGGATCTGAAGATGCATCCGGGGATATGGATTTCAAGGTCTTGTGTTCTAGAATTTATTTAATTCACTATCCTAGAGTTTTTGTTGGTTTTTCCTTGATTTTGTTCATATCTGAAATCATCTGTTGTCAAAGTGGTCTGCAAAGATCATGCTTTATGGCATCATATTTGTATTGAATAATTCAGTGATTGCAGGTTGCTGGAAATGAAGATGGTGTAACTGCATTTCAGATGGACATAAAGGTCAGCTATCACATATGTGCTGTTTGTGTTGTGTGGGATTTCTGTGCATTTTAGTAAGTAATAATCAGAAGCACTCCTATCTTAGGTGAGCGGGATTACATTACCAGTTATGAGAGAGGCACTCCTACAGGCAAGGGATGGCCGGAAGCATATTATTGGTAAACTTTACTAATTACTTTTCTCTCATAAAGGTAGTTGCACTGATTTACAAGAGTTCCTAATAAGTCTAGTAAAACAAAAGTACAGTTATTACAAAGTCAACTCTCCTAACTAATTTTACGCTAATTATAACCTAATTACAGCGACACATGCTAACAGTTTTTGTTGAAAATTTATATCCTTCTGACAAAGGTGCTACAAGGTAAAAATACTGCCTCCAAGCCACTCCCAAACATGTGCCAACACAACCAGCAAATTATCTGCAGTTGAATTGATTAAACACTTTTTTCTTGCTTTAGACGGCTGCATGTGTACACATGTTGTTGATCATCTTAACTTCTTGGATTAGAGCTAGTGGGTCAATTTATATGTTTGTGTGTTACACTTTTGTGGGTTCTAAACAACTACAAAAGATGTTGAGTTTAGTTGTTTGGATTGTAGAGATATCGTATTTTGTAGTATTTTGTTCTGTCAGTGGAAGTTTGAAGTTAATTTTTTGTGTTTCTGTTATTTTGGGTAAAAAATTAGCGGAAATGTTGAAGTGCTCACCTCCTCCTTCAAGATCGCTTTCTATGTATGCACCACTGATTCACATAATGAAGGTTTGTTGATTACCGGAACAATATTGCTAAGCAAGTTATAAAACTGATGATCTGAAGTATGTAATCTGCTTCTTGCTCACGACCTGTTATTGTGATAGGTCAACCCTGAGAAAGTAAACTTAATCATTGGTAGTGGTGGGAAGAAGGTGAAGAGTATTATAGAAGAGAGTGGAGTAGACGCCATTGACACACAAGATGACGGGATTGTAAGAGCAGACAATTACCCAGTCAGATCATATAATTCCCTTAAAAATTTCACCACAAATATTAAATATTACTCTTGTTCTGGGTATTGCAGGTGAAAATTACTGGCAGGGATTTGTCTAGCATAGAAAAGTCTAAAGCTATTATTACTAACTTGACAATGGTTCCGTCAGTTGGCGATATCTTCAGGTAGCTGTTTCTTATGCAGAAAAATATACTCATTCACAAAAGATACTGTTATTGCCCTTATAATTCAAAGTATTAAACTTTTGCAAATATTTTTTTTTTTTTTTTTTTTTTTTTTGTAAAATTTAAATGCATTATCACTTTTACGTATAGTTTATACAGTTGGAGAACATTCCTTGATCTCTTTCAAATATGTTGTCAAGAACCATGCTGTATATAAAATTATGTAAAATACATGTCAAGTGAAAGTAATGGTAATATTAAATTCTAAGGAAATGTAGTAGTTATTAATTATATTTAATACCACAATATAAGGTGGTACATTTTGTCCAAAATGTAGAGTCAGCCTACTTGCAAGAATAGAGAGATCTCATTTAAACTAAAGTAATTTATGAAACTATTGTCAATAATCTTATGGACTAAAGACCAGGATCTAATAATCCCCTTGATTTTGTATCTTTTTGTATTTATTTATTTTCTGAGGCTTAGTGAAAGAGTATATCAATATATTAGCTGAAAACTGGCCAAAGTCCCCTTACTCATAAGAACTCCAGGCACTCTGTTTCTTACTAGAAATTGTAGGCTATCTGAATTTTGTGTCTGCTACTACCAGAACGTAGTTTCTGTCAAGTGCGGTATGGGAACTCATAACCGATGCATGTTGTCATTCATTAGTGTATCTGGAAACAGGACATCATTTTCATATGCCTTCTGTGTGGTTAATTATGGTTTAGATTAGTAGCTAACTGTTTGACTTTCTGGCTTTGATGTATCAGGAACTGCGAGATCAAATCAATAGTTCCATATGGAGTATTCGTGGAAATAGCACCTGGGCGAGAGGTATAATGCAGTGCATCATTAGTACACGATTTATTAGTTCTTTTGCCTATGTAAGCGTTATAAACCTGGTGTTATAGATAGGCCTCAACTTATAAATAAATGGGGTTAAATCAGTACATCAACAGACATCTCACTTCTCAATCTTTTACAGGGACTTTGCCATATTAGCGAGTTGACTTCGGAGTGGCTGGCCAAGGCAGAAGATGTAAGCACATAATGTTTTTCAATATTACTAGATGTGTGTGAGTGTGTTATGATCATGGAGATAAAAGCTTTCTTGTTTATTTTTTTAACAGGCTGTTAAAGTTGGAGATCAAATTGATGTTAAACTTATTGAGGTACGTTCTGCCATTCCTGACATCTTTAGAAAAAACAAAACCTAACGTGAACTGCTCAGTGATAACTGATAAGTGATTAATTTAGTGTGAAATCATAGATCTTCGTCTCAGTGGAACAATAACATTTTCTAACAGCCAAATAAATAAGAAATTGTAGAGTTTCCTTATCCTAGAAGTGCGAAGAATGTCTTTTCTAATAAGATAAGCAAAATCCATTACTGTCTATGGTCCTGCAAACGTTGGTCTTCTTAAATGAGTTTGAATCCAGTCGTAACCTTTGCATCAAGTTACAAAACGATGAATCCTTGCACATTGAAGACATGTAGACAAGATTACTTATTAGACTTGGTTCAAAAAATTTATGCCAATGCATACGACTGCCAGATTTTGATGGCAATAACTCGAGCATTCATGCGAGAATTTGAAGTACAACCATCCTTTGCAAAATCTGTCCATTATCCCTGGCATAAAAATTTTGGAAACATTTCTAATGTCGTAATTTCAACAAACATTGCATATTGGTTTTAAGAAAGCTCTTTTATAAATAGACTACTGACAAGAATGCATAGTTGGAGACCAGATGCTTTGTTTTTTATTTTTTTTTCTCGTTAGGTAATCAGTATAGTTAATTTGTAATTTTTTTGTAGTGTTTGTTTATGTATAGCTCTGCCGTAACCATGACAGGGCCTTCATTTTTCATTCCTTGCTATCTATTGATCGAGTTTTGCTTTAACTGGGCCAACTATGAAGAACTACAATCAGATAATTTGGCCGTATAATGCAGGTAAATGAGAAGGGGCAACTTCGCCTTAGCCGCAAAGCTCTACTTCCAGATACAGGTGCAGAGAATGCCAGTGCAAAGCAGCCTACAGGTGACTTGAATGATGTAGCTTCTCAAGAAACATCTGACAAGGGTTCTCCAAAGAGGGAAGAGCTCCCGCAAAAGAAGTTTATTCGGAGATTAGTCAGCACTGCCAAAGATAGACCAAATATCAGCAAAGACAAGACAAAGAAGAGCAACAGTAAAGTAGTCAGTAGCGTCTCCAGCAAGGACGAAAATACTTTAGTGAATGGAGAGGCAAACATCGGATAGTATGGAATTTTCTTCTTGACTAACTCACGAGGATTACTTATTGCTCCCATTTGTCATGTTGAAAAATGATGGTGCAGTGCCTCCAGCTAAGGAAGAAATGGTATGAGTTACCTCCTAATATATTCTTTAAATGTCATATATGCATGCATGTACATATTTCGGGTTCATATGATCTACCTGAAGTAAACTAGACTTTGAGCATGATATATAACGTTGTCTTTGTATTACTTAAGCATTCACTAATTAGAAATGATGGAATCTGCTTTCGACAGGAAATCATTTATTAGGGTGTACCAAAAGGCTCGCCTCGCGTGCACTGACATGAATGTGTCACATTTTACCGAGGAACCTGACTAAGTGTAACTACACCATGTGTTCTTTAGGAAAGCTGGGAACTCTTGTGAGCTGGGAAAATTTGCTGAAGCAATGATTCTTACTTGCTCAAGACCCCATTTAGTGTGGGGTAAGCTTCCTTGCTAGTTGCTTGAGAGTTTCTTTTGCAGTACAGGAGGATGCCATGGTGCATTTTTTGTTCAGATGAGATTGAACCTTGAATTGTTGTAACACTCTCTTTCCTCTAACGGTTATATTCTTGTCTTGAGTGTGCGGTATCAATGGAAATGGTTGCAAAGTCGCTTTCTGTGACTTTTGATTGAATACACACACACACACACACACTATATATATATATTAAGAAAACCCTCCTTGTCAACTTTTTGTCACTTTTTTTCCAATTTTGCCCTCACTTTTGAGAGACTTTTGACAAAAAGGAGGGCAAAATAGTAATTTTATACCTTTTGACAAAATGACAATCATATCCTTATTTTTCCTATTTTACCCTCATTTTTGATACACAATATTTACATAAATAGGGTAAAATGGTAATTATGTAATATTAAGAAAAATATGCCCTTATTAAGAGATCACATCATCATTTTCTCATACTCTTTAAAAATTTGATGTTTTTTGGATTGTTTGAATGAACTGAAGCGGTTGAGCTTGAGGAGAATGTGGGAGGAGGTGGACAGTTGTTCACACGCAGAAAATGTGTGCTCTCTGTTAGTGTATATATATAGACACACATGTAATTATATATAAAATACATATCAGAATATGGGTGGTGTATAATGTATACAAATTAAAAGTTGGAAACCCATCACTGAACTTATTTACAAGAGCAGCAAACTTAATTAATTAGCAGCTAGGGCTAAAACGGATAAGAAAGAGCATACAGTTTGCATGAAAGTGAGTAGGAGGAGTATAACAGCAGCAATTGTGGAAGCAATTTTCCAAGGGGTGTCGAAATAATCGCGCTTCAAAGTCGCTTTCCACTTGTGCCAAGGGTTGCTCGTGCAGTAGTCATGCAGTTCCCGACATAGATCCAAGTAGTCATGAAGCCAGCCCATCTTGCTGATGCGGCCGAACAAAGCCACCAGATCTGTGTTGCTGCCCAGCATGCTAGATATAATTCCTCTCTCGATGAGTATGTCCACGTCCTTGGAAGTCCTGATCATCCACCCCTGAAGAACATGGACCGGGAGACGTACTTTCCACCTCACTGTCTAAGGAAACTCTGTAAAACTTTTCATGAACTCTCTATCACCTCACTGTTTAATCGTTATTTATGTGTCAATATTATAAAATATTGTGCAAAAAAACATGAGATGAGAGAGTCCATGAAAAGTCCATAGAGAGTCATACTTTTAAGAGTCTCCTCAGGGCAAAACAGTCTCTATCAACACAATTATGATGTGTTTAATTAAATGAGGTATTCACGATTCCCTCCCCCAACTTTCTCCTTGAATTTTATTTTAGCCGATTGTCCCCCTAAACTTTTATAATTTGCTAATTTTCTCCTTGAACTTTAATTTTAGCCAATTACCCCTAAATTTTTATAATTGACCAATTTCCTTCTTAAACTTTAATTTTATAATTGGCCACTTTCTAGTATGGAATTTGTTAAGACGAGTAATTACTTTTCTTATTTGATTTTAGATATTGAATTGAACTAGGTGAACTAAGGCAGTCATATGAATCAAGTCAGAAGGAAGGCTAATGAAATGGCATCACAACATCAACATGTTGCTGAAAAAGCAAGACCATGGAGAAGATTCATAGTTTTCTACAGAGAATTTTCAAACAAAAAGTGTACGGAGTGAACTAGTGGAAGAGAAGAAGAAGAAGAAGAAAAAATAAGTTGTCCACATTCAGTATAAAATTACATTTGTGCCTTTAGACAATTGCCATGTGTCATCCACGTGACCAAAATAGATGGAAAATTCCAAAATCTAACATCAAGAGAGGAAATTGGCCAATTATAAAAGTTCAGGGGGTAATCAGCTAAACATGAAGTTCAAGAACAAAAGAAGCCATTATAAAAGTTCAAGAGGCAACTGGCTAAAGTTTACAAAGAAAATTGACAGCTCTTTACAAGTTCAAAAGGAAATCAACAAATACCTCTGATTATATAACAGAAATCTGATGTGTTTAATTATGCGTGTGTATATACATTGATATGCAGGGCCGGCCCAGGCCCAGTGCAAGCAGGGCAACCATCTGGGGCCCAAAAATATTGGGGGCACCAAAATTATTAGGGTAGTATATTTATATATGTTTTCATAAGAGTATAAATTTATATAATTTGGTTCAATGACATAGAAATTTAAGTAGAAGAGGTGGTTTGGTCATTTGAAAATAATGAGAGGTCTTGAGTTCAAAACACCACATGTGCTTATTTACTTTCTAATTTTTACAAATTTCTTTTCATAAGAGTATAAATTTATAAAATTTGGTTAAAGGATCAAGAAGTTTAATTAGAAGCAATAGTTTTTGTTGTTTAAAATTAGCAAGAGGTCCTAAGTTCGAAACGCTATGGGCATGTTTATTTTTTTCAATTTTAACAAATTTTTGTTTGGTTGTTAATTTATTTTTAGTTACTAGCTAGTAGCTATGTAGGTTGTTATTTTTAAATATTCGTTTCAATTCAAGTCTAATCTTCAACAATGAGTAATACGTAGACCAAATTTGTAGCGCAAATTTGTAAATTATATGACGTGTTATCAAAATATTTAATTTAATGCTCATTCATTACTAATACATATCAATTAAAGACTCAAAAACATCATTATTTTTTAGTCCCATATTGACAAGGTTAATAAATAAGAAAAAACACCTCATGATTTATACAAAAACACTTTCAAAGTTCAAATGGAAAACAAAACTCATCATCTATCTACTTATAAGCCCAAAGTTGTTTGATTTTCTTCTCTCAATACAAAATAAATTAGTCCTTTTGTATTGAGTTTGAAGTGTTTTTCTAAGTATAATTTTATCAATGTCTTACGTGTGAAAATAAATAATTTTCTTATATGAAGTTAGAACACTTTTTTTGGCGTCGTCCCGGGCCTCAAAAATCTCTGGACCGGCCCTGTTGATATGGCACGTACGTGTGAGAATCCTAGTCCTAAATAAGATCATAGTAGGTTTACCTCATCATCTTGTTGACTATTCGGCTGACTGGATGATGACATCTTTCCAGGCGAAATGTAACTATTTGCAAGCTGCACAGCCAGTTGGGGCAATAAGTAGAATATTAAAAACACACATACACAGTTATATGTAAAGTTCTTTACAATTTGCAAACAGAAAAGCTTGCAAGTTAGTGATTCCTGCCGTGTTAGAAATCCTTGTAATATTACTTAGCCATGAATTTACTTCAAACAAAATAAAAGTTTTCCTCTATTCCTTTTATCGTTTCACGGCAACGAAATTCCCCAAAACATGATACATGGACGTGTTGGAACCATTTGCACGAGTAGCAGAAATAGTACTATAAAGCAAAAAATAAGCTGAAAAATCATGGAGCCGACATGTTGACCTTTATCGAAAGTTGACAAGAATGCTCTTATTAGATTGACGATGCCCACATTTATTCCACGCCTTGTTGAAATCTATTGAAAACCTGAGTATGATTACAATCCTTATGCTTTTCTAATTGAAAACCATCCCTACCAAGCAAGGGATTACAATCAAATCCAATTACGAATTCCACAAGATAATATTTAATTAATGATATTTATGGAATAATTATTTCCTCCATCAAACGGACACACCTTGACTGCCTGGATATCGACACATGGCATTGCAAACCCTACACATATGGCCAGATGCAGCAGGCTTTTCTTGCTGCCCAATAGCCTTTGCAGGCCCACATAACGCCAACCCAGCTCGCTACAGCCCAAGCTTCAAGCCCGGCCAGGAGAAGGAGCCCAGGCCCCCATCATATAGTTTTATGACATAAATAAACTAACGGAAAAATTAAACACCGTCAATGGTAAAGGTCAGGGTTAAAATTGGAAACATGTTATGTTATTTCGGTTAGGCCATGATTAGATAAACTTATTTTTTTTTAATTAAAATCTAAAATTTTAAAGCTTTATCATTAGTTTTTTTTTTTTTTAACAAATAATAGTATCTACACTAAATGGATGAGAGAGTGGACTAACCCTTACAATAGGTTTACCATAATAATGTGGTTCAACTTCGCCTTTGACGAAAATCGAATTTAATATCTCTCATTTACAAGTAAGAAGAATATAACTAGACTGTAGTACTAAATTGTTTTTTTTTCCTTCTTAAGGCCCACGCTTTGCTGGTTTGTTTTTTTTTTCTTTTTCTTTTGAACAAATAGTAGTATTCTACACTAAAGGGATAAGGAAGTGAGTTAAACCTTACAATGTGTTTGCCATAATAATCGGTGAGAATCTAATTTAAAATCTCTCACTTACAAGTGAATAAAAATATAACTAGACTGTTGTAGTAAATGATTTTTTTTCCCCTTCTTAAGGCCCACGTTTTGCTGGTTTGTAAATTGATGTGAATAAATAAATAAATAAATAAAAGGGTAAAAGACTGTTTACTACCCTCATGTTTTGTGATTTTCAACATTTAGTACATCAAGTTTTTTTCGTCTCAGATTCATACCTAAAGTGTAAATTTTGGGACAGTTTCATACATCTGTTAGTCAAACTGTTAAGTTTTTCGTTAACTGTGACGTGGCGCACTGACTGGGCGCCACGTGTCATCCACGTTTTTTTTTTCTTTTTTCTTTTCTTCTTCCTTCTTCTTCTTCTTCTTCTTCCTCCGACTGCAACTTTCTTTTTTTTTTTTTTTTCTTCCTCCTTCCTTCCCTTTCTTCCCCTTCTTCCTTCTTCTTCCTTCTCATTCTCCTTCTTCTTCCTTCGAATCTGGGGAAGTTTTTTTTTTTTTTTTTTCTTCTTCTTCTTCTTCTTCTTCTTCTTTCTCTTTCCTTCTTCCTTCTTCTTCTTCTTCTTCTTCCTCCGAATCTACCCAGATTCAATTTTTTCTTTTTTTATTCTTCTTTCTTCTTCTTCCTCCTCCTTCTTCCTTCCCCTTCTTCTCCTTCTTCCTTCCCCTTCTTCGTTCTTCTTCTTCTTCCTCCGAATTTGGGGGAAGATGAAAGTTTTTTTTTTTTTTTTTTTTTTTTTTTAAGGAAGAAGGAGGAAGAAGGGGAAGGGAGAAGGAGAAGGAGAAGGAGGAAGAAAAAATTGCAGTCGGATGAAGAAGAAGAAGGAAGATTCTTCTTCTTCTTCTTCTTCCGACGAATCTACCCAGATTCAGTTTTTTTTTTCTTCGTTCTTCTTCTTCTTCCTCCGAATTTGGGGGAAGATGAAAGGTTTTTTTTTTTTTTTTTTTTTTTTTTTGAGGAAGAAGGAGGAAGAAGGGGAAGGAAGAAGGAAGAAGGAGAAGGAGAAGGAGGAAGAAAAAATTGCAGTCGGAGGAAGAAGAAGGAGAAGGAGAAGGAGGAAGAAAAAATTGCAGTCGGAGGAAGAAGAAGGAGGAGAAGAAGAAGAAGGAAGAAGAAGAAAGAAAGAAAAAAAAAAACAAACTTCCCCAGATTTCGGAGGAAGAAGAAGAAGAAGGAGAAGGAAGAAGAAGGAAGAAGGGGAAGGAAGAAGGAGGAAGAAGAAAAAAAAAAAAAAAAAAAAAAAAAAAAAAAACTTCCCCAGATTTCGGAGGAAGAAGAAGGAGGAAGGAAGAATAAAAAAAAAGAAAAAAAGAAAAAAAAGAAAGTTGTAGTCGGAGGAAGAAGAAGAAAAAAAAACGTGGATGACACGTGGCGTCCAGTCAGTGCGCCACGTTACAGTTAACGAAAAACTTAACAGTTTGACTAATGGATGTATGAGACTGTCCCAAAATTTACACTTTAGGTATGACTTTGAGATGAAAAAAACTTGATGTACTAAATGTTGAAAACCACGAAACATGAGGGTATTAAATAGTCTTTTACCCTAAAAAAAAATATATTGAAGCTCAAACTCAGCTCGTTTCACTTACAAGTCGAGCGTAAATGAGCCGAACACGAGCCGAGCTCCAACAAATCCAGCCGATTTACAGCCCCAAAACCCTAGAGGGAGAGAACTAGTTCCCGCCACTTTTGCCATCTCCTTCTTCTCCGAGTGAAGAGTGAAAGAAAAACAGTATTGTCACAAGATGTTGTGGGTCGACAAGTACCGACCCAAAACCCTAGACCAGGCAATTGTCCACCAAGATATCGCCCAAAACCTCAAGAAACTTGTAAAACCCTAACCCCCTTTCTCCTCCTATCGTCTCTCTACTGCCTTCAACCCCCAATTCTGGGGTTTTTTTTGTTGTCTTTATCTAATTCGTTGGAATTTTCATTTCTAACAGGTCGCGGAGCAGGACTGCCCCCATTTGCTCTTTTATGGCCCTTCTGGTTCCGGCAAGAAAACCCTAATCATCGCCCTTCTTCGTCAGATATTCGGACCCAGTGCCGACAAGGTCTCCGATTTCTTAACTCTCACATTTTTAATGTTTTTTAAACTGTCTCCATGTGCATTTCCGGTTACAGAATTGTGGGTATTTGAGAAAATTCTCTCTTTTGTGATCGACTTTGAGAAATTCTTGTGATTTTGGTTGGCAGGTGAAGGTGGAAAGCAGGACATGGAAAGTCGATGTAAGCGAATCGCCCGCTTTTTAATTTATGTGATTGATCATTGATGCTGCTTCTGTAGAAACTATTGTTGATTTGTTATTTAGATTTAGGTGAAGCAAGATTTATTTGCATTTTGCTTATTATTATCTATCCATGATAGGTTTTTCGAAAAAGGAAAAAAGAAAAAAAAACTTGTTCAAACCATCATCCACATAATCGGAGCTTTACGGAAAGGTTCAGATATCTTACTAGGCTGATTGACTGTGAAGATCCTGGACCAAAAATCCTCTTTGCATGTGTTATCTCAAATTTACCCATTCCTCTAATGTGTTGTTCCATTTATGGCTTCACGAGCTTTTGTAGCATCCATCACCTGAAAGTCATAAGTTGTAGTTTAAACTTGTTGAAGGGCTGAAGAACACTGATGTCTCCTTTCTTAGCTCAGTATAGTGTATCAACCCAATTTATTAGTTTTTTCATCTCGCTTTGTTTCAACATACTTTTGGGCCTTCTGACTTTTAGTAACATTGTTCATGTTGAATAAAAGACTACAGTTTTTTTTTTTTTTTAAATTTTTTTTTTTCAGATATCCTCCTTGTTCGATTTGAAATTGTTGATACATAGTATCCATTTTAACTAAAACTTTCCACTTTTAGTATGTTTAATTTGCATTCCATTTTAACTGAAATTTTCGTATGGTTTATTTTCAGGCTGGGAGTAGAACGATTGATATAGAGCTGACTACATTATCGAGCACCAACCATATTGAACTGAACCCCAGTGATGCAGGGTTTCAAGACAGATACATTGTTCAAGAGATAATTAAAGAAATGGCTAAAAATAGACCCATTGACACAAAAGGGAAAAAAGGATATAAAGGTACCTTCTTATCATTAATGAATTTACACTTACCCAATATGTAAGTAGTTGGGTATCCAATTGTTTAAGTATTATATACTAATAATATGTCCTGTTTTCAATGTCAGTCCTAGTGCTGAATGAAGTTGACAAACTTTCAAGGGAAGCGCAGCATTCTCTTCGAAGAACTATGGAGAAATATAGTGCTTATTGCCGGCTAATACTATGCTGTAACAGTTCTTCAAGGGTTACTGAAGCAATCAGGTCTCGGTGTCTTAATGTGCGAATAAATTCACCGACAGAAGATCAGGTTTGATTTTTCTGGCTTCCAACTAGTAGAACTGCTTGTGTGAACTTGTGTGAAATAAACGTTTGTCAATTTTGTTGCCTTCCACCATAATCTATTCTTCATTTAACATATATCTTTTTTGAGATGCCAGATTGTGAAGGTATTGGAGTTCATTGGAAAGAAAGAAGGGCTGCTACTTCCTTCGGGATTTGTTACTCGTATAGCTGAAAAATCAAATAGGAGCTTAAGGAGAGCTATATTGTCATTGGAAACTTGTCGTGTTCAAGAGTTAAGTGCCATAGTTCTTATTGATCATCAGCTACACCAAGCAGTTCTTTTCTTAGTCGAATGTGCATCATGTAGCAATTGCACAGTTCCTGATACATAAGGTCTTTCTGTGTACCATTGATGTGGTTGCAGGTATCCGTTTACAGATAACCAGGCAATACCACCTATGGATTGGGAAGAATATGTTTCTGAAATTGCTTCTGATATAATGAAGGAGCAAAGCCCTAAAAGGTTTAGCTTTTCTGCATGTTATCAAATTGGCATTTGTTGTGATATTTTTTTCTCTGCTCTTCAGTTTAGAATCGTCCTTTTGTAGTTTAATTATCAAACCCAATCTAAGAAAAGCACACAAGAAAAAATTGAATTCCACAGATGTATGTTACACATTAAACCCTTCTACAAGGTGGGAGGGTAAAAAAGGAATAGCTTAGAAGCTAAAAGATGACCATGCCATTCGTGACAGCATGCATGGCTGCCATGTAGCATAAAACAGAATATGTATTTACGGGATCATGCCCTTCTTTTTATCAAAAAGTCACTTTTTTGGAAACTTATAATTGAATTTGAATACATTTATCTTATTAGTCTTTATTATGTCATCTTCTCACCAATTGAGTTTAGTAATTGCATGACTAGCAACCTGCAGGCCCTTGTTTACTATAACGCAATCATATTACATGAAAAGAAAGATGATTGTAGAAGTTATTTAGTTGCATACAATTATTGATGTCTAAAGTTTTTCTTTTCATTTTGCCAACACTATTCACACTTGTAGAAGTAGGAAAGATGATTCTCAATCTTCTAGTGTTTCTTTGTACCCTAATCAAAGATTGTTCTGTTGGTTTTAGGCTTTATCAAGTGCGGCAAAAGTTGTATGAGCTGCTGCTTAATTGTATTCCTCCGGAGATCATCTTGAAGGTAGAATTTTCTTTCCTATAATATTGTTTCATACAATTTTCTCTGCACCTATTTGCTTTAGGCCTTTTCAAGTGCGGCAATAGTTGTATAAGCTACTTCAACTTTGGACATTATCTTGAAGCTTATATATTCTGTTTCAGAGACTTCTTTTTGAGTTATTGAAGAAGTTGGATGCGGAGTTGAAGCACGAGGTTTGTCATTGGGCTGCATATTATGTAAGTATATAATCTAGGTTATGTCAGAAGCCTTGATTTCTGACAGTAGTTCAATGTGGTTAGATTAGGCTTTATATATTTTTCATCAACATCGCTGTACTCGTAATCTCTTGTGCTGTTTACACATGATTAAGAATCATGAGCATACTGACCTCATTACACCGGGCGACAAGTCAAAGTTTGGGAATTGTGGAATAAAGTCTTGTTTTGGTTTCTCCAATTTTAATAGTATTTTACATTGCAGATTTCTTTTTCTTTTTTTACAGGAACATAGGATGCGTCTTGGGCAAAAAGCCATATTTCACCTTGAAGGTACTTTTGTCTTTCAAGATTCTGGTTGAGATAATGATAAGTAGAAATGAAGAATCATTACGTATTAGTTCAATTGCTTGCTCGATTTATAAAGAATCTCATTTCGGGTTCTTGAAATCTCGTGAAGACTTTAAATTTTGTTTCTTTCTACCCATGATGCATATGATGTTCTCTGTTGTGATCTTGTTTCATCTTATGTTACGTGTGATTTCATCGTAAAGCGTGAGGCGTGAGTTTTCAGATCCGTACTCATCCATCATGTACATGTTTTGCCTTTGGTACCATGTATATTTAACATCAAACCTCTATCACATCACACATTTTTCGTATGGGTTGGGGGGCATCTGCTCATGAATATGACGCATTAGACGAAGTGGCTTTCTAATCTCTAATGGGTTTTCTCTTTTCTCTCTTTTTTTTGGTTTTCAGCGTTCGTGGCCAAGTTCATGAGCATTTATAAGGCTTTCCTCATCGAAGCGTTTGGCTGAGTAGTAGACTGGCATGATGGCCTTCAACCAAACGTTATGGCAACGAATTGTGAACTAATGCTACTAGACATTTAAATTCTAATTTTGTCGAAACTCTTTAGTTTCTTCGTTCAATCGGCGGGCTAGAGTACATCAATGTATGATATATCGTTATCGAATTTAATGGTTGGATATGCTCGTAAGAATTCCACGGAATTTAATGGTTGGATATATGTGTTTGCTTGAACATGCAGAAACCTAGGTGATGTTTGTGAAACATTCTTATGGAAAGCTATTTTAGAATCAACTTTCATCTGACCAATGTTTAAGCAACCAACTTTTCAAACATTTAGGGACTAATTGGAAAAGTTTCTTCGCAAAGCACTTTTGCTTTAAAGCGCTTATAGTAAAAAGAACTTGAAGTGCTTCCTTCTTCCATAAAACACTTCAAGTGTGTTTTGGAACACACACTGACTTCTTCTGCAAAACATGGGTAGAAGTGCTTTTGATGACTGAAAACGACTTTTTTATTTTAAATGCGCTTCCAGACATGCCCTTGAACACGATGGTTGAAGGCAGAATGCTTCTCCCTAACTCAAGCAATCGGGTTGACATGGTCAACACAAACATAAAGATAAAGAAATAGCCGCAATGAAAATAAGCACACTTGATGAACTACATTGCTGGGGGTGTCTCAGCATTGTTTCAACATATTTACCAAAAAAGGTTTTAAGTCTTCCAACATGTAAGTTCATAGGTCCAGTGCCAAAAGATAGATCTTCCTAATACTTAAGAGGCTAATATAGACATCGGAAACCATTCTCCATGCATAAACGATATCTGATCAATCACCTCCCACCTGCCTCTTCCAGGAGTCTTCGACGATCAATTCATCTACGCCCCAGTCTTCGTAGCTGAAAATATTAAACCCCAATTAGTGTTTTTCTTAAACCACTTAAAAATCTTAAAATACAAGTTATGGTAAGTTTTGTGCCTGCGTGTGCAATCATGAACAAGCTTCTCAAAAAACTCGTAAACAGGTAGTTTAAACCAAGACCTCTCAAATCATAGGCAAAACTAAAACTAGAACCTCACCTTCCATCAGGCAGGTAGCGGCGTATGGTGAATGGTATCTTCCGCTCACGAAGCTCCTTCATAGCAATCTATGAAATTCAATATTCCAGAGACTATTGTTAGCACACTAGAGTATAGCACAAGGGAACAATACCTGTTGTATCAATTAGATTACTTTGTGTACTAACAATTAGACAATATGTAAAGTCGCCTAAAAGGTTTAATTTAAACCATCATATTTGAACATTGGAGCAATGTCGACTCCATGTTAAATTTCTATGCAGTCAAATGGATTAATGATATGTGATTCATGCTGGCACTTTTTATAGCAACTTATTTGTTTCTGACTGTTTAAAGCAACTTAAAAGTAGAAAATGAAGGGAACTTTTTCCCTCCCAACCCAACTGTAATAGCTACAGACAGTAAATTAAGGAAATTCAACAAAGCGTGTATACTCCTCTCCAATTCTGAGTGGCATGGCTGGCTTAACATGTCATTGAGAACATTAACCAAAGAAGTCATTAATGTTATATTTAGTGCAGTGATATTCTTCTTTGCTGTTAATCCAGATAACTAGCAAATCTTACTTGGTTATAAGCTCTACTACGCTTATAGAGAAACAATCTCATTTCTCGTAAGAATGAGAAACATAAAAAAATCTCTTTTCTCTCCCACGTAACCATTACTAACATCTAGCTATATGTATGCATCTGGAGTGGAGAGGCCCGACACACACCTAAACCATGCCTATATATGTGTGTGCGTGCGTGTAAGGCAACTATATATACCACGTTCTTTAACCTCCCAGAAGAGTATAAACAAATGAACACGAGGGATGAACCACCAACTCCATTTGTCTGTTCACAGTTCATAGAGAGATGACACACACAATCAACAATCATATTTTCAATAGCATTTCTACCCCTACTTCCATTCTGCAACACTCTAGCTACCAAAAATCTTTTGAAGAAATAGTCAATAAGGCGGTTGGTGAATGTTGTACATATAGCATTATCGACATTTTCATCTTTTGATGATACAATCTCACATTACAAGTTTTAGTCCTTAATTTACCTCATAACTCAACGTGAAAGCAGCAAAATGACAAGATCGAAACAGAGGCTAATAGATTTACGAGTGATAAATACCTGTAGGGGAATGGAATCTTACCTCAAGCGGGTCAGTCTCGCCCTCCAATTCAACCATAACAGGGGCATTCATGCTGTTCATCCAACCCAAAGATTAAAATTTTGTTAGCGTCCATCGAAGCCAAAATCAAACAAAATAAAAATTGTAGACAGATAAGGTAAAGTTTGGAACTTTGAGATACCTAATCTGCAGAGCACGGGTACCCAAGATTCTAGCACGCTCATACTTGGTCATATATTTCGAGGTTTTCCGAGGCCGTTCCACCCCCTCTTGTTCTTCCTTCTCCTCCGCTTCGATGGGATCTCCTGCAACGTCATCATCATTGTTTAAATTGTCAACATCCTCCTCCTCTGCACCTTCCTGCCCATCATTCCAATTAAAACTCAGAAATTTATAAAAAAAACATTATATTTACCAACAAAAGGGGAAAATTAAAAAAAGTAAACACCCTTACTTCAATTTCGGGCTCCGGAGGCTCATCCTGGTATCTGCAAAAAAAAAAAGAATAATAAATCAGTATACTTCACATACGCAATGACAGAAAATCTGAGGGGAGAGAGAGAGAAGGGGAGAGAGAGAGAGAGAGAACCCCATGTCAACGTCGTTGTAGTCGTCGTCCGCCATTGTTGATGGGTGAAGAAGTTCTGGTTTAGGGTTTATGAACTTTCGAGAGAGAGAGAGAGATGGCGTCTGGAATAATGTGGGAAGGGATTAGGGCTTGAAATAAGGTTTTTGAACGATCAGGTGTGCCAACGACCACCGTAAAGTTTCTAAAATCCAATCACAGTATAACAACTGGCAATATTTTTTTAATGAGCCGAGGGTTTAAACGGTTTTTAACACATACCTCTTTCCTTAAAGCTTCTTCAGTAAGACGCCGTCGTTTTCCCCCTTATATCCATCTTCTTCTTCTACCTGAAACCCTAGCTGGTGCTTCTTCTCGTTCGCCATTATGCAGGTAACTACATATCAAATCGATATTATCGCCCTAATTAATCTCTTAAACCCCCAATTTTCTGTTTGTTTGCTGAGAAAATTGGGGAAGAAAATCAACATCCATCTCCCTCAAGCTCTGTCCTTTTGGGGATTCCAAATTCATAAACCCGAATTTTTTTTCTTCGTTTACTTAAAATTAGCAATTAGAGCATAGCTAATTGTTTTTATTTTGATTGGTTTGGGCCAGTGACAGGTTCAACATCAATTCCCAGCTTGAACACCTTCAAGCTAAATACGTTGGAACCGGGCACGCCGACTTGAATCGATAGTGAGTAGTTAAATCTCTCTTCCTTTCAGTTCTCGAAGTACGAAAAACAATTAGAAGCGTTTAGTTTAGATGTACTTTTAAAATGAATGAAAGCGTTTTTGGTGAAAATGTTTTTTGAACCAATTCTTAGTAAAAATACAAGTAAATTCTGAAAAAGTACTTAAAGTGCTTCATGGAAGAAGCACTTAACTGGCAGAAGTACTTCAAGTGCTTTTGGAATCCAAAATCATTTTCTCTAAAAGCACTTTCAGTCATTTTAAAAGCACAGTCAAACGAACCCTTAATCTTTTGCGTTTATAATTTTGCTTGTGTGTTAATTTTGAAATTATCTTGTCTTTGTAATGTGTAGTGAATGGGCGGTGAATATTCAGCGCGATAGCTACGCGTCGTATGTTGGCCATTATCCGATTCTCGCATACTTTGCTCTTGCGGAGAATGAGTCAATTGGGAGAGAACGATACAACTTTATGCAGGTTCTCTCTATTCCCTTGCTTTTTTGCTTATTTATGACTTTGAGGATAGCTAATTTCGTTGGGTGTTTCGCTTTAGTCGGCTTTAGGATGTGTATTCTGGATGTATTCTCTTGCGTTGTTGTGAGTGCTTTCAGATTTTCTTACTTGTTTGTACTTCGTAGTATTACTTATCCATTAGTGTTAGCCCCGTTCGAACTTAACTCACATACACAAGAAACTATTCATACAAGAACTAGAAAGACAATGAGTTCATTAACGTCATCATTTGTACAAACCTCGGTATATTCATTTCCAGACGACAGTGTTCTTTCCATACCGACGTCGCGTCGTCTTCTTCCCCTTCCAGGTTCCAATTCTGCTCCGGAAATAGAGAACCCTAAAGCCCCAAATTCCCTGAAACCGAGCAGTACAAAAGCTCAATCACACTGTCGTCTGGAAATGTAAAACTGAAAAACGGCTTGAGCGTGGACGCCGGCGTCCCACTATCCGGATTTTGTAGGTGATCTAGGCCTGAGCGCCTCAGTCCCCCTGCTTTTGAGTTGTTCATCGGATCTTTCTTGGTGTAGTTTAGTTCCTGTCGCCCTTGTGCACCGCAGTGACGCTGGTGTTTTGGCTAATTTGGTCTTCGCTTTTGTGCGTTGTTATTGTGAGTCTTGTATACTAACGATGACTTTGTTGTGGTCTTGCACTTTTGCTATGATTTTTTGTGGCCTCACTATTCAGCGATGGCCATTGTGTCTACCAGTATCTCTCTGTTGCTGTTATCGTTTATTGTGACAGATCTGTACTGGTAGTTAAGTGCGCTTGTCAACTGTGTGATTGAGCTTGTGGGTGTCTACTAGGGTTCAACGTTATTTGTCTGCTTTGTGCAAATTCATTCCAGATCAATTTATTGGTCATTGGAATTATGTATCCAATGACACTCTGCAATTGCTTGGTGTTGACTAATGAAAGGCTATGCTATTGTTTCTGGTCAAAAAAGAGTGGAGAGTGGGCTAAACCTCATAAAATTGACCGGATCATATTATTGTTCTTAAATTACAACAATAAATAAATTTCGCAACAATTGAAACTATAAGAATTAAAGTGAAGTTTCGCTAAAACTACAAACCCTAAAATCATAATAGTGTCCGAAAAAAATGAATCATAATAATTGGGCAGAGAAATTAAAATCTTTAGGCGCGCGTGGAGCGCGACCGAGAAAAAAAGGCTGTGGACACGCGCCGGAGCGGACCGTTTTTCAGTTTTACATTTCCAGACGACAGCGTTCTTTCCATACCGACGTCGCGTCGTCTTCTTCCCCTTCCAAGTTCCAATTCTGCTCCGGAAATAGAGAACCCAAATTCCCTGAAACCCTAAAAACTTTTGCTCCAGCCAGATTCAACCTCAATTCTATATCTTTGGCATTCTTCCGAGTAAGGTTCAGCTTGTAGCTTGTAAGTCTGCTCGGTTCTTTGATTATCTCTCTCTCTTTTGTACTGCTTTTCGTTTATGCTTTTCCTCTCAGATACAGTTAATACCTGAATCTATTGTTTTGAATCCAGAAAAGTATAATTTTTACTTATTATTTTGGTGTGTGGTTCCTCTGGAAATAAGACAGCAATTGGGATACCGGTGGGAATTGGTACAGGTTGGGGTTGCACTGCCTTTTTGGGTTCGTTAGGATTGGATTGGATACTAGTAAAATTCAAGGTGTAACGAAGGTGGAGGTGAATGATATTTCTTTTCGAGAGGATTTTACATTATGAACATCGCTTATAATCCTACCATTTTGGGGGATTGGAATGGATAAGTTTTGTTAATGAGGAATCCTTCTTCTTTCTTCAAGATGGACACGATATTGTCATTTCTTCCTTCAACGGACATTGATTATAGTGAGTTATCTAGTCCAATCCAATCCTAGACACTAAACGAGTCCTTTTTGACACCCAAATAGTTAGTTAGTTTTTTTTCAGTGTAACGGTTTTGATTTGAAAGTTTGAGTTTTGTTTGATTATTTATATGTTTTGTTTGTTCAATTCAAAACACGAACTTGTAAGTTGGAACTGCAATTTATTATCTGGAGTAGATAAGTTGACATTATCAAAGAGAAATATATCAAGATTCTGTTTAGAGATTGAATGTCAGTGTTCCTTACTAGGAGTTATTATTTATGATAGCACGAAAAAGAGCTCCAAGAAAGGAAGCCCAATTTGTGGGAGCGGGGGAATAAGCCTGGCGATCGTCTGTCTTCTGTCAATGAAAACCCTTTTTCTTCTCGACTCAAGCCTTAATTTCTTTTTTGACATTTTGGGGCTGCCCTTTTATTTGCATATGATGATGTGATGTTTTCCTGTTTAGTGGTTTATTGTATTAAAAAATGCTGATGTTTTGGCTTCAAGTTTTCTTTACTTTTTAGCTTGTATTTTGTGATCACTGCAAAGTCTCTGCCATTTTATTTCAAATAATTTTCAGCTGTCCTTCATCAGCTTGGTATTTTAAAAATCCAAATTTCAGTACTATGCCGTAATTTGTCTGCTGTTTCTTAGGTTCCCCAGTTGATTCTGACACATGTTCGGATCAGCCAACTTCGCACTAACCCTGATAATGTGTGAGATTTTTCCGGTGGAGATGGGGTGCATAACAATGGCTCCGTGTTTTCTTGTTTGAGGTATCTCTTTATTCACACCTACACCTACATTTCCATATGAATCTCTGGTGTTAGCTATTTTCACCTCAACAAATTAGGGGGATGAAATGAATATCAGTCAGTAGTCGTTGTATTTTGGTTTTCATTGTCGATGCTTCATGTAATTGGACAGGTCAAAACCAGTAGAGCAAAGTACACTCTTGAGGTGGGGTTTAATATTTGGATTGTAATGGATACCAACACGACTGAGAGGACATCTCCGACACAAACCAAATGGAGAAAAGTGGCTTATGGAGGGATGCAACCTGGTTTTGATGACAATTACACTGATGAATCTTTTCTCGAAGAGATGGTCACAAATGCCAACGTGCGAAAAAGGGACATGCTAAAAGTGATGCAGGATTCAGTTTCCATCTCCCAATATCTGTGCATCGTAACTCTCACTGGTTTGGTTTGGATCTACACCCTCAGATCAACTCTGAACGAAAATTCGCTTTTGCTTCTTGATGTCACCCTTCTTGGATTGGGTTTTCTCATACTCCTTTTAACTCAAGAAATGTTTTCCCTCAATCTTCTTTTCCATTACATCCTCAATATTTCTTTTTTTACCACCGGCTTATATCTTCTAGCTCCTATTTATCAAACTCTTACAAGATCCATTAGCTCAGACTCCGTTTGGGCAGTAACCGTCTCACTCCTTGTGCTTCACCTTTTTCTCCATGACTACTTTGGGTCCACCATAAGAACTCTTGGGGCCCCAAACAATCCGACATTGACAAGCTGCATCTCTTTAAATGCTTCTGTTGTGGCCTCGGTTTTCATGGCTTCGCGCCTGCCTTCAAGTCTTCTTGTCTTTGCGAACATGCTTTTCTCCCTGCAAGTTTTCCTTTTCGCTCCGTTGGTAACTTACTGCATCAGGAAGTATTCCTTCCGTCTGCACCTCTGGTTTTCGTTTAGTCTGATGGTTGCAACCTTGGCTTTTGTTTATATGCTACATCTGTTTCTTTTCGTAATGTTGTTAGGGTTGTTGGTTTTTGTAACTTTGGTCTGTCCGTATTGGCTGATACGGATGCAGGAATACAAATTTGAGATTAACGGTCCGTGGGACGAGGCTAAGCTTTGTTTTGAGATTGTAGATTGAGATTTTGAGTGCCCTTATGACTGTTTGTTGTAATATATGTAATTTCAATGTAGAACATACAAATGTTGTGTAAACATTATCTTCTGTATCTCTTACCGTTAATCGTGTTTAGTGATGTTAATCGTGTTTAGTGATGTTATGCTTAACAACTTATGTCATTATAAAGCGGTTTTTCTTTGGTGAAAACAGTCGTTATATGCTTCAACCGGTAGATGGGTCTTAAGTTCGAATATCCCTCCCAACTCGGCCAACCCCCAATTCTCATTAAGGAAGAAAAGGTCATAAGGTTTCTTTTCTTCTATTTTTCTTAAGTACCTACATGCACTCAACCTTTCCTCTTGCGGTCCACCGATCGATGCAAGCCCTTTTTAAAGGCAATCAAAAAGGCACAGAGGAACAAATGGGACGACGAGTGTGAGAAAGCGTTCTAGAACAATTATTTATCATCAATTTCAACAGTCAAAATATGTGTGTACTTTTTTTTTTTTTTTTGACAAACCGTAAGATAATTTACATTAAACTACAGAGAAGGGATTTAAACACAGGACGAGTTATCAATAAACATATGAATATGAAATGGGTTGCCCAGTTGAAATACCTAGCCCACCAAGCCCACCTAGCAGCCCAGCCCACAACCCATTCCTGTCCAATGTCCAGATCCAAAAAAAGAAATGTATAAATTAGAAAATTGTAAGGGCATTTGGTTCGAATAAATCGTCGAGTCCCGAACGCGAGCACGCAGCCTCCAAGTCGGCAGCACCAAGTCCTCCCTGTAGCTCGAGACGCCGCTCCACCGCCATTCTGCAGCACTCCTCCACCCAGCGCCGCCCTCTGTAATTCCTTCCTTGTAATTTCATCTTCTTCTTCTTGTTTAACTCTTCTGCGTCTAGTCTTCTCTGTTACAAGGAATTCTGTGAATGTATTCATCTTTCCTGTTTGATTTTTTTTTTTTTGCAAATTAACTTTAATTATGTTTCTAACTTCTTATTATTTCTGAATTAGTGACTAAATTGTTGCAAATTTCTGAATTAATAATTCTGGCAGGTTATTAGGTCTTTTGCAATACTTTGTTCCCAATTTGTTCCAGCAAATAGCAAAAAATGCAGAAGAATAAGGGGAGACAAAGAGGAGGGGGACCATTTACGAGACGAACGGATAACAAGGAAGAAAACACAGACACCCACTTCCAAAAAATGGACTTGAGGAACATTGCTAAAGAGATTGAGCTTTTGGGTATGTATATAATTTGTCACTATTGTTTTTCGCATTCATACAGTTCCTTTTGTTGTAATAACATAAGATTTTTCGGTGAAACGACATTATTATAGAACCTATAAACCCAATGTGAGTTCCTTCTACAAAGCGTATTGGTGTTGTTGTACCGAATTTGTGTAGGAAGATGATAGGATTGCTTGACATGCTCCATGGATAATGCCCGTGAAATGCTCATGTTTTCGTTTGATGCATCACATTGATGGGGCCTAGCTACTTATGATTATTTCAGTGGTCAAGTGAATCTTTTGTATTGTTCACTCAAATTTTTGTTGCATGGCGAGACAAAAGTATCGTTTTGTGGTGTGTGGATTTTACTTATGTGTATAAGTAATGGGATTGGACAACTTCATGTGTTTGATGCATTTATCTGTACCTTTTCAGTTACGTTTATGCTAATTTTAGTCTGCCCTTCCACTTCAAATTACTGCATTCAGGTACTTCTAATATGACATGGAAGGAGAGGAAGGAGTTGGAAAATAGGAAGGTGGTTTCTCTAGGCGGAAAGGTATAGACCTATCCCTATATTTAATTTCAAAAGTATTAATCTATGAACTGCTTTGTTTTGATTTATGTTTTTGTTGTAATGGGAAAAGGATTTAGTTTTAGGAAAAAAAAATGGTGAGAGGATTAGGAAAATAAATGGTGAGAGGAGTTCGTTAGTGCCTATTATTTCCACACTCTACAAGCTTTGTTGTCATGTATCCATAGCCTGTTTGTGCCACGTTGATTTGGAAGTCTAAGGTACCCCATAAGGTACAAAATACTTGCTTGGATAAGCTTGTGGAGAAGTTTGTACCTGTAACATTATCCAGAAGAAAGAGGCCTAGTGTTGGCTTATCACCTCCTCATAGGAAATATCACCTTTTGATTGCACCATGTGCAATGATCTGATTGATAGTATTGACGATATTTTTAGTCGCTGTGATTGCTTTGAGGCTTAGGTATATGTTGTTCTGGAAAGCAAGGTCTGTTCAGGGCAAACAGAAAAGTGGAGGATAAATAAATTTTGTGGAACAGGGGAAATTTTCTGGTTTTCTATATGCTTTGAGTCCAATGAATTTAGGGATGTTCCATTGTTTTAGATTAGTGTGGATTGGAGGGCTGATGTAGCTTAAGTCAGCTGTTAGTTTTTGAGGTGTGTAGTCTGTTTAATGACGGTTTGGTTCTGTTAATGTGTACACGTGGTGGTTTTGATTGCATTTTCAGTGGGCTGCTCTCTCGGTGCAATGTACTTTTGTTTTATTTATTACTTGAGTTGAATATAGTTTTTATGTTTCCTGTAACTGGGAATGAAATTTGCTTAAGTTTCCAAATAGTGCTAATAGTCAGCTGAAAGCACACAGCTTATAACTAAAGAGCAATAGGACATTGGTCTCCTTCAGACTAGTACTACTTTTTTTCAATATGGCTATGTATGCATTCATTTACAAGCTCTCCAAAAGTATTCATGATTGCTTGCTTCCTTGATACAGCCTCAAAAGAACCGGCGACTACCTCTAAGTGTAGCAAAACTGGTCATGAAGAATCAAAAGAAAAGGGAGCAAAAACTGCAAGAACAGGTGATTTTCTTCTTCCACTGCCCTTTTTAATTTGCAAATGGTAGTTTGGTCAACTTGAACTAACTCGATACTCGATCTGTATAGAACATGGTCCTTGGACGTTTTGGTGGGAATTCGAGCGGCAGTTCTAAGAGATCCACGGAGAGGAAGAGGCCCGAGAACAGGGGTTTGAAAGCAAGCGAAGGACACTTTAAAAACGGTGTACTTGATGTGAAACATTTGCTACGTCCTTCTTCATCTAGAGACACATATGCTGGTCCGAGTATGCTCAGAGGGAAAACTAAGGGGAAGCGAAAGAACAACACAGGTAAGAAGATCGGCGGTATGGACTAGCATAATGACGGAGAGCAGAAAGATTTTGCTTCTGTTGGTGGTGCTCCTATCGGCATTGGAACTCGAACAATACTAGTGTGATCCCATGTATCTTGGCAGCCACTAGAATTTAGCGACAACTCTTTTTCGGTTTTGTTATTTACTTCCTTTTAGTTCGAAATCTGTACCTCTCTTCACTGGACCAGATATAAACGTGCACACTATGCAATTTTTTTATATAACAGATGCAGTTTCCGTTTTCATCGAGCAAAATCTCGAGTGCTCTATTTGCCGTTCAACTTTTTTAACATTTGACAGAAATTTGGAACAAATGCTAAAAAGTTAACGGCAAAGCCCCAAAATTTTATTTTCAGAGTTCAAATCCCTAAATTAGCGAGGGAGAAAATATTTAAAGGCGCTACAAAATCTCAATTTTCTCATATCGCACTATGAGGTTTTAAAATTGTTTACATTTATGCATTTCATCTATTTAATTATGTGATCCTTAATTAAATTGATGATATGACATGCGACTTTCAGGCTGTGTAGAAGTCACACTTACACCAATCGAACCAAAATAAGTGATATTGTTTTAGAATACAAAGTATTAATTGAGATGTTGAAGCTCTATGATGACTACTTTTGGTCCATGTGGTGCTAATGTGCATTCCACAACTCATAAAATTGGACCCAAACTCAATTTAACGGAGGACTACAAAGTCAACCTGACGGAAGACATAGATTGATAAGATCTCAAGATTTTATGATGCAGTGTGAGAAGATTAACATCCTGTGACCAGTTTTAAAAAGATTATTTATCAAATATAGCCAAAAATTAACTTTTAATTTCAAAAATGTCACTTTTTATAAAAACTTTCAAATATATCCAAAATTTCATTTAAATAGACACAAATACCCTCAAATTTAACAATTAAATAAATTAAAGGCTTTTTAGCTATTGTCGCCTCTCAAGTTTCGGTCCAATTTCACCTTCGCTTCTACACTCCACCACAACAACCCTATCCCCTTCGACCCCCTCATCACCGACATTGTGCGCCGCTGCGGTTCCGCAAGTGGGAGTAGCAGAATTTCAATCATGCCTTCAACGCCTTTTTTCTTACTAATATCAATTTTAGTTTTAAATATAAAAAAAATAGTTTTTAAAGTTAATCCACATGTCATTATATGATTGTATTTGTGAAACCCATGTGGTGCCACATCATCACACTAACAGAGCAATTGACAGATTTTTCACGAAAAAACTAAAATGATCACGATGGACATATTAATTGTTAAGGACCAGATTAATGAGTTATGTCAATGGCACGAATCATTTTGGCTAAAAAGCCTTTAATTTATTTGATTGTTAAATTTGAGGGTATTTGTGTCTATTTAAGTGGAATTTTGGATACATTTGAAAGATTTTATAAAAAGTGACATTTTTGAAATTAAGGGTTAATTTCTGGCTATATTTGATAAATACTCTGTTAAAAACCATTCCAAACTTAAACGGTGTAAAATGAAGGGACCCAAAAATAAATCATGCCATAAGTGCAAATATTTTTCAGAGGTGACCTGATCTTGAAAACAATACAACAACACTGAGTGACACCCAGACGCAAAATACAACAGAAAGTACAAGATTTAAAAGGATAATCGTCCACCGGGCTAAATTGTCTATCCAGTCAGGTCAAGCTATCCGATTCCAAACAGAAAGTATTAGATCAAGGATAATCCTCCACCGGACTAAATCCTCCACCACTTCCTCCAAGCTCCCATGATATCCACGTTTCAACTGAAGTTCTTCAAAACTTCAACCTTCGAAGAGTTCTAATAACCAAACATGAAATCATCATACATTGTTAAACATCTGCTACGACTAAATTAATGAAACAAGATTAACGTAAACTTACCGAAACAAGATTAACGTAAACTTACCAAAACAAGACAGAATCAACCATCAACGTCCATCTGTTGAGTTGTTGGGGGTGGTCCGAAAAACTCTACACGAAAAGAATGGGAAATGTTTGAAGAAATGCATAAATTCAACTCGGGCCAAAATTACAAATAATTTGAAGTGTTACCTGACTCGAGTTCTTCGTAGAATTGTGTGTCCCGGATAAGTGTTTCATCATCATCTACCAAGACGGGAGAAGATGGTAGGGTTCGTAGCCAATCTTTCGAGCACATCAACGCCTGCACAAACTTAGGAGTGTACGAGCTCCAATGCTTATTAAGATCACACCCTCCTGTGCCTGTGCTAAATGCAGACTCAGATGAAGCCATTGTCGATAATGGAATAGCAAACACGTCCCTTGCAATGCCCGACAAAACTCGATACCTTGTAGAGTGTACTTTCCACCAATGCAGCATGTCGAACTTGTCATTTGCTGGATCCTCGCAAGGGTCCAGCAAATATTTATCCACCTCGTTTCTTGGAAGTAAACCTTTCTTTTCTTTGAACTCCTGAAACTTATTTATCCATTCATCGTGACACTGATCATCATCGTTAGAAGCTTCAGGGCAACCAGGGGTGCAATCCGATGCACTATAAACCTCGTAAAGACGAAACAAAAGCTCTTTGATCCCTTTCACCATCTCTTCAACCATGGAATCGTCATATATCTCACTAAAACAAAATGACACATAATCCAGCTTAAACCGCGGATCAAGCACAACTGAGACAATCAACAGCTTGTTGCTGTCAAGAGAACCCCAATATTTGTCATATTTTCTCTTGATACTAGCCGCCATTTTTCCCAAAACTGAATCTTGATTTCGGCTCAATGTTGTCAACTTCGATTGAATTGAACACATGGTATCGAAATACACATTCGAAGTGACACACGAAGCGCTAAACTTCAAGGTCGCATCATAAAAGATCTTCAAAAGTATAACAAAAACCCGAACATTTTCCCAATCATCGACAGTAGGTGGCCCTTTCAATTTTACCCTACTGATCCAATCCTCCAAGAAATAGCTAGCATAATCTTCATCATCTTCTTGTAGCTTCTCAAAAGCCCTTTGGAACTTTAAGGTGTCTCTCAACATCAAATTGGTTGTATTCCACCCAGTATGATTATCCGAAACCATTAGACCTTCACACTCAATTTCTTCCTGCTCAATAAATGCTGAAAATTTTGATAATCCTTTGGGAAAAATCTTTACATATCTCACAGCATTGCGAATACTATCAATTGATTCATGCATATCTCTCAAGCTCTCGTTCACAATCGAATTCACAATACGAGTATAACACGGCATGTGTAAAAATTCACCATCTAACAAATTCCCAGCCAAATTTTTCAACTTCATTTTCATAAAGTTGATAGCCGCATCATTTGCACTCACATTATCAACAGAAACTGTCAACACTCTTTCTATACCCCATTCAACTAAACACGCTGCAATGATTTCTCCAACTGTCTCCTCATTCACATCAGGTACAACGCGAAAGTTCAACATTTTCTTATGCAGCTCCCAGTTACTATCGATAAAATGGACCTTCAGAGCCATGTAGTTGATTTCTTTCACAGAAGTCCATGTTTGGGTGGTAAGGCAGACCCGCCTCTGCGGACTTTCAATCAACATTCCTTTCAGCTGCTTCTTCTGATGTGAATAAAGCCGGTATGCATCTCGAGCAATTGTTACTGGAGATGGCACAGTGAAATAAGGATAAAGCTCCTTAACAAAATCTTGAAACTCTTTCATGTCTAAGTTGCTAAGAGGTAACCCAGTGCCGATTGTCATCTTAGTTAACCCTCTGATATATTTTGCTAAACTAATCCGGCTTTCCAATGAATCATCAACAAAGCAACTAGTTTCAAGACCCGGGTCCTCTTTCCCTTCGTGCTCTAAACCATTCCGGTTATTTTCACACTCAGTAGCTAAATGATTCCATAAAATACTCTCCTCGGGCTTCAGAGTACCAAAACTGTATTCCGCACCACAGTAGTTACATTCATATCTAGGCTCGGTAAGGCCATCATTTTCAAGTTTAATGAAGTGATCCCATACCGTTGGTAGTGATCCAGGTTGGTCAGTTCGCGGACTTTCAGCAGAATTAGTATCTGAATTTGAGTAATCCTCTTCCATCTCAGCCCTATCAATCAAACTGAGTATGAAATATAAATCAGATAATCGCGACAAACATCAACACGGCATCAAAACTATGAAACAAGTCTCAGCAAATAAACTCGAAGCAGCTGAAATTGCAAGAAATCGGAGACCCCTAAAATCAAATTGGGAACTGAAAAGTCTAAATACCTAATCAGCGTCAGTATACCACCCAATCACCTACAAATCTCAACACATTCATGTACACATTCACCTTTCAATCCCATACAGTAAACAAGTCATGACCTCAAAACGTTCACAAATATGAACGGAAGCTGATTTTCACACACCCCTCTTTATTTCTGGTCATCGGATTCCGATTGGATAAATTAAACGAAAACTACAACAACAGCAGTAAACATGGGTGTGCTAGAGGAGAAAAAATGGTGCGTGTTCATCATTTTCCATTACCAACTACCCGCAACCGGCCTATATGACAGAAATCTCCCAAGACAGATCTGGGGATGAAATATTCATGTCATTACTATTTTATTTTCTAGTAATTTTGACCCGATCATCTGATAAAGTAACAAATCCAAGAGTTGCAATAAGAAATGAGGCTACGCTAATTTGGAAGAGAAACTCACCGACTTTTCAAATAGTCGCGAAAGCACTTTCCGGCAAAAGCAGCAGCAGCAGCAGCAGGCTAGCTGCAACAATTGAGCTGATGAGACTAGAAAGGGAGAGTGCGAGTGAGCCGCAGTCTGCAGAAATTGAAGGGTTTTGGCAAAAAGCTGAGAACTCAAAAGTGATTCTATATTTATACTAACAAGTACGTACGTACAACCCGAAACCAATCCCGAAACAAATCCCGAAAGCGCGGGAAAGAAGTTTTTGTTATAAATAGGCTTTTGTTAGGAACATGGGAGAAGCGGGTACAAAATATTACTCTGTTTAGTTTTGTAATTATAACGCAAAAGCATTGCAAGTAAAAAAAATGAAGGAATGGATACTGATATTATTGCTTTCACTTCTTTCTTTTTTTTGATGTGCATTGTAATTACACACGAAGTGCTCTTGATATAGAGCTACATCTGTAACAAACTAAAAAGTGAAATGATTGCTCTTTTTGAAAACATCACACAACAACAATTACACTACTATTGCCATTTTGAAAACATCACATAACAAGATTTACACTACTATTCTAAAGTCTTCCTCGCTTAAAAGCATATGGGCATTCATTCTCACAATTTTACAACAGTTTTATTATTTTATTATTATTATTAAATAGTAAACTTTGGAATTGGTCCCCAAGTTATCATCGAATTTACGATTGGTTCTTGAACAAAAATTCATTACTTTTGGTTTCTTGAATTTAACAAGTGCACCGTTGATTGCCTACCGTTATTTGTCGTAAAAATTATGTTAGTATGTTTTCAATATGTGTTAGAAGGTCAAATCTAAATCAAGATGAAATTCCAGGAACCAAATCTAAACTATAGTGTAAGTTTACATATCAATTGTGGCTCCTATGTTCCGCGCAATAATCAAATTGATGAAAAACATTTCAGATTGACCAATAATGCACGTTTTGTTAAGTTCAGAATTCTAATTAACACTAAATCCAAGCTAGAATAAAAGTTTAAGGGTCAATAGTGTAAAATTCGTACTTTTATGTAAATATATCGTTGTCTTTAAATAAATTTAAAAAGAAAGAGAGGAACAACTTACAAGTCATCCTGCAGAAAATAAAGGGAATTTTTTTTTTAATAATTAAAATGGGACCATTTGATGGGTTCACTACGATAGTCTACCCTTCCGGGAGCCGGGAAAATCCACAGAGGCATTTCAAACCTCCTGGCCACCATCATATGATTCATTAGAACAAAAAACTAAACCCAAAACATGTTATGTGAAATAAGAACTTGAAATTCGCCCTCAGATTGGGCCACCCGTGGTGGTTAGAAAATAGGGGGAATTTGGCTAATGCAAAATGAAGTAGAAGAAAAAGAAGAAAAGAATATGAATTGACCAAATTCATGAGTGCATATATCTCAGTAATAACTAATAACCTGGTCTTGAACACAATATAACAACATCGAGACACACCCAGAAACAAGATACAACAGGAAGTACAAAGATTTAAGGATAACTGTTGTATTCAGGTCAAGTTATCCAACTCCAAACAAACTCTCTACTGCCAATGCACACCAGAAATCTTTCACCACTTCCAAGCTCCCATGATCCACGATTCGATCTGAAGTCGAAAACTTCAATCCTCGGAGAGATCTAATAATCAAACACGAGATCATCTTACGTTGTTAAGCATCTGATATGATTAAACTGATAAGAGAATATTAACACACCACAAAAAATAAAAATAAAAAATCTTCGTCATCTGACAGGCCTTCGTTATCTGAGCCTTCGTCATTTGACAGGCCTTCGTTATCTGACATGAGATTGTCAATATCCATAGGCTGAGTTGTTCGGCATGATGCATAATACTCTACACAAAACCATGGAAAGTGTGAAGAAATCCATAAACTCTACCCTGACCAAATGTAAAAGTAACAGGTTAATAAGAAAGAACAGCAAAGAATTTGAACTGTTACCTGACTCGATTTCTTTGTAAAATATCGCGTCCTCAATTAATACTTCATCATCATCTACCAAGACAGTAGAAGATGGTGGGCTCCGTAGCCAATTTTGTGAGCACATCAAGGCCTGCACAAAGTTAGGAGTGTACGAGCTCCAGTGCTGATTTAGAACACACCGTCTTCTGCTAAATGCAGCTTCAGATGAAGCCAGTGTAGATGCTGGGATAGCAAACACATCCCTTGCAATACGCGATAGCATTTGATACTTTGTAGAGTTTACTTTCCACCAATGCAGCATATCAAACTTGTCGTCTGCTGGATTCTCACAAGTGTCCGACAAATACCTATCCACCTCATTTCTTACGAGTAAACCTTTCTTTTCTTTGAACTCTAGAAATTTACTTATCCGTTCATGATGACACTGATCATCATTAGAAGCTTCATTGCAACTAGGGGTGGAATCCGATGCACTATAAACCTTGTAAAGACGAAACAAAAGCTCTTTGACACCTTTCCCCATCTCTTCAACCATGGAATCATCATATATCTCACCAAAACAAAATGCCACATAATCCAACTTAAAGCGTGGATCAAGCACAACCGAAACAATCAGCAGCTTGTTGTCATCAAGAGAACCCCAATATTTGTCATATTTTGTTTTGATACTAGTTGCCATTTTCCCCAAAAGTGAATCTTGACTTTGGCTCAATGTTGTCAACTTAGATCGAATTGAACACATTGTATCAAAACATATATTGGAAGTGACACCTGAAGCACTAAACTTCAACATCGCATCAGAAAAAATCTCTAAAAACCTAACAAAAGCCCTAACATTTTCCCAATCATCAACTGTAGGTGGACCTATCATTTTTAATCCACTCTCATCCTCCAAGAAATGGCTACCATAATCTTCATCCTCTTCTTCTAGCTTCTCAAAAGCCTTTTGAAACTTTAAGTTATCTCTCAACATCAAATAGGTAGTATTCCACCTGGTAGGAACATCCAATACCATATAACCTTTAAACTCAATTTCTTCGTGCTCAATACATGCTTTAAATTTCAATAATCCTTTGGGAGAAGACTTTACATATCTCACAGCATTGCGAATACTATCAATTGATTCATGCACATCTATCAAGCTCTCCTTCACAATCGAATTCACAATATGTGTCTAGCATCGCATGTGTAAACATTCACCATCTAACAAATTCCCAGTAAAATTTTTTAGCTTTATTTTTATAGAGTTCATAGCCACATCATTCGCATTATCAATAGAAACTGTCAACACTCTTTCTATACCCCAATCAACTAAACACGACGCAATGATTTCTCCAACTGTCTCCTCATTATCATCAGGTACTTGGCAAAAGTTCAACATTTTCCTATGAAGCTTCCAATCACCATCAACAAAATGGACCTTCAGAGCCATGTAGTCGATCTGTTGCATAGAAGTCCATGTTTGGGTGGTAAGGCAGACCCTCTGCGAATTTTCAATCAACAAGCTTTTCAGTTGCTTCTTCTGATCCAAATAAAGCTGGTATGCATCTCGAGTAAGTGTTACTGAAGATGGGACATCAAACTCAGGACGAAGTGATTTCATAAAAAACTTGAGCCCCTTGTCTTTCTAAATGGCTAAAAGGCAAATCGTCGATAATTATCATCTCAGTGCATGCTCTGATATATTCTGCTTCACTTAATCACCCTTCCAAAGAATTATCACCAGAACAACTAGGAACTTGGCTAGTTTCAAAACTCGGGTTCTCTTTCCTTTTGTGCTCTAATCTATGCGGGTTATTTTCACAGTCATTTGTCAAATGATTCCATAAAATACTATCTCCATGCTTCACAGTATCCACACTGAATTCCTCCCCGCAGTAATTGCATTCATATCTAGGCTCGCTAAGGCCATCATTTTCAAGTTTAATGAAGTGATCCCATACCGTTGGTAGTGATCCAGGTTCTTTTGCATTAAAGCCCGCACTGAATTTAGGAACTGGTGGAAGCTGGTTAGTTCGGGGAGTTTCAACTGAATTAGGATGAAGAGTTGAATCATTTGGTAGTGATCCAGGTTGTTTTTCTTTAACTCCCGCACTGAATTTAGGAACTGGTGGAAGCTGGTTAATTTGGGGAGTTTCAACAGAAGGATGACGAGTTGAATCATTTGGTAGTGATCCAGGTTGATTTCCTTTAACGCCCGCACTGAATTTAGGAACTGGTGGAAGCTGGTGAGCTCGGGGAGTTTCAACAGAATTAGGATGAGGACTTGAGTCCTCGTCCATCTCAACCCTAAAAATCAAATTGAGCATGGACTTATAAATCAGATTATTATAGTAACAATCAACACAGCATCAAAAGTATCAAACAAATCTCACGAATAATCTCAAAGCATCAGAAATTCCAAGCAATCGGAGACCCATTTGTCTGCCTAATGCACTTATGGAACTACCCCAATAGTTACAGAAAAAACACACACAGAGAGTAGTATCCAAACTGCTAAGAGTCCCTTATTTTAGCTTACAGAAGGGGCTCATTGTGCGCCCCACTCCACAATGTAGTTCCCCGTTGTTAGAATCCCTACCTATATAACGGACTTGGTGATGCTAACTTTCAGGGGTTCTTCAACTATTCCTAATCTAAATAACAGAAAATGAAGTTTACTCAGCTACAAATCTCAACACACACACACACACACATGTAGGCTTGTTAATTGACAATATGAACTACTCGCAACCGGCCTATGTCTATACAACAAAAACAACAACAACAACAACAACAAAGCCTTATTCCACTAAGTGGGGTCAGCAACGGGCCTATATCTATATGACAGAAATTTCCCAAGGCATTAATCTTGGGATCAATATACATGTAAATGAGGTCATCACTATTTTCTGGTAATTTTCAACTTATATGCCACAGATAGACTTGCAATTCTAAGAAATGGAAAGCTGCAAATACCCATCACTCAGTTTACAGATTTATGGTTTATCACACACATCCCTAACAAAAAATACAAACTAAAAATTAAAAATTAAAATTCTCCATTTGGGCATGTACAAAAAATCACCAAACATGCTAGGTAACAAAAAAGAATTATGCTTTTCATTACCCATAAATAAGTTACAGTGAGTTAGGGCATTAAATCTTCCCCAAAGTTTCTAACTTTCAGTTCCATGTAAGTAGTGACGATAAAAATAATAATAATTATGGTAAAAGGAGAAATCAACATTCCAGAAATGGGGTGCATTTAGAAGATAAACTCACCGGTTTCAGCCGGCAGGCCCTGCAAGGTGCTGGAGAAAGTTTCGAGCTTTTGAGCTGGGAGAACCGAAAGGGCGGGAAGAGCCGGCTTTCAGTCTGCAGAAATTATAAGGGTAGAGCTTTTTTCCGCGCACGGATGCTCTTATACACCAACACGGCCCTACATTAAGAAGGGCTCTCTTAAATTGCTTTTCAGTGCTATAAAATCAGATTTGTTGCACTTTTGTCTTTTGTCACCACTTGTATTTACCATTTCGTATTTTGGAAAAAATATCACCTAAAATTGTGCTAAGGGTTGCCAACCAGTGACAGATTCAAGATTCGAATCTTGGGGTCCTTGGTGTTAAAGGTTCAAATGTTTTTTTTCATAGAAACAGAAATGGCAAAAAAAAAAAGTCTATTCACTACGTTCGAGACATTTTGTTGAACATTTGATGAGCTTGTTGTCGTCAGCCGAAATAAATTATACATATGTCAAAAGTTATTGACATATACTGAAACAATATAATGAGTGATATTGAGAGAATTTGTCGAGTGATGCAACCTTTGATAAGCATTTAGTCAATCACTTGGTGGGCAAAAAAGAGACTCGTACCAAACATTCTAAAGATTAAAAAGATGAATGTTGTCACTCAGTACTATAGTCTGATGGTATTCCTCTTTCGTTTGTAAGTGAGAAGTCTTTGGTTCGAATCTCATGGATGACGAATTCGATAACAAATTAGATTGTCCATTGTGTGGCATAACCGAACTTCTCATACTCTTAGTGTAAAAATATCGATGTACTAAAAAAGACGAATTCAGTTACAAGGAAGTAAAATGTGATTAAAAGATAAAGTGGTGTGATATCCACATACCCCTATTTACTCCTCACAAACTCCTTGTTCATTTATGTCATTTGATCTTCTTTAACTCAGTCGATCTGACACCCGCAAATTAAGAGAGGGTGTATGAAGTAAAATGAGATATGTAGATAACACACCCTAAATAAATTCAGAGAAAAAACAATAAATAAGTCTAAAAAATTAAGAGTAAATTATAGCAATGGTCCCTCAACTTTAACCAAATTGGAGCAATGATCTCTCAATTAAAAACTCATTATTATTGGCCCCTCAACTCATCAAAATATGTAGCTATGGTCATTTTTGTCAACTTCGTCAGAATTTTGTCAAAATAAGTTATGTTGGAATGACCATGGCTACAATTGGGGTCTCTCAACTCATCAAAACGGGTAGCTATGATCATTTTTGTCAATTTTGTCAGAATTTTTTCACAATGAGTTATGTTGGAAAGATCATTGCTACAATTGGGTTAAAGTTAAAAGACCATTGCTCCAATAGGGTTAAAAACGAGGGATAATTTCTCCAATTAGATTAAAGTTGAAGAACCAATAGTAATGAACTTTTAGTTGAAGGATCTTACTTCAATTGAATTAAGGTTAAGGACTATTTCTACAATTTACTCAAAAATTAAATAAAATACCAATCTAAGTCGAATAAATAAGTTTACTTCAGTTCCTTTGACTATTGATCATCCAAATTTCCATGGACGAAGCTCAACCTCCTACTCCTACTCCGGTAACCCCTCTCTCTCTATCTCTCATCCGATCGATCGAATTTGTACGGGAATCTGACTGTAATTTGTGAATGGTTGACAGTTTCTGGAGGTGAAATGTCAGAGCTCAGGGATGACACGGCGGTTCGCGATGGGGACGGAGGCAGGATTCGCAGTCTCACTCATAAACAAGAAATTGGGTGCGGGGGACCCACTTGCTCTGCACATTGAAGCCGTCAAAGAAGGTGAGGAGCCCATCAGTTTCGGCCCCAGCTCCGCCCTCGTCGATTACGGCAGTGGCTGGCGGTTACAGACCGTTACCCAGCTGGATTCACCTGGTAACTCACTCCCTTCTCTTCAATCACTCAAATCCAAGTTCTTTACATTTTGTGTTTTCGAGAAAATTGGAGCATTGGTTCCTGAACTATGACCGAATTGTAACTTTCGTCAATGAAGTGCACTTGACCCTTTTAACTTTAGGATAATTGGAGCATTGGTTCCTGAACTATGACCGAATTGTAGCTTTCGTCTTTCATTTTCTGAATTGAAATCCACCAAAACCGGTATAGGAATCTGATTCTAACTCGTCTTTGAATTGAAAGTCCATTAAAATCGGTATAGGTATCTGAACTTAACGAAATGCGTAGCATTAGTCGTTCATGCCAACTTTGTAAGAATTTTTGTAAATGAAGTGCACATGAGCCCCTTTGAAGAAGTAAATGAACTGCGCCGAGGGCCAACTTTGACAGAAATCCTCGCGAGTTGGCGTGAAGGACCAATGCTCCGCATTTTGTCAAATTTAAAAATTGGATGTTTAATTCAGCGCCAATGCTACAATACAATACCAATGCTTCTATTTACTCTTTAGTTTAGTTCATTTTTTGGGTATTTGTTAAAAATGATTAAATTGTGGGTTGTAATGATTTTTTGTCTTTGCTCAAGTACAGGGTTTGGAGGTGGAGAAGGGGTTGTAAGGCCAATGGCAATGCCAGTTCCCGATGGAATGGTAAGATCTTATTCATCTCTGTGTATGTTAACTGTTAAGTGAATAAAAATTCTGTTTGGCGTTTATTGTATAGATGAGTTTGGACTGGACATTTGTTTACAGTGATTATGAAAGGAAAGATTCAACCTTCTTTTTTGTATGTACAAGCGATATTATACTTTAAATTCAAACGCAGGTGCACAGGGAGCCAATAGGGCTATGCCCACGTCTGCAAAAAAAAATCAAACTTTAATAATACGAATTCAGATTGTTAATTAACAAGTCAGTGGCTTGATTGGATGACATTGTGGAACGTTCTAGGTTATAAATAGATTTTTGGAAGAAAAATGGGACTAAAACCAAGAGTAGATATATACTTTAGATAGTATCCCCGGTCTGGAAGCTCAGTTTCGCAGGCTCATTTGGAAGGAAAACATTAGAGTGTGCATAGAAGCAGCTTGGTGATAGTCTTGACTCTTGAGCTTAAGCCCAGTGGTGTCCAGTACGTTGTTGTGTAAAGAGATGGAAATAATAAATGAAAGGATTAGTCTATACTTTAGATTTCTAGGGCATGTCTCAGATACAAGGGTTTTGATGGGAGGTGGAGATTGTGGATTGAAGATTGTTTAAGTTCAGTAAACTATTCAGTTATTTTAGATGGGAGGATAATGGTGAAGCAGGGTGATCCGTCATCATCGTTTCTTTTAAGTTGTAGTCAGTGTACTAAGTAGATTGTTGGAGGGAAAACATACGTCTCATCTCATCTTCACAGATTGGCCCTGATAATTGAACTTTCGCAAGTGAATGTGCAGACAAATACCATTGCACAGATAAAATCTCAAAGAAACAACTCAGAAAGTAAACCGAAAATGTGAATCTTGCAAAATATGTTCATGTGCACTTCTAACGAACCAGTATTCATACTTCATAGGGGTGAAGTTTTTGTCTGAATTGATTAAGTAATCTACATGTAAAAATACCTTATTTGTAACGTGAGGAGTGAAAATTTGCACTTTGATTGTTACGTTTTCTTTTTCTTCTGAAGTTTTTGTTCCACGTAAAGTAATGTACGATGTTAGATGACTTTTAAAAGGGTATATCTGATGATATACAATCAAATAAGCGATTAAGTGAAGCGTTTTGCCATTTCTAAGATTGAACGTTCTTGTTATCAATTGTTGATGTTTTAGCTTGTATTGATATATGTTTATGATTTTGTGTAGCGTTCTGCCAAGTTACATGTTCCAAAGAGGGTGTTGAAACCAGCAATCAGTTTTACATACATTGGAAAAATAGTATTAGCTTGTGTTTTGATTTTTGTACTTGGTGCAATTTTCACATTGGCTCTCGAGAACCTTCCTGGAATGATTTCTTTTATCAGTTCGTCTATGTAATTCTTTTTATTATCCTCTGAGCTTTGTTAAAGATTATTAACTTATCTCAATCCTTTTGTATCAAAGAAATTAGAAATGAAAAAGAATAAGGAAAAATACCTTCCGATATTGTCTCCAACATAATGTATGATGTGGCGCAAATAATTTTCTCTACACTTACCGCATGGCAGAGCCGAAAGGTTAGCTGAATTACTGAACTTTAGTGTTTGTTTTGGTAAGTAGCAAACTGAGAAGATATCCAGAGTGTTCAGACCCCATATACCGAACTTTTAGAACCACATTCCACCCCGAACGAACCCTAAAGCTTGAACCTGACATGTGTTTGGCTGTTCCACTGCACGTGTAGGCTGAGCAGCATAACATTCGGTGGTTGCGGGCCAAACTTTCACAGTTAAGTTCATCCATCAACTGCCGAATACTGAAACTTTCTTTATCGAAAATGTATTTTGCAGCCACAACACGATGCTTCTACTACAAGCAGTGGTGTTGCAATAGATAGCCTTTTGGACACCACAAGTGAATTCATCACTGATGAGGTAAAAGTTCTGTTTTGTTGTAACTTATTGGTGGTGTATGGTTGATTAGAACAAATATACGTATTTTTGGCAGGTATTCAAGAGTCGAGAAGAATTGGTCAATTGGATTCGTGTACAAGGACGGAGTTGTGGTGTAGGGGTGGTCATCAAGAGGTCAGATGCTGCTGGAAAAAATAGATTACGACGAGCCAGAATTAATCTTTGCTGTGAGCATAGTGGATACTATACTAAGAAGTCTAACGTAGATTCAGATGGCCAACAAGCGATGAATTTCAGTGCAGATATAGATCATCGGAAGAGAAAGCGCCCTAAGGCCACAGGTACGAAAAAGTGTGGTTGCCCTTTTTTATTGAAAGGTGTAAACGTTGGTCCCGGAGATGAGTGGAAACTTGAGGTTGTATGTGGGGTGCATAACCATCCTTTCGGAGGAGGGTGTCTTGAAGGGCAGTCCTATGTAGGTACAGAAGAATATGTTGAATTTGAATGAGCTTAGCCAGATCAAATAAAACCCCTTTCGTTACATCTTAATCGCTGCTTAATTTGTCGTGGATGAGTTATATATCCAACTGAAGAAATATCTTTAAAATGGGAATTGCGGATGTGCTCTCTCCATGCACCTAAGTTCGAAATCCTCAACCCATCGGACAACCTAGCGAAATTTATCGAGTTCCATAAGCTTGAACAATCCGAATATGAGCCAATATTTGGGTCGGACTTTTCATTAAATCCGACCTTAGGTGCATGGAGAGAGCACATCTAGTCTGAAAACGAAACAATGTATGGCATTGTACGAGGAAAGAACATTTAGACAGCAGATTAAACACAGAGAGCATAGAGTACGATAACCATTTCCAGTATTATGAATGGACGGTTATGACGGGCGAGTAATCGTAATTATTTACCCATAACCGTTTAAGCCTTTACCTGCTGGATAATCGCATAAATGGGTATACTCATACCCATAACCGTTTATTAACGGTTAACTGTACCAATTTAACCGTTTAGCAACATTGGTAGGGGAGTGGAAACTTTCATTACAACACAGTATTTACATTGCTCCAACACGTCCAGCATCAAGAAGATAATAAGCTATTATACAATGGACTCATTTCAGTCCTTGCTATGACAAGATTTCCAAACAATACATAATCGGAGTCAAAAGCACGCGGTAGAAGGAAACTTCACAATCGCCAGATGATATAGTACACGATATGATGGACCAAGTTCGTCCTTTGCAGTTGCTGTACAAACTTACGCTACATAATTTTCTGAGCTCCGAAAGATCTCATCAGCGTGAGCTACTGGCACGTAAACTGCATCCTCCAATGAGCTGTGTGATCGGCCATAACATACGTAAACCACCACTCCTATTAGCAGCCATACAGCAACGCGCGCCCAGGTGTCCGCTCTGAAAACAAAACAATATACGAACAATTTTAAAGGAAAGCATATTTACAGACGACAGATTAGCCACAGTGCATTCAGCAGAAATCAGGGAAACTTCATTTGCATTTTACAAATCTTACTTAATTCTGATAATATTGAAAGTGCAAAAATAATTATTTTAAGCGAGAAAAGCTATGAGAAACGAAAAGGACAACGTAATTAACACTAAAATGGAACGGACTATTTAATTGGATAGTTACCCAAGATTTATCAGTAGGTAGACGTTGATGAGAATACAGATGATAGGTAGCAATGGGACAAATGGGCATAAGAAACCTGAAAGGAAACCAATACATCATTGTTATTAAATAGTCAAATAGTACTTTCTTCAATGAACACGAGATGAAGATATTGTTGAGTTTCTTTATTATCGGTCTTTATATTCTGATCACGGCAAATGAAAACACGTTTTAATTATTAGCTAGCTAAGCCTACAGTAACCAAATTAGATAACCAGCCTCATGGGCGATTCCTTCGAGGAAAAGCTGACCAGATCGACTACAGCTGATATCTATAAGTATGTGTTTGTACTAGTAATATACACTTCGCTATTTACAGCTTGCAGACCAGGTTGCATCCCCCGAAACCTTTTCAGTGATATTTCTAAAATAGTGAGCATACCTCCTGTGTGCCCAAAGGTGTGTCGTGCATCATCTTGATCAATACATGTGAGCACAATCAGACATAATAAAAGAAGAATACCGCCACCTCCACAAAATGTATAGCGAAGAAAGCTGAAATTGAAACCAAGAATATTTCTGTAGAATTAATGAATAGAAAATTAAACTATATTACTAAGAGATAGTAAAACATAAAGTAATATCAACATAAATAAAAAATCATATCATGCAGCCAGAAAAATATCATTCTCAGAACTAAGTCTAGGACCGAATTCACCCACCTGGGAATGGCCAAATCTGAAGCTGAATATGTCAGGAGAAGCACACCAACACATGTGAGCATTATGGTCCAGCCAGCAATTTTACGCCTTTTATCTTCACTTAGTGCATCTGTAATAATTAACACAGCGAAAACATATTTCAGAATCAGCCACATAACAGAAAAGTAGAGCAGAAACTATGTAGAATATAAGGTTGTTTCTGACACAAATATAAAGACACGTATATCCCATTGTCATACATACTTTGAAGACATGCATAGATACAAGGAAATATTTTCTTGCCTGACCGAGAATGTAGACTATTTATAAGGTTGTTTCTTGCCTGAATGTCGGGCCAGATTGAGATTATGGCAACAAAACTACGATAATAGGACATTTAGGTGTATGTATGTGTGCTCGTGTGTTTCTGTATGACCCTTTTACTGTTGCAGTAGCTATATATAATGAAGTGAGAATATGAGACTATAAGGAACTTACAGTTAATAAGAGGCAGTTGCTTTTTAATCAGAGGAAGTTCAACCATGATATCCACTTCCTCGAGTAGAGGTTTGGTATTCTCCTTTGAAGAACTAACACTAGTCTTAGGATCTTCCACATTGATCTCTTGAGAATTCCTTCCATGTCGTAACCACACTGAATCAATTGACTCCCGAAGAGACGAAGGCATAGGCACCTCATCTGGCGGAACATATCTGAGTATCAGTACAGATACTGCTACCATAGTGAATGCAACAAGTGTACCCACACTAACCTGCACAACATAGGTACTATCTAAGTCAGTCTCCACATCTACATTCACTATGAATTTGTTAGAGGATATTAATATTATCAAGGAAAAATAAAAGAAAAAACTTCAAGGCTAGTTCACATGCAGTGGGAATTCCCCTTATAAAGAGAATGTCTGGTAAACCACAATTATAGCATTACATTAAGAATACTCGCATGTCATTTAGCATAACAAAGAGTAAATAAGTTATGCACCTTATCAACAACAAAGCCAGATCTTTCCGTGAAGGTCAACTTACCATTCCTGCCAACTGTGAAACATCCATGAAGAAGGCCAAGACTGCAGAACACATCCCAGTTGCTATTGTACTCTTGACAGGAACCTGAGTTTTTTTACTAATATCTGCGAAAAATGGTGGCAGCAATCCATCTCTAGACATGGCCATCAGGATTCGTGGCTATGAAACACAAGAAAATATCTTAATCAGTGTTACAGTACAGGTGTGGTGGGGGATTCATGGACAATAAACAAGCTGACAAGACCCGAGACCATACACGATGCATCTCGAAAAGTAGGAGATAAAAGGAATATTAAAAAGATCAAATAATACCTGAGGAAGAATAGAGCCCATCAATGTTGAGCAGAGAGCAGTCACAGCTCCAACAGTTATCACATACCTTCAAAACATAAGCAGGAAATTTAACTTAGTTGCCCAAAGACGAAAAGGAAATCCCCAAAATATTATTCACTTACGCTGCCCATTGCATCCCATGACTAGCAAATGCACTGGAAATTGGTGTATCAGGATCCATTGCATAATAAGGCACTAAACCAACAATGACCATCGAAACCAACATATACAACGCACAGCAAATAGATAGTGCAGCACCAATACCAAGTGGCAAATCTCGTTGAGGATTCTTCACCTTTTGAAAAACATAAAGGCATAATTCAGATTCTACACAAGTTAAAACATCTCCACAAAACTTATAAGATTGATATTTCAGATGACATAACAAGAACATGTTTACCTCTTCAGCAGTGCTGGCAACTGAATCAAAACCAATGTATGCAAAGAAGACAGTCGCAGACCCAGCAAGCATACCATTCACCCCAAAGGGAAAGTACCTTTTACATGAATAAAATAGGAAGGAAACTCAAAATTTATTCTTGAAAACTATATGAGATGATATAGGAATAGGGATGCCAAATACCCAGTAGGAAGTTCATATCCAGTCCAGCCAGACTTGAAGCCCAAATAAGTACCAGCTACTACAACAAATATCATTGCACATACATTCGCTATCGTCACAATGCCTTGTACTACTGTACTCTGCATAAATGGAGTGTTCCATTAAAGAAAAAAAAGAGAATATTTATGGAACAGAAGAAAAAATATGTTTGCCAAGTTTAAGGATTGATCTGATAAACAAATGAAAACAAACAAGATATATGCATACCTCCTTGATTCCAACACACAAGAGCCCTGTAACAATAAATACTAGAATTGCTGCACATGGGTCAACCACTAGACCAAGTGCAGGAATATGTTGCCGGGCTATAATAGCAGGCAGACTGTCCTCTCCTCCAAAAAGTAATGCCTTCAGAAAGGAACACAAACCCATTTAAGGATAGAGGTCACATACTTCTCTTAAAATATTTTCAGAGTATGCAGGAAGATCTTTTTTTTATTCGAGCGGACATTGTCAGAGTTTTAATAATCTTTCTTGCAGAATACATAAACTAGATATTTTTAAGAACTATACCAGATTAGGTGATATGCCCCGAGCAACTGCTGAGCCACCAATTGTATATTCTAGAATCAAAGCCCAACCGACTAACCAAGCGACACTGCAAACAATGATAGTTTTAATATCACTAACTGACGTACAAGAAAAATATTCAATGTAATCAGTTTGGTACAACTGTGCAAGCATGTATTGTTGAACAAGCATGATAAGCAACTCTCCCTTTTCTTTCCCAATTGCAAAGATCAACACTTTAAGGACAGAGAAGGAATGAGAAATTACCCTTCTCCAATGCATATATATGTATAGTGATAGGCACTCCCTGCAGAAGGGCACCGACTTGCAAGTTCAGCATAACAAAAGGCAGAAAGGGCTGCCGCAATTCCAGCTATTAGAAAGGAAATTGCTAGTGCTGGTCCAGAATGCTCTCTAGCAACTGTTCCAACAAGAATATAGACTCCTGCTCCAATCGTTGAGCCAACCCCTAACCAAAGTGTATGATAACCAACGGTTAATTATATGAGAAAGACAAAATAATTCATGATAAAAAAAACAGAAGTAGCCTGTTTCATTAGTTCAGTACTGAAATGTGCATGTGTGTTTAAGGAACACAGAGCCAAAATATTCATCATGTAGAAAATAAGAAAACATCAGGTAGAAACTAGTAAGAATATTAATCGACAATATCATTATGCAAAGGGTTAGTAGTAAGTAATTCTACAATGACGGGTGCACAGCTACAAGGAGAATCTTAAAGCATACCATAAACCTGAAATTTAAAGTGAGGCACCGAACACACGAAGATAAAACCTCAACAGATTATATGCCTGATTAGAAATGCTTATGAATTGGCTAAATGTGTATTCTAACAGCCAAAAGTGTTTTTTACTACATTTGAAAAAAATAAAAAATACATAAAACTTAAAAGCTCTTCTAGGTCCTAAAAGTGCTTTATGAAGCAGTACATGTTGGGGTCGTTTGACAAGTGCTTTTAAACGACTAAAAGCGCTTTTAAATAAAATGATTTTGGAACCAAACCTTAGTTAAAATGCAAATTAATTCTGGAAAACACTTGAACTGCTTCTACCAAGAAGCACATAAAGCACTTCTAGGTCCTAAAACTGCTTTTCCATGAAGCACTTGTATTTTTAATAAAAATTTCTACAAGTTAATATGAAATAATACTTCTAGCAGAGGCACTTAAGACCAGAAGTATTTCCTACAAAAGCAATCTCAAACAAGCCCTATGTAGATAAATAGCCATAAAGTTGAGAGGAAAATATATAACTGCAAGATGAAAATTCAGACGAAATTACATGAATATAGCAGACAACCGAATATTCCATCAGCATCATCATCTCATCTAAAATTACAATACAGATATCAAAATTTATGATTGAAAAAAATAAGAGGGGGAAAACAACAAGCTTTTACCAATTGCAACAAGATGGGGAACAGTCAACTCCTTGGCCAATTGATGACCCCGTGACTTCACATGAACAGAATCCACCTGTTTCCGCCGTATCAAACTATGCCGGCCGCCCCATGAACCGCCGTTTCTTCCACTTCCTCCGTCGCCCCCTCCCCCTTTTGAATCACCCAATAAACCCATCAAACAAACACCACAAAAAACCCAATTTCCTCCCAGAAAGCTCCAAACTTTGATCCTCCCACACTGATTTTTCAAATTTTCCTTGTCCAAACCAAAGATTACGAGCTGGGTTTTTCTGTTTTGATTGGTATTTCGATCCTAAAGGGTAAATTCTACAGTTTAATCTGAAAAATTGAAAGAAAAAAAAATTGAAAATTTATGTACAATAAAATTCAACCTGCCAGCACACTCCCGGATGCATAATATCTGATACAGATTTCTGAAAGCCTTGCACCGAAAGGTGAAGCTGGCAGATTAAGGAAAGAAGGGGAGGATTTCTTCCCTTTTTACTTCTCTTTGCGTTCGTGTGTTGGTCTGTTTGTTTAGACGATATCACAAATAATCTGAAGTTGCCGTTTTATATTTCTTTTTTTGGTTAGCATAGGTAGGGGATTGAATCGGTCCAAATAAACAGGGATTTGGGTATTCATTCTTGGTCCTACAATCCTATTGGATACGAAGATAAGTAGTATATCACGTATCCCTATACAAGTTTTGAGATGTTTGTGTTAAAAAATTAATGATATAAAAAATTAAATTTCCCACCATTTATATAATAACACGTGGTGTACCACTTGTATTACAGGCACAAGAAAAAGTTTCTCCAAGATGACAACCGAGTTAAAGAAATTAGATGGAAAGCTACATTTATTATTGTCGGTATGTAAAAATGTGAGGAAATTTTGATTTGGTAATTGAAAACAACTTTTTAAATATAATTACTGAGAACATAATATTCTCATGGTTTTGATCTAATTGATCACTTATGGGTTCAGTATTTTCGGCGATATGGGTGCTTTTATAGGACCAAAAAAGGTCTGAGTTTCAAACCTTATGAAACTAAACCAATAATTAAACACCATTTATAAAACTTGACCAATAAGTAGATACTATTCATAAAACTATACCAATAAGTAAATACTATTTATGATACTGGACCAATAAGATGATGATGATGATGCTGATGGAATATATTTTGATATATTCATATATTTTGATAATATCACAAACAATAGGTGTGTTGGTCTTTGTTGATGATATCACAAACAATCTGAAGTTGCTGTTTTTTCTAATTTTATTTTTCTTTATTTTGTTAGCATAGGGGATTGAATCGGTCCAAATAAACAGAAATTTGGGTATTCATTTAGTCCTACAATCCTATTGGATATGAAAAAGGCCGATTAATGTGTGCAGGGGACACGTATTCTAGTTGGAGAGCGATTTTTATTTTTCTTTTGAGGATTTATTAGAAAAAATTACACGTAATGTATATTTTTAATACTTAATTTTTACTAATTAATAAAACACCATTGTCAACTAAAATCTTATGAAATTATCAGTTTAACCTTCTAATTAAAAAATAACATGAATAAGAAATATAGGGTAGAAATGTAATTTCACACAACCAAATTTTGCTTTTTTTTTTCAAAACATCACTTACATGTAATCCTAATATATCTCTAATTAAAATAAAATAAAATAAAATCTTCAAACTCCCACATTCCCTATCACTATCTTCCTCTCTCATTCTATTTCAAAAACAAAAAAAATAAAAATTTATCACACACACTTTGTGTGTGCCCATATGCTAGTTTTAAATTAAGATATAACATTTTTTTAATTAGGGGTGTGATATATACACACCTATTTTACTTGTCACACACCTTTTTAATTTTCGGTCGTCGAATTGAATGAATTGAATGAATTGAAGAAGATCAACGGACATAAATTATCAAGAGATGTGTGAGAAGTAAAATGAGGTGAGTAAATAGCACATCCCTTTAATTATTTCAAAGAGCGAACTTTTTATACACATATTTGATGACATCATGAATATTATTGCAAGTAACGAAATTACCCTTCCATGCAGCCACAACTGCCCCTCCCAAACGCCCGATAAATAACATTGCTGCACTTGTTATATTGGCTGCACTTTATTTTCATACTTGGCATGCTTACCACGTGGAATCACTCATATTCCCAAAAGTTAGCAGCCATTTACTATTTTTTCACGTTTTTCATCTCCCTTATTGGTGTCAATTCTTTATTTTTTCTTTGCCGCCACACCAGCTTGCAACCTCCTTCCTCTGTCAATCATTCTGGCTCTTTAAAATTCAAAATTTTCAAACACAAATACCTTTTTAACCGGCCCACCCAAACTGAAAACAAATTGTGTTGGGTGAGTCGGAGTAACAAATTGTTCAATCGGTGATGGGTTGGTCGAATGATGACTCGAGCATAATTTATCGGCCTAAGGGTTGCTTTTAAACAGGCCAACCCACCCACTGCTCAGTCCTAGTAGAGATGAGGGAAGTGAACAATGGTTGGAGAAGGAAACAATTTTGATGAAGAATCGTATTTGTTTGATTTTTTATTTATTTTTATTTCGATAGAACATAGTTGGATTTCCAATACAAATAGAGTTGGATTTCAAATAAAAAAAGAGTTGGATTTGTTAAGTGAGGTTAAGTGGATGGCCAGTTGTAAAACTTGTTTACAAAAAATATACAAAATTGGTTATACTTAAAAATTATACAAAACTGATTTAACATATATTTGAAACTAATTCTGCAAAAATAGTCGATGAGAGATTGGGCTGATGGCATGTATGCAATTTTATTGAAAATATAAAAACTAAATATACTAAAACTATACAAAAAGATTCTACTAAAAAGTATACAAAATTGATTCTACATGAATTTGAACTGATTCTGCAAAAATGGTCAAAGACGAGTTGAACTGATTCTGCATAAAATGGTCGAAGACGGGTTGAACTGATTCTGCAAAAAAATAGTCGAAAGGGTACAACTGATTCTGCAAAAAAATGGTCGAATGGGTACAACTGATTCTGTAAAAAAATGATCGAAGACGGGTTGAACTGATTCTGCAAAAAAAATGGTATAACGGGTTGAACTGATTTTGCAAAAATGGTCGAGGACAGGTTAAAGTGATTTGGCAAAAATGGTCGAGAACGAGTTGAAATGATTCTGCAAAAATGGTCTAGAACGGATTGAAGTGATTCTGCAAAAAATGGTCGAGGACGGGTTGCACTGATTTTACAAAAATGGTTAATGATGATTTGAAGTGATTCTGCAAAAATAGTTGAAGACGGGTTGAAGTGATTATGCAAAAATGGTCGAAGATAGGTTGACGTGATTATGCAAAAATGGTCGAAGACAGGTTAAATTAATTCTGCAAAAATGGTCGAAGACGAGTTGAACTGATTCTGCAAAATGGTCGATGACAGATTAAACTGATTCTGCAAAAATGATAGAGGACGAGTTGAACTGATTCTAGTAATAAATTATACAAACTAATTCTACATATAGTTTCAAAACTGATTCTGCAGAAATAGTCGATGATAGGTTGAGCTTATGACACATGTTAATTTTGTTGGAGTTGTGAGGGTTGAGTTCTATTAATAGCCCTAAAGTCTTAGGATATGACTGGTATTTTAAAACATCGTTTCCATGTTTTTGGGCTACGCTTTAGTTATTTTTATGTTTTTGTCTCTACTTGACATGTTTAAAAACTAGTGGAGTTACTTGAAATATAGTGAAAGTTTTTGTCTCTATATATAAAGCTCCTTAATTATTAACATATTTTAAAAAATAACTATTGATATATTTTAAAATATAAAATAAATACATATAATTAGCATAGGTACATTTAGCAAAATTAAAAATCGGTACAAATAAATTAAAAAATATGGGCATAAAAAGGAATTAAAATATGGGTACAAATTAAAACTGAAAATAAAATTGATGCAAATTAAAATTATAAATATATGATAAAAAAATTGAAATAATTAATGACGTTTATTAAAATCTAAGGACCTTGATAAAAAATTGAAAAATATTAAGGTTTTAATCAATGGAATAGGAAAAATAGGGATGAGAACTTAATTTTTCCATAAGAAAAAAGACTTCAAATTGAATTATATTCCCCATTTTTATTTTCGTGGTGTTGTTTTCCAATAGTAGTCAAGATGATGAGTTATTTTTCAATGTACCAGGAAAACAGGATGGTACACCACGTGTCTCAATACAAGTTGTGAGATTCTTGTGTTAAAAAATTAAATCTCCCACCACTTACATAATAACATGTGGTGTATCACTTGTGTTACAAGCACAAAGAAAAATTTCTCCAAGATGACAACCAAGATCAAGAAATTGGATGGAGAGCTACATTTATTATTGTAGGTATGTAAAAAATGTGAGAAAATTTTGATTTGGTAATTGAAAACATCTTTTTAAATAAAATTACTGAGAACATAATCTTCTCAAGGTTTTGATCAAAGGATCACTTATGGGTTCACCGTTTTCAGCGCAAAGGGAGCTTTTACAGGACCAAAAAGGGTCTAAATTTCAAACTTTATGAAATTGAACCAAGAATTAAACACTATTTATAAAACTTGACCAATAAGTAGACACTATTCATGAAACTAGACCAATAAGTAGACACTATTCATGAAACTGGACCAATAGATAGACACTATTTATGAAACTAAAACAAGAATTAGGCACTATTTATGATACTGGACTAAAAACTACACAAAATTATGAAACATGACCAAGAACTAGACACTATATATGAAAGTGAACCAATAACTAGGCACTAATTATGAAACCGAACTAAGAAAGAGACATTATTTATGAAACTGTACCAACTACTATACATTATTTATGAAATTAGACCCAATAACTAGACACTATTTATGAAACATGACCAAGAACTAGACATTATTTATGAAAGTTGACCAAGAATTAGGCACTATTTATGAAATTGGACCGATAAATAATGTAGTACCGTTCAATTTCATAAATAGTGCAGTTTTATAAATAGTGTTCAGTTTCATAAATAGTGTTTGATTTCATAAACAGTGTCTGTGATGGACGCAAGGATCCTGCGCTTCAGTTTTTTTTTTAATTATTGAAATTGTGTAATTTTCATTAAAATTTAAGTTCTTTTATTCTTTTTTTAATTAAAATTTAAAGGTTTTTCATTAATATTTAATTCTTTTTCATTAAATAAAGTTATAGCATGATTTTTGGTTAAAATAAACTTAGCCCAAGCCCTTTTCATGAAAGTTTTTTATTTTTTTATTTTTTTTATAGGTAGTAAGGACTTTATTAAAAAACCATAAGAACTACATGGGGTAGGCATGTCAAATGTAACCAATGTGTCACACACGCCAAAAAAAAAAACACCACACAAATTTACAATGATAAACTCATCATGAATACAATACAATTCTCCAACCACCACGGAGATCCATATCTAACTAATAGAAAAGATAACAACTTTGTGAGTCGTAAAATCACCGTAACAACATTGTGAGGAAAAGATTACACCACCTCCAACAAATGTCGAGCTTCCTTCTCATAGTCCCTTGTCACGCACACAAACCAAAACAAAAACAAAAACCAACCTTAGCTATGAACAATAGCCGTTGCTTAAAGATCCGAGTTTGATCCGTAGGCATAGTCATCACGAAGGCTCTCCTCAAAAAAGCGAGAGCATCCACAATCACAAAAAACTCTTATTGCCATAGTGAAAGAGTGACCACAAGCAGAAAAGAAACATTAAAAAAAATAAAAAGAAGAGACCAAGAGAGATCAGCGCGACCCCAATGCCAACTGCTAGAGTCAGCAGATGAGGGTTTTAGGAACAAATCACATGCTTGAAGTTAAAAGGAATGGAAGATGATCCTATCTGGATCCACTTTGTGGGAATCCCTAGGATCCCCACATCCTAGTTGTTCATCGTACATCGTGCGGTCAGTTTTCGTCTGATAGTATTTATGTTTAATTTTAAATAAAAAAAAGTTAAATCATTTCAGACCACATGATATACGATGAATGACTAAAATGTGAGGATCCCTAGATCCCCACGAAGTGGATCCAGATAGGATCTAATTTCAACAGGAATTACAAATAAGTGATAACTAATATAAAATCAGTTGTGCTTATTCTTTTGGGTAAACCTCATCAAGTTTGGGGTTGATTTCAATTCCTTACAATATCTTTAAAACATTTCAATTTCATACATTTACTTATCATTTTATTTCAATTTCATACATCCGTTAGAAAATCTGTTAAGTAAACCGTTAAGTGTTAACGTGGCAAATATGAGATCCACATTTGTGCTGGCATGGCTACCAAATTTGTGTCAAGTACAAAAAAATATTTTTTTATGCATTTAAAATATAATAATATTTACCCTATTTAAATTTATTATTAAAAAAAAAACAAAACAAACAAACAAACCCAGAAACATATCTTTTCCCTCCTTTCTGACCCCCCTCACCTTCATTGAGCCCAAACCCCTCCACATTCGGTGCTCTTCACCCCCACCATGTCCAACCCTCTCATCCTCCACCTACTCGCCGTAACCGGGGCCCACTCTGACCACCCTCCCTTCTCTCTCCCCAGAAACCCACTCTCTTCACCGCTTTATGCTCGAACCGTCTTCGACGTCGCACTTGTCTTTGCCGACTACACATCATTTTCCATCTCTTCTCCCTCATCATGGGCTTCTTTCGTCGCAGACGATGCCACCGCAACAGTTTCGGCTGCCTCTTGCGCCGCTACAGCTTTCCGCAGTCAATCATCGTCTTTGGTGAGTCTGTCACAGCCTTGTCAGTCGCGAACACACAAAGCTTCAGCGCGGGAACATCAAGGCATAGGGGTTGTCCACAACCACCTCGTTAGACGAAATTGAGGCGTTGGGCTGAAATGGATGGTGCCCCATCGCCAAATCAACCTCTCGATCTGCTGAGTCGTGTCGATATCGAACTTGGAGTGACGTAATCGACCAAGCTGTGACGCTAGTTATGAGATCTCGTGTTGTGGTGGTGGTAATTGGAAGCGTAGTTAGCAGATGTATAGGAGGTGAACTGAGCAGTACTGGGTTATTGGGGACGAAGAAAGCCAAAATCCTTCACCCCATATCCTCTTTTTCATTTTTAAAGTTTTTAATTATTAAAAAAATTGAGTGGATGAGAGGTGAAGAAAGTGAGAAGATTGATCGGGAAGGTGAAAAGGAATGAGTGGTCTGGGGGCTGCGATGGTGATGGGGAAAGGCTGCGGTGGGATTTTTGGGGGTGGGTGATGATGCATGGGAGAGAAGGGGGTTGGGTGGGGAAGAACCAGATCCTCGCCGGATCTTTCCCTAGGGATCCTAGGGATCCCGCAATCTTGTCCGTTCATTTTATATCGTGCGGTCAGTTTTCGTTAGGTACTATTCATATTTTAATTTTAAAATTCTAATTTTAAATAATTTATGACCGCACGATATACGATGAACGGACAAGATTGTGGGATCCCTAGGATCCCTAGGGAATGGATCCGGCGAGGATCCTGGTTCGGAAGACGATTTCTGGGGTTTTTTTTAAGGTTAAATATTATAATATTTTTAATGCATAAAAAAAATATTTTTTTGCCACATGGTACAAATTTGACAGCCACGTGACACAAATGTGGCAGCCACGTCAGCTCTTAACGGATCAATGGATGAAAAATGTAACGGATGTATTATATTGAAATAAAATAGTACATGAAGTATGAAAGTGAAATGTTTTAAAGATGTTGTATGAGGTTGCAATATACCTCAAATCTGAGATGGTAAAGTGTAATTTACCCTATTCTTTTTGAACGGTTTCATAATGTTCTTCATGATTTTTTGTGGAAGATGATTTAGTTTTTGTGGACATAATTTAAAAGAGAAACGAATCTAAATATGCAACTTATCAAAGCTTAATCATTGCATTACGATATGATCTATATTTTTTTTTATTATGTGGATTCTCTTTGTGAGGATCTCGGCATCATTTAATCGTATTCGTTCATCGTGTTACGTGCGATAAAAAATTATTGTAAATTTTTTTATTTAAAATTGAATATAAACAGTACTTGATAAAAACTGATTACGCGATTGAGAATTTTTCGAGATCCTGACAAAGAGGATTCGGATAGAATCTCATTCCTTTATTCCTTTTTTCGACTCGGATAAAAAATTAACATGTCGATAGACGCGCCATCCAATGTTGTCAAGCCCTCTTGATTTATCTTAAAAAATAAGTTATGGGTACCCATAAGCAATCGATGCGTATGGGACTGAACTGTTGACAGTAATGTTTATTGACATTGAATGGTACACACAAGATTCAATTGAGATGGTGATAAAATTTCCACTCACTCAACTTGTAAAATAAAGTAATATATTGTATTCAAAGTATGGTTCAAGTCAAGAAATGGGCAAATAGTAAATCGCGATCATCTCCCTTACGAAACTGACGTCGGCGCGTTCACTGGCACAAAGCCAACTCAAATAATTCATATTCTGATGGATGACTTAATATTAAATTAAAGAAAAACTTGTTACTGTCAAGAAAAAGAGAAATAAAAGTTTATCATAACCTTTTACTTTAATTAACATCGAGATATTTTGTGGTAAACTCAATAATCGATAGATTTGGCATGTGATAATTATCAAGTTAGAGTATCGGTGTGGTGGGTCTATAACCGTGACTTGCCATCAGTTTGTTTGTTTGTTTGTTTTTTTTTTTTTCAAAACTTCACATCTATTTTTACTTTATACATATTTTTTTTATTAATTTATATCTTATGATTTGTTTTCTATTCGTTCGATTCAGCGATAAAAAATTAATATAAATACGGAAGAGATAAAAAATGATGTCACCAACCTTTTCTTTTACTTGGTTCCTTGAACACGGGTTTTCAGAGTCAAATAATAAATCGCAATCATGTCCCATTACGAAACTGACGTCAGCGCGTTTATTAGCAAAAAGCCAACTCAAATAATTCATCTTGTATTTGTCAAAAAAAAAAAAAAATTTATCTTGTGATGGATGACTTAATATTAATATTAAATTAAAGAAGTCACTTAGTATTACGGTTTAGTGGTATGTATTATTCTTCAGTTGTAAGTGATGACTCTTATATTCGATTCTCGCTAAAGGTAAAATTGAATCACATTATTGCTAGTCCATTATAAAACTTAACCTACTCTCTCATGTAAATACTATGGTTTCTTAAAAAAATTATTAAATTAAAGAAAAACTTGTTACAACTTAGCTTCTTTTTTTTTCTTTGGTTGATGTTAACTACACACTTATTTTTACTTTCAACACGATTTTTATTAATTTACATCTTTTGATTTTATTTCATCCATTCGATTTGATGATTGAAAATTAATATAGGTGTGTAGGAGATACACAATTTTTTATTAATTTGCATCTTTTGATTTTTTTTCCATTCATTCAATCCGACGACCAAAAATTAATATAAATGTGTAGGAAACAAAAAATGATGTGTTAATAACACCAACCTTTTATTTTACTTGTTCCTTGAACACTGGTTTTTAGAGTCAAATAATGTTTTCTTAGACAAAAAAAAATGTTTGAACATTGGTTAAGATAACCGGAAGAAACTGACGTCAACTTTCAAATTTTGTCCAAATTGAAGGCAGTAGTATTCGAGAAGAAAACTTATCCCTTCCACACCGCACAATATAATATCAACACAACTAATCTATCTAATTCCGTCAACTCTGTCAAAACTAAAAGTTCTTCAACATGGATATCCAATCGAATCCAATCCTAGGCACCAAACGCGACGAAACGGAACATATGCTCGCCATGGTCCTATGGTTAAAGTAAAGAAAACAGAGCTTGGTTTTCTCTATCCTTCTCTTTCAAGGCTTACTTTGTATTGCAAAGAAACTGAAATAAAAGTAGTAATTTGGGTTACTTACAATGAGATGAACATTCTGTTCAAAAGTTCCAACATAAAAATTAACATGAGAGAAGTAGACACATGATAACAGAAACACATTTGTGACCTGCACCGGGGCGAGCGGGGTTCTTGCCCGGCACAGACTAGGCCGCGTGGTCTGACGAGGAACGATAAATCTCATTAGCATAAGCTGAGGACACATAAACTGCATTGTAAAGTGAACTGTGGCTCCGCCCGTAAAACAAGTATACCAATGCTCCTATGGCAAACCATACAGAGACGCGGATCCACGTGGCAGCTCTACGAGTATGAAACATGTTATCAGTTGTGAATACAGTGTATTTCGAAAGTCATGGATCAATGTATTCAGATTCTGGTTTTGGATTTGGATACGAATTTGCGTATTTGCGTGTGTGTTATGAGGGGAAGGGAGGACTCACCCGAGACCGATTAGTAAGTAGGTATTTATGAGAATGCAAGCAGCAGGCAAAAATGGAACAAATGGACAACTGAAACCTGCAGAGAGAAACAAACGGTTGTGGAGTCGTAAAAATGATTTGCTTCAACTTTCGAGGATGAAGTCCACTCCAAACACAAGCAGGAAACAAGGAGATGAAAATTCGAAAGAATCGAGGTTTCTGGATGAACCCATCAACATTGAGTAATGCCAATCAATCTCAGCAATATTTATAGGATAGATATTAACTGTACCTCCAGTGTGTCCAAAGCTGTGCCTTGTATCATCTTGATCAATACAGGTCAGCACAATCAAGCAGCACAGCAGTAGAACGCCAGACACTCCGCACATTGTGAAGCGAAGAATGCTGGCACAGTAAACAAGTTGGGAACATTAAACTAAAATCCGATGGAACTGTTAGATATATATGTCTGAATCTCTGATCTCATCTCTTTCGACATATGATTTACAAAGACAAAACTGCATATGTTTCTAATGGAATATACCTAAATCTTAGACTACCTAGATAGATCTTAATAAGACGTTCAAATTTTAATAGCTCCAATATCATTTATACAACCACAAGCCCAAAAATCTAAAAGCTGTTAGGGAACGGGCCAACAATGTCTATCAAGCAAACAAAAGCGTCGTCTTAAAAATTTAACAGCCTATCACGAGTTGAAATTCTAGTCAAAGTACAAAAGGCCAGCCATTAATCAAACATCAACCTGCGTAAAATGTAATTTAAAACACGACAAACCTGGAAATGCCCTTAGCTGTAGCTGCAAATGCAAAGGTAAAAGTCCCTATACAGAGAAAGGCTATGGCCCAGGCAGCAATCTTCCGCCTTTTTTGTTCGTTTCGATTGTCTGTGTGATTATTTGTAGTAAAAAAGAGGAACATCATATAACAATTGTCTAGGATAGAACCTTAGACAATCCAAATTGTAAACATCTTCATTTAACATGGGATGTGGCCCTAGTGGCTAGTGGAACTAAGACCATCCTTAAGCAAAATTGACACGGTTTGGATGTTTTCTAAAGTAGTTTTCTGTAATTTTAATTTCTCCAACCAGATCGTCGTAGTTAGGTTTCGTTTACAATCAAGGGCAAATTAAAGAATCCGTCAATCAGTTAGACTGAAATATCACGCACCTCAGTTGCATGTGGGACATAAGGCAGGGACCTTTAGAAACCAAAATTAACTATAGTGATCTCATTGAAAAAGTATTTCCTCTAACTGATTGACGGATTCTTGTAATTATCCTTGATTGTAAAGTTGTAAACAAAACTCAACTATAAGGACCGAATTGAAAAGCATAAAAAAAAACACTAGAGAGATCTAATTGAAAAAAATACCCTAACCAGAGGGATTGGTCATTTCCCCTATTTTTAATCCTCCATGTTCAGTGAGATTCTGCTTATTCCAAAACACAAGCGTCATGAGTTCGGTACATTCAGTGCATTATCTGTTTTCCCATACTACAAATCACGTGAGCTACTATTACCTTGTGATAAGACTTTCTGAATCAGAGGATAGCCAAGTGATGCCTCCCCTATTTCATGTAAATATTGACTATCATCCTTAGAGGAGCCAGCAGGAAGTGGAAGGTTTTCGCTGTCACTTTCCTGGATATTACGACCAGATTGCAATGATGTTGACGTAATGGACTCTTTAAGTGCTGATGAAAGTGGCACTTCATCTGGTGGCACATATCGTAGTATCAAAACTGAAAGTGCAGCAGTTGTAAACGCAAATAGTGTACCAACGCTAACCTGTACCCACAATGTAATAAACACTTATGAGGATGAAAACGCGAAAACGACAAAGATCCATCTCCCTAGAGAATAATAAATTATAAATATGTGCTCAGCTTTTATCTCCAGTCACAAAACTTTGGTTAACTTACCATCCCTGCCAATTGGGAAACATCCATAAAGAATGCCAGAACTGCGGCAAAAATACCAGTTGTAACAGTGCTCTTCACAGGAACTTGGGTTTTTTTATTAATGTCTGAAAAGAATGATGGTAACAATCCATCTCTAGCCATTGCCATCAGGATCCGTGGCTGTAAAATTTAAATAAAACAAATCGAGAGATCTCGGATTACCAGGTGGAATAAACCTCTGATTCATGATAATGCAGAGAACAAAGTGCCTCCAAATAAATGGAAATTCAGGTGACGCAAGCTCCTAAATTTAAACTGGCAACCTAAATACTTTTTAGATATAAGGAAGAGTGCCTTGTAGTCTTGTCTCAGTATGGGAATGCAAGCAAAAAGACTTTCAAACAGCAAATTCTTTTGGCATTGACACAAAATCTTCAGGAAGAACTATATAAAACTGTCAGGAAAGTTCGACGGAACCAACCAACATATAACTGAAAAAGCAGTAGTGAATGCAAAAACTTCCTAAAAGTGCTGTCTGCATTAGTAAAACTCCACTATAAAGAGATTTATACTATGCTAAATTAAAAAGAAGGTATTACTGACACACCTGAGCAAGAAGCGAACCCAACAAACTTGCAGAAAGAGCAGTAACTGCTCCCGTTGTTATAATATACCTGCAGTCCATACATATGAATCTTAAAACAAATACTTTTAAATGGAAGGCACTCAAAGTCCTAGTGAATGGAGTACCAGAAACAAGAAGAAAATATGCTTACACTGCCCATTCCACCCCATAGCTTGCAAATACTGAGGAAATGGGAGTATCTGGATCTAAGTCATAGTATGGTACTAAGCCGGTAATTACAAAAGATACAAACATGTACAAGATGCAACATATAAACAATGCTATTCCAATACCGAGGGGTAAATCTCGTTGAGGATTCCTCACCTGCCATAAAAAATATTCTCTTAAATTCTTGAAGAACAACACGACAATAACATTATATAAATTTTTTGACTTGACATCTGATACAGCAGAACGGCTTTGAACAAGAGATGTGCAAACCATTCATTATGAAATTTTGCTCGAATCCTTAACAGGTGAGTGCCCGCAACCAATAAATTTTATTGAAAACCAAAACTTACCAGCATACATAAGTGTTCATTAAGTGACTCATCTGGTCAATTTTGAGATTCTTTGCTAAATTTCCATGCTTCTATAGTAAAATTTTATATTACCAGTTATCATTTAATCCTCTGCCACATGGTGGTTTCTAAATAGTAGCTGCCTTTTGTACACACTTCAGTTTGCCCAAAAGAAACCTTTGACAATCTAGTGATGCTTTTATTTACAACTAATCGTCCAAAAAATAAAATAAACATTTCCAGCACAACCTAACTGCATATGAATATTTCCAGCAGGCTCCATATACATCACACAACACAAATAAACTGCTACAAAAAAATGCTTACCTCCTCAACTGTGCTAGTAACTGAATCAAAACCAATGTAAGAAAAGAAGACCACAGCAGAACCAGCAAACATCCCATTTATTCCAAAGGGAAAGTACCTAAAAAGTTAAAGTGCAATATGAGAAAGTAGTTTCATGAGATTAATATATAAGAAAGTGAAGACAAAGCATTACCCGCTAGAAAGTTCATATCCAACCCATCCATTTTTGAAACCCAAATAGCCACCTGCTATCATGATGAATAGCATGACAGAAACATTTACTGACGTAACAATCATTTGTACCAATGAACTCTGAGAAATCAGGTCGTTCACTTTAGTAAGAAATGAAAGTAAAAAAAAATTTGAGTGGATGAAAATGATTGCAATGATACTTTTGGGAAAAAGATTACCTCCTTTATCCCTGTGCACAAGAGAAAAGCGACAATAAGAACTAACACTGCTGCACATGGATCAACCACAATACCAAGCCCGGGGATGGTATGACGGGCCAAAAATGAAGGTAACTTATCCAAGCCTCCAAAAAACAAGGCCTAATTTCAAAGTAAAAAACAGAAGGACCATATGGTAACCATTAACATTGGGGACCTCCCACATTGTTTGCTAGAAAAACTAATCAAATTGGACGGACAAATTGCTTCGAAACATATGATAATTTGTAATAAACACCATGAATTAAAACAGATACAGACTTCTCTGCTGTGTGAGTATACCATTATCCTCCCTTGTTCTATAGTAAATTATTTTTAAATTTTTACTGACACTCTCTCACTCATATATGGAAAGATATCATCAGGTTATTTTAAGTCAATTTACACATGTTGTAACTCACACGAAAGTTAACTTCTGTTCCAATTGTTCTAAAACCAATTCATTTTAAGTAAAAAAGTTTCAGAACTGAAAGCATCTGGGGAAGTCTGCTAGATCTTCAAGGCTGAGGATGATATCGTTTTCAACAAAAGAACAACTGATAATACACAGAAGAAGGAAATTTTGAGCAGCAGATGCCAGTATAATAACTCAAGTATTTTAGGCATTTCAAGGTTACGTGCCAATGCCATATAATGGCACAAAGAAGCCTTGTTTCACAAGTATGCAAAGCAAAAAAGCAAGACTGGTCAAATGATACTACAGCTGGTCCTCACAGGTACATGTTATTATTATTTTATCTAATGCATTCTGCAGGTAAATATTTTTTTGAATGTATTCTAAAACAATACATATATAACAGTTAAAGTGCCAACATGTCTGTGCAAACCAAAACACAAAAATATAGAAGGCTGTGCTTGGTCGTTGCAACAACCTTTGCATTTTCGCTTGTCCACACTGTGGATGCTCCCTCTTTATCCAGCTTGTTTGTGTGTGTGTGTGTGTGTGTGTTTACATATTTCTCAGCAATATATTTCAATAAGCACAATTGCATATGACATTGTCAAGAGAATACAAGATATATACACTGTACCAGATTTGGGGTTATGCCACGAGCAACAGCAGCACCACCAATGGTATATTCTAGAATCAGAGCCCAACCTACCAACCAAGCAACACTAAAGAAACCACATGATGTGAGTCACTAACTGAAGGTGTCATAAACATAAATAAAAAGAAAGATTTTCATGGTTTTGTATCTGATTCAAGGATCAATCACAATAACATATCCCCCCACCCACGTCTTATGAAGCACTTAGCAATATGCCTGAGCAGCTTAACCATGTTCACAAACTTAGCACTGTTTTTGTCCTATAATGAAATTGCCTTTTATTGAGTCAGAAAATTTACAACCAGTATGCCTTGAAACTAGTCTATTAACAAAGAATTTTGTTACATCAAACAGTGCCGGCACATCAAATAAATTAACGTGCACTAAGGATGAGACTCTGTTGGTAGATAACACGGGTAAAGACTATCAATAGTACAGTACATTCGAATGATTAAAAAGATTTTACATTACCCTTCTCCAACGCATATGTATGAATAGTGATAGGCACTCCCAGCAGATGGGCAACGACATGCAAGCTCTGCATAACAAAATGCTGAGAGTGCAGCAGCTATCCCAGCAATTAAGAATGAAATGGTAAGTGCAGGTCCTGCACACTCTCTAGCAACTGTGCCGACAAGAACATAAACTCCAGCACCTATTGTAGCTCCAACTCCTGATTCATAGGAAGTTTTAAAAGAATCATCTCTATACTTATAAGGAAATGAGAAATACAATGAACCTAGCATGAGCTCGAATTGAATGTTGCACATGTATTTTGGTTCGTCAATGCTAAGCAGTGTGCATTCATCACATGGTTAATTTAACACAATGAGGAAGATCCTAAGAGCAAATTCTTCCAAGCAATTGCAATAATACCAAATGAACCAAACTCAATTTACATTTAAAAAACAAGAACAGTAAAAGGAAGAAAGCGAAACTATTATGCTAACAACCCCATTAAACAGTGATTTTTACAGACAACAACATAAGAAAACATAATTGAATTAGCTACGTTCATACACTACATACCACAAACTTGAATGAACATATCATAAGCTAATAAGAAAAAAAAAAAGTGCATATGTGGGTTAGGTCCGTTGGTCAGAGTAGTGTGTCCGCCCCTTACATTTAAGTTCGAACCTGCTCCCCGTAGTTTAGAATATGATTATCGAAAATGAAAATAAGAAAACAAAGCAAAACCCAGTTCCAGAAAGCAAGGGAGAGAAGCAAGTTAATGGAATTATTACCAATGGCAATGAGGTCAGTGACAGATAATATCCTAGCCAATTGATGATGCCCCTCCCTCCTCCCCCCATGAACTGAATCAACTTCCTTCCTCTGAATCAAACTTCTAAACCCCCAAAAGCACTTGCCCCCACCAACACTTTGCATATCAGCACTTTGCAAACCCAACCAAGAACACTCAATTCAAAAGCACTTTTCGCCTGTTCACTATATCACTGAAATAAAAAGGAAATAAATTGTGGGTTTTTCTCTGAACAGTTTGGAGATAAGGGAGTTTATGAAGGGGAGGGGGAGCAGGATGACACTGCCACTGGGTTGTTGGGTGAAAGATGGGTGCTTTTCTGAGGATGGTGGTCGAAGGTGATAGATTTCTGGGGATGGAGGTTGATAGTGATGGATATATTCTACCAAGTAAAGTAAGAAGTAACAAATATAGAAATTACAGCAGCAGCAACACAAAGTTGTACACTTTCGGTAAGAACTGGACAACGAGTGGAAGAGGTGGAGAATTGCTTGCATTTTTGGAGTGTACCCAACATTCCAATCTTCACGAACCTTCGACCAAGAATTTCTAAGGAAAATATACTACCCCACCAATTTGCTTGCCACAAAAACAAATTTAATCCAATACAAAATTTACAGTTTGCAAGTACCTCTAAAATGATTAAAAAACGTTTTTGATGAGAGTACTTTTAGGTTCCAAAAGCATTTAAATATTTCATCAAAAAAATGTGCTTCTTGCAGAAAGCACTTCGAGTGTTTTTTTCAGAATTTACTTACATTTTTACTCACAATTGGTTTTAAAACACTCATTCAAAACATTTTCAATCATTTTAAAACAACACTCACTTTGTCAAATATGAGCCTAAACTCAGCCATGGGTCGCATTTATTTTTTCCATCAAAGTTTAATAATTGTTGAATTTATTGGTTTATAGGTTGTTCTATAATTCACCGGTAGGCAAAAGACCAAAAAAGGTATTTTATATTTGTTTTATTCAAAGAACCAAAGTAGCGTTTTTGCTCATGTTTCAGTGGATTTTCAAATTTGTACAAGATCCTCCTACGTCACAAATCTTGAACGATAAGAAAAATGTTACACTGACATTAAGAGTGGTGAGCATAATACACTCGGAATCAATCGGAGCCACACCGAAGGCATGATAACTTATGCACACTGTTCTACAAATCTCCGCCTAGCGCTGCCGAGGCGTTAGGCCCCCACATTAGTCCCTAGGCGTTTGGAAATTAAATAATTGCGTCTAGATCCGCTTAAGCGCCCGCCTATGTTGCGACTCTAGCTCAAACATATGCATTAGCCGCATCACCGATCGCACTAAATGCACTGCAAAAAGCACAATTTTCTTGGTCACTTTCCCTAGCGTTAACGTTTGCAGCTTTACAAACACAAAAATTACTCTCTAGTTCATCAAACAAATAAACATTACAGACAAAATAACAACAGCCATGCTTTTTCTTATTCTGTCATACATTCTTTTTTTTTATCACATAGTTTTGCCAGTCATTTTTCCTTCCATCTACTCGCATTCAAACCAATACACACATCCTCCACGTCAATCGTCTTGCCTGGGACTCCTACTCCTACTCCTACCTCTCGCATCGCCACCGTCGGAAAGCGGGGCCCAAATGCTTTGACTTCTCTCGCCTCCGTTTTCCCAGGTTCGTTGCCTTACGCTCCTGTCATTCGTATCCCCTCCGTCAGAAAACTGGGCCCACACACTCCGAGTCTTTCCCCCTCCGCTAAGTTCCTCGTCGCATCCAGCAACTGTCTTCAGCAGCTCCGACTGCAGCAGCGGGCAGTTTTCCTTGAGATACTCAAAACCATCCGATTCCATGACGGCTGCATCAAACATGTCAATCAGAAAGTGTAGAAATCATAAGTGAGCACAGAGACTTAGGAGACCGGCATGTAAAGTGCAATAGAAACGACCGACACCATTCTTGATTCCCAGGTTTTCAGTAACTGCAGGATCCCTAAATTTTGATCGTAAGAACTCACTTGTAATCTAAGCTTAAGATTTTGATATTTGTATAACTAAATAAATTGACAACGAAATACTAAAGTGAATGCACAATCGTACTGCAGATTCATCACAAACACAGTGAGGAGGGGAAAGGTGGAGATAACAGAGTGGTTGATGGCTCTACTTCATAAAGCAAACAGCAAAAGCATATCATCCTTGTTTTGGGAAAATAATGCATGCTGTTTGTAATTTCACTCCCACAGTATGTACTTTCAAAAGTAAAAGCATAAACAATCAAGGCAGCAAAAGCATATCATTATTGGTTATATGCAAATTCATTCCCACAATACGTATGTAATTTCACTCCCACAATATGTATGTAATTTCACTCCCACAATCTGTATGTTAGAGTCACCGTTATACGGCAGGTCCCACTTGCATGTTGTTTGATTGCTCATGCAAAACCTCAATTAGTTTTGGCGAGCAACATAAACCTAACCAGGAACTACAAGTTATCCTAGATATGACACACTTAAAGCTGCTAGAGAAATCAGAAAGCTCGAAATTGAGTCAGAATCAGATAGGTTCCCTACTCCTACCATCCTCAATCTGTCCTTTTGCTATTGGGTAAAAGGGTCCGTGTGAAGTTGGAAGATAAGTACCCCTTATGTTTGTTATGCACTATTTGATTGGGTCAATCAGCTGCTTTCGTGTATTTGCATAGGGGCAGATTGAGAATCGTGATGGCAATGGAAAGTTGGAAACAAATCTTTTTTTTTTTTTTTTTCCAGGAAAAATAATAAAATTATCGCAAAGAGAGAAAACTACAGAGGACCAGTATATACACAAAAGGCACTTAAAAGGCAGCTGCTTTCCAATTTGAAAAGTTTGTAGAGAAGAAGTATCCCTAAACTTGACAGAAGTATACCAGTTTGTAGAGAATGAATTGGTTCTTCCAATTCATTCATATTACTCCGAAACTCAAAATCCCAACTCAAAAGAAACTGAGAAGGAATAACATACGCCCTAGCTATGGAGAAATTGAGATGCTGTGATAGATTGTATAGTCTAGGGAAAAAAAGGCATAAGGCATTTTCCAGCACCTACCTCTGTTCCCAAAACCTGACCCTTTCATCGTTACCCACCAAAATTGGAAGCAAGAAGAAAAACGAGTTAATCCCTTGAGAAATGTCTTTCCATGGGCTCCGACTTGATCCCTTAATGATTAGACTGGAATCCCAGCCGCTGCACTCCCTAATTGTTTCTGATAACAGTATACAGTATACCAAAAGGACACACACACGACTTATCCTGATTCAAACCCCTTACCTACCCCTTACATAAAGTAAGAACCATGAAAACAGAAAATTAAACAGGGAGGACATACCAACTAGGTTTTCAGCAGCAAACTTTAGGCATACAGACTTTAGATCCATAGCACGATAACGGTCGGCCAAGGCCAGAATAATGGCAACAGAATTAACAGACATAATCTTGCAGAGAACAGATTCACACATCAGTCGGAGTCGAGGTAAACCATATTTGTCTGATGCAGCTAGCAACTTGGCAGCTAATCCATCAGATAGAGATGACATGCACAGTGAACTTGCATCTGACAACTCTTCATCTTCAACTAGGTTATCCGTGTATATGAAGTGTAGCAATGCCTGCTCAGACAGCACAAAAGACATTAGATAGGAAAGCCAGATGAACTTTGTTCATAGGAAGCAAACCACCTAGAATAAACTGGTATATTATATTATTTCCAAATGCCAAATGACATACTACAACAAATACAACTCGCTCTTAAAAAAGCATAATTTTAAAGGAAAAGAAATAGTTGAGAAGCGTTACCTTAAAGACCTTGGGATCCATATCTGTAACAACTATATCATGATTCTCTTCTTCCGTTCCATCGAAAAATTCTTTTTCAAATAAAGGAGATCTAGCTGCCAATACTAGCTTGTGAGCATGAAACCTTTCACCACACACATTAAATGTAACATCTGAACCTTCCTCATTCTCCAAAAGCATACCAAAATGATCCCCAATATCAGAATCGGGGACATGTATGGAGTGCAATCTCGAACTATCTATTGCAGAAACCACAACACCAACAGTGCAATTGATTTTCAAGCAATCATCCTTGAGGAAACTAGATGATTCGAGCAGTGTCCTTCTGAAAAATCGTTTGTAGCCCCTAAAACCCAATTGCAAATAAGTTTACTTTAAAATGTATAAACGATACGAAGTTCAAATAGCATTACATAAAATCTACATATCAAATCTGTTAGTAGTCAAATACTATCCATTTCTAAGACAAAAACACAATTGATTACAAATAGCAATCCTGCTATGCCACATTTCTAAGACAAAAACACAATTGATTACAAATAGCAATCCTGCTATGCCTACCAGTACCAATGTAGCTATTCAAAATCCTATTCCCAATCTAACAAACCACCAGTCTCATCGAAGAACTGCAAAAATTCATTCATTCACAACATGCATAAAGTCATTTCCAATTAAGTAAAGCATGGAATAATCGAAAAACTGCGAAAAAAATATTCATTAACAACATAAGTAAACTAATTTCCAATTGTATAAAGCATAGAATTAACAAAAAATAGTGAAAAACATTCATTCACAACATACATAAACTCATTTCCAATTAAGTAAAGCATCGAATTAGCGAAAAATTTCGAAGAATTGAAATGAACCCAGAACAAGAAACCAGCAAAGTGAAATTACCCACCACATGCTGCCCCTGTACTTGAGGGTGTAAGGCCCGCTTTCGAGGGATCGATCGAAATGGCTATGGACCTTGTGCTTGCCATTAGGACCCTGATCAACGAGAGTCAATTCGAAGAGAGCTCGAACGTCGGTGCCCTCGGAGGCGAGGGCAATGAAGACGGAGACGTAGGCGGAGTTATCCTCAGGGTTTTTCCCATCAGGGTAAAAATAGATGGCCCATTGAAACCCTCCGACGGTGAAATTCTCACTGGCAATGTGCTTTCCGACCCCAATTCCTTTGGCCAAGGAATACCCTTTGATGATGAAGTTGTGGGACCCGTTAACGGTTTCCGTCACGAAGCGGGAGCTCGACGGCGACGCCAGAGACCGGCCGTTCTTATGCCTGCCGGATATCATCTGTTTCCGAATTGGGGATTGCAAGCTCGAAATCTTCAATTTCACAATTCCAGCAGTAACAAAAGTAGGTCAAAAGCCTTTGACTGGAGAATTTGATTGATTTTTTCTGAGATTTCTTGCAATTTCTGCGATTTTTTGTTCTTTTGGGTGTGTGGTTTTGGCGGTATTGATGGATTTCACATGAGAAATTGGGATTGTGTTTTGGCTTGAGAAAGAAGCCGATTTGGTATGTTTCTCAAAGTTTCCTTTTTCCATTTTAATTTCTTTTTATTTTTTAATACGCGGGTGAAAACAATTTCGTTCCACTAAGATAAGTGATGAAATCTTCTGCACCTAAAATGATTTCTCGTAATTTTGTTTGGAAAAGGATTTTCGTCCAATATTTTTTTTGGATCCGAGGATCTCATCATAATCGTGTTTGTTTATCGTATATTATACGGTTAGAAATTATTTAAAATTTAAAATTAAATATAAATAGTATATAACGAAAACTGACCGTACGATGTACGATGAACGAACACGATTACGAGATCCTTCGAATCCCAGGAAAAGGGTCCGGCGAGGATCCTTTTCCATTTTGTTTTTCGTAGTATTGATATTTTACTTTGTACTAATTCATTATGTGAAACAAGAAATCAAATTGGGTATATTTTTGCTTACTAATCTCAAGTGGTGGTAATGTTTGTCACTCTATTTAAATTTTGAGATACGTGTCTATTTGCTACACAGATCTCAAAATTTAAAATAATATAAATAAGGTAGAGAACATTACTAATAATTGAATAATTCATTCATAGAGATAACATACATAATTCACATGGATATATCAAATCTTGCTTGGGTTGCTTTACTAGATTGACGATCGTACTAGTCTTGATCGTAACAAAGGTCGATGCTACCACATCGAACCTGTTGCTAGAGAAGAAAATCAATTTATTGCTTATGTAGCTTAGTCCTTGGACCTTTTGAAGAATATTTGGTTACATTACTTGAGGTAGTGAACAAAAATTTTCCCAATTAAATTTAACAATCAATGTGACTTAGTTTGCCTTATGTTATCATTAATTTATCAATCTAGCCACTTAATAATTCGGCCGAATGATATTTTTCCTCAATTGCAGATGAAATGTCTTGATTTCAAATCTTAAATGTAGAAATTCGCAACCAATTTATTAGGCATGGTTTTCGTGTTCATAAACTTCATTTTCAATTCCCTTGATTAAGTATTTTATCTGCATCATAAAACTTCTTGTAGCAATAGCATGCACCTTAATTGGGTCTCACTCCTCTTTTCGTAATCCCAATAACTTGTAGGGTGCATTTTGCTCACCACTCTTAAGCGGTGGTAATATTCACTATCTTATTTATTTATGTTGTATAAGTTCAATTTTGAGATATTTATTAATCCACTACGCAGATTTCAAAATTTAAATTCATATAACGGAGATACATAAGGTAGAGCACCATCACCGCAGCCGGTTAGAAAAATATTTCCAATTTTGAGATCACAAGCGTGCATGGGGAGTCTTTCCCTCTCCACATGAAAGAAAAATCTTACAATGATGCTCATCACCCTATTTATCTAAATTTTGAGATTAAATTTCGAGATATGCTTAATGAATAGACACAAATATCAAAATTTATCTAACGTCATCAATAAGGTGACGAGCATTACCACTATTTGAAGGTGGTGAGCAAAAATGCACCCCTCAAAATTAACGCATGCACTTGAATATTTTGATGATACGAGAAAGGTTTACATCAACTAATGAGATATTTTAACTCCATTAACCAAATTAATTTCGGAATTTCAACTAAAAGGGTGAATGCTCTAAAATAATTCATTAATCTTTATTTTCTTTTATAAAAGTGACATTATGGAGGGGAAATCAAACTCAAGACCTCGACTAAATGGGTGCACGCTCTTCACCAACTGAGCTACAAGCCCTTACTCGTCGAGCAATTATTCATTTCAAGTAATTCCACGTGCAAGGAACTTGTGCTAGTCTATTTACTGCACTTCTCCATTCAACTAAACTCCTGCCAAACAAGAAAGACCCCAAAGCTTCAAGCGCAGACGGAAGGCCGCGAGCATGATTCAACACAAGCTCGCACAGCTCTACATACTGCTCCTCCGGCGGATGGCCTTGCTTAAACGCTTTCCAACAAAAAAGGCGAAGCGCTTCTTCGTGATTCAACGCCTGTGCCCTATAAAACCTGTCAACACGGTATCTGATCAGCAAGTTTTCATCCCTGGTTGTTACAATGATTCTACTTCCTGCGCCAAACCAATCGCGGCTCCCAGCCAAGGCTTCTAACTGTTCTAACCGATCCACGCCATCAAGAACGAGAAGAACCTTTTTATAGCGCAGTCTGTTCTGGATTGCATTGACTCCTATATGTACATTCCATATCTTAATATTCTTATCCATGAGGATTTCCGAAATAAGTTGTTCCTGTAAAGGAACTAGGCCTTGTTTTTCATCAACTTCTTTTATGTTAACAAGGAAGCTGCTGCCGTTGAACTGACCAGATACCCTGTCGTAAACAACTTGAGCAATTGTCGTCTTGCCTATACCTTTCTCCCCGTAAATTCCTATAATGCGAACATCGTTCACCCCCATATCCAAGCAGAGATTCATTTCCTCCACTCGGGAATCGATTCCAAATAAATCCTCGGGCACGCTTGAAAGCTTTTGGCTCAATTGATTTGATATCTCTTTGACAATCTCTTGGATAACTTTTGCCTCGTGCCTACAAAACACACAGATACGTAGTGTAGTTTAGTTTCTTCACTGAGACTGAAAATTTGATAGAAGCGAGCCACAATTTCAAGCATGTACAAAATGCACTCTGATTCTGTATAGAACAGCACATTATACAATCGAAAGCAACACAGCGACGTAATTTTCAAGGAAATTGCATGAAACAGAGAAAGCGGGATCCAAATTCGAAGGCCTGGAAATGAAATCTAGCATTCACATTTCATGTCCGCTTAGTAAATGAAACAGTCTTGGTTATACTGACATACAGCGAAAAATGAAAACAGCTCGAGTAACTTAAAAGCTCCAAATGCTGTTTTCGAAAACTCAGTCTGATTTTTTTCTCAAATATCACATAGAAAACATGACTCGATCCTCGAAAAGGACGGACTTATATGCACAATTCGAAAGAAATCTCTGTTCCGGTTATCTAAAATTTGATAACTGAATACAATTTCCTCTTTCTTCAACCTATTTATGTAAAGGGTAAACAATGCCAAACTTTATCCTATAGCAGGTGTGCTGCGTATGCTCAGAATTTCCATTTGGCAACACTGTCTAAGTAGTTACCTAATTATGTGCTAAACCATACGAGGAGTCGATCATAATTATGCATCGAACACAATCCAAATATCGTTATCTATGTGAGTTGAATATGAAACCTCGCTCTAATGAGTACCACTAGGTACTACCGTACTAGACCCAGGTGTTAGTGACGATTAATCACTGTCTTTTATTCTTCTAAAAGGGGGACCGGCTAGTGGCCGAAAAGACTTACAGAGGTATTTTAACCTTCCCTAATCACTAACGTATGATTCACTAGCGCCAAAAATCGAATCCAGAACGTGCCAACACCAAACGTTTCAACTTAACTAACAAATATAGTAGACCAAAATTAAACTAACTAATTTTACCAAAAGAAAAACTAATTTTACTCCTTTTTATGCCAATAAGTGTCCATTAGGCAAGCAGAACTACCCATAAGTAATTAAATTGGTTTATGACAACTTACTTGTTATACAAATTCCACCCAGAGAGGGTGGCTGCATCTCTCAATGCACCTCTCCAACTCTCCACCTTGTCCATGAAATCCTCCTCATGCTTCCTGAACGCCTTCTCAAAATACTCCCCCCTCTGCTTCCTCACATCCGACGGATCCACATCGTAGAACACAGGAAAAACGATCTGGCCCGTCGATTTCATGCACCGGAGGATCTCCACGAGCTCGTCCAAGCACCGCGCCGAGGCGGCGTAGTTTTTCGAGAAGACCACGATCGAAAACCTCGATTCTCCGATCGACTTGAGGATCTCGGACGAAATGGGCTTTCCTCTCTCGAGTGCCTGATCGTACCGGAAGGCCATGATCCCCTTCTGGTCCAGGGCGGCGCAGAGGTGGTCGGTGAAGTTACGGCCAGTGTCTTTGCCGCGGAAGTTGACGAACACGTCGTATATCCACCCTTCGTTTTCGTTCTCCATTTCTTGAAATTCAGTAGCTCTCTGAGATTTTTGAGATTGGAATTTGATGGAGGTTTGGTTGTGCTTGTTGAATTATATTGACTTTGTTCCGCCGCGTTGGGAATTTGGAAACTCCATGGAATTCTCGTGGAAGATGGAGGGAAGGAGGAGAGGCATCGCAAGGCAAAAGTGGAAACTCAGCTTCTTTCGTAAGTAAACGTGTGGGAAGCGCGCGTGCGGTTATATCATTCTCGGAGGCGGTTTGGTTTGATACGGTTTGACATTAAAAATACGAGAACTTTAACAAAAAGTTCTGATACTGTTTATTTTAATAAAAAATAAAAAATTTACACTAAAATATCAATTCTACTACTATTCATTTTACCTTTTATTTTGTCCTTTAAAACTCAAAGTTTTCAAACCTTTTTTATTAGTTTTCCTTAAAAACATTTAGTGATTTGGCTTGGTTCGGTTTTGACCAGTATCAATAAAAAAACATTCAACATTTCATGAATTTTGACTTTCCAAAACATCCTTACATCTTTCACATTATCTCATGTAAACATAAAATACAAACAAATCTCCAATTGTTAATAGTCATAAAACTTATAACATGGTGTTTAGGCCCAAAATATCAGTTTGGGCCGAGTATAGAATTATTCTCGGCCCAACGTTTAGTTCTAGACCGGTTAGGTCGTGGGCTTCCAAACCTGGGTCGGTTAAGTCATGCTGCAAGACAAGTCGAATCCTGGTGCAATGAGGAGTCTCGGCAAGATTAATAACCCGGAAGTGAATCCGACTTAATAAAGGACTAGGTTCACAATTATGGTGAAAATAGGACTGGTCGAGTTGGTATTTGATCAGGAGAAGAAGTCCTAATCCGGGTAAGGTTTTAACTCGACCTTGAAGGTATCCGGTGCTATAAATAGAGGAGGCTGTACATCATTCAAGAGCCCTCAATTCAACATACAACTGACTTGGGCAAATTCTCTCAACAACTTTGAGATTTTTATTTTCTCTTTTCGCTGACACATCTTCCGTTGGCATCAACAGCACTGTGAAAGCAACCAGTGATATCTTAAGTCGGCATAGATAGCTCTGTCGCCGTAGAATTAGCCGGTCTCGCAGCATCTTCCGTTGGCATTAACAGCACTACGGCGAGGACGGTTGGTTACCTATCCAAGTCTCGGTCGAGAAGGATTTCCGAATCCTTATTAATTGAGGTCATCTCATTAACCTTCTTGGCGAAGTGAGGTGTTACAGTTTACTGAGCTCGGCGCATTGCACGCCGAGTTATTTTATGATTGGATACTCTCAAGTGGGATTTAGAGTTCGGCATTCAGACGGCCGAACCACGTTCACTATTAAGACTTATATTCACTTTGAGTATTTGTGCCCTTACACTTTGGTGTCGATTCGGCGTGAGTTTACTCTGACGAATAACATCACTGTGACCGAATCCGACGACGGTGATTCGTGAACTTCGTAAGAATAGTAGCCTTGTCTTCAGGTTCGAGAACCCAAGAGGCTGAGACGTGTTCCTTCCTCGATCGCAATCGCAAGACGCAGAAGTCAGCCGCGCACCCAACACAACATCAATAAATTTACTCCTCGGTCGAGCTCGGCCGATGAGTTGGCAAGCCCTGCATTCACCGAATGACGTAGTTAGCTTATAGATTATTCGGCCTGGGCGCCACGTAGGCTTGGTAGTTTTTAGGGTCAACACATGGTGACACTAATAATATGTTAACATGTGTAAAAGAAATTAAACTAAGGGTAAAAGACTGTTTACTACCCTCATGTTTTGTAGTTTTCAACATTTAGTACATCAAGTTTTTTTTCGTCTCAGATTCATACCTAAAGTGTAAATTTTGGGACAATCTCATACATCCGTTAGTCAAACTGTTAAATCTTCCGTTAATTGTGACGTGGCGCCACGTGTCATTCACGTTTTTTTTTCTTTTCTTCTTTCTTCTTCTTCCTTCTTCAGCAATTTTTTTTTCTTCCTCCACCTTCTTCCTTCCTCCTTCTTCCTTCCCCTTCTTCTCCTTCTTCCTTCTTCTTCCTTTCTCCTTCTTCTTCCTCTAAATCTGGGGAAGTTTTGTTTTTTTGTTTTTTTTTCTTCTTTCTTCTTCTTCCTCCTTTTTCTTCCTTTTTCTTCTTTCTTCTTCTTCTTCTTTCTTCTTCTTCTTCCTCCGACTGCAACTTTTTTTTTTATTCCCCCTTCTTCTCCTTCTTCCTTCTTCTTCCTCGAATCTGGGGAAAATGAAGGTTTTTTTTTTTTTTTTTTTTTTTTTTTTTTTGAGGAAGATGAAGAAGAAGGAAGAAGGAAAAAGGAAGAAGGAAAAAGGAAGAAGGAAGGAGGAAGAAGGAGAAGAAGGGGAAGGAAGAAGGAGGAAGGAAGAAGGATAAGAAGAAGGGGGAAGAAGGAGGAAGAAGAAGAAGGAAGAAAAAAAAAAGTTGCAGTCGGAGGAAGAAGAAGAAGAAGCAGGAAGAAGAAGGAGGAAGGAGGAGGAAGAAGAAGAAAGAAGAAAGAAGAAAAAAAAAAAAACCTTCATCTTCCCCAGATTTGGAGGAAGAAGAAGAAGAAGGGGAAGGAAAAAGGAGAAGAAAGAGGAAGAAAAAAAAAACATTCATCTTCCCCAGATTCGGAGGAAGAAGAAGAAGAAGAAGAAGAAGGAATAAGGAGAAGGGGAAGGAAGAAGGAGGAAGGAAAAAAATAGAAGTTGCAGTCGGAGGAAGAAGAAGAAGAAGAAAGAGGAAGAAGGAGAAATAAGAAGAAAGAAGAAAAAAAAAAAACTTCCCCAGATTCGGAGGAAGAAGAAGAAGAAGGAGAAGGATAAGGAAGAAGAAGGAAGAAGGAGAAAAAGGGGAAGGAAGAAGGAGGAAGGAGGAAGGAAGAAGGAGGAGGAGGAAGAAAAAAAAAAAGAAAAAAAAAAAAGTGGATGATACGTGGTGCCATGGGCGCCACGTCACAATTAACGACAGATTTAACAGTTTGACTAACGGATGTATGAGACTGTCCCAAAATTTACACTTTATGTATGAATCTGAGAAAAAAAAAAACTTGATGTACTAAATGTTGAAAACCCCACAAAACATGAGGGTAGTAAACAGTCTTTTACCTAAACTAATAACTAAAATATATATATTCGGCTCGGTTTAGTTTTAGTGGGTTTCAAAGGTAAAAAAACTGAAGAAAAAAAAAATGAATCGGTTTGGTTCAGTTTTTAAATTGTTTGACTTTTGTCTGGTCAAAATCAAACCAAACTGATCAAAATGGTTCAAATTGGTCGGTTTGGTCAGTTTAGTTGTTTCGGTCAGTTTGATGCTCATCCCTACCTTCATCTCATTCTAGTTTAGATGAGTATCCCTTGTGACGAAAAACAAGAACCGTTCAGTACTACGATGTAGTGGTATTCTTTTCTCGTTGAAAGCGAGTCTGAACCAAATCATAGAATATGGACATTAGACACCCAAATATTTATAAATTAGTCCTCAGAAACCCTTGACTCTTAACTGCATATCATGATCAACCATTCCATCATCTCATTGTATTTGCATCTCCCATTTCTCATCAGCGGTTTCATGGCGGCAGTAAAAGAATTAGAAGCGGCAGCGGCGGAGACGGCAACACAGAACTAGAACTCGAAGAACGGGGAAGTGAACTTCTGTTACCCAGAAGTTACTTGGATCTGCATACTTTATGACAGAACAGACACAGTAACTTAGCAATAACTTGACAGACAAGGAACCCGGGAAAAGCAAAGTTGCCAAAGAATCAAAACTAGCAATCCAACCAGAAAGTTTCTGAAGAATTTGACTGCAGTTCCAATCATCGGATTGATTTTACCACTTTCCCTGCGTTCGACTTCATCATAACACTCGTAGATATCACGACTTTGTCCAGTTATTACGGCACCTCTTAGTCCTACTGATGATTCATCAAAATCAGCACGGAATATCTCCTCCATGTCTTGCTCGTATACCAGACGGAGCCCACACATTTTCACCTCCAAGCCAGGGACACTGGACTTGAACGAAGCCTGAATGTGTCTACATTTCCACCACTTAAATGCACTCTCTGGAAACCCGTTGTGCGTAAGGTAGCACAGCCAAAGGTGATCTGACTCGATCCGTATGTCTTTGGTGAAGGGAAAAACAATGCCAGGGCTCATTGTACCTTTGTCAGTATCCAACTCACACCGAATCTTTGGATCATCTGTTGAATTCAAATCTACACGGCGGATGGTTGCATTCTCGCAGACTCCGAAAACAGCAGATATGGCAACTCCCTTGAACTTACTACTACACCAATGTGGACGCACCTCGATACTTAATGAAGTGCCCACACTCTGATGCATGAACCATGTTGGTATTTCACTTCCAGGAATAGCACTACTGAATCCAGCAAATGGTTCCTGTACAACAATAGGTACAACTTTTATCACATGTTTACTTTGCAGGAATATGTATGCAAGGTATGAGTATCATTCTCATCCGGACATATCATTCGTTTACTAACTCATAAGAATGAAAAAGTAAGTGGGTTCCTTGTTAAAATTATATATGCCAATCAGGTACTGATCAACCGCCCACCTCGCCTTGTTCATCCCATAGCTTAAGAATCATGTGATGTGTCTGAATGTGTGTGTGTGTGTGTGTGTGTGTGTGTGTGTGAGAGAGAGAGAGAGAGACCTGAGAATCAGCTTTCATTGATGATTGAAGATACTTTCTGAGCATGAGAAAGGTCAGGTTAATGCCTTCATTTCCTGCCAATCTATAGCAGTTAATAAAACTGAACCCCGCCCACACTGAACTGCATGCAGACAATGGATTTGAAAACGTTTGCAGTGACAAACAATCTTGCGCCATTAGTTCTCTTACACTCGATGGAATGTCTGGCAATAATTGAAGCCTCTTGCAACCATTTAAGTTCAGTTCTGTAAGCTTTGTAAGTTGACTGATGCTTGCAGGTACACTAACGAAGTTGTTTCTATTCAGATTTAGCTTCAACAATGAGCTTAAGCAGCCAAGATCCGAGGGAAGCATTCCTTCTGATAGATTGCAGTCACTTAGATCAAGTTCCGTTAATGAATGTAAGCTTGACAAACACGGAACCAGAAGCCCCGTAGAATCTTGACGTCTTCTCATGACCAATGTGGACCAAATGGATGAAATCCACGGAGTAGATGGCAGTCCATTACATCCGCGGAAAGATAATAACTTAAGGTTCTTCAAGAGTTCAACGGAGGGTGGTGCTTCTCTTATAGCTGTTCCACCAATATCAAGATCCTCTAATGATTCTAAATGCCCCAAGTTATCAGGCAGTTTTTCAAGTTTTGAGCAACCAGATAATGCAAGAACTTTAAGAGACTCCAATGCACAAATGGAGCTCAGAAGATTCACAAGGTCTTTACAATCTCTCATACTTAAATAAACAAGGCCGGGTAGATGGTCAATTGTTGAGGGAAGTTCTCGTATAGCTGTACCATCTAACGACAGTTTGAACAAGTGTTCCATATTTCCGACAATCTTAGGGAACTTTTTGAGTTTTGTGCAACCGGAAAGAATGAAAATTCTAAGGGACTTCAGTTCTACGGAGCTTGGAAGACTTCGAAGACTTTTACAATCTTTCAGATTCAACAAAACAAGTCTTTTAAGCCCTGTGATGGATGGGTGAATCTTGGATAAACTTGTACAACCTTTGAGGATCAGCCTCTCAAGGTTTGGGACTGCAGTAAAATCCGGGGTCTTGATGAGACTTTGAGAGTAACTTAGCTTAATGATTTTCAACTTCTCCAGAGGCTTCTATAAATCCAGAAGAAAGGGAAAAAAAAACAAAAAGGAAAGGAAGAGAAATTAAATTAGCATTTACTGATTTGCAAGCTTTTCGATGAAATCACATGTATAACAATCCATAGTACCTTTATAACTTTCCAGAGTTCTTCAATGCGGCTATTACACAAGCTAAGTTCGAAAAGTTTTTCTGGTTGGAAATTTGATGGGAGAGATCTTGAAGGATATCCATGCCATTTGAGAACTCTTAACTCATTCGAGAGATATGTAAGCTCTTCAGAAAGGTGCACATTACCTAATTTGAGCATCCGCAGTTTGTTCATCTTAGAGAAGTCCTCAGTGCTCGTGTGAACCTCTTCGTCTGCACGTGAAGTTAGGACTACGCCTTCAATGACTTCGGTACCCTAATTAACAAGAGAAAACATCAAGACAACTGCATGATATAGCAGACTAAGTAGAACAGATTATAGTTTTGCTTAGTTGTACGTTAGTATCTGAATTCAAACTGCACCAAATCTCTTACCTTATTATTCACTAGTACATCATAGACATCCTGGAAAAGCCACAACCTGCTGCGTTTTCCTGGCTCCTTACGAGATTCTTGGCGAACAATTTCCCAACCCATCTCTTGTAGTAAATCATGCATCCATAACATGTTATACGAAACACTTATGAGAGACTTATCAATTAATACTCTTATTCCAATATCTGAATGAAAGCCAAAGCTGTCAAGTGTCTTTGTTACTCGAGCTTTGTTCTTCGACTTGAAGAAACAAGCGATATCTAGGAATATGTTTCGCTCCATCTCCTCTAGTCCTTCGAAGCTTATTCTAAGTATTTCGAAAACTGTTATGTTGGGAACTTCTTTTAGTTTATCCAATGCACTTTTCCACTCAGATACATTCCTGCGAAACAGAAAGGACCCCAAAACTTCAAGCGCCAATGGAAGACCATTAGCATAATTTACGACAAGGTTGGAGAGGTCTAGATATTCTTTTTCCGGATGGTCTCTTTTAAATGCTTTCCAACTAAAGAGCTCAAGAGATTCATCTTGATCCAATTCCTTAGCCTTGTATATTTGATCCACTCCATGGCGAAGAAGCAAATGCTCGTCTCTAGTTGTTATGATGATTCTACTCCCCAAACCAAACCAATCATGTTTTCCTGCTAACTTTTCTAACTGTTCTGATTGATCCACATCATCAAGAATAAGAAGAACCCTTCCATGCCGCAGTCTGTGTCTTATTACACTGGAATCTTTGAAGACATCCCATACATTTACATTTGTTTCCATCAGGATCTCGGAAATCATTTGTCTCTGTAAAGAAACTAGTCCACGCTTTTCGGAAACCTCTCTGACATTAGAAAGAAAGCTGCTGCCATCAAATTGGCCCCAGATTCTGTCATACAGAACGCGAGCAATAGTTGTCTTACCTATTCCTCCCATCCCGCAGATCCCTATAATGCGAACATCATCTAACCCTGTACCTCAGTATGTATTTATTTCCTCCAGACGAGATTCTATTCCAACTAGTTCCTTGGAAACTTGTGAGAATGTGTCACTCAGTTTACTCAATATTTCTTGAGAAATTTCACGGATAACTTCTGACTCGTGCCTGCAGGACAAGACAATTCTATGTTTTAAGCAAGCAGTAAGCACAAATCAATGAGTGAAAATATTCCGATGGGCAAAAACAAAAGTTTGATTACCTATCTTGCACATGCCATCCAGAGAGATTGGCCATCTCTGTCGTTGCAGCCCTCCATCTCTGCACCTTCTCTACATTTCCCTTGAAAGATTCTTCGTGAGCAGCAAACGCTTTCCCTAAACTCCCTGTTTGTTTGCGCACCTCAGATGGATCCACATCATAAAAAACAGGAAAAACTGTTTGTCCCAGTTCCTTCATGCATTCGCAAATCTTACTAAGCTCATCCAAACACAATGTTGAAGAAGCATAGTTTCGCGAGAAAACAACTACCGCAAACCTTGATTCTTCGATTGCTTTGAGGAGTTCCGGGGCAATGGATTTTCCTCTCCCAAGTTTCTCCCAAGTTTGAGGTCGTCTCTGAATGTCATGATTCCTTTGAGGTCCAAAGCAGCATACAGATGGTCAGTGAAGTTCATGCGAGTGTCCTCGCCTCTGAAACTAAGGAAGACGTCATATGTGCATTGTGTTAGGATGAGTTTGTACGCTACTGGAAGCCATTCGGAACTTAAGAGCTTCTCGGATTCAAGCTAACGGAGACAAATCAGACAACATTGACGGAAAGTTTCTTGTCAATCACAACTCATGGATCAGTGTAATATGCAGGTGAATTTCAACTTTGGGAATCCCTGTGAAAGTGGAAAATAAATAGTGATGAGAAATGCCCAGGCAAACCATTAAAGAGTTTATATAATACTCTGTAAAAGAGGCAACCCTAAGCTAACAAGGGTTACCGCTTTCTGAAGGTCGGAAAACATCTACCGTACGCATCCTCACCCTTACTTTGTAAAGAAGCTGTTTCCACGACTCGAGCCTGTTGGTCACAAATGAGCAACTTTGCCTTGCGCCAATCCTCGCGTAAAGGGGGAAGTTAATCTTTTAATTTTTTGTTAAATCATGTCACTAATACACAACTTAACTCTGGATATAATAATTCAGATGGTTCAAGTTGTCAAAAACTTAATTGAATATATATTCTCAGGTTTTTTGTTTTGTTTTGTTTTTTTTTTTCCTTTTTAATTTGGCAATCTCTTCATCATATACACACAAATAATGCAACAAATTCACATACCATTAAGTCGAACAGCAGCAAAGCAAGGGCCTCTCCTCTGCTGCTTCTGCTTCTGCTTCTAGTGAGAGAGAGAAAGTAGAGAGAGAAACCAGTGAAATCCCAGCACTTCCTAGTTCCGTGTATTTGCTTCATGGTAAAGTTGTACAGAACCGACGCCTAAAATAATAAAAAATAAAAAATGTTCGAAAAGTATTAGGATAAGATGGAAGAACCAGGAGCCTCTCCTGAGCACTTCCCTAGGGATCCTAGGGATCCCGCAATCTTATCCGTTCATCGTATATCGTGCGGTCAGAAATTATTTAAAATTAAAATTTTAAAATTCAAATATGAATAGTACCTAACGAAAACTGACCGCACGATATAAAATGAACGGACAAGATTGCGGGATCCCTAGGGAAGTGCTCACTCCTGGTTCAGGATGGAAATCCTGGAGTATGAATGATTTGGCCTAATCGTGGAAGGCCACGTGGTTTAAGAAATAGAATTAGGGGTGTATTACTACTATTACACATTTGCCCCCTAAACTTTTGGGTTTTTTCAGTTTGGGCCCTTATCCTTTTTTCTCTCATCCCATGTTGATCCAGACTTTTGAAAGTGAATTTTGTTATTTAAGTTCCAAAAATGACATGTAGGACTTCTTGAAAGTAGTTTTGGTAACTTGTCTACCGTGATCATAATGTCCATCTGCGATATTATTGAGAAACAAATTATCAAAATTTCTAACAGAAGGACTAAGAACTCACATCACCATTATACATTCGTGACTCGCACTTTTACCGAAACAACAAGGTGATTGAAAGAAAGATAAGTTTTTTTCATGAGTAATCCGTCTTCTATTTTAACCCATTCAAAATTTGAAAGTTTTCATCCATCAAATACATTGAGTCTAGTAAGTGATCTAATCCAATCCAATCTTAAACACCAAACAAAGCCTATGGTTACAAATTGAGAACACCCTACAATGATGATGTTTAGTTTTTGTTTCTGCTTGTGCGGATGCGTAGTTGAGCTTGTTTGGAAATACTTTTAAAATTGTTGAAAGTGCTTCTCGTGAAACATGTTTTTGGAACTAATCATTAGTAAAAATGCAAGTAAATCCTTAAAAAACACTTGCTTCTTACATGGCACACCAATTATGTGCTTCTTACAAGAAGCACACTTTTAGTGCTTTTAGAACTAAAAGACATTTTCACGAAAGTGCTTTCAGTCATTTAAAAGCACTTCGAAACGAGCCAGTAATCGTTTCCATGGTCTTTGGGATAATTTTGCTCAAAACAGATGAACTACAAAACCTTCGAACGAGAGAAATTGAAAAAGAAACATCAAAATTGAGCAATCGAATAACACATTTGATCTGTCTAGCTGCCTATTCATAACACTGGCATATACATTGACAACACATTCAGAAACTACCTTTCTTATTATCATAGAATTCTGGCTCAGATTCACAAGAATCACGAAGCAGAACCAGTTTCTTCCCCTCTCTAACGGCATCCTTCGCCGCCAAACCACATTTCCCCCCCCACCGAAGTGAAATATACCCACAAAATTGCAGAAAAGAAGATGAAAACTCACAGTTGCATTCCATCAGCTTGTCTTCCACGGCCATTACAAGATCAAAAGATATGGGTCGAACAACATGTAAACATGTTAGCTGAGAAGGGGTATAATGCTTGAAGCCATTTTTCTTAATAAGGAGCAACCAGAATCCAACGACCGCAATTATTTAGAGTCTTTCTCTTTAGACTTCTTTTGTTCAGAAACCCTTGCTCCCGTGATCTTACAAACAGGCTCATCCTTCGACTGGAGAAGCTTGAGATCTGGATGAACTTTGAGATCTCCCATTACTATCTTTTGGTTAACATCCAACTCGCTCAGATCCACATCAATATATGGAGGAATCACATCAGCAGGACAAAGGAACTTTACGGTCCTCTTGATCGTATTTAGACAACCATCTGCCAAATTGTAAAATGTCAACTCGATAAGATCATCAAAGCAATATGAATAACAATGCAAACTGATCGAAAGTAACCAAAACAGCAAACTAGATTCTAAGTACAACTAAAACCATAAAGTAAGACCCTTCACATACTAAATTTACAGTACATAATATATATCTTAGAATTCGAAAAGTAAGCCATTATCAAATTCAAGTCTCCCTCTATAATTGAAACTCTAATTTACCTCACCCGCAAACTAATTTGCAACTAACCTTCAAGTCCATGATTTGAAAATGATTATACATAACACAGAAAGCAATCTACCAAAATCAATACGAAGAACCACCTTCAAAAAGTTAGACGCACTCGACTCTTGGAAATGGATGGTGAAAATTGTTTCCATAAAAGCGAAACACTTTTTTCATTTGACAAAATCCTTGTATAATCCCTGAAAACTTCCGTGTCTTTTCAACCTAATTTTAGTTATGGATTTGAGCCAATAACATGCTCCACAACAAAAGCTTCGTATGCTCAAACATCGATGTTAGGAATTACAGCTTTGAGACCAAAACTTCCAATCATTTCATAATCTCTTGCAAGAAACAATGACTTCCCACATAAATTCTCAAAGCATTTAAGATTTCAGAATGTTCCATATCCACAAAGGCTCGAAATAATCCAGAACTACAATCTAAAATCTGATAATATCTGAATGCTATGTTGTGTTCAAAACAAGCACCTACATTCTTCTTTTCTATAGACGTCTAAACATAAAAAATCGAGGAACACAACAACGGAATTATGAGAAAGGAACAGTGGGATATAATCCAAATGAGACCAAGTATCATATTTTGCTAACTACAACAGTTTGTTATATGCGCAACAGAATGGTGGCAATGTTGAATCAAAGCATGGCATACACAACAAGAGGATAGAAACAGACAGTGCAACCGGAAATTCGCAGCAAAGGAATGAAACAAATGAAATCCCATACAACAGATAGAAAAAGATGATTTCTTTTACTTTTCTTCAATCCAGGAGAGACATCATCTCCTCGAAATACAAGGGGAATATCGACTTTCAACAAAGCATGGGAAGGAGCCCTTATGAAGGTCACATTCAGCGGTGCGTCCGTCGCAGAGTGCAGATGAATCTAACAAAAAAAACACAACATTTGATAAACCCTAACAGCAAATTAAATTAAATTGGATTAAATTTGTTGAAGTTATTAGAGACTGCAGAGTGTAAGACTACATACCGAGCGAGGCAAAACGCGGACCCGTTCAACGACGTCGTTTTCAGAGTCGAAGTCGGAGCAAACCTCGAGGTCGAAGAGCCTGGAGAGGAAGAAAGAGCGACCGAGATGACCAACGAGCTTGCGGATCTGGTTGGTCCGTACAGAAATGAGGCGCTTGTTGCCGCCGTGCTGGCCGTCCTCCTGCTCGAAAATGATGCTGGGGACGCGGCCGGCCTTGCGCTCTTTGGCGGAGATGCTCTTGCCGGACGTGGTGCGTGGGACTGCGAAGATGGTCTCGGCGTACTTCGGGTCGGGTATCGGGAAGGATGTGGTGGATTCGAGGTCACGATCGAGTTCGGGGTCCGGGTGGAGGAGGGCGGCGGCGGATGATTGGGTGTAGCGGCGGAGTTGGACTTGGAGTGCTTGGGTGAGGACGGCGGCGCGCTGCCTCTGGAGGAACATTTTGGAGTGGTGGCCCGCTGAGGACTGAGGAGAGTTGGAGAGGAAATGAAATGTTTGTGGTTTAGGAGGGTTTTTCCGTTGAGTCCACAAGCGAATGGGGGGATTTATTTTCTGTGGCTGGAGACGTAAAAATAAATAAAAATCAGGAAATTTAAAAAATAAACAAAACTTCATTACAGAGTTTTGCGTTTATCATCATACCCGTTTATATAAAAAATCACTTTGTAAAAATCATCAAAAAATAAACAAAAGCTAAAACCGTTTGGTTAATTTATTATAGCAAATATACAGATATAACGGTTCGTGATAATTTTATTTAATTTCATTTATTTGTTTCTATACAGTTTGATGACTAAACAATCTATTTTTACGGAAACAATATTTATAGAATGATTTATAATATGAACGAAAAAACGATTCAATGAAGATAAAAGCACGCTCCGTTGGAGAAAAAAATACAGACAGCATCATGAATCCTTTCAAGTGTATGAGAAGGTAGGGGAAGAAGAAGAAGAAAGCGCCTTTGGAGAGGGCATACATAAAGCATAAATCCATTTCGTATCCAGTACAAGACTGCAGTTAAAACTCATCACATGTAGAATCTAACATCCTACGACAGACAAGAAATTGTAAGGTTCGCTGGTGCAAAAAATTACCTACGTCGTTCCTACCGTGTTCTATACAGCTCTCTACAGATTCCTTCAAGGAGGCAGTTCAAGTTAGTGTGACCTACCTCAGCAGTTACAGAATTCAACCTAAGCCAACTGAAAATAGCAGACGCCATAGTCAATATGACACTCTATGTCAGTCACTACCACTTAAGAAAACCTACTCGATCTGTGCTCCCCACGACATTCTCATCTATGGAGTCTGGTTCACTTCCCCCAGTTTCATCTGAACTCTCGCTTGGAAGGAGTTGTATGCGATCAGCATGCTCGATGAGCCAATTAGGGACTTGAGGAGATGCTGCCCATTCTGCTAGAGCTTGGCGGGTTGATTCATGTGTGAAATCATCCCACTCTTTCTTTGTGAACTTCTTTCGGTTCTGCACCTTGTGGAAGGTTGAATAGTACTCCTGTTGGTTAGGTGCCCTGGAAGATGGGGACATGACACCTGCAACAAACAGAAACAAATAGCATAATTTAAAGTGTACACTGGTACGCTGACCATACACGCCTACACTCTTGCATGATATATAAAGCTGAAAAGGGAATGGATATTCTGCATTTGGCATGTCGACTCAGTTTTTTCTAAACAGGTGGCAGAAAAAACTCTTTGTTAAAAGTACATAACAAAACAACTACTGAGTACCTGCAACGGCAAATCAGTCAAAATATGCATAAACGTAACAGCATATAAAATAAAAATACCTTTAACAGGAGAGTCAGACCAAGCAGATAGACTCATTCGGCTGTTCCAATTCTTTTCTTGTGGACTAGACCTGCTAAGAAATTCTGGATGACTTTGTCTACCCTTGACCTGTTTTCCCTTCGGCAGACAAGGACTCCCACTCCCAGCATCCGACTGATGACTGCATGGAATGATGGTAAAATGTTTTAATGTGACAAAACCCTTTATCAATGATCAGGGGACACATCCATTCATCTAACTCAGCTTTCTTGGACCGCTAATGTTTACCTTCCAAATACAAAACCTAGCCAGAAATCTAAACTTATTTCAAGAAAAACATAGCACCACACAAAAAGTTAAAAATTATTTCGGCTAAAACGCATTCACTTCTGTAATACCAAGAAGTATGCAGGTAAAGAATGTATGACTTACGATTTGAGATGCCATTTCAGAGAAGTAATCAACTTGCTGATAATCCAGTAAGAAACCAAAGCGCCCATTGCTAAAGGAGTATCGAGAGTGCTCTGAGAAAATGAAAAGAATCAATAACCAAATATTTTGGCAATTACATCAAATTATAAAACTAACTTTAACATAAGATTACTGAATAACCACAATTCAGTCGTAAGTGCCTGTGGGTCCATAAGACAAATATAAATAAAAAAAGGGTTTGAAGTAACATTGTCCTAATGGTGCCAGGCAATAAATGGTGTTTCTATGATCTAGGAATTGATCCTCAAAGGAACAAGTAATAGACAAGAAACACAATCTGGGTGTATTGCACTTGGCTATGGGAAGTGACATGTGGAATATGTCTACTGAGCATTGAGTGTCCAATAATCTACTAGCTAAATCTTAGGACACAAAGACATGGCCCTATAATCCAACAATTCCAATGATTCTCCTTTGACACATATAGGCTATAAAAAGTCCCTCAAATAATTTTAGCAAGGTACATAAAGTACCATTACAAATTTCTACCCCACATAGTTTAATTAAGCAGGCAAACATTTGGACTCGAATATCAAGAATACAGCCAAAAGGAATGTGAGAGAACACCTGCAAGATGGAGGTTGTTCCAATGATACGCATAGCCCACTTGACAAATTGTGCTATACCAACATCTACAGTCCCATCTTTTGAGACAACAAACTTCCTCACAATCCAGTACCCTAATGCAGCTCCCGCGAGGATAATTCCCACTAGTAAAAATATAGAGACCTGGCAGAAAAACACGAGAAGCCAAGACAATAAAGTGATCCAAAGAGAAAGTATCAGAAGCAGATAATTTGTCTAGATATTTATGAGAATTTTGCGAATATAAGATTTAGGGAACCAATACTTACTGGGTTATGCATCTCTTCACTTAGCCCAAAACTCAAAAGAATTGAATTTACCATCAGTGAAAACTGATGAACAAGGAAAGATCCTGCTCCAAGCTGTCAAAGGCATATAAATTGTAAGAATTACTTGTACTGTCAATTATATGAGGTTAATAAGTTACCATGAAGCAACGGTAAACTTCAAGACACCAAGTGTTACCACTGATCCATATATGGTAAGATAGAGGACATTTTTCCTTCCAGTTGGCAACAGCTTCATTCCCTGAAAGATTAAAGACAAACAATGATGCAAAACATTACTTACAAATTTGCAAGCTAAAACTGCAGGTGAAAGATAATGATCACAAAACCCTGTAATTACAATTCGTTTTAGAGGAGATCTGAAATTCAAACTACCCAATGAAAAACTAAGAGCATGCAAGTCAAACGAAAATACATCGGAATCACAAAAATAAATTACCTGGAAGAGAATGATTATAATGACCAGGAAAACTCCTATAACCATTGAACTGCTATAATAAAAAGGTACCCAATTGCTGACACTTGGTGCCAACAACAGTAAAGTAAATCCCAGTGCCAGACACACAAGGCGCCATCTCTGAAAATCTGTACAGACAAAAATAGATAACTATCAGAGCCTGCAAATTGTAGCATAAGCAATTATAGTCAGCCACACTTTTATTTTTATCAGACCTTCTTCAACAGTTATGGTGACAGAACCAGGTATTTTGCCAATGAACTTGACATCGACATATCTTTCATCATAAGGCGACATGACAGAGCTCCATAACCCTTTCTGAATATTTTTCCAATCATCCTCTTCACACTGACATAATCCAAGCGTATCATTCCTGTAAAAAATTCATGAGTGAGACAAAACAATCGACAGAAAAAAGGTGTGCATGCGTGTGTGAGTGCGACTAGAGAAAATGGGTATGGGAAAGAGAAACAGAGAGAGGGAGGGAGGGAGGGGTAGCATATGGTGCACTCATAACTCAGTCAATAAAACACAATTATCCTTAAACAAAAAAACAGAATGATTGTAACAGTAAAGATGAGACATTTCACTCACCTATGAAAACAGACTTGAATTTTGCTATGCAACCTCTCCGGGATTACAACAGATGTAGACAAGGTGATCTTAAGTGAACTTGCATAACTCCCAAGTTTTAACCTGGATATACCAGAAACTCGTGCCCGTTTACAAAATAAAACATCTTTAGAACCAGGAACAGCTGAGTGCTCAGAAAGAGGTGCTGGGATGACTTCTAGTACTGGGTTTTCAATATCTACACCTGTGATTTCAATATTGGTAAAGGTTAGTTTCAAATATGCAAACAAACCACCAAAGTACACGAGATATTCGAACTCTTCAAAGTTCAAATCCCTAAAATTATAATGGACATACTGTTTAGCTACAGCAGATTAAAAACTCAAAATGAAAGCGACATCGAGCGGTAAGGTGCGACATATGTCATCAGACCAAACCCAAAACGGTATCAAGCTAAACTACAGTACTGAAACTAACATTCCACTTTAAAGGCCAAAAAGTCGACATTTTTTTTAAACCCTAATCGGCTAACAACTTGAAATTTCCCTCAAGCAATACAGCAACCGAAATAAACCCTAAAGAGGCATAACGAAACCCTAACCCTCTATCTGCCTTACAAGTAAGGAAACAACAAAAGTGAGACTAAAACGTAATAATTTTCACAGCAAACAAATGCAGAGCAAGTCAAAGTGCAAGTTTTTCTCTCTTAAAATGGAAATAAGTAAACAACCCACATACTCAAAACATCAAAAAAAAATTTCACTGATTTTCCTAAAATTTTCTCAGGAAACAAACAGGCGGCGACGAGCAATTCTGAACAAAAATTGACAAATAGAGATAGATACCTTTGAGTTCGGTGGCAGGTGAGAGGGTCGGAAGAGAGAGACAGAAAGCAAAGAGCAGAAGGAGAATGGCGGAGAAGAGAGAAGAGCCCATTGCATCGCACACTCGCTACTCTCTCTCTCTCCGCGTTCCGAGAACGTTTTGGCTCTAAAAAGTGTCCATTTTGTCTGTTTCAAATTCCAAATTTTGAAGAAAGATTTCTCATCGAGAGAGGAAAAAGCATCATGTTTTGGGCCTTGAAGAAAAGGTCTTGGATTTTGGCTGCCCCAAAGGCACCGTGGCCTTTGGGCTTTTCTTATCCTTCATCTCATAGGCACCGATAAAAAATCACGCTATTTTCACTTAAGAAATTGCATATAGGAGTAAGCTTCACAAAATTGAAACTCAATATGGAACAAGACTCATATTCTAAGGAAAAATGTGAGTAAATGTAATCAGTCAAAACTTAACATCTTTAGAACATAAGTAGGACGCACACAAGGGGTATGGCCAACTCATAATGGGTACCTCGTCAAAATCTCGTCAGGCCAAAAAACCCGGTTGGACAAAATGATCCTGATCGTAGGAAAAATAGTACATTAATATCAAATGAGTATACTTCATGATACTTTTCCTAAGTTTGACAAAATGGTAAAATACGGTCGGGGTTTATACTTTAGGCGACCTAGCTGACGACCCAAGTATGGAAGACATGGACGACGCAAAAACAGCGACGTTTGGTCCTAGGGTTTTGGAACAGGAGTGGCTCGCTTTGACGGCTTGAAAACGTGGCTCGACGACGCAACTTAAATGGCTTCAAGCTGTGGCTTTGCGCAAGTCAAGGTGCAGAAACCATAATTCTGTTATTTTTCTTTTCTCGCACAATTATCACTTTACCACAATATATATAAGAATTGGGAACATAATTTAACCAGAATATTATAATTCGAAACATGTAAAATTGGGTTTATGCATCATGATGAAGGTTTCATGCAATCAAAGTTGAAAAAATATCGAAATTGAAATCGTGTTTTAGATATTACTTGGATTGCGTGAGAAGCATTGAAAATGGTTTGGAGCAGAAAATAGACTTGAGAAATATACAAATGAAAAAATTTAAAAACAAAAACAAAAACAAAAGATATTAGCAAAAGGCATCAGATATTCACATATTCCACAGCAAAAGAAAACTATGGAGTCTGATTCACTTCCCCCGGCTTCATCTGAACTCTCGCTTGGAATGAGCTGTATGCGGTCGGCATGCTCGATGAGCCAGTTTGGGACTTCGGGAGATGCTGCCCATTCTGCTAGAGCTTGGCGGGTTGATTCATGTGTGAAATCATCCCACTCTTTCTTTGTGAACTTCTTTCAATTCTACACCTTGTGGAAGGTTGAATAGTACTTCTGTTGGTTAGGTCCCCTGGAAGATGGGGACATGACACCTGCAACAAACAGAAACAAATAGCATAATTTAAAAGAAAAATTAATGAAAATAACTTGAAAACTTTGAGTTTTAACGATAAGGACAAAATAAATGGTAAAGTGAATAGTTCCATGATTAACTTTTTAGTGTAAAAATATGGTTTTTCGTTAAAATGAACAGTACTGTAAACTTTTCGTTAAAATTCCCTAATTTAAAGTGTACAATGGGACGCTGACCATACATTTGGCGCCTACACTCTTGCATGATATATAAAGCTGAAAAGGGAATGGATATTATGCATTTTGCATGTCGACTCAGTTTTTTCTAAATAGGCAGAACAAATAACCAACACAAACTCTATGTTTGGATGAAGAAATTTAAAATTACTAAGAAATTTTAAAATGACGGAATTTTATTTTCTAGAATTTGTGAATTTTCTTGTTTGGTTAACCTAAAAGAACAATGAAATTTAATACGAAATTTGTTATTTTTAAACTCTCAATCACAAAAATTGAGAAATAACACATATTTACATACAATTTAAACTTAGGAATTGGAGGTCCCAAATTCCAAGTATTTTTTCCACGCGGAAATTATAAATTTCTATGATTATGATTCCAAAGGGATGGCCATCTCCAACCGATGGCTGGCCAAATGGCTCGTTTTAGCCCTATGGCCCTCCAAGATATTAATATTTTAATGAATAATACATGACCATATTTGCCTTCGTCTCCAATCGAGGGCCATATGGCTCATTTTAGCCTTGTTACAAACAACAGTCTCCAACCGAGGGCCAAATGGCCAAACATAATTTATTATTTAAATTTAAAAACTACAACAGCTTAAATTCAAAAAACTACAACTTATATTTAAAAATTACAACTTAAATTTAAAAAAGACGAATTAAATTTAAAAACTACAAATTAAACTTAAAAACTACAAATAAAATTTAAAAACAACATTAACTTGAATTTAAAAACTACAACAACTTAAATTCAAATCCAACGGCTAAGTGACGTTAGCTAGCCGTTGGTAGTTGACATCATGGTGACGTCAGCTAGTCGTTAGATTTGAATTTTTTGTTTTTTGCTATAAATAGGGTGGATATTGGGCTATACTTCACACAACTTTGAATTCAATCTATTTCAATTCAAGTTTGCAATGAATTCCAACTTTGGATCCTTCAGATTCCAACTGGGGGTCCTCATCCAATTCTAAAAGAGAAGCAAAATGGGCGCAAATAAGACGAGAAGATGAGGAGTCTGATGAAGAAGTTCAAGGTAAGGCGCAACGAACAAAACATAGCAGCAGCCATGGCTATGGCCAGGGTGTGTTAGCCAACTGAGGAACAACCTCAATGGGGTGGCTCTGTTGCTGGTCGCTCTTACAAACCATGAAACAGAGCGATGACGCATGCCAATCTGATGAACAACTACTTCAACCCCAACTCGGTGTACACATAAGAGGATTTCAGACGTCGCTTCCGGATGAGGCGTCATGTCTTCGAGCGTTTATTTCGTGATGTCCAGCAGGTCAATCCATACTTTCGACAGAAGCAGGACAGAGCAGGCCGCCCTGATTTCTCACCTCATCAGAAGGTTAATGTTGCACTCCGAATGATGACCTATGGCTCCCCAATTGATTCGATGGATAAAACCCATGTTATGTATGAGTCTACATGCCTTGATACTCTTGAACAATTTTGTGACACAATTGTTCAGGTTTATAAAGACGAGTACCTTCGTGAGCCAAATCAAGAATATTTGAATCGGCTCATTCGCAAAGCTGAAGACCGTGGGTTTCTGGGCATGATAGGGTCATTAGACTGCATGCATTGGGATTGGAAGAACTGTCCCACCGGATGGCAATGAGGCTTTAGCAGAACGTACAGAAAGCCAACTGTTGTGTTAGAGGCAGTTGCCTCATATGACACATGGATCTGGCATGCTTTCTTTGGAGTCCTTGGATCCCAAAATAACATTACAATTCTTGGGTGTTCACCCCTCTTCAATAACTTAACGGAAGGTAAAACACCTTAACTTGACTACTACATCAACGGTCGTCAATACAATATGGGGTATTACTTGGCAGATGACATTTACCCAAAGTGGGCGACACTTGTCCAAGCAATTCCAAACCTTAGGAATGACGCAGAAAAGTTGTTTACCTTACACCAAGAGGCATACCGGAAAGATGTTGAGAGAGCTTTCAGTATTCTACAAGCACGGTGGAAGATCATCAGCGAACCGGCAAGAGGGTAGAGTCGAGAAAATTTGGACTCCATCATGATGTCTTGCATCATATTACACAATATGATAGTGGAGGATGAGCGAGATGGATATATTGATGAAGAGTTTGATGACGACCAAGAAGATCCAAATATGTTAAGAAGGGCTCGTGCAAAAATATATGATTGGCCTAATTTGCCATTCAATCCAAGAACTGGCAGTAACTCTATAAATGAGTACATGAGGCGCTATAGAATGATACGTTCTCGTGCCACAAACAAGTACCTACAACATGATCTTGTTGCACATCTTTGGGCCAAAAGAAGTATGGAGTAAGCGTTTAAGTTTCATGTTGTTAAATGTTTTTTTATGTTGTATAATTTGTATGTTGGTTAATATTATTTAATGTTGTTTCATATTGTTTAATATTGTTTCAGGTTACTTAATTTAATTTAATGTTGTATAATGACTTAGGAAGTTATATGAAAAAAATATAATTTGAAAAAAATATGAAACAAATTTTGTAAAATAGAAGTTATAGGAAAAAATAGAATTTAAAAAAAATATGAAACAAATTTTGTGAAATAGAAGTTATGGGAAAAAATGGAATTTAAAAAAAATATGAAACAAATTTTGTAAAATAAAAGTTATAGGAAAAAAATATAATTTAAAAAAAATATGAAAAATAGAAGTTACAGGAAAATTTTTGTAAATAAAAAATAATAATAAAACTGTAAAAAAAAAATCAAATGCATTTGAATTTTTTTTCTTAAGCATTCTTGTCAGTTATAACCGACAAAAAAAATGATTTTTCTGGCCAGCCCTCCAGCTATCTCCGATTTTGTAGGGCCCTCTCAGATTCCACAGCCATCTGGACTAGCCATCGGTTAGAGATGGTTTTTGGGCTATTATCGGCACTCTGGCCCTCTGAACCCTTCTGTTGGTGATGGCCGAATTGGTGCATGTCAATTTTATAAATTCTGATTTTTATCCAAATTCCAAGTTTATTTTCCTCATCCAAACATAGTGTTAAAGTAAATAACAAAATAACTACGGAGTAGCTGGAACAACAAGTCAGTCAAAATATGTATAAACGTAACAACATATAGTCTCATTCGGTTGTTCCAATTCTTTTCTTGTAGGAGAAATTTTTAGTTCTGACGGGAACACAAGTGGTACGCCACTGACACACCCTGTCTCGAAGGAGGGCATGTTGGACGTCACGTGAGAGTGACGTAACCATTTACACAGTTCGGAAGCTTTAAAGATACAATTACTAAGATATAACACCCGAGGGTGAATCCTACTTTTGTGAATTCTGTTAGAACACCGTTGGATTCCTCGTGGCCACCAAAGCTCTGTTATCTTAAACCTGGAGGGGCGCAAAACAAGATTGAGTGGGTCAGTAAAACAAAGTTTTTCGAAAACATTTCAATTAACAACAATTTTAACCCCTCACTGTAAAACCTGTATACTTTCCCAGAAAATAGTATATATATAATCATATATAATCTCAAAACTCAAATCGCAAGTCTTTAACACTTTTCAAGAAAACATGCCATGCAATGCATCAAAACATAATAAGGATGCAACATTATAGCAGGTGAAATAAGGTTGAATTGTTGTTAATTGAAATGTTTTCGAAAAACTTTGTTTTACTGACCCAATCAATCTTGTTTTTCGCCCCTCTAGGTTTAAGATAACAGAGCTTTGGTGGCCATGAGGAATCCAACGGTGTTCTGACAGAATTCACAAAAGTAGGATTCACCCTCAGATGTTATATCTTAGTAATTGTATCTTTAAAGCTTCCGAACTGTGTAAATGGTTACGTCACTCTCACGTGACGGCCAGCATGCCCTCCTTCGGGACGGGGTGTGTCACCACTGTTTTAATAGGAATATTGGGAAATTTTATTTTTTAAGTTACTAACTTTTTAGCACACATATCCCATCATTTGTATAGTGACACGTGGTGTACCATCCCATGTACCGATCACATTGAAAAATCTCTCGTGGGCTAGAGTCGCTAGACCTGCTAAGAAATTCTGGACGACTTTGTCTACCCTTGACCTGTTTCCCCTTCTGCAACCAAGGACTCCCACTCCTAGCATTCGACTGATGACTGCATGGAGTAATAGTAATATGTTTTGGAGGATGATTCTCTGCCCTTCTAATCTTTTTCCCATTCTCTCCCCTCTTATTTGAACGGTCACGGTTAAGCCACGTCAACATCCTATATTGATTTTTTTATAGAGACAATAAGACAAAAAGAGGAGGGAGGGAAGGGGATGAGAATAGGAAGGGGAGAATCCTGCTCTATATGTTTTAATGTGACAAAACCCTTTATTAATGACCAGGGTCGCATCCATTCATCTAACTGAAACATTTTTGGACTACTGTTGCAAAATTTAAACTAATCGAAATCAGTCCAACTTAGTTCCAAATTTTATGCTCACAAGCATACGAATTGTTGGATAATATAGAAAGCAAACACTTAATATCATCTCTTGGAAAATCATTTAATTCTTATCAACTAACTAAATTCCAATTACAACGTTATTTTAATTTAACAAAGATTGATGGCTGAAGATTGGTTTGAAAATTGAAACTAATGTAAAAACAAATAACGAAAACAAGAAAGTATGATCAATAAAACTGGATGTGCCAACGAAGAAAGCACTTTATAATTCAATCGAGTAAAACACTAGAACGTCCGACTCACCATAACCAATCATACTTATTTCCTGCAACGAATTATTAATAAGTACCCAATCTCACTGATGGTCAAATTTCCCTAATTCATGTAATATCTGTAGCATCTATAGTATTACGTATATTCCACCATGCAACCATCCATGGCATCTGGACTAGTTTAACATTATGAAACTCATTACGATCAGTGGAAATTTATATAAAGAATACACAAATCCTAGAGTTTGGCATCTACTACTAGGTAATTTGTGGTATCTGTTTGCAAGAAGCTATCACCCAAGTTGAAAACATGGCATCTGCACAACTTGCATCAAATTTACAGCAAATGATACTCAATGAAATTTGAAAACTTGAAAATAAAACAATTCAGAATTTAAACATTCATAGTCATGGCTACATCGTAGCTCTAACTAAGGAAAATTAGTTCCGAAACATAGCTGAAATTATCACTGAATTCATAATAAGAAAAATGAAAATTAAGTTTAGAAAACCCTCTAAAACTCCTTTGCTCTGCTGCACCCTTCTCCCGTCTGCTCTCTGCTTTCTCCCTGCGCTCTCTTCTCTGCTCTCCACTTCGGCTTCTCTGCTTTCTGCACTCTGCTCTCTCCTCTTTTTTTTTCGTCTGTCCCTCTCCCTATTTTTCTGCTATCTTTTTCCCTCTCTCCCATGGGCTGCGGCACCCTTCCTCATTTTCTGCTTCTTTTCTGAAGCTTGTCTGTTGCTTGTCTTCCAGCTTTTCTGCTGCAATTTGCTGCAATAAAAAAGGCAGCAGCAATTGCTGCCAATTAACCTCTAAAAGCCACTGGTGCTTTCACATGAGCCAAATAAAAAAACCAACTTAATAGGCTATTGGGTGGCCCACTATAACTTGACCACCAATCAACATGATCTCTCATTTTTCTGATTTTGTAGCAGCTTCCAATTTGACTAGAAATTACACAAAAATCTTAGGAATGTTGCCTTCTTATTAATCTAGTCATAAGAGCACAAATCTCTGAAATTCCTGTCATTTTAGTCCAACTTATCACAAAAAAATATAACTTTTGGAGTAAATAAATAGTAAAATATGCAATCATCAACTCCCACTCCCAGCATTCGACTGATGACTGCATGGAATAATAGTAATATGTTTTAATGTGACAAAAGCCTTTATTAATGACCAGGGACGCATCCATTCATGTAACTGAACTTTCTTGGACCACTAATGTTTACCTTCTAAGTACAAAACCTAGCCAGAAATCTAAACTTATTTCACGAAAAATATAGCTCCGTACAAAAAGTTAAAAATTATTTCAGCCAAAAACGCATTCACTACTGTAATACCAAGAAGTACGCAGGTAAAGAATGTATGACTTACGATTTGAGATGCCATTTCAGAGAAGTAATCAACTTGCTGATAATCCAGGAAGAAACCAAAGTGCCCATTGCTAAAAGAGTATCGAGAGTGCTCTGAGAGAATGAAAAGAATCAATAACCAAATATTTTGGCAATTACATCAAATTATAAAACTAACTTTAACATAAGATTATTGAATAACCAATTCAGTCGTAAGTGCCTGTGGGTCCATATGACAAATTTAAATAAAAAAAGGTTTGAAGTAACATTGTCCTAATGGTGCCAGGCAATAAATGGTGTTTCTATGATCTAAGAATTGATCCTCAAAGGGACAAGTAATAGACAAGAAACACAATCTAGGTGTATTGCACTTGACTATGTATATGTCTACTGAGTATTAAGTCCAATAATCTACTAGCTAAATCTTAGGACACAAAGACATGGCCCAATTATCCAACAATTCCAATGATTCTCCTTTGACACATATCGGCTATAAAAAGTCCCTCATATATTTTTAGCAAGGTACATAAAGTACCGTTACAAATTTCTACCCCACATAGTTTAATTAAGCAGGCAAACATTTGTACTCGAATATCAAGAACACAGCCATAAGGAATGCGAAAGAACACCTGCAAGATGGAGGTTGTTCCAATGATACGCATAGCCCACTTGACAAATTGTGCTATACCAACATCTACTGTCCCATCTTTTGAGACTACAAACTTCCTCACAATCCAGTACCCAAATGCAGCTCCCGGGAGGATAATTCCCATTAGTAAAAATATAGAGACCTGGCAGAAAAACACGAGAAGCCAATGCAATAAAGTGATCCAAAGAGAAAGTATCAGAAACAGATAATTTGTCTAGATGTTTATGAGAATTTTGCGAATATAAGATTTAGGGAACCAATACTTACTGGGTTATACATCTCTTCACTTAGCCCAAAAGGGCCAAAACTCAAAAGAATTGAATTTACCATCAGTGAAAACTGACGAACAAGGAAAGATCGTGCTCCAAGCTGTCAAAGGCATATAAATTGTAAGAACTACTTGTACGGTCAATTACATGAGGTTAATAAGTTACCATGAAGCAACAGTAAACTTCAAGACACCAAGTGTTACCACTGATCCACATATGGTAAGATAGAGGACATTTTTCCCCTCAGTTGGCAACAGCTTCATTCCCTGAAAGATTAAAGACAAACAATGATGCAAAACATTACCGACAAATTTGCAAGCTAAAACTGCAGGTGAAGGATAATGATCACAAAACCCTGTAATTACAATTCGTTTTAGAGGAGATCTGAAATTCAAACTAGCCAATGAAAAACTAAGAGCATGCAAGTCAAACGAAAATACATCGGAATCACAAAAAAAAATTACCTGGAAGAGAATGATTATAATGACCAGAACAACTCCCATAACCATTGAACTGCTATAATAGAAAGGTACCCAATTGCTGACAATTGGTGCCAATAACAGTAAAGTAAATCCCAGTGCCAGACACAAAAGGCGCCATCTCTGAAAATCTGTACAGACAAAAATAGATAACTATCAGAGCCTGCAAATTGTAGCATAAGCAATTATAGTCGGCCACACTTTCATTTTTATCAGACCTTCTTCAACAGTTATGGTGACAGAGCCAGGTTTTTTGCCAATGAACTTGATATCGACATATCTTTCATCATAAGGCGACATGACAGAGCTCCATAACCCTTTCTGAATATTTTTCCAATCATCCTCTTCACACTGACATAATCCAAGCGTATTATTCCTGCAAAAAATTCATGAGTGAGACAAAACAATCCACAGAAAAAAGGTGTGCGTGTGTGTGAGAGTGCGACTAGAGAAAATGAGTAAGGGAAAGAGAAACAGAGAGAGGGAGGGAGAGGTAGCATATGGTTCACTCATAACTCAATCAATAAAACACAATTATCCTAAAAAAAACAGAATGATTGTAACAGAAAAGATGAGACATTTCACTCACCTATGAAAACAGACTTGAATTTTGCTAAGCAACCTGTCCAGGATTCCTTGAGATGTAGACAAGGTGATCTTAAGTGAACTTGCATAACTCCCAAATTTTAACCTGGATATACCAGACACTCGTGCCCGTTCACAAAATAAAACATCTTTAGAACCAGGCACAGCTGAGTGCTCAGAAAGAGGTGCCGGGATGACTTCTAGGACTGGGTTTTCAATATCAACACCTGTGATTTCAATATTGGTAAAGGTTAGTTTCAAATATGCAAACAAACCAGCAAAGTACACAAAATCAAAATCAAAGCGACATTGAGCGGTAAGGTGCAACATATGTTATCAGACCAAACCCAAAATGGTATCACGCTAAACTACAATACTGAAACTAACATTCCACTTTAAAGGCCAAAACGTCGACATTTTTCGAAACCCTAACCGGCTAACAACTTGACATTTCCCAACGAAACCCTAACCCTCTATCTGCCTTGCAAGTAAAGAAACAACAAAAGTGAGACTAAAACGTAATAATTTTCACAGCAAATAAATGCAGAGCAAGTCAAAGTACAAGTTTTTCTCTCTTAAAATGGAAATAAGTAAACAACCCACATACTCAAAACATCAAAAAAAAATTTCACTGATTTTCCTAAAATTTTCTCGGGAAACAAACAGGCGGCGACGAGCAACACTGAACAAAAATCGACAATATAGAGATAGATACCTTTGAGTTCGGTGGCAGGTGAGAGGGTCGGAAGAGAGAGACAGAAAGCAAAGAGAAGAAGGAGAATGGCGGAGGAGAGAGAAGAGCCCATTGCATCGCACACTCGCTACTCTCTCTCTCTGCGATGCGAGATAGCTTCGGCTCTAAAAAAGTGTCCATTTTTTCTGTTTCTGAATCTGATTCCAAATTTTGAAGAAAGATTTCTTATAGCGGGAGCAAAAGCATCATGTTTTGGGCCTTGAAGAAAAGGCTTGGATTTTGGCTGCCCCAAAGGCACGGTGACCATAGGGCTTTTCTTATACTTCGTCTCATAAACACTAATAGAAAACACGTTTGTTTTACTTAAGAAATTGCATATAGGAGTAAACTTCACAAAATTGAAACTCAATACGGAACAAAACTCATATTCTAAGGAAAAATGTGAGTTAATGTAATCAGTCAAAACTTAACATCTTCATAATGCAAATAGGACGCACATAAGGGTATGACCAACTCAGAATGAGTGCCTTGTCAAAATCTCGTCAGGCAAAAAAATCCAGTTGGACAAAATGATCCTGATCGTAGGAAAAAAAGTACATTAATATCAAATGAGTATACTCCAGGATACTTTTCCTAAGTTTGACAAAATGGTAAAATACGGTTGGGGTTCAAACTTCAGGCTGCCCAGCTGATGACCAAAGTATGGAGGACAGGGACGATACAAAAACGGTTACCTTTGGTCCTAGGGTTTTGAAACATGAGTGGCTTGCTTTAGAGGCTAGAAAACGTGGCTTGACGATTCAGCTTAAATGGCTTCAAGCTGTGGCTTCGTGCAAGTCAAGGTGTAAAAACCCTAATTCTGTTATTTTTTCTTTTCTCGCACAATTATCACTTTACCACAATATATAAGAATTGAGAATATAATTTAAGTAGAATATTATAATTCGAAACGTGTAAAATTGAGTTTATGGGTGAAGATTTCATGCAATCAAAGTTTAAAAAAGATCGAAATTAAAATCGTGCTTTAGAGGTTACTTAGAATTGCGTGAGAAGCATTGTAAAATGGTTTGGAGCAGAAAATAGAATTGAGAAATATACAAAATGAAAAAATTTAAAAAGAAAAAGAAAAAAAAAAGGATATTAGCAAAAGTCATCGGATATTCACATATTCAGTCACAGCATAAAAAAACTAGCTGAAAGAGTGCAGCCCCTCCTCCCTCCTCCCTCCTCCCTCCTCTGCCTCCAAATTCCAAATGTTGTTGTAATTGTAATTTCACAGTCTCATATAATTCAAGCTCTGTGAATTCAGCTGAATGGGGACGCTCACCAGCTGCACTTTCAGCACCCTCGATTTCAACTTCACCCTCAAAACCCGCGAAATTCCGAGACTGCCATTTCCCAGGAAACCCAGCAGCAAGAAGAATTCAGGCTTCTTTTGCAGCAGAGCGAGTGTAAATACCCAGAGAATTTGTTGGGTACCGCGTAGGAATTTTGGTAGGCTTAAATGTCATAGTTCTAACGATAAGGGTGACGGTGACGGAGAGAGTAGCAGCAGCAGCGGTAGTAGTAGTAATGAGTCAACAGACCCCACGACGGCGGCGGCGACAACGGAAGTAGATGAAGATAATGTACGCTCGAACAAATATGATTCCGAGCGTCCATCGGTTTCTTCCAGGGTACATTGCTTAACTTTGTTATATGCGTTCTTACTTATATCCATTTGGGTTTTTGCATTAGCTGTTGAATTTGCATTAGTGTGTTCTTCTTTTAATCGTGTTATCTTACAGCGTTTTATTTATCAAGTTTGAATTTTTAATGAAGAAATTGGTATAGGAATTTAAACTCGGTATTGGGTTCTGCAAATAGGAGTAAAAGGTTCTATATTTGTAGAGTTTTCTGGTTTGGTCAGCGGGTTTTTTTTTTTATGGAATCCGCAGTTGATGACGGTATGGCATTTATAGTAGTTGTTGCGAAAAATGGTAGCTATCCAATTGTGGGTTTTAGTTGCAGCACTCAAGAGTGCGTTTGAGTTCATTTTCTGTGTTAGTGTTAGTGTCTTTGTTGGATTGTTTTAAAAATTGGTGTTGGAGAAATTTCCATCTTGTTTTCTGCACTATACGTGGAGGTGGAGTCTCATCTGGACTTCCAACGGTTGAGATAGACAGAATCTAGTTAGCTTCAGCCATTGAATGTCTTCAAATGGTTGGGAGCTCAGTTTCAAAGGAAAACAATTGGGACTGACTGCAGTGCATGAATTGGTAAATGACGCAATGAAAATGAATGGTCCATGAACTACACACAGACATGCTGACACAATATATATACATATATGTATATTTACCTTGAATGGCTCATGTAAGAATATAGGTTACAGATAACTGTTATGGCTAATTTCCTACGTACGCTCTGTTCCCAGTACTTGTGAGGGAACTGACTATCTTTGCCAGTATGCATATGTAGTTATGTACCCGTAGTTATTCTTCGTGCGAGAAAGAGGACATCAGAGTTTTCTACTCACATACATATAATATAGTAATGTAACAGTGTCTCTAATAGCGTTATGTGTCAATATGTCCTTCAGCCGCCAACTATATCACCACTTGGGCCTGCGTACAATAATTTCCAAGTTGACTCTTTTAAACTGATGGAACTTCTTGGACCTGAGAAGGTTGATCCTGCTGATGTAAAGCTGATTAAGGAAGCACTTTTTGGTTATTCTACCTTTTGGGTGACCAAAGAGGAGCCTTTCGGAGACCTTGGTGAGGGCATTCTCTTCCTTGGGAATTTGAGGGGAAAGAGAGAAGAGGTATTTGCCAAATTCCAGAGTCTATTGGCTGAGGTCACGGGTAACAAGTACAACCTTTTTATGGTGGAGGAACCCAATGCAGAAGACCTAGATCCACGTGGTGGGCCACGTGTTAGCTTTGGTTTGCTGCGGAAAGAGGTCTCAGAACCAGGGCCAACAACGCTTTGGCAATATGTAATTGCTTTCTTATTATTTCTTCTAACAATTGGATCATCTGTGGAATTAGGAATTGCATCTCAGGTATGCCAACTTGCGTTTTTTTTATGTGTTTTGTGATGCTATAAATGGTCCATTAGCAATTGATTTCTTTCTCATTTTTAGAGTATCTACTTATATTCATGCATTATTTTAAACAGATAAATAGACTTCCACCAGAGGTGGTGAAATACTTCACAGATCCAAATGCCGTTGACCCACCAGATATGGAGTTGCTATTCCCATATGTAGATTCGGCTTTGCCTGTAGCATATGGTGTTTTGGGCGTTTTACTGTTTCATGTAAGTGAGATGTCTTGCTGTTTGTTGGGTTTGGTTCAAATTTAAAATGTATATTTCTTTCTATATATTGGCTATCACACTGTGCTCTTTCTTGTCCACCAAGTAGAATCTTTAAGCCTATGCCTATGAAAGAGAGAGCTGATTTATTGTGATGTTTCTTTACATTGTTATGTATAACACTAGATTTGATTGTGAATAAAATGAGCATGCTTATTGTTCAAGTTCACTTACCCTGACGTTGTACTTTGAAGAATAAGTAGATACTCAGTTCTTTCAGTTTCAAGAGAGGGCATGCTAGTGAATAAAATGAAAGATAAGTAAATACTCAATTGTGTCAGTTTTAAGTGAAAAAATCTGATGACTTGCATATGCTTTGTGTGAAAAATGAAAATTATGTCATTTTCTTTTAAAAAATTCTGTCAATTTAGACCTTCTCCAAATGATTTTTTGAGTTTTGACGAATTAGTCAATATTTTATAAATTATGATTTCCTATTTGAATTTTACTTTTGTTCTTATTTGAATATGACTATGATGGAGTTAATTATATGCAGGAAGTTGGGCATTTTGTGGCTGCTTTCCCAAAGAAAGTAAAACTTAGCATTCCTTTCTTTATTCCTAATATTACTCTTGGCAGCTTCGGTGCAATCACTCAGGTACCTCTAATAATCCAAGTATAGCAATCCGAAACATGTCCATGTAAGAGACTTGTCTCTGTTGTTTAGTATACAATCTGAGTAGGAGCAGGTTATTCCTGAATGAATAATGTAAATTTGATCTTTGTAATGTACTTCTTCCCCCTGCCACTCCCCATCCCAGACACGAGTTACACATTTTATTTAAGACAGTGTTGGCTTATTCTGTTCCGACTTCTGAGTCATGAGTTTCTGACTTTTCCATTTCTCCCGTATTGTAAGTTTGAATAGTTTAGGACTTTTATATTTATGTGATAGTTGTAGCTATAGGTATGTTGTATTTGATGCAGTAGTTTGACCTAGGTTTGTGACTACCTTTGCTCGAACTAGGTCATCTGTGCGCCTAGACCCCCTTATCTCCCTTGTTTGTACTTAAAGGTGATTCAGATAATTTCTTCTCATCGTTCACTGGTTTTGTCACTGGTTTTGTAGTTTAAATCCATTCTTCCTGATCGGAGCACAAAAGTCGACATATCACTGGCGGGCCCTTTTGCTGGTGCTACACTGTCATTGTCAATGTTTGCTGCAGGTCTGCTGCTCTCGTCTAATCCCAACGCTACAGGAGAGTTGGTGCAGGTTCCTAGCATGCTGTTTCAAGGTTCTTTGCTTCTTGGACTCATCAGTAGAGCCACTCTTGGTTATGCGTATGTCCTTCCCTTGCCTCTGTACCACTATTTAACTATTCTTCTTCGTATGTGAGCTACGAGACATCTATACAATCCTTTTTCATTTAATGCAGTAGAAGTTTCAATTCATTTCGCTTCATATATTCTTAGTTGTCATGATACCATCATGAACATGCAGATCAATGCATGCTGCGACAGTTCCAATTCATCCTCTTATGATTGCTGGCTGGTAATGTACTATTTCTTGACAACCTTAATAATTTCATTGCAATGTGTAACATGCTTGTGACTCAAGTTTAACATTGCAGGTGTGGGTTGACAACAACAGCTTTTAACATGCTTCCAGTCGGCTGTCTTGATGGTGGAAGAGCTGTGCAGGTTAATTTACAAATCCGTGCACTGAATTTCTCTTTCCGTTTTCTTTATTACGATGATTTCATGAAATCTGTATTTAATTTGTTTTAGTTGTTTTTTTTTTTCTTCTCTTTGAAGTAGCCTAAGGTAGACAGTTTACAGTGATGATAGCCGTATTCTAATGTGGCTTATGGTATATCTCTCTTATTGCAGGGCGCTTTTGGAAAAAATGCTCTAAATGCTTTTGGCTTGACGACATACACGATGCTTGGATTGGGAGTGGTATGTCTTAACTTTTACGGCCTAAACATAACATGCTAATGTTTGCTTCAAACTTTAAATTCTTGGATTGAGCAGAGTATGCTTACTTTTACAACTTAAACAAAACATGCTTATGTTTGGTAAAAGCATTAATAGCAGTTTTTCCAACTTCCGAGGCTCGTTAAGTTTTAGTCTTCTTTTCCTCCCTCTCAGCTTGGCGGACCCCTCTCACTTCCATGGGGACTCTACGTGCTCATATGCCAGGTTTGCAAATAAGAATTTATATACTGCGGTTTCATGCTTCAACAATCCTCTATCTGCTACCGAGAAAGAAAAAACGCTCCATCTCATTACGTTGTTTTGTTTATATGTTCAGAGGACTCCGGAGAAACCGTGCCTGAATGATGTAACCGAGGTTGGAACGTGGAGGAAAACAGTTGTTACAGTGGCCGTTTTCCTTGTTGTGCTCACACTTCTTCCGGTATGGGATGAGCTTGCCGAGGAGCTAGGTATAGGTCTTGTAACCACATTTTGATGTATCATACGTGAGAGCCTTTTTTTGTTCGAGTAATTTCGATAGTAACCCATTAGCCATAAAGTTTGTGAATTCAATACGCATTCGATCTAATAAAATTCCATTTTTCGTACTCCATTTTCGTATATCTGGAAACAATGAAGATTGTGGGAGAGCATGCATGCACGCCTGCCCGATTGGGCAAGCGTGTCGTATTACAAGCCCCTAGTCACAAGGTGCACTATCCACCCTAATTAACACGTTTTTCGAATTCAACGGCTAATTGACTTGATGATCGGAATAATGGTTCACACAACCAGCAATGAGCATGCACTACGTATAACTCTACCAGGAACGCTAATGATTGTCCTAAAGCAATATACCCAAAGGTTTTCACATGCAAACTTTTGAGGGTTATCTCTTGGTACACAGTTTAGTAATATTTCTCTTCACTTGTAAGTGAAATATCTTAGTGTTACATACTCGTCGATAGTGAATTAAAAATCAATTTATTCCCGTCACTATTGTGCTCCAAAATTGAATCAAATTGTTCTGTTATCTTAAGGCGACAATTATTATTCACAACACGAAAACGATTAGAATCAACCTCTTTAAATGTATGCGTTTAATCATATTTTGTGTCGTGTCTAAAATTGTCATTCTCGTATTCAAAATGTCCCAAATTTGCTATCCCTAATAAAATTTCTCGAAGGATTTTTTCGCTGCAGCTCACTGAAAGCGGGAGCCACAGGGATGCAGCAAACTCAGCCCCCAACCCCGCCATCCAAACGCAACCACTCCCCTTCCCTCCTCTTCCAGTGCTCAGACCTAATCCTCCCATGGCTGACCCCACACGAACTCGCCACCGTCTCTCTCACCTGCACCGCCCTCCGCGCAATCTCCACCTCCATCACTCTCCGCCGCGCCTCCGACGCCTCCCGATCCCTGGAACCCCATCCAATCCCGTTCCATAACTCCGTTGATCGACACCCGTACGCCTTCTTCATCTACACCCCATCTCAAATCCCTCCTTCCTCTTCCCGATTTCCACCCCGCCAATCCTGGGGCTCCGGTTGCTCCGCGCAGGGACCGAACTCGGCGGGTGAAATCGGTGTCGAAACGGTGCGTTTGGTGGATGAGTCGGGGGAGGGCGCGGCTGGGTGTGATTGCGAGACGTGTGGGGAAGAGGGTGGTGGGTGTCCGTGTTCAGAGTTTGGTGGGTTCGACGGCGTCGTTTCGGAGTGTGGGTTGGGTTGTGGGTGTCGATTGGATTGTGGGAATCGGGTGAGTCAGAGAGGGATTGAGGTGAGGTTGAAGATTGTGAGGGATAGGAGAAAAGGGTGGAGCTTGTATGCTGACCAGTTCATTCCAAAGGGTCGGTTTGTCTGTGAATATGCAGGTATTTTTATAACAACCACATTTTACAATTCTCATTTCGCTATTCTACTTTAAACTAATTTAAACTGCGCGCAGCGGAGCGGGATTTGAATATCTCAATGGCATTTTGTGTTATGTTTAGTGTGTGTCCTCATGGTATGTGATTGGTGTTTCTGTTGATTTGATTTGATTGTGACTAGGAGATGAAGAAATAATGTTTATGTCTTGAATTTTGTGACATGAAATTAAAAGATTAGGAAGAATGTGCTTGAATTGAGTTGGGAAGTTTTGAATTTGGTGCTCTTAGTATTTTCTTGGATATATAGTTATGCAGTGTCATATTTATGAATGAATCCTTCAACCTGCATGAGAAGTAATAAGAGTAATCATTCTGATGTTCTTTTTTTTTATTTTTTTGGTGGAAATGTTATTGAGGTAGAGAAGATTGAAAATATAGAAAGGTATTCTTTATAGGAGGGGGACTATAGTTTCATTGCTGAAATGGCATTGTTTTCTGTAGGTTGGATTGAAATATATGGTTTACGGTATCAAAACTTCATTAGAGGTAGATAAGAGAACAGATGGTATGTCCGATATTTGGAGCTCGAATTAGAGTGGGGATCAGGACCCTTTAGATTTGAAATCATGTAGTTGGATCATCATACATTTAGGTACAGCTTTAAGGAGGAGTGAATGTGATGTGAGTGAAATTAAAGTTTACAAAACAAAGATTGAGGAGTGAAGTAGGGTACTTTGGGGCATGTGGGGAAAGGAAAAAGAGAAGTGCAAGAGTGAATTAAGAAGGCCTTCCTATTTATCAGCTGAGGTGTTGGGGACCATGGACTGCTACAATGTCTGACCATATCACTGTAATTGTTGTTCATGAATGGCTTTCAGCTGCTGCTGCTCTTCTTCTCCCCTAATATTATAGCTCTTGCCAAAACTCCTATATTATAATCTACTTCCACCATATGATACTTGTTTAGGACATTCCCAATTTCCCATGCTTGTCCCCTGGAATGTTGTGATACGGTTTTGTCTATTAGGTTGATTAACATGTTTCTGCAAATAATTTCTTGAATGTTCATGTTTGTATCCCGCAGGATGGACTAGATATGTTCTAACACTTAAATATTGATATTTTTTTTTCTTTTCCGGTGAGAAAGGTGAACTCTTGACAACAAAAGAAGCAAGATTGCGGCAACAAGTATATGATGAATTTGCATCAGATGGTAATTTTTCTCCTGCTCTTTTGGTTGTGAGGGAGCATCTTCCATCCAGAAAGGCGTGTTTAAGATACAATATCGATGCAACAAGAGTTGGAAATGTAGCAAGGTTCATCAACCATTCATGTGACGGTGGTAATTTATTCACAACACTGGTCAGAAGTTCAGGTGCTCTACTCCCACGCCTTTGCTTTTTTTCTTCAAAAGACATACAGGAAGACGAGGAGCTTACTTTTAGCTATGGTGAAGTTACGCTAAGGTCTAAGGGTTTAAAGTGCTTTTGCCGAAGCTCTTGTTGTCTTGGAAGGTTGCCGGCAGAGCAGACTTAGTTGCAGTTTTTGGCTCCATAGTAAGTAATCCGGCAGAGCAACAACTGAAAGCATTTGTTGTCTGTTCTGGTTCAAAATGGAGGAATGTTACGAATTGTTAAGTTGTGCTTCTGTAATATATAATGGATGATATTATTGGAATCCATTGATTTTCCATTGATTTGCTCAATTGGCCTTTTAACTTTTGTGCATCTGGAGTTGGTTTGTTATGTTAGAATCAGTGTATTAAAAGCGTGAGGCGTGGGCAAGGCGTCCGAGGGGAAGCCCGGCCTAGGCGTGAGGCGTGAGGCGAAGCCTCACGGGACCTAAATTTTTTAATATATACACTGAGCGTACACATATATTATATTAAAAATAAGAAGATTATTAATCAATAATCACCCTGAGCACACACATATATTATAAATATATATATACACACACATATATATACATATATTATATTATATATGCATAAAATAGAGGATGAAAAGCACAATGAGCACACATATAACAATGCACGCAAACAACACACATCCATTATATAAAAAATAAAAATCAGAAAAAAGGCATAGAGACAAAAGTGCAAGGAAGAGGTATGAGGCAGTTAAAATCCTACCCAAAATTTGGGTTTGGGAGTAAAGAAAAAAAAAAAAAAAAAAAAAAACTCACTGAGGCGCGCCTAGGCGGCTCCGGCGAAGCCTTTCGCCCACTCCAGCAAAACTGAGGCGTTAGCCATGGCGCCCAGCCTCAAGGGCGCCCTAGGCGCGCCTCGAAGCGAGTTTTTTAAAACATTGGTCAGAATATATTAGTATAGGAACCTTAGAATAATGTTGATTAATTAAGCCTCTGTTTTCAGAAGCCATAACAGGTAACATTCTCCGAATTTTGCGCTTGTTTCAAATAATACATGAATAATTGATTCTAGTGTTACATATCATATGACTTTCGATGCTACACAGGCCCACAAGTTGACCTTCTAATCCTTTGTCAAATTGATGACTTGGCAGCCATGATACTTGTTTATGGGTTGACGCGGAAGCAACATTTGCACCACATGAACCTAAACTAGTTATCATGAAGCTCGACTTCTCCCGAGATGGAAAATAGTTGGACAATTTCAATTTGGTCACAATTGTCCAAGGGTGGCTTCTACGCAACCCAGAAAAGGGTTCAACATTTACCATGTCATCAATCTAATGGAGAACCAGATGCTCAAATATGGACAAGCATAAATTCATGACTTCAAAATCTCATAGTGCAATGTGAAAAAATAAAATACCGTGATCATTTAAAATAAGCGGGAGAGTGTGAAATGTAACTATCCCAAAATTTTACCCATGCACACGTATCAGCGATTGGTGAAAAAAGAGTGGTTTAATGATAACAAACGATATATATAGATGATAGCAAGCAAAATTAAGCAGCAGAAAATTCTAAATCAATAGCGATCATTGGCGAACAAGAGTGGAACACGACTCTCTTCCTCATCATCTTCATCATCTCGGGATGGCCTCGAAAGCTGAAGAGGCTCCATGAAGCTCTGTGAAGATGGGGCCGCCTCGATGTCGAAATTTGAGGTGAAGCTGTTCATGTTGATGAGGTTAGTGGTGGCTGAGGAGTTGTTGGAGTAAGCAGGCTGCAACAGTAGTGCCATGTTCTGCTGCTGCTCATGCTGTTGCTGCTGCGAGGTGATTTGGAGAGCGTTTGCAAATGCAAACCTGCTGTTTATCAGCTGAGTTTGCACCATTGCTAGCTCGGCTTGCAAAGATGCAACCTGCACGATATTCATGCCACAATAGTTTACTTTATCACATCAGTTAGTCATACGTACGTTTCAATGAATATATATGTATATGTTTTGACTATTGTACTGGTAATTTGCATCTTAACTGAAGCCTTTCGGTTATGACATCATCTTCATGAACGTTAAAGTATATTTGTTTTGTATCGATACTTGATCATTGTATAATAAATCTCGAGTGCAAGAGTAAATACAATTTATCGACTATATATAAAATATTTTGATGTCAATAAAAAGATGTACAAAAGGAGTTAAACTTTAAATGTTGACCAGCTTTGCCCTACGAAGCTACAAAATTCGTCGGATTTCGTCAAGCAAAATTTCATAGGCCAAGGCTAAAATTTCTGATAGTGCGTGTAGAGATAATGGATGAATGAACATTGTTAGTATATGATTTAATGAAACCTGTTGTTGCAATGCAAGTATGGTGGAGACACAACCATAAACGGGGTCGGAGAGCCTAGCTTGAGCCTCGTAGGAAATGGTAACGACAGCGTCGTGCCGGCGGTTCAAGGGAATGTGCAACAAAAGCTTCGAGACATTACTCGCCCCAAACACCTTGTGCACCGCCGCAAAGCGTGCAGCTCCTTGGTCTGAACCGAAATAAGGTGCAAATATGCACCCGCTTATGCACTTCCTCCTCAAAAACTTGCACGCCCCACATGGTGCTGCACCACCACCACCACCAGAACCTACTGCATTACTATTTATTGTTGTCGTTCCCATTGCCGCCTCCATAGAAGCACGCTTGCCTCCCCCTCCACTGGATGTGCCCTTCCTTCGGCTTTTAGACGTGCCATGGTCTCGTTGTACTGGCTGATCAGCCATCAAGCAATGGGAATTATATTGGAAGGACTGGCTAGTTAACAAGATGGGCTATATAGGAAGGTATAAATTAAGGGCAATTTAATTAATTAGAGAGGGAGCAAAAGAGAAGGGTGGCGAGTTTGGTGCTTATAAGGAAACTGCCAGATTTAGCAGTGCACGTTTGTCTCGTGAAATAGTTGGCAAGCTGAATGTGCTAAGCCTTTCTTTTAATTTCTTTCTTAGAGAGAGAGAGAAAGAGAGAGAGAGAGAGAGACGTTATGGTTGGTGAAGTTGATGAATATTGAGTGAGTGAGTGGAATGTGAGTATGGTAGCTGCATGGTGTGTGTGAGGCACACGTACAAAGGCGAAGGGAGTAATTTTATGGTATACTCAGAATACGGTCTTGTGACATTATTATATATTTTACTCAATGTATAACACGTGAATTTGTTTTGTTTTGTTTTTTTTATTAATATAGTTTGAGTGGAACATATATATCGATTCTGTCACTTTTATTATAACACGTAAAATGATATACCATATGCAGATGATGCTTTATTGTAGTGACAGAAAATAATCATGTCTATGCACCATAGTGCAGGCTCGATCCACTGATTTATCTTTCCCTTAACAACTAATTATTTAACTCATTAAAGTTGTCACTTTATTTAAAAAAAATATGATATACTATGTAGTATGTGTTTATGCACTGATAAAAATTTCTTGTTAAAGAGGGGTCGGGGTTTTATAATTAATTAATGTTTTAATTAAATTAATTTTATGAGAAGTAGTTTTATTAATTTATACCATTATTGGTGGTAGTTTTAAGTATAGTACTATATAAAAAAGCAAATGATACTTGAATGGAACTTGTAGAAGGTTGTCTTGGATCGATCATGGCGGGCAGCTGGCATTAAGAGCTGGTTTGATATTACTGCGTTTTGAAAAAAAACTGTTTCTGCTGTGTTGTGAGAATAAGCAGCTGTGAAATAAAGCAACAGAGTGTTTGGTAATTTTTTTTTGTAAAAGTGCTTTTGAAAAAAAAAAAAACAGTATTATAGTGTTTGGTAAACTTTTATGTAAAACAGATGTGAAAAAAGCCGGTTTTTCAAAGCTGGGTTTTGCAGTTTTTTTGGTTTTTTTCCACCCAAAATTGTGAAAAAAAACTGAAGCTGAATGTTTACTAAACACAAAAAAGCTTCCATCTTTTTTTTATACCTATTTTTTTTCAGAATCAGCTCAGTACCAAATTAGGCCTAAACTTTGTATTGCCCGTGGCGTGTGGAATGGGGAAAACCTCAAAGTGCATGGGTGCACATGTCAAGCATGATCTTTTACCTTAGTTAAGACAGAACAGAATATTTATGTTTTAATAAAGAAAACATGCACGCATTTTACCGTGGTGGCAGATTGTCTGTTTCCAAACGACTAATTATCTAACTCATTAACATTATCGTTTTTTATAAAATAAGAAAACACGTAGGGAAATGTCGAAAATATATACATAAAATATATAACACTGCCCCTTTAAGTATTTGGTGATCAAAAAGTTAAAATATGACCACTTTTGACACAGTTTTTTAAATGAAAAAAAAATTACAATTTTATTTCTCATATATGCATTTTTTTTGCTTAATAGAATTTATATTTACACTAAAATAGATTTAATATAAAGAGAGAAAAAAGTACAAACTTAGAAGGGAGAATGAGAGAAGGGTACAAGGGAAAAGGCAGTGGACGTTTGCTCATTATAGTAGGAATGTAGGATGAATGCTCTTAACGACTAACTGTGCTACAGGTTATTGGTCCATGTAGTATAATTAAATAATAAGAATAATATTAGGTACACCAAATAATGCGGTACCAATTAATTTTGTATTTTATTTAAGTTGGCATTTGATTAATAGTTATAATAAAAATTTATAGGGTATAGAATATGTGACATCACCTGGTGCATATAAATTTAGTGCACGAATTTGACGTATGTATAGCACTACCGAAATAATAATAGTTTAACTTTTTTACAGAGCAAGTAACTTGTAACTCAATTGGTTAAGAACATTCACTCTTGCACTCGAGATTAAGTTCGAATCTCAACTCATTAAAAAATTTCTTTTTGTCAAAAAGAAAACTATTTGTTTTACGGTTGGATCAATATATACCTTTGGTAGGGCTGACACCCTCCGGCAGCTACGATTGGAAAAGAACCGGAGCTGGCTGGGTGAAAGATTGGTTGTATGTCAAAACATCGGGTACAAATGTAATAAGATGTATGTACATATATAGACGGTCAAAAGTGATTGTTTACACTCCTTAATTTACAGTTGTGACTTGAAAACCAAGAAATCTCTGAACTGCTGCAGAACATATATCACTGGCCGGCAAGGCAGTTTCGCCATCAATTGATCCCCTTTTAAGGTCTTCAGTAACCTATGAATTCTCAAGCATTAAAAAAAACTCCGGTAACTCAAAACTTGAAGGCGAGGCGTGGAGGTTTTGGAAATGAAACCGGAGAGCCCTCACTGCTCTGGGATTCTCCTCCTTGCCATGCATCCTGAACTTGTTCAGCATACTGCAAGTTCCACAGAACATCCTCAATAGAAGGCCTATCTGCTGGATCCTGGCGCAGACACCGAACACAAACTTCCATCATTGTCTTCACTGACAGATCCAAGCACGCCTGCTTAATCCGTGAATCAACTACGCTTCTTCGAGCTGCATCATCAGCTGTAAGGGCCACTTGTACCTGCATCATCAACGAATATATATAAATTGATTACTTATTCCCATATTAATATATTACCCTGGCAAAGAGAAAAAGAAGAATTATTTTCAGAAATAATTATTAGGTTGAGTGTAACTGTAAGAAATTTTCTTTGTAATCTTTCATCTTTATTTTAGTAAATTTTCTAGTCTCTTGATCCTCGAACGAAGGCCAACAAAACGATTGTTTGTGTTTTCTCTAGTTGTGAAATTAGCCGACACTTCTTCCATGAAAGATCGAAAATCATAAGGTCTGCGAGCGCATTGCAGGCGGCATGGGAGATATTGACAGATCTTGTTTCCTCAAAAATTAAAATGAAGCTTTCGAAGAAAATATAAGAAAAGCAAGTTTCTTTTACCTGATCTTCTAAATCCTCGATTTGAGCCTCAGACTTAACCGGTCTCCCCTTGATCAGTTCCAGCAATATTACTCCAAAGTCATGAACATCAGTCCTATCGTCGTGTTTCTTCCTGTCAACCAACATAGCACAATGGTTACAAGCAATACTGCGAAGGTAGCGAGCAGTGAAAAGGTGTCGACAAGAACAAAGGCGTGCTAAGATTAACATCAAAAGTAATAGAATTAAGAAGTTCCTATGAATGGTGCATTTAAGTGTTTTAGTATACATGTAACTTAAAGTGATTGAAAATTTTCACTGCGGACCTTGCACTGGTACTAGAAGTTATGGATCCACTCGAAGAGACTCCATGACCACCCTGCAAGGAGAAGCGTAGCTGAAAACCGGTGCATAATGATTTGCTTCGAGAATTGAATTGACAACCCCAGTGAGTTAATTACAACATAATCTTTACCTGTTCCATATTTTCTTCTAACAGAGGAAGGTTGTAACTGCTAATTTTCGCACCAAAATTCTGATCCAGTAAAATGTCTGTTATTTTAAGATTACTTGAATATACACCAGGCATGATCCCTGTGTGCAAAAACTGAATGCCCTTCGCTATGCCAATTGCAGCTGCTATGCGTTGTGTCCACGCAAGTGATCGTCTGGGATGTCCCTCTTCCGGAAAAGAAAAAACAGAACGAAAAATTCCAGATAAATGTGTGAAATCAAAAGAAAAAAACAAGGTCATGGTGGAGAAATTAAATAAACTATTTCACGATGAATTACCAGATATCCAGCTCCGGAGTGTGCCATATGGTACATATTCGAAAACAAGAAATATTCTGCTGACGCTCGAATCATCCAAGTAACACTCAAAGCAGTGTCCAAGTGCGCTGACCAAATGGCGATGCCGTAGTTTCATAATTAGCTCTATGTGGTGCATGAAATTTTGAGTGCTGTGACTTCCTTTCATTTTCAAGCATCTGATGGCAACAAAAGAACCATCCTTCAACTGGCCTCTGTACATCTGAGATCACAAAAGGGACGAAAACACCAGGTAACGACCATTTATTTAAGCTCGGAAGAAATTCTATGATGTAATGCATAGTTAATCACACAAAACTGCATTCAAAAGCATCCACAAAAGCTCATCAATAAATACCACATGAAAGTAAGAGGTTTATGTTATGTACCTGTCCATGTGAGCCTTCACCCATGAAAGTAGACGTATCAAAGTTTTGTGTAGCGTCCTCAAGTTCCTCGAGTGAAAAGGTTCGATAACTTGGAAGGCCAAGCGCTCCCGTCTTCATTGTTTGAGATATATATCCTTTAGGTATAAGCAGAAGATCATATTATCAGACATTTTGAGTACACTGGAAAAATTGGCCAACCAGCATCCAGTATTTATGTTTTTCCTTTCTCATCGTTTATTTTTGCGTGTATGTGTGTGTGAGCATGTGAGCATGTGTGAGAGCGAGAGACCGAGAGAGATATGAGAACTTACTTGCATCTGATAGTAACTTTGATGTATATCCACTTGATGCATTCTCTGTTATTGGTCTTGGTGGAGATTTCTTCAATGTCTTGTTGGTATTAATTCTTCTATATACAAGGAAAATTAGACCGACAAGTAGAACACCTCCGAAAATCCCTCCAATTATACCTATGGCAAGGGCTGCTTTGGAGGCTTTCTTTCGCTTGCTTTGGTCAGGTACGATTCCAACAGCTAACGCCCCATTGAGGCAAAATTGAACCGGATGTTGATTTTGATTACTAGTAGCTAAACAATTCCTTGCATACAGGACAACCCTGTCCTTAGAATCCGACTCAAGACATTTAGGTAAGCTTCCGGTCAAAATATTCGAGGACAAATCCACAGCTTTAAGTTCAGCATTGCAAGGCAAATTTTCAAAAAGCATTCCTGTAAACTTGTTTCCCGAAAAATTAAGATAAGTAATCGAAGGTAGAGATAGCAGCGATGGAGGAAACGGCCCCATGAACACGTTGGAAGAAACGTCTAGACGTTGTAGCTGATAATACGAGCTCAATTCAGCAGGGATGGAAGACCTAAATTTGTTCTTTCTCAGTACAAGGGTGACCAACTTTTTCCCAAGTTTCGGAAACTGAGGTCCAAAAGCATTATCTCCCACTTCAAGAACTTGAAGGTTTGTCAAACGACTAAGATCGGGCAGTTCCCCATGGAAACGGTTTTGAGAAAGCCCGAGAACTCTAAGATTTTCCAAATCACTCAATGAACTCGGCAAGGACGAATTGAACGAGTTCTTCTTCAAACTCAAAACAGACAAAACTGGAAGTGAACTCAGCCCTTCTGGAAGCGGTCCAGAAAACATGTTGTCATCGAGTACAAGCGTCTGGAGGCTTGTTAGAGAGGAAAGCTCTGGAGGGATGGTGCCATTCAAGAAATTTGAAGTCACATTAAGTATTTCGAGTGATGATAAACGTGCGATTTTACCCGGCAAGGTTCCCCATAGACCAACAGAAACCAATGTGAGGACTTTCATCCTCGGAAGCTTAACCAGAGTTGTTACAAAGGAATCGATCGAAAAGTTTTGAGGCAACAAAGGAGCAGGTTTTTCGCCGATTATATGCAGCTGGGTTATGCTTCCTTCGTAGCATGAGACCGTAAAAGCAGCATTCACTTCAAAGTTGCAAAAATCTGTGTCGTTATTCAAGCTTTTCAGAACGGGAAAGTTTATGAGTTGCGTAATTCTCAAAAGGGTCTGAGCTTCGGAGGATTGACGTTGTTCGGAATGACGAACTGAAGATAGAATGATAGCAAGAACCAAAGGCAGAGAAGAGAGAGAGAGTTTTGCCATAGCAGTTCCACTTAATACATTCAGCTTCCCAAAACCATATACAGAAACCCTATAAGCCAACAAGACTCCCGCTTTGCAGGGTCGGAACACAAGTTTATTCAGGAATCAAGAAGGTTACCTTAGCTCAATGGATTGAAGATTGAACAAATAGTTCAATGTGACTTGAAATCCAAACAAATCCACGAAAATAATGATGGTTACAAATCCACAAGCTTTTGCTTTGCCAAATCCCTGTGAAAGCAAATTAACAAGAGAGATATGTCAAACATCTTAGAGAGAAGGGTCATTGCCCTACTGGCTTACTACATTGAGATTTCATTGGTTATAATTAACTAATCAAATAATTGTGACTTTAACTTCAAATGAAGTAAATATTCACCAAAAACTGCTCCAAAAAAACACAGGAATCCCCTCAAACAAAAGAATTTCCAAACTTTTTAACTACATAAACATAAAGTATCTGATCAAACTGCAACAAATTGAAACAAAACCAACAAAATAAATAAACAAACACTGACCTGCCTATTGCTTCAGTAAATCCCAAAGTTTTGTGAACCACCCATTGAAAATCTTAGTGACTGACACAGAAAAGAGATGGATATTTCTTCTTTTCTTCTTTCTTCTCCACAAGTCAGTTTCTAGTTTGCATTCCACAACAAGACAATCTAGTGACAAGTGACAACTTGAAACTGACATTTTACATTTATATTTATTTTAGTTATTTTTCTGTGTCTTAATTTTTGCTATTCTGGAATATTTTTCTTGTGCTTTTTGGAAAAGCTAAACTCAAAAGGGAAGCCATACTTGGACTGCAACTGAAAGCAAAAGAAAAAAAAACAGAACAGAAGGGTCCGGAAGTTCTATTTCACTGTGACTGTTGTTGAAGAATATAATATAAGAACCTCGTCGAAAAGTTAACAAAATTAAATATAACTTATATTGTGTAGTTTTGCTCACCTTTCTTTTAAGAAAGGTATGACTTATCGTTATATCGAGATTTTTAATGATAAAATTATATAATAATGAATAAGCATGCTAGACGACAGTATTGAAGAGACAAGTAGTAGACTGTAAACCGTACATAAATCAACTTGCTAATAATATTCTCTGAATTCCAGATTGATTTCGAAAATTAAAATTTATTTAAATTGGAAATAGTGAAATAAAAAGGTCGCCATGCTTTTGCTTTCTGAGTGTGGTGGTGTGGTACTGGTGAGCTTTGGCTTTTCATCCACTCGTCTTTGTATGGTGTAGCCGTGGCCCACTCTCTCCACATAATATGTTGCTTCTGGCTTTTATCAGTTGTTCTTCGTTCTCTTCTGCTAACCGTCAACTCTCTTGAGTGTCCTTCATTTGTATTTTGCCCCAAACAAAAAATTGTTACACACGTTTTATAATTAGTGGTGAGAAATTCTACAAAAGTAGTCACAAAACAAACCTACTACTTTTGTGGAGTTTGTCGTGTAACATAAGTTTCTAAAAATTTATATGCATAAATGTTTTGATAGAAGAAAAGAAAACTTTATTTTAATCTTTGACAAAGATGATTTTTAGATTAAAATCATAAGTAAGATTAAAATCTAATTTTAGTCCTTGATACATTAATAATCTCATTTATTAAGTATATTTTGATTTTTTTAATTATTTCTATTTTTCTTCCTAATTTTTAATATACTATTTTTATTTCATTATAATTTTCATTTTTATTTCATTTATCGTACTATATTTTATTGTAAACATTTAGATAAATTAATTTTTGTTATACAATATGTTTCGATGTACTTTGTCTTCTTCATTTAGGTACATTAAATTCATTATAATACATTTCAGTGCATATATTTAGGTACACATATTTCGGTACATACATTTTGATACAAATATTTAGGTACATTAATTCAATATAATACATTTCGGTACTAACATTTCGGTGCATATATTTAGGTACACGTATTTCGGTACATACATTTTAATACAAATATTTAGGTACATTAATTCAATATAATGCATTTCAGTACTAACATTTCGGTGCATACATTTCAGTACACACATTTCGGTACATACATTTCGATACAAATATTTAGGTACATTAATTCAATATAATACATTTCGGTGCTAACATTTCGGTGCATACATTTCGGTACACACATTTAGGTACATTAATTTAATATAATACATTTTTGTGCATATATTTTAGTACATACATTTTGGTACTAACATTTAAATACATTAGTTCAATATAATACATTTCGGTACACACATTTAGGTACATTAATTGAGTCTTTCAAGTTTGAAGAATGTTAAATAAAATTAATAAATTAAAAAACTCTTATTTGGTAAAAAAATAAATTAAAATTTGTATATTAATAAATTAAAATTTTTAATGGGAGACATTAAATAAAATGCACATTAATTATTTTGAATTAAGGACATATCAAGGGATTATAATCAATATGTAATCTAACACCAAATTTATTTTGAATTTCAATCTTCTTAAAGGACTAAAGTTAAAAAACTCCTAGAAGAAATTCCATTCTGGGTATGTTGTGTTTTAAAAAAAAATGTTTAACGACAACATAAAATATGAGCTACTTACAATGTTTAATTTTGATTTTGTGAATCTCTACAAAAATCCTCACAAAACGTAACCTTGTTAAAATTCTTTCAGAACACTCGTAAGAAAGGTATGGCTTTAAAAATCCGTTATATATCCCTCTAATACACGTAGGTATCTCTCTTTTTTATTACAAACGATAATGTTATTGGGTTACATTGTTAAATATTAAGGGAAATGAAGATCGGTAGGGATCAAACCCGTCCCAAGTGCATTATTGCTTTCCACCACTTAAGGTAAAGTGCTATCTTACTTGCTCCTTTTCAGATTTGATCTAGAAAATTTTGTTTATTTTTTTTAAGATTTTACAAACCCTTCATTTCCCTTCATTTCATGTTAAATTTGATTATCTTGTTACGATTTTCTTCCATTTGTTGCAACGTCTCTCTCATAGTTTATTAGAACAACATGAAATGCACCAAGATTTCCTTAAAATAATTTAGAAATTATTGTCCCTAACTCAAGAAAGTGTGCGAACATCACATCAGGAGGACAACGGAGGTCGACAAGGAAAAGCATTTTCCAATTTTGTGTTTGTTGGGACACAACTGGAGCCTCTAGGGTTTGAAAGACCCACTTACTTAAAGTGGAAGTATCAATCAACATGGAATTGAGAGCCTTTTAACGTCACATAAAAGATGAGAGTTTCCTTGTAAACCTATCACCGTCACACATTTTCTGATCCATTTTTTCTTTATACAAATGATATTCAACGAGGGAGAGTCGAACTCAAGACCTATGTATAAGGATTAATGTTTTTAACTAACTTAAGTTTCTTACCATCTTTATCTTGTGTGTAAATTGGCCAAAATGATCAATTTTTTTAATTTCAATTGTTGAATTGATCATTTTTCACTAGTTGATCACAATATCATCAATTTTTTTTATCGTTATAACAACTTTATCTTTTGTGAAAATTGGCCGAAATGATTATTTTTCAAATTTCACTTGTTGAATTGATCAGTTTTCAATAATTGATCACAATATCGTCAAATCTTTGATCATTATATCATCAATGTTTAATTAATATCTTATATTTTTTTTGAATAAATGATATTATCTACACTAAGGGGGAAGAGATAGGCTAAGCCTCACAATGTGCTAGCAATAATGTGGTTCAAATTCACATTTGGCGAGAATCGAACCTAAGACCTCTCACTTACAAATAAAGAGGAATATCATTAGACAATAATATTAAATGGCATGAGGTATCCCATACCTTGAATAGTAGACTTAATTCCTAGTGAGGCCTGGAAAGGCTAAATGCATTTCAGCCCACCCATGGCTACAATCAAAGGGGCACACGTCCTCCCAAAGCTTCAAGCCAGGAAATCACTAGTATTTTTGCCAGCTTCGTATCTTAAACCAAGACCAGAAAGCATACCTGACTGGAAATTCTACCGCATTTTCACTAGACCACTTGTCGTAGTTATCCAATAATTTATTAATTTCTCATGAATTTCAGAAGTTCAAACCTATAATCATTGAGAATTCATTATACACTCCAAGATTTTTAATTTTTAATTTTCAATGGACATTGTTCTTTCATAAGACAAATGAAGATAGATTTGGTGGGTGATTAGATATGATATGTTTTATTAAAGGCATAGGCCCCCTGGAACAGGAGATCCACCTAGGTCATGTTCCCCTTTCACTTGATTTAGGACTCCACTCTAGTGCTATTTCAGTCCAGAAATTCTTATATTCGGCCGGCCGGACGAACACACCCATCCGACCAACATACATAAAACTCCACCTACCTCACCTCCTGCGTTCTCAGGTCCAACCCACCCCTAATTTGTGTCTTCAAGCCGTATGGGCCTGGTTGATGGGCTAGTTCGGATAAGTTGTGAACAATTAGGATGGACTTTAGTCCAATCTTTTATTTGTTGTGTAAAAATATGAGATGGATATGATTAGACATGATGAATTATGAATCCAAAATAAAGTAGTTATCTAACCTATTCTTATGCATGGATTACAAATTATGTCTTACATGTCTCTGCCAATCCACTCTTATACTTAAAGCTCAATCTCATACAGCTCACCAAGCAGGCCCTATATGTCTCACCTCCTGCATTCTTAGATCCAATCCACCCCTAATTTGTGTCTTGAAGCCTTGAAGTCGTAATGTCTCTTCAGTTGCGAGATTCTCTCTCTCAACATTATACAATTCATTATCCACTAAAACTCAACTCGGATCTCATTTAACTCCTTGAAACACAAATTTTGTCACTTTATTCCCTGAACTGAAATTCAACTCGTGTCTCACTTTGCCTTTATCTTCAAAATTCATTAATTAATCTATCAAAATTATTATGTGGCACAAATAAAACCCATTGTTGTTGAGATGCGTGTCATATGATTGAAAAATTAATAAACAAAAACAAATTTAAGTCGAAGTTTTCTTATCCAAATAAGAAAACAACTCTTAACAATTTTTTAGGAATTTTGCCATGTAATAGTTTTAACAAATTTATTCAACGGACTTTAACAGTATAAAGGCAAAGTGAAACATGACACGAGTTGAGTTTCAAAAAGTTATATGACAAAATTTGAATTCCCAGAAGTTAGTCAAAATCATAAACCATGAGCGCAAAGGTTAACCAAATCCATCCAACTTTTTTTTTCTCAAAACATGTGAAGTATGGTACATATGAAAGAACAAAATAACTAAAAGGAAGCTCTACAACCATCTTATCTTAATTCAAACACTGTACCAAAGAAAAAAAGAGAGATTTCCGTTTAGAGCACAGCGTGGAGAAGAATATATACTCGAAGGGCATACATCGGGAGTGCTACTAACTCGTCTCACTAACTTGTGGACCCAAGTACTCAATGATATCCATTTCTGCGTTCTCAGGCACTTCAATCTCTTCCAACCATCCATAACAATCACTTTTCTCTTCAGTTACTGTTGCTCCTCCATCTGCATCGAAACATTGGCAAGCGAATAAGATATAGCTTATAAACTCAAACATGCATTAAATTCCAGTAATCTAAGTTTTAAGTATATCAAGCTCTGCACTTGCTTCACAAGTTTAACATATGGCTGCGAACTACGTTTCAAAGAATTTGAGAATTTGGTATATCTATTGATGCATTTTTTCTGCGTTAAACGAATTGAGAAATTAGGAGTTCAAATTTCTTCAGTGGTTAGATAGAATGACTGAGGACCCTGCCTAAGTGGTCAGGACCGTCAGGTTAAATATTCAGCATGTACTTGTACATTTTAGGACTCGTACATAACTACTACACATAAAAGATGAGAGTTTCCTTGTAAACCTATCACAGTCACACATATTCTTATCCATTTTTTGTTTATACAAATAATATTCAACGAGGGAGAGTAGAACTCAATACCTATGTATAAGGATTAATGTTTTTAACTAACTTAAGTTTCTTACCATCTTTATCTTGTCTGTAAATTGGCCAAAATGATCATTGTTTTTTTAATTTCAATTGTTGAATTGATCATTTTTCACTAGTTGATCACAATATCGTCAATTTTTTTTATCGTTATAACAACTTTATCTTTTGTGAAAATTGGCCGAAATGATTATTTTTCAAATTTCAATTGTTAAATTGATCAGTTTTCAATAGTTGATCACAATATCGTCAAATCTTTAATCGTTATATCATCAATGTTTAATTAATATCTTATATTTGAATCTGATAATTTGTTTATTTTTTTCCGTAGCATGAGGTATCCTAGATCCTGAATAGTAGACTTAAATCCTAGTGAGGCCTGGAAAGGCTAAAGGCGTTTCAGCTCACTCCTGACCACAGTCAAATGACACACGTCCTCTTAAAGCTTTCAGCTAGGAAACCACTCGTATTTTAGCTAGCTTCGTATCTCAAACCAAGATCAGAGAACATACCTGATTGGGAATTCTACAGTAATTTCATTGGACCACTTGTTATGGTTATCTAATAATTTATTAATTTCTCATGAATTTCAGAAGTTCAAACCCATAATCATTGAGAATTGATTATACACTCCAAGATTTTTAATTTTCAATGGACATTGTTCTTTCATAGGACAAATGAAGATAGATTTGGCGGGTGATTAGATATGATATGCTTTGTAAAAGGTATAGGCCCCCTGGAACAGGAGATCCACCTAGGTCATGTTCCCTTTTCACTTGATTAGGACTCGACTCTAGTGCTATTTCAGTCCAGAAGTTTTTATATTCGGCCGGCCGGACGAACACACCCATCCGACCAACACACATAAAACTCCACCTATCTCACCTCCAGCATTCTCAGGTCCAACCCCCTAATTCGTGTCTTGAAGCCGTATGGGTTGATGGGCTAGTTGAGATAGGTTGTCAACAATTAGAATGGACTTTAGGCCAATCCCTTATTTGTTGTGTAAAAATATGAGATGGACATGGCATGATGGATTATGAATCCACATAATAAAGTAGTTATCCAACCTATTCTTATATATGGATTACAAATTATGTCTTAAATGTCTCTGTCAATCCAATCTTATCCCTAAGACCCAATCTCATACAGCCACCAAACGGACCCTATATGTCTCACCTCCTGCATTCTCATATCCAACCCACCCCTAATTTGTGTCTTGAAGCCTTGAAGCCTTGAAGCCATATATGTCTGCCCAGACGCGAGATTCTCTCTCTCTCTCAACATTCTACAATTCATTAGCCATGAAAACTCAACTCATATCTCATTTAACTCCCTGAAACACAAATTTTGTCACTTTATTCCACTAACTAAAACTCAAGTTGCGTCTCACTTTGCCTGTATCGTCAAAAGTCGTTAAAAATGCATCAAAATTATTATGTGGCACAAATAAAACTCATTGTTGCTGAGATGGGTGCCATATGATTGAAAAATTAATAAATAAAAAAAATTTAAGTTGAAGTTTTCTTATACAAATAAGAAAATAACTCTTAACAAATTTTTTAGGAGTTTTGCCATGTAATAGTTTATCAAATTTATTCAACGGACTTTAACAGTATAAAGGCAAAGTAAAACATGACACGAGTTGAGTTTCAAAAAGTTATATGACAAAATTTGTATTCCAAGAAGTTAGTCAAATTCATAAACCATGAGCGCAAAGGTTAACCAAATCCACCCAACTTTTTTTCTCAAAGCATGTAAAGTATGGTACATATGAAAAAACAAAATAACGAAAGGAAGCTTTACAACCATCTTATCTTAATTCAAACACTGTACCAAAAAAAAAAGAGAGATTTCCGTTTAGAGCACAGCGTGGAGAAGAATATATACTCGAAGGGCATACATAGGGAGTGCTACGAACTCGTCTCACTAACTTGTGGACCCAAGTACTCAATGATATCCATTTCTGCGTTCTCAGGCATTTCAATCTCTTCCAACCATCCATAACAATCGCGTTTCTCTTCAGTTACTGCTGCTCCTCCATCTGCATCGAAACATTGGCAAGCGAATAAGATACAGCTTATAAACTCAAACATGCATCAAATTCCAGTAATCAAAGTTTTAAGTATGTCAAGCTCTGCACTTGCTTCACAAGTTTAACATAAGGCTGCGAACTACGTTTCAAAGAATTTGAGAATTTGGTATATCTATTGATGCATTTTTTTCTGCGTTAAACGAATTGAGAAATTAGGAGTTCAAATTTCTTCAGTGGTTAGATAGAATGACTGAGGACCCTGCCTAAGCAACAAATGGTCAGGACCGTCAGGTTAAATATTCAGCGTGTACTTGTACATTTTAGGACTCGTACATAACTACTACACATAAAAGATGAGAGTTTCCTTGTAAACCTATCACAGTCACACATATTATTATCCATTTTTTGTTTATACAAATAATATTCAATGAGGGAGAGTCGAACTCAATACCTATGTAGAAGGATTAATGTTTGGGAAATTTTATTTAAACCCATATAACCTATTTCTACACCCAACTTACTCTTTGCACCCATTTGATTTTTAACTAAACTATTAATATTTCTTTAAACCCAAATTTAATACCTAATATACCCCATAAACCTAATTCAATATGTGGATTTATTTTTACACCCATTTGATTTTTAAAGCTAAATGTGATGTGTTTAGACCTAAGTTCTTTGCATGGTTTTCCATAATAAAACGGGTTGTAACGAAACCAATCAATGTCTGGTAACTTACGGGCTGTTCTAGTACTAGGGTTCACGTAGCACCTATAGTAGTCACGAGGTGGAGGCCAATCAAGTAATACGCAAGTGAGGCCATTGGAAGAACCCACAAGGGATGAACTGTAGAGACTAGTATCAAATGAGGCCATTGGAAGAACCCACAAGGCAAATGAGGCCACTCTACGGCTGCTTTCTATTGTTGATGATGTGGCTACAGAGGCGGAGGCGCCGCCAACATTCTTTTTTAGTGATTTGTAGTCAGTGAGTCGGGGAAATCGAAAGGGGATTGGTGGCTAGTCATGGGGAAGTGGATATGGGTGTTTAAAGAGAATCAGGACATTCTTGTTGTTGTCGTTGGTATGTGTTCGGTGCTTGGCGACGAACTGGGAAGTAGAGATTAAGTCGCGCCATGACTTGCATACACAACGGAATCGGAGGAGAGATATGACCGGTAGCCATGAAAGTATCTATAAGAGCTATTAGAGTTTTAGTCAGAATGAACGTAGAATAAACAAAGAGTGATCGTAGGGTTTAATTATAGTGTTTGGGTTTATTGATAAATTTGAGTTTTATTATTAATTTCATTTTGTACTTAATAGTAATTATGCAATAGGGTAAAATTGACAATTAACATTTAAAATTTAAGTTGGGTGACTTAAGTTTCTTACCTTCTTTATCTTGTGTGTAAATTGGCCAAAATGATCATTTTTTTTTTAAATTTCAATTGTTGAATTGATCATTTTTTACTAGTTGATCACAATATCGTCAATTTTTTTTATCGTTATAACAACTTTATCTTTTGTAAAAATTGGCTGAAATGATTATTTTTCAAATTTTCATTGTTAAATTGATCAGTTTTCAATAGTTGATCACAATATCGTCAAATCTTTAATTGTTATATCATCAATGTTTAATTAATATCTTATATTTGAATCTTATAATTTGTTTATTTTTTGCCGTAGCATGAGGTATCCCAGACCCTGAATAGTAGACTTAAATCCTAGTGAGGCCTGGAAAGGCTAAAGGCATTTCAGCTCACTCCTGATCACAATCAAATGACACATGTCCTCCTAAAGCTTTCAGCTAGGAAACCACTCGTATTTTTGCTAGCTTCGTACCTCAAAACAAGATCAGAGAGCATACCTGACTGGGAATTCTACCCTAATTTCACTGGACCACTTGTTGTGGTTATCCAATAATTTATTAATTTCTCATGAATTTCAGAAGTTCAAACCCATAATCATTGAGAATTGATTATACACTCCAAGATTTTTAATTTTCAATGGACATTGTTCTTTCATAGGACAAATGAAGATAGATTTGGCGGGTGATTAGATATGATATGCTTTATTAAAGGTATAGGCCCCCTGGAACAGGAGATCCACCTAGGTCATGTGCCCTTTTCACTTGATCTAGGACTCCACTCTAGTGCTATTTCAGTCCAGAAGTTTTTATATTCGGCCGGCCGGACGAACACACCCATCCGACCAACACACATAAAACTCCACCTATCTCACCTCCTGCATTCTCAGGTCCAACCCACCCCTAATTCGTGTCTTGAAGCCGTCTGGGTTGGTGGGCTATTTGGGATAGGTTGTCAACTAGAATGGACTTTAGGCCAATCCCTTATTTGTTGCGTAAAAATATGAGATGGACATGATTAAGCATGATGGATTATGAATTCACACAATAAAGTAGTTATCCAACCTATTCTTATACATGAATTACAAATTATGTCTTACATGTCTCTGTCAATCCAATCTTATCTATAAAGCCCAATCTCATATAGTCCATCAAACGGACCCTATATGTCTCACCTCCTGCATTCTCATATCCAACCCACCCCTAATTTGTGTCTTGAAGCCTTGAAACCATATATGTCTGCCCAGATGCGAGATTCTCTCTCTCTCAACATTCTACAATTCATTGGCTATGAAAATTCAACTCGGATCTCATTTAACTTCCTGAAACACAAATTTGTCACTTTATTTCCTTAACTGAAACTCAACTCGTGTCTCACTTTGCCTTTATCTTCAAAATTGTTATGTGGCACAAATAAAACCCATTGTCGTTGAGATGGGTGTCATATGATTGGAAAATTAATAAACAAAAACAAATTTAAGTCGAAGTTTTCTTATCCAAATAAGAAAATAACTCTTAACAATTTTTTTAGGATTTTTGCCATGTAATCGCTTTAACAAATTTATTCAATTGACTTTAATAATATAAAAGCAAAGTGAAACACGACACGAGTTGAGTTTCAAAAAGTTATATGACAAAATTTGAATTCCTAAGAAGTTAGTCAAATTCATAAACCATGAGCGCAAAGGTTAACCAAATCCACCCAACTTTTTTTTCTCAAAACATGTGAAGTATGGTACATATGAAAGAACAAAATAACTAAAAGGAAGCTCAACAACCATCTTATCTTAATTCAAACACTGTACCAAAGAAAAAAGAGAGATTTCCGTTTAGAGCACAGCGTGGAGAAGAATATATACTCGAAGGGCATACATCGGGAGTGCTACGAACTCGTCTCACTAACTTGTGGACCCAAGTACTCAATGATATCCATTTCTTCGTTCTCAGGCATTTCAATCTCTTCCAACCATCCATAACAATCGCGTTTCTCTTCAGTTACTGCTGCTCCTCCATCTGCATCGAAACATTGGCAAGCGAATAAGATATAGCTTATAAACTCAAACATACATCAAATTCCAGTAATCAAAGTTTAAGTATATCAAGCTCTGCACTTGCTTCACAAGTTTAACATAAGGCTGCGAACTACGTTTCAAAGAATTTGAGAATTTGGGATTACTATTGATGCATTTTTTCTGCGTTAAACGAATTGAGAAATTAAGAGTTCAAATTTCTTCAGTGGTTAGATAGAATGACTGAGGACCCTGCCTAAGCAACAAATGGTCAGGACCGTCAGGTTAAATATTCAGCGTGTACTTGTACATTTTAGGACTCGTACATAACTACTACACATATACTGGCGTAGTGATTTTTGAGATATAAAATGCAGCCACACATATACTTGGCTTAAAATTCTCTTTTGTATCGCAAAATGGCTCACAAATTGCATCGTACTTTACATGAATGTAAGTCCAAGAACATTAATTTGAAAAATTATAATACGCATCACACCATAATTTGGTGGTTGTCACAATAGGTCAAAGCCAATAAACTCATATATTTGGCAATTTGTCAAAGAAGCAAGTGATGAAGGCCACAGAGCAAGAGGTCACTTACTTGAATATGCAGCATAGGGATGATCTTTGTCATATGAGCAATCCCGGCCATCTTCTTTAGAATACGGAGGTCCAATCACATCGAGCACTGCACATGGTGTTATGGCCATGAATGCATGGTTGTTGCTGTTAGTGTTTAAGTGTTTTAGCTGAAATAAATCAATCCATTTTACTTGTTTTAATTAGAGCCCTTGGATTACATTCCAAATGGATGCTCTAGATTTAAGTGAGAGTTAATGATATAGAGTGACAACTGTAGCTATCTCATAGGATAGATGAAATGAATGGTTGTGATGTATTCTTTCTGTTATGAGAGAGAGTGTGTAATAATGCTTTGTACTAGTGAGTGCTATCGGTAACATTTCTGATTAGCAGAAAAGAAGAAATGGAAGTTGTTGTTCACTCATCTCTGTGAATACTCCCTGCAACCTTTCGTATTTCCTTTCTTCCAGAAATCTCATAAAACACATTGAATCACAACATCAAATTAATAATCTAACATGGCCTCAGAGCCAGGTTGCATCATCTGCAATTGGGTGTGATACTGTGAAGCTCGCAGTGAAGAACTCGAAATGACCGTTGAGCTTCCTCACTGAAGAAAACTCGGAGAAGAAATCGTAGTGATCTTGCATCTAGTCTCATATGGCTGGATCGGGTGGTGCCGATCTTCGTGCACCTATATTCAATGGTGACAACTTTGACTTCTGGCAGATTCGGATGAAGACAATATTCCGATCGCACGAGCTCTGGGATGTCATCGAAAATGGTGTCGAAACTTCGGCGAAGGAGGATAAAGAACTCACTGAAGCTGAGAGCAAGCTATTGAAGGAGAATATAGTCAGAAATGCAAAGGCAATTGGAGTCATTCAAGGGGCGGTTTTTGATCATATCTTTCCGAGAATCGTCATCCAAGAGACTGCAAATGCTGCTTGGAATGTGCTGAAACAATAATTTGTGGGAGATAAACAGGTACGGGCTGTGAAACTCCAAGGCTTACGCCGTGATTTTGAATATACTCGAATGGGTGAAAATGAAGGTTTCTCTGCATATCTAGTTAGACTATTTGATCTGATTAGTCAAATGAGGAGTTATGGTGAAAATATTAGTAATCAGAGAATTGTCCAAAAATTGCTGATAAGTCTACCTAGATCGTATGATAGTATTGCTTCTGTTATTGAAAATACTAAGGATCTAGACACTATTGATGTTCAAGATGTTGTGGCTATTCTCAAGGGGTATGAACAAAGAATTGATATGCATGATGAGGCTCACACTGAGAAAGCTTTTGTTAGTCTCAATATTACTCCAAAGCAAAATAAGTACAATGGAAATCAGGGGTTCAAACCACAGAAGAATTGGAAGTCAAAGTGGAAGAAATGAGATAATAAACCTGTAAACCAAGCTGGAAAAGCTGCAGGTACCTCTGAAGGAGCTAAGAACCCTTGTATACACTGTGATAAGTTGCATTTTGGGGAATGTTGGTTCAAAGATAAGCCTAGGTGTCATAAGCTTGGGCATATTGCAAAGGACTGTCGTGGCAAGAAGGTAAATCAACATGCAAACTTTGTAAATCAAGTCAATGACACTCCTACAATGTTCTATGTCTGCAATAATGCCACAGTGAAGAAATGTGAAGACACATGGTATGTAGATAATGGGTGTAGCAATCATATGACTGGAAGAGAAGAATTGTTGGTTGATATTGATAGAAATATGACTGCTAAGGTTGAAATAGGAACTGGTCAGCTTATTGAGGTCACAGGGAAAGGCAATCTAGTAGTTGAAACCAAAATGGAGAAAAGATATATCAAGGAAGTGATGTTAGTTCCAGGTTTATAAGAAAATCTGCTCAGTGTGGGACAGATGATGGAACACGATTACTTTCTAGTGTTTGGCGGTACTACTGCAGCTATATATGATGATGAATCTATGTCAAACTTGGTAGCCAAAGTACCAATGAAAGGAAACAGAAGTTTTCCCATGAAACTTTAACCTGAAATGCAGATGGCTCTAAAAGCTAATATGTGTCAGTCTTCTACACTCTGGCATAGGAGGCTAGGACATTTGAATTTAAACAGTCTGAAGCAACTCAAAGAACATGATATGGTGTTGGGATTACCTGATCTCAATATGACAGATGAGATATGTAAATGATGTGTTTTTGGGAAGCATTGCAGAGATGCATTTCTAAAGGAAGCATCATGGAGAGCTCTCTTCCTCTAGAGCTTATTCATTCAGATATATGTGGGCTTATGCAGACCACAACTAAAGCAAGAAATAGGTATTTTCTTACCTTTATAGATGATTGCACTCGAATGTGTTGGATCTATTTCTTGAGAAACAAGTCTGAAGTATTTGGTATCTTCAAGAAATTTAAGGCCACAATTGAATTGCAAAGTGGCTATCAGTTGAAAAAGTTGAGAAGTGATAGAGGAGGGGAGTATAAATCTGCTGAATTCAGGGAGTTTTGTGAAGAAATGGGCATGGAAAGACAACTAACAGTAGCCTATACACCACAACAAAATGGTGTGGTTGAGAGAAAGAATAGAACTATAGTGGAAATGGCAAAATGTATAATGGTTGAGAAGGGAGTTCCATTTGATTTCTGGGCAAAAGCTGTCAATACAACAGTGTACACCCTGAATAGATGTCCCACTAAGTCTGTTGATAAGAAGACTCATTTTGAGGCTTTTAGTGGAAGAAAGCCAGGACTCAAACACATGAAGATCTTTGGTTCTGTATGTTATGCTCACATTCCAACTCAACTTAGGCAGAAGCTAGATGAAACCAGTACTAAATGTATTTTTTTGGGATATGGCACATGTGAGAAAGGTTATAGACTTTATGACCTTGTCTCAAAGAAGATAATTGTGTCAAGAGATGTGATATTTGATGAAAATACTTGCTGGGATTGGGAATCTCAATCTGAGAAGATTATCAGTGTACCACTACCTGAAGTGGAAATGAAAGAACAAATAGAAGAAAGAAGTTCAAGTGACAGATGCAATGTAAATGATGAGTCTGCATATGAAGTCTGTGAGTCAATTGAAACGGCTCAAGGTTGGTTCCAATGCAGAATATCACAGGTCCACAAGACTATGATCACACACCTTTGAAGTTCAAGAGTTTGACAGAAGTGTATGCAAAATGCAATCTGTGTATAGTTGAGCTTGAGAACTTTGAGGAAGCATCACAAGATGAGTCATGGCAGAAGGCAATGCAGGCAGAAATTGGTATGATAGAGAAGAACTGCACTTGGGAACTGGTCGATAGACCATTTGATAAGCCGATTGTTGGTGTCAAGTGGATCTATAAAACAAAATTGAACCTAGATGTGTCTATACAGAAGAATAAAGCAAGGTTAGTGGCTAAGGGATACTCTCAAAAGCCTGGAATCGATTTCAATGAGACATTTGCTCATGTGGCAATGCTTGACACTATTAGAACTCTGATTGGGCTTGCTGCACATAAAGGATGGAAGCTGTTCCAACTTGATGTAAAGTCTGCATTTTTGAATGGAGTTCTAAATGAGGAAGTATATGTAGATCAACCACTTGGTTTTGTAATTGAAGGCAATGAGGACAAGGTTTACAAGCTCAAGAAGGCTTTGTATGGGTTGAAACAGGCACCACGGGCCTGGTACAAGGAGATTGACTCTCATTTCTGCAGTTCTGGTTTTCACAGAAGTCCAAGTGAGGCAACTCTCTACATCAAAGCAACTGAGGCAGGAATTCTCATTGTTTCTTTGTATGTTGATGATATTATATACACAGGGAGTTCCAGTGCATTAATGAATGAGTTTAAAGCAGAAATGATGGGAAAGTATGAAATGTCTGATTTGGGACTATTGCATCATTTCTTAGGGCTTGGAGTTATTCAAACAGAGGGTTGTATTTTTCTGCATCAAAAGAAATATGCAAGGACCTTGTTGGAGAAATTTGGATTGAATGAGTGCAAACCTGTTGCAACTCCACTTGCAACAAATGAAAGATTAAGCAAACAAGATGGAAGTGAAATAGCTGATGAGAGTCTTTATAGGCAGATTATTGGTAGCTTGTTATATTTAACAGGTACAAGACCTAATATCATGTTTGTTGCAAGTCTACTTGCTCGGTTCATGCATAATCCAACCAGGAAACATATGGGAACTGCAAAGAGAGTGCTAAGGTATATTCAAGGCACACTGGACTATGGAATTGCATATGAAAAGGGCAAGGATGCTGTGCTTATTGGATATTGTGATATTGACTGGGCATGAAGTGAAGATGACATGAAGAGCACCTCCGGATATGCTTTTAGCTTTGGCTCTGGAGCATTTTCTTGGGCCTCAATCAAACAAAGCAGTGTAGCTTTGTCCACTGCAGAGGCAGAGTATGTTAGTGCTGCAGAAGCAACTGCTCAAGCCATCTGGTTAAGGTTTGTCTTATCAGATTTTGGAGAGGAACAAGTGGAACCTACTCAGATTCTATGTGATAACACTTCAGCTATTGCAATCTCTAAGAATCCAGTGGCACATCATAAGACAAGACACATAAACAGAAGGTTCCATTTCATCAGAGATGCACTGCAGAATGGTGAAGTTGATCTGATTTACTGCAAAATTGAAGAACAAGTTGCTGATATCTTTACAAAAGCATTGGCAAGGGATAGATTTGAGTATTTGAGGAAGGCTTTGGGAGTGATTTCAGCTAAACACTTAGAAGGGAGTGTTAGTGTTTAAGTGTTTTAGCTTAAATAAATCAATCCATTTTACTTGTTTTAATTAGAGCCCTTGGATTACATTCCAAATGGATGCTCTAGATTTAAGTGAGAGTTAATGATATAGAGTGACAACTGTAGCTATCTCATAGGATAGATGAAATGAATGGTTGTGATGTCTTCTTTCTGTTATGAGAGAAAGTGTGTAATGATGCTTTGTACTAGTGAGTGCTATCGGTAACATTTCCGATTAGCAGAAAAGAAGAAATGGAAGTTGTTGTTCACTCATCTCTGTGAATACTCCCTGCAACCTTTCGTATTTCCTTTCTTCCAGAAATCTCATAAAACACATTGAATCACAACATCAAATTGATAATCTAACAGTTGCCACCTTTTGTTGGATATAGTACTGATGCATTGCAAGGGGCTGTGAAGACACTATCAGCTTTCAACTCGGCCAGTCTCACTGCAAAATCATCCTACTAGTATTAGATACCGGTTAAGACACGGTCCCAGATAGTTTTTATTTTTTGTTTTAACTTTACAGGAGAGTGATATTGACTCACATTGTGGGGCTGGCGTGGAGCCATCTGAATTAACGGGATCAACCCAATCGTAGGATTTAATATGCATCTTGCCTAGTAGAAGCTTGCTGAAAACAGTCATATCTGGATGGTTATGGAGTGGGATAACGCCATTTGCCGGAATAAAAAAGCAGCACAATCTCACATGGAAATAAACAGGAGAACCAATCAACAATCAACCTAGTAAATGGTTTTTGAAAAAGAAACTTTGCAAATCACCCATAATGTTTATATGCTATTAATTTAACTAGTAAAGAACCCTATATGGTGATCTTAAAGGAACTTATAGTCGGTTCTGCAGAAAGCGACCGAAGTAAATACTGGGCAAACTAGGTAGAAGGAAGTACTAGACTTACCGAAAATTTATTGCACTTGTATATGGTTGTATATGTGACCCTAGGAGTCCCTTTCACAACAGTTTTAGGCTTGAAGAAGTGCAGATTCCTACTCAGCCCAATGTCTTCTGGTCTCAGATCAGCTTTAGGCTTAAAGCATTTTCCAATATCGTGTTTGTTGGGACACAACTGTAGCCTTTAGGGTTTGAAAGACCCACTTACTTTAAGTGGAAGAATCGTTCAACATGGAAATGAGAGCCTTCTAAAGTCAACGACGAAGAGTTGAACTCAAGACCTCTGTATAAGAATTAATGTTTTTAACTACTTAAGTTTCTTACCATCTTCACCTTATGTGTAAGAGGAAATGGGAGGAATGGTCCGTTAACTATCCTAGAATTGTAGCTTTAGTCCCTAAACTAAAAAATCATTATATTTGGTCCTTGAACTTGATAAGATGTGGAGCGTTAGTCCTTCATTACCAATTCCGTTAAGTTTTAGTTAAAAGTGTTTACATGTTAGTTTCACCTATATATAATAGAAAAGATGAAAATTACAACAAAAATTGCAGGCTTACCTCATCCACCAACACTCGCAGCCCACCCCTTCAACTTCAATCTTTGATACACTCCCCGCCAACCTCCCACTTCCAACCCCCAATCGTTAATCCCCACTCCCCAGCCGACCCCAACCTGTAGCCCACAAAGCACAACCTTGACCAAACCCCGAACCCGCATCCCACAAAATTCTTGAATCTTACCTGTCGAGACAGCGTGGATGGATGTCATTGTGAATTCATTTACAAATGGAGACGTGTTCAAAATTTGGATTAGAAACTTTCTTTTGTTTTGGTTGTTTGGAGAGTGCTACAATGTTGTGGCCGGGGTTTGGAGGAGGTGAGGCAGAAGGGAAGACGAGAGAGAGAGAGAGAGAGAGAAACTTTTATATTTTTAGTATTTTTATTTTTTTTTCTTTCTCTATGTTTGTATTTATTTTTATTTTGAATTTTTAAGCCACGTGGAATTTAGTTAACAAAAATATGGAGCCCACAAAGACCATGTCATCAAACTAATGGAAAATCTCACGGTGTTAGTATGGAGGGACCAATGCTCTACATTTTGTTAAGTTCAAGGACCAAATCTAATGAATTTTAAGTTTAAGTACCATAACTACATTTCGATCATAGGTCAGGGACCATTCCTCCAATTTCCTCTGTGTAAATTGGCCATCAATTTTTTTTGTAATTTCAGTTGCTGAAATGATCATTTTTCACTAGTTGATCACAATATCATCAAATTTCTTATCGTTATAACATCTTTATTTTTTGTGAAAATTGGTTGAGATTATCATTTTTCAAATTTCAATTGTTGAATTGATCAGTTTTCAATAGTTGATCACAATATCATCAAATCTTTGATCGTTATATCATCAATATTTAATTAATATCTTATATTTGAATCTGATAATTGGTTTATTTTTTGTCATAGCATGAGGTATCCCATACCCTAAATTGTAGACTTGAGGCCTGATAATTGGTTTAGTTTTTGCCACTTAGTACTACGATCTAGTGGTATTCCTCTTCACTTGTAAGTGAGAGGTCTTAGGTTCGATTCTTGCCAAAGACGAGTTTGAACCATATGATTGCTAGCCTATTGTGAGGCTAATCCCATCCTCTTCCCCTTAGTGTAGATAATATCATTTGTTAAAAAAAATTCCTAGTGAGGCTTGAAAAGGCTAAAGTCATTTCAACTCACCCCTGGTCACAGTCAAATGGCACATGTCCTCCCAAAGCTTTCAGCTAGGAAATCACTCGTATTTTTGCCAGCTTCGTAACTTAAACCAAGACTAAAGAGCATACCTGACTAGGAATTATACTGCATTTTCACTGGATCACTTGCCATGGTTATCGAATAATTTATTATTTTCTCATGAATTTCAGAAGTTCAAACCCATAATCATTGAGAATTCATTATACACTCCAAGATTTTTAATTTTCAATGGACATTGTTCTTTCATAGGACAAATGAAGATAGATTTGGCGGGTGATTAGATATGATATGCTTTATTAAAGGTATAGGCCCCCTGGAACAGGAGATCCACCTAGGTCATGTCCCATTTTCACTTGATCTAGGACTCCACTCTAGTGCTATTTCGGTCCAGAAATTTATATTCGGCCGGCCGGACGAACACACCCATTCGACCAACACACATAAAACACCACCTATCTCACCTCCTGCATTCTCAGGTCCAACCCACCCCTAATTTGTGTCTTGAAGCCGTATGGGCCTGGTTGGTGGACTAGTTGAGATGGGTTTTGAACAATTAGAATGAACTTTAGTCTAATCCTTTATTTGTTGTGTAAAAATATAAGATGAACATGACTAGACATAATGGATTACGTATCCACAATAGAGTAGTTATCTAATCTATTCTTATGCATGAATTACAAATCATGTCTTATATGTCTCTGCCAATCCACTCTTATCCCTAAGGCTCAATCTCATATAGCCCACCAAGCAGGCCCTATATGTCTAACCTCCTTCATTCTCAGATCCAATCCACCCCTAATTTGTGTCTTGAAGCCTTGAAGCGGTATATGTTTGCCCAGACGTGAGATTCTATCTCTCAACAGTCTACAATTTAATGGCCACTAAAACTCAACTCATATCTCATTTAACTCCCTAAAACACAAATTTTGTCATTTTATTTCCTAAACTGAAACCCAACTTGTGTCTCACTTTGCCTTTACCGTCAAAATTCGTTAACAAATCTATCAAAATTGTTATGTGGCACAAATAAAACCCCTTGTCGTTGAGATGGGTGTCATATGATTGGAAAATTAATAAACAAAAACAAATTTAAGTCGAAGTTTTCTTATCCAAATAAGAAAATAGCTCTTAACAATTTTTTTAGGATTTTTGCCATGTAATCGCTTTAACAAATTTATTCAATGGACTTTAACAATATAATGGCAAAGTGAAACACGACACGAGTTGAGTTTCAAAAAGTTATGAGTACAAAATTTGAATTCCAAGAGGTTAGTCAAATTCATAAACCATGAGCGCAAATGTTAACCAAATCCACCCAACTTTTTTTCTCAAAACATGTAAAGTATGGTACATATGAAAGAACAAAATAACGAAAGGAAGCTCAACAACCATCTTATCTTAATTCAAACACTGTACCAAAGAAAAAAGAGAGATTTCCGTTTGGAGCAGAGCGTGGAGAAGAATATATATTCGAGGACATACATCGGGAGTGCTACGAACTCGTCTCACTAACTTGTGGACCCAAGTACTCAATTATATCCATTTCTGCGTTCTCAGGCATTTCAATCTCTTCCAACCATCCATAACAATCGCGTTTCTCTTCAGTTACTGCTGCTCCTCCATCTGTATCGAAACATTGGCAAGCGAATAAGATATAGCTTATAAACTCAAACATGCATCAAATTCCAGTAATCAAAGTTTTACGTATATTAAGCTCTGCACTTGCTTCACAAGTTTTAACATATGGCTGCGAACTAAGTTTCAAAGAATTTGAGAATTTTCTATTGATGCAATATTTCTGCGTTAAACCAATTGAGAAATCAGGAGTTCAAATTTCTTCAATGGTTAGATAGAATACTGGCGTAGTGGTTCTTGAGAATATAAAACGCAGCCGCGTCACCTAAAAGATGTTTCATCTCGTAGATTAAAATTCTCTTTTGTATCGCCAAATGGCTCACAAATTGCATCGTGCACATCTCTTTCCTACGTTCTCTCACATTGATTGTGTACTTTACATGAATGTAATTCCGAGAACACTAATTTGAAAAATTATAATACGCATCACACCATAATTTGGTGGTTGTCACAATAGGTCAAAGCCAAACTCATATATTTGGCAATTTGTCAAAGAAGCAAGTGATGAAGGCCACAGAGCAAGAGGTCACTTACTTGAATATGCAGCATAGGGATGATCTTTGTAATAGGAGCAATCCCGGCCATCTTCTTTAGAATACGGAGGTCCAATCACATCGATCACTGCACATGGTGTTATGGCTGTGAAGGCATGGATGTTGCCACCTTTTGTTGGATAGAGTACCGATGCATTGCAAGGGGCTGTGAAGACGCTATCAGCTTTCAACTCGGCCAGTCTCACTGCAAAATCATCCTAATAGTATTAGATACCGGTTAAGACATGGTCCCAGATAGTTTTTATTTTTTGTTTTAACTTTACAGGAGAGTGATATTGACTTACATTGAGAGGCTGGCGTGGAGCCATCTGAATTAACGGGATCAACCCAATCGTATGATTTAATATGCATCTTGCCTAGTAGAAGCTTGCTGAAAACAGTCATATCTGGATGGTTATGGAGTGGGATAACGCCATTTGTCGGAATAAAAAAGCAGCACAACTGCACATGGAAATAAACAGGAGAACCAATCAACAATCGACCGAATAAATGGTTTTTGAAAAAGAAACTTTGCAAATCACCCATAATGTTTATATGCTATTAATTTAACTAGTAAAGAACCCTATATGGTGATCTTAAAGGAACTAATAGTCAGTTCTGCAGAAAGCGACCGAAGTAAATACTGGGCAAACTAGGTAGAAGGAAGTACTAGACTTACCGAAAATTTATTGCACTCGTATATGGTCGTATACGTGACCCTAGGAGTCCCTTTCACAACAGCCTTAGGCTTGAAGAACTGCAGATTCCTACTCAGCCCAATGTCTTCTGGTCTCATATCATCTACAGTACCACAATAAAATTGGCTTGTCAAGAAGATGGAGGGCGTCCACATTAAACATGCAGTAATGCAATCAACTCGGACAATGTTTCCTTCAAGCATGAAATGGATCGATACTTTATTTGGACGGCATATCATTTTCATTCATAAAATTATCCGCAACAATAGGGTTCCTAAACCTACATATTTAGAAAGCACCTGAAATTTGCAATTTTTCCTCAAACGGAACGAGGTTTATATTCCTAATTATAGCAACGCTATCGAATTCTTTCCTATCTTGGCAAATTAGGATTTTTTTTTTTGCAAGACAGAACGACGCGAATCTATGTCATGGCACAGATGCTGAGATGCACGCACATACATTGATCGAAAAGGCGACAGGAAATCGAAGAGACAAGAGTAAAGTATGAAACTTGGGAAATCCGAAAAACGTACCGAGAATGCGACACAGCTTGTGCACATGATGAGGCAAAGGAACGGTTCCATGGCCTTTGAAAACATGTCTGCACGCATCAAACAGCTGTTGCAGCGGGGTTGGAACAGTCGACGGCGGCGCCAACGAAAGAGGATGCTGAATCTTCCGGCTCCATTTTCTCTTCCTTATACCCTGTTTCACTTGATACCTAACCTTGCTGCTGCTGCTAGCGTGCCCAACACGCGAAACAACCCTCTGATGTCTTCCCTGCTCCACCACCCTCGCAGTGTCCATAGTCATAGGTGTAATATATATGTGTGTGTGTGTGTGTGTAACTATATATTCACTTCAGATGCGGCAGAAGACTTTCTCCTTCAAAACCCAGAACTCAACATCCAAATTAAGAAACAAAGAAGCAAGAGAAACAACTGATTCTCAAAGCAAAGAGAAGTGGGACGATGATGATATTGTTTAACAGTGGGAGAGAGGGGAAGATCAAGGATTAATATAAGGATTGAGCCATCGAGAGAGAGGAGGAGAGAGAAACCAAAACCAGGGGCTGCATGGGTGGAATTGTGGTGTGGAAGAGGAAATAAGCGTGTAGATTGTGGGAAAAAACTAAGGAAATATTAAGAACAAGGTTCTGCAGTTCCGCCATTAGTACCCATAGATTTGAATTGAAACTGGCGGTGGTGTCGCTCCCCAACCCCCACCCGCGGTTTTAGGCTTAGCTGGTCGCACCAAAATGTAAAATGACCAAATAGCCCATACTCAAATGGCAAATACCGTTGGCTTTGACCTTGTAATTGGTAATTTGGCTGCGAGAAAATCAACCACGTATTACTCTCTCAGGAGTCAATTGTATTATTCTTACTGTGGCTTAGATTTTTGTTTTAAACAGTTAGGAGTGCTTCTAGTTAAAGCACTTTTGACAGATAGTGTCAACAGTGTTTCTTCTTTTATTTTTTTCGAAAACAACGTAAATTTCACTGAACGAGGGAAGATTCAATACACGTTACAAAAGAGAGTTCAATAAAAATTAGAGAGCCAAAAAGTTTTTTTTTTTTTTAAATTTTTTTATTTTAACAAACGATATTATCTATATAAGGGAAGGGGGTGAGTTTAACCTCACAATGGGCTAACAATAATGTGGTTCAAATTTCACATTAGGCGAGAACCAAACATAACACATCTCATTCATAATTGAAGAAAGATACCACCAAACTGTAAAAAGAGGAATTTAATCCTTATCATGCAAAGACATAACACAGCTGTTGTTGTTGCCGCCACCACTGCCACCTCACCAGCAGCAGGGTAGCTGCCCTAAGAAAATCAACTTCGTGCTGAATTCGACGAAAGGATTGCATTCCTTAGCCACGTCATCTTCCACATGCGCACTCACCATTGCGTGACTGAAAGTGGGGCTTTGGTTCTTCCACTTGGTTATAAACATGGGAGGCAACGGCGTGGATGTGAGCATCAGTCTGTCACGGCGTTCCTAGGACAAGTCCGCCTTGTTGGGGTTTACAACAAGGATGGTGAAGCGGAGACACGACCACCGATTCAAGCCGGAACACGGGCGTCTGGGCGTTGAGCCACAATTCCGGCAACATCTCTCACTTCAAGGAGTCACCGACTAGCAGTAACAGGATGGTGGAGATGGACACACATTTACGATTATTATACGACTATGCTGGTCTGGTGAGATCGACATTTTTTTTTTTTTTTGAAAAGACGATAGCTTCATGGTTAGAGGTTAGATGTTAGATTAAAGAGCCGACAGAGTTTAAACTCACGTGTCGAGATACAATGGCATAATTCCTTTCCATCCATAGTATGGTATCTCGGTTGTACAAGACTTATTAATAGCTTTCTACTTGACTTCTGCTTACTTCCCATCTTTTTCCGATGACCAAGAAGCTTTCGAGCCTGTTTCGTTTACTTTTTGAGTATTTTCTACTTCAATTATAGTTATGAACCCATTCCCAGATGACGCATTATCGAAGTGGCGGAAAATAATCTTAACATGTACGTACATTGGTTAAAGAAAACACTTCTAATTTCATTCTCCTTCTTAACTTCCAATTTCGTTGCATTTCTTTTGACAACTTGAAAAGTTTTGTCATTTCTACAATGATACAAAACAAATCTAGGCCGGAAACTTAACGAAATGTCGCACTTCTATTTCCAGTCGCCGGAAAAGCTTGGCGTCGTCTACCCTGTCCTAGTTCTTTTGACCCATCATCGTTTGAAACTCGACCAGCTAAAGATTTTTTCTTTCCCGCTGAATTTAAGCTCTTTACACCTTCCGCAGCTCCAGCTTCCCTGATCGGTTTAGCTCCAAATATGACCTGACTCTTTGCTGCCTCATAGTCGAAAGGCTTCACCTGCAAACCACCAGATTCCAGGGACTTCTCAACTTCTCTTGTCTTCCTGTTTTGGTTAAGCGACTGAAAGCAATTTTGGAAGCTTGAGGACAAACCAGAGAGAGACACAGGTTCGTCTTCCCTATCCCTTTCCAAAGCTGATGGTACCGAATCATTCTCCTCGGGCTCATTTCTGGTTTCTGAGGAACCATCTACTGGCTCACCTCCATCTGAGTCATTTTCCAACGTTATGATGTCATCTAAACCAGACCGAGGGGGTGATGCAGTAAGCGGCCCTTCAGAATGGGGAGTATCGGAACTTTTATCTTGTGCTTCCACGATTGGTTTGGTTTTCTCACTCCCGCCCGAAAATGAGTGGAATGGGAAGTTCACTGAAGATCTAATTTGCTCCAACTTATAACCTTCCTTGTCCTAGAAAGACAATCAAGTAGCACAAGAGTTAATAATGTACAAGTTACTAAAGAAGATTACACGAAAAATGAGTTGTATAAATAAAAAAGAAACTACCACCAAAATATGGATTCAATTAGTCAGGGTAAACAAGGACCGTCATTGATCACTTGAATGCTCTGTGTAGAAGGTGAGCAATCTATATAACAAAACTTTTGTTGTTGCAATATTTCTACTTGACTTGTAATGTATAACGGTGCAAGATTTAGGCCTAGCTGCGATTGCAAGTAATACAAGACAAAGATGGCCTATTCCATGTAACGCATATAATTTACAACAGCTTTCTTCTTAGTTACTGACCTTTTTATCAGCGTCAAACTTTCTTTTTGGAACTGAACTCCCCAACAGCGAACTAAAGGCACGGCTAGGCTTATTTTGCACCTGAACACTAACTCCAGTAACCTACAACAGAAATTCAGAACTATTTTAAGACTAGAGCTTTACGAGCAAGAAATAAAACAAGATAAACATCCAAAAAAAAAGCCACTGGATGTAAACCTTTGCTGAATCTAATAAACAGGCAATGCTGCTTGCTTCTCTGTTTTGCCCCGGAACACTGTTTTGCCTAAGATTTACTGAAATGGGGCTGCCTTCAAGAGAGTTTCCTTGTCCATTTCTTACAAGTTCAGAGGCACCAAATGCAATCTCCTTATACTCCATTTTATGCTGCTTAGACGGGGGTGAAACTGCAGATACATCACCATTAGTCGAATTGCTGACAGATTGATCCGGTAACAAGGCTTCAGACCCATCATTGACCAATATTCTCTCTTCAGATGCCTGCAAAAAGGTGTACTGTTAACTACAGATAAAAATGTGAAGAAATAAATAGTCATCGAATTACAGTTAAATATAATTATAAATTTGAAAATGGAGGAGGAGAAAAGGACAGTGATTTTATCATGATAGAATAGTTAAATGTCACCCAATACATGCAAAGTAGTTTTTTGTCCATAACATTCCATAGGTAACACGAATGAAAGCCTAATACAGAAAGGCAAACATGAATGCCCAGTCTTCATGATCACCAAACAATTAAACATAGGGCTTACCATTCTTGCGCGTGCCGCCAGATGTTCAACAGCAGGCTCAAAAGAAGCAGCATTTTGCATAGAATGTCTAATGATACTAACAACTGACCCAAGATTACGCTCAATGTATGGATGCTTTGATTTCACCAACCGCCTTAACTTGCTAGTGGTGACAGGCATCTGTTTAGCTTTTACCGATGAAAAACAAAAGTAAAAAAGTCAGATGTCTACTGTATAAAAAGAGAAAATAACTAATATTGAGCTTGAAGAACAAGGAACTCTATTAAAGTATTACCAATTTCAAGAAGAGTTTTATTTGGTAATATATAGCCAGTGCTTTCATCCTCTGCACGGGCAACAACGTCCCTCCACTCACAAAGACCCTGAAACCATTTAACAATGAATCTAGTATAAGTAGTGTATAACCTTTTATATTGCGCAATAATCAACAATAGACAAAAAGTTGAGTTCCTCGTGTAACATAAGTATATATTACATTGCTCAATAAGGAAACAGATTATCAACTTATGACTGTGCCAAAGCACTTAATATTTAACTAGTCCTCTTATGTAAAAACTCATTAATACATAGTTAGAATTAATGAACAATGAGAATCATATTGGAAAAGTAGATAAGATACAAAACAATTCAGATGAAGATTCGCCAACAGTTAAATTTGAACAATGTATAAACGAAGAAAAGGTGGCATCATACGGAAACAATGGCAAGCTGCTGAGAATTGAAACCAGCACCTTGCAACCTGCATCAAAATAGAAAATAATGTAAATTGAAGTCATTATAATATATAAACAAAGGTAATCATACTTGCAGAAAGGAAAAAAGAACTGGACTCCCTCCCCATTATCATATATTCGTATTTCCTCAATTAATAGTATAATCCAACAAGGTCATCTCACCAATTTAATTGAAGGCACAAGATTTTTAAACAATCCCTACCAACTTATAGGAAACTTCTAATGGAGCTTTAACGTGACCAGATCTTTGGTACAGAGTGGTGGTGGGCTTGAACAATGAAATTCAGAAAAGATGTGTGCTCTCTGAGGGAAAAACTAGTCTAACATTTAAAATGTACAAGGCATGTGACAAACCTTAAAACAATTAAGTGACGTGTAATAATTTTAAAAGACCTTTAAAAGAAATTTTGTTCAACAAAACAAAAGCATGAACTAGGGAAATTGAGGGATTGGGAGGATTGGAGAGGAGTCGTGCCCAAGACCAGAGAGAATTGCCCAAATACCGAAAAAGAAAAGATAAATAAATAAATAACATATGCCTGGCCACAAAGAAGCATACCCGTATATGTGGAGATAAGAATTTTCTGTCAAAAGATCTTTCTCATACAGATGCATGCATATATCATAACTGCGTTTGTAAACCTGTCGGGAAAAAAGATTTGAATAAATTGCCAAATTATAATTAATGGAAAATAACATATAAGACAAGATAATCGGAAGAACCATTTCCGAAGATGTATAAACAAATTTACCATCAAGACATATTCACTTTATAAAGAATACTTAGTTCACAAAATACTAGAAGGATACCTACACAGTAAAACACCAATTCAAACAATAATCCATCTGCAGATACTATAAACAAAATGATATCGACATACATATTTTTAGAAGTGCTACAAAATTCATCTTGGTAATTTAAAAACAAATAAAACTTAGACATCCTATACGGTTAGCTTCGTTCCCAGAACAGAAATGCTAAGAAACATGGATATTGGCCAACCCAAATATGCAAATTCAATAATGTAGAAACAGTCTCATAAAGGCAAAACTAGCAGTTCAGTAGGTAACAATATATAAAAGTGTTTAAAATGTAGATAATGAGAGAGCATAAAAGAAAGAAAGATTCAAAGCAAAGAAAAGCATGTGATCCTCATTCACACTATACCTCTACTAAAGGAGTGTCAGAGTTTTCTGATTCCTTGGGCATTAGACATAACTGTGTTCTCATTAAATCATACATATGCAGCAAATAGTGTGTATCTTCTCTGGCATATCTGTCAAGAAAATAAAACTTCTTTAGATAACCGTGGAAAATAAAAAAATTACTGTAAAAGGAATGGACATGAGAATGCAACATCTAAAGTAACTATTAATAAAAACACCCAAAAGGTGAAAATAATAACCAGGAAAGCAAAATTAATTTATGATGCATGAAGACTTCCCTTAATGCATTGTTTATTCCAAGTTTCAATTTGGAAATAATCTTAATCATAAAACTAATTTTCGCATTACTAGAAACTGCCGCACTAGATTAACCTAAAAAATAAAGTATCAAATCACTCTACAACAAATAAAAAAGAAATTTAATATTGTCTCGATTATAAAATTAGGATTGAACAGTATTCTGAGACTTATGAGATTATAAAATAATCATGTAACAGAACTACTGTTAGCTTAGTTACCCACTTAAACATATACCATAATCCATATTTTACCTGACCATCTCCTCAGGCAGAGGGCGTAATCTCCAGTCTGCATTCTGGTATCTGAAGGAGAAACAGTAGTTAAAGTCAAAGAAGCAACACATGAATCTATTGAATATAAAGAGGGAAAATTAATTAAGAGCATTTAGAAGATTAAAGAAATCGATGTAATAGAAAAAACTTACTCTTTGTTAGCAGTAACACCACATAAGTGCTGTAGAAGATATTCCAGACTATTTCTTTCCAATTTCAACACCCTCGAAGCCTGAGGATTAAAACAAATTGATCGTCTTTGGTTAGCAACACATTATGAAGAAAAAGTATATTTCAAGTAGAAAAGCTAAAATCATTGAACAAAAAGTAAAAATCATGGTACTCTTTTCCAGATTAAGGAAAAGAAACTAAATATTCCTTTGCAAGATAAGAAAATCCATCCGTTCAGTTGCTTCAAAGAATCAAAGTACAGCACCTGGCCCGTATCAAACAAATTGCAGATATAAATGCCAAAATCACGTTGGAGCCAACTGATATCACGATCTGCTCCATGCATCACCTGATGAATTGTAAATTTTATCAGAAAAAATCATATGCTACCAAGTAAGAAATGCAAATGACCACGCAACAAACCTTTCTCTTGGCAGGGTCCTTGAAAACTTCCCTAAGATATGGCCCAACATGAGTTCTAAGCTTCAGAGTATCTACTATAAAATCTTCGGTTCTAGTTGAAATTTGCATCAAGCAAGTCAATCCTTGAAACGATCGATATTGATTGTGTTCCAAATCAACCTAGACAGCAAAAGATAGAAGTTAAAATACAGGGAAATGAATGCCAAAATGTGAAGTTTAAGTAAAATACTAAAATGAAATAATCATAACATTGAAATGCCAACTTAGCAATTCCATGTGGCTATGAGTGAATAAACCTTTTCAAGAAATCAAATATAGCGTGCACCAAGGTAGCAATATTACAGGTGAAAGGAAAAAGGTTAAAAGAAGAAACTTCGTGATCCACTGGGAAAAAGCCGAGGGAAATATATGCTGACATTTATGTATATTATTAATGAGCAAAATCCATAACAAACAACTATCACACAAAAATATAAGAACTTGAGAGCAGAAGGTTTATACAGATCCACTGCTAATAACAGATGCTAAGGTGAAGTACTCTTGTGTAGACACCAATTTGACATCAATCAATACCATGTTCAGGTTGTGCAAGTTTATTGTAAGTATATTGTTTGTGAGCCAAGGTATATATTCTATTTATCCCATAAGTTCCTATGAATACAACCATGAATTCTACACTAAATAAAAGGGATGACAGCATCATCAAATCTGCCTAATCATAGTGACTGCAAGTACAACAAAATTCAGCAAAAGCAAATAACTTTAACCATGATGATAATGTATGTAGTTGGAGTTGACCGTGAAATGTAGATAAACTTTCACAAAAGAAAAACGAAGAGGGATCATTGCAGTCAAATTTTACCGCAAATTCATTAACAGCACGGAGCTTAGCTGCTAGCTTTTTCAGATCTTTGACCTCCTCCACAAGCTTGAATGGCGTAGACTTTAATGAAGGCGGTTTTACAGACTCAACATCCCCGATGTTGTTGTCAACAAAATCCAGAACAGAAAGCTTCTCCTTTATTGATTTAAAAAAAAAAACAATAATTAGAAAAAGACCCTTTGTTTGATGGCACATTCCCAAAATAATTTAAGACATTATCAAAAGTTAAATACTTTTTAAAACCCAACATAAAATCACCCTGAAATTCAATAGATATACAAAAATGATAAAAGTAATGACTTACTAGGGGATGAAGGAACCGCTGACCATCCTCACTTCTCTGCAACCAAACATGCTCAAACGGCTGGTTTTCATTGTTAACCAAAATGTTGAACTCCTCCTGAGACCTCCGAATGCTTGGTATATGAAACGGAACCTTGGGCTTCGTCGCCGCCACAGTTTTCTTGTCCTTGGCAGCCACCTTCACGGCGGTGGAAACCTGACTCGAATCATTGTTCGCACTAGCCGAAGCCAACCCAGTGGGCCCCTTTTTCTTCTTCTTCCCACACACCAACTGAAACCCATCGTCTGTGTCCAATGCCGCACTCGTCGGCCGCTTGGCCTCCTCCGCCTCCTTCCTCACCCTCTTGAACTCGTCCACCGACGAGTCAAACCTCTCCAGCACCTCGTCGTTCACATTAACGAGCCAATCGTACGCGTCGTCCAAGTCTTGGGGGAAAGCCATCGGTTTCCCCCAAACGGGCGCCGACGAGCCAATCGATCCGAGCATCGTCTGCGCCTCCTTGGTGATTTTCTCGATCGGGGCTTTGAATTCGTCGAAGTTGCGGTAGAAATAGAAGTCCTTGCTGTTCGGCAAGAATCGCGAGGAGCCGGAGAGCTTGGAAATCGACGAGGAGAGAGGGGCTTTGGTTAGGTTTTCTAGGGCGTCGGACCTCGACTGCAGCGGCGGAGATTGGTTCACTGTCATCGCGTCTTGGCTCATGGTGGTTGTGCAAATGGGGGATTTTATCGGTTAGGGTTTTGGTAGGGTTTCGTTTACAGTTACTTTTGCCTCCCTGGTGATCACTGATCACCAACGTTTCGTTCATTGGCCGTTGTTTGTTAGATTATACCTATACCGGGATGTCACGTGATATTCGTGCGGATGCACGTGATGATGAAGATTGTGTGAGTAGTTTTTCAGTTTTTTTTTTTGTTTTTCTGATCAAAAGTAGTTTTTCAGTTTTACCAACATAATTAATGCATGAGATATTTGTCTGTCACAAAATTGGAAAGGACATTATTGGGACACAAACTAATGAATATGTGAGTTTGGAGAGATTTTTCAAAGCGGGCATGTGTACGGCCTAATACACAAGTGTAATATTGCAATCGTTTAAAATTTAAAAAAATAAAAAAATAAAATCAACCAATTGTAATGTGACCGTATTCTGAGCACAGAGTTTGATTTTCAATTTTGAAAATGGAATTAATGAATGAGATGCATGCAATTTGCTTCTTCTTTTTTTTTTTTTTAATTTACAACCAATAATTATTTCGATACTTTGTTACTTATGATTGACTTATTGTGTAATTCACTTAGATTATACAAGTACCAAAGTGATCTAACTCAATTTAAATAATATTACTTAAGTTCAAATTCGGCTTGAACTCGGACAATACTAATCGATATGCTCAAACTAGGTTTAAATGGTTTTTCCTAATTCGAATAATATTTTGTAGATCATACGTGAATCTCCTCTATAATAAAGAATCATGAGACGTATTTGTATTAGTGAGATGGTTCGAATGTGTTTTACAACCCTAATCATATTGAACATGTCCCGGAATTAGTTTGGTCTCTAGGAAATATTTTTTAATTGTAAAATTAATTTTACTTCACCCAAATCCCTATATTATAGGTTAATTAGGGCACCTCAAGTGCAAAGATGTAAAACAGGAGATACAAATGGACCTTTTACACCTCTAGTGACATCTTAATTGGAACTAGTCTTTTTTCACGCACATGCGTGTGCGTGAGACTTTATAGTACGGGACACATGATTAAAGATATATATTTTTTTTTTGGAAAAAGACTAAAGATATTTTTTATATGTTGATAAATGAGTAAAAAAAAAATGGGTCACATTTTTTTAAATGTGTCAAATTTTGGTACGTTGTGATACAATAACCCCAAAATAAACAATATGTACGTATAAAAACCAAAAGCCTACTTGGAATGTGATTGTCATGACCAAATCGTGCTCTCTTTTAATGTATCAAACAAAGTAAAATATCAACGATATGTACGTATGTAAACATATCTTCTACTTGTAATAAAGCCATGCTCGCCATTGGTTTTAAAAATCAATGACCTGTACGGATGTAACATAGGTAGACATGTTGAGGATTTGGATCCTCTACTGAGCTTATGGAGAGGATTTTTCTGACCAAGACATGTGAGTTGTTGGATGAAAATTTAACGGCTACAAATAAGAAGTTCTTTTAAAATTATTGGATTTTCATCCAACGACTCACATGTCTTGGTCAGGAGGAGAAGGAGAGGATCCAAGTCCACATGTTGACTATTTGTAACATAAACCATTCTTGCCATTGGTTTTTAAACTGGAGGGTATTTAAGTCCATTTAAGTTAGATTTCGGCTACGTTTGAAAGATATTGTGTCAAGTTTTAGTTATGCGGAACTTTAACGAAAAGATTATGGTACTGTTTACGTCATCGAAAAACCACATTTTTACACAAAAAAATCAATCATACTACTATTCATTTTACTCTTTATTTTATCATTATTATTAAAACTTAAAGTTTTAAAATCTTTTTCGTTAGTTTTCTTTAGTTTTATATTCTATTGCTTCCCTCGGCTGCACCAGTCTCAGTACAACTGGCGGCTCCTCCTTCTAGTCTACACTGCCATCATCCCAGCTCCGCCTCCACCCGCCGCCTTCCGTCCTTCCTCCGGCAAATGTAAGTCTTTCTTCACTTCTTCTTTTTCTTCTTTTCCTTTTTCTTGTAAATTAACTTATGAAATTGTTTCTGAATTCTGATATAGTGATTTTAGACTTAGGAATCAATGTTGATGGGTTTTAGTTGATAGATTTTTTAGGGATTTTACGATTTCAGTTAAATGCCCAATTTCTGATTTCGCATAATTCCTAACCTTTTAGGGATTTAAAGGTTCAGATGATAGTAAAGATGAGAGCTTTGGATGATTTCACATAAATGTCTAATTTCAAATTTCAGACTTGGGTTTGTATTTGAGCTCGGCAGCTTTGCGGATTCAGTCCACTCCAAAATTTAAACCCTAAATCCGTCCCTGCTCAATTGCGAATGCCATTTGGTATTCTTTCACATATATTATTGTTCATTATCTTTTGCTAGCATGTATACTTCACAGCCAATTTTGTTTTTTTTGGAAAGCATGCCATATCCAGTGTTTGGGATCAGCATGACCGTCTTCTCTTACCCTTTGCAATGTTGTATACATTAGGTTAGGTTCCGGTTTTTCGTTTTCCTTTTCTAAAAATTTGTTAAAGATTGTACCTCTGACTGTTAGCATTTTTTTTGTTTATGTTTTATGTTTCTTTATTTTGGTTATAATGGACGGCTGGACTAGTTGCTCTCCTTATTTTTTTCGAATTTGTTACCAGCCATAGATTCATTCTTGGTCCACCGGCTTAAAAACTTGTGTGCTAGTACATGAACATGGAGTCCTTAGCTGTATTCAACAACTCATTCTCACTCAGCTCTCCCTCCCATGACCACTTCATCCCAAAAAACCTTCGACCCTCTCGTATGGCGTCTTTGCAATCTCACAGACAAATGCCCAAGCTGGAGGTCCGATGTGCCGCCCAGGCCCAATCCACTGACCCCAAGTCCAAGGAGGCCAAGCTCTGGGGTGGTCGCTTTGAGGAGAGTGTGACTGACGCTGTCGAGCGATTTACTGAGTCCATCTCATTCGACAAAGCCCTCTACAAGCATGATATCATGGGCAGCAAGGCTCACGCTTCCATGCTAGCCAAACAGGTACTTTCTCTTTCTCATTTTTTTATTTCTTTAAGTTTTGTTTTTTCTGGGATCTGTTTAGTTAGAGGGGAAGCTTTATTCTTTATTATGTTCTAGGGATTGATTACTGTTAATGACCGGGATAGCATCCACGAGGGGCTGAGCGAGATAGAAAGGCGAATTGAGAGTGGTGAGTTTGAATGGAGGACCGACAGAGAAGATGTGCACATGAACATTGAGGCAGCGCTGACTGATTTGATTGGTGAACCGGCTAAGAAGCTCCACACAGCGCGGAGCCGAAACGATCAGGTTTTGACAGATTTTCGATTGTGGATCCGAGACGCGATTGATGCAATTGGTGTGAAGATTAAGTATCTTCAAGTTTCGCTCGTCAAATTGGCAATGAAGAACGAGGGTGTGATTGTTCCTGGTTACACGCATTTGCAAAGGGCTCAACCTGTTCTGCTTCAGCATTTGCTCTTGGCGTTTGTTGAGCAGGTTTGTATCTGTATAGCTTTGCACAATGCAATTCTTTGCATAACTTATTAACATATATTTATATGGTTTGCGGCCCTTGTATTGTGGTAGTTGCTTTGTAATCATGCATTGTTTGTAGTGTTTTTTGTGGCTTGATAGTTGGTTTGTGTATGAATTTGTTGATTAGTTGTTATTGCTATATAAAAATTGAAGCTTATGGAGTTTTCTTGGCCTCAGTATATGCATGGCCTTTGGAAGAGTAATTTTGGCACTTTTTCTTGTTATGTAGCTTGAACGTGATGCTGGCCGTTTACTGGATTGCAGAGTGAGGTTGAATTTCTGCCCCTTAGGCGCTTGTGCATTGGCCGGCACAGGACTTCCAATTGATCGGTTTATGACCTCTGATGCTTTAGAATTTACTGCTCCTATGAGGAACAGGTATGTCCCTTGGTTTGACTCTTTGGGTGGGATCGAAGTTGACTTGTGCTAGTGAGCGGCAGCATGGAGCTAAGTTGCCTTTTTGTTTCATTGGCACTCTGCAAAAGATGTTGTAAACTGGCCAATAGTTAACAAATTAGTCAATTACTTTATGACATTATCATGCCATCTCCTTTTCCGGTTTTCCCTTCCAATGCACATGAGACTGTGAAACATACATGATTATAGTTGTATGGTTCAGTTTCTCTTTTCATTCTAATAAAAAAATTGCATGGAACTTTCTGAAAGAAGCAGCTGATACATTATCTTTTCTTTTAACTTAGGATTGATTATTATTTCCCTGTTTCTTATATTAACAATAACAAAGATTAATAATGTTTATCCACTTGTTGGCAAACGCAATCGTTCAACTTTTCATACATTCATCACGCTTTGCCGTGAAGTCATACAAGTACATTGGGTATGCCCAATGACGTCAGTTAAATGAGTGACAATGTTTCTTGGTGCCATCTGTTGCGTCTAAATCTTGTGGTTGGTTGTGTATTTCATGCTTCTTGTTATGTGTTTTCATCAAATAATGATTTATTTCTTTTCTTAATGTAGTATTGATGCAGTGTCAGACCGAGATTTTGTCATGGAGTTTCTTTCTGCTAATGCCATCACAGCAATTCATCTCTCCCGGCTTGGTGAAGAATGGGTACTGTGGGCTTCAGAGGAGTTTGGATTTATCACGCCAAGTGACAAGGTTTCAACAGGAAGTAGTATCATGCCTCAGAAGAAAAATCCAGATCCAATGGAACTTGTTCGTGGAAAGTCCGCTAGAGTAGTAGGAGACCTGGTTACCCTTCTCACATTGTGCAAGGGACTTCCCCTTGCTTACAATCGTGATTTACAGGTATAATCTTTTCTTTTCTTTTTTGAATTTACATGCAATCAGCACGGAAGGGCAGGGGTTCAGTTGGGTCTGTCCACTCTTTACGTTCTCGAGCCTGAAGCTAAGGTCTTAGACGGATTTGCATGCGTGTTACTTTACTTATACACAAACACAATGCTACATAAAAGGATCTATTCCGCCTGCATTTACCGTATATAAAATTCATTGGTCTTTTAACTAATCCTGCAATATTTTGAATATGATTACAAAAGGTTCTTTCTTTTCCCCTTGAGACAGGAAGATAAGGAGCCTGTCTTCGACAGCGTGAAGACAATATTGGGGATGCTTGAAGTGTCTACAGAGTTTGCACAGAACATTACCTTTAACAGGGAGAGAATACAAAAGAGTTTACCTGCTGGTCACCTTGATGCCACAACGCTTGCCGATTATCTCGTGAAAAAGGCAAGTTCTCTTGACTAACTTTCATTTTTGCCAATTATAGACGGAGCTTAGAACTTCTGAACTTGAAATCACAATTCTATTTACGCTTTTTACGATCACATGTAGTTCATAACATTTGTAAATAATTGCTACTGAAGTTGCTTCTCTTGTTTTATAAAGGGAATACCTTTCAGAACCTCTCATGACATAGTTGGAAGGGCAGTTGCCGTGTGCGTCTCAAAAAGTTGCGAACTGCAGGCGTTGAGCGTCGATGAGCTCAAAAGTATCGATCCAGTGTTTGAAAAAGATGTATACGAATTTCTCGGAGTAGAGAATGCAGTGAAGAAATTCTCCTCGTATGGTTCCACAGGGTCAGCATGCGTCGCCAGTCAGCTCGATCATTGGGTTACAAAACTTGAAATCAACAAAGGGGTCTGACAAACTCTTGGTGCTAGAGATACATAACATGGATTGCTGAAACCGATTAGGAACCCGTCGCCGGAAACTTTGAATTTGTGCTTCACCGAGGACCGACTAGTCTTGAATAGGTGGAGTTAGCGAGTCTGAAAGATGCGAACTTCTTTCGGCAAGTACATACAATTTTGTAGTATTTTAATTTTTAGTTCTGAAGGCTCAGATTGTTGTTCTGTGAAGTTCTATTTGGATCAATTCTGGATCAATTCACACAATTTTCCTTAATTTGGTTGATAATTTCAACCGTTATTGATATGAGGCGACCCCAAACTAACAAGGCTCTTTGCATTGTAAGGGTCGGGGAAGGAACGTTTATCGTTGAACAGTTATTGATAATTCCTTACAAATTGACCCGGGAGTTGAACGCAAGCCATGTAACATCCCATCAACTCCAATCAAACTTAAGTTCAAGCTCGTTTCTAAGTCAATTCAAGACAATCACGCGTTGTCGCTTAAAAAGTGATTATGCATGTCTCTTCTTAAAAAAAAAAATTATATTCATGGCGTTTCATGTCAAAATATATAATGTTATATGCAAAATTTCTTTTTACGTGACACGACGTTGGGGATGACATACCGCACATACTTCCAACCCATTGAGAACGTTAACAACTACATTTGATGGGTTATCATAGCATTCCACACATTTCCGCATGGCATTTCATAATTAGTTTGGACAAACGTAGCATCCTATTTTATATATTTTGGATACCATAACATAGTGTTATCATTTATATTCTAGTATAAATAAATAACGAACTTATATATCTCGTGTATTTTTTTTTATGAACAATATGTATTTTAATTTGAGTGAAATAATAACAGCGTCATCAAAAAAAAATAACTTGAGGGTCGCCACGTAACCTAGTTAAAAGGACACCTCCCCGCCTCTCTTCGCAACTATCTTCACCTCCCTCTAATTTGGTCTTCCCTCCTTTTCTCATTCGGATTCTTCCAATCGGCTCGTCTTCTTCTTCCTCAATTCGTCTCTTCGCACCCAGGTACCTCATCATCCTTCAATCCTTGATTATAAACTGTTAATTTATGATTAAATTGTGGCTTAATTTTGCTAATTGAGGTAATAACAGACCGATTTCTTGAGAAAATGCGTTCTTGATCGAGTTTTATGTTTAGGGAAAACAAATATTTGAGCTTTGAGTGGCAACTTCTAATTGATATTTAAATTGGTACATTTTCCTGATTACAACCAGTAGTAATTTCTCAAATTTCCAGTTCTGAGCATGTAATTTCTCGAATTTATAATTTGTATGAGTTCTAAAGCTGTTAATTTAATGCTGAAATTCCCTTTTATTTGATACAAATTATGAAAGTTTTTAATAATACAGGTCAGATTTCTAGTAGGTTTATGCTGAGGAGTTGGTTTTAACAAGAACCTAGATTATTAACCTTAATTTATTCTATCAGTTCAAAGTAAGGGATAAGAGGAGGGGTAGGGGTTGAACAGAGAGGAAGGAAAAGATGTCGGGCATGGGAGACGGATATGTGGGCACGGCCCAAGATGCCGTGAGGATCCGAAGGCTTGAGAAGCAAAGAGAAGCCGAGCGCCAGAAAATTCATGAGCTCAAAAGCAAGTCAGCCAACGATACAGGCCAGCCGGGTCTCCTCCAATTCGGGTCAAGTACCTCTGAGGTTTGTACTTGAAACCGAACTCATATCTAGGCTTTAAAGTTCCCCATGCGCATATATTTCGGTGTCAGAAATCTTAGGACTTTTTAATGTTGGTTCTGTGTACTCTCTGGTTTATCAATGATGAGAAGCATGAAAGTTGTGAGACTATTCATTCAAAAAAAAATTCTTGTCCTTACGATTTATGTGGTACCAAATAGGTGTGTTACAAACTTACAATAGATATAGATAACAAGTTTTGTACGGACAGAATTTTTATCGTTGATTAATGATTTTCTTGATTGATATTTCAGATTCTTGAGACGGCATTTAAGAAGGAAACCATTGGTTTGGTAACAAGGGAGCAGTATGTGGAGAAGGTAAATACTAAACAACTAGCATTGCTTTCTTTTACTTATACTAATGGAAGCATATGATGGTTAAAGTGCGGTGCTTGTGCTGTGAAATTATGTTGTAGAAAGAAAATATTAAGATCAAATTTGAGGAGGAAGAAAAGGAGAAACTTCAGAAGCTACAACAAGAGTGAGTTTCGTAACAGATGACTGTGTTGCTGTTTGATTTATGAACATTTGAAAGTGTTTATATTTGTCAATGACTGCAACAGTCTAATTTTGTTTTTCCTTTTATAATTCAGGGAGGAGCTTCTTCAATTACAAAAGCGAAAGAAGAGGAAGGTAAAGGGGGGTTCTCGATTGTCCTTCGCAGATAACATTGAGGATGGAATTGAAGAGGAAGATGGTGAAAATAGTAAGAACTTCTCTCCTTAAAGAATTAAAAAATTTATTCTGGTTATGCAGTGCCTTAAGTTGCTCATAGGATTCATATTGTTCTTATTTTTAATGACCGACTGTCACTAAAGTTTATTGTATGGAACTTTCTAGATTGATTTGGCATTTCCTTTCACCATTTTATGTGACATATTCTCCCCTGATGAACATTAGGCATAGATCTAGACTGATATTTGTTGCAACTTGCATGTATGGAAGCGTCCTTTCTAATTTTTTGACGGGAGGCTATATTTAGATACTTGATGTTTTAGTGGTCACTTGAGAGTATTCTCATCTAGTGTTTTTTGTGGATGCCCACTAGAAACTTAATGCTGATTCTTGTTCTACAGAAAGCACAGAGGCTACAAGATTACGGTGCGGTAGACTTGGGAAAGATCCTACAGTGGAGACCAGCTTTCTGCCAGATAGGTGTAACATTTTTCTCTTTCTTGCTCTTATGCACAAACATTTTTATCCCTCCCTCTTATTTGATTCTGTTTCAGTCTAGCATTTGAACTTAAGAGGTGCTATGGATGTATTTCAGTGAGCGGGAGGCAGAGGAACAAGCTGAGCGTGAAAGGTTGCGGAAGCAGTGGCAGACTGAGCAGGACAAAATACGAAGTAATTTTCCTATCCTAATTTTCCCTGAGTTTATCTCCTTTGCCAATAATAAGTTTTGAAAGAAATTTTTACTGTGTTTTTCCAGAGGAGGCACTTCAAATTACTTACAGCTATTGGGATGGAACTGGGCATAGGAGAGTGCTCAAGGCAAGTAAAGCATGCTCGACTTGCATTTGTTTTCCCTTCATGATTTCTCTTTTAAAATTGAAACTATCGTTTTTTCTATTATTTTTCATATTCTCTTTGTTTCCATTCAGGTAACGAAAGGTGATAAAATAGGAGATTTCCTTAAGGCTGTTCAACAGCAACTTGCACCTGAGTTTCGAGAGGTGCGAACCACCTCAGTGGAGAATTTGCTATATGTAAAAGAAGATCTTATCATTCCACATGTAAGAAAAAATTGTTAGTGATGCATTTTCTTGGTAGAAGCTTTATTGAATAAATGCTAATTAATTTCTCATCACTTCTGTCATGGTTGTGGAAGTACAGCAGCATAGTTTCTATGAGCTAATTGTAAACAAGGCTAGGGGAAAAAGTGGACCGGTAATGTTCAATATATCTTGTTATTCTTCTTCCATCATTTGGAAATATTGTATTGAGGTTTAGGTTTGTCTGAAATTTTATTGTAGGATGTGCTCATTGATGGTGACTCATTACGATTTTCTGTTGTATTTTGCATAGCTTTTTCATTTTGATGTGCATGAGGATGTGCGAACAATTGCTGATGCTACAATAGAGAAGGATGAGGTACATTCTCGTTTCTTTTTTAGTAATACTCTATTGCATAGAAAGTTTCCAATACTAAAGAAATGAAGGACAACCATAACTAAGTTAATGCCATGACTCGACTATGCTTGGTTATACGTTTCAGGTATCTATTTCTGTTAATGACATGGCTCTCTTCGTATTCTTATATCTTTGCTTTTATTTTTGTGGCAGTCTCATGCTGGGAAGGTTGTTGAGAGGCATTGGTATGAGAAGAACAAGCATATTTTCCCTGCTTCCAGATGGGAGGTACCCTCTCTCTCTGACTCCCTCTCTCACTCTTAGGGATGGGCAACGGTTATGGCGGGCGGGTAACCGCGGTTATTTACCCATAACCGTTTAAGCTTTTATCCGCATAACTGTTTACCCGTTGGGTATTTACATAAACGGGTATACCCATACCCATAACCGTTTATAAACAGTTAACCATACCCATAACTGTTAGGTATACCCGTAGGGTAGTCACTCTCTCTTCGTATATGTGTGTTATATATAGTATCTATGTCTGGGAGATGTCTACAACGAAGTGTCCCTTTCGCCTTTTCGCTCTAGACAGGCTTGATAGTGTGGTATATTGCTTGCCATTCTATAAATTGCATCTCTCGAGTATTAACTACAGTGCTTGAGTATCAAATTTCTGTGTATGTAGACTACATACACAGAAATTGCATACTCAAAAGCACTATAGTTAATGTAGTGCGACCAATATCCGACTATTGTTGATAAATTTAATTCTTACGTGGGATAACATATTGTGTGCACCAGCACGGGCAGTAAATAAGTTTGATTATGGGAGTGCGGTTCAAATCCCTAACCTCTCTCTTTCAGTGGGATGATTGCCTTCCGTCTTTGCTACTTCATCTGAGTATATAAGACATGTTTAATATTTGAGTAGTTAACATCAAACATAGAGTTGTAGATGAGGCTTCATGATTCTTTCTTCTTTTATAGCAATATGGGATGTTCACTTTTTGGTTTTGAGTGACAATATATCCACCTTAAAAGCGTATAGACCTATTATGCCTTGAATGTTTTCCGATTCTTTGATTGAAATAGTTGATGGTTCCTTCAAAGTTTGCATCATTTCTCTCATAATGTTCCAATATCGATATTTCTGTGTTTTTAGTTCCCCGATGTTTCTGTTTACAGAGATACTCTATGCCGTTGGGTATTTGTGTATGATTCTTTAGCATTCTTTTCAGTCACCCGTTGTCTTTTTTTATTTCCTGGCAGATATATGATCCAACGAAGAAATGGGAGCGTTATACCATCCACGGGGACTGATTCATCATCACAATTTACAAACATGGGAGACTGAATGCAGTTGCGAGTTGTTCCTCGTAAGCTGCACAACAATATTAGTCTGAGGTTTGAGGTTCATTTACTGCAGTTACTCATTTTTTTTCCCTATCACTTAGTGATCGAAGTAGAGATCAGGCAACGCAACGGTTTTAGCAGATTGTATACCTTAATTGGAAGTGTAACGAAATATGTTACGAGCATTATGAGCATCGTTCATTTGCAATTTAATTTCGATTAGCTTCTTTTGTTGATGCAATTTCTCTGAGGTTCTCCTCTGAAAACGTCTCAGATGGCATATGTTGTGCTTATGCTTCTAGAAATGGTACGTTCATAAATAAATACTTAGATTTAAGTAAACTAATACAATAGTTGGCTCTAATTTACAACTTATTCGATTTATAAGTGCAAAACTGAGAGTGCAGTGGCGTTATAGTATTTATATATCCAATCTCATTTAGTGGAATAAGATTTTGTTGTTGTTTGTAGTCTAATTATGAGAGTCGTGCTTGAATCAAACTCAGTTTTATTTCGAAAAAAAATACGAGCTGCTTATGAACTTTATGAGCCGACTAGCTTGTTTTTATACGTCAATATTGGAGAAAAGAATTTGGTCAAAAGCCACCAATCAACTAGCTATATTAAGGTATCGAATTCATCGTCTAACAGTGACAACATGAAATTTCTCACAAGGGGATAAAATTATTAGACCGTGGTACAACCATGGAGTGATTCGTTCAGATACTTTTCTTACGTGGAGCCTACTATTTTGTTTAAGTGCCTCGCATTTAATTTACAACGAGCCTACTACCATTTTTCCAATAAAAAATGTTGGAAGGGGATTCGGACTTAGAATCTCGTTTACAAGTGCAAATGTTCTTAATCAACTAAGCAATTTCGAACTACCAACTTACAGTTCAAGAAAAGAGAAGAGTTTGACACAAAGCCGAAAAGAGAAGAGTTTGACACAAAACCTCATATACAAGCACGAATGCTCTTAATCAAGTGAGCTATACTTAATGGTTAAACAATCTACATGGAATATTCCTTCTACATATTGTTTGAGTGTTGAGGGTTTTTGTCAGTTCTCCATTTCCTTGTTGCTTCGTACCCACTGTTCTTACAGCACCCAGTACACCTGATCTCTGCCCTCCCTCTGCCGCAGCAACCCTCCAAAATGAGGTTCTCCTTCTCTCTCCTCCCTCAATCTCTCTCTCTCTCTCTCTCTCTCTCTCTAGATTTCAATTTGATTAACTTTTTGTTGTCTTTTGTAGTGGGACCAGTCGGCACCCGGAGGTTCTGTGGGCGCAGCGCTCCGACAAGGTGTACCTGACGGTGGCGCTACCGGACGCCAAAGACATCACAGTCAAGTGTGAGCCTGAGGGATTATTCAGCTTCTCCGCCGTGGGAGTCCAAGGCGAGCCCTTTCACTTCACTCTCGAGCTGTACGGTCCAATAACCCCTGACGGCTGCAAAACCAGAACTGGGTTGCGGAACATTCTCTGCTCGATCCAGAAGGAGCAGAGAGGTTGGTGGAAGCGGTTGCTGAAGACGGAAGAGAAGCCGGCGCCCTACATTAAAGTTGATTGGAACAAATGGTGCGATGAGGACGAGGAAGGTGAGACTTGTGACTTGTTTTTGTTTGTCAAGTTTCGAGTATCGTCAATTGGGTTGTTTTTGTTTTAGCTGTTTGGTTTGTTATTGGTTTATTTTTCGAATTTTAATCATGTTTTGAGTGATGGGGTGTGTCTGATTATGATTTTGTCCAACTAGATTGTGAGATTGAGGTGAATGGTGAACCCAAGATGAACTTTCGTATGGATCACATTTCGATTTTCATTAAATCGGTTGCCTTTATTTTAGCTGTTTGATTCTGTTATCGGTTTATTTTTCAAAATTTTCTGATGTTTTGATTGATGGGGTTTGTCTGATTATGATTTTGTCCAACTTGTTTGTGAGATTGAGGTGAACAGTGAACCCAAGATGAACTTTCATATAGATTGCCTTTCGATTTTCGTTAAATGGTTGCATTTATTGTGGCTGTTTGATTCTGTTATCGGTTTATTTTTCAAAATTTTGTGATGTTTTGGTTGATGGGGTTTGTCTGATTATGATTTTGTCTAACCAATTTGTGATTTTGAGGTGAATAGTGAAACCGAAATGAATTTTTGGATAGGAATGTGAAAAATGAGCATGAGGTGGCATGAAGTTCATAGCTTGTGTGTTTTCAAACTATCTGGAATATATGAGTACATGTAAAGGCCCTACTTTGGCTAGTAGAATCATATATCTTGCCTTTCTCGTTGATGTGCTTGGCGTTGTTTGTCTGAGTAGTGAATGATTGAAAGGAGAAAGCAGGACTATCTGGTGATTTGATTGCCTCACTGTAGTGTATAGATAATGCTGGTTTCTAATTGCTCTAGCACATTAGATTGATGGTTTCTAATTGCTCTAGCACATTAGATTGATTCTCTTTATGTGTATTTGTTGTTTACTATAAAGTTGTTGATATGTGTTGAGAAACCACATTTCCAAGTGACATATAATAGGTCATCCGAAAACCGTTGACATGCTTAATAGGAAAATGGTACCCATCTTCTCTTGTGTATGGTGAAAAAAAAATGTTCCCCGCTGTGTTATCGTTACCTAGTTTTTATCTACCTCCAGTTTTTGCACAATCTTTCTGGAAATTCAATTATATGAGGGCTTCAGTGGCTTAGGCTAATCCATAGAAATGATATGGCATCCCTGGTCTTTTCATACCGTTATTGTTAATATGAAATGCCATGGTTGGTCAGGGGAATGCCAATTGGGCATGATTGCCGTTTTTAATTTGACACAATCTTTAGTATCATGTGCCTGCAAATTCAATATAGTTCTTGAGAGAGATTTTCCATGGATCTGACTCAACATTTGTGTTGTCTTTTGCAGCTGATTTGGCCCCCGATGATGATGATGATGATGCGGTAAATATGACACCTTATTTCATTTAGAATAATGGATTAGCTTCACCTAATCAGGTAAAATGGATTTTTTGTACTTTTGCAGTATGTTGGTCAAGATGGTGGAAGCAGTGACGACGAAGGAATGCTCTGTAAGTGTATTATTTTCTCTATTTTTCCTCTTGGTCCGTTGGTGATGTTAGTCACAGTTAATTTTATAGAAGTATGTGCATTTGGTAATTTTCACTGCTTAGTCCTTACAAAGAGTTCCGCAAAGTTCCTTTTACTAAATGTGGCGGCTTAAACAGCAAGCCAGTGGCAGCATCCTCTGTTTGCCAAACTCACTTGATAATCTATACGCATAGCGAGGCACATAAACTGTCAAGTCGTTTTTTCTCTTAAACCAAATTTGTAGACTCTCAGTAGATTCAACATTTCTCCTTATTGTCTCTGCATTTTAAGACATTGTGTAATCGAATGTGTAGTATAGAACGGTTTTTCTATTTTAAAACTACAAGTTCTTCTCTGTTATTCTCGAGTTACCTTCTGTCGTCAATTTGTCCTTGAAAAAGAAGAAACCCTAGCGATGCCATTTAGGACATTGCGGTTTCAGTCAGTTGTTGAAGGAATTAGAGTGAGTCATATGAAGTCTGTTGGAAATGTTAAAAAGTGCTGCACCTGCAACTCTTTCTCACGGTTCTTTAACACCCGGTTTTGGCTTGGTTTACAGATCTTCCGGACCTGGAGAAGGCGAGAAAGTAGGAAGACGATGACGAAGTAGTGAGTTATATGAAGTTAGTTAAACTTGATGGAAGGCGAAACAGTTTGACATGACAGATCCTTTGTAACTATTTGATCATATCCTCCTCATGCTCTAAACTTAGTATTATCTTTGGTTCTAACTCCAAGGTTTCAAATTAATGTGACCTTAGCCCTTTTTCAGCCAGTCAGGGCTATAAACGAGCCGAGCCAAATTCAGAAAGTCTCTAAAAGCCTTTAAAATTAAAGGAAAACCAATGAAAAAAGCTTGAAAACTTTGAGTTTTAACGATAAGGACAAAATAAAGGGGAAAGTGAATAGTATCAGGATTGCCTTTTTAATATAAAAATATGGTTTTTCGTTAAAATGAACGGTACCGGGGAGCTTTTTGTTAAAGTTCTCTAAAATTAACTCCGTTTGAAAAACTATTTAAAGAAATGCCATGGATTTATAGACACAATTTGAGTTTTATTAAGTGATTTTTTACAAAGATGATTTTTATAGAATAATTTACTATGATTTGGTAATGAAAATATTTGAGTTCACTCGTCATTGAATACCCGAGTACTGTTCAATAACCTTCAATGACACATGGGAGATGCAAAATCAATGGAACGATGAGAGAAAATCGGTGTATTAATTCGTTGCAAAACCAATGGAACGATGAGAGCAAAGAGAAAATCGGTGTATAAATCCATCAACTTATCGATTTGAGATGTAATGATCACTTTGATTAACTTCATTAGAAGTTTTGTCGCTTATTGCCGCTTTAAACTCTTCATTTAGATGAAAGTTCAAAGACCAATACTCGCGACTTTTTAGTTCAAAGAACAAAACCAACAGTTCGACCAGAATTCAGGAACCGATGCTCCAATATCTCAAAACGAATGGTGTAACGAAGGCCAGGAAGATTCGATCTCACTGAATCGAGGCGGGCATAAGAAGCTTGTTATATAACAAACTCCATTATTATTACATTACGAGTTTTGCTGTAAAGGAAGTATGACAATAACACCACTCGTGTACAATCTATAGCTCTTAACGATGATATTTATTTACACATGGCCACACATGCAAGCTACCCTTCTTCTGTATCCATTTACTGCAGTATCGAAAAGAAACAGGAGAAACCATGCCAGACCGGAATCACCATGCCAGACCGGAATCACAAGTGCAACGTAAACTATTTCGGGCAGTTGGCAGTCGGAAGCAGCCTTATCTAGCTAGTCTGCCTTGGACTGTCGAGTCTCGACAACACGGACAGGAATGACTGGAATTGAATCCCACCATTCTCTTAGTCGTCTGCTGCTTTGGTTCTCCCCCTTACCCATACCTAGTCTCGATGCCAATGTCGATGAGAAGCAACAAACTATGGTTGCCATTATAACGAACTTCACCGGAACCACCGTAAAAAATATTGCCGTCGCACTCAACAACACCATCGCCACATTTGCATGCTGCAACAACAATTAAACTTTGTTAGTTGGATTGATGCAATTAACGCAAGTTATCGATCTCTTATATGCGCATGGGAAAAGTCGGCGTAACATAAGCGTTGTGACATTTGAGCCTCTGAATTTAGAATATGTTTCGACTCTTGCTACTAATATTACGCATGCGTATAGATCTGGAAATTCACAGTGAATTGTACAAGTGAACATATAGCTTGGCTGCATATATAAATACCTTGCGTGCCTTCGAAATATATATGGACCACAACTTCAATATCGAAACATTTGCTATCTGCATCATCTCCTGCACAGTTTGCATTCCACGTTGAGCAGACACTATGCTTTCTATTGTACTCCGGTCCGAGGCAGTGCACACGACTATCTCATTGCATTTTATATCAAGTCTTTGCAGCCGGGCTCTAACCATCTTCGCAACCAGCCAAATGAATAAAGCGGCAAGTGCTATGCCAACCCACTCCCTGCATATCAAGAAGTTATTCTTCACAAAATCCCATTCACCAACTTGGAATTTTATTAAAGCTTACGCAGCACTGCAGCTAGCTAGAGAAACGACATACTGGTAGGTGACTATTAAAGTCGCAGCAACCACAGTGAGAGTAGTTGACGGTCTTTCCCACATGAGTACTTCTTCAAACCAAGGCACTGAATTCCTAAGGGGCCTTAGTAGCTCCTACACAATAAAACGAAGTCAGATTGATACGTGGATGTATGCGAAGGTACACGTTAGACGGAATATTAAGTATAATATAAACTAAGATATTTTTCGCCATTTGGATTGATGGATCATGGAAATTCCTATAGAGTGATATGGATGGGGTTAGATATTTACCAAAAAGATAGTAGCGCTTTCACTGATTCCCTCTTCTTTAAGTTCCTTTGTGGTAGCTTTGGCAATAGCAATATCCTTTTCTTCCTCTCTTGCTTGATTAATTGCTGTTTCTAATAAGGAACTGTTTTCGACTTGACCGCTTGGATTTGGGGTTGCATTTTCGCTGCTGCCAACTTCCATCTCTTGGTCTAAACCTGAGATGATCATCGACTCTGACAAGTTCATGCTCCTTAGGAGTGAACTAGCACTACATGGATGCCCGCTATTGCTCTTCTTAAGACTCTCTGCAAGCTCTTCCAGTACATAATCTCCCTTCGGTATCTCATCGAACAAAGAAAAAATTAAGAATCTTGTTGGTGGAGGGGGTGATATTCTTAGCATTTCTCTTGCCGCATGGAGCCTTGCTATTGCTAGGATCGTCCTTGAATGCATCTCCCATGCTTGTATCGGACAATTTATTTCATACTTTGCTAGGAAACGATGCATCAACATAATCTCCTTTGAGAGCGCAAGCCAAAGGTCACGCCTTGTAGAGCTTGTTACCTCGGGGAACTCCAGGACAATCTCCTCTGATCTAGAAATTTGGTGAAACAAATCATTAATCTATAACAACAATATAAGATTTTAACAAACTTCGTGTAGTTGTGTTTCTGTTTGGTCGATGTGGCATCCACACAGCGTCACAAGGAGCACTAGAAACCCTAGCGAAGATTTTGGTTTTTCAGTGTGTCAAATACTAGTTTCTAAACACGCGACACATAGATTGATTAGCTATTTGGTGCTTTGGGTTAGACTAAAAAATGAATGCAAGATTTCGGATAAATACTTAAATTCATAAATGCAGAGCATATGCCCTCACAATTCAGGAGACTCGTAAATTATAGCCTTGTCAAAAAGTGGAGCACCCCATGGCCCTGTTGAAGCTGGTTTCACCGTTTGCTCCATATCCTTCGAAAGGTCTATTTTAAGAGCATCTTCATATGTTAATACTCCAGAAGCCTCGAAATAGAGTGCGTAATTCGTTAGTGTAAGCCTACCTGAAATACCAATGCATGGTTAGCCATATCAAATCGATTACTTAATTATATATGGGGAAAATAAACTATATATAAGACATGAGATGATCAAAGTTCTCTTTTCTAAACAAACCAGGCCAACTTGTTCCTCCAATGTGGCGCACTACTCGCTGTGTGCTAGCAGTTCCCTCGACGTGTAAAATGAATTCGTCGTCTGCAAGCTCCACACCCTTCGGTTTTGCATGTTTTGCCAAATATTTTATACATCTATAAAATCAAAACAGTACAAAAAGGGAAAAGTTGAAACAATCTTAAAGAAACTTCAAATGCAAGCATTCTTTATAAGTTACACTACCATTTATACTGTCTATTCCCCTAAATGTATTGTACCAAAATTAATTACTCTTTGCATGTAATTATTTCAAAGAAAAAGGTTCAACTAAGGTATAACGAGTGTCTCCAACAGTATTAGTTGCTTATTGGGTATGCGTCGACGCATCATACAAATGAAATATATGGTTATAGATGCATCACCTATCAATTTCCTTTAAATATTTGTCATAGGAAGGAAAATGGAGCCGGTTTCCCGTAGGCACCGTTAAAGTTTCAAAGGTAAATCTCCCATTAACAACATCTGTAACTAGTGGAACCAGCGACCCCATCCAAACAAATGCATCTTCTCCAACATTTTTCTCATTGTCAACCTGCCAGACAGTAGGTGAAGAATGAATAGAAACAAAACATAATTACAACTACAACGAGGAACAAAAGATTAGGGTTCAAGCAACGACCATTACTTTAACCTAGAACTTAGTTTAGTCCAACTTTCCATCTCTCTATGTATCTCGAAAAAAAAATTACAAAAAACGAAATTAAATCTTAAGAAATGATATAGCTTACAAGAAGTGGCATAAGGTCTGAATAGAACAGAGAGATGTCATCTTGTTCTGAAAGACATTTTTGCGGCAATTTTTTCTCTTCTTTCTCCTTCGCCACACACTCCTGCAAAACCCCAAAAACATGACATTTGAACAATAACAAAAGAAACAACAAAAGGGCGATCCCAAGCCAACAAGGCTCCCACTTTGCAAGGGTCGGGGAGGAACGTCTGTCGTACACAGTCTTACCTTGCTTTGCAAAGAGTAAGGGTAAGGCTGCGTACATGTGTTTCCTTCCATACAAATATAAATATATCAATGCATCATAATAGTTCAATCAATATTGTAAATATGGTGGAGAAATCATATGTAATTTATATACGTTTCAACGTATTATATAGATATAGTCCTGATTGTGAAGTTGTTAACAAACTAACTAATTACAAACATAATTATGGAACTATTTTTTTCTCTTCAATAAAAAACAATTGTACGTTTAGTGGTATTCCTATCCACCTCTGTGTGAGAGTTTAGGTGTTTTTAGGTTCGACTTCCATGAATGGTAAATTCTTCAATACCAAAATTTCACTTCAACATCATCATGAGGCTTAGCCAAATCCCCGTTAGTATCAACAGAAACAATCAAATTACGAACATAATTAATTACCGTAAAAGATTCCTCGTCAGCAGAGGTAGGCATCTCCCAAGCTAGCATCATGTCGAAGGTGAAGCGGCTAAAAGAGCCATTGGCAATCTTTTCCTCAATGGTTTTGCACATGTCACAACTCTGCATAACCTTGGCACTGCAAAATTCTACGAATTTCCTCCCATAACTATTACTATTGTTGTTATTGTTACTACTGATAGTAGCAGCACCAACCGACACCGTTTCATCCGTCTTCCATATAGTTTCAAATTCCTCCACCAATTTGTCCACCGGGGTATCCAGTTTCCTGAATGTAATATAAATATATAATGGGGTATTTAATAGGATTTAATCAACAAACATGCATATACACATGAAGACGTGGGCGTAGCCTCATTGGTTGGCTACAGCGGATGTGCTCTCCTGTGCACCATACTTCGAATCTCCCTCGACATGCGGTTTATAGTAGTTTAAACTAGAAAAACGATTCGTATATAAAAGACACTCATATATATATATATTATATATAGTCAACATCGATTTGAAAAATTCAACAAATACGAAAAAGAACAATATTTACAGGTGCAAAATATTATATATGTATGAATTGCATCATATATGATGGACTTACAAAGCGCATTTTTGTACAACGTCGTTTGCAATGGAGGAGAGATGCTTCAACCTCATTGTGGACATTGTTGTATTGTTGCAGAACAGCAGAGAAATTAGAGCAGAAGATTGCTTGGTTTTTAATAGGGAGGGATGAAGGAGGAAGAAGAAGTTGAAGGAGAGGCAGAGGTTGAGATGTGTTTCTTCATGGAGCTGCCACGTTTGGGTGGCCATGCAGCATTTGCTATTCCACCTGTTGCACGTTCCTCGTTTCTCTGAGGCCGACTTGGGCTGTCTTTTCTTAACCTTCTGGGTCGAGTTGGGCTGAATTATCCGGAATTAGAAACCAACCGAACATAGCTGATCTCACACTCTTGGCCCTATTCAAATTGCTAACTAGTTGGTAATTAAGTTATTAACAAGTTAATAAAGTGAGCTGGTAAGTTTGCTTGACTGTGGCTACAAATAAGGTAAAATTCCTCCAGAGCCTCTTTGGGCCCAAAAAAAGTGGATAATCGTGGTTTGCCACCAATTGTTCCCCTTTTTGCAAAAAAAAAAAAAAGTTAATAAGGTACTAACTATTCATTTGTGCCTACTTGTCTTTAGGTTTTCATTTAAAGATTATTTTTGTGAAATTTCAATTGGACAAAAAGTGTTTAGTTATTTAAGTCTGATAAAAATAAACACATATAAAAAAAATATTTTCGATAATATTGATAAACAAATTGAGTGAGCTTGCTTTATTAGGAATATCCTCCAATAAGAACCTAATTAACAAGTAAATGGTTAACACATTGTGGAGTGAGCCAAAATGAATACTTAATCACGTATTAAGTCACCAAATTAAAAAGAGTAATGTTATGAAGACTAAATTTGCAAATTAAATGATGTGTCACCAATAAGAAATGAGCACGGTTATTGATGTTTAAGTAATAATCCAATTATCAACTTCCATATCATTTAGTTTACAAAATTTAGTATACAAATAAGTGTTGATAACCCCACTCATTGTCATATTTTCCCACCCATATTTTAATAAAAATCTCAAAAGTATTAATAACATGTTTATAATTTTATAAAAAGAGTTTTAAACCCCTACCCCATTACTCCCCCATCGTCTCTCTTCGTCCCCGTTTCTCTGTTCTGTTTCATCTCTCTTTCCTCGGCTTTTGCACCGACCACCATGGCCAGAAGCACGAAGGATCAGGAGGAGCACGGCAAAGTTGTGGTGGTGGAGGAAGGGCAAGAGGAACCTCTGGGGCAAGTCACTTCTCGTTTGGGGCTTAAATTTCAATTTCCAATGAATTTGAATGGTTGTGGAGATTGAGAGTGTCATCACGACGGTAATTAACTTTTTAGTTTGGTTTTTTTGTTACCCCGAACTTCATTGCTTGATAGTTGCTACAAGTGCAAGTGACTTGTTGCTGTAGTACAAAATCTAGAGATACATAGCTTGTGGACAAGATTGAGAAAATGGTATTGGATTCTGGGATTTTGGGTTGGCTAATTGACGCGTTTTGCTGCAAAAGGAAGTTCTAGGGGAGACTGGAGGTGGAATTAAATTGTGCACACTTTTTTCTCTTGATCGCAATATATTTATTTTAGTCTTAAAATTAAATAAATAAATCAAAAATCAAAATACAAACAAAAGAAGACAAAATGTGTTGAGATTACTTCCATTTTTATGTTTTAATCTTAATTTTTGTTAGGAATTGTTTTGATCTAAATTTTAATAAATAAGTAAAATATGAAGAAAAGGAAAATTATTTATGAGAAAATTGTAACAATGACTTCTTAATTTTAATTCAATTGGAATGATGGTCTCTCAACTAAAAAAATGTAACCTTAGTCCCTTAACCTAGAAAGAAATCCTCTCCAAATCTCTTCTACCAAGACCACCAGATCAAGTGATTTGAGCTTTTAAAATTTCATCCAACGGCTAAAAATTATTATAGCTTTTAAGGGATCAAAACATGTGGGCAGTTGGATGAAATTTCAAAAGTCCGGATCACTTGATCTGGTGGCTTTGGTGGAAGAGATCATCCGGATCTCTTTTCCCTTAACCCATCAAAACATACAGCTCTGGTCCTTTTTGTCAACTCCATCAGAACTTCCGTTAAAATGAGTCCATTGAAGTTGATAAACTATTTATCTAATTGAGTTAAAATAGCATTGCTCCCTTTGGGCTAAAGTTCAAGAACCACTGCTACAATTTTCTCATTTTAGTTTTTCATATTTGTTCCTTTATTCAATCTTACGTGCGTGACACGTGATTCCTTTTGACTAAAATTTTAACGGTGTTGATGAAAATGACATAGCGGCACATTTTAATGAATTAACGGATCAATTGCTACGCTTCCCTCATATTCTCTTTCTCACTTGCTAAGCAATGAAGAGCTGCAAAAACACACTAACGTAAACTTACCTTCAACCTACAGTCATAAAGTCGGAAACAAAAAGCTCCGAGCTTTGAATTACTTTATCCTGTGGATTCCCAAATCGGAGCCCTCAATTCAATGACGAAGGTCTCCGAATCCTCCTCTCTGATTCGCCTCAACATCGGTCAGCTTCCTCTCTCTCTCTTGCAAGTTGCAATCCAATCCAATCCAATCCAATTTGATTTGAATTTTCTGTTTCTTACAGTATAAAAATTTGTGTTGAATCGATTTGATCGCTCTCGAATAGAAGTTGAAACCCTAATTTTTCATTTTCTCAGAAAAAGCCAAGCTATATAAGTAAACCAATTGAATGTTTTGGCGAGGCAATTACTGCAATCTGTGTGTTTGTGCATGTGTGACTGATTGGAGTTGTCAAAAATTCAAAATTGGGGTTTTAACTTATAAGCCTTGATTAAATTACACTTTAGAGACAAACCACTTCAAACCCAACTTCAGATTAAGAGTATGAAAAGTGGATAAATGAAGAGTCTTTCTTCTCCAATTGAGCTCTTGAAGTGGTTTTGTTTAAAACTTATAGTGATGGTGTAGTTTAATAGAGCTTGAGGATTAGCTACATAATTTGGATACATTCTTGTCTGTTAACAGGAGGAAAGAAATTTTGTACTACTATTGATACTTTGACTCATCGTGAGCCCGATTCGTTGCTTGCTGCAATGTTCAGTGGTCGCCATAGTCTATGTCAAGAAGCCGAAAAGGTATAAACTTCTGCCCTTGAGACATTTTAAACAGTTTTCCATTGTGACTATTGATTTCCCCACTACAACCTCACCAGATGTTAGATGCTTATTTATGAACTTGAATGATCATGTTTGAGTAGGCTGAAATGGCGCTCAGTGGAGACATAGGGAGAACCATCTATGATGGCCTCCGCATGTTTAACAAAGACCAATAGGTGTGCTGGTTAGGAAGTGATTTAATCAAAACAGAGGGTAGTGCTACGAAAGGAGGTGGCAAGGAAGTAATTAGGAAAAATACAGTACTGTGTGATTTGTATGAAGGTACGATCCATATAGGATCAAATGAAGGGTTGGGATTCAAGTAACAATCCCAAATGGTTGGACATGAATCATATTTTTTATTTATTTATTGTTATGTAAATATGAATGAAAACATTATTTTCAGTTTGTATAATGATAATCTGCTCCCGGGCTTTTTTTGTAGGGATATGTTTTTCTTGATAGGGATGGCAAACATTTTCGGCACATCCTTAACTGGTTGAGGGATGGTGTTGTTCCCACATTAAAAGATTCAGAATATTCAGAACTACTTAGGGAGGCTGAATACTATCAACTTCTAGTAAGTGGGTTTTACATTTTATATTCATTTACTCTTATTTATTAACGTCATCAATGGGCTGCACTCTAGTTCATATTGTGTACTTGTTTACTCAAATAGTGATTTTTTGTTCCGTAATTTAAACCAATGGAAGGTTCAAATCAAATGTATTGAAGAGGATTAAAGGACAAAAATTAATAAGGAATGTGTGGGAGGTAAAAAAGGGTGCATAGATGGCACCAACAACAACAACAACCACCACCGCATTAAAATTACATTCTTATGTACCTGTACAATATATGGACTAATCTTCTTTTTTTTAAGATAATCTGCAACATAGGAATCTTAATTTCCAAACCGTGAATCTGGACCACATATTCAAGCAGTGATCAAAGTAGTTAATGTTTTGGATTCCCAATCTAATAATATAAACTGATTATTTTCCAGAATGTTGAAAGACTCGAAACAAGTCCCTAGAGATAAAATATTCGCTTTGTAACTATACAACTCGGATGAAACATTTTTGTATATCTCTAACTATGTTGAAGTAGTGGAGTTTATACATATGCTGAGATTCATTCATCAATCTACTAATGAATTTACATGTCAAACATATCTCCATTTTTATCCGCTCTCATTTCTCCCATCACAATGAATACTGCCTCTTTTCATTTGACAGTCAGATTGTTTCAACAATGTTGTGAATTTCTGAAACAATTTTCAGGGTCTGATGGATGGAATACATGCTGTTCTAAATAAGAAGAGGGAGGATGAAGAGGTAGATACAGAACTAACACGTACTGATATCATCAAGTGCATACAGTCTGAGAAAGTGCGTTTTCGAGGTGTCAATCTTTCTGGCCTTGACCTTTCCAAATTGGTAATTTCTCAGGTTCTCAATTCTGAAAAAAAAAAAAGTAAAAATAGTACTAGATATGTGCCTTGTAAAGTTTCTAGAAATTTGAAAAAATACACTACAATAAGCTAATATCCGTTTAGAACATCTAGTTTCAGAAGTACAGGCACATAACGAAGCCCCTAAGAGATCTATACATTTGTATTTTCTCTGCAATGTCCTCACTCATGCCTAGTGTACCAAGTTTTTTTACCAAAAAATATTTTGAATTTGTAAAACAACATCTATTACAATCTGTATTAAGAATCAAAATTTCCAATAGCATGTTGAAACCTGTTGCTTACTGCTTTCATAAATTAAAAGTAAGCATTGCTGGATTATTTATGAATTTAAATGAAAAGATGTTTTGGATGGTAAAAGATGCATGATTATCCATCTATTTGATGCCTTGTCTCTGATGTCGTGGTGTTACTTGATCCATGAAATTGCAGGACTTGTCATTTGTTGACTTCAGCTATGCATGTTTGAAAAATGTCTTTTTCTCACGTGCAAATCTTCAATGTGCTAAGTTCAAGGTAAGCTTTAGTTATACATGGTATGTCTGGTCTGTTAAAAACAACTGCTGTTTTTTTTCTACATATTAAATGTTGTTAGTCTCACTGTATTTTTTGTCAGCGTATATAGTTTTCGTTTCTTTTTATAAGATCAGTACATGACTATTGAAGCTTTTATATTTTGTCACAGGATGCCGATGCTGAGGGTGCCATCTTTCACAATGCAACTTTGCGGGAGTATGAATTCTAATAATTTCCAGTTAATGATGATATTATATTATTAATCGGTTGCTTGATTAATGCAATTATCTTTTGCCTTGGGAAGATGTGAATTTACTGGGGCAAATCTCCGTGGAGCTTTGTTGGCTGGTGCTAATCTTCAGAGCGCAAATCTACAAGGCAAACTTTTCTGCATTCTGGTTTCTGATAATATTTTATTACTATGTTATTTGTTATTTCCGTAATCATGTTCCTTAAATTCCTTGGCATATGTTTCTGTTCATTTAAACTTCAAATATTTTTTTTAAAACTTTTTTAATATGGATTTAGCTTATGTGTCTCTCGTTTACCCAGAGTTAAGACTATGAATTTTCCTTTTAATTGTGTTCTGTCCCTTTTCAGATGCATGCTTGATAGATTCTAGCTTCTGCCAGGCAGACCTGCGTTCTGCACACCTACAGGTTCTGCATTTGTCAATCGGAATATAGTTCACTTGTTTCTGAGTAGTTTGTCCTTTTTTGGTTTTCGAGAACATCCAATAATGAGATAGTAACTGTTTTTTGAGATACTCATATTACTTCGACTAATGAAGGCTTAGGATTTGGTACTTACAGAGTGAATGATGCATTATCTTCTTGCTCTTAATTTTTCAGAATGCTGATCTTACAAATGCCAATCTAGAGGGAGCTATTCTGGAAGGAGCAAATTTGAAGGTAAAGTGGAGGTTGTGTGTCAAAAGAAAAAAACAACTTAGTCTAGTATGAATCTTATGTTTAAGAGATTAAAAGAACTCCTATAAATTCATTTTGAGAACATAATTATCCTGTTTGACTTCTAAAAAAGCTTATGAATTGCCATATTACATCTTTTTTCATGGCTCTAAATTTTCTGGGACACATCTTCACGGGCTTGCTAACACATTGCAATAGAAGGCAAGATATCTTGCTCTCCCTTTTTCGAGAAGAAAAGTACCATGAAAATAGTCTTCATTTTAATCCAATTACCGAAACATTTAAGCCTTTTTCTAATGCTTTGTTTGGTCTGAGGCAGGGGATGTAAATGAAATACAGGTTCTTTCATTCCTTCGTTTGTTTCGCCTTAAGGGAAATGAGATGATTTAGAAAGATCCCTAACAGTGAAGGCTGGATCACTTTGTGGTGAATTAGTGTTTCATGGTTAAATGAACATTATAAATGCTGGTAGTGGAACTCTAGTGTTAGGTAGAGAACTGAATACGACCAACATGTTCATCATGTTAGATTTGGGGTCAAATCGAAGGTGAGTTTGAGAAAATGTACGAGGTGATTGTGCTAGGTAGTCCTCAAAGACGAGTGGTGAAGGTATAATAAAAAAAACAAAGTGAGATATCCCTCGAGTTGTTTTCTACTTTTGATCTGGTGAGATCTTACTTAGTAAAGTCAAAAATAACGCAACGAATATCTCACATTCTTCTCATTTATGGGAAATCAAATGTAAAACCTATTTGGTTTGCTTATTTCTTATATTCTATTATGTGATTAAGAATGCCTTCAGTTAGACATGTGTCATAATCATATAGCTGATATGCGAGGCTGCTTTGGAGAAACACCCCACGTTTACATGAATTTTTTTTATAGAAAACAATCTGTAGTTCATCTTATATGACATTATCCATTATTGTTCAAAGACATGAAATCGTAAATGAAAAAAAATATCTCCCTTTCGCCCCTTAATTTATTTGTTTGGTTTGTCTTTTTGCATGCTAGGGTGCCAAGTTGAGGAATACCAATTTGAAGGATGCAAACCTTCAACGAGCTTATTTACGTCAAGTGAATCTTCGAGATACGGTAATGAAAGCTGATCAAAGTTAAAACCATTTTGTAAACTTCTATTTTGGTTATTGGTTTGGTAATTTTCTCATTTTTGGCTTCTAGCTTCCGTTTTCTGTTAGAGATGGAGGATATATATGGGAGAAAGGGAGATATATAGAAGGGTGGTAGGAGGAGATTGAAGATATTGGCTTGGAAATAAAAACAATTTTAAGTTGTTTTCGTTTCAAGTTTTTATTTCATTCATCCTCGATTTTTCCCTCACCCCTCACCACCTCTCTTCAAGACTTCATCCATATATTTCCTCTCTATCTCTAACTGAAAAAACGCAAATGAAAAGCAAAAAACAAAAAGAAAGAAAAGGTTACTGAATGGGCCTAAGTTACTAAAACTAGACAATGAGTTTAGGATTTACTTTCCTTCCTTGAATTGAAGTTCGGATGTCCGATATATGTGCATTATCCGTACATCCAGTGTAGAAATTGCAGCATTGAGAACGCCCTTTCTGTTTGTAGGATAGTTGCTAGGTGTGTCAACTGACAGCGTGCAATCGAGGATGTAACTCTAATTTTTATGTTTTGAACAGAATTTGGAAGGTGCAAAGCTTGATGGTGCAAATTTGCTTGGAGCAATGAGATGACATGGAATGATATGGTGTTATTTCTATGTACTCTGGAGGTTTGAAATTCTGTTTGTATAATAACGTATTTATTCGTCTTCCGTCTCCTTACATTTCCCCGATTTTAGAAAGTATTGTCCAATTTGTTCATCGGCGATGCCGTAGTAATCAAATCATGTGGTTTGTACATAAATCTTGCACCCAAATTCAATTCATGTGGTGATAAGAATGTATTGGTAAATGTTCAAATCAATTTTTTACCTTCTTTACCCCTTCCCTCTCCGATGCAAAGAAGGGAAATGATAACCGTATACCCCTTTTCACCAAAAGCACTTTCAGTCATTTTCACCAAACTCACTGAACTCTAAACCAGCACCTCAACACCGTCCATGAGACCCTCGAGGTGTTGGATCAAACCGCACCCTGTACACTTGAGATGGTGAGCTGGGAGGAGGCCATAAGGATGGGTGATCAAGTCCGAACAAACTACCACGTTCGGGATGCTTTGGACCGAAGGAGAAACACCGGCAGTAAGAGAACTCGAAGAAAACATGGTTTCCTACTTCAACGTGCTGCAAGGTCTTGTTTCTGCTTTCGCATGGGAGCAGGGTGGGTGCAGGACCTACCCTTTCCTCTTGTATCCATGCATCTGTGAAGCATGCTGTTGGCACCAGTTTTAAGCTGTCAATCCCGCAATCGTTTGATACGAATATTACAGCGATTAAGCGAGCAACGACGCAGGTTGCGGTTTCCATGAAAAATGTTGTGCGTGAGATGAATGAGCTTAAGCCGACAGATGGAATGCGGAATGACGCATAAAAACTTGGTGTTATGTTCTTGCTGAGGTTTCCTTGGTGGGCGGGTTTTAGTGATGGTGGCGCAGGAGGGATTTGAGAAAGGAAATTTTATCATTAAGAAAGCCGAAATTTGGTCGAAATGAGTTTAAAATGGAGGACAAAAAGCACTTTCGATGAATGTGCTTTTGGAACTAACCACAAGTTGTGGTGCGATTGGCAAATTGCCACCTTCAGGTGGTGAATTCCCTGGTGCCTTTTTGGCAGGGGTTCGAAACCAGCTGAGAGCACTTTGTGGCCAGAAACAAGCCGAACCTCAAGCGGAGATTAGTCCCATCCTTGGGATGTGGGGACACTTTGTGGTCTTTACCAAAAAAATAAAGAATGTGCTTTTGAAAGTAATCTTTAGTAAAAATGCAAATGAATCCTGAAAAAACACTTGAAGTGCTTCTTGCAAAAAGCACTTTTAGAAACACTTCCAAACGAACCACCATCATTACGACTTCAACAAATGATGAAATAAAAATAATTTAACTATAACAGTATTACCAAAGAAAAATCAAAATCCCAAGTTATCTAAATGCAATTGCAATCAGTACCCTACTGACTACGGCAACTGTCCCGTTTTGCAATGCAGGTTGAGTGAAGAAAATGGGAAAACTGCAATTTCCAGTAAGTTAACGGAGACGAGGGCTACGTGCTCAAACGCCACCACCACATGCTTTATTTTGCCTTCTTTGCAACGTTCGAGTTTCGCAACCTCTTTACTTGATTAGATGCCACGAACTCAGCATCGTCTCGGATAAAACTCCACCAAATATAAGTTAGAGGAATCGTGGTGGCATGCCAGGCGGCATGAGCATCCAAGAATCCGTAATATGGAGGGAAGTCATAGATTTCTAGGAGCATTGCAAGGCCTCCTCCCACTACTACCACCCACAGCTTCCAACGTGATGGATGGCGAGTGACGCCAGCCCAACCTGCCCAAAGAAGAAGTTGAACCACCGCCATGACAACACAAACCTGCATGTTCCACCCTGCAAAGATTTTTTATTATCTCAATCAGATTGTCGTCGTGAGATTGCTATGCACGTCAAGAAACTACATGTTAACAAAACTATTTGAAGATTAAAGGAGGTGCAATTGATCAATATTCTCTCTCCAACTATACGTTAATGAAAAAAAAGTAGTAAACTGCCATACCGTAATCCAGTTTATAGAAGTTGAGGTACAATATGTGGGTGGTTACAAAAGCAAGCAGTGGAGCAGCAACCATCACTCTGACGGCATCATCTTTCACATCAAAACTTCTTAGTATGGACAGAATAAGCGAGTACCCAAGTATTGCCACTGCACATGAGTAGTCTAATTTCTCGGTCAAATCCACGTCCCTGTAGTCCATTAGACACATTGATGATCAAGAAATGTGCCAAGTAACCAAACTCCCCACCCCCAAACCAATTTCAGTAAGGATCACCAGATGAGGTAAACCGTATTTATCATTCGTCTTTCATCAATAACTAGTCTTTCCAGAAAGATTTAGGGAAAATTAAAATGTCACTTAAATAGCACAGTAATAACTTAACATACAAACCAACGCTCACAATTATTTTACAACCCATTCAAGTATGAGGAAATATCCAAGTCCCAATAATAAAAAGAAAATTGTGAGTTTGCATATGGGTGGCACAAGTTAGAGTAGAATAAAAAACTTACTTGCTATGGAACACAGCACTCGCGAACCAGGAGGTCAATGACAAGAGAGCATAGATGTGCCATAAACTAGCAAAATAATAGTACGTCTTCTTATCCCGTCTCAGAGGCAAGTTGTAGTATAAAAGGATGAAAAAGGATATCCAACCATGAAAATGCGTTGCAAGGTTGAGCACAGAGAAAGCTACGGAAGCAGGCTCCTAAATAAAGGATAACATGTCAAATAGCACCAACCACAGAACTATGATACCATTAAAATATATTGTAAAAGAAAATGTTGCCAACGCATATAGTCCGAAAAAGGCAAACCTGGATCCCGTAAATACGCTTGAAGGGCCATTTACCATGATATTTGACTGGACCGTCACCAGCTGCTTCTCTTTCTTTCTCTGTGTCAACCATACAATAGTAACGGCAATCACTTTGGCAATCCCATTGTTTCCACTGCTGATAAAGAGGTTCTTGCATGTACCATGGACCATCAACAGAGACCCCATCGGAAGAGGAATTGCAATGTGGAAAGCATCTCTGCCCTACACAACCGGTTTCTCCACATTCGTTTAGACAAGCCCTGAAGTTGCAAGTAATCATATATCAATTTCCAAATTCGCAATGTGAAATCCACATGACAAGTTACAAGGGTCGGCAAAATAACAAAATGTCGATTTTGCCAAAGAATTAATACACAAGGAACTTGTATAGCTTAGGAATAAACCAATTATTACAAATTAATTCCAGCAAGGTACTTACCAAAAAGAATTCCAATTGTGTAACAAGGATTGATAAATAGTTTTATGGAAGCTATTTTATTCAAGGGATACTTATTATGTATTAATTCATCCACTAAATTACTGATTAGTGAATTACCATAGAGATATGCGAACACAAATATTTGAGGGAAAAGAAAGCTTCCTGTTCGAAATTCAAATGAGGAGCATTAATTGCTCATAATGGGGAGAACACCAATATGGCCCCACTCCCTGGAACGGTGCGGGCGACAACTGGCCCTTTCCATTAGAACTTCCAATGAAGAGGAGCAATGTAGCCATTTGGGATTCAGCTGAAATTTCAGTCATTTGGAAGATAAATGGCTGATTCAGGGAAAGAAAGCGTTCTGCATGCTAGAATAACTTAGTAGGCTACATTGTGTTCTAAATGATTAATGACAAGAAGTGACAAAACATAACTTTAAACTTTAAAGAAATATGAAAACCTCAAAAAACATACAAGTAGATGTGGCAAACGAGTAACAACAGGTATAAAAGCAGCATACCTCAAAATGAACCATAAAAGAATATCTAAAAAAAGATAAAACAATTACCTATAGCGCGGATCAGCATCACCAGCACTGGCATCTAAAACTGTGAAGCTGACAGCCCATGACACCACCACAAAGAAAGCAACCCAATAATGCTTTAACATCTGAACATAGAATTACTGATCGATAAGAGTCTAAAGGTATCAAATTTGACCACTACAAGATGCTGAGATCTTAACTACTTCAGCGCATCAAATGCCATGATGTGGGTTAAACAATCATTTAATACTAATAACATCATCATTAATCTTTTCTGATATTCTTCGTTACAAAAACCAACCTAGGCAAGAATGAAAAAAAAAAAGGAAATTTACTACTCTATACAGCGAAATGTCTGACCTTTCTGTTGGTGCCTATGTAGAATTAAACTTCTCTTTTAGCCAATTGTATATGTAATTTATTAAAAACAACAGCTTTGTTTCAATGCCTCATTTATGGTCACGTCCACTAATGACATTTTTGTTCAAGTACACCATCCCATATAAATTCTAATGGAATGAAGGGACAGATTAAAGTAGAGCAGGCTCGACTATATTCTAGATTAATCAATGTTGCTTTTGTCTTTCATAATTGTTTATCAAAGTTCCTCTCATAATTTGACTTCCAATTCATTATTCTGTATTTGTAAAGCAATTTGAAAATATACAAGCAAGAGAACATATTCAATTGTCACTAGAGTGTGTGGAAATATCGGTAGACACGAAAAATCATGAGAGTAACCTCTGAGATTTAACTCTATAACCAACACACCTCTGAATTAAAGAGGTGAAAAAGCCCCCAATCCCAAGCAATTCGACTGTGTAAAAACCCACCTGCAGTACAAAAACAATAAAATCGAATCATCAATTCACTCTAAAGTTTGATGATTGGTCAAACTTTAACCAACGCATATGTGATACTAAGTATACAATGCCTTGTAAGTGGCTCGGATTCACCCGTTTAATTCCTCGGAATTCTTTAGCAAACATCCAGTCGTTAAACTTAGCAATATATGCCATGTACACTGATGCAATCTAGAATTAACCATGAAATCAATTTGATATCTGATAGTATCTTCCAAGGTAACTCAGCTGGTGCAGATGGCACTATGCACCTCGGTGCGGGTTTCATCCCCACCGATTCTCCTCCCCTAACAACGAACTATTTAACCCACTAACGCTATCGTTCTACTAAAAAAAACTCAGCTGATAAAACAAACGACGGAATCGAAAGCGATAGAGTTGAACAGATATTTAATACAGGATACAAGATCAATACATTTTCCATTGCTGCAACAAATTGAAAGATTCAATTTTTACGATTTTTACAGTCTGCAGAGTATGCAAATAAAAAGTGAACTTTTGAAACTGGATTAGTTGAATTGGGTGCTGAGAAATTATTGACTGCAATGAGGGATCTGAATCGGAGTAGTTTGTAGGGGTATGATCGGAGAAGACATGGATGCGTGCGTACCTGGAGGGGCAGGATCGTGGGCAGCGGAAGAGCGGTCAGCAGATCTGAATAGGAAGAGGGTTCGTCTTCCTTCGTTAAAGGCGAGAGGGTGAGCAGCTCAGGTCAAGTGAAGGGGACGACGCTCAGTTGGGCAGTGGATCTGCTGTCCCAATTTTCATGTCTCCTTTGTGTCTCCTTCTGTAGTTTTTTGACACGTGGCATTCACCTTAAGGGCTGCTTTGGTATTGCTGTGTTTTGAAAAAAAACTGCTTCTGTTGTGCTGTGAAATAAAGCAGCTGAGTGTTTGGTAAACTTTTTTGTAAAAGTGCTTTTGAAAAAAAAAGCAGTATTATAGTGTTTGATAAACTTTTATGTAAAACAGATGTGAAAAAAAACCGGTTTTTCAAAGCTGGGTTTTGCAGCTTTGTGTTTTTGGCTTTTTTCACCCAAAACTGTGAAAAAAAGCTAAAGCTGAATGTTTACCAAACACAAAAAAGCTGCCAGCTTTTTTTGATACCCACTTTTTTCAGAATCACCTAAGTACCAAACCAGACATAACTCTACATAAACGCTGTTAATGTTTTTTAATAGAATTAATATAAAAAAATTAAAGAAATACAAATAAACCCACAAGAACTCAACCACCCCATCACCCACCAAACAAATCACCCCGATAGCCACCCCTTCCCCCAATCGCCGACCATTTCGCTCGCAATCGCCAGTCTCTTTATTCACCAACCCATCATCGTCATCTTCTTCCTCTGGGTCAAATCAATGAAACCCAGTTTCAGCTCCCACAGCCCACCGGTTCTGGGTCGTCGTCTTCGTCGTCAACCTCATCCTCCTCACCATATTGTTTCTGGGTTTGTTTGTTTTGAATTGGCGGTAGAGACGATTGTGGGTTCTGGATTTATTAGGGTTGAAGTAGCGGCAGAGACGATTTGGAGGGGACGTCTTGAAATTGTGGGTTCTTCTACGGGTTGGGAGATTGAAGACTGTGATTGGATTCATGGGGTTGATAAGGACGATAAGGAAGATGAGTTTCTAGGGGGTTTAAGGGATTCTTTTTAAGGATTGCAGGGAGATTGGAAATGATGAGTTTCAACCGTGTCCTTTCGGTTATTTTTTTTTTTTTTTTTTTTTTTGAGTTTTTAAAATTTTATGGAAAGTAACTGTGTTAAATTTTAATGTTAAGTAGAGCACACATGTCACATGACTAAAGAAGAGACACATTATTCAGGACAACAAACCTGCAGCCGCTCAATTGGCTTTTCAAACACAAGACAATTCAAACTCGAATATAGAGAAAATTCATACAATTCTAACCAATATAACTACGCCCAAAAGGCCGGCCCACTATCGGGTTTGCGAGTGTCGTAACGTTCATAAAAATACACATTAATGTTTATTGTGAGATTAAGTTTATCTCTTTTCTCTTAATATAAATAATATCGTTTGTTAAAAAGAAAATAAAAAAGTTTTGAGTAATGTTGCCACTTAGTACTACCCTCTAGTATTATTTATCTTTACTTGTAAGTGAGAGGTTTTAGGTTCGATTCTTGCCAAAGGTGAATTTGAACCACATTATTGCTAGTCTATTTTGAGGCTAAACTCATATCGTCCCCCTTAGTTTAGATAAATTGTTTGTTAAAAAAAAAGTTATGGCTAATGCTAGGAAGACTAAAATTTTAAATCAAATAATGTAATTGTTGATGATTATTACTTAAGTGTTGATTAACGTCTTTATTTTCTATTGGTGACACATCATTTAGTTTTCAAATTTGGTTTAAAAATTTAGTCTATCTAATATTACCCTTAAGTTATATATTTAAACAAGAGCAGTTAGATCTCGTCACGTTAATGATCTAACGACTTTTATTCATGGGCTAGCAACAATGTGGTTCAAATTTGCCTTTGATAAGGATTGAACCTAAAATCTCTCAGTTACAAATGAAGAATGAATACAACTAATCGTACTAATGGGTGACTATTCACGTGTAACTGAAATGTGCATTAGAAGTTTGGAAGGTCAACTGGAATGAATTGGATACTTGTTTAATTACTCATTCCCTAGCCCAATCTTTGTTAAGGCCCAACTTACTTTTACTCATTAGTTGGTTGTCTCGCGTGACATTCACGTGATTTTTAGTTAGAGTTGCTAAATCTGGGTTTTTTTTTTTTTTTTTTGTTAAACAATAGATTTTGTTAGATTAAATCTTAGACTAGTTACCGACGGAGTTTGAACCAACGCAGGCATGCAAGAACTCAACAACTTTCAACCATCAATCTACGTCGCTACAGACTAAGTTCACCTTTCACAATTCTTTCGTTTGGTTACCATTTTTTGCATCCAATATGTTCAATTGTTTGTATTTACAGTTTTATTTGCCTGCTTCATTTGGATATATATGGGAAATTGATGGTTGTCTTGTTCTTTGATAAGTTTCGGAGATGGGTTTTGGGTTTTGGGTTTGGGATATTGGGGGTGTCTTGGGTTGACTAAGTTCACCTTTCACAATTCTTTCGTTTGGTTACCATTTTTTGCATCCAATATGTTCAATTGTTTGTATTTACAGTTTTATTTGCCTGCTTCATTTGGATATATATGGGAAATTGATGGTTGTCTTGTTCTTTGATAAGTTTCGGAGATGGGTTTTGGGTTTTGGGTTTGGGATATTGGGGGTGTCTTGGGTTGGGGGGGGGGGGGGGGGGGGTGGAGGGGGGATGGGATTTGGTGCATTGCATTCTGATAAACTTGTTTCAATCGACGTGACGGAACATGGTACTTTCACTGTAAAAACTATTTGTATTGAATGCGTAGAGTGCAGCGTTATGTAAGGATCGTAGTTGAAGCTTTAAAGACAAGAGAGGCAGTGTAATTAGTCAGGACTCGGGGCACGTGAACTTAGTGTTTTGTGGCCGTTGGTGAGCCAGGGGTCTGCCTGAATTCATGCTAAGATTCTTGCTTATCCAAGTGTTGCCAAAAAAGAAGAAACATCTTCCATCTTTTGTAGTTCGCCATCGCCATATCTACATTTCTTCAATTTTCGTTTCTCCTTAAACGTCGTTTTATTGTATTTTCTACTAAATATAACGACTTAAGATGCTTTGAAATATGTTTGTCTCGTGTTTTCTTTGATATATTAAGTTTTAACTACTAAACGGTAAATTCAAAACCTACATCAAAGTGCAAGATTAATGTGTAAAATATACGTATGAAACATAACATGTTCGAGACAAAAATAGGATGGTTCTCACATGAAGTGAGACTAAAAACTTTTTTTTTTTTCTGGCTAGAAAGCCTTATAAATGACGTGGTCGGCATCTCGACTCAAGTTTTTCTTTGTATATTATTAAGCCATGCAGTCGACACAGCCATGATTCACGGCAAGAGTCGGAGACTTCGATGTAACGTGCCACGCCACAAACCAACAGTCGATCCGCAATGCCAGATCCAGGACAAAGTATTGGCCAAGAAAAACAAGAGGACTTTGATGTAGTAATAATCATTTTTATTTTTTTTGGTTTAAAATAAAGTGATCTTACCGACACCCGACAGATGTGGGATGTAAAGAAAGATGGAGTAGACTTTATACATAGTCTTTTCTACTTTGATCACCCACTGTTTCCCGCGTACACGTTGACGTAGAATGGATATGGTATCGATGTGTTATAGTGTTTGTTTAGATGTGCTTTTAAAATGTCTGAAAACACTTTTGGTTAAATTAATTTTGAGTTCCAAAATCATTTTGAGTGCATTTTAGATGAAGTATCAGATATGTGCTTCTTGCAGAAATTACTTAAAGTGTTTTTTTATGATTCACTTGAATTTTTACTAAGGATTGTTATAAAAAACATTTTCAACAAAAATGTTTTCAATCATTTTAAAAGCATATCTAAACAAGCCCATAAAATTATAGGTAGCTACAACATATCGACTTTTGTTGAGCACAACACATATTTAAAGGTTGTATTTAATATAATGGCTTAAACTGGAGTGAGTAATATTATATTTAATCCAACACACAAATGTGTAACAATTGAGTGCATGTAGACTCAATAAAATAGGTCCGATGGTCAATGTACTTAGCAATCAAACCGCGGATAAACTCTAATATTAGTTGTTTATTTATTTGAAGAAAGACGGGAAAGGAAAGGTCGTCTTTTTTCCTGTTTTCCTTATAAATAGGCACACATTCAGCTTCATATCTCATATAACAAACGCTGCACAGAGAAGTTAGAGAGAACTGCTTGTTTTTAGACAGAGAAGTTAGAGAGAGAGAGAGAGTGAAAATGTCAGGAATCATGGGCAAGATTGGAGGTGCCCTCCACATTGGAGGCGACAAGGACAAAGATGATGACCACCACAAGGACAAAGATGGCGACCACCACAAGGACAAAGATGACCACCACCGCAAGGAGAAAGATGACCACCACCACAAGGACAAAGATGACCACCACCACAAGGACAAAGATGACGACCACCATAAGGAAGACGACGAAGATGACCACAAAGACAAGGGCGAGAAGAAGAAGAAGAAGAAGAAGGACAAGAAAGACAAGAAGGACAAGAAGGATGATAGCAGCGACAGCGATTAATCCGTCGCATGTGCATGCATCTGCCCAATAATCAGGTAATTATTTCATTAGTTGATTTCATTTTTGCTAATCCACAAAAGAATTTTGATTAGTTAGATTTAAGAAACAAACAAAACTAGTCGTCAAATTTTTTGACAAATGCTATTTTTGAAACATATTGTTACTCAATATTGTCCTATTACAAGAATGACTTCACGTATAATTTTCTTATATTGGTTATGAGATTTATCTTTACAATATGACCTAAATGTGAGCAACACATGGTTGACCAGGTTTAATTAATTTGTTAGTTAATTCATTTATTTGTTAAGTTTCAATTAATTGTTTATCTCTACCTGATTATATATGTATGATTTGCCCTTGTAGGTGTTTGGGGCGTCAAGAGAGCATGCTCAACTCCTGTTTCCTTTACGTTGCAGCCAATACTTAAATTTCAAGAAGAAAAAGGCTTGTTTCACAGCCCAACCAAAAACCAAGAACCAAAAAGAATGTGTGTATTTGCTGAATACTGTTACTAGCTACATGTAAAATGTTTCTCGCACGTTTTGAATATATGATTTAATGTGAAACCTTCGTAAGCCTTTGATATGAAATAATATTTTGGATGAATGCTCACTGCTTAGTATTATCTGTGTTAATCGTTTTAGTTGTTTAATATACTCTTGCATTGCCAATCGTAGTAGCATTTTTTATTAAAAAGACACTAAAGTATCATTTTGTATTAAAATATAAGTATTTGTCTCTACTTGTAAGTGAGAACTTTTTAATTTAAATCTTGTGAATGACAAGTTTAATATACATTGTGAATGACGAGTTTAACATACATTTTTATTACTAACGTTATCTTTGAAATGAGATAGAAGGACTTTTTTTTTAATTGCATTCCAAGGCTAACAAAATATTTGATAGAGTTAAATAATATATTATGTGGAGGAGTGGCCAATAAACACATGCTTCTCATTTTTTGAAGATGATTAGCTTGTCGAATTTTTCTTCGATTTGTCGTGTGTTCAGGACATAAGCAATGCACCCAAATACTCTAAGATAATGAATTAGTGATGTCTTCAAGCCATAAGCAATGCAGCCAAATACTGAGAAAAATTAAACATGCGTGTTTTTATTTAGTAGTGAAGAAGTTTGGTATTGTACGAGAAGGTAATAAACTAAATGAATATGTAAGCTTTTTATTTATAATGGTTTCTGAGATTGGCACAAAAGTTATCATTTTGGTTCTTGACAATGGAAATCAATTGAAGTGGTCCATGAATTTGTCCACGGTTTATTATTTTGATCATTTCATAAAAAATCTGTCAATATCCTCGTGTACTGAAGGGGTTGGTTTGATAAAAATACCTTTAAAAGGTGGTCATGTGAGTGTTCACGTGACAATTTAACGATAATTGATGAGTAGATTTTATATTATATATTTTACCCTAATCTTAGTATATTTTGGTTAATATATTGGAAGAATTTTGATACTTTGAATTGTATTTTCAATATAGGACTTTCGACTTCCTCTGGAGCAAAACAGGACCAAATGGACGAATTTTGGAGTAATTCCAGTTGGAGGACGTTCGTGAGTCACTTAGCTTGATCGTATCAAAATTTGGGATTTTTCCACCAAGCGGTTATTTTCTGGTGATAAAATAAAGGAGCGATGCGCAGTGCTGGGAAATGACGTTTTTGGGCTTAAATTGCGTTTTTGGAGCCCAAGATGACCTCATATGGGTTCGTGGCCTTCTGTAAAAGTGTTCATAATATTCCAAACATTAAATCCAGCTATATTGGGCCAGTTTTGGAGCAGCTTATGGGTCCAAAACGTGGCTGTTCAGATTTTAGGCGAATTTTACCATTTAATTTAGGGTTATGTTTCCTATTTTATTGGATGATTAATTTTAGTTTTTAGGGTTTTATGTGGAGGCTTAGCAGAGATATTGCTGGGCCGTCTACCATTTTCTTTACACTTTCTTTTATGCAATTTTGGGAGACAGAGAGAATTGCTAGGGTTCTTGAAGATTTTCTACTCTAAGGTGTTTTCAATCCTTTTCTTAGTAATATTTTCTATGATTTCAATTATGAATATGCGTAACTAATTTCTTTTGCTAGGGCGAAGTCTTGAGCCTTAGCATGAATATGTGATTTTTATTTAATTGCTTATGATTGATTGCATGCATACTTTGAATTGTTAATCACTGGGATAAAAACTATCTAATTGTCTTAATGCCTGATCACCATTAGGATATTTAGAAAAGTAATTTGATGCAATTTTGGTCGGAAGGTTCCCTGAAATTGACGCTGGCTTCTTGTGATTAATAATTGTAATTTCGCTTACGATGAATACCACATCTTAAGGATTGCATGGTTTTTCAAAGGATTTTCATAAAGCATAATGAGTCTTTCATGTTCAGATTTGATCCGAACGTCCGGACGGGTTGCATGTTAGATATACGTTATATGTTGGAGGTTCCAAGTAGAATATGAATTAGGAAAATCTAACCTTCAAAGTGGCATGTGTAGATCGTAAGTAATTGGTAAAAATTCATAGGATTGCTAGGTGATGGTGGAACCCTAGTGCTTTCTTAATTTTATTCTCCCAAAGCTGTTTTCTTTTCTCACTGGCTCTAATATTGCAGATTATTTTAATTCTTTAATTTCATCTTTATTTTAATTAGGTCATAAAATCAATCACCTAAACTTCTACTTTACAATAATTAAATGGAATCTGATTAGTTTCGAATGATTTAATAGTCCATGTGGAGACGGCCTTGCAAGATCCGTTTATACTACAATAACCTTGTGTTTCTTGCAAGTAAAATAGGAGATTTAAGCCCGTTCACATGAGTAGTAAAAATCCTATCAATAATATTAACATTTTTCACGAAATGATCAAAATAATTTACAAAGAACAAACTCAGGCACAACTTCTATCGGTTTTATAGTCATAATTCATGTAAAATAAAAAAAAAGCCGAATATGTATATAGCCCAAAGCAGTTAAACAATTTACCCTAGACCTTAATGTCTTGGTTCAACTCCCTCCCTCTTTCAATATCGGTTACATAAGAAAAGAGAAATCCAATGAAATTTAGACCCCAGACACTATTTTATTATTTTTGTTGTCAAACACTTTGAGTCTATGTCGTGTGACGGGGGTGAGGGATTTTGTAAATTACATTAAAGTTGTCACACTTGATATGATTTTTTTTCAATGGATTGGGTTTGTTTGGTAAGGAGGATTGTCAATGGATTGGGTTCATGAAATTGGACTGCAAAATAGTAATTGACTTTAGTGTTGAATCGGATTAAAGAGTAATTATATTAACATATCCCTTTATTGGAAAGGAATTGAATCCCATTCGGATTCATTTTGTGGAAATTTTAGGGATTTTCATATCTTAGTCATTCATTGTATATCGTGCGATAAGAAATCATTTGATTTTTTTATTTAATATTAAATACAAATAGTATCTGACGAAAACTGATCGCACGATATACAATGAACGGTTATGATGTGAGGATCCTTCGGATCCCCACAAAGTAAATATAGAAAGAATCCCTTCCCAATAGGAAAGGAGTCCTTATACTTTTTTTTTAGGAAAACTAATGAAAAGGGTTTGAAAATTTTGAGTTTTAACGATAAAGACAAAATAAAAGGTAAAGTGAATAGTAGCATGTTTGACTTTTTAGTGTAAACATGTGGTTTTTCGTTAAAGTGAACAGTACCATTGGTTTTTCATTAAAACTCTTTCTTCTTTTTTTATGGTAATAAGTACTCTTTTATGGTGGTCCAAACTACAGGTAAGGGAGCGGATCAACCAATATGTTAATTTATGCATTAAAAAGCACCCCATATGTACATAAGAAAAACATATGTGCATTTTTGTTCATAAAAAGAGATTTTTTTTTTAACTCATAACAAATAACGGGTGAATTGAATTTTCAAATCAGCATATCAATTGGGTTTAGCCAAATTAACTAGAACGATGTGCTTCATTCTTTGCACTTAAGTTTGAATTTTTCACTTTTGACTTACCTTTTTTTTTACAATTTAAATTTTCTTTTTCTAAATTTGTAATTTATTATAGCAATTAATATCGTTTGTTTTAAAATAAATATTCAATAAAAATAATAAATAAAATAAGTGTCGGCAGGAGTTTACAGTTTCTTTCAAAAGAAGCCACAATAAATAAACCGCACACAGAATGCAACCACTCGCAGCAGCAAAAGTAAGATCGATGTATAGGTGTCAATCTAGTTGAACGAAACCAACAAATTAAGACAGAAAAAGAAAAAGATCAGAGGGACGGTACATCATACATGCAGCTAAATATATTTCTACATGATAATGTTAGAGAGATCATATTTCTAAACTAAATAATGTGGATATTGATAATTGAATTATTATTTAAATATCGATTAATGTGCTTATTTTTATTAGTAACACATCATTTAGTTTGTAAATTTAGTTTAGACATGTGGTCTCCCTAGCATTATCTTTTCTTTATTTTTTTAAAGGCCAAATTGGATTATTCATCCCCGTGGTCATAGGAAACTTGCATGATGACCCCCGTGGTGAAAAAACTAGGAATTAAACCCCTGTGGTCAAGAATGTTAGCAAATTTAGTTCAAAAGTAAGATTTCTGTTAAATGACTGTTAAAAGTATGGGTAAAACTGTATTTTCAATTCCAATTGACATTGAATTGGGGCTTTTTTTTATTTAAAAAATTAAGCATTAATTTTTTTGTTAATTGTTATAAAAAAAATTATTTATTTTAAATGTCAATTGGAACTGAAAATACAGTTTTACCCCAACTTTTAGCAGTCATTTAACAGAAATCTTACTTTTGGACTAAATTTGCTAACATTCTAGACCACAGGGGTTTTATTCCTAGTTTTTTCACCACGGGGGTCATCATGCAAGTGTCATATGACCACGGGGATGAACAATCCAATTTGGCCTTTTTTAAATGAACAATTGATGACAAGTTATGGTTATCCATCTCTTATAGAGACCGAGAAGAGTGACAATGACATTTCAGCCTCTTCTAATTACAGGTGAAAAAAAACATCAACCCTACCCGTTGTTTTCCTTTTTCCTTCAATAAAACAACCTAAACCAGTGGGCTGCAGCTCAATGCCTATATATATATATATATATATATATATATATAGACACATACATAAACAGCAACCCTACATTATTCACCACCGTCTTAACTTCAACGTCAATTCAAGCAAAAGAAGTTTAGTTCTACTCTCAATGGCTTCTCTTTTACTTCTGTTGTCCGTACTAGGGCGTCCCAGGAGTAACAACACGGATCCAAGTAACTTCTGGGTACTTCCCCCTTCTTCTTCTTCTTGTTCTAATTCTGCCGCCGCAGCTGCCACCTCCGCCGCTTCTAATTCTTTTACTGCCGCCATAAGACCGCTGATTAGAAATGGGAGCTGCAATTACCGTGAGAAAATGGGTTTGGTGGATGACTATCTGCAGTTAGAGTCAAGAGTTTCTGTCGATTCAGTTTGGCCTTAGAGATCCATGTCCTGCTTTGCTATCTTCAAAATCTTAACTAATTTAATAATATTTGGGTCTGTTTGTATTTTCTTGTTAATCAGTAAGATCCTTATAGGTTCTTTCGTGTTTTCATATAACTCTTTCAAGTTGCAACAATAAACTTGAATGCAATGGCTTCCTATAGAACTGCACAGAGACACATCAATACATCAGGTTGGGTGCATTTTTACTCACCTTCTTTAAGTGGTGATAATATATTAATACTCACCACCATTTGTTATGAGTTTAAATTTTGAAAATATTCACCATTCTATTTATTATCATTAAATAAGTTTAAATTTTAAAATTTATGTATATTCACCGTACAAATTTCGAATTTAAACTCATTCAACGATCATAAATAGAGTTTTGAACTTGTGAGCAAAAATATTGTTTATCATTTTGCATCTCTCCAAGTGACACGTCCTTACAAATACAAACTGCAACTTCATGAAAGGTTGAGAATGAGGAGTTCAGCTAAGTCACACAATAAACAAACCTAATTTATTATCGAAATCGTCATCCACGAGGTTCCAACTTAAAATCTCTCACCAGAATAAGAATATCATCAGTGTAACATCCCACATTGCCCAGGGGAGTGATCCTTAAATATATATTATCATCCTTACCTAGCACGAGGCCCTTTGGGAGCTCACTGGCTTCGGGTTCCGTAGGAACTCCGAAGTTAAGCGAGAAGGAGGCTAGAGCACTTCCAGGATGGGTGACCCACTGGGAAGTTGCTCGTGAGTTCCCAAAAACAAAACCGTGAGGGAATGGTAAGCCCAAAGCGGACAATATCGTGCTACGGTGGTGGAGCGGGCCCGGGAAGTGATCCGCCTCGGGCCGGGATGTGACAAATGGTATCAGAGCCAATCCTTGGGCGGAAGTGTGCCGACGAGGACGTCGGGCTCGTCGGGCCCTTAAGGGGGGTGGATTGTAACATCCCACATTGCCCAGGGGAGTGATCTTGAAATATATATTCTCATCCTTACCTAGCACGAGGCCTTTTGGGAGCTCACTGGCTTCGGGTTCCGTAGGAACTCCGAAGTTAAGCGAGAAGGAGGCCAGAGCACTCCCAGGATGGGTGACCCACTGGGAAGTTGCTCGTGAGTTCCCAAAAATAAAACCGTGAGGGAATGGTAAGCCCAAAGCGAACAATATCGTGCTACGGTGGTGGAGCGGGCCCGGGAAGTGATCCGCCTCGGGCCGGGATGTGACAAATGGTATCAGAGCCAATCCTTGGCCGGAAGTGTGCCGACGAGGACGTCGGGCCCTTAAGGGGGGTGGATTGTAACATCCCACATTGCCCAGGGGAGTGATCTTGAAATATATATTCTCATCCTTACCTAGCACGAGGCCTTTTGGGAGCTCACTGGCTTCGGGTTCCGTAGGAACTCCGAAGTTAAGCGAGAAGGAGGCCAGAGCACTCCCAGGATGGGTGACCCACTGGGAAGTTGCTCGTGAGTTCCCAAAAATAAAACCGTGAGGGAATGGTAAGCCCAAAGCGGACAATATCGTGCTACGGTGGTGGAGCGGGCCCGGGAAGTGATCCGCCTCGGGCCGGGATGTGACAATCAGACCGTAGTACTGAGTGACTGAAATGTTGCATTTCTAATTAAACTAGAAATGGACCTATTTGGTAACCATAATTTTTTTTTAGGTTTTATTTCTGTTTGGTAATTAATTTTGATTTTTTAAATTTTCAAAATAAAGAAAATTGATTTTAAAATCAAGTCAAAGTTTAAAATCTCTCCACCAATATGCACATCAAAAGTAACATTTAAGTTAGATTTCATTAAGTTAAATGATCTAACAACTATTTTCAGAAATGTGAAACTCTCCTACTAATGTTCTTTGGGTAAATTACATTTTACCCCCATTAGGTTTGGGGTTGATTTCAATTTTTTACATTAAAACATTTCAATTTCATACATTCGTTAGAAAATCTGTTAAGTAAACCGTTAAGTGATGACGTGGCAAATAAAGGGTTCCCATTTGTGCTGACATGGCCGCCACATTTATGCCACGTGGCTAAACATTTAATAAAAATTTTAAAATATTAAAATAATTAATTTTAAAAAGCAAAAAAAAAAAAAAGCCAAAACCTAGTTCGTCTTCCCCATCCATTCTCCCCACCCGAGCACACCCCCAACCCAAATCAGACACACCCTTTCTCCCCACCTGCAACCCCTTATGCCATCGCGAACCCAGCCAACAAGATCTAGGTCTCCTCGTAGACCCGTGGAGTGCTTAAGATCTCCTTGAAGAATGTGATCCGTGACGCCGTGACCTACACTGAGCATGCCAGGAGGAAGATTGTGTTGGTGATGGACGGGGAATATGGGTGGGGATATCAGACGGGGAAGGTGGACGGAGAAGATGGTTTGGATGGAGAAGGGAGAAAGGGTGATGGGTGTGTAGAAGGGGGAGGGGGAGGAGCGTCTTAGGAGGGAGGTGGAGATGGAGGAAGAGAGGGAGGAGTTGTAGAGAGGTGAGGGGGAAGGAAGGGGATCTGGGTGTGCGTATGAGTTTTTATTTTTATTTTTTATAGGGTAAATTATTATAATATTTTAAATGCATAAAAAATTATTATTTTTGCCACATGGCACAAATTTGACAAACACGTCAGCATAAATGTGGTAAACACGTCAACTCTTAACGGACCAATGAATGGAAAATGTAACGGATGTATTATATTGAAATAAAATAGTACTTGATGTATGAAAATGAAATGTTTTGAAGATATTGTATGATGTTGTAATCAAACCTGAGGTGTAAAGTGTAATTTACCCTTTTTCTTTTGCTCTCCTTTCTCGTCCATCAATTAGGAGCCACAAAATTTGTGGGCTTGGGCGGGGCCATGCTGGGCTTTTTTAAAAAAAAAAGAAATTTCTGGGCTAAGATATGCTAAGATTTTTAGACCCAAGCCCAGGCCACGTGCTGAGCTTTCAATGTATTGGGTTTTTGCTTTCAATGTACCACAGCTAGATTACATTATTGATGAATTGGAAAGAGCAATAGGTTTGAATGAGATCCGTACCATGGGATGGAATCAGGAGTGTCTCCTGAGCATTTCCCTAGGGATCCTAGGGATCCCGCAATCTTGTCCGTTCATCGTATATCGTGCGGTCAGAAATCGTTTAAAATTTAAATTTTAAAATTCAAATATGAATAGTACCTAACGAAAACTGACCGCACGATATACGATGAACGGACAAGATTGCGGGATCCCTAGGGAAATGCTTAGGAGACACTCCTGATTCCATGGGATGAACCAAGTTGTATCAGCAATCAAGGGGTTAAAAGATCAAATACTTGTTGGAACATCATATCATAACTGTGTCGTTTCTTTTGATACAAGTTAGGGAATTCGGGAACTCCAAATCTTTTGCTTCATATCGAGATACTAGCAAAGAAGAATCTCACAATTCACACCGAGTCGAGAAATTATGGAATGAAAACGCGGTGGCATTGAGAAGGTGTGAGCTATTGTTGATACAAAATAGACACCAAAAGAGAGGATTCATCCTTTTACAGTCATGTGATTTGGTAATAGTAATAAAGATAATAACGATGGAAAGAAATGAACGGTTTGGATCTGTATCAAAGGTAGAAGGAAGAAAAGGAGAGAAAATATGAAAACAAATTCCAACTTGAACCAAAAACCATCCACAGTGTAACCTACAGAGGTAGGCTACTCATCAACGTCGACCTTAAACCTGTCGTACTACCCAGGGCCATCGAATTTAGTGGAGAATTCCTTGAACACTCTGATGCACTTCCCTTGATGCTATGAGAATGTGTCCAACCACATCGTGCACGTGTTACAATTGAAACCATCTTTGGATGGAAGTTCGGACGCATGGAATGACTTATTTGAACACGGAACTACAAATTCTCAATGGAGTTTGATCGTGCCTTCATCTTGGTGTGGCTAAAATTTTCAAGTTAATGAAAGAAACCGTAGATTAATAGTTGTGTTTGGTCATTTAATATTATGGTTTTGTGATATTTTTTTTTACTTGTAAGTGAGAGGTTTTAGGTTCGATTCTCGTCAAAGACGAATTTGAATCACATTATTATAGCCAATTGTGAGGCTTAACCCACTCTCCCATCCTTTAGTGTACATAATATTGTTTGTTCAACAAAAAAAAAAAACGAAGTTATGTTCGTGACATGCATGGAAGCATCCCCGTCCTCCAAATTGGGAAAGGATGCTAGGGATATAAACTAGGTATTGACCCCAATATCAGGTTAACGGGGTTGGATTGATTATTATACTTGTCATGTATATATAAAGAGTTAGTGGCGGAGTCATAAATCAAGGCTAGGGGCACATAGACTAGGCCGTAATTAATTAAAGAGAAATGCTAAGTAAACTTTCTTAAATGTGGGACTCTTCATGAACTCTTTGTCATCTCATGTTTTTTGCACAATTTATGTGTCAATATTATAAAATATTGTATCAAAACATGAGGTGACAGAGAGTGCATGGAGAGTCGCACTTTGAGAGTCTGCGAAGCATTTCTCTTAAACAAAATGTATGGGAGGAAAGGTTTATTCTTGGTACTGGCATCAATCATTATTTTGAGACAACATTATTTTACACTAAGGGAAGATTTAGGTTAAGCACATAATAGGCATGTCATAATTATTATTTGGTGTCACATTAGTCATTCAAATGAGTTGAATTTAAGGCTTTCTACTTTCATGTGAAGAAAAGTACATGTGGTGCTAGTTACGTTGGCATAAATAATTACAAACTAAAAAGAAGGATGAATCTTTTAGAGTTTTCATGCGACATCAGTATTGAGAAAATTATACCATAAGTTTAAAACTAATTATTAAAAACATATGGTGGCAAGACACTATACAGAGGACTTAGTTCAGATAGAATTAGTTTTCAACACAATTGCTCTTTCATGTGTGGTGCATGTTTTAACAATTTGTAAGAGCAAAATGCTATATGCTATGGTGGAGCTGCAGAAGGGGCCTAGGCGTATTGTGGCCTTCATGTGGTTATGCCGTTGTAAAGAGTAATGATAGATAACTCATATTTTGGGAGATTATATTGTACGACTTTTCTAATAAACGTAGTGTTCACTAATACAAGTAGATCACATTCTTATTAGAGATGTACAATGCGGTCTCTCAAAATTTGATCTTCCTATCATTAGATCGGATAGGTTTTGTGTCTAGTGTTTGGTGTATACATAGAGTGTTTCACTATGATTGATTGAATTCAAAATTGAATTAGTTAAACAGAATGGGAAAAAGGCACGATGGATTTGTATCCTGTGTCCACCAACAGGTTATGAATCCCGTACTAGTCTGGACTTGGATTCAAAATGATCCAACCCATCATGCTCTTTGAATGCATGAAACAACGGTCTTGGCCTCAAATCCATTTTAAAGGCTAATAACATGTCTCATCCAGCTCACTAAATAGGCTCTTACATTTTGTTTTGTTAGAGACTACAAAGTCTCAAGAGATTGAGGCCGAATGATTGTACTACAAAATGTAAATAGTAGAGATTAGAAATGCACCACATGTTCATTACCAAGCTATGTGAAGAAAATTTGCTAATGTCTACTTGAAAAGTGTCATTGCAAATGTCCATAATTTTGTGATGATCGTGTAATGCATTTCTAGTTACTTTGTTCATAATTTTGGGCCCTTATTATTTTCATTGAAAGATCTTATTGAAGCAACAACAATGAAAATATTGAAATTAGTGGAAATGTTGACACTCGAAAATTTAAAATCGAAGAAACTATCTATGAAATTGGACAAAATTTGATTTTTTTTTTGTCATACTAAAATTGAAATAAAATTCTTAAATTAAACATAAATATTTCATTGAATGGCATATGCATGAAAAAATAATGCTGAAAATTTGTATTTTATTCTCTTTTCCCTTTTTCACTTAACTTGTTCGTACTTTGACTCTTTCTGAGACTAACAACCAAAATAGCAAGTCCGAATCTCCCATCTGCGTCGATTATGAATACCAGATGCTCTAATTGACAAGAAAAGCAACTCATCGTGCTTGAATGTATGATTGCAACAGCGCGAGTAATCCAATCAATGAGCCTTTTACAGTTTTCTTTTTTCTGGTAAACAATCCAGTTATAGTTGGCTGGTGTGCTGCAACGTCGCAATCGTCGAAAAGGTCCTGTATGTAATTTGAAGAGCCAAAGACAAGGCTGGTGATTTAAATAGAGCAAATGGCTAAAAGAAATTAGCTAGTAAATGAAGTTAAAGGGTTTTTCACTTTTCAATATTGGAAGAAGTTCTAAGTCCGAATCTCCATCTCCGTTGATTATAAATATCGGATGCTCTAATTGACAAGAAAAACAACTCATCATGCTTGCATGTATGATTGCAACAGCGCGAGTGATACAATCAATGAGCCTTTTACAGTTTTATTTTTCATCCAGTTATAGTTGGCTGGTGTGCTGCAACATCGCAATCGTAGAAAAGGTCCTGTTATGTAATTTGAAGAGCCAAAGACAAGGCTGATGATCTAAATAGAGCAAATGACAAGAGGTATAGGGTAGGGTTCTCACCATTTCACGAACCAAATGATGCCACGTGTCAATGTTCAGCAATTTGTTGTTGTGGCTAGTTGTCTTGCCAGCAGAAATATTGAAACAAAATCCATTGAAAAGGTTCATAGTGCCTGTTTGTACACGGTAGTAGGATTGAGTCGCTGCACAAGAAGAATTGTTTATATTTACTCAGTAATATTCTTGTGATAAAATTATCAGAAAAAAGAAAATATTCTTGTAATAAAACTTATACGTTCACATAGGGTTGTTAATTTTAATTTTAAATGAAATTAACTAAGAAAATTGTGTTTTAATAATCAGTTTATAGTTGTACTCCTAGAAATTTTCAATTGGATGGAGAGCATCTTGTTTGCTTCTTCATTGATCCCACTTTGTTAAACAATTAGGTTAATTCATTTGACCTAAGTCTCCTCTAGACAACAATTAAAAAAGGTTTTCTTGTGCATAAGATAAATTATAATGCAAAACTGAGAGAGCGATATCCTAGAGAAACAGCCATGTGTTATAAATAGAAAAAAGTTAGAGAGATAACCTTTATCAGGGACATGAGAGAAGCGGATGCAAGATATCACACTGTTTAGTTTCGTAACTATAACACAAAAGATTGTAGGAAAAAAGGAAGGGAGGGATACTGATATTATTGCTTTCACTTCTTTTCCTCTTCTGTGTATTGTGATTACACACGGAGTGCTTTTTATATATAGCCACATCCGTGACAAACCAAAAAGTGAAGTGATTTCTCTTTTTGAAAACTTCACATAATAACAATCACACTACTGTGGCCTTTTGAAAACATCACATAATAACAATCACACTACTGTGGGCATTCATCCTCACAATTTTACAACACCCTGAAATTATAATTAACTTTGTTTTTTCTAACAAAAATTTAGAAAAATGATTTCTACATACTATTTTAACCTTCCATGCCCCAAATTTATATATAAAAAAATTGATACGGGTGTGTTGGGGGAGAATAAGAGTGTGTGAAAATCACTCCTCAAATATTAAGGTGACTAAATTCTTGTTATCTAACACTACATTATTGTGATATTTCTCTTTACTTGTAATTGGAAGGTTTTATATTCGACTCTCATACATTACGAGTTTGATACCGAATAAATATAACTACCTGTTGTGTGATTTTGTCCAAAAATCTCAGTTCTCTAGTGCAAATATATACTGTTGTATTAAAAAAATTTGTTCATACAACTCTGGTTTTAGGAGTTATCCCTTCCAAGTTGAGACGACTAATAGAACAAGTCAGCATTGTTTTTAACACCCCCACTTGGCATTCTCTCATCAAAGCCGGCTTTTGCATTCCCTTCTCTTAAACTACACCCACCAAACCCAATACTTTCACATTCGAATATCACTTCCTCCTTCAGTATTTCATGTGTCTTAATTTTTTCTATACATCTTAAGAACCCTTAAAACCCATTGATTTGAAGGGAAAGTGAAAATCAAAGAAAGATGGACAGGCTCATAAGTTTGGAGCCATCAAACCTTGTTGCAATACGGATCGAACCGGGACAGAAATGCTACGGCCAGCTCACTTTACGCAACGTTATGTACACCATGCCGGTAGCCTTCCGGCTCGAAGCGTTGATCAAGAATCGTTACACGGTGAGACCTCAGTCCGGGATCATATCTCCTCTCGAGAAGTTGACCGTAGAGATTGTTTATCATCTTCCGCCCGGGTCCAGCCTCCCGGACTCCTTTCCTTACTGCCATGATTCCTTCCTTTTGCATAGCGTGGTTGTGCCTGGAGCGGCGATCAAAGTGTCTTCTTCGACATTCGATGCGGTTCCAAACGATTGGTTCACCACAAAGAAGAAACAAGTGTTCATAGATAGTGGTGTCAAGATTATGTTTGTTGGTTCACCTATTTTGGCACAACTTGTGTCCGATGGTTTGATGGATGATATTCGAGAAGTGTTTGAGAAGAGTGAACCTTCATGGAGAGCCGCCGATTCTGTGGATTCTGAGGGCCAATCTTTGATTCACTTGGCAGTTGCTCAAGGCCGGCCTGACCTTGTCCAGCTACTTCTTGAATTTGAGCCTGATGTGGAGGCTCAAAGCCGGTCAGGATCTACTCCGCTTGAGGTTGCAGCCTCAAGAGGAGAAGCCTTGATAGTTGAGCTTCTATTGGCTCGACGTGCCAGCACTGAACGATCTGAGTCCTCCACTTGGGGACCTATTCACCTCGCGGCCGGAGGAGGCCACGTAGAGGTTCTGAGGCTTCTTATAATCAAAGGGGCAAATGTTGATGCGCTGACAAAGGATGGTAGCACGGCTTTGCACCTTGCTGTTGAGGAGCGAAGAAGGGACTGTGCGAGGCTCTTATTGGCAAGCGGGGCTAAAGCTGAAGTTAGTGATTGTAGAGATGGTGACACGCCTTTGCAAATCGCGGCAAGCCTAGGGGACGAGTACATGGTGAAGCTGTTGCTGCAAAAGGGTGCGAATAAAGATGTAAGAAACTTTGCCGGTCTAACAGCCTATGATGTTGCGGCGGAGAATGGACACACGAGACTATTTGATGCCCTTCGACTTGGTGATAGCTTGTGTATCGCGGCGAGGAAGGGAGAGGTAAGAACAGTTGTAAAGTTGCTTGAGACAGGTGCGGCAATCAATGGAAGAGACCTACATGGGTGGACTGCTCTCCATAGAGCCTGTTTCAAAGGGAAGATAGAAGTCATTCGAACGCTGCTTGAAAAGGGTGTGGATATGGATGCTAAAGATGAGGATGGATACACTGCGTTGCACTGTGCAGCGGAGTCGGGACATGCGGATGTGATTGAGATGTTGGTAAAGAAAGGAGCTGATGTTGAAGCTCGAACTAACAAAGGTGTGACTGCACTGCAGATTGCTGAGTCTTTGCACTACGTTGGGATTACTAGGATACTTATTCATAGAGGTGCAACAAAAGACAACATTAATATGGCACATATCTTGACCCAGGCCTCAGTTTCATTTGGCAAAAAATCTATGGGACTAGAGGAGGAGATCATCAAAGGAGGAATGAAGAAGAAGAAATCGAGTCGAGCTAGAGCTCTTCATGGAAGCTTCAATCGTTCGATGCCATTGGCTGTTGTTTAGCTAGCTAGTGAAGCTGGAACTAATATTGGTGCATTGGTATTTTGAATTAGGGTTTTCACATTTTAGAGCTCACAATGACGCTGCTTTTGACTGAAAGTAGATGCGGAAGAAGTTGTTGACTCATTCGTACGTAGTATGTTCATTCTAAATTAAAACACCTAAATACGTATATTTTGTTATTAAAACAAACTTGATGTGTATCAAAATTGATTGTAAATCCTTATATATGCTAATAAGTGGATGTATTGTATTGTACGTTTGTCACTTGATCTACAACATATGACATTGTAAGCAATGAGATATTCGTGAACAAAATTTTGCAGAACGAAATTTTGCAGTATATATTGCTTGTTTGAATCCCTAATACATATTATAATTGTTCGGCTACGAATCTTAATTATAAGCCGGCAGTAAAATATCATCATTTACCAGATTACAGGTGAAAGGATACTTAGTCTCTTCTGGGAGAGACGAGAGATTGTAGAGAAATTTTCAATAACATCTCCTTGTCAATGGATTATGATAACTATGCATGCAATCACCTGCAAAGAAGATAAACAAACACAAAACCTAAATAATCCACACAAGAGCTGATCGTGGCTCGGCTAATTGTGCCTACAACCACTCTCACACCCTTCGGATCAAACCCTTTTACTCCCCCCCTTATAACTTCTGAGTTATCGAAAAACTAGTAGCCCAATACTTGTGATCGGTCACCCGCTGTGATCCACTTGTCGATCAACTTCCCCGACCTTTTTTTAAAGAAATCTTGGCTGTACAGAGAATTTTTTCGATATAGAAAAAAAAAAATTACACCTAATCAGATGAGACATAAACATTTAGGGTGCGTTTGTTATACTGGATTATTTCGGATTGGACTAGCTTCAGAGACTAAGTCAAACTGGTTTAGACTAGACTAAGCTAGATTGACTTAATGAAGTGTTTGGTGCAGTATCAAACTAAGAAGTAGAATAATAAAAATTAATTTTTTTTTCTTTTACTTTTTCTAGAATTCTCGAATGCTTTCCCTTTTTCCTGCTCTTTTGTTCCTTTTTTTCTTCTGGAAAAGTTGCTCCACAACTGGTGCGAAGCTTCAAGGCATTGGGGTATTCGAACTTTTTCTTGCTCTTTTGTTCTTTTTTGTTTCTTGAAAAGGCTCTACAGATGGTGCAGAGCTTCAAGGGATTGGAGTTATTGCAAAGCTTCAAAGAATTGGAGTTATGCAATTTGAATCGGAGGTTCTACATCGGAGCTTCCAAACAACGACCCTCCTTCCTTATGGATCTCGCCGACCGATTTTCAAGTGGTCTCTTTGATTTGGGTTTTTATTTTGGGTTTCTCCAAACGGCGAGAAACCGAGATGCCCGCAGCGGGAGGGGCGAATTGAGGAAGAAGTAGTTTTGGTTTGGGTTTCTCGAACAACGAGAAGCCAAGATGCGCACAATGGCTAAGCAGAGGGACGAAGTGAGGAAGATGAAGTAGATGGGAAGGGCGAAGCTGCATAAAGTTCTTAGCAGTCCGTCCAATTTTGGGGGCCTCGCTAGGACCGGTTAGTGAAGCATTTAGCGTAGGCAAGTCCCCTTTGGTCTCATTAAACCTAGGCCACGCTGTTACCAAACACGTGACTAGACTAACCCCCAGTCCAGTTCAATCCAATGAACTTTAGTGAGGGAAAACAAACAGCCCTAGTGTATTATCACCTTCCCAACTGCAAATCCTTTGCGTTTTCGCCTCCTTTCCGTTCCTCCTTGGCTTGGAAGCAACCTTAGACTTGTGATCCAACTCAACATGCATGGGTTTATTATAGTTCATCGGACCGAAACTATAATCTTTTGAAAATTGATTTCATTATCTAACAAGGCCACCCTTAGGCCTTTAAGTGTGGTGGGCATTGAGGATGGAAGAGAACTCCAAGTGGCCCAAATCATAAACATTGTGGCATCCAAATTAGCATTTTCTATTGGGGAAAAAAAAAAACGAATGTTAGCATTTTGTCATGTTGACGTGTAGCTGATGCATTCGCTATGACCATCTCTATCATCCTCCAAATGATACGAGCAACCTCAAGTTCAAAAAGGAGCACTAACTTTTCATAAAACAATTAATAAGGGGATTTCCAAGTAAGATGAACCAGTAAACGCTCTAGTTTGAAGAGTCCATTTCATTAATAGTATTAGGTTTTCGCCAAAGAATAATATTTATGAAGATATTTAACGAACTAATACACTCACAGCAAAGTTGTATACCACTATCAGTTAGCCACACACACATATCAAACTCAGTCACGGGTATATATTATTATCTCATTCACATGAGCTGAATTTGAGCATGCCTCCGGCCAGTAGAAACACCTATCACCAACTCAAAGCTAGTTATTTCTTTATTTCATTTATAATATGGGTCGTAATTACATTATTATGTATCCATTACATCTTAGATTCAAAGCTAGTTCTTTCTTTATTTCATTTATAAAAACACAAGACAGAGAGTGAAAATTTAGAAAAGTGTTAAGAGTTTGGAGGATGCATTTTCCTGTGGGTTAATGGACAATTTAGTAAAACCAAAAGGGAGCAACCAATGGTTGGTGTTGAAAAGACACTTTTTCCTTTTTGTAGTCTCATAGATCACCAACCGTGAATTATCCTCTAAGGTGAGTTGGTGACTTTAGGTATTTGATGTACATCTGGTCCATATACTACAAGCTGACGTGCGCTCTTTGTCGAAAATCAATCTGATACAAAAAAGGGTTACTGTCAGTAATGGTTTTTGGTCAATTTCGCAGTTGCATCTAGAATATTTACTATGGAAAAATCTGTGCGCAACTTTAAAATAAACGAAGACATCTTTTACACGTATCATTATTTAGTATTTAAAACAATAAGCACAAGAAAAGATTAATGGATATTTTGCTGATTCTTCAACAAATTATACGTCTGTAATGATGTATTTTTCGTAATTATATAAGGAATTATGCTAGATTAGTCCTTCAGTGCATGTCACAGGAGCCAACCCTCGATTCAAAGGAAGAAGGGACAAACACAAACACCCACCCCCCATATCCTAGCTCTTTTCTTGCAGAAACAAGAAGCAGCAACTGCAAACCAACTCAACGTCTAGGATTTATTTTTACCATCTCGCAACCTATATGGTATGAGTACATCGCCACATAATGTTTGATACAAAAAAAAAAAAACGATGGCATATAGATAAAAATTTGCACATATTTTTATTTTATTGACCCATAAGGCCTTTGCAGTTTAAGCATTTCTCCTATGAAAAAGCACTGTACATTTAAACTTTGTTTTGGGAGGGCTGCAAAGGAAGGACAACCTTTCCAAACTTTGACATAACATCAGACCACAAGCAATATATTATTTTTACACCAACGGCAGAAACAAAAGAATTCAACAATTTCTAAGAGTTGAAAACCTATCATCCGAGCAACAGAGGAAACTGTCAAATATCTCGTCCTTGATATTTGCATTGGATTTGACTCAAAGTGAATCATAATCCTAGGTTCATATGAACGGTCAAGCTCAATTTGAGTTTAACTAGGACAAAGCTAAAAGCCAAGGTCACTGACCAAGGACGAGAATGAATTTGTAACTTTAGGTTCATTTGGGAACGGCAGAGAAGAAATAGCATCCATACAAAATTGGCTTCCTCTAAAAACAAGATAAAAATTGACTCTCGAAAGCGATGAATACCCTTTATTATGGTCTGGAATCGCTGCTCCGAGGCACCCTCATAATAGCTCAATATCGATTTCGAGAGTTAATTTTTATCGTAATCAAAGGTGATTCAAACCATAATCAAGGGCGATTCCAATCTCCTCATTGACTCTCTCCAGTCGAACATTAGATGCACACAATTGTTGGAGTTTTGAGCTCCTTTAGTCACACATCGGGGAACTCAAGGGAACTTGAGGTCCTTATATTAAGTTAGTCTCTTTTATTAGTGATTAGGTGTTGGACCATTTGGAATGAGGATTGAGGCTTGGACCACTAATTGTGTGGATTAGGCTTGATGATTATACCATAATATTAATATAAATTAATCAGATCATTAATTTTAAATTTGAATTAAGTTTTTAATTAAAATTAATTAAAAACATTTTGATTAATAGACACAACTCTTTGGAAATAGTTGTGTAGCTTCAGATACACCCAAAAGGTATTTGAAGATGTATGAAAGAGCTTATATAACTGAAGTCTTATTTCCATCGTAGATCATCTTTTTCTTCCTCCTTTTCTTCCGTACAAACTTTCCAAAGAGTAAACACACAAAGCAATTCGCTACAATTCTATAGTCTAATGCGGGTTGTATAAATAGGTAGTTGTATCCTGGTCGAACAAATGTTGTAGAACCAGAAGCATAAGAGTGAGACGAAAATACTGTTCGAATGACATAGCTTTTGCGCTAGCCTCTACCTTTGATTCATTCAAGTTAGTATCATTTTATTTCTATATTTATTGTGCAATTTCATTCTGTATTGCAAGTATTTTTGAGTAATAAAGTATAAGTATTTCAAGTTTTGTATTTCTGTTTCTAAATTGTTCTCCAACAACAATGACGAGCTTGGAATCATCTTTGACTGGATAGATTCTCTCTTGCAACATAGGCATAATTAGTAGCATCACCCATCCAATAAATTTTTGTCACGTGTTCAAAAGATGATCTACTCAGCCATAATAGAAGTTTGACATGTGGTGAATCAATGGCAAGAAAATACCTCTCTTTTAACTAAGGTTTTGGGGTAGGTAACCTTCCCAATCTGTAATATATACACACATATACAAATTCTTTAAGGAAAGGGATTCCCATTTTTTTTATATAGGGATTAGTTGTGGGAGCTCACACCACATTGAACTTCGATTATCTAAACCGTCTATTTTCAAGTTGCACCTTATAGTTCATCTTTACAAAATATTAGCCAAATCGGAAATATTTGAGGAATCTAATTGAGTTCAAAGAAATTGATGAACACTATAGTTTCAAATTGAATTGATTTTTTGCATAGATGATCTATGAATCAGGACTAATAAAATAGATTGTTCAGATTAGTGAAGTTCGATGTGGAATTGATCCCACAACTAATCCCCATTTAAAAAAAAAAAAAAAAAAGGATTCTTTCCCTTACAAAACTGCCTATGTATATATAAAAATTATTGAGTGCTTCAGATGTTTTAAATAAGAATCTAACGGTTAAAACACCTAAAATACCTAATACTCCTAATCACTCAAAAAAACCTTATGTGTGAATGTTACCGTTGGTTTGGACTTGAGTATAAACAAGTTGATAATTTAAGTAGGAGAATCCAAATGAAAATGTCTATAAATGGAAAACGACAACTGCTGCAATCAGTGGCGAAGCCAGGAATTCTGGAGGGGAGGGGCGAACTTATATGCGTGCAAGGTTAAGGAAAAATGGCAACAACCGAATCTTTTTATATAGTAATGTCTTCTATAATTAATCAATTTGTATAAATTACAGTTGTTGTCGGGTCGCATAATAGACTCATTATCAGTAAAAGCAAATACATCTCTCTCAATGTAAACAATCATGTTATCACTCAACCATTGATCTCCCATTTTGTCACGCAATGATGTTTCACAATCTTCGTAGCAGAAAAAACTCTCTCCACCGAAGCGGTTGCAATCGATAACACCAAAGCCAATGTAAGAAGCTTATACACTAACATGTAGCTTTCACACATCCCAGTTCATTTTGTGAGATTTAGGTTAACAAGGTTTATTTTGGAGGTGGTATCTACGAATTGCTTCGCGATAATTGGAGAAGGATTTCAACACTGTTTCTTATAGTATTGTTCCATTACGTAACTGTATAACGAAAGAAAAAAAAAATCTTAGACTCTTAATCCTAGAGTAGACTATAGGGTAATATATAATCAAATCACGAATTAATTAATCAATACTAACAATCATATGAATAATCAAGAATTCAATTTTTATTCTAAACCGCAATTAAAAATCGAGTAAGTTGATTAGGGTTTATAGCGGTTATTGCAATCAATTTTTATTACTAGACCATGTGTGATTCAAGTTCCTATAATATATATAATGTATGAATCCTCTTTTATGTACTTCAAAACAAAATCAATAATCATAGTATTTATGTGAATAATCTATAATCGATAACCATAAATTAAAATAAAATTAAAAAATTACCTTAATTGGAGCAGCTGGCGTGGCGTCTGGAGCTTGGTGGCCAACTGAACAAGGCTTTTTTGTGTTCAGTCCTGGGATTTGAGATGGGATTTGTAATTTATGGGCAAGGGTGGGGGTAATAATTGAAACGGGTGGGAGGATTGGGATGGGGACCAGTGGTCCCTCCCTCTTTAAATTGTTTTTTATTTGATTAATGCAAAACAACGTCGTTTATCAAACAAAATTAAAAAAAAGAACCTGCAAGCTCTCAGTTCCCAGATTCGAACCAGGAACCACCGTGGTTCCCAGATTCCGGCTGAACCAGAGGGGTTCAAGCCTCGCTTCTGCCTTTATTTTCCGGCGAGCGGAGGGGCGGCCGCCCCCCTTCGCTCCTATGTAGCTTCGCCACTGGCTGCAATTTGAGCCCAAGCATCGGCAGCGAGGGACGAAGACAAGGCCATGCAGTCCACTGCCCTACTGCAGTAATGGATCTCCATGTGACATGATAAAACGTGAACTTCACTTGCCCAAGGAGCGTGGGCATTGATTTTAGTTCACTCAAAACCACGAGACAGCCTTAAATTTCCAAATCATGCAAGTTGTAAATCTTATTGGATGTGCGTGTTTCGATAGAGATAGGGCAAAGGCAGAAGAACTCCAAGTACCACCGACACCTAGTGTGCGTGCATGTACGCTATTCTTATTCGGTCCCTCCCAGCTGAATCTGGCCGCATTTGCCGAAGCCATACAATTCAAAGCTGAACTAATTTCTCCCTCACCGTCACCGACATTTTATTTGTATAGCAATGTGATCTCAGATCCCCAAATCAAACTTTAATTAATTGTTTTTTTTCAAAGAAATAAAACTTTACTTGTAGATGATGATTACATTTAATCACTTTTCCTTTCTTTTATTTCCTTTTTACCTAAATTTTGATATGTATTAACCAAAAGCCTCTCATAATTTGTTTTCCTATAAATACTTTTATTAGAGATATGTATTTATAAAGTTAAAGTGTTTCATAGAAAAAGAACCGCCTTTTAGCTCTCTTTCATCATAGAAAAATCACTAATACGTTGTCTTTAAACTGAACTTAAACTTTAACGCCAAATTAATATAGATCTTAGTGTTCTTGTTTGATTTCCTTTCTTTATCTTTTGCTATTGTTATTTGTTTCACTCACAATTGTTCTCGTATTCATTTGTGCTTATGTGCGCACACCACCTATCATTCCAGACCTTAATAGAGACACCATTTCCTACATCTACATCGAAATATCTCACATCGACTATATATATGAGAAAATAAGATTTTAAATATCCTAACCTCACTCCAACTAATACTGAGTCTTTTGAAATAAAACTTCACACATGACGGATTGTGCAGGTATTAATTACCAAGATGGGGACAATATCAGTGTTATTGGAATGGACCTTCGGCCTATCTCTGTGATAATTCGACATGCTCGGCTTCCCAACTGAAGAATTCTCTAACAACACAAACTACAAAGGGAAGATCCCCAAGTAGCATGCCAAAAAGAGGAACTAGGAAAATGTTTTTTTTTCAAAACTCGTTGGGGACTGCAGTAATCGGCACTCTTCTTTTGCTAACAAATCCAGATTCGAAAGCGTAGAGGTCCCGAAAACCCACTCCACAGATTATCCCAAGCTAGCCAATGATCTTGCACTTATCCAATCTACTAGTTCAACTCAACACAAAGCAACTTTGGCAAAAGAAAGCTGTGGTACGTTAAAGAATGTAAACAATTATGTATGAGCAGATATCCGAAATTGTTGTCTCTTAGACTCTTACCGACCTTTTTCTTCTAGAAGTCAGACTACTACCGAGCACGGCACCGGTCTCAGACAATCCCTCAGGGAAACATAGCTAGCCCTTACACAAGTCAACTCAAAGGTTTTTGGAGAGATCTGAGAGGCATGGATGCACCAAGACTCTAACTACTGGAAAATTCCACAATCTTATAACGAACCCAGACATTGATATCTGAAACCGTTGTTTCTAACCTGGAAATCTCATACGTGAAATGCAGGTGAGGAAGAAGTAGGAGGAGAACTGAAGAAATAGGAAGAGAAAGTAGAGCAAGAAATTTGGAAATAGTTAAAAATTGAAGATTTATTACGATACAATGGTTGGAGCTCAAGCTAGTATATATAGGGGTCGTGGTGGATGATTTATTAATTAGTTAGATTTTATGGGGTGATTTGTTGAGATTGTCAAAGCTATTGGCAGACAAAGTAATTAGGGCGAGAGATAGTGAGAAAGTAACAAGAAGGGTTAATTTTGTTGCTCTAATGGGCGTTAGTGTCATTTCATATTAACTTTTGCAAGCTTGACGATAGGATCAGATGGAAAAGTGGTCTCTTCATTGAGCGACTGGTCATATTAGCATATTAATGGACTATGTTAATATTTAATTACAATAAGCTCAAAGTTTACAAGAGACGTGGGTCGGTTTTAAAATTCAGGTATTGCAAACCTAGACGCATTTAGATATTAGAGCAGTGTGCTTAATTTTCCGCACTCAAATTCAACTTCTTTTCCTGAAAACATGAGTTAAAATGATTTTTTATAGGGAATTTTAACGAAAAACTCCCGGTACTGTTTACTTTAAAGACAAACCACATTTTTACACTAAAAAGTCAATCATGATACTATTCACTTTACCTTTTATTTTGTCATTATCGTTAAAACTCAAAGTTTTCAAGCCATTTTCATTAGTTTTCATTTTCTTATATTTTTCTCAGTTTTCTACCGCTTACCATGTTTATACTTGTGGCTTATTTTCTAACCAATTTATATAACTTTGTCATTTATATTTTAGTTATGAAGTGAATCGAAAAATAGGATAGATGGACTGACATGGTATCACTCTTTACTTATACCCACTGGCGAATCCATATAGGGACCTGGGAGGTCGAGGGACCCTTCCGAAGCCCGAAGAAACACTTGTGATCAACTTTCGAGACCCTCCAACAATTTGGGCAGGTGCAGTGGAGAGGCTTGTTGCCTTCATGAATGTGCAAGCAGTAGTGCTTATAACAAAGAAGAAGAAGAGGTTTTAATTTTTGTTTTAAAAGACCTAGCCAAAACGATAGCATTTTTGAGCCAGGTAATTATAAAAAATTTAAAAATTAAAATATCTTTGTTTTCTCTACAGAGCCCAAGAACCCTGGTCTTTTCTAGTATCCCCAAATTATATTTAAGAATTCTCAGCTCCAATCGTCGCAACCTTCCAATTTTCAACCCAAGTTACCCTATTCCCCACCACCATTTATTGTTCCACCATCTTTAGCTGCCTAATTTTATTTCTTCCAAATTCATATAAGTTTTTTAATCCTAGACTCTAGTCCCAACTCCCAATTAATAATATATATGTTACATTAACAAATTTTACCTTTATAGAGTCACTAATTGCGTTGTGTTACTGAGGAGAATTTGTTGGTTTAATACCCTTGAGATTAATCTTGATTTATTCAATGAACCAACTTCAGTAGAAAATAGTGATATGGAACCAAATTGGTCCTCTTTTTTTTGAGCTTTTATGTTAGGACCCCCCGATCTTGAAATCCTGAATCCGCCATTGCTTATACCTAAAGAATTTTTAATACATTCAATCATTTGACTTAAGGTAAGTTGAGACTAAATACTAAACGTAACAAATCTTTCATATTTAAGTTTGAATACAAGATTAAAGTCAAACCATGTCTCTAATTAAAATGTTTGTGACCTAAGCTAAAATTCTACTACCTAGAACTCTTAAGATTGTATTCATTAAGATTCGATTATAACACGTTATTGGCATACCAAAGACGATTGTTACTTATGCTACACGTAAGATTAAAATAGTGTTTGAAATTTCTTCGTTACGGCTGATATTTTTGTAAAAAAAATATTGAAAAAAACTAGAGAATCTCTTAAATTTAGATTAAAATCGACAGATTTTGTCTATATTTCCGACATATGAGTTAAATATCAAATAAACTCTTATATTTCGTCTAAACCAATATTTGACATTCCTTAAAATTTCCACAGTTTTTGAGCAAAATTTCATCGAAGACAACCAATATCGATTTGCTATCAATATATCCATCGATATTTCCAGAAAATTTTCATATCCATATTTCTACCGCACTGATATTTTAAACATTGAATCAAAATAGCAGTCTCACCAATTGCATAATCAAGGAACAAACAAAATAGAAATTTAAATTGTTTAGAAGTGAGGTTATTATTTTGAAAAGCTTAACAAAAAATCCTAGAAAAATAAAAATCACGTGGCACTCTCATGTTATAATTTACTAATATTATCGTGCGTTTTAAGTATAAATTCTGATCCCATTCCACCAACTCACTAAGCAACAAAACATGTACCCGCAGCATTTTTGCATACTAATCAAAGGGTACATTTGGTAATTCACACAATATTTAGTGCATTAACTAATAATTAATTGAGGAAAATGTTAGTCTCCCAACAATAGTGCAAACAAGTGGGCCCGCCACCAACCTCCCACAAACTTCAGTCACCAACTCTGAGCTAAAAAAAAAAAAAAAAAAAAAGGAACTCACCAACTTTCTCCCTTGTTTTTTTTTTTTTTTGTACAATCATTTTCATCCAATTTTATAAAGCATTACAAGTTACACAAAATAACACGTTACCAAACTTAAGTCAATCCGACGACAATAGCGTATTTTCTCATCTGCATTCCGATTCTGAATCTTTATTTTTAAAATTAATTTGATTTGACTGTCGTTCGCTCATATATATATAATTTTTATTTTAAAAAATGGAATGTTATTGACACTTCAAAAATCTCATTTTACACCCATCATAAGTGTCTTTTTCATTCTAAATATAGAAAGTTTGGAATGTAGAACAAAGAATTTAGAGTAGAAATAATAATTTCCTAAAATAAAAAAACCAAAAATTTAGGAAAACTTTACTAATGCTTGTGGATGTTTGGACCAAACGCTGTTGGGGCGCGTGACAAACTGATAATGCTGACTCAACTGGGAGAGCTAGGTTGGGACTATTTGTGGGGCTTGGATTGTCTGCCCTCCCATTTCGGTGCCCTTCTGTTTTGTGTGGTCACGGTTAAGCTACGTCAACATTTTATATTTTTTTTTATAAAAATAATAAAACAAAAAGAAATAGTAATATAAAATGTTGACCTGACTTAACCGTGACCACACAAACAGGAGGGCACGAGGAGGACACCCAAATGGAAGGGCAGACAATCCAAGTCCCTATTTGTGGGGATTCTAATGATCCTCACATATTAGCTATTTATCATGGTTAGTTTTCGTTAGGTACTATTTGTGTTTAATTTTAAATAAAAAATTTAAAATAATTTCTAATCATATGATTTACAATAAACGATTATAATGTGAAAATTTCTAAGATCCCGGCAATTTGATTTCTGATGAAATCTAAAATTTCTAGGTTTGTAGGCATTATGAAGGTAGTGTACTTTTCAATACAGCACCAATCATGGGTGGCTTACACTTGCCGTCATTTGATTTGACTCTTGAGTAGGTGGTCTACCGTCTACGTATTCCTACTCTTGCACTCTCACAAGACAAATTTACCGATAAATAATTTTGTGAAACTTTCTCTCCATTTTCTTGGAAATGATAACTATACTAATCAAATAATTTACATTTGTGGATAAATTCACATTTTAGAACCACATACAACTATGATATAACAAATCAGTTTAGGATGCACGGACAAATTTCGTTAGTTTTCAAACTACAACAACGTTGTCGTTTTCAATTTACTATGAAGATGTTTAACAACCGTTTCTTTCATCGATTGTGTTATCTAAATCTTGAAAAATATTACACCAACAATCATTTCGTTTACTGATACTCTCTTTCATTGTTGAGAATGTTCGAATCTCTGACCATACTGATATGCACTAACATGTCTCACTCATTTCCACAACTTGAACAAACAAAGCAAGTTTTCTTTCATTTACAAGCAGGGTTGGAGATGGTCTAATTATGGTATCACATGACTTAAATTTTTATGAGGTAACTCAAAGCAATAGGCTGGTGCTAACAGATAACCACACAAAATAACTCCTCCAACTCCACAGCTTCAAATCTAATAAAAATTCTCTCCAGATTCCACCCACTCCCCAAACATATTGGTGTCGACCCCACCAGATGCCCTCACCTACCGCGTCGCCCAAAACCCACCATCATCTCACCACCACCACCCACAGCCCACAACAAGCGCGTCACTCCAAAATAGTTAAAAAACACCACGGATTTAGTGTCAAATATAAATAAAATAATTACCATAAATAAATAAAAAATATATTATTACCAATTTTTCCATGCATTTCCGTTTACTTGATGATTTTGATTGTTAAGTTTAACTAAATTATAAATTGTTTAATCCATTTTAACTATGAGAATTGTTATTAACATTCTAAAATTCTCATTCTACACTCTAAACTTTATAGGGGAAACTTGATATAACTCCAATTTTTTGAGCCAATTGTAGGAATGATCCAATTTATTAAAATAAGTCCAATTCTTTAAATTTAATTATTTTATTATCAATAATTATCTCTTAAAAGAAAAAAACTTATTATAAAAATCAAATTTCTTCTTAATTATCTCTTTGACTATTTCTTTTTATTTATTTATTTGTTATTTCTTGTTCTTCCTCCTGCTTTAACCCATTTATAGATTTTTTTTTAATTTTTATAATTAACCTATATCACAGGTTAATTGTATTTATATACCTATATGACAGATTCTTTTTCATAGTCAACCTGTCACAGATTAATGTGTCTTGCTTGTAGGTATATTATGTTTTTTTCTATCTTTTAGTTAGGTTTCATATCTCACTTATAGGTATAATATACATTCATATATTTGCTACTTGAGTTAGGGTAGAATATGTTGCAGATAGATTTATGTTAGTATATTAATTTTTTTTTGTTTATAAGATATTAATTAGATATTTTGGAGTTGAAAAATGCATAATATTAAAATATTTTAATTGATTTTTAATATTTTTAGAAAATATAAAAGGAGTATAAAAGAAATAAAAACATATAATTAGATAACTGGAGTCATTCCTAAAAACACTCTATGTTTTTGGACCTGGATCTAAAAGCCCCAACTTTATATATTTAGAAATAAAAATACATTTGTAAAAAGTGTAGAATGAGATTTTGGAGTGCCAATAACACTTCCCTTAACAAATGTTATTAAAATTTTAGTACTTAACAGAAAAATATGCAAGTGGCTTTACCATATTGGTGAAATGTGTTGAGCTATTGTATGACGACATAGATTCAAACCCCACTGGTCGCTAATCTAACAAAAATTTTAACAAATAAAAAAACTGAAAAATAGAATTCATCTAATTATTGAATAACGTTAGATGACTAAAATAAAAAATCTGTAATCGAAAATATAGGAAGAGAGTACAAATGAGAAGGTTGTTTGGCGCTAAAAAAATGTTCAAACCCCACTAGTAGTTAATCTAACAAAAATTTTAACAAATAAAAAAACTGAAAAATATAATTCATCTAATTATTGAATAACGTTAGATGACTAAAATAAAAAATCGGTGCTCGAAAATATAGGAAGAGGGTACAAATTAGAAGTTTAGCGTTTGTCATAACAAAAGAAACTTTCTATAAAATTAAAATCAGAAAACAATTAAAAAAAATATAAAAAAAGTTGATAATCCCAGATCTAGCTGTAGCTTTTGGCTATAAATACGGCAAGAGTAAGGCATTCGAACTCGCTCCGCTCTCTTCTCTGCTAACAAATACTGATAGGGAAGAAGAAGTGAACCCCCAAAAGAAAGAACCAGTCTTCTCTATCCCTCCGAAAGGTACGAGTACCCGTTCTTTCATTTACTCCCTCCTCTTATTCTGCCTCTCTCGTCCAGTATCGCTCTCTCTGTGTAGATTTCCAATTGTTTTGCCATGCCAGCGTGATCTAGAACCCTCTTGCTTCCCACCCATTTTGCTGTTTCTTTCCTATTTTTTTCTTCAAAGATTTGATCTTTGTCTTCTTGTCTTGGGCTGAGATCCGTACTGGTTAGTGTCCATTTCTGTGATTCTGTGGTGGGTTTTGCTTAAATTTTGAATTTTTTGGATACCCTTTTGGTTTGATTGAGTGAACGAATTGCTGGCACTGGGATTTTGGGGTTTGTGGATTTTGGGTTGCGGATCTGAGTGTGTTGTGGTGTTTGAATCCGTAGATCTGCTATCGGGTTTTTGGGTTTTGCAGTAGATCTCTGTTTCTGAGCGGTTAAGATTTTCTTTAGGATAAGGCCAAAAAAATATGGATTTTGTTTAGTGGTTCAGATAAATTCCATTCTTTTAAGATTAGATCTAGAAGTGAGAGCATTTCTCTTTGAACCATTTCTACACTATACTGCGATTTGAAGATGAAATTGCCTGCTTTAAACATTAGATCTATAGGTACAAAGATTTTGTGTTTAAGGTCGTGCTTTCTCTGATCCATGATTGGATTCGATAAAGATTTTTATTATCTGAGCTTCTTATTGTCTCAAATTTATATAATTTCTGTTCTGATTTTGTTACATAACTCTAAATAATTACACTTTTGTGAATCTGTTGTGTTTCTTAATTTTATGGGGGTATAAAACTTAATAGTACTTAAATTAAAATGAAGAAGTGTTTTAACTTTGCTTTGTTGAATGATTGGTATGATTGGACTTTAGATCAATGAGTTATGAGTTTGAATTATGTAAGCCGAAGTTTCTTGTTATTGGACATCATGGATAAATCTCCGAGCTTTTATGCAGAATATTTGTTGTCCTAGTTGTTGATTAAGTCAGCTAAACTTTGTTACATCTTGATCTTATCGAACAGAGAAATGGCGTCTCACATTGTTGGATATCCCCGTATGGGCCCTAAGAGAGAGCTCAAGTTTGCTCTTGAATCTTTCTGGGATGGCAAGAGCAGTGCTGAGGACTTGCAGAAGGTGTCTGCTGATCTCAGATCTTCCATCTGGAAGCAGATGGCTGATGCCGGGATCAAGCACATTCCCAGCAACACCTTCTCATACTACGATCAGGTGCTAGACACCACCGCATTGCTTGGGGCTGTCCCACCAAGATATGGGTGGAATGGCGGTGAGATTGGATTCGATACATACTTCTCCATGGCCAGAGGAAATGCCTCAGTTCCTGCTATGGAAATGACCAAGTGGTTTGATACCAACTAGTAAGTGAACCATCTCTGAGCATTTGGTGGATTCGAAGCTTGCAAGTAGCATGAATTGATAGTCTTATACTAACTTTAACTGATGTATTAAAACAGCCATTTCATTGTCCCTGAGTTGGGCCCTGATGTGAACTTCTCTTATGCTTCTCACAAGGCTGTTGAGGAATACAAGGAGGCTAAGGCGGTATGTATTTGTTTTTATACTGTTTTTAATTTGAGTGTTTGATATGTGTTAATTAGAACGGTAAAAGGAGAAACGTAATATCTTGGTTGTAGCATTATTTTTTAAGAGTGTTTTACATGCTTAGGGTTGAATGTTTTTGTACTATTGGTTTTGTTCTTTTTTTGTTTATTCGGTCATAGAATTAAAACTTAGAAGCTACATTTCACCCCATGCCACTTGAGCTAAACTTGTTTGCCACCCATGCCACTTGAGCTAAACTTGTTTGCCATGGTGGTTTTGCTTCACTTTTTCTATATGTACACATATCTAAAGGAACATCCTACTTAATCGATCCCACAAATATGATTCAACAATTTTGTTTTTATATATGTATACACACATAGGTGGAGAATCACATGGTACACACACATGCATATCTGAAAGGGCAATCCTTGCTGGGGGAACCGATTAGCAATGGTGCAACTTATCCTACTTGCTATCGTTATTCAAGTTATGTGTTAATGTATTTCAATCTCTCTTATGCAGCTTGGAGTGGATACTGTCCCAGTCCTTGTTGGCCCAGTGTCATACTTGTTGCTGTCCAAGCCAGCCAAGGGTGTTGAGAAGACCTTTTCTCTTCTCTCTCTTCTTCCTAAAATTCTTCCTATCTATAAGTAAGATACTTTGGTTTCTTTTTATGTATCGTATATATTTCTTTTTTATTTTGTTAAGTTGAAGTATTCACATTATTGTTCCAACTATGATTGTCTCTTCAGGGAAGTTGTATCTGAGCTTAAGGCAGCTGGAGCTTCATGGATTCAATTTGATGAGCCCACACTTGTTTTGGATCTTGAATCCGACAAGTTGCAAGCATTCACTGGTGCCTACTCTGAACTGGAGTCAGCTCTATCTGGCTTGAATGTTCTTATTGAGACCTACTTTGCTGATGTTCCTGCTGCGGCATTCAAGACCCTCACTGGCTTGAAGGGTGTCACCGCTTATGGTTTTGATTTGGTCCGTGGTACCAAGACCCTGGATTTGATTAAGAGCGAATTCCCCAAGGGAAAGTACCTCTTTGCCGGTGTGGTTGATGGAAGGAACATCTGGGCTAATGATCTTTCTGCCTCTCTAAGCACATTGGAGACCCTAGGAGGCATTGTTGGAAAAGGTATGCAGTTTTTTTTCTGCAGTTTTGTGTGAAGGAATTTCGTTTTTTAAAACTTGTATGTCATTAATTGTTTGTCCGTGCAGATAAACTTGTTGTCTCCACCTCCACCTCTCTTCTTCACACTGCTGTTGACCTTGTCAATGAGACCAAGCTCGACCAGGAAATTAAGTCATGGTTGGCTTTTGCTGCCCAGAAAATTATTGAAGTTAATGCTTTGGCCAAGGCCTTGGCTGGTCACAAGGATGAGGTAAAACCTTTGGTTTTTTTGGTCTGTTATAGGTCATAGTCATAAAGATGGAGTAGTCGGCAGTCTAACATGAGCTGCATTTTGGAGTTTGAGTTTGTTCGATTCAGCATTGGTATCTCACGGTTTGATTAATTTCTTTTTTCTTCTTGTGTGGTATTGTAACATGATAAGAACTCACCTTTTCGGTTTTTGTCATCAGGCATTTTTCTCTGCTAATGCCGCTGCCCAGGCTTCAAGGAAGTGCTCCCCAAGGGTGACCAATGAGGCTGTTCAGAAGGCTGTGAGTGCTTCATTTTCCGTTCATGTGCCTTTCAAATTGACATGTGGCTAAAATGGTTTTGTACTTTTAGTTGACCTTTTCTTTTTCTTCTCAGGCTGCTGCTTTGAAGGGTTCTGACCACCGTCGTGCTACCAATGTTAGTGCTAGACTCGATGCTCAACAGAAGAAGCTTAACCTTCCAATTCTCCCAACCACCACCATTGGATCGTTCCCTCAGACCATTGAACTCAGGAGGGTCCGTCGTGAGTACAAGGCCAAGAAGTGAGTGAAGTTAATTGTTCTTTAGTGTTTTTAAAAAATTGTGAAATTATCACAATTTTATTAATAATGCATGAGTAAACGTGCTGATGGTTCTTTTCACAGGATTTCTGAGGAGGAATATGTCAAGGCCATCAAGGAAGAAATTAATAAGGTTGTTAAACTTCAGGAAGAGCTAGACATTGATGTCCTTGTTCACGGAGAGCCTGAGGTAAGCTTTCATATATAAATGTCTTGTTCATTTTTTCAGTCCTTTATACTTGTTCCTTCAATTCATTATTGGTTATTCTCATTGCAGAGGAACGATATGGTTGAGTACTTCGGCGAGCAATTGTCTGGCTTTGCCTTTACCGCCAACGGGTGGGTGCAATCATATGGATCTCGATGTGTGAAGCCACCAATCATCTACGGTGATGTGAGCCGCCCCAAGCCTATGACTGTATTCTGGTCATCTGCTGCTCAGAGCATGACTGCCCGCCCAATGAAGGGTATGCTTACCGGCCCCGTGACCATCCTGAACTGGTCTTTTGTCAGAAATGACCAGCCCAGATTCGAGACCACCTACCAGATTGCTTTGGCCATCAAGGATGAAGTGGAGGATCTTGAGAAGGCTGGTATCAGTGTTATTCAGATCGATGAGGCTGCTTTGAGAGAGGGATTGCCTCTAAGGAAGTCTGAACATGCTTTCTACTTGGATTGGGCTGTGCACTCCTTCAGGATCACCAACAGTGGTGTCCAGGACACTACCCAGGTATTATTCCGCCTCAATATTCGCTTCAATTCTACTCATTATGTTTATCTTCTTTTCTCCTGTGCAATTTTCCTAACTGGTTTTGTTTTAAAACCTGCAGATTCACACTCACATGTGCTACTCCAACTTCAACGACATCATCCACTCAATCATCGACATGGACGCTGATGTGATCACCATTGAGAACTCTCGTTCTGATGAGAAGCTCCTGTCAGTCTTCCGTGAGGGAGTCAAGTACGGTGCTGGAATCGGCCCTGGTGTGTATGACATCCACTCTCCAAGAATACCATCAACCGACGAGATTGCTGACCGGATCAACAAGATGCTTGCAGTGCTGGAGACCAACATCTTGTGGGTGAACCCCGACTGTGGGCTCAAGACCCGCAAGTACACAGAAGTGAAGCCGGCGCTCAGCAACATGGTTGCTGCCGCCAAGCTCCTCCGCACCCAGCTCGCCAGTGCCAAGTGAATCATTTGAGAGGAAGGGAGGGTTGAATCCACATGTTCTATTGCGATCAAATGGATGAGAAATCATGTTTTTATTGGATTAATAACTGTGTGATGATGAAATATGTAGTAGGGTTTTTAATGTGCTCTTGAGGGCATTTTATCTTTTATTTTGGTTTGTTTATTTTTCCTTTATATTTTGTATTTTTGAGGCAGTGCCTCCTGTTATTTTCAAAGACACCAATCTGATTGGTGTACTTCAATCGATGATAAATGAAGAAATGGTCATTTACCAATTTGTCCTAAGAAGCGTTTAAGGACTTGTTTGGAAGTGATTTATGATTGAAAGTGTTTTTAAAGAAAATGTTTCTGAATTTCATAAACATTAAAATGTTTCTTGCAAGAAGCCTTATGTACTTTTTGTTGGAAGTTGAATCATTTCAAGTACTTTTTAAGGATTCACTTGTATTTTTTATTAAATATTGGTTCAAAAAATATTTTAACCAAAAACGATTTTAGTTATTTAAAAACAGTTCTAAACGAACTCTAAGTTGGGTAAAATAATATACTCTACTTTTGCAATGAAATCTGAAGACTTTTTTTGTAGTAGATTAATTTAGAGTAAGATCATTTTATGGGTAAAAAACAATATAAATGCAAAAAATATTTATTAGGTAGCTAACATTGGTCCTAATGTTAACAGGCCATTGTACTATTGCCACCTGGACTACGTAGACTTTCTGGAAATCACAGAAAATAATTTGATCAGATTTCTACTTCAACTAAATTTTCTTTTTTATTACCAATGTTATTTAAGCTACATTAAAAGAAGGGCGGACTATTTGAACTCGGAATGGAATATGATGAAGAATCCACTAGAACAATTTACAACCTGCAAAATATGTTCCAATTAGACACTTATTTTATTTTATTTTACGTATTACAACATAAAAAATATCACAGTTTTTGAAGCACCACTGTGACATAGTTGCAAGATAGAATCTCTCCATCGCGTGCAATTCTTTCTAGAAGCTGTCCAATTTAGAAAGAGAAGACCAAACATGGAACATAACATCAAATTTGCATCGGAAAAGGTGGGTTTGGTTTGGAGTTTCGACGCAGGAACAGAAACAAGCAAGCTAAAGAAAAAAGACCAGCCCAGTAGATGAAAACTCTACTATTCTCCGGTGTACATGTACATCGACATTTTTGCGTGTTAGATCTTGTCGGATTCTTGACCACGGATATAACAGTCGAAAATCCCAGTCGGAAATAAATAAATGACCAACTAAAGCAAGAATCTCATCGTATGATTTGCTCATCTAATTTAAGGATAAATATAAACTACAAAATTTGTATAGAAAACCAATGAACTCACATCAGAACTCCTTCAACATTACTCAGGGCTTTCTTTGCAAGCTTAAACTTTTCCTTGAGGGCTTTATTGGCTTCCACAATATATTTGATGAAAAACTCGATCCCATGCCGAAGACTTTCGAGCTCCGGGGAAACAGCTACCCGCGTGAATATGTTCCATATGAGGCTGTCAGGATACTCAAAGATGGCCTCGAATAGCATCCGGAAATACATTGTCCGTTTTGCTGTTAGCTGCTTAATGTCAACTAGATCTACCGTCTTCAATACTGCAAGGGAGAGGGTGAAAGAGGCTACCATCTCTGCTACGAATTTTGCTAGGTGCATTGACCCGGTAAGCGGCATTGACTCCAGATCTTTGAAGTGGTCCCAAAGGCAAAACTGCGGAGGAATGGAAAATATTTATGAGATGAACGTTAAACGAACCAAAAATTGTTGTAATAAAATAAGGAGCAATAGAAAGCTAATATCTAATCTGGATCCTGCATTTCCCATTAAAATCAATCCATCCATGGTTCTGTGGGAGGTGAACGAGGAGAAAATTCTAAAACCATACCATTGAGAACAATACTGTGGGGAATCAAGAGCATGACACAACTGAAGATATTACAGGAACGTAAAGGTACAAGTTCCAAAATTTGAAAGCAAAATTGATCCCATGCAATAATCAAGGGGTATTTGGATTGGTGTAAGATCTAAGTGGTGGAAGATCCAAGGCATTCACTTGAGTGATTCAAAGCTGTTATAAGGTTTGATATAAGGAACGAGTTGATTCGCCAACCAGCTTACAGCCTTGAACATGCTTTCCAAGTCACATTGGACGGTGAAGATTACTTGGGGTATTCAATTACAAAATAAATTCGTTTTCAAACGTTAAATGCTTCCAAAAACCCACTCTCCCTCCACACTGGCCCCTCAACAATATGTTTCTCAAGCTCACCCTTGGAAGGTTAATGCCACAACCAGGCCAAGCAACATAAAAACCCGACGATAGAATGCAAACCAATTGGTGACATAGGGACCAATTCTAAAAGAACGCAAACTTCAAAAGACTTCACAAGAAATACCTGCAAAGTGAACTTGTGATTTTTGTCATGCTCACACAACTTGGAAGCCAGAGTGGTGTAATACTTGTTAAACACTTTCTCCTGCAAACAGCAGTCCACCAGAACCCTGATGATCTCCCTGTCCTGTAAATGGAACACCAGAAAAATAAATTTTCGAAGACAATAAAAGATGACAGAAAAAAGGTATATAAAATTCCAAATCTGATGACACCGACCTGCTTTCCAGGTAAATCCAATCTTAGAAGCTTCTCAAATGCATCAAGATAATCCTCCGCACTCATGATTATACAAAAGATTGCCCTCCTGGCATCTGTGTTCATTCTCTGTGCAGCAGCAATCTGCAGCATTTTCTGGGTTTCAAGAACCTCTTTGTCTATTGTGTTGGCAACATCTTCGACAGTGTCTGTTGCTGAGGCAATATCCCCAGATAACCACCATTGGCCCTTCTTATTAGAATCAAGAAGTTTGCTCCATTTAAGCCCTCTTATTAAACTGTCTTCTACCCGTAACTGAAAAAAAAAATACAAGGATTGTGAGGTCAATGAAAGCCAGACGAAATCCACAAAATTGTCACTCGAATGACACAATTGTTAACACTGCACTGATCTCTCTCACTAGGACATAGGTTTCATATCGTGAGAGCATTAGCACTGCACTTCTTCAGGTCATCTTGGCGTGCTCATTAAAATCTTTTCATTTTCGTTGGGCCAAGGAAATTCATTAACATTAGTCGGAATATAGTTTAACAACTTAAGTGCCTTTCTCTTACCTTTTACTCATCTAACTATAGTAAGCCTTGTATTTATGATAAAAAGACACATGATTGGTTTTACAATTTTAACATTCTTCACGAATAGCCATGAGGCAATAAAAAAGCAGATAAGGGAAACTCATGATAGATTTCCTCATCCTAATATTTCATTAATTTGGAATTCAAGAAGCACTGATAAAGAAAATATAAATGAACCGAAGACCTTTTGTAGCCATTTCTTTATCCTAGTATGCTGTGCAGTATCCTCTTTAGGCCTTTTTTTGTTGTTCTTGATGTCCAAAATGGTCTCAAGCATGAATTCCATCTGCAAGTATCAGAAAAGAATTGTCAGATTTTGATGCAAAAGTGAACTCTTAGAGTAAAGATGTCTAACTTACTCTTTTGCCGTTAATATTATCCTGGTTATCTCCACAGGAGGCTTTTAGTTCATTCACTCTATTTTGAACACTTTGAATAAAGTTTTTCATCGCAAGAGGATCATCGGCCCTTATTTTCATCCCACAGCCTGTTCAGTTAATAAGAATTCATGTTAGAAACGATTTGTGATTTCATAAGTTGAACCATGATGTAAGAGGTACACTACAAAATCATGAAGAATGTTAATCCACTACAATGTTATAAGTTGAACTAGATGTTTTAAACAAATATGAGGGTACGAAATCATGCTTCTGTAAAAAATACCAAATGAATGGAGACAAAAAAATAAAAAAATAAATAAAAAAGAAAGAATGGAGATAACAAACGAAATGCAGAGCCATTTGATAGATGAATGCAGGCTTAATATGCATCTTTTGTCAAAACGGTAATAACAAAATGTAACAAATTTTTATTTCGAGGGACAAGATGTTTTATTATGAAAGGGCTCTTGTTCGGAATGGAGGGAGTAAAGATCTGCAGCTTGCAGATGATACCATATTTTTGCTTTCTGGGATGAGCAGAAATTTTTTTATTTACTCAGTGCACGAAACGGAAATCTTGTTGTCGGGATTAAATTTAACACGTCCCAAACTTTTTTTTTTACAAAGAAAAAAGAAACAAAATGCAAGAAGTTATAGAAGCCAAGGCCACATAAATAAAAGCATGTGGCAGAAATCCAAAAGTGCTTACTTTGTAAAACTGTCAGGATGGTAGAGACATCAACCTCGGTTAACCGCTTGCTCAAAACAACCAGAAAGTCGTATATCAATTCACTGAAAAGCATCACCAGAAGAACAGAAATTAGAAAAGGGTTGACATTCGAGGAAATATTGTAGAACATACTCATTGAAAATAAACTTTGAAAAAAATAATTTAGTAATGAAAGAACAAATCTTCATGAGGTAGTTTCACAAAAAAGATTAGCTTGCAAAATCATTGCAAATTTATTTTTCTTCTTTTTCACTTATCTTAATAAATAACCGAGCATATAATTGTGCTATGCTACATTAGTCTAGGAGAAAAACAAAAACATTGACAGTTATCTCTTCGTTAAGTAGGAGCAACTCTATCGTTGAACTATGATGTAAGAGGTACACTACAAGCATTTATGCTAATATCCAGATACACTTATTTTCATTCAAGGGATGCATTCGCAAGGTTCAAAGACTGAAAATTAACCTGTCCAAAATTATAATCTCAAATACAGAGTCAGAGTGATATATGTTTTGAGTTAAAACTTTCTACATTAATAGCTTTGAACTCCTTCAAATTCAGTTTTTACTTACGTTTTCTAAAAATTCAGTTATGCATGAGAATTCAGGTTACCTACCTCGAGCAAACTCCAAATATGCATAAATATGAAAGTAAAAGCGTAACATTTCTCAGCGAAATATTGTCTTCTTTGTGGTACTCATCCTAAAACAGAAAAGAAGATGAATCAGTTTAGTCAAAAGCTTTTTGGATAATTGATCATCGGACTTAAAGAAGTTAGTGGCTCACCTCAAAGGTTTTTGCAAGTGAAGCCAAAAGGTTTGCACCAAAGTCCATTCCTACTAAACAGGCCATGCCTGCCACAAGAGCAGCAAAAACAGCAGCATATCTTCACAACAAAAACCGCATAAACAAGTCAACACACAGATAAGTCGAAACACTAAAACTTAAAAATAAAAGTAAGGATTAGCTTTATATCCAATTATGAGACTAATGAAATCAAAACTTAAGGAACAAACTTCTTCGAATTTGCAAGGATTTAGTATATCATGCCCAGAACAATGGACAGCTTGAATCTGCATGGCTCTGGATATGTGCAACTCTAAAAGCTCCAATGAATGAAATAATATTTACTGTCCCCCTAAATATACATTCTGTGCTATATCAAATTTATTCCCATGTTACGCAAAAGGGGAAAGGAAAACAAACGGATTCTATTAAGATTTTATCTGCTAAACTTCTTCGAACGGTAGAAGAGGTTTCAACAAAAATGAGAAATGCTCATAACCGACAAACAATAATAGAGCAATACCTTTTTACAAATACAGGAGTAAAGAAAATATTTCAGGGATACCAAAAGGTTGGAAGTTTATTTGTTTATCTGTCTTTCATTTGATTCGCTCCACAGAAAAAAGCCAATAACCAAAGTCCTACACAATTGTTCTCCCAAGAATTTCTGCAACCTATACTAACCATAGGCCCGAAAACAAATTTTTGATCTCGTTTTTTTTTTTACAAGTGATCTTTTTGTCAGCACAGGAAAAGACACAGAGATCAACTGAAGCCAGATACCAAAAGGTTGGAAGTTTATTTGTTTATCTGTCTTTCATTTGATTCGCTCCACAGAAAACAGCCAATAACCAAAGTCCTACACAATTGTTCTCCCAAGAATTTCTGCAACCTATACTAACCATAGGCCCGAAAACAAATTTTTGATCTCGTTTTTTTTTTTTACAAGTGATCTTTTTGTCAGCACAGGAAAAGACACAGAGATCAACTGAAGCCCTTATATGCAATAAAAGACATACACAAAATCTATTTTAATGACAAAATTTTTTTTACTTAAAGCCCGATGAATAGAAGACTTAAAATAACACGTTGGTAAAATAAGATCTTTATGTTGCTGCTAAACAAAACCAATCTCAAGCCAAAAGGTGGAACTACAATTCTCCATGAAGCAAGTTAGACTATACTAGTATGATAGTATCAAACGTTGATTAGTAAAGTAGAAAAACTAAAACTTAACTGTTCATTCCCACGAGGACCGCCAGCACAAGATGATATAACCTCCTCACTGAACATTTGAGAAGCAATGGCACGAGGAATGGAACGAAAAATAGCAGACAGGTCTCCTGTAATAGATTCCACGTTAGATTCGGACAACCTATTCAGAAGACCTCTTACGCGTCTACGAATCTGACTATGCTCTTCTGGCTCATTCCCTGCACGAGATCTTAAGTGAGGAGCTACATACTTTTGAGGAGCAACATATTTTTCAGGCGCCTTCATGGGAACCTTTTCTGATGCCATCTCTGCACCACATGACTCCATTTGCTTAGATACATCAACCGTCATGTCACCTTCCTTGGCTTCTTCAGATTCCTCTAGCACCTTTCTCTTCTTATTTCTCTTCCTCGATGATTTCTTGGAAGGAAAGTCTTCAATTTCCACCTCTGCACCATCAGTTACTGCCTCCTCTGGAACTCCTCTAGAAGGTAGCTCACCTTCTAGCCTGTCCTCCAATGACTTATCTTTCTTACGTTTCTTGCGTGAATCGCTATTCTTAGATTTTTTGACAGGTAATGCATCAGCATATATCGTTTCTTCTGTGCCAAATGAATCAACAGGTAAGATCCCTTCAAACAACACATTAAGGCCAAAATCCTCCCCCTTCAATTTCCCATCCTTCACTTTGAGTTTCTTTGCAAGTCTCCTTTCTAATTCCAAATCCTCCTCAGCTCCAATTCTATCCATTTCAAGATACTTTTCAAAATTCGTTTTCGGGGTTCTCTTAGATACGTTTTCTCTTTTAACCACCTTTGAGGCCTTATGATCATCTCGTTTCGGAAACTCTGCTTTCGCTTCAACCTTCTCTTCCGCCGTATTAGATTGAAACCTAGTCTCATTTCGCTCAGAATTAACTCTTTTCACAGTCAGACCAACAGAATCCTTCTTCTTCTCTACATTTTTCGACTTCAAATCCCCGACATTGGCTTTACCAAGCTTTTGAATATTCTGTTAAATTCATAGTATATATAAAAAACATCACCAAATCCATATATTCCTCAAGGCTTCAAATTTCAAACTATATGAAGAAAAAAAGACAATTATTTGTGTCGAATAAAGTTAAAAATTGAAGACTTGATACCTTATGTCGACTCCACAACTCATGCTTTGTTGCTTTCTTCGCCAACCGAGCTTCCTTTCGCTTCTCTCGTCTCGATTGCACTGTTGGATTAAATATATGCATCAATTAACTCTCTTTTTTCTCTCCATCTTCCCCAAATTATCAAACCCTAATCGAAGAACATAGATGAAAAAGCAAAAAAATTGGGAGAGAATAAACTTACCCATGATGAAAGACAGCAGGAAGAAGAAGAAGCGGACAGAAAACTGACGGTAGCTACCGTGGGCAGAGAAGATAGGGCGGGAGCGTCGAATGAAAAAGTAGTGGAGTGAGGGAGAGAGAGAGGTGAGAGGGCGGCTGGTAAACAGAAAGTTCGACGGAGTTGGATGGCGGGGATAACTGGCGGCGGTCTGAAGGTTACGTACAGGAATCAGGATTTAGGGTTTAGCGCTTTAGTTCACTGATGTGTCACACGTGTGGCGCCCACAACACTTAATCTTTGTTTTTGTTAAGAACATGAGGTGTGGACATGGAAGAAAATGCCGATAATATCGGCGAAATATCGCCGATATTATCGGTTTTTCGGGGGATGGATATTCTAAGTGGTATCCGAATGGTTTTCGGCCAAATATCGCGAAATTTTTTTGAGTTTGGTGCAATCGGACTCCGAGGCGACGTCGGAGAAGAACGCCGGAGACGGTGTGCCTATTCCCGGGCCGATTTCGTCCCAAAAACCTTGCAAAAACACGAATTTTAACATCAATTTCACATATAAACTTCAGATTTCACGCATGCATAAACGATTCAACATATGTGAAGTTGGTTTAGGGTTTAGGGTTTCAATGGAATCTCACCTGACGAAGACGAAGACGAACCAGATGACTGAACGTGATCCTTGCTCAGCGGCGCACCGCCAGAGACGACTGAGCCAACTCCGACTTCGCCAGAGCCACGATCAACGGCGAAGGGAGAAGAGAGATCGAGAGATCTGTGTGTGTGTGTGTGTGTTTGGGAGAAGAGAGATCGGAGAAGGGAGAAGAGAGATCGGAGAATGGAGAAGAGAGATCTCCGATCTCTGTGTGTGTGTGTGTGTTTGGGAGAAGAGAGATCTCCGATCTCTGTGTGTATGTGTGTATTGGATGATCGGATGTCAACCTGTGGAGCTCTCTGTGTGAGTGTGTGTGTGGGAGAAGAGAAGGGAGAAGAGAGATCGAGAAGGATCGAGAGAGAGAGACTGAGGAGCTCTCTGTGTGAGTGTGTGTGTGGGAGAAGAGAAGGGAGAAGAGAGATCGAGAAGGATCGAGAGAGAGAGAGACTGAGGTCGTGTCTGCGTGCGTGCGTTGTGTCATTTGTGTGTGTGTGTGTGTGGGTTCCTCCTGTCAGGAGGACACATGACTCACTTAATATTCCCGACAAGTTTTACAATTATTTGGACAATTTCATGCAGCTTTTACAATTATAATTTGTATTCTTTTCAGACCATGGATGGTGGTCATTTGTGTGTGTGTGTGTGTGGGTTCCTCCTGTCAGGAGGACACATGACTCACTCAATATTCTCGACAAGTTTTACAATTATTTGGACAATTTCATGCAGCTTTTACAATTATAATTTGTATTCTTTTCAGACCATGGATGGTGGTTTCATTCAAAACCGTGTGCCGATATTGTTTTAAAAGGTGGAGTATCAGAGCCATTGTGATATTCTTTCAAAGTTGTCATTGTGAAAAAATTTCAAGAGGTGGAGTATCAGAGGAGCCTTTTCGATTATTTTATTTCCCTTACCCCTTTCAAAGTCATTCCAGATCCAGAGCTTAAACACAAAGGGTTCCATATTTAAAGCACTGTTCTAAAAATCTCCGCCTAGCGCCGCCTAGGCCCCGCCTAGGCGCTAGGCGGCTGGTCACCGCCCCGATTAATGCCTAGGCGTTTGAAAATTAATAAAGGGAGCCTAGACCAGTTGAGGCACCCGCCTAGACCGCCTAGCCCGCCAAGACCTGCGTAGGCACCTGCCTAGGTTGCGACTCACTTTGATAGAAAATAGATAACTTTCAATTTGCATTTAATTTTTTTTCAATAAATTGTAAGAGACTTGTTGAATACTTAAATGGGCACACACAATATGCTTATTCCCCATGTTTTCATTATATTCTAATACTTTATAATACATATGTCATTCTATTTTGTAGTTTATGATGAAATTATATATATTTTAAGTATAAACAGACATTTATTTACACGAAATATAATGGATTTACTTAAATCCGCCTAGTCCGCCTAGGCGCCCGCCTAGACCCCGCCTAGCCGCCTAGGCGCTAGGCCCTAGCCCGCCGCCCGACTAGCGCCTAGCGTCTTTTAGAACCTTGATTTAAAGTAAGTTTACAAACTTATATTTATATTCTTATAATTTATACAACAACAAAAAAATTTGTGTGAACTCGTATGCTAATTTTTTAAGTAATTAATACTTGCATGTTAGTTTTTGTAAGTAATTAAGTAATGTTAACAATTACATGTTAATTTTTTTAAGTAATTAATACTTGCGTGTTAGTTTTTGTAAGTAATTAAGTAATGTTAACAATTACATGTTAATTTTTTTTAAGTAATTAATACTTGCATGTTAGTTTTTGTAAGTAATTAAGTAATGTTAATACTTGCATGTTAGTTTTTGTAAGTAATTAAGTAATGTTAACAATTGCATGTTAATTTTTTAAGTAATTAATACTTGCATGTTAGTTTTTGTAAGTAATTGAGTAATGTTAACAATTACATGTTAATTTTTTTAAGTAATTAAGTAATGTTGTATAATTATTCCCTAGGATAATTTTAATATGTTTAATGTTATTTATTATTTTATTAATATTAGGTTTTATTATCAAATAGGATTATTATTCATTAATATTAGGTTTTTTTATTATCAAATTGGATTATTATTCATTAAATTAGATTATTATCAAATTGGATTATTCATTAAATTGGCTTATTATCAAATTGGACTATTCATTAAAGCCCACTCAATGTAGTCTCCAAACTTGAGTTTGTTGAACTTAGACCTTAGGCCCAAATCTCAAACATAAGTTAACCACACTTGGGTTGGGTTGGGTTGAACCAAGAGGTCCAAAACTTAGGCAAAAAAAAAAAAAAAAAGATGGGTATTCTCAAATATCCTCCAAAATTGTCTCACTTGGTGTCTGGCTTTTTATTCATTAATATTAGGTTTTTTTATTATCAAATGTAGGTACATTTACGATAAATAAATGTAGGTACATTTACGATAAATAAATGTAGGTACATTTACGATGTCCAGTGGAGCTACTAAACGTGATCCAGCTTGGGAACATGGATACCCAATAGACGGAAACAAACATGGCACAATTTGCAAATATTGTGGTCGGGTAATGAAGAGTGGCGGAGTGACACGACTTAAGTACCATCTTAGTGGATTAGATCCAGCAAAAAATGTCCAACGATGCGATAATGTCCCCCCCAGAAGTGAAGGCATTCATCAGCACATTGTTAAAAAATAAAAAACAGCAGAAGGAAAAGGTAACACAGGGAATGGAAAATATTCGAGCTGGGCTACGGGGAGAAGTCTATGGCCAAGAGGTTGACAGTGATGATGATGACGATGAGGACGAATGTGATGATGACGAATGTGATGATGACATGGGACCTGAAGAACGACGCAGTTTGAAACAAGCATTACGTGCCTCCAAACAGTCAGCATGGGAAAGAGAACACCTTCATAAAATTCCTAACAGAGCACAAGGTTCCGGGACAAGTGGTGGTGCACAAATGAGACGGGGAGGCAGTCTTAGAGAATCACAACCAACACCACCAATAGCCCCAAGTTTATATAAGTCATCCAAAGCACGTCAAAAGAGTGTTTGGAGTTATTTCACTGGAGGTAATGTGAATGAGGGAATGGGGCGTCTAATTAGCAAGTTCTTTATCTATGAAAATGTCCCTGCTGCGAAGGTATCATCACATCATTTCAAAAATATGGTAGTGGGATGTCAACATGCCGGTGTTGGAGTACAACCTCCCACTCCCTATGAGATAAGAAACAAATATTTGGATATGGAGTATAAAGACATTGGCCAGTATGTTAACAAGTTGAGGTCAAATTGGGAAACTAATGGTTGCACAATCATGTGTGACGGATGGACCGGCCCGACCAGATTGTCTATCATCAACTTCATGGTATACTCCAAGGGAAAGACAATTTTTTTGAAGTCTGTTGATGCTTCAGACCATATAAAGAATTACAAGTATATTTACAAATTATTGAGGGATGTAATCATGGAGGTGGGAGAGCATAATGTTGTCCAAGTCGTGACCGACAACGGTTCTGCATTTGTCAAAGTTGGAAAAAAGTTAATGAAGCATCATAATGTGTTTTGGACATCATGTGCAGCACATTGTATTGATCTCATGTTTGAGGCAATGGGGAAGAGAGAGAATGTTGCTACTGTGGTCAAAAGAGCTAGAACGATCACAAATTATATTTACAATCACGGTTGGTTGTTGGCAAAGATGCGTGAATTTTGCAAAGGAGAAATTATTCGTCCAGCTACCACTCGATTCGCCACCAACTATATTGCATTAGACAGCCTACTCAAGAAGAAAGCATGGTTGAAGCAACTATTCACTAGTGACGATTGGGCCAACCACAATTTGAGCCGCTCAAATACAGGTCGTATGGTGAAAAGTATAGTGTTTGATCATGCTTTTTGGACTCAATCAGAACATGTGTGTCAACTGTTTGAACCTCTTTACAAAGTTTTACGGATCGTTGACACAAAAGTGTATCATACTATGGGGGCAGTATATGAGTTGATGCGTGTAGTGAAGGATGAATTGGAAAGAAAACATGGTGCAAGGTGGGTCATAAAGATAATTGAAGACCGATGGTATAAAACATTATACCACGATTTGCATGCAGCAGGTATAAATTATGTCATAATTTGCAATTCATTTCTTTAGTTGCATAAGTATTATTTCTCTTATTAGAGTATGTGTTTCTTTGAACATCATATTATTTGAATCCCCGATACCAATACAGACCCGGTGTTGGAGATGATGGTAACCTTATACGTGCTGTACATAATGTATACTCTAAATTAGACCCTGCATCACCAGCAGTTGGCCAATTTGGAAATGAGGTACACAATTACTTAAATTATAATAATTACTTTGTTGGATTAAACTGACACAATTTATTGTATTCAGCTAACATGGTTTAAAGATGCAAGAAGAACTTTTGGAGAACCAACATCAGTTGCTGCTCGAACAAATATGTCTCCTAGTGAGTATAAACATATTTCACTATAAGTTTATAATAGAATTTGTTGGAGTTATTAGGCTTATCAACATTATTTTTCATTGTAGCTGAATGGTGGATCATGTATGGGACCGATGCACCAACTGTGAGAAAGTTAGCAATAAAAGTATTATCACAAACAGCTTCCTCATCTGCTTGTGAAAGAAATTGGAGCACATTTGCACTCATACACACAAAGCAAAGAAATAAGTTGGCTCATAGCTTGGAAAAATTAGTTTATTGCTACTACAACATGAAGCTTCAAATTCGAGATAAGGAAGCATAAATCGATCATGTCGACCGTGGTGACCCACTAGATATGTTTGATATTGTTGGTGAAGATGATGATACGGAGGGTAACCAACTTTTTCAATGGATTAGACCTCTTCATTTAGATGATGATGAAGGCAACCCAGCTCCCAGAGTTGCTGAAGAAGCACGTAATGAAGGGATAAATGTAGAAAGAGTATTAGAGGAGGAGGTGAGATCTAGCAGCTCTGACTCTTTGGAAGAACTTTTGCGCCCAAGACCAAGAAACACTGGAATTCTAACTTCTTCCAATCCTACACAACCACAACATCATGCTGATACTAATGATAGCTCTAGTACAAGATCAGGAGACTCACTTACCACCGGAGGTGGGAATGATGAATGACATAGTAGAGCTGGAGGTAGTGGAGCTGGAGGTAGTGGTGGTGGATATGGAAACTATTATGGACCACCACTTCCCGGATATATGAGCCCCTTCACTGGTGAGGCAAACTTCACGCATGCAACACAGGATGATGACCATGGCAGTAGGCGGGCAGGACCAGGAATTGGTGCCATAGGGAAGGACTATACTCGCAGAGAAAGAGGCAAGGGGATTTTGTCAAGTCAAGAAGATGACTCGTTATCTAGAACTTCAGACTCTGTTAGATTGGGAAGTAGTAACTATGGTTATACTCATAACCAACCATTTCCCTACCCTTCATATCCCATTCCTGTTGGGATGGAATCGAGCGACTCGTGGAAACAATCCCAGACTCAATCTTCAAATGATTTTTCTTATGGACAACCTTAACCAATCTCGGATCCATATGGGTGACATATTAACAATTACATGCAAAACTATTTTGGGGATTTATCATTTGATAACTACTCTTCACAATACACTCATTCTACACATAGAGATGATGAAGATAGTGAAAAATTTGAACCTCATAGGAACTCTATGTGGTATTAAAGTGTAAAATATTGTACTAATTCATTATATATAAATGATTATGGTGTGTTTAGACTTCTTTCATTAATTACTACATATTTTCTACACTCACAATGTTTGTCAGATCGCTATATAATCAACTTGATAATGTTAAATCCATCATGCAATGCATTTCCTTCCAATTTTTTTGTGATAAACTAATAGATAATTGACTAAATAAACATCCTACAAAGTTTCAATAAAAATTTCCAAGTTTTTCTTACAATTTCCGTGGTTTCCATGTAATTTTTATCGATATCGATATTTTACCGATATTTCCATCGATATTTCCGTGTTTTCGGACTACCAATATTTCCGATATTACCGATATTTTCTTCCTTGGGTGTGGAGAGATCATGAAACATCTCACGTTTTTTATTTTTAAATAATAAATTTTGTTAGATTAGACGTTAGATTAACCAGTAACATAATTTGAACTCACTCCGTCATGTAAGGGTTCATCATACTTTTCCACCACTGTGGTAAAGGCCACTTACGAAGCGTCTCACTTTTGAGAGAAACCTAACATTTATCTTTTATTAATTAAAATTGATAATTTAGAATTACTAGTTCAATTCTTGTAGAAGACAAGTTTGATATTAATTTACTAAAACAATTTTATTATGTGTTTTAGTTTTAATTCTTTACTTGAGAATTGCAGAATTCGTTTGATGTGAACTAATTCGGCAGTTGAATTTGTATCATCAGACGAGATTAATCCGTGAAGGATCCTCATATAGAACTAATCCGGAGAAAACGTGCATCCCTTATTGGGTAGGGGTGGACACGGTGCGGTTCCACCCCTAAACTGGAACTAGAACCGAAAAATATCAACAGTTCGATTCGGTGCGGTTTCGTTTAAATTTATTACTAGAACCGTACGGTTCAGTTTACACCGGTTCCTATTTGGTTCTTGCCAGTTTACGGTTCTGAATACTAAATTATTTGAACACCAAATCATCATGCATTCACATACGTCTTTTAAAACGATTATGTAAAGTTGCATACAACACAAATCTTTTTTAATACAAATGTCTTTAGCAGTGGCACCAAGTTAACAAAAAGAGACAATTAAAAGAAATATGCATTGGTCGGTCATAAAAAAAAAAATCAAGAACTTAAGCAGCATCGGTCTCCTGATATTGGCAGCAGCAGCAACAGTAGCAAACAAAAACATTTGAGGGTGGGTGAGACCTAATTGGGATGGATTCACTGCTTTGCAACTTGATAAAACTTATTTTTCAATCTATTATACCATGACACGTGTATATATATATATATATATATATATATATATATAATTAACTTATTTATTATTAATAAAACGGTTCGGTTCAGTTCTGACATGTTCTTGTTATTTCGAAACCGGTTTGATTTTTTACTTAAAGTTGACTTTTCCGATCAACGCGGCTCTTTTTTATTTTTTTTTTCATACGGTTTGATGCGGTTTTGCAGTTTGAGGGTTTTTATGCCCACCCAATATTGGATGCTTTATCTGACATGAGATAGAATGAATCTCTCATCTTCTATAAAATTACAAGATTATGTCCTACTTAATTACAGACCAGTTACAAAAATCGACAAACCACCATTATTTTAAGATTCGAACACCTTTCTTAATCAGTTTCTCCCTAATCTTTGGGCAACTAATCACGTAACGGGAATAATGACCTATGGCAGAGCTCCTATGGGTTTTGCTTTTGAATGAAAATTAACACTGCATTGACCGAAGAAATTTAATATTACTACTAAGAAATTTCAAAATAACAGAATTTTATTTTTTAAAATTTGTGAATTTCTTATTTAGTTAACTTAAAAAAACAATGAATTTGAATATGAAATTTTTATTTTTAAACTTGTACTCATTGAAATTCGGAAATGATACATATTTATATGGAGTTTTAACCGGAAATTAGAGGTCTCAAAATTCCAAATTTATTTTCTTTATCCAAACATAATGTAAGAGCCTTCGATCATGCATGGCTTATGTCCATGAACTAATCAGAGGTTAATTATTTGTTACCTCTCATCTAATTTCTAAGTATTTGTTACCTCTCAACAAATGTGGTCATTTGATTGTGATCAAAGGTGGGTTAAAATATTTTTAACCCTTTCGGCCTCATTTATACTATATATTAAGAGAACACACCTTGTCAACCTTTTTGCCCACTTTTTCCAATTTTGCTCCTCACTTTTGAATACACAATGTTGAGATGAGGAGGGCAAAATAGTAATTTTGTACATTTTGACAAAATGACAATCATATCCCCTTTTCCCTATTTTGCCCTCACTTTTGATACACAATATTTACATAAGGAGGGCAAAATAGTAATTTTGTATCAAAATATTTACATAAGATAAAAATATGCACTTATTAAGAGAAATTGTCCTACCATCAGTTTTTCATACAGGTAAGTGAAATCATAATGTTTTTTGAATAGTTTGAATGAACTGAAGCGGTTGCGCTTGAGGAGAACGTGGGAGGAGGTGGACGATTGTTTACACACACAAAGTGTGTGCTCTATGCTAGTTAGAGATTAATCGTACCCTACCTCAAAGCTTCGACCAAAAAAAAAAATTCTAATTTCTAAATGCCCTCTGTGAATATACATGTCATTTTCTCATTACGCGGCGAAACAAATGTATTTGGATTTTGGACTAACTTAAAACAAAATACGTAATTACGAAATAATAATATAAAAGAAAATAAATTTCATGCTTAATTTGACCAGGTGCTAATTAACGAAGCCGGCAAAGTTTTTGAATTTGCAAAGACAAGAATTGATCTTGTTGTTCTCTGCGGGACTAGGACCGTTTCACAGATTGCTTCTCCATCCATATGGTGTGTTCTGGCTCTTATGTGAAGCATATAAAATATAGAGAGTATCCATTTAAACCTTGTAATTATCTTTGAATCTATTGAGATTTTACGTATAGAGAATAGTTGATTATCAAGAAATATATCAACAAAATGACTATCTTACATGTACTTATTCTCACATCCGCGATTTTAAGTTCGATTTCCTCTTTCATTCGAGGTCTTAGCTAGCTTAATCGTCATGAAAATTGAAACAATTAAAAACAGTTTGTAATAAAAATCAATATTTAATTAATTAGCATTGATTTGCACTAGAATAATACATGCATACTTCTGTGGGACATGCACATATTTCACTATTTGCTAATAACTTATTTTTCACCAAATAAATTTTGTAACCAGAACCATTTAATTTATTAATTTCATTTGAACATCATTCTTATAAAAAATAGTTCAAATCAGAGATCGTGTATCCAAATATATGGAACAAGTAGATGATGTGAGTCCTAAATGACATATTCATGATGAATCGTCTATTTATTTGATAGATTTGAATGACTACACAGTCTTCAATTTGAATGATTAATTTACTCATAAATGATAGATTATGTGCATTCCCCTCGTAAAAGAATAACATTCTTGTTAGTCTATCCATTAATGGTGGACGTTCAACTTCCGAACAAACCACACACATTATCTTCCCAGCCTTTTCCTTCCATTTTTTAACCTTATATAGTAGTGTAAAACATAATAAAGCCGACCATCCTATAACTTACTTTATTAGCACATAGTGTGATGAGCCGACCAAAGGCGGTCTTCCATATTTTTGTCTTTTAATTCGAGGATTTCGACGTTTATTCAACAATTCAAAATGCTATAAATAGATCAGACACGTTCATTCCCACACCAAAATACAGATTAGTACACCCAAGTGAGAGCTAATACAAAGATCAATATCTGTATTATCAAACTAATTAGCTCCAATGGCTTCCAACAAATTTGTCACCCTAGTTACACTTGCTGTGATCCTTCTTCCTACAATCGCCATGGCAACCGACTTCATCGTCGGAGGTGATAGAGGCTGGACAACTGGTGTTGATTATTCAGATTGGGCCAAGGACAAAACGTTTCATGTTGGTGATGCACTAGGTAATACATACACATTTCAATTATACATACATACATACATACATATATATATGCGTGTGTATGTGTTTTAGCATAATGAAAAATACTCTCTGTTTTGCCATGTATAATTGTTTGTCAGAGTTGTGAATCTCAATCTACCATTTCATTTGATTGATTCTAGTCAACCAGATTCATAGTCTAACAAAATATGCACATCATTTGTTTGACAAGTCTGGCAAAAAAACGTTAGCATAATGAAAAATACTCTCTGTTTTGCCATGTATAATTGTTTGTCAGAGTTGTGAATCTCAATCTACCATTTCATTTGATTGATTCTAGTCAACCAGATTCATAGTCTAACAAAATATGCACATCATTTGTTTGACAAGTCTGGCAAAAAAACGTTAGCATAATGAAAAATACTCTCTGTTTTGCCATGTATAATTGTTTGTCAGAGTTGTGAATCTCAATCTACCATTTCATTTGATTGATTCTAGTCAACCAGATTCATAGTCTAACAAAATATGCACATCATTTGTTTGACAAGTCTGGCAAAAAAACGTTAGTGTTAGCCCCACATGAACAAATATGGTTGATTTATAACAATTTATCATGCAAATTTGTACGTGCATGCAGTGTTCAAGTACTCGAACCCACCCCACAATGTGTTCAAGGTGAACGGAACTGGCTTCAAGGAATGTGTTAAACCAACAGCAAATGATCAAGCACCACTTACTTCTGGAAACGACAGAATAGAACTAAAGACTCCTGGAAACAAATGGTACATTTGTGCAGCTGCCAATCACTGTGCTGATTTGGGACAGAAGCTTGTCATTGCTGTTACGGACGCCGCGCCTGCGCCCGCTCCATCCTCCGCCGTTCGCGGGATCATCTTTTCTGGATACCAAGGCTTCGCGGCTGCCGTCGTCGGAGTCTTCCTTGCTGTTGCAGTCTGATGGTCATATGTGACACATGCAATATGCATAAATACACCTATGTATCCAAATTTATTAATTTATTCTTTTAATTAAAATATGTGTGCGACATACAATACGAGAATTTAATTCTGTATTATCTAGCAGCTGCTAGCATGTTGATGTAATTGCTCAATCAGAGCATGCTCTTCTATCATGTATCCAAAATTATTAATTTAATAACATTTTTGCGTCTATGTTGGTTACATCGTAGTATCACTTTATCAGTTTGTGCAAATCAAAACACCTAATCTTTATGGTTCTGGGGAGTTTTAGGGTTCTGGTGTGTTAACAGCGTGCAAAAGGGACCTAAAACTCCTAAGGAACCTAAAATTGGTGAGGGTTGTGCTTAATTGCTCACATTTTTGTGAAAAAAATGCAAATGTTAAGTTTTCGTAAGATATTTTGTACGCACAAGGAAAAATGTTATAAGCCACTTGAAAAGTGGTCTTCCCATTATTGAGTCATATATATGCTACTGAATTTTTAAACTGGAAAATGAAATTAACAAATAAAAATTCCATCGGAACTGAGAACTTAACTAGACTTGGGCATCCGTCGACACATTCATACCTTTAAAATGTTCTGCATGAATTTTAAAGATTCCAAATCGGATTAAAAATGTGGTTAATTGCTCACAATTTTTGAGGTTACACAAAATCCTTTGCATCCTCAACTGAAAATTATTATAAGTTATTTGGAAGCAATATATTACCATTTTATTTTTTTATTGAACTTTTAAGCTGGAAAACATAAAATTAAATGAAACATACCATCGGGGTGAAAATTTAGCCAGAACGTTATGGTTTTTATAAAACTTCTACAACCAATGAAAATCATGGGTAGTTGCTCACTAGTTTATGAAGGGGTAATGCTAGGGAGACAAAATTTGCAAACTAAATGATGTGTTATCAATATGCATATGAATAAGTACGTTTATCAACGCTTAAATAATAAACAAATCATTAACTTCCATGTCTTTTAGTTTTTAAAATTTTGTTTACAAATTTAGTTTCCCAACATTACTCTTTGTGAAGAATGCAATTGTTGGTTTTTCACAATAGCTTTTGCGTGCTATACAAGGAAAATGTTATGGGATACTTTGAAGTGGGTGGGACCTGGTGGATCAACGGGGAGCCGTTTAATCAGGTTTTATCATTTATTGAGTCACATAAGGATTATTTATTGAGAATGCAAAAGATCATATGAAAATTCAACAATAATAATATATATTTGCATTTCCCCTGATGAACTCTTCTCCAACTTGTGAATAATATTAAGATTTTTCACAAATATTAGCAATTACCCATGAATTTTAGTCAGTTTTCACAAAATCATCAAAAGTCTATTTGCTTAACAGTTTTCCTGTATCATAAGCTTCTTAAAATTTAACATTTGGTGAAAGAGGCGTTTAACATTTTTTCTATTAATTAGTATATAAAATTTAACCAAAAAATTAGTATATAAAATAATTTATTTCAAACAAGTGGCCCTCTACCACAATGGTGGAGAGGAGTGTTGACCATGCACCACAACGTGGGTTCGAACCTTATCGGCTCCCTAATCTAACATATAATCTAACAAATCTATCGTTTGAGTAAAAAAAAAAAACTTATTTCAACTAGAGGCCTTTTAGTAATTATATTGATTTTCATTCCGATTCAGTTGAATTATCAAACAATTTATATAGAATCTGTATACCAATTTTAACATATAATCTAACATATGCTTTGACCAGGTGCTAATTAACGAAGCCGGCAAGTTTTTGAATTTGCAAAGAAAAGAATTGATCTTCTTGTTCTCCGCGTGAGACCTTATGACTAGGACCGTTGCACAGATTGTTTCTCCATATGGCGTGTTCTGGCCCTTTGGGATCAAGTGAAGCATGTAAAAAATAGAGAATATATATTAAACCTTGTAATTATATTCGAATCTATTGATATTTACCAATAGGAAATAGTGGATTGTCAACAAATATATGAACAAAGTGATTATCTTACATGTATTTATTCCTACCTCCGAGATTTCAAGTTTGATTTTCTCTTCTTTGAGGTCTTAGATTAATTGTTATTAAAATTGGAACAATTAATAAATTACCAAGTAAAATTTTAATTAATTAACATTGATACATTCCACCATTTGTTAATAATGTATCTTTACCCTATCAATTTTATAATCAAACCCTTTTAATTTCTTAATCTTTATTTGAACATCATTCTTACAAAAAATAATTCGAACCGAAGATTGGGCATCCAAATGTATGGAATAAATCGACGATGTGAGTCTTAAAGTAACATGTTCATGATGAATCGTCCATTCATTTGATAGATTTGGATGACTAAAAAATCTCCAATTTGAATGATATATATATATATATATATATATATATATATATATATATATATATATATATATATATATATATGGATAATCTTCAAATTAAGATTAAAAAATTGAACAATTTCGATTATAAACTTTATAGGATAAAAATATTATTAGTAAATAATAAAATATGTGCATTCTCCTCGTAAAAGAATGCAAGCATTATTCCGTCTATTAATTGTGGACGTTCAGCTCCGAACAAACCACACATTTTATCTTCCCAGCCTTTTCCTTCCATTTTTTAACCTTACATACATAGTAGTGTAAAACATAATAAAGCCGACCATCCTATAACCTATTGTATTAGCACATAGTGTGATGAGCCGACCAAAGGCGGTCTTCCATATTTTTGTCTTTTAATTCGAGGGTTTCGATGTTTATTCAACAATTCAAAATGCTATAAATAGACCAGACACATACATCCCCACACCAAAATACACCCAAGTGAGAGCTAATACAAAGATTAATATCTGTATTATCAAATTAATTAGCTCCAATGGCTTCCAACAAATTTGTCACCCTAGTAACCCTTGTTATGATCCTTCTTCCTACAATCGCCATGGCAACCGACTTCATCGTCGGAGGTGATAGCGGCTGGACAACTGGTGTTGATTATTCAAATTGGGCCAAGGACAAAACGTTTCATGTTGGTGATGCACTAGGTAATACATGCACATTTCAATTACACATTATAAGTATAAATTATATGTTTAGCATAATAAAAAATAATTGTTTTGCCATATATATGTAATTGTTTGTCAGATTTGTGAATCTCCGTCAACTAGATTCACAGTCTAACAAAATATATACACATTTGTTTGACAAATCTGGCAAAAAAAATTATTGATAGTCGACACTTGCATGCACAAATGATTGATTTATAACAACTAATCATGCAAATTTGTTCGTGCATGCAGTGTTCAAGTACTCGAACCCACCCCACAATGTGTTCAAGGTGAACGGAACTGGCTTCAAGGAATGTGTTAAACCAACAGCAAATGATCAAGCACCACTTACTTCTGGAAACGACAGAATAGAGCTGAAGACTCCTGGAAACAAATGGTACATTTGTACAGCTGCCAATCACTGTGCTGATTTGGGACAGAAGCTTGTTATTACTGTTATGGACGCCGCGCCTGCGCCCGCTCCATCCTCCGCCGTTCGCGGGATCATCTTTTCCGGATACCAAGTCTTCGCGGCCGCCGTCGTCGGAGTCTTCCTTGCTGTTGCAGTCTGATGGTCATATCTGACACATGCAATATGCATAAATACACCTATGTATCCAAATTTATTAATTTGTTCTTTTAATTAATTGTGTGCGACATACAATAATAGAATTTAATTCTGTATTAGCTAGCAGCTGCTAGCATGTTGATGTAATTGCTCAATCCGAGTCTGCTTTTCTATCATGTATCCAAATTTATTAATTTAATAACATTTTGCGTCTATGTTGGTTACATTCGTAGAATCACTATATCAATTTGTGCAAATCAAAACACGCAAATCTTACATACTTGAAGAAGACGACACGATGAATTACTAGATAATCAAACTCGAAGACATAATAGATTGAAGCACTTTTATGCACTGATGCTAGCTTCTTATACAACGAATTGATGGGGAGTTTTAGAATTATGGTGTGTTAGCAGCCTGCACAGGACCTAAATCTCCCCTTTAGTTCGTTGTACAAGGAACCTAAAATTTGTGAGGATTGTTGTTAATTGCTCACATTTTTTTGAAAAATGCAAATGTTAAGTTTTCGTAAGATATTTTGCACGCACAAGGAAAAATGTGATAAGCCACTTGAAAGCGGGCTTCCCATTATTCAGTCATACATATGATATTGAATATCTTTAAAATGTTATGCATGAATCTTAAGGATTCCAAATCGGATTAAAAATGTGGTTAATGGCTCACAATTTTTGAGGTCACATTGCATACTCAACTGAAAATTGTTATAAGTTATTTGGAAGCAATATTACCAATTTATTTATTTATTGAACTTTTAAGCTGGAAAACATTAAAGTAAATTAAACATACCATCGGGGTGAAAATTTAGCCAGAACGCTATGGTTTTTATAAAACTTCCACAACCATTGAAAGTGGGTAGTTGCTCACTAGTTTTGTGAATAATGCAATTGTTGGGTTTTCATAATAGTTTTTGCGTGCCATGAGATATGTTGAAGTGGATGGGACCTAGACGGCTGATGGATCACTAGTGAGCCGTTCAATCAGATCTTACTATTTATTGAGTCACAAGTATTATTTATTGAGCATGCAAAAGATCTTACGAAAATTCAGTAAGGATAATATTTGCATTCCTCTATGAGGGATGAACTCATTCCCGTACTTGTGAATAATATTTGCATTGTGAATAATATTTGCATTTTTCACAAAAATTAGCAATTACCCATGAACTTTAATCGGTTTTTTTTCAAAACCATCACAAAAAGCCTATTTGTGTGACATTTTCCCCGTACATAAGCTTCTTAAAATTTTTGTAAGACATTTCATATTTGTTCCTGCCGACGAAAGTATCAACAGGCTACTCCGCCTAAAGCAACCACAGTTAAACTCACCGCCTCTGACCAACAGGAGATTTTTCAATGTACCAGATGGTGTGCCGGGAATAAAGCCCGGTACACCAAGTGTAATAATATAATTGGTTTGAAACTTGAAAAAAAAATTCCAAACAATTGTAATATGAAACTTAGTGTCTGAACATGTTCGTGGCACAACTGAAAAATCTCCTAACCAAGAAAGTATTATGAAGAGGAACAAGGAGCAAATTTGAGATCTCTAGTGATCCAACGATCCTTCTTAGGCGTTGATCAAGTCAGGAATAAACCAAAATACCATTTCCCAAGCTCTTTTGTTTCCTTCTCTAAGTTTGTGAAGCATAAATTATAATAAGCCGACCAAATATACTTCTAATGTTAACATATATAGTATGGTAAGCCGACCGTAGTCGGTCTTCAAATTTGTTTATAATTCGAGGCTTTGGATGAACTTTACAACAAAAATTATTATAAATAGACCCTTACATACCTCAATGTTAGAACCACTGAAAGCTAATATAACAAAGATTATTCGTTGAAAAGATACATATCATTAAAGCTCCAATGGGTTCGAGCAAATTTGTCACCCTAATTTCCATTCTCGTGATTCTTCTTCCTACACTGTCCATGGCAAAAGAGTTCGTCGTCGGAGATGATAGCGGCTGGAGAACGGATTTTGATTACCAAAAGTGGGCTAAAGGCAAAGTATTTCGAGTTGGTGATACATTGGGTATGTATATACATAATACATTACATAGCAATTTTGTTTTCAATTTTCAGTCTTTTATTTTGAGAGAAAATTGTAACAATTGTCCCTTAACTTTAACCCAATTGAATCAATGGTTATTTAACTAAAAATTCATGACATGGTTCCTCTCACTCATCAAAACGTGTCTATGGTTCCTTTCATCAACTCCGTCACAATTTCATCAAAATGAGTCATGTCAGAAGGACCATTACTACAATTGGGTTAAAGTTGAGGGACCATTACTCCAATTGCGTTAAAGTTGAGGGACCATTTCTTCAGTTGGGTTAATGTTGGGATCATTGCTACAAATTTCTCATTTGGTTTTCTATATTTGTCCATTGATTCAGCCTCACATTTGTGGCACATGATTCATTTTGACGGAAATTCTAACATAGTTGATGAAAGGGACCATAGTTGCACACATTTTGATGAGTTAAGGGACCAATGGTCATGACTTTTTAGTTGAGAGACCATTATTCCAATTGGGTTAAAGTTGAGAGACAATTCCTACAATTTTCTCTTATTTTGAAGTGTTTTTTTGTTTTTTTTTAACTAAAAACTTGTTTGGTAACTCTTTAAAATTTTAAATGAAGACTAAAAGCAACCTTTGTGAGTTTTTAAATTATGGTATTGAAAACGGTTACCAAACAAGTTTTTAATTTTTTAAATTTCACTATTTTCAGTTAAAAAATACCTAATAAAAACTAGAATGGTTATCAAGCGGTCTTAATTACACAACTTTTTATTTTTTCATAGTTCGCAAAAAGTTTAATGTGATTGTACAAGCTTATACGTTTTAATTACAGTGTTCAAGTACAAGGCTCCTAATCACAACGTGTTCAAGGTGGACGGAGCTGGGTTCAAGGAATGCACTAAACCAACGGAAAATGATAAAGCACCACTTACCTCTGGGAATGACAAAATAAAGCTAACGACTGCTGGAAACAAATGGTACATTTGTTCAGTTAGCAACCACTGTGCTGATAAGGGGATGAAGCTTTTCATTACCGTTGCAGACGAATCATCTGCTGCTCGTAGCCTCATATGGTCTGGATCGTACCAAGTCTTCATCGCCACTGTCATTGCAATCGTGGCAATTGTAGTCTGATACCACATGAGTTCTTGATTTTTTTTCTACCGATACTTTCATTTTATTTGGAGCAACTGATGAAGCTAGCTTAATTTGCACTACTGTCAGCGACCTCAAATAATAATGATTTTTCCTTGACTCTTTAAATTATGTAATTTGCATTATTATTAAATGAAATGCAGTGAACCTTTCTGTTTCGTTAATCTGTCACATTCTTTTCGACAACATTAGATACAACTGTAGCAAGACTTCTTAAAGTAAAAAGGGTATTGGTAGTATGATTCTCTCTCCTCCCGTTCCTTCATATTTGAATGGTCACGATTAAACCATGTAAATACCTTAAGTTGACTTTTTTATGGAAATGGAAAGAAAAAGAGGAAAGTGAAAGAGGAGGGAAGAAGATGAGAAAGGATCTAGAGGGGAGAGAATTATACTCTTAAAAATATGGGTACAAATAGGAGAATAGGATTGAGCACACTTCTATAATCATGAGTAACTTCAATCTTAACAAACCCTAGCACCCATTCAAATTACCAGCTATCACTTTTATTGCGTAGATGGAAAATATTTTAGGGTTACATATAGTGGCGGATCCAGGATTTTAAACTGGGGGGTCCCAATAATAAAGGTAAAAAAATTTATAGACAAAAATAACATTGAAAATTTAAATATAATACATTTCATTCAAAAATCATATGCAAAACAATATTACAAATTATAAAATCATAATTCAAGCGTCCATTACGAGGTTTCATAAGTTACTAGGGAGTACCTAAGTTATTAATTATCTAATATGGACCACTAAATTTAAAATACCGGTCAAATAAAACTCTCTCCAAACTCCCACTATCTTTCTAACCAAACACACCATTTTTCTCTTTTACTAGTTTCCAAACATCCACATTTTCTCTCACTATGAACACAGTTGCCATACCTCCACCAACCATCTCCCTCCCCATTCTCCCGAAGCCATGGCAGCTCCACCCCCAAATTTCACCAACTCACAAATCATATCCATCTTACTAACCTTATGAAGGAAATTTCACCCATAAGAAAAATTACTAAGGTGGTTGAAATAATTTGGGGAAATTTGGGCTTATGTACTGCCCCTGCCAGACGACAAAGAGAGGTTGGAGGAGAAGTGGGTGGCATTGATGGATGAGACCATGGCAAAAGCAAGGAGGAGAGAGGCAGGAAGGGTCCCTATTTTCTTTCTTCTCCGTGCGCGGTCATCTTCTCCGAGAAAAAGACAGCCACTGCAACCTGCAACTTACAACCTGCACAGACCTCATGCTCGAGTACGAGGGGTCCTTGGAAAATTTCTAGCAGCGATTTAGGATCGTCGATGGGTCTTGGGACCTCCCAGGTCCTTATGTGGATCCGCCATTGGTTACATAACCTCCAACAGCCACACCCACAACAACAACTATTGCAATTGATCTGAGGATTGCCCTTTTACTGATTTTCAGCCTGAAAAGCTTACTGTTGTAGACAAATAGATCAGACGTGTCATCAAAATTCGGAATCATCAATGGTTCCCATTTTGGCAGTCTTATGGTAAGTACAACATGTTGGAAAATTTGAGTAAAAATTTCATTGTTCCACATTGGTCACTACTAAAGGTTCTCTCACTTTATAAAGCTTTGTCCATTGTAGAAAATGATTGGAGTGATGAACATAGAGAATAAGATTGGGCTCAAGGGTTAAGCTTTGGGATGTACTAATTAACTAATTAATAGATAATTTATCAAAAAATGGGTCTTGTGCCTTGGGGCTCGGGCTCTAATAATTAAATTATTAAATTTTTTATTTTTTATTAATTTCGAATTTAATTAATTAATTATTTTTTATCAACAGACTCATCTTTTCGATGAAGTTTGAGGTGATGAAAGAACGCAGGGAGCAAAGCACCCTTCTAAGAAGATGTCTCCCATCTCATTCTCATACCTGTTGCGAACAGGCATACGTCTATTATATATATATCCATCTGCATGGCATTTAGTACACAAAAATTGAAAATTCTTCTTCTACAATCCCAAACATACTTACTGAGAGAACCACAAGGAAATTCGTCAGAAGTGAAGTTTTCCGGTGCTGAAATTCTAACTTAGATTTTTGAATCCTGGTGAAGTAAACTTCCGTAGAACTACAAGCACTAAGTATGGACGAAATTTCTGTTTCAAGGACATTGCGGTATGCAAGCTTCGATCTTCAATTTATCTGTTTAATACTATTCCATTTTTGTTTATACTCTGTTAATATATTTATTCGCATTTATTATTTATTAGCATATATACATTGATTGTTGATATTTATCCAACACACCATTGCCAAACCTTGCATGAATATCCTTAGTGTTATAAACATTGCGATGAAGTTTGAATTTTTGGCTGAAGCGGCTCAATCTACTTCCACCCATCGGTCGTTGGCCCTCAGCTTTTATTGTTCCTTTCTTGTCGTTCACGCTAGCTTGATGAATTGTTCAATCTTGAAACCTACCAAAAATTTAAACGTATCAGAAAACTTCTATTTAAAATTGATGAGCAAAGTGTGTAATTAAAGAAACAAATAGTATGAGAAGTCTCTTAAAGAATTATTAACTTTGGCCAAGCTTTAAATAAATATGGTGAATCTACATATAAACTTTGTATATTTTTCATATGTTAAAATACACAAAACAAAGAACATGAAGAGTACCATGGAGAGGAATCTGGTAAGTGTCGAATCGTTCCTCTTTTAGGAACTTGCAATAAGGCATAAAATCGTCGTAAGAACGTATAATGTCAACGAATTCACCATTGGAATCCATGGGATAATCAGTCACTAGCTACTTTTCTAGATTTTTTGGCTCTGTCAGAGGTATATAGTATATATAGCTTCATTTTATTTACAGGTTTCTTGTAGGCTTGGTCGATCTACGAAGATCAAGAATTGTTCTTTAGTTTGTCTAATATCCTTTATCTTGCTTTCTGTCTTTGTATTTCTTTAAAACAAAGCATGCAGAGAAACTTAGCTATAGCTGATGATGCCTTTCTAACATTTTGTAGTTGAATAAAAGTGTATTCAGCTTCAAGGGATCTGACGATTGGATTCATCATTATTTCCAATGTATATGCAGTCCTAAGCTTCTATGCTTCCAATTGTGTATTAAATAAAGACTCTCTGTTTCTAAAATTCTTCCTTAATAATATTTTTTTGTATATACAAGACTTCAGTTGCAAAGGGAAATGCTCTTAACCACTAGCTCTACAAGCCTTTTTTTTTTTGTTACAAACTCTACAAGCCTCTTTGCTCGATCTTCTTAGTAATACATAGGTTAAAAGATAGTCGTAGTTTTGTTACAGTAAATTCTGGAATGGAGTCAACAACACCAATAATTCATAGCATAGCGGAGCCAAAGACAACTATTTCTATTAATAAACTACCCCCTTCTTAATAAACTAATTCTCATATGGTTATATGAACAAGCTAACAGTATAGGTTTTTATTCCACAACAAATAAGCAAGGAAAATTCTAGAAAGACTCAATTTGATGACAACATGATGTGCCGGTTTATGGTTAGATTCTTTTTTTAAATATTTAAAAAAAATAGAAAATAATCATTAACCGCTGCATCATGTGGTCTACAACATATAATTACAATAATTAATCTCTCTAGCACCATCAAATGAGCAAATACCACTACAGGAAAAGCGAGCAATAGTTACAAAGACTGGTAGTTGTTTGGTGATTGTTGTTGGCGTACCAATGATGTTATCAATTAGAAAAATAGGGGAAAAAAGCTAAAAAGTCACCACTATGGTCACTAATGCATTAAAATATATTATTTTTTATTTTTGCGCCTTTTTCTCATTGGTAACACATTGTTATACCCTAGCAAACATCAACCAAGTACAATGGCGCGGAGCCACGTTAGGGGCCAAAGGTGACCATGGCTCGCGGCCCATTTTATTCTTCAATGTAATGCAATAATATGTACATATCAAGAAAAATTGCAATGATATGTTTTAAATTTAATGAATTTCAGCTTTTCGACAAAAAAAAGAAAAGAAAATTGCAACGGTTTTGGTAACAAATAATATCTTCATGGTGAATTGTTCATTTGTTGTATGCATTTGAATGGCTAAAATATTTCTAAATGAAATGATTTTTTGCAAATAGGATCTTTAAATGATAATAAAGAGAATGAATGATTTCGATTATGATGTTCGGACAATAAAAATTCGTTAATCGTATATAAGAGGACAAATAAGTACTCCAAAGACACAAGCATTATCGAATAGATATTTCTTTTCATATTTAAGCTTCACTATCTTCACCCTCGCCCCTCCTCCCCCCTCCTCCCTCCCCTCTCCCCCCCTCCCTAAAACGTTGAATTTAATGTTAATATTCTATTATCTTCCTCCAATCCTTCATCTTTGAAAGTACGTACGTCTACCACTTTATCTCTTTTTATTCATTCATTTCCTACTCTTCCTTCATTAATTGGTTTAGTAGTTGGAGACAAATTTCAAACTCATATTCCACACAACATGGTTATGAGAAAATTGAAATGTTTTTGTGAGTCTTTTCGTTCCCGACCCCTAGAAGGGTGGATTGTGGTGGCGAAGCTACCAACTAGTCCTTTTAAAAAATATATATATCTATAAGTGCCACTCCTTATTTCACAAGCTGTATTTTCTTAAATCTTTTAATTTTAATATTGTGTGGTTTGTGTATTTGGTATTACTTTATTCGGTTAATTAATATATATGGTGTTATGATTATAATTGATTACAGTTTTTCAACTGTACTTGCTAGTTTGCTAGTATTGCTACAAAGGCATTCATGGAACTTGATCTGATGGAAGTTCCCTCAAATCAAAGGCATTCAGGGAGCTAGCTGACTTTGGATATCTAGATACTGCATAACCTCCCAGCGCCATGACCAGAATAACCACCACCGCTGTCTTCTTGCTCAGTCTTGGCCTCAAAACTCTGCTTCTTAAACAAACTAAGTAGTCATTAACTGACGACCATGCAGCATTATCTGCCCCGTGTGATACAGCTGATGCGTTAGAATGCTGAGCTTTCTTTGGAATAGTTATGGAAAGAATTCCACCAGAGAACTTAGCGCGGATTCCGTTCGTAGTACAATTTTTAGAAATTTTAATCTCTTTACAGAAGCGGCTGGGTAAAGCAGATGTAGTTTCTTCAACCCTAGGTTGCTTTCCGCTAATGTTTAGGATGCCCAAATTGTTGATTTGAACTCTAATATCTTGTCTTTTGAAACCTGCATGCGTGCATCAACAAGTAAAACAAAAATTACGTAAGAGAAGATGAAAGGAAACTTGGTCTCTTGCCAAACAATTGTCATGTTCACATTGTCGCATTGCATGTACAAGCTCATATTTAGACTGTGAATCTTGACTACAATTTAACAAAAATTCTAGCGGAGTTTGTATAGCATGTATTAGTACTGAATTTAACACACAACTAGATGTGCGCTGAGAATTTCATGAAATTTAACTGGCGAATCTGAGTCAATTAAAAAGCAATGTATACTATACATTGATGCATAACAGAAGGACTCGATATTTAGTCAAAATCAATTTGATCTAGTAATACCTGGTAGATGTACTTCAAGAATGTTAAATCCTTCCTCCTTATTCCATTGGCAAAACGGTTCAAAATCCTCATAAAACTGTTCATCCTGTACTGCAGTTTTGGTTTCCATTGGTGATGAATAATTCTTTTCTCTCTTTAAGGGTTTCAATAGGGAATGCAAAAGGAATACATGAAGGTCTCTCTTTCTTTCATCTTATAGATACATGCTGAAAGGGTTGGGGACAAGGTAGGTATAGCCTAAAAGGTTTCTTCTGGGTTTCCTTTCAAAAGAGAATGATTCGATTTCTTTATTTTTTATTTTTTACTCTTCTTAAGTTTTCTTGTTCCTGCATTGATATAATTTCTTCATCCTTAAGATATCAAGCATATGCTACTACTTCCAGAGCACACCATCAGCTAAAGGCTTTATACTGAACTGTGGAAAAAAGTTATTTTGACGACAAGGAAGCAAAGCGTATATACTGAACTGTGGAAAAAAGTTATTTTGCCGACAAGGAAGCAAAGCGTATAATTGCTATTAACAATCTGCAATTAGAACCGTTCAATTTCTCAATAACTATTTAATATCATCTCTTTAAAAATTAATCATATTAGGGATCATTTAGCCATTATCAACAAATTGACGGTTCCTGATGAGGATTTTAACTATATCAAACTGTTTTATTAAGTTAATTTTTTGAGCGATGATCTTTAAATTATATGACGTAAGAAATGAACTATTTTGGTTTGTGATGTGTATGATGAAAATTTGATACGCAATTCGGATGAGGAAAGGCCCTCCGAGTGTTATGATCCTCTCTCCTCCGAGAGGGTTGCCACTGTGCACCTTTGTGAACCAGAGTAAGGTAGCTAATAAGAATTGATCAGACGTTCTTCAAGAAATTACATTCACTAAACTTATACCCACAAAATATAATCACGATTATCGTAGCGAAATAGTTGGATTATACATGGATTGTACAAAAATAATCTTTGTATCTTTTTCATATGTAAAAAACATAACAAAACAAAGAACATGAAACAGAAGAGTACCATGGAGAGGAATCTGGTAAGTGTCGATTCGATCCTCTTTAGGGAACTTGCAATAAGGCATAAATCCTCGTAAGAACATATAATGTTCTTTACAGGTTTCTTGTAGGCTTCGTCGATCTACAAAGATCGAGAATTGTTCTTTAGTTTGTCTAATATCCTAACCTTTATATATCTTGCTTTCTGTCTTTGCATTTCTTTAAAACAAGGCATGCAGAGAATCTTAGCTAGCTGATGCGCCTTTCTAACATTTTGTAGTTAAATAGAAGTGTATTCAGCTTCAAAGGATCTAACGATAGGATTCGTCATTATTTCCCATGTATTTGCAGTCCTAAGCATCTATGCTTGCAATTGTGTGTTAAATACAGAGTCTCGATTTCTAAACTTCATCCTTAATAATACTTTTTTTGTATATACAAGACTTCGGCTGCAGAGATAAATGCTCTTAACCGTTATCTACAAGCCGCTTTGCTCTCCTTAATTAGTTATACATAGGTGAAAAGATAGTCGCATTTTTGTTACGGTAAATACTCAGTGTGAGTACAAATGGAGTTAACAACACCAACTGATGCATAGCATAGATGAGCCAAAAACATAGCCATTTCTATTATAAACTTTCCCCCTTCGTTATAAGTTAACTCTCATATAGTTATTTGAACAGGATAAAAGTATAGGTTTTTACTCCATAACAAATGAGCAAGTATAGGTTATAAATTAATATTCATATAGCTATATTTTCCTAAATCTTTAAAATCATATACATTAATGTGTGGTTTATGTATTTGGTAATACTTTATGATTATAATTGATTACAGTTTTCAACGGTACTAGTTAGTATTGCTACTGTTGGTCCTAAAAACTACAAAGCCTACGTGGCGCGCAGGCCGAGTAATCTAAAAGCTAACTACGTCTTTCGGTGAATGCGGGCGTGCCAACTCGTCGGCCGAGCTCGGCCGAGGAGTAAATTTGTTGATGTCGCGTTGGGTCGCGCTACTGACTTCTGCGTCTTGCGATTGCGGCCGAGAAAAGAACACGTCTCGGCCTCCTGGATTCTCAAACCTGAAGACAAGGTTACTATTATCACGAAGCTCACAAATCGAATTCGGCTTTCAATGTGCCGAATGTAATAACTGTAACACCTCACTTCGTCGAGAAGACTAATGAGATGACCTCGACCAAAAAAGGATTTAGAAACCCTTCTCGACCAAGACTTGGATAGACAATTGACCGTGCCCGCCGCAGTGCTGTTGATGCCAACGGAAGGTACTGCGAGTTCGGCCAATTCTACGGTGATAGAGCTATCTATGCCGACTTAAGATATCACCGGTTGCTTTCACAGTGCTGTTGATGCCAACGGAAGATGTGTCAGCGAAAAAGAAAAGGAAAAAGTTCTCAAGTTGTTTGAGGATTTGCGCAGGGCAATTTTGTATTGATTTTGTGGGGGCTTTTACGTTGCACATCGCCTTGTATTTATAGGGTCAAAACTCTTAGACGTGCTGTAGAATTAAAGCCGTGGACATCCAACCATCTCTGATGATAAACCACAACCATCTTTATCCCAATCAACAATTGCCGCGCCATCAGGTAAGATCACATTGGATAAAATGGCATAGGCCATCTTTTATCCCATATTTCCACGTGCACGAGTTCAAAATAAACAGCACCTTTATTGGTTAATTATCCAAGCACTTTTATTGGCTAATGATAATCTGATCCCATCTTTTATCTCCATTATATTTGCATAAATGCTTGGGAGATAGTCTTCCAATCCCTCACGTACATGCAAGATACCAATCTCAATCTCAAGCTGGACTCTTCCATTTTAAACTCCTTATTTCTTGGAGATCGCCCAAATTCAGTAGTAATTCCTAAAAATATTAAAATTCAATAGTCTAGAATCCGCTCATTCAACGGCCTTCAACGCAACGGGCCGATAGCGTAAAATCGGGTCCAAACATTGCCCCCCAATTTCCTTGAGCTTCGGCTCGTAAGCCGAATGGTGAAGGAAATTATGCTTTTTGAACATTCCACAGATCCACTGCACCCGAGCATTCATAAAACCGAGACATTGAAACCAACTCAATTACCACAAAGGGACAATTCGTCGGACAAGCAAACCTTTTTAATACATGACTCGGCAAAAATTTGACGGACCTGCCGAGTCCGGTGAGAAAAATACCCTAAATATCTCGACAAACTGTTGGATGCTGACTTTGAAACTGTGGGCGTGCAGTTTTATAGGACACTGCTTGTTAATTTCACTAAACTGGGAGGGATTAAATTGTTAGAAAATGCTTGCCACCTAGAATGTTTTTGGCAAGGTAGATAATTTAAAGCAAATCCCTCAAGGTGCAGATTGTCTTCGGGGCCCACCCTCAGTGACCTCTTTTATGTATGTATATATATATATATATATATATATATATATATATATATATATTGGCCGAGGCATACATATGCAACTCTGGCCAAGGTCTTTGTTTGGTCGAGGCCGAGACCGAAACCAAGAAACATCTAAGCCGACTGCCACACTTCTTTCATTTGGCCATTTTGGCTGATTCTCATATATATATATATATATATATATATATATATATATATATATATATATATTCGGCCAAAAACTCTACTCCTTTTCTTATTCGGCCTCGGCCTAGACGGCCGAAATGCTCTTTTTTTTTTTTTTCAGTCAGTGCATAAAAAATCATTCCTACTTTTTCTCACTTCTACACCGAGTATCAAATTTCAACGAAGCAGCCTTTTTATATATGCTCATCCTCGGCGAGATTAAAAAAAATTTAAAACGCCAATTATATGTGTGTTGCCCCCTTTATTTTCTTACGCATCGGCTTGAAAGGCCGAATGGTTAAGAAAATAATTTATTCAATATATATATATTTAACAAACGAAAAGAAAAGTGGCCGAACCATAGTTAGGAGGAGGCCAACGATGCTTTATTCCAAGTCGAGAACTTGTAATAACAAAATCTTCACATTGATTTCGCTCTAGGCCGAATAACGATTTTCCTCCAACTATTTTTGAATTGGCGAAATATTTTTTATCATCGGCTGCCGAATGTATTGAACAACTACTATGCCCTCCAGGCATAATAATTTCGGCTTTTAATTCAAACATCTTAGCCGAACGGGATTTCTCCATATCGGCTTTATCACCAATAATCATATCAATTGGCGTGATTGTTTCAGCTAGGCCCATGTCTTCAATTACCACATCAATCGATTTATGGTTTGAAGTCGTGTATTCATCTTGTTCGTCATTGGAGCACTCCTCTGACGTTTCTGAGTCAATTTGTGGCTCAAAATCTTGAACATTTTCTTCTAGGCCTATCATACTTCCAGTTTCGACCGAAAAAATAGGTGGCCTTTGTTCTTCGGCCAAATTAACAATTTTCTTGGGCCGAATATTGGTTGTGGCCGAAGTGGAAATTTGCCCCCCGGCCTCTTGCATTTTAGGAATTCTTCTCAAACTCTCGAGAAGTTGTTTTTGCTCCTTTAAAAGGCGATAACACTCATCCCTTGAAGCCGGATCGAGATAGATCATGTGAACTTCGTAGTTTAGCACTAGGTCCCACTGGGCGTGCCAAAATGTTGGTCCTAAAAACTACAAAGCCTACGTGGCGCGCATGCCGAGTAATTTAAAAGCTAACTACGTCCTTCGGTGAATGCGGGCGTGCCAACTCGTCGGCCGAGCTCGGCCGAGGAGTAAATTTGTTGATGTTGCGTTGGGTCGCGCTACTGACTTCTGCGTCTTGCGATTGCGGCCGAGAAAGGAACACGTCTCGGCCTCCTGGATTCTCAAACCTGAAGACAAGGTTACTATTATTACGAAGCTCACAAATCGAATTCGGCTTTCAATGTGCCGAATGTAATAACTGTAACACCTCACTTCGTCGAGAAGACTAATGAGATGACCTCGACCAAAAAAGGATTTAGAAACCTTCTCGACCGAGACTTGGATAGATAACTGACCGTGCCCGCCGCAGTGCTGTTGATGCCAACGGAAGGTACTGCGAGTTCGGCCAATTCTACGGTGATAGAGCTATCTATGCCGACTTAAGATATCACCGGTTGCTTTCACAGTGCTGTTGATGCCAACGGAAGATGTGTCAGCGAAAAAGAAAAAGAAAAGGTTCTCAAGTTGTTGAGGATTTGCGCAGGGCAATTTTGTATTGATTTTGTGGGGGCTTTTACGTTGCACATCGCCTTGTATTTATAGGGTCAAAACTCTTAGACGTGCTGTAGAATTAAAGCCGTGGACATCCAACCATCTCTGATGATAAACCACAACCATCTTTATCCCAATCAACAATTGCCGCGCCATCAGGTAAGATCACATTGGATAAAATGGCATAGGCCATCTTTTATCCCATATTTCCACGTGCACGAGTTCAAAATAAACAGCACCTTTATTGGTTAATTATCCAAGCACTTTTATTGGCTAATGATAATCTGATCCCATCTTTTATCTCCATTATATTTGCATAAATGCTTGGGAGATAGTCTTCCAATCCCTCACGTACATGCAAGATACCAATCTCAATCTCAAGCTGGACTCTTCCATTTTAAACTCCTTATTTCTTGGAGATCGCCCAAATTCAGTAGTAATTCCTAAAAATATTAAAATTCAACGCAACTCCACCGCCGTCACAGCCGTCTTCTTGCTCAGAACTTTGCTTCTTAAACAAACTAGGTAGTCACTAACCGACGACTATGCAGAATGCTGAGCTTCCTTTGGAATAGTTATGGAAAGAATTTCACCGGAAAACTTTGTTGAATTGTGGCCAAGTGGCCATCACCTTTTAGTATTAAACAAATAAAAAGAAAAAAAGGGGAGACAACATGATGATGTTTCTTCCTTGTTTTGGGGAAAAGAAAAGCACACTTTGTCTAAAGTTTGCTTTGGTCCATGTGAGAAGTCACGGGTAGAAGAAAGGGCGAGAAATCATTTTGTTGTTATGAGAAGAAAACAGAGAGCAGAAGAGAGAAGAAAGCTGCAGAGCATCAGAAAAATAGAAAGGGTGCAGCAACCCTTCGTTGAAGAGAAGAAGAAAATGCTCTTCTTTTTGGTTAGCAATCATCCATCATAATTGTTGTTGTAATAGCTTTGAGCTATATGTATAGAGAAGAAATTATACATTATATTTCTTTCTCTATTTGTTTATGTGGTGTGTGAGAGCTATTGGGTGTATTGGGTTATTTGGGTTGTGAGATTGCCAACACTTTGTAAACTCCCATTTGGTTGATAGTGGATTATTGGGTGAGCTCCTACTGCTCCGAGGACGTACTCCAGTTACACTGACTGTTGAGGAACCTCGTTAAAATCTTGTTGTCTTTAATATTTTGTTCTTGCATTTCATTTGATAAATTTCCTGTGGATTAGCTTGAGTTGGTTCCAACGGGTTTGGTGCTGTCCTAGCACAACAATTGGTATCAGAGCACTGGTTGCTCTTGGGTACTGTCTAGTTGCCAAAGATGTCAGACGGGCAAGATGAAAATCCTTTTGGAAGCAGCTCCGGGTTTGCAAGAACGACGGTGCAAAATGCAAAGTTCGAAGTGGAAAAGTTTGATGGCACAAACAACTTCGGGATGTGGCAATGTGAGGTCAAAGATGTGTTGGCTCAACAAGATCTACTTGCCGCGTTGGGAGAGAAGCCGGAAACTATGTCGAAGCCGGAATGGGAAAAATTAAATTTGTGGGCTTGCTCTTCAATTCGGTTATGCCTTGCAAAAACTCAGAAGTATTTTGTGATGCGGGAGACATTAACAAGTGTGTTGTGGCAAAAATTGGAAGACAAGTATATGACGAAGAGTGCAGAGAACCGGCTACACTTGAAGAAAAAGCTCTACCGCTTCCAATACAAAGAAGGTACAAAAATGATTAGACACCTTGATGCTTTTAATAAGTTGATTGCCGACTTGTTAAATTTAGATGAGGATATTAAGGATGAAGATAAGACCTTAATATTGTTGAATTCCTTGCCGGACTCTTATGAGCATTTTGTTACCACTATTATGCATGGTAAAGAAACTGTGAAATTTGAAGATGTGTCAAATGCCTTGATGAATTATGAAATGAGGCATAGAGATAAAAACCATGATAGTACCTCTGAAGCTTTATTTGTTAGAGGTAGATCATCGGAGAGAAGATCATCTTCTAGCAGAAAAAAATCACAGTCTCGACCTAGAGGACACTCTAAAGGTAGAAAACCTTTGGAAAGGGATGAATGTGCATTTTGTCATAATAAGGGCCATTGGAAGAAAGATTGTCCTAGGTTGAAGACCAAAGGCAAAGAAAGTTCTGAAGCTAATGTTGCTGAGGTTGAAACAGATTTTTCTGATTTTGCTTTAACCACTTCCTCATCATTTGATTGTGCTACTAAGTGGGTGTTGAATACGGGTTGTACTCATCATATGACTCCTCACAAGGATTGGTTTTCAAGCTTGAAAGAGTTTGATGGTGGCGTTGTGTTCATGGGAGATGACAATCCTTGCACAACAAAATGGATTGGTACAGTTCGTTTGAAGTTGCATGATGACATGGTTAAAGAGTTGACAGGTGTTCGGTATGTACCGAATTTGAAGAAAAATCTTATTTCTTTGGGTACTTTGGAATCCAATGGCTTCAGGTTTCATTCAGATGGACAGACATTGAAAGTTACTTATGGTGCACTTGTTGTGATGAAAGCTCATCGATGTGGCCATTTGTATTTATTGCAAGGAAGCACTGTGACAGGTGAAGCATCTGTAGTCTCAGAAAATATGGGCACATCCGATTCTGATACTACTAGATTGTGGCATATGAGATTAGGCCATGCCGGTGAGAAAGCTTTACAAGGGCTTGTGAAACAAGGTCTTCTAAAAGGTGCCACGACTTGTAAGCTTGATTTCTGCGAGCATTGTGTCTTGGGGAAGCAAACTAGAGTGAAGTTTGGTACTGCTGTACATCAGACGAATGACATTCTTGATTATGTGCATTCGGATGTTTGGGGTCCTACAAAGACTCCCTTTTTTAGTGGTAGACATTGGTTCGTGACCTTTGTTGATGATTATTCAAGAAGGTCTTGGGTCTACACTATGAAGCACAAGAGTGAGGTGTTAAGCGTTTTCTTGGGTTGGAAGAAAATGGTTGAGAACCAGACTGGGAGAAAGATTAAGATTTTGAGGTCGGATAATGGTGGTGAATACACATCCGATCCTTTCTTTAAAGTTTGCAAAGAGGAAGGAATTGTGAGACATTTCAGTGTTCGGGGAACTCCACAACAAAATGGAGTTGCAGAAAGATTGAATCGAACCTTGCTTGAGAAGGTTAGATGTATGTTGTCTCAGTCGGGTTTAAGCAAGTCATTTTGGGCAGAGGCAGTTAATTATGCATGTCACATCATCAGCCGGTTACCCTCAACTGCTGTTCAGGGTAAGACACCAATGGAGGTATGGACTGGAAAACCTTCTTCTGATTATGACTATATCCGTATTTTTGGTTCAACTGCTTATTTTCATGTGACTGAAAATAAACTTGATCCTAGAGCCAAAAAGGCTATCTTTCTTGGTTTTAGTAGTGGTGTCAAAGGTTACAGGTTGTGGTGCCCAGAGATGAAGAAACTTGTAATCAGTAGAGATGTGACATTTGATGAAGAAAGTATGTTCAAAGATTCTGAGAAGAATGTGAAAGATGTCCAACAGGTGGAGCTTGAGAAAGTTGCCTCTGGTACTTCAAATCCTATTTCCGCTGATGTCGAAGCCACTACAAGTGAAGAAGTTGGAGACCATGAGGATGTTGAAGAAGTTGAACTTGAAGATTCTATTCAAGTTGAAGAGCAAGTTTCACCTCAAGAGTCTATTGCCAAGAACAGAGGAAATAGACAAATTACCAAGCCAGCTCGGTATAGTGGCTATGTTGCTTTTGCTCTTCCTATTATCACTGATGATATTCCATCCAATTTCGAGGAAGCCATTGAGAGTGAGGAGAAGAAAAGGTGGTGCAATGCCATGGGTGATGAGATGAATTCTCTCTTGAAGAACAAGACTTGGGAGTTAGCTAAATTGCCTAAGGGCAAGAAAGCTATCGGTTGCAAATGGGTGTATGCCAAGAAGGAAGATGCTGATGAGAAAAGCAATGTGAGATTTAAAGCAAGATTAGTTGCTAAAGGGTATGCACAAAAGGAGGGCATTGACTACAATGAAATATTTTCTCCGGTTGTGAAACACTCCTCAATTCGTATTATGTTAGCTCTTGTTGCACAATATGATCTTGAGCTTGTGCAACTCGATGTGAAGACGGCTTTCCTACATGGTGATTTGAATGAAGAGATCTATATGTGTCAACCGGATGGGTATATAGTGAAAGGGAAGGAAAATTTGTTTTGCAAATTGAAGAAATCACTTTATGGCTTGAAGCAATCTCCAAGGCAATGGTATTTGAGGTTTGATAAATTTATGAGATGCCAAAATTATTCTAGAAGTCAATATGATCATTGTGTGTACTTCAAGAAGTTGCAAGATGGGTCTTTCATTTATTTATTGATATATGTTGATGATATGTTGATTGCCTCAAAGAATGTTGAAGAGATTGAAAAATTGAAGAAGCAAATGAAGAATGAGTTTGAGATGAAGGATCTTGGTGAAGCGAAGAAGATCCTTGGCATGGAGATCACTAGAGATAGAGCGAAGGGTTTGGTCAGTTTGAATCAAAGACAATACCTTGAGAAGTTGATTCGGAAGTTTGGAGTTCATGATTCAACCAAACCGGTTAGTACCCCTTTGGCTTCTCATTTTAAATTGAGTTCTCTACAATGTCCTAAAACTGATAAAGAGAAGCTGCAAATGAAAAATATACCATATGCAAATTTGGTTGGTAGTTTGATGTATGCAATGGTATGCTCTAGACCGGATATTGCTCATGCAGTTGGCATGGTGAGTCGATATATGCATAATCCAGGTAAAGAGCATTGGCAAGTAGCTAAGTGGATATTGAGATATCTCCATGGTACTCGAGATGTTGGTTTATGTTTTGAGAAAGATGACTCTGGTATTGGTCATTTTGCAGTTGGTTATGTTGATTCAGATTATGCAGGTGATCTGGATGGAAGGAAGTCTACTACAGGCTATGTGTTTACTATGGCTAAAGGACCAGTTTGTTGGAGGTCCATTTTGCAGTCGTCTGTTGCCTTGTCTACTACAGAGGTTGAATATATGGCAGTTGCTGAAGCTATAAAGGAGACCATTTGGATACATGGGCTGATTAGAGATTTGGGGGTTGATCAGAAGCAGGTGGAGGTACATTGTGATAGTCAGAGTGCCATTTATTTGGCTAAGTATCAGGTTCATCATGCGAGGACCAAGCACATAGATGTGCGTTATCACTTTGTTCGTGAAATTGTTGGTGAAGGGGAAATCATTCTCCAGAAGATTCCAACTAAAGACAACCCCGCTGATATGTTGACTAAGGTTGTTGGTGTAGCCAAGTTTGTTTACTGTTTGAACTTGGCTCACATTTTGCCTATATAAAGAAAGGCGTTGAGCAGTAGGAGTTTTGGAGCATTTGGCTCGGCATGAGTTGTTCTCTTGCTAATGTTTGGGAGTGATTTTTTGGGTCAATTGTGTTGGTTGGCTTATCATGGCGTTTTCGGAACTTGGCCAAGGTGGAGATTGTTGAATTGTGGCCAAGTGGCCATCACCTTTTAGTATTAAACAAATAAAAAGAAAAAAAGGGGAGACAACATGATGATGTTTCTTCCTTGTTTTGGGGAAAAGAAAAGCACACTTTGTCTAAAGTTTGCTTTGGTCCATGTGAGAAGTCACGGGTAGAAGAAAGGGCGAGAAATCATTTTGTTGTTATGAGAAGAAAACAGAGAGCAGAAGAGAGAAGAAAGCTGCAGAGCATCAGAAAAATAGAAAGGGTGCAGCAACCCTTCGTTGAAGAGAAGAAGAAAATGCTCTTCTTTTTGGTTAGCAATCATCCATCATAATTGTTGTTGTAATAGCTTTGAGCTATATGTATAGAGAAGAAATTATACATTATATTTCTTTCTCTATTTGTTTATGTGGTGTGTGAGAGCTATTGGGTGTATTGGGTTATTTGGGTTGTGAGATTGCCAACACTTTGTAAACTCCCATTTGGTTGATAGTGGATTATTGGGTGAGCTCCTACTGCTCCGAGGACGTACTCCAGTTACACTGACTGTTGAGGAACCTCGTTAAAATCTTGTTGTCTTTAATATTTTGTTCTTGCATTTCATTTGATAAATTTCCTGTGGATTAGCTTGAGTTGGTTCCAACGGGTTTGGTGCTGTCCTAGCACAACAAACTTAGCTCTGATTCCGTCCGTATTAAAATTTTTAGAAATTTTGATCTGTTTATGGAAGCGTCTGTGTAAAGCAGCAGATTTAGTTTCTTCAACCCTAGATTGCTCTCCGCTAATGGTTAGGATGCCCAACTTCTCGTCGTTTCGAATTCTAATATCTTTTCTTCTGAAACCTGCATGCATGCATCAAAGAGAAGATGAAACGAAACTCGGTCTCTTGCCAAACTTATGTTGTCAAACAACTGTCATTCTTACGTATTGCATGTACAAGCTCATATTTAGACTGTGAATCTAGATCACACATTTAACAAAATTCTAGTATAGCATGCATTACTGAATTTAACACACAACTAGATATGCGCTAAGAATTTCATGAAATTTAACCGGTGAATGGAAGTCACTTGAAAGGCAATGTATACTATACATTGATGCATAAAAAAGTACTCGATATTTAGCCAAAATTCGATTTGACCTAGTAATACCTGGTAGATGAACTTCAAGAACTTTAGTTCCTTCCTGCTTCCATTGGCAACGCGGTTTAAAATCCTCATGACGCTGCTCATGCTGTGCTGCAGGTTTGGTTTCCATTGGAGAGAAATATTTTTTTTTTCTCTTTTAGGGTTTCAGTTCAAGGGAATGCAAAAGAAATATACGAAGGCCTCTCTTTCTCTCGTCTTATATATACATGCTGAAAGGGTTGGGAACAAGGTAGCTATAGCCTAAGGTTTCTTCTGCGTTTCCTTTCATAAGAGAATGATTCGATTTCTTTAATTTTTTTGTTTACTTTTCCTAAGTATTCTTGTTCCTGCATTGAATTTGAGGCAATAATTTCTTCAACCTTAAGAATTGCTATTAACAATCAGAACCGTTCATTTTTATAATCACGATTATCGTAGCGAAATAGCTAGATGGATTATACATGCATTGTACAACCAATTTCATTGCATTTTCACCAACAAAGTTTACATCCAAACAAGTTGATGAAAAAATACTCCTTTACCAACGTCCACCCCCAAGTGATACCATCCATTCCCTTGGTAACTAATAACTAGTGAGTTAATACTTTACAATCCAAAAAACATCTGCCAGCAACGAAGCATCACTAAAACGAGAACCTGCCAACCACTTCGTCTTCATCTTCATCTATACCTTCCTCATCTTCAGAAAGAACCTCATCTTCCTCTTCGACTTCATCTTCTTCATCCTCATCCATCATGGCTTTACCCCTCTCATCTTTGTCCTTCAAACCGGTGCTCAAGACCACAGTTTCTCCCCTGGATTTCTCCATATCCTTCCTTAACTTCTCCATGTTCTCCTTTTTGTGTTCCTCCTCTAATCGTTGCTTCTCTGCCCGTCTCTTGTCCAGATCAGCCCTATACAAGCAATCAGAAGCAGGAAATTATTAAAACTAGATCAAATATACATATAATCATGGCCTACATCATAAACATTTTCCCACTGGCATTGTAGCATGGAGTGAAGGTACGTTCTTGAAGTTCAAGCATTACTTATAGGTTTCCATGTACTCGTCAGCACTTGCTTCAATGGCGTTAAAGAAATCCTTCATTCCAGCACCAGTAACCGCAGACACTCCAACAGACCGCAAGTTCTTGTAGAATTCATCCAACACAAGGGAGAGGCTCTGAGCCAAATTTGAAGAGTATGAACTATCTGCATTCACTGCTGCTTGAAATGTCTCAAAATCCTCCATCCACTGCATGAACACAGCAGTTTTCAGGACAAAGTAAAAAAAAAAAAAAAAAAAATCAAAGAACATGTTTTACATGTTCGAGATTACAGCAAAAATGGAGAAAACCCAAGAGCATGGTAGAACAGCTGCATCTTAAGCGCATGACAGTAATTTAGATGAACAGAATCAAAATAGGAAGAGAAAAAATGCAGTATTCCAAAAACAAAGTAGATTGAACTACAATTCTTCCATATAAATTTTCTTCAGGCTACTTAAATCCGGACATATAAAAATGGTATTCCAACACTTGAATCATAATAAGGTTGAACAGAGCTTGTCTACTCAGAAAAATTGCATAATATAATCCCCGAGATTGTTTTATGCTCTGCTCCCTGTCACTAATAGAGTTTCGTATGACAAACTGCCCCCTAAAAGAATTGTTGCACAATCTCTACATTCGTTTGGTATTTTAAACCTAAATAAGTATAAACCACCTGAGTTTGAGACAGATTCTACCGCTAGGCACGAGCAATATATTCCTGGAACCATCTACTGCTTATATTATGGCCAACTGACTTAACTTATGGTTTACCGTAAAAGCTTGCAGACACACCATATTCAAGCACTTCAGCGATGCGAGTATGTCATTAAAGTGTTTATGTATACGTGTATCATTCTGTGTCTGCATATGCTCTCCTGCCTGCACTTACATCTAAAACTGTAAACATACCTCCAAAGCAAACTGATGTTGAGCAACGTCAATCTTGTTGAATGCCAACACAAGAGGCAGCCTTGTCTTGTAAAGGATACTGCAAGCGTACAACATATTGCTCATAAAAGTAACCGGGCTAGCTGAACGAGGCGTATCTACCACATACGCGATTACAGTGGGAAATGTTGAAGCAAATGCTTCTGTGATGATAGCACCAGAAGCCGACCAAGTGAATATCTCAATCTGACCAGGAGTGTCCACAAGAACATAATCAAGCTGATCCGCTCGCTTCTCAATGACAGAGATAACCTGAAAATTTAGATCATGATGACAATTTCATTTTTTATTAAACGAGACAAAAAAGAATGAAGCAAATCAGAAAACATGAGTTACAAGAACCACGTTAAGAGCTTAGTTATATGGATCCAACCAAAATCGCCATGCATTTGGAAACAAATTGAAAAATTAGAACCAGTACTCAAGCCAACGATGCAATACAATATACAAAGTTATTGAATGAGATCACCATAAAATCTGATGTACTATGCATGTGATGCAAAACTCTTCTGAATGCTTATGAAGACGGGTTATGATAGTAACAAAATGGCACCATGTCTCATTCATAGGGCTCTCCAAACGCTCTAGTCAACAAAATGATTTAAGGTGAAAATTCAAAATCAAGTTTTTACCTCATCAAACTTGGTAGCAAACAAGTTGAGTGAAGTCAAAATCCCACCATTTGGTCCAAGATTGAACTGTTTCATCACCTCCTTGTACCGAACAGTGTCCCTTATGTCAATGTTGGCACCAAACGGGAGAGTCATCACAGCCGGGTCAAGATTCATCACATAGCCACGAATGTTCGATTCATGTGTGTGTGAAACCAACCGATGCATAAAGGTTGTCTTGCCACTCCCTAAGTAAAAACCCATAACGCATTTCAATCGCTTAACTTCGAGTAGTACATAGTAAGCTAATAACACAATTCTTCACCAAATTGGGAACCGAAATGCATCAAGTAAAACAACCAAATTCGATGAGGTTACCTGCCATGCCCACAACGATTACGATAACCGGTTTTTTCTTGAAGTTGGACACTGCTGCCTGCCCTGATCCCGAAGACGATTCCTCAACTTGGAGTTTCTTCATTGAATTAGTAAGCTCCTCATTTTCTTTCCCATCATTCTTCTGAGCAAAATCAAACACAAAAAGCTTAATCCAAGTTCAATCAAAAACCAATAAAGTTAAGAACTCGACAAAACAAATCCTAGTGTGCGAATGAGAGAGAAGGTGAGAGAGAGAGAGAGAGTACTTTGATGGCAGACGAGTTTTCAGAGTCCATGGGAACTGGCGGGTCGCCTGCTTCCTGCGATTTGATATTGATTTTCTGGGAATCGGAATCAATGTCCATTTGAGTGAAGGAGAGTTGCTGGGTTTCGATGCTCGTCGGAAGTAGGGCTGCGACACTGTGAGCTGCGGAGGGGGTGTGGGGTTTATGGGAGGTTCAGGGATTTATCGGCCGAAATAGAATGACAAAGCCGAAATTTGGGAACTATTTGACCTGTATTTCACGCAAATTCTGAAACCCTGTCTGTTATTGTGTATACGACGTCGTAGCGGGCTCCAAATTATTTGACAGAAATTTGCACAAACACCCGCTGAAGTATTAAGGGTGTGCAAATATACCACCCGAACTAGTGTTTTTAGCACGCGTGCGAGTCGTTTTTCAAAAACATTTTTACTACTTAAGTATCTATAGGTGACAAGTGAGAAACCAATTGACTAAGCTCGTAAGACATATTTTATGCCACTTCAAAAACAAGTTGTAGACTTGTAGTCAAGAAAATTATAACTCAAGTCGTCTAACTAACTAATGGTGTTTGTGCTTTATTCTTTCTTTTTTTTCTTAAAAAATAAAACCAGCTGATGATTTTGTCACGACAATCTACTCTTTTGGAGCCTGAGAAAACTCACAAATGCATTGTAGCCTTCTCTAGTCAAGATTGTGTGATTTACGAGTCTCAGAAGTCAAATTCAAGATGTGTCGTTTGAAATATGAGTCTAAAATACATCATTGACGCTGAGTCACTCCATGGTAGTTAATAATTGATATTTAAAGCATGTATGTATGACACTTGTACAGTGGTTGAAGAAAAAAAGAGGGCGCAAGGACCATTACTATTTCAGTGCAATTTCCTCTCTCCAACCGGAGGCACCATCCACTTTGTCCAACGGTAACCCATTCGCACGCACATGGGCCATGGCCCTTGCAGACTCTCTGCACCCACCTAAGGAACCAGTCACGTTTATTGAGTCTAGAGTCGTATACAGCAGGCGGACACAAGTCTTTCTCGTCTTATGTGAACTTGAGTGGACAACGTAAATTGCAGCTATGTATTTTTCTTAATAGGGAAGGGGGAGGACCTCCAATTGATATGGTCCTCTCTCCTTTGGGATTGAAATTTGGGGCAATAGGTCTTGTGGATTAGAATCGAGGGACTAATCTCACCTAATTTTTAGTTCAATTAAAAAAAAAGTCTTCAATCCTTAGTGCTAACTACAATTTCAAATTAATTAAGAGGTAATGGTAGGAATTGATTCAATGTTTGTGCTATAACTAGCTAGATTAAGTTTAAAATGTACTTTAACTAACAAGATAAAACCAATAAACAAAACCCAAGTTGTTGAAATATAAAATGATGATGCTTCAACACATAAATTATACAGATTCATTTGATTTCAAGACCGTCAAAGCAACAAGAAAGTCTCTATAGTCGCCGGACGGGATGTTGTCACAGATTGCATCTCTCAGTTCCATCCCATGCTTCTTCTTAAACTCCCTTTTAATTTCATCCATGTCAACTTCTGCCCTGCTCACCATCACACGTCGCACTGCACCTTCGTCGCTGATGCACCCCTTCATGCTTGCATACAACATCTGCTAATTAGCTCAACTAGTTAATTCACTTGTTTAATCTTCTCCAATTCTTAATCTCAAGAAATTAAACTTAGCAAAAAATAAATACAACAGTAATTTACCGTAGCGAAATAGTCAGGTGGATTGTAGATGCATTGTACTACCATTTTCATTGCATTTTCAAGTTCTCCGTAGTTTCTGGTTTTCAGGGACTGCAGCACACAAAATAATAAGCTGTTGTTTAAAACTCCACAAAACTGAGCAGAATGTGAAACTTTAATTGGAAATTAACAGTTAATTAGTTAATTAATTACCTCTGTATACTCATGTCCGTAGATGTGTTTATAGCATGAAAATGTAAGCTTAAGCTGCGGAATACTCCGTTTACTTAGTATTTCTAAGACAACGGCTTCTTCTATGGGACCGGAACTCCCCTCCCCAGTTTCGTAAAGCCTCCTTGCATCCGCCTTCGCGATATGTTGGCTAACGTCCGCATGGTGTGCCTTATGTGATGCAACCAATGCTACCAGTATCTGTTGTGTAATAATATGCAAACGTTGTGTGCTATTTCATTTTTTAGGCTTCATTAATTACTATATAACAAGGTTTAATTAATGATAATTACCTTTTGGTAAGGATTGGGAGGCTCGATGTTGATGATATCTTGGTCTAACTGCCTCCAAAATCTTCTGTAGTATGCTTGCTTGATAAGAAGGATATGACTCGATTTTCGACCCACAAAAATCTCTACAAGCGCGTTGTAGTTTGTATCGCCTTTCTGATCATCAAGGGCCTCGCGGACCACGACAGCATCACGCTCGTGCTGCTCAGTCATCCACATAGACAAGGCTGCACATAATTTTGGTGAAATCCCAGCAGCAGCTGCATCTTTGAGTCTGTTTACCAAGTCATCCCCATAGATTGACTTGTAAGTTTCTCTAATCTGTTGCCTCTCATGCCATGTTCGATTCGCCAAAGCTCGAGCCAATCGGTTTAGCTGTCCCCAAGAACCATGAATCTCTCTGCATTCAGTTTCAAAATTGAGGGTCGACATGGCCAGCATTATTTTTTATTGGTTATTGAAGTGCAGAGACTACATATTAATGCAGGGATGACTTGGAGACCAAGGAAGGGATTTTTCTTTTCACTTTTTGGGCATGCCAATTTTGTTAAGTGGTAGTGCTGGATAGTAGTGTATTTATTCATATAAGTGGAAGTCCAGTGGAAAACGAAGCATGTGAAATTTATTTTGTATCAAAAGGTTGGTGGATTCCTATTAGACAATGACTATGAACCGACCTACTTTTTAGCAACTTTTCTAAAGTCCGTTCCAGCCTCATCCGTCTCTCTTTTCGTTTAGCATTGTAGAAGTACCATTTTAAGTATTGTTGACCTTAAATTACAAAAATTTACGTGATACGCAAGTTGAGTAATTTAATGAACTAACTACATTCTTATGTGGTTGATTCTTGATGCAAGTGTGCCGCTACCAAGCTCCGCGGGGCAAATACTTCTGAGTGTGGTAGTATACGATGGAATGTGTTTCTGATTTCTGAATTAGGCGAACTCAGCCGAATAAGGAACGCTCTTGGCTGGGTTCTAAAATCTGAATACAAGGTTATGCTTTTGCTACTAAATTCAATCTTCAACACCAGGCTCTACATATTTAACTATATTTGTAAAAATATAAGTGCATTGAATCTGTATGAAACTGTAGGAGCAAAGATACTCAAATGAGACGAGTGTCTTTATAACAAAGATGGTTCGGCCGTCGTTTGGCGAAAGAATCAAAAACACTTCGCTGGCAAAGACTTGAGATAATAACCAGTCGAAAGAGGAGAGCTTGTTGTTTAACCAAATTGTCAAGACTCCTAGGCCGATCTGATTCTACAAAGCTGTTTAATCAAATTGTCACTTTCGCCGGTTGTCAACCTAGCGATGTTTAACCAAATTGAATTTGTGCTGACGTGTTAGTGGAGTAGTTAATATTTTTTTTCAAGGGTGTGAGAGAGTTTCATGTAGAGCGTTGATTTGTGTGTTGAGTTGAAGGTCCTTTTTTTCATCGTATGCAATTTTTTATTGGTAGGGACATGCATGCCTTGAATGATAAGTCTGCCGGATTGTAGAGTCAGAGAGCACCACTTTAGATTCCCTTGACCATACCCTTATAATTATCTCAGCATCCATGCAGAAAGAAATTGGTTGCATAAAAGACCAAATTCATTTTGAATTATGGGATAAAAGCACATGCTAATGCTAAATATCAACTCACTGCTCCTTGTAGAGGTGTGATATCTACACTCTTGTTTACTTCTCTCACATCCTTCTAATTTTTCGCCGTCGAATTAAATGAGTTGAAGAAGATCAAATGACATAAATTAACAAGAGGTGTGGATAGCACACCCCTACTCTTTTATCCTTATATCTTGCATAGAAAAACGTCAAGATAATTCCACTAAACTGTTAATAGATATTTATCAAGATTAAAAATCATAATATTATCTGTCAACAACAATTGAAAGTTATCTTAACAGTTTCTCCATCCAACGGTCTAGAATACATAAGTTGATGGTGCTAAAACGGATACAAACAAGTATACATACAACAAGCACTATTGTGAGGTATTAATGTGTTTCCTCCTTATGCAACGAATTTGAATCCACTTTTCCATAATTGAAAATGAATTAGAGTAGATTATCGTCTTTTAAAAAAGTTAAACAAGAAGCTTTTTGGTCTCATAATACATGAGAAGTACAATTAGGCATTTATTTATTTTATTTTGGAGGATAAGCCAATTGAATTCGATGCAATACCGTTGTTCTAAAAATTTGATATCGAATTACCTAATGAAATTGAAAGTATTTTTACTCACCATCATTTAGTGTGGTGTATGCTCATTCCCCTATTTATCATCATTAGATGAGTTTGAATTTCAAGATTCGTGTAGTAGATAAACACAAATTTCGAAATTCAAACTCATCTAATGGTGATAAATAAGGTGGTGAACATACACCACACTAAATGGTGGTGAGCAAAAATGCACTCAATAAAATTAAACTAACCTTGACTTTACGTGTAAAGAGGGAAAATATATAATTACCAAGAGAGCAGCCAAGGGTGAGAGAGATCATAAATTTGGAATCAGGATCCTCTTCTGAGCACACGGTCAGGATCCTCCTGACCAGGCCCATCGGGCCGTTCAACTTTTATCCAACGGCTATAATTATTATAACTTTTAGAGGGGCCCCCTGTTTGTAGCTTTGGATAAAATTTAAACGGCCCGATGGGCCTAGTCAGGAGGATCCTGACCATGTGCTCAGGAGAGGATCCTAATTCATAAATTTGGGGTTTAGGAAAGGTGCTAAAGGTGTCAGACAGAGTGTTCTTGTTACTAAAATTATTTGTTTTCATATATATATTAGTGAGATTTCATTGGTGATCACTTTAGAATTCCACTTTTTTTAATACAACGATATTGGGTGGTAAGGTAAGTTTTTGGTTTAAATCACACAATTAACTAGTTATAGAAGGTTTAAAATATCGATGATATCGGAAATATCGGTAGTCTAAAAACACGAAAATTTCGATGGAAATATCAGGATATTATCGATATCGATAAAAATTGAATAAAAACCACGGAAATTGTAAGAAAAACTTGGAAATTTTTATTGAAACTTTGCAGGATGTTTATTTAATCAATTATCTATTAGTTTATCACAAAAAATTGGAAGGAAATGCATTGCATGATGGATTTAACTGATTTAAGTTGATTATATAGCGAGCTGGCAAACATTGTGAGTGTAGAAAATATGTAGTAATTAATGAAAAAAGTTGAAACACACCATAATCTTTTATATATAATGAATTAGTACAATATTTTGAACCTTATAGGAACTCTGTACATTGCATATATAATGAATTGTACTAATTCATTATATATTTTACACTTTATACATTGCATGGTAGATTGTTACACCCACCTCCAATTTAAATTGTATTTTCACTAAGCTTGAGTTTATTTTACTTTTAAAATTGTTTTTGAGTCTTAATAGGTGTGCCACGGGGCCCACCTTTGTTTGTTGTTCCCCGGGTCCAAGCTTATCTCTCTCTCTCTCTCTTCTTTTTCCCTCACTCACACTCTCTTCCTTTTCTCTTCTTCCCCGAGTCTCTATGTGTTCTCTCATCTTCTCGTCGAACACACACACACACCCAATCACTGCACACCCTTCGTAGTACTCCGTCAACAGCATCATTATCACCATCTAAACCTCGTCTTTCTCTCGGTACAGCTAGGATAGTGGAACCCAGGAACTCTCCGGCGAGTTCTCTTGATCCTTCTCCGGTTAGGTAAATCCCGGGTTATCTCAATTCATCTTGGATGTTGTGTGGTTAAGATATACTAAGTTTTATCTTGTTTTTTTAACAAGGTTTTATAACGAGATCGACCTGGGAAAAGCACACCCAGCTCCGGCGAGGCCGTGAGTGTCGAGGAACTTTTCGAACACCTCCGACAGTTTCACGGCAAATGGAAGGAATAAAAACATTCCTCTCGTCTTGTGTTTGTTTTTTATACCTAGATCGGAGTCTAGGGTGCTCTTTTACAGTCTGCCGGAGCTGTAGAAGCTCCGGCGTTCTTCTCCGATTAGCACCAGTCATAAAATATCATGATATTATCGATATTATCGATAATATCGCGATATATTGACGATAATTTAGTGGACAAGTGTAAAAATATCGCCCTCTCACAAAAACGATATTATCGGTGAAATATCACCGATAATATCGATATTTTAGACCATGGTTATAGTTAAATATTAACTTTGCCGTTTATACTAGTAGAATATAAAATCTTTCACTTACAAGATGGATGAATACCCCTAGAAAAAAAAAAAGTCACCGGTTCAGGTACAAGATACTATCATTATTGCCTAAACAATTAGACAACCAACCCGTAATCTTAACGATGCAATTGCAACAACGAAGCTCTACCAACTGAGCTATATCCTCCGAGCCAAGTGGAGTGATAAGTCGATATTATACTATCCATATTCTTAGTATTAATTTATTGGTTATTTTGGTAGAATTTTTGATACTTTGTTATGTATTTTCAATGTAAGACATTCGACTTCCTTTGGAGCAAAAAGTAACCAAACGGATGAATTTTGGAGTGATTCCAATTGGAGGATGTTCGTGAGTCTTTCAAGATGTTGTGTCAAAATTCCAGATTTTTCTACCAAGCCGTTTGACCATGGTGAAGAAATAAAGGCCCAGCGTGCAGCTTTCCCAGATTGACGTTTCTGGACGTTTTGGGTATTTTTAAGGTCAAGATGGCATATTTTGAGGAAGATTCCTTCTAAATATTTGTAGGGAACGTCTCCAGCTTTCAAAAGAGACATTTTGGGACCAAATCGGAGTTGATTTGGTTGGTCAAAAGTCTGATTTTCTGAGAACTCCGAATTCTAGTTCAAATAGGAAACTTTTTATTTTCTGTTTTATTATTTTATTATGTTTCCTAGTTTTATTCTAAGACCTTTTAGGGTTTTATTTTGTATTAGTATAAATAAGATATTTAGCCATTAGGGTAAAAAGATGGGAGAAAACACACGCACACTTAGAGCTTTTGGATTCAAGTTTATTTTCAAGGTGTTTTCTATCCATGTTTTTAATAATATTTTATTTTATGATTGTTCGTAACTAGTTTCGTTTGCTAAGGCGAGGCCACGAGCCTTAGCATGGAGCATGCATGAATATCAAAATCGTGATTTAACATACAAAGTGGTATCGAAACTCGTGGTGTTTTGGATGGCTCCCTTACGGACTTTTTGCATATTTTTTGTTGGGGACCAACTCCATGGAATGGTCGAAACATGCATACTGGTGTCTGAAGGAAATTAAGACAAAGGTCATCACATGCATATAAAGTAAAATAACATGCGTGTTCTCGCCTTGGAGTACAAAGAGGAAACATCACGCCCTCAATCCATCAACCGGAGCAACCATCCCACGATCTTTGATAATTTTCCATTCGGTGTGTTCAAGATTAAAGTGTTGCTATATTTTAATCATATAGGAAATGAATAAATCATCATGTAATTAAACATAACCTTAATGCATAAGAACAATAATAAATAATACTAAATGCACATGGAAGTGAAATAGAAAATATTGAAAAATCGGTGGTGAAGGCAAATGTTAGAGATTTCGTCTTAAGACAATTTTACGTCCCATTATTTATCAGTGGTTGATTGGCGCTTGTTTCTCAAAATACAACAATCACGTCGCATTTCAAATCACGAGGTTCATGAATCACATAATTGTTGAATACCCTTTCATATGGACTCAACAATACATGACTACCTTTACCAAAAAAAAAAAATGATACATGACTACATTGGGACTTGTCTATTTATAAAAGTTGAGATGCTACTTTGGAAATTATGTGACCATTCATGAAGAGTTAAAAGTTACAACTGTTTATTTGAATTTCATATTAAGATAGACACATTTTTTTCACCAAAACATCACTTAAAATTTACATTCTATTAATAAATTTAATATTAGAATAATACTAAATTTTCCAACACGTTCAAGATTAATGTGGACGGTTTTGAAACCGTTGAAGTATGTCTCACATCATAAATCTAATGAAGTTAATTTACTCTTATATTACAAGTGGCTCTCTAACATAGTGGTGGAGAGGAATGTTGCCATTGTACCACGGTGTGGGTTCGAACTCTATCATCTTTTTAATCTAACATCTAATCTGACAAATCTATCCTTAACAAATTATATTGAACAATTCTACTACTAATTCTATTGTATCGAGACATTATGTGTAAAATCTCACACCTATTAAACAGAATGTGTGGTTGAGTCACGGACAATATCAATATCAGGGGCGGAGGCAATCTAAGGCCACCATAGGCCAAGGCCTACCCTCACTAAGGATCCCCCAACTAACCTTTCTAAATAATTATGTATTATATTTGGATAAACTTAATATTATACTTCTTTTAGTTTACACAAAACTCTTAATTGCTATTCACTAATACTTAAAATAAGAAGTCTCCTTTTCTTTTCAATCCCAACAACACTCGTCCTAAAAATAAATTTACAATCTTATTTTATAAACAAATCAATAGCTCTTAAAATTAAAATCTAAAGTCTAGTTTAGTTTTATCAAAAAAATATTCTTTTACATTGCCAACTGAAGAATAATAAACTTTGAGTTTTCTCCTTCTCCGCTTCTTGAAATTTTATATATTTTATCTTTGCTCTCTTTAACTTTTTACTAAATTTTTAAAATTTCATATATTTTGTGCACCAAATTCCCAATCCATAATTCTCATTTTTTGTTCGGAAATTCCCAATCTATTCTATATTGACTTGGAGTGATGCTATAGATAGCTTCTACTTGAGCCATATTTTGTGACCACATGATTGTATAGTACTTAATGGTTGGACTACTTCTTTAAATCACCAAAGAAGGAATCCAATCATCAACGGGGTCACATTATGTGGTTTCTAAAATATGGTCTAAAAACATAGTATCCCTAGCATTTTTCATTGACTTGAGAATGGAAGGTTAACTTCAACATAGAAAAAACATTTAGAGCCTCAAAAATAATTAGCTCACAACTCCAAGCATGCATTATTTAATTTTTTTTCACATTTATGTGAGGCTCCTTCTCACCTAAAATTCTGGCTCCGCCACTGATCAATATTGATTACTGTTGCGTGCTAACTGCATCAAGGCCTTTTGTATCGTAATCAGCTTGTTTTGACATGCTTCGTCGTGCCAATGGAGTCACTGAAGTTAGCTGATACAATGTAGCACAAGATTTGGCTTGTTTTGTGATTAGTTATGATTTTGCATCTACTTTCTGTTTTTCCTTTCTTTTTCCTCTCTGTCGTCCATCCTCCTTCCCGTTTCTCCTCGATCCCACCCTTTAGATTTGCAACCACTAATCTTCCTCGCAATTCTTTCGGAAGGTGCGTTTAGTTCCGGCTCCGCTGGTAATACACACCACCTCCTTCCATCTGTGCGCCATTGTTGACACTGTTGCTTGTGGGTTGCTTCTTCCCGCGAGCTTCCTTAATTTGGTCCTTCAATGGGTGGCTGCAACTTCTAGTGTGCTCTTTGGAGGACGATCGATCTTTTGCTCTTCCACTTTTTGGATACTGCTTGGCTTGATTTCAGGCAGTTGTTGGGTGTTGGTTTGCGGCGTTGGATGCTGGTTTTTTCTGTTTTGGGCTCTTTGTGGTTACTTTTGGGGTCTCTTTTTGTTGCGTGCTTATTCTGTATTTGGGCATTTTTATGTAATTATGTTTTCTGTTTGTTGGTAATGAAATTACCTTTGACCAGAAAAATATTTTTGTAACATGGAAAGCATGTTATTACTGTCTTTGAGACAGTGCTTGCACATAAAGAATGTCATGCAGCATATTCTCTTTAAAAAATATTGGTGTTGGTGTTATCCTCAATGCATAAGCAGGCAGTGACAAGAAACTAGCATCCCACTTTTTTATATACATTGATTATAAAGAAAACTAATGAAAAGTACCTCAAATCTTTACATTTTAATAAAAAACCACATTCTAACATTATTTAATAATAAGGACAAAAGACAAAAAGAAACAAAAAAAAGAAGAAAAAAAAAACACCTGCAAGCGATCTGTTTGCAGAACATCCAATTTTTAAAAAACTTGGATTTCAACTTCGAATTTCTGTCTAATTCTACGCTTTTCGTTGCCAAAAGCACGTTGATTTCGTTCGGGATTTTCCGAAATTAGTTGATTGTCGTAGTGGCTGGAAAGTGTTTGATGATATGCCTCTGTGAGAATTTAATTAGGTGTTTGGGAAGGGCATCCTATTTTTCTCTATTGGATCGGATGAGTGGACATGCATAAAAAAAGTGGATCTAGGGAGGATGATGACTTCTTTTGATCGGTCCGATCCAATAGAGGAAAGTTTATGATGAAGAAAGTTTATTGGGAACTTTCAAGAAGAGGAAAAAAAAATGTAGTACAGTTAAGTTTCATAAACAGTGTAGTAAGTTTCATAAATAGTGTCGTAAGTTTTCATAAACAGTGCAGTAAGTTTCATAAATAATGTTGTAAGTTTCATAAACAGTGTCAGGACGCGTGGATCTGCGCGTCAGATTTTTTTTAAAAATATTAAAATTATGTCTTTTTCATTAAAATTTAAATTTTTTTGTCCTTTTTCATTAAAATTTAAGTGTTTTTCATTAAAATTTAAGTCTTTTTAATTAAATAAAGTTATAGCATATTTTTTTATTAAAATAAACTTAGTCAAAGTCATTTTCATTAAAGTTCCCAATAAATTCTACTCGGAGTGAAATGAGTTAAACTACACACTGAATTAGTTATGATTATATTTGAACATAACATAAATATTTGTCACTTATGTCGAACGTGAAACTTCTCATTTTCAAATAATAAAAATACTACTTGGCCGTATTATTTTTTATAAATATCTAACCTAGTTGTTTTCAATTTTTATTGGTTTTTTTATTTAAAATGGTCAATGAGATTGACATAATGTTTCCTATAGTCCCTACAATGAAAGTCGATAGAAGTGGTCCATGCATTTGCTCATTGTAAATACTTTTGGTCTTTCCGTGAATAATCTATCAATATACTCGTTAACTTGTCACAAGAACGACTACGTGACCACATTTTTTCTTATATTTTTGTCCAACCAATCTCTCTACTTAACAATAATATTGATAGATTTTTTTTAACCAGAATAATTTATAATGAAAAACTCAAATACCACTTCTGTCGATTTTCATTACGAGATACTAAAGTAAAAAATTACGTCACTTTCAAAGACTATTTTCCCTGAAAAACTTTTTTCATACGAAGAGTAGAAAACTAGCATCCGAGCTGTGTGTTAGAGTAGAGGTTGGTCAAACCAACATAAGATTAAGACAAATAACAGAATAGTTAAGAATAAAAAAGGGTAAGTCCATCCAACTCATCCGGTCCCGTTCGGCGCGCGGACTCTAATTTCAGTTTTGGCCAATTGGAACGCACCACACATTGACCAAGAAAGGAATCATAACATGCTTTTGTCCTTTTACTGTACTACCCATCTTTTTAGCCTTCTTTTTCTTCATAAAATAGTATGACCAAAGAGAATTGTATCTTCCCTTCTACTTATTCTAAATAAAAAGTTTGAATTTTTTTACTCAATTCATTTTCTTGTCAAACGTTAATTTGTTTTTGTTATTTGTTAAATTCGAATATAAATGTTTTTATTAAAAGCAAGAATGTTAAACAACCATTCAAAAAATAACATGTTCTCATGTATGAATTTCTTCATTCTTATTTATAAAAGAAATTACTGAGTACGCTGCTTTGTATCATCGAGAAGCAAAACAACAAGAACTCAATTAGCTCCAAATGTGTTGCTAACTCCCTCCTTTCAAGTAGGATGTCTTCAATAGACACATCAACAATCCTTTCTCAAACGTTATTGGAGAAAGGAGGAATTAATCGTTCGACATAAAATGAAATGATAAATGCTCGTAACCATTTAAATTACAAATTTCTTATTATAATCGATGTGAACTTTATGCGATACTGGTAAACATTTTTCCATTCATCTATGCAATGAGATCTCAATTTAGAGACCACGAAGAACGAAAACACAATATTACTACATTCCCTTGTCATTTCTAGGATTAATCAAAAGAAATATCAACGAATATGATGTTTAAGGTGATTTTAAATGTACACTTATGCTTCTTTTAGTTTTTAAATAAACTAATTTAATTAGTCAGCTAATTAATTAGATGTTTTTTTACTTACAAGAAGAAGCTTGTAGTTCAAAGTTTAAGATCATTTAACTCTGCGACATAAAAAGGGGAAATTGTAGCAATGGTAAGTCAACTTAACTTAACTGGAGCAAGTATCTTTCAATAAAAAACTCGTTAATATTGGTTCCTTAATTCCTTAAAATGTGCAGGTACGGTACTTTTCCTTAATTTCGTTAGAACATCGTTTAAAATGAGTTATGGTGTACGGATCATGGTACAACTGGATAAATTGAGAGACTATTGCTCTAATTAGATTAAAGTTGAGGAATTATTGTTAGAATTTTCTCATTTGGTTTTCCATATATGCCATTTGACAGAAATTATGACGGAATTGACGAAAAAGACCATAGCTTACGTTTTAATATGTTAAGAGATCAATAATCATAAATTTTTAGTTCAAGAACTATTACTCCAATTAAGTTAAAATTGAAATATCATTACTACAATTGCTTCGCATAAAAATGACTTGGGCCAAAAGAAAAGTCTTGTCAGGGACTTTGCTTTGTTATTTCTTCCCTTTGCATCAACTGTGAAGAGCAAAAAGAATAAATCACAGAAATTAGTAGAATAAAAAACTAAAAAGCACATAAAGTGGTGTCGTATCATGAAGCCAAAAGGGCAAAATAGGAAGTTCAATAAAAGAGAAATTTGAGAAGATAGCAGGGTTATTTAAGGAAAATGATTGTGAAGCTACCCATCTCCACAAAAATACATTCTTCTCTCTCTCTCTCTCTCTCTCTCTCTGGGTTGGTCTGGTGGTTGGCACTTCAATTTTTCTCCCCCAAGTCATAGCTGTACCAACCACCGGCGCCGCCGCCAACAACCCTTCTGAAAGGAGAAGACTTTCCCTCTTTCACAGAGCTCACACTCACAATGCAGCAGCAGGTCTTCCAGCAAACCAACTTACAGATACAATTTTACTTTTAAGTACTTAGATTTTGTGAATTTTAGAAATTAATTTTGAATTTTATTTTTGGGCAGACGAGGACGGTCCAAGTAAAGCAACTGTCAGATCTAGCTAGCGAGAGAGAGATTCACGAGTTCTTCTCCTTCTCTGGGGAAATCGAACGCATTCATATCCAACGGTACGATTTTTCGTTTTTTTATTTTTTTTATACTTGCATTAGGGGTTTTCATTCTGTTTGGTTCCCGAGAAAATAAAATGTAAGAAGAGAAGATTTTTTTCTTAATTTTCCCGGTAATTTTCAGAGGGAAAGAAAGGTAAATAAAGTAAAAGGGTAGAGTCAACTTAAGTAAGAAAATATGTATTTACTTACATGCATGCATACTTATATTAAACAATTGAGAAAATGGAAGAAAAAAGTATTTGACTTGAGTTTATTTTCCAAAAATTGAAAATTTGAACTTATAATCAGATATATCCTGTAACCCAGATTTGTGTTTCGAAATTTATCGTCTTTCTTGCATGTAGTGAGCAAAAAACTCTGGTAAGTTTTTGTTGCAGTTGTTAATCTTGTTTGCTGAATTGGTTGTGTGTGCAGTGAGCCAGGGAAATCAAAGACTGCATTTGTTACTTTCAAGGATCCCAAAGCTCTTGAAATCGCGTTGTTGTTATCGGTATTGTTCTCAAATTTGTTTTTCAACTTCTTGGAATTGAAGTCAATGCCTAATAAGTAATAATTATTTTCTTCATCAGCAATGCTTGTTTCTTTGTTTTCCTTAGAGGTTGTCTGTGGAGTTGATTAAAATGAAATTTTTTGGAAGCGAGCATTGAACACTTTCTTTAGCTTCAAGCTAGGCTTTTTGTGCTTTTATTTGTATGCTCAATGTGAGTTGCTTTGAAAAGCACTAAAAGAACCCTGGTATCTTAAATGGTGATATGTCAATGGAGAAAGTTATGAGAAAGGGATTTTCCATGCTGCTTGTTGATTGCATGCTTAGTTTTTGGTTCAAATTTTACAAATTTCAATTGTTTGAAGTGTAACTTACACAATCCATTTCTTTATATATGCTTGATCTAAGGCTGTCGCATGTTCAATTCACTTGTGTGACATCTACTACTTTCCTTGACATCATCTGAAGAAGCAGATTCTTCAATTAAAAGTTTTGTCGGTTTTAACTTTTTTTGGGAGTCATTTTCAGTGAATACGAATCTTCTGCTCTTTGGCTCTATATAATGGGAACTGTGTTTTGGTTGCAGGGAGCAACAATAGTAGATCAGATCGTGACTATTTCTCCTGTTCAAAATTATGTACCAATTGAGATGCATGTAAGCTTCATTTAAAAGTGTCTGCAATCTTGTTTCTTTCCTACAGCCAAAGCTTTGGATTTCATTTTGTGCAATTCATGCAGGAGGTTAGGATGGTCGTAAGTGCTGATTCTGTTGCCCCTGCTGAAAATATTTCACCAGATGCTGAGGTAGCCAATGACACCACCACATATTTTATGATATTAAGAATCTTACCTGTTTAAAAACTTCAGATATATAGTTATTTAAGTGCAGTTTCAATGGATATCAGAGAAATACTGGAAATGGAAAAAATTGTGTGTTGAGAACTTGAGAATGTCAAATCCCACATTGGGATTTAAACCTTGCATCATTAATAAGATCTTTAATACGGATGAAAATTTATGTTTATATACATGGGTCGTCATGTATGTCATTTCTCTGTTCTTTTAGGGCATTGTAGTGTATGAATGAGAAAAAATACATTGACTAGAAAACAAAGATTAATGACTTGACAGGGAGTACGTTTTTCCAATTTCATAGCCTTTTGCCTTATAAAATATCTACTAGCACATTCATTTTTTGGATTGCGACATCTAGTTGGTCCATCTTCAATATTATGATAATGACTGATGATGTGCTAGAGATGAGCAAATACCCAAGTGATCTATGCTGAAAACTCTGTTTCCTAACATCTTCAGCAGTTGACTATTTTTTAAATATTTCCTAGTTTATGGGCTCAGGGTATTTTATTATCTCTTCGCAGGATAAAACTGGCTCCCCTACCAGGGTGTATGTTAATAAAGCACAAGATGTGGTGACCACTATGTTTGCAAAGGGTTCGGCTATTGGACAAGATGCCGTGAACAAGGCTAAAGCATTTGATGAAAAGCATCGGTTGACAGCAAGTGCATCAGAGAAGGTCATTTCCTTTGACAGGAAAGTGGGGCTTACAGAGAAATTGACAGTAGGCATTTCCGTGGTTAATGAGAAAGTGAAGTCTGTTGATCAGAGGCTTCATGTCTCAGATAAAACAATGGCAGCAATATTTGCAGCAGAGAGAAAATTGAATGATACAGGGTCAGCTGTCAAAACAAGCAGGTATATGAGCCCAAAGTCAATCTAGTTAGCAGTTTTCTGCTGTAAATTGTTGCATGCCTTCTTTAAGAATGATGGTGAAAGTGCAAAATGGATCGTCTGTAAATTAACCAGGGCAGTGGTATACATTGTTCATTTGTTTAACTTGAAGCCTTTTTTGCTTGGTACACATTCTTCAAACACCAAAATACTTATATAGGCCACTTCGATAGTATGTGCTACAAATAAAAATCTGATATTGGGTATACAAAACCCGGTTGCTCTTCACACGTTTTCAATTTTTCTAGGTTGGGTTCCACAACTTTGGTAGTATATATTTTTTGACATATACCAGGATCTTTAACTTAAGTAGCACTCATTCTCATAACGCTTTAGTTCTTTGGATTGTTTAGAGTCAGTTTGTAGTTTCAAGTTCTGATTTTCTTGTTCTTCACAAATTACTTTTAATAGATGACTGAAACATCATCGCTGTGTGTACCAAAAAATACTTTTTGTTGACCCTTTTTCCATGGACTGGTTTTTCCTATGTTAGTGTTTGTTTGATGGTTCTATGTTCATGTTTTGACTATAGTGGACTCACCCCTAAAAAGTGACATAAAAGTAAAGAAGGGAATTGTTATTAGCACTCCAAACAAGTTACCCTACACTCCTCTTTTATTATTATTTCACTAGGAAGGAATGTGGGAAGACTGTTTTGAAGTGCCAATAGCGGCTCAAATAAAGAATTGATAGTGTAAATGACAGCATAATCATCTCTATTGATAGATGAGAATAGAAGAGAATGTTAGTTGACAAACTCTTATGTGGTGCTGACAGGTATGTGACTGCTGGAGCAGCGTGGCTAAATGGTGCTTTTGGTAAGGTGGCAAAGGCGGGACAGGTTGCAGGTACAAAAACCAGAGAAAAGTTCCATATGGCTGTCTCAAACTTGACGGCAAAGGTATGTTTACTTATCTATCATTATTATTTACATTATTGCTGTTCTGTTTTGGTAAAAATTTACGTTTGAGTTCTGAGAACTTGTAATTTTGTACTTTAGTCACAGTTTTTTTCTAATTTAAAACATGATACGCATAATTTTTCCAACCTTAAAGGGCCACAAAGCCGTATCCATCTTTCTTTAGGTTGAATTTAAGAATTGACTTACCCTCTGTATCTGTTGTAATGCCTTGCTCAAATGTGCTAGAAACTCCAGGGCATTACCCCTTTGAAAAATAAATGATTAAGCAATTAAATCTTCAACTAATTATTCAATGCAAGAGTAATAATTGTGTCTCCAACCAAATCTCCTACTATTTAGGGTAACTGTATATAATCCGAACCAGAAATGAAGTAAATTTATGCTTGGTTATGTTCTGTTGTAAATTTGTAAATTGTAATCCCTTCTCTCTCCTCAATTGCAGGATCCAATTGCTGCGTAAGCCAAAGGTTTCAGGTGGGAGAAACAAACCTCGACGCACATTCTTTCATGAACACACTCAACAACCATGTTGCGCTGGTGATCAGTTTGAGGACGGGGTTAAATTGAAAACAGGTTGCAGGTTTGGTAAGGACTTGGATGAATCGCTATGTGATTCACTCTTTATGGTGTGATGTGTGCACTCAAGTTTTGCAGTCATTCTTTTCGTTCTTTATATCATTCGATTCGTAGTGTATTGCCTGTGGCTATGTGTAATTTTTCTGTTAAGTTTTGTTGAGTGGAAGAACATATATAAAAGAAAAGAAAAGAAAAGGTATTTGATTGAACAGAAAGAAATCAGAATTGTGAGAAAAATGTTGTTGGCAAAGACATTTCCTGTTCATTTTGTAAATTTGTTCTTACAAACCACAGTTCATTACATTCAAAATAACAAGAATGTAATAGATAAGTAAATGACTATTTGGTGTCCCCGTCGTCGGAATATTGGCCGCTAGTAACTCAGCTCCGGGAGTCGGAGTCCCATGCCAGATTTGAGTCCCGGTAGTCACCGTCCTGAGTTCTGGTATTGGGTGCCAGGAATTAGGGTTACGGATTCGGGTCTCGGGGGTTAGGGTCTTGCATTTGTGTTTGGGGCGCCGGGTCCTGGAGTTTTGTACTGTTTAATGTTTGCCTTGCATCCTTTCACTCGAGCTTGAAATGTTTTTTTTTATAAAATTAGAGTAGTTTATAATATCGTTGTCAAAAGAAAAGAAAGAAAAAAGGATTAGGTTGCATTTTAAAATGAAAACACAAAGTTAAACGAAAAACGATGGAATTTAAAAATTAAGAAGGAAAATCTGAAGGTTATAGTTGGGGGTTGTTTATTTGGAGTACAATAAATTATGTACACTAAAAAGTACGGAGATAAATTGGTTCGAACTTGCCATTAACGAAATTCAAACTTATGAGACTACTAACTAGTGATGAAGAAAAACTCATTTTACAACGATTAAACGAGTGGAAGCACATGGAGATAGCATGTGTTGCAATTTGTTTGAGGAGGAAGGAAGGATGTTTCATTTTACAATATTAAATAAATATGATAGCTGTAGTTGAGGCAATTGGAGGTTACAATAAGCATAAAGATAATGAGGTTTTATTTATTTATTTCTTGGTATTTTAATACAACGATACTAAGTGCGAGGATTTGGGTTAAGCTAAATGACAGATAAGTCATAATTAGTTATATGATTTCTCGTTTATGGAATTCGACAAAGAAGTCTTTCACTTACAAGTGAAGTGAAACATCACTAAACTATGGTACTAATAGATAAAGAAAGAATTTCTCATAACATTTCTTCAACTATTTCTAACCGTTTAGATTCCAAGTCATTCTTAAAGGTCAACTTATCGAACCAAGATCCTCTTCAGATCCCAAAAAATTGAGCCTAAACATCAAATAATCTGGCCCGTTGAAATTTGATCTAACGGTTACAATTATTATAACTTTTAGAGGCCCCCTGTTTATAGCTGTTGGATCAAATTTCAACGCCCGGATCATTTGATCCTTAGGCTCAGTTTTTGGGATCCGAATAGGATCTGGGTTAACAATCAATCAATTCTGAAATTATTTAGTCATCTAACTGTTATCCAATATAAATAGATGAACCATGTTATTCAGTTAGAGTCTAACTGTTATCCAATATCATTTAGTCAATTAATGAATTTAGTCATCTAACTGGCAAAACCGAGCACAATTGAGTCTAAACACTAAAATTTTGACAACGTTAATTGAACAATTAAATATTTTATTTATTTATTTCTAGAGTGCAAGGTTAAAAGTAGAGTCAAGAAGATTAAACTTTGGACTAGGATTCTCTCATCTTCTCTTCTCTATCCCCTTTCACCCTCTCCTCTCATATTTTCTATTTTGTCTTTCTCTTTCTATAAAAAATTAATATAAGATGTTGACGTGACTTAACCGTGTTTGTTCAAATAAGAGAAGAAAAAAGGATGAAAAAAATAAAGAAGGGAGAGAATCCTTCTCCTTAAAACTTCAGTAGAAATCGGTAGCATTCTCGTGAACATGTACCAAAAATGAGAAAGAAGTGTTTTCCCCAAAAAAAAAAAAAAAAAAAAGAAGAGAGAGAAGCTGCAAGAAAACAAGAACCAAAGCTGGTAGCAACAATGATAATCCCCAAAATGCCCTTCTAGTTAAAAGACGCGGTTCTCCTCTCTCTCTGAAGAAAGAAAATAACAGAACGCAACACAGCCTTTTAAATTCTCTCTCTCTCTCTCTCGCGGAGGAAAAGTCAGGTATTTTCATATTATTCTTGTATTGCTTAATTATTTTTTGCGATTTTATTTTGGAATTTGATACGATCCAATTGAGTTGGTGAGCTAATTATCTCTGTTTTTGTGATTTATACTAGTTTTTGTAAAATGGGTGTTGATTGTTTTCTGGTATATTGATGTGCTTTGGAAACCACCATTTTTGGTGGTCAGTTGGTTCATTTTCTTCCTGTAAATCCTTTATTTTCTTTGATTGATAATTTGATACTCAAATTCATGTGCTTTTTTCTTTTATTTAGTTTATTTTTTTTATGTTAATTATTACTTGATCAGTGAGTTTTGTGGCTAGTTGTGATAAAGCTTACATTTTAGTTGATTGGGTGATTTGGGGATTTGTTTCGAAGTTTTTATGTTTCAATTTGTGATTGGATTATTAGCCAACAGTTGAGCAGAAGCAAGTCTTAGTTTATGTCTGGGTTTTCATAAAATGATTGTATTTTATATATATATATATATATGTGTGTGTGTGTGTGTGTGTGTGTGTGTGTGTGTGTGTGTGTATTATATTTTATATTGCAAGCAAGCAATCCGGTTGATGTTACCGCTGATATAGTGATCTTGCCATTAATTGCTAACATATCTATATAGTTCGAGCGTAAAATTTTACTTTCATTCTAGCATGTTTGAAGATGGATTTGGCAGTCATTCAGGGTTGGATCTTAGATACATTTACATGTACTCGTGCGCGCGCGTGTGTGTAGCCAAGCTATAAGCTATTCCGTCAACTCCATCCAACTAGATTTTATATTACTGGAATTTCTGTGAATTGATCTTTTTCTTGTATTGATGTACTTATGTATATTTTCTTCTACATTGTTTATGTATTTTTAACTTATTGTTTGTAGATTGTGGAGTTATGAATTGGGTTCAACGAAAGATCTATCTCTACAATGTCACATTTGGGCTCTATATGTTGGATTGGTGGGAGCGTTGTCTCTTCAGTATCCTACGTTTTACATCTTTTTTTCTTCTTCATTCATCTTGATATTTGTCTTGTTTTAGTTTAGAGATCACATAGATTTACATACTTTTATGATTAAACTTATTTCCTTTAACATGTGAGTCTAGAGTGTACAATTAAGAACGTTTGATAACATTCGTTTGTAATTTTCATTTTGTGTAGAGATAGAGGGAAATACATGGGAGAAATGAGAGATGTAATAAAAGGAAAGACACACAAAATCAAAACTAAAAACCAAAATCATTTCAAGTTGTGTTCACTTTCAAGACTATGTTTTATTCCTTCTTCTTTATTTCTTCACCTCTCTGTCATCACCCTTCTTCTTCCCTCCATTTTTTTGTATACTTCCCTCATATCTCAAGCACAAAAAGTGAAAACTAAAAACTAAGAACGAACTAGTTATCAAATGGCCCTTGGCATTTTTCTTGAGCTTGTAAGAAATTTCTTCTTGCTGTTATGAGTTGGAAAGGTGCCTCTTCTTTGGCAGTTTCTTATATCAACGTGTACTGAGAAGTAAGAACTGACCATATTTCTGAGCTTGTTTTACATTTTTCTACCATACTGTCATATATAAGTATCCTAAAAAATTGTGTTTTTGGTCATCAGCATCTGCCATATGGTGCAATGCTGTAGTTCTTGATGAATAGCCGGAAAAATGCATGTTGAGGAAGTAATACTGATGAGGATTCAAGATTTTTACTAATTATCTCATCATTTTTTGTCAGATTTAGTTTAGGGTTCTCCAGCTTCCTCTCGGCTGTTATATTGCATTTTTCAGTTCCTTAATCTTGACAGATACTTTGGTCGTTGTGTTGCTGTGGTTCGTGTTTTTCAATGTGTCGCGATATTTAATGGAGTTTGGCAAGAGGTAACATTCTAACATCCTTCTCTTGTCTGATATCATTAGGTGGTAAAATCTTATCATTATGTTATATTAGACTTCACTATACGTACTTTGCTATGATTTTTTTGGATGTGACAGTATCACGAGCCAGTATGTAATGTGGGATTGGGATGCCATTTGAAAATCCATAAGCAACTTCCGTTTACAGTATAGATGTTAAGTTTTGTTCGTATACCTTCACTCTAGTTTACTCATCTATTTTGGCATAGAAGAATTTCTCTCTGTTCATAACGGGCTGTCTAACAAATGGTCGAATTAGTTTCTAAATTCAAAGCACCATAAACAAAACACCTGAACATTTTGAAGGGTTTATATCTCCTTCGTTCACATAATTTCGATAGGTTTTTGTGGCCTCTACGTACTGTCCAGGAAATGTGGCAATTTAAACTGAAAATTTTCTGAGGTTTTCGCTAGTATTTTTAGACAGCTTCACATGTATGCCGTGTGCCATTAAGAAGCATACACACATAATTCTGCAAGCGAAGTTGCTTAGACGTCCAAAAATAAGAAAACAAATATAAACAAAAGCAAATCAACAGAAGAAATTACTCTTCATTTATTTCTATACAAGTTAATAGTGTTCTTACAGATTATCTGCCAGATGTTTACGGACTGTCATTAGTTGAATTGGAATACCGTAATGTATGTAGGTTTAATTTGTTTTTTTTTAAATAGTGTCGTGCCAGGCATCTACGGTGAGTCCTGGAGGAAGAATCGACCTGGACTGTTGACTTCCGGTTGACGACTGAACGATAATTTGAATGCAGCGGCTGCACCGTGTATTAAACTCTGTATTTAGATTTGAATTGTGAAGTGTTGACTTTGTGAGAGCAATTGTGCTTGTCCTACACCATTTTTCTCTTGTTTTATTGCTTAAATTTCACTTAATATAGCAGATAGTTTTACTCCATGCTGTATGAGTACGACGGCATTATTCGTCTTACAGTCGTTTTGCCTGTTACATGTTGTGATTCGTTTTGTTTTTCCCCTTCCCGAAATCTGTTATTTATTTGGTTTCTTCCCCATCTCTTTGTTCCCCATTTGTCGAGACTCTTTAAACGATAGGTTACTTTGGTCGAGGTTAAGGTTTTGGGACAAAGTGGCACGAATCGCCGTTGCGGTTATGTAAACCAAAGAAGTTTAGGATATCGTTTTGTCAAAACCAAATAAGTTTAGGATATCGTTTTGTCAAAGAAAGAGGAAAATGATGAGTTGCATTTTAAATCTGAAACGTAAAGTTGAAGAAAAAAATGGATAAGGAAAAACCGAGGCCGGTGGTTGGTTGTTAGTTGTTAGATGGAAACTAGATTAGATTATAAGTAATCACGTTGTTTAGAGTTGCCAACTAATGAATCTTGGCTGTTACGTCCAGCAACAAGAAAAACGGTTTAACGACTGGAAGCACATGGGGAAAGCATGTGCTGTGCTGTAGCCTATAGGAGCCAGTTGCTATTGCTTTGATGATGGATGCCTTCATTTTACAATACAGGCATAAAGATATTGAAAATGAAGTTTTTTTTTTTGTTTTTGTTTTTTAAAACGACGATATTGGGACGAGGACTTAAGCTAAGCCACACAATAGACCAATTGAAATTAGGACTAGGTTTTAGGTATCGAATTTCTCGTTCATAAGAGTCAAACATGAGGCCTACTTAAAAATGAAGATTGAGAACATGAGGTCCCTACTTACCAAATCGTATGGATCAAAGGGAAGAGAAAATATGCCTAAATCGGTAACACTATTCGGAAAGAAACAAAACATAATCTTATACAACAGCAAGAACGAATTGAAATGGATTTTAATCACTCTCTTCACTCATCTGAAAACAAAATTATACTGACGAGAAACCTCGCTCGAGCTGCATCATTCTCGACTTAGCCCGCAGGGCCGGAACAAAAATTGGAAAAGATGTCGAGAAAGGAGAAAATGGATGCAATGTCAATTTTCCTAATGTTCTATTTATCGAAACAATACATGTACCGAGAATAAAAGGTACCCTAAAGTTGACACCGGCATCACTCAAGCTTCCTTCCTAGTTATCCTGTAATTCGACAAGAAACCGCAAGTTAGGATCAAAAGTACGGTATCAATTGGCACTCCAAAGAAAAGGAACAAAATTTGGCGAACGGAAGCAAACTGTCGTCTAGGTGAAAGAATGAGCACAGAACACCGTGCTCAATCAAATTTCAGGCTGTGTTAGTCAAAAAATTATTTGGACTTGGTGAGTAATATGCTTCGATTTTGAATGTAACACACATTCTCACCTAAAGCAATAGATTCCCAAGGCTGTTGTGATCTCGTGAATGACTGACGTTGCAAAGTGAAGATAGAGTGTCGCTGCATTCAGAGAAAAGTGAAATTCAGCCACGAGGTATGGTACCGTGTAATGAAATTCGTATGTACATACTACATCCATAAAAATGGTAGTGTGTCATGTATTTCCAATACGCAGACCTTCATAACAAATTACCATACCTGTAAATGCACAGTAACCAAGAAGAACCAAGCTCTCATCAACCAAAGGAACTCTGCAACAGAGAGGTAAACAGGAAGTTCAAGAAATCAGAAACATCCAGACTACCAAGAACAGAAGAATCACGTTTTTTCTTAAAGAGCTCATGACATGATATCAAATACAACATACCCATCGTTCAGTTTAGCTGTGAGTGCATTTGCAATGGCAAATGGGAGATACAACAATGACTGCACAGAATAATAAATATTGAAGTTAGTAATATAATCTGGTCTTGAATTATAAAAAAAAAAACCATGCAGACCAATTCTGAGAAATATGATGCTGCTATTACAGCGTTTCCAGAAATACACACTCGACAGACTGTAAATTTCCAGCAGTTTTGGGATTGTTACATACCATGCACATTCCAGTTTTCAAACCCTTTGGCTCATCACACAAGTGCGCAAGAATCAATCTTCCCTGCCAAAACAGAGCTTTCCTTTCAACAACAATGGTAGAATAAACAATTTGGTTGTCTACAAGACCCCTTAGAACGACATTGGAAATCTAGCACACTCACAGCACCGATAGTAAGCAATTACATTCGAGATGGACAAACCACACTTTCAAAAGATACGGTTATAAAGAAACATGGATATCTTACCACAAGGTACCCAAAAGCAAGCCCACTTCCCACAACGACTAAATGTGGATAGTTCCCCATAATGTCAGCTGGTGACAAGTAACCCCTGCAAATAAATTATTACTACTTTGAAACCATTTTTTAAAAGAAATAAAATATAGCTATAAGTTTAAGGAAAAAAACAGGGGTGGACGCAAAGTATAAAGACATACCATGCCAAAACTCCTACCAAAAGGACTACAAAAGGGTAAATCTGAGAAGAAACAACATGAAACACCCATTAGGCCAATCCAGTGTCTAGAACTAGCATAAAATCCGAAAGATAAAAGCAATACCATTGCCAGTGCCAAAAGCATACTTGCTTTCCTTGCTTGAACAACCTTATGAACATTGGATACACTGCACACAAGCATAATCCAACATAAGGTCCAAGTGTCTAATGGCCTTCAAAGGACTGTTCTTAAGTTTATACGTGAGCTCTGAGCCTCTGACATGTGAATAGTTGGGGAAGTGGTAAACTATACCAAGGCACTCACAACAACAACAAAGCCTTTATACCAAGGCACTCACAAAAAATAAAAAATAAAATAAAAAAATCGTGTGAATATTAACACCAGATTGCTGTTATATCTATATAAAATGGTAATATTAATTCAATCCCATACCCCAAGGAATTCTAGGTTAGTAAGATCATGAAGATAGCAACATAATAGTTCTGAGTTCATGCCCACAATGTGTGGTTAGCAATGCAACCCTGCTTCTGTAGCTTGAGTCTTCACAGATATGCCAAGAGTAGTATGGATAACAATTTACAGGTTCCATATAGAACCATTAGAAAAATTACAATTGAGTTGAAAAATTCATGATACATGTATTAAGAGCTCAGGAATAAGTTATAAAAGAAAAAACAGAAAGAATTATTATACATGAGAAAGTTAGACTCAAATTTCAAAAAATTAGGGAACAGAAAATTACATACTTGAATGTGAGCGTTGGGATGACAGCAAAAGCTATCATTAGATACAACACAGCTTTGTATGTTGGGATTTCTGAAGTTAAAAAAAAAAGGAATTAAATTTCAGACCAACTGCTATGGAAGCAGTATATGTTGTGAAGCAGCCAAAGAAATATTCATCCACAACAAATATAAAAAAGGTAATCAAATCGCGTACATGTCAAAGAGACATTGAGCTCTATATAGATAGGTACTGCAATTAAATACAGAAATATAGCATGCGGTCAAGTCTGGCAAAATGTAGTGTTTGATGCCAAATATCACTTGTATGGTATCAACTAAATTAGGCTCGGCCTTACCACTAAGAATGGGGACCCAACTCAGAAAAGGCAAAGACTTTCCAAATTGTAGAGCCCACCACTCAGAACCTGAAAATGTAAAGAAATAAATGTACTTAGAGAAAAGAAGAGTTTTTAGATATTGGTTTAGAAGTTAACTTCAAGCTGTACATACAAGTAGAGTAGCAGAAGGAAATTAGGAGTTTACCAACGATAGCTGTGAAAAAATGGGCCAAATATATCAGCATTAAACCCTCCGTGGGCCCATTAACAGCAGGAAGGATTAGGGTATTGGTAAAGTAACTGGATCAACAAAGTCATAAATCAGAACATTCTATTTTTACATGTGAAATATTCTATGCAGGGTCATGGAGTGAACAAACTTATATGCTAGCATGTCGAATCAACCCACTCCCCCACTCCTTTCCCCAAGAAAAAAAAAAAAGAGGTGGTATATTCCCGAATGACTAATAACAAAATAAAACTCAGTTGGACAACTTACGACTCCCAAGTAGCAAAGTAAAATGGAACAGCTGAAATCACCCAGAACCAGAAAGTAGATCTTCCACACATCGCAGTACTTCCAAAGGCCAATGCTTCGAACTAAACAAGCACATATAAAACATGAAAAAGAAACCTGAATTCCAGGGTACCAAATGACCAGAAAAGACGAAGACACATACCGCACACGCAAGGGCATCACAACCTGCAATTCATTGAGATCCGCCAGAATATAAATCATCAATATTCAATTGTGAATGTACAAAGGCAATAGAAGAAAAAATAAACATGATAGCAGTGCATTACCATGGTCAAAAAGTTCCCCTAGTGGACTCGAGGAATTTGTCCGTCTTGCTTGTTTCCCATCAACGGCATCAAAGGTCTAAGATTTTTTTTTTGTGAAAAACAGGAAAGTGATAGAAAATGAGACAACGAAGATAGAAATAAAACAGCAATGTGTAACAATAAAGAGGACACCACAGAAAAATCAAAGGCAACTCTGCTTGGATGCATTTAAGCAAACCTGGTATAAGAAAAGTAGCAATCCATGAGTGAAATTAACCCATCTAGGAGGAGCTGAATCCAGTCGTGGTGAATATATCTGGGAAAAACACATAACACAAATTCATGGGAAGCTTACTAAGTAATAACATTCCCATTTTAAGCATCATGCACACCATAACCAGAGTAAAAGATAAATGTGAACATTTCTAAAACTAAATGTGAAGCTTGAGTTAAAAGATTAACATTATAAACAGGAAAACCTAACAGCAGAAAATTAAAAGATGATAAGAAAAAACCACTCACATAGCCAAGCAGAGCGGATGTGAGCAAGAACATGAATCCTGTTAGAGTTATCTGGCCAAAAAATAAAGCATAGTCATCAATGGAAAGGCAACAATTTCAAAAAACGATTAAGCATAGTTGGGAGTAAGGTAACCCTACCATGTTGGGCCTGAAGAAAAAGTCAGAAACGGAAGAGTGGGAAGACACCAGGGAAAAAAGGAAAACGTTAGCAAACATCAGCAAAAATCACAAACATGTGATGTTAAAATCATAATCAGTGAAGGAGAGATTATCTAGTCTCAGAAAAAAAATGCTATAAATTTTCATTCTTGTAAATCCGCATTATCAACTAAAAGAAATATTCCATCTTCTAAGCAAAACATAGCTGCATATTGTTGGGTTTGTAAATTTACATGAAGTCAGCGAAAGATCTCGAACTCGACGTGCAAACTACAAATGTTTGCTTGTCCATTTCGAAGTATTCTTAAAATAAATCTATCAAACGTAGACTAGTGAATAACAAAAATCCATGCTAAACCCAGCAGAAACTACTAAAACAGAAAACTTATGCACCTAAATTCGAGAACAAAACAGGAGAGCTTATAACACCAGAAAACTCATGACCTTACCCACCAATTAAAGCCAAAGAGAAGAGTATATAAACTTAACTTAAGTCAATCAGTAATCAATAAAATCAGAGAAGAAGATTAAGAAACTTACGGCATCCAAAGGGGAAAGATTTTAACGAAGCTACTCCAAAAGGGTTGCAAGACATATTTGGCAGTGTAAGAGTGATCCACGCCACTGTACTTGTATTTATGCAAAGCAGCCACACCATGTGCCCCAATATACCCCATCTCTTCCAAATCAAGCTTCGATTTTTCGCTTCGAAACAAAATGCAAATAAGCCTCAATACAACCAACCTGCTACCAAAACGAACTGAAATAACTCAATCCACGCATCTGAACAAACCCATCACTGAAAACAATCATACATGGTTGTATACTTGCCACCCAAGATAATTGGAGCAACACGAAAATCCAAATTAAATTTTTTGTGACACATTAATCATCTCATCTGTGTAATGCCCAGAATGCAGAAACAATGAAAGAATACAACCCAGTAGATATTTTCTCCAAAACAGAAAGAAAACATCCAAAGCTCTAAACTTTGTGAATAAAATTAAGTACCCAAAAAAATGGGTGGATGGGATGGTAGATATATATGATGCATGGATCTAAATTCACAAAATAAATTGCAAATCAGACTGATGAAGCAGATCAGAGAAATGCGAGAAGAACAAAATCTAAATTTAAATTAAAAAAAAAATGTTTACCTGTTTGAGACTTGAGATCGTTGGTTCAACAGAAAAAGGGGTTCTTCTGCAAATGAGCGGCTGGCCGAAAACAATACAGAAAAAGGGGTTCCCACCCCTAAATGACAAAGCAGAGAAAAAAATTCCCAATTTCCTTCTCCTCCGTTTTTTTTCTGGGGAAAGTGACTTTTTTTTAATCAATTTTTATTGAACGGATCATAAGGCGGTGCGAATCTGTAATCGTCAGGTCGGGTTAGTGATGAGTTGTTTCTTCTCGCCCCGTTTATTTCTTCAATACTTTTGGGAGATGGTGGGAACCTAACGCGTGGGGTTCTAGTCAAGATTCTCATAACTCAAAAATTATTTAAAAAACGCTCTCTGCAACGGGATAAATTTTTCGGGGAATGATATTTTTTTTTTTTTTCTTTCCTTTTCTTATATTTAAACAGTCATTATTAAGTTACGTTAATATTTTATATTAATTTTTATAAAAAAAAACAAAATAAAGATTGTGAGAAGAAGAAATGAAAAGAAAATGGAAGATAATCGTAGTCCAAATTTTTCAGCGTGCGAGAGAAATACGACTCGTACACTAAACGGAACAGAGCTCGTCTGACCACCCAACTCTCTCTCGCAAGCACACGCGCCAACGCCATCTCCGTCAAATCCAAGAACCACCACATTTTTCTTCACCCAACAATTTTAATCCCCAAAATGCCCTTCTAGTTCAAAGAATCGGTTCTCCTCTCTCTCTCTGAAGCGTTTATGCCTTTCAGTTTCTTTTCAGAACAGAACGCAACACAACACAGCAAGAGCTCCTTTAAATTCTCTCTCTCTCTCTCTCTCTCTCTCTCTTTTTCTTTCTTTCTCTTTCTCTCTCTCCCAGAGGAAAACAGGTGATTTTATTTTCGTATTATCCTTTTCTTGGGTAAATTTTGATGATGTGAGTTAATTTCTGAGCTAATTATCTCTGTTTTTGTGATTTATTTTCGTGTTATCCTTTTCTTGGGTAGATTTTAATGATTTATTTTGGAATGGTGGGATCCATTTGAGTTGGTGAGTTAATTTCTGAGCTAATTATCTCTGTTTTTGTGATTTATTTTAGTTTCTGGACAATGGCTATTGGTGTTTTCTGGTATTTCGGTGTGTTTTGGTATTGGGAACCACCATTTTTGGTGGTTAGTTTGTTCTTCACATTGCTCTTCTTACCATTCCAGTATTGTTAGTTTCGTATCTCATTTTTCTTATCGGAAATCCTTTTTCTGGTGGTGGGCATGGTTTGGTTTGATTGGTACTGTTCAAATTCATGTGATTCTTCTTTTATTTGGGTTTTGAAAATTATAACTTGATTCGTAGATTTGTAGCGAGTCATTATTGTGATGAAGTTTGAATTTTGAATTTTTGAGTCGATTGGGTGTTAAAGTTTGAATTTTGAATCGATTGGGTGTTAAAGTTTGAATTTGGAATCGATTGAGTGATTAGGGGATTTGTTTGGAAAATTTCATCTTTCGATTTGTCATTGGACTATTGGCCAACTGATGAGGAGAAGTGGGTAGACGAAAAAATCTTGTATGGATAAATTATATTCTGTACTGAAAGTAGATGAGCAATGTGGTCCATGTAAGAGCTGATATAGTGATCTTACCATTAATTGCCAATATGTGAAAAAAAAAAACATCTACGTAATTTGGGGTAGAATTTTACTTTCATTTCTAGCATTTTTAGGATGGAATTGGCAGTCATTCAGGGTGTAGCTGTACAACATTGGTAATATATCCTTTTGGCAATCCATGCAATTTGTTTAATTGTTAATGTTGTTTCAAATTTGTTTCAGTTGGTCAGCGTGAAGGGTATATTGTACTGTCAGAGTAACTTCGAATACAGTCTCTCGCGTCACTTGTCTACTGAATGTCTCTGTTAGAGGAGGAACGGTGATTGGGGTCTGTGAGGGGATTGTGTTCAGCACAAGGATGCTGACGATGGCATAGCTACTTGGCTATCTAGATATTGGATTGGAAATCAAGTGGAACATGGATTAGACGACACCAACTTCAACAAGAGCCTCCAGGGTTTGTTGGTCATGAACTGACATTCTAATTGTCTGGTGACAACATATTAATCGTTACGTAGTGGCATTCAGCCTTCTTTGTTATACTAATGGAAGCCTCACCTCAAGGACAAAAGCCTCCTCGCAAATTTCTGTTGACCGGAACCCAGAAAGATCTTTGCTTTGTTGTGCGAGAAGGATCATTGGCTGATGTGGATTCAGCACTAGGTTTACTGAAGAAGAGTGGTGGTGATATAAATTCAAGAAACATTTTTGGTCTCACTCCTCTTCATATTGCAACATGGAGAAACCACATTCCCATTGTTAGGAGGCTTCTTGCAGCTGGCGCTGACCCAGATATTAGGGTTTGTTACTTTACCGATCATTATGTGACATGAATGCTTTTATGTTGTTGCTAGTGGCTATTAAGCTGTTTGTTTTATATGCTTGAGATTTATTTATTTCTTATTGCCAATTGTGTTTTTGAGTTGCTGTCTGTTGTGACTTCCTTAAAATTCAGTTAATCAGACCTGCAGTTAAATAAATGTTCTAGGAAATAACAAATTATTAGAGACATAAAGCAACCAGAGGTCAAGGATATAATCTAACTGCTATGATATCATCCCATGACATGTATCATTTGTTTCACTTAATTTCCATGTTGAGTTTCTAGTAAATTGCTAATCTAAGTTTTTACCATGTAAAAAAAAGGTAAATAAAAGAATTACTCAATTTTTAGATAACTACAATTTAAAACTGCTTGGCCATGAATTTTTACAAATAGGCCTCATTTGCAAAGAATGTGACAATTTTGTGATTTTATGGTTTTTTTTAATGCTTTTACTTTCTGAGGGCTATAATTTCCAATTATTTCAAACACTTTGATCAGGAAAGTAAGATTCATTCATATAACAAAATGAATTGATATTTTGAGTGATACTTTTGTGTTTTGGTTGGGTTTCATTTTTAATTTTCATTTAATATTGAAACTGGTTTTTATGATTTCTCTTTGCATGGCCCTTCGTATCCTTTATTGCAGGATGGGGAATCTGGATGGAGTAGCCTTCACAGAGCTCTCCATTTTGGTCATCTTGCAGTGGCGAGTATACTTCTCCAGTCTGGTGCTTCTATCACACTAGAGGATTCTAAATCTCGAACACCTATTGATCTCCTCTCTGGGCCTGTCTTGCAAGCTCTTCAAAATGGACACAACTCTGGTATCTACCGCTGTGTTTCGCCAAGGTTTCTGAGGATCATAATATATTTTTTCAGACTGATCTTACTTGTGCTTAGAGATTAGCTGATTCCTGTTGTTGTCTTCAGTTACGACGGAGGTTTATAGTTGGGGAAGTGGTACAAACTATCAACTTGGAACTGGAAATGCACACATACAAAAGTTACCATGCAAGGTTGATGTTCTTCGTTGTTCTTTAATCAAGTTGGTTTCTGCTGCTAAGTTCCATAGTGTGGCAGTCACTTCTCAAGGACAAGTCTACACTTGGGGGTTTGGAAGAGGAGGACGACTTGGTCACCCTGATTTTGACATCCACAGGTACGGACATTTACTATACTATAAGTTTATAACCTTGGTTGATTTAGCATTTCCACATACTGTGTAAAATCAGGTACCGAACAATTCTTAATGTGTGAATTGTTTGGACAAATTAAATTCATTAATATAACCAAATTTAAGTGTGTAATACTCCAAACATTATATATCCATGTATGGGTACACTATTATGCTTGTCCTTATGTATGAATGTAGTTTCTAAGTTGAAGGAACTTTTCATCTTGAACTTGTAAAAAGATGAGATGCAAGGGAAAAAAGCAGTATATTTCTGAAGGTTTATTCACTGTATGAAGTAGAAGTCGAGTTTTGTCACCTTTCACTAAAAAAATGTGGCTAATCAGTTGAAATCTGCATGCTTTACCTAGTTACACTTTTTTGCGAATCGCCAGTCAAATCTATTTTATTATATGCATTTCAGCGGTCAAGCTGCAGTTATCACACCGCGTCACGTGACATTTGGTATAGGGTCCTGTCGGGTGAAGGCAATTGCGGCAGCTAAACATCACACCGTTATTGCTACGGAGGGTGGGGAAGTGTTCACCTGGGGTTCCAATAGAGGTAAATCATATGGGGATTTAAACTGCCAACTAAAAGGGTTTGCAATTTTCAAATTACTTACTGATCATAATAAAAGAAACACAAATTTTGTATTCCTTAGTCAATGGCTACATTCACAATTCAACTTGTAAGAAAATTGATTTGTGATCAATTTATTGCTGAGATTGACGACCATAGAAAATTGATTCATTCACGTGATGTTAAGCAGAGGGTCAGCTTGGCTACACTTCCGTGGATACCCAACCTACACCTCGTAGAGTGAGTTCCCTTAGGTCAAAAGTTGTTGCAGTTGCTGCCGCCAACAAGCACACTGCTGTTGTTTCAAACAGTGGTGAAGTTTTCACATGGGGGTGCAATAGGGAAGGTCAGCTTGGCTATGGTACATCTAACTCTGCTTCAAACTACACTCCAAGATTAGTTGAATCCTTGAAAGGCAAGGTTTTTAAAGGGGTTGCAGCAGCAAAATATCACACAATTATCTTGGGAGTTGATGGGGAGGTAATTTTTAACCTGATTTAAAATTGCATATTTTTCAATAGGCTCAAACATTAGTACTTTTATCTGGTATTCAGTTCACGATACATTTATAGACTATGTTCGTACCTGGGATCTTGTGAAAACTTTCCTCTATCTGCTTTATTTGAGCCTAATTCTGTATGTATTTATGTGCCAGGTATACACTTGGGGTCATCGCATTGTCACGCCAAAACGTGTTTTAATTGCAAGAAACTTGAAAAAGAGTGGAACTACCACTTTGAAGTTTCATCGCAAGGAACGGCTTCATGTGGTTTCTATAGCTGCAGGGATGGTATATAGCACAGCTCTGACAGATGATGGCGCATTATTTTATTGGGTGTCGTCAGATCTGGATTTCAGATGCCAGCAGGTTTTACTTTAGTAAATTAGTGATTTGTTGATTGTTTTATCCTTTGGGCGACGCATGTTAAATCACTAATCTTCTCTATGTTCTTTTGTTTGTTTGTACAGCTGTATTCATTGGGTGGAAGAAGTATGGTGAACATATCTGCAGGGAAATACTGGACTGCCGCAGTTACAGCTACAGGTGATGTTTACATGTGGGATGGGAAGAATGGTAAGGATAAGCCACCAGTTGCGACTCGGTTACATGGTACGAAGCGGGCTACTTCAGTTTCTGTAGGCGAAACACACTTGTTGATTATTGGCTCCCTTTATCACCCTGCCTACACTTCCAATAACCCTCCGAAGCAGAAGTCAAATGCCAAAGATGAGCTAGAAGAGCTTGATGAAGATCTTATGTTCAATGACATGGAGTCTGACAATGTTTTACCTACTATCCAAAATGATGATGCTGGGAAGAAGCCCATACCGAGCTTGAAAAGTCTTTGTCAAAAAGTGGCTGCAGAGAATCTAGTGGAGCCACGAAATACTATTCAACTGCTCGAAATTGCCGATTCACTCGTGGCAGATGATTTGCGGAAGTACTGTGAGGTTGTACCTGATTTGAATCTCTCTCCCTCCCTCTGTGTCTGTGTGTGTGGTTGGATGGGCGTATCACTGATGGCTGAAATTATCAGATAGGTCTTTGTATTTTCCTAAAATTTGTCCAAAAAACATTTGATATTTGAGCTGCGCCATTGCCTTATGCTTTTGGTTTTGCAACTTGTGATGCAAAGCTTTCTATTTTACATGTTATATTAATTGATTTTAATTATTGGGGCTGTTCTTTTTTTAACTGCAGGAGATTGCCATACGCAACCTTGACTATATTTTTACGGTATCATCACAAGCTATTGCTAGTGCTTCACCAGATGTTCTAGCTAACCTTGAAAACGTATTGGACCTAAGGTCATCTGAACCATGGAGTTACCGTTGTTTCCCAACTCCTACAGCTACTTTTCCTGCTATTATTTATAGTGAAGAGGAAGATAGTAACGGTGAGGTTCAAAGGACGCGTGACGGCCATACAGAGCAATCCATCTGGAAAAATGAAATCTACCAAAGAGCAGATTCCTTTCTTCAACCCAAAGATGATCCAAATCATGGTATTGAAAAGCAAGTTCGAGCCTTGCGGAAAAAGCTGCAGCAGATTGAGATGCTTGAAGCAAAACAGTCTAGGGGGCAAGTTCTTGATGACCAGCAAATTGCAAAGCTCCAAACGAGGTCAGCTCTAGAGAGCTCGCTGGCTGAGCTTGGTGTTCCAGTTGAGACACCACAGTTGAAGACACCATCGTCAGTTTTGCTAGATGGAAAAGGGAACAAAAAGGTTGAGCCATCAAAAAAACAGAAGAAAAGGAACAAAAAGATGGCAACACAAGTGGATATAGGGTTGTGTTTTTCGGGAAATGAAGGAGAACTAAACCATGCAAATGGTTTCTTGAATACCGAAACCTCTCAAACCTCAAAGGATAAGGTGAGCTTGTGAATTTTTTGAATTAATTTTCTTATCAAGATTGAGTAAATGATGGTTATCGACAAATCTATTCAGTTCATGTTAAGCTGATTTTGTTTTTCTTTTGTGACGTTTGAAACTTTAAATGGGCTTGGGAATCTTTTCAATAATAAGGATTTACGGGTTTAGCATGTGCATAATGAAGCATTATGTAGATAGACGTATTGAATTTGACCTTCCCTTAATTACTTCCTATATCACTTCACCCCACCTAGATGGGAAAATGTATATATTAAACATCAAGGCGCACACACTAGCGCAATCATTTAGCTTGATCTTGCCATGCTATTTACCCACTATTATAACTTGCATTTCTTAATTTTCATCAGATTATTGCCTTCTTGCTGAACAAGGGCTTGATTTTTGTGACTCTTGTGTTTGTTTAAATATGTTATATGGCTTAGTGCGAACAGAAGTTTTATATTATGTATGTCAAGCAATTCATCTCATTTTCTAAATTGTTTGAAATTTTACGTGTGATAGGAGGAGGATGCCATGATTGAAGGGATTGCGACAAGCCAAACCAATCAAGAGTCAGCTTTGTGTGTTAAGAAGGACAATTTAAACCTAACAAATAACAAGTGTTCATCACCAATAGTGTCCAAGAAGAAGAATAAAAAGGGTGGGCTTTCTATGTTCTTGAGTGGCGCTCTTGATGATGCCCCCAAGCATGTTGCACCCCCTCCACCATCCCCAAAAAGTGAAGGCCCGGCATGGGGTGGTGCTAAATTTTCCAAAGGGTTTGCATCCCTTCGCGAGATTCAGGATGAGCAAAGCAAAACCAAGGAGAGTCGGTCAACTAGGAACAAAAGTCACCCAGAAGATCCTTTCGATGATAGAAGTGATGGAAAGATTCGTCTGAGTTCATTTTTACCTTCCAAGCCAATACCATTGGTTTCAACCCATACTCCACTGGCATCTGATGGAGACAGAGGTACACCTTCTTGGACTGCTTCAGGAACTCCTCCCCTTGTTTCTCGCCCATCTCTGAGGGACATCCAAATGCAGCAGGTATATGATTTGCACCCTCTTTCTCGTATACTATGTGTGCCGACATTTTATTATCTTTCTTATGTGTTGGGAATTCTGTATTTTAACTTTGGGTTACGTTCTTGTTACTGCATTGCCAGTGATGATGTTTTGACGGATTTAATTTACGGAACTCTTACCCGTCTTTTTATGTCTCAAAGCAGGGCAAGCAACACCAGAGCGTATCCCACAGTCCAAAGACAAAAACCACCGGATTCTCAGTCACAAGTGGTCAGGGATCGCCACTGGATACTTCTGGAGTGAACCGGTGGTTCAAACCGGAGGTAGATCAACCGTCACCAATTCGGTCAATTCAGATCGAGGAAAAGGCTATGAAGGAGCTTAGGCGCTTCTACGACAGTGTTAAGATTGTCAAGAAGCCGATAGTAAATTAGGTAGAAATTTAGGCACCTCCCTGTTTTTTCCCTTCAAATCCATAAAGTTGCAGCACTTGTTTTCTCCTCATCCTCCCTTTTATCCTCTTTTTTTTTTGGACCATTTTTTCTCTATGATTTTAGGTTAGGGCAATAACTGGTGGGCTCTGTGAAGGATAACGATAATTGCAGAGGTGGCGGCATCATAAGAGACCATGCAGGATACATATCGTCATGAGAGTCGAACATGAGACCCCTACTTAATAATAATGAAGAGTGAGAACATGAGGCCACTACTTACCAAATTGTATAGATTAAAAGTTTGTGATTTTTTATTTTATTTTATTTTTTTTGGCCCAAGCCTGAGGTATTCTACACCTCGAAGGATGGGACTAAATCGCCAATGAGGTCCCAAATTGCCATGTCTCATCATACTTTCCTTTTCCTTTTGCTATAAATGTATCATCATACTTTCCTTTTCCTGTAAATGTATCGCCATGTCTCATGCATTTTGTGCCTAATATTTTCTTCAACTTTGTTCTACCCTTATTATGTTGATGTTAAGCTACATTATAGGTAGGGGTGGATTTTTGTCAAATTACCGTGCCAATCGTATCATACCGATTTTGTGCCAAACTTTGTCTCAATCGGTAATGGCACAGTAATGTACCGAACCGAAGTTTTCTAGTATGGTATTAGTATTCGATATTATTACCATGGTATTACCGTACTGTACCGAAAAATATAAATCTATATTATTATTTATTATATATATTTAGTGTTTAGTACATGAAATATATATAAAATCATATATATATATATATAATGAGCGTCATTTACATGAAGTATGCTGGGATATGCGTTGGTGTGCTGCTGTTCTACTCTGGGCTTTGTTGCCTGCAGTTTTTTATTGTCTGTGCTTGCTATCGCTTGCTTTAAGTATGATTAGATCTTGTAAAAGGTATGAATTAGCTAGAGTTATATAATTGTGCATGTAAAATATGAGATAAGGGCATAAAAATTGAAAAAAGTGGGCCTTGAATTGGGTTGATGATTTTTTTTTTCAGATTTTGGCAAAAAAAAGTGGCTCGAAACAAAGTGGTAATTACAATTACCATACCATGTTAACCAACTATTTAGCATACCAAACTTTGGTAGTACCGAACATTTGTCACGGTAATGATAATCGATTTTGCAATACTAAAAGTTTGGTATGGTAATTGGTACGGGAGTTTTGGTATGGTAACCGTACCGAAAACCAACGATAAAAAATTGAGAGAGAAATATTGGTGACCTGCGACTCGACGGCCGCCGACGAGGGGGGGTGGACGCTGCTTTCGACAGCAACATCATATAACCCCTCTATATTTTACGTCGAACCCAATCCAACTCTGGACACTCCTCCCGACGTCCCCATCCACCTATGCCGACGACCCATCCATTTGCCGGTTGGTAATTTCAATAATTTTATCTCAACACACATTTTTTCTTTAGAGCAAGGCCCTTATCGACTCAAACATGCTATGTTCCCGGAGTTCAAGTGTAATCTTTTCAGTGTCAGCAGTTCAAGGTAATTAATATTGCTTCAATTTGCCAACCCTTATTTATTTTTCTCCCCCCATTCCTCTTTGACTTAACAATCCAAATGGCAATTCTCAATAGTAAATATGAATGTACATAAGTGTGTGAAGATCAAACCATTGTCACTTTTTAGGAGTCCTTAAGGGCCTGTTTGGTAGACTGAATGAGATTGAGTCTTAGAGATATAATTGGATTAGTAAGGACTTCGTAAGCCAGGATTTGTAACCCACCTATAAGGATATATTAAATAACCCACTCTATTTTGGATTCATAACTCATCATGTCCAATCATGTTCATCTCACATTACACAACAAACAACAGACTGAACTCATGTCCATTTTAATTGGTCACAATCTATCCCAACCAGGTCACCAAACATGCCTCAAGTCTCCATTTAGTCCTCATCAATTCTCTAATTTGATTCACCTCACATTTGCTTTGCACAAATGTACTTGTATCAATACATCACACATCACCAAAACAACTTAAAGTGACTCCCCCCTCTTTATTTCAGGTATCAATAAACTTAGAGCGTAACACATTGAGACTTGCACAATCTAGTGGTGGTACCTCATAGCTTCGAGGCAGGAGCTGTGTCTCTACCCAAAGCAACTGCTGTCTTTGAACCAGATGAGCGCCCCAAGTGCTTACTGATAAAGTCCCCAGCCAACATGAGTTTTTTAACATCTACATTGGTCTTCACTCCAAGTCCATTCAGCATGCACACAACATCTTCCGTGGCAACATTTCCGGAAGCTCCTTTAGCATACGGGCAACCCCAAAGACGTGATACTGATGAATCCACTGTGCTGATTCCTATCTGCCAATACAATAAATGTCATTGTAATTCTATTACTCTTTTCTTTTGCGTGCAATTCTATTATCCTTAAACATTAAGATTAGTCGGAATTCTAAAAGTATAGTCCACAGAATCACGTAGTCACAAGAATGGGAATCAGTTTGGTGATTTCTCATTGTGTCATTGTTTCCTTGGGCCCCAACTTAATGTGTTGAAGTGCCGATAAATCTATTGTCTTTCGTTTGAGTTCAGATTCCAAATATTGCTCACTTTCTCAAGTTTGAGTTTATATTTTGGATTATGCACCTTCTTCAAGAGCTCCATTTGCTTATTTTGATGTTCATCACACTAACTGTGACAAGCTCAAGACTATGTAGATGACTTCCAATCCAATATTGCATGTCCGTACCAACTTCATTGAGCTTGTTATCACTTCATTTTAGCAACGATGAACCCACAAGAACTGCTAGCGCTCCAAACTAGTCCTCTCAGACCATTGAGTTGGCAAGGGCATATTAAGTACCCTCCTTGTCCCTTAATAAGTGCCAAATGTACTTCGTTGTACATCTTCTAGGATTTTAAATAACTATTATTGAGGCATTTACACTTTGCTACACCTATTAATTAAGTCTTTGCACTTACCTGCATGAATTCTGAAAACCTTTCAAACATGAACTGTTTATTGATAGTGTTAATCGGGGTAAAAAATTTCAAGGCAAACACAATTAGCCTGAAGACTAACACTTTAATTTTGTCAGCTCGAATCATATCAAAATTTATAACTACCTACATATTATTTAATTTCCTGCTAAATTCAAAAGCAATGTGGATTACCGGGAGTGACGCTAGTATGTTTGAAAGAGCTTGCCCATAAGTTTCATTAAAATGGACAGCAGGCTTGTCAGTCGGGACCATGCCAATAACGGCTTCAAGCATTGGGACGACAGTACCTGGAGAGGAAAGAAACCCATAGAAGTTAACACACAAAATACATGGTTAACCTTATGGTTTATGGTAGCTCAATCATGTATATACAAGCGGAGCACTAACTAAACAAAATTAGGAAATTTAGTTTTGGTCACAATTCTATGTTCTATTTTTCTTAATTGAAAGATGAGCAAGACAGGGAAGAAAGTCAGCCATGAAAACCCATAGCCAATGAAGAATAATTTTAAAGATGCTTCAGAGATTCCTTTGACAAATGAAAACTTGTTAGGGTTTCAAGGGGGCGCAACGGAACTACACAAACAGTATGAAACAAGAAAAAAAAAAAAAAACAAAGAGAAAAGCATTAGAAAACAAAGAACTGATTGATTGCTCAGAAGCGGCAGACGCGAAACAACCACAGAAGAACAACATTTGTCCAATGTATAATTGAATATGCTACATAATTAACCTGAGGAACCCATTTTGGGGAGACAAAACTTGTAGGCTCGACAACAGGCAAGCCAGAAGAAACAAGCATTTGAATCAATTGAACCTTAACGGCGGTAGGAACAATGTGCTTCCCATTCTACAGTCCATCCCTCGGACCAACTTCTACAATCTTTACAAATTCCGGAATGTCTTTTAAAACCCGATGCTGCTGCTGCTGGGATCATACAAATTAATTACGACAAAGAACGAATTAAGAGATGGGTGTAATTGTTGAATCATATGGAAAAGAGACGGAGACGGAGACAGAGGCATTAGGTCATCTCTAACCGAGGGCTGGCCAGATGGCTCGTTTTAACCCTCTGACCCTCCAAGATTCCCTAAGATATTAATATTTTAATGAACAGTACAGGGTCATATTGGCCTTCGTCTCCAACCGAGGGCCAAAGGGCCAGAGGGCTCGTTTTAGCCCTGTCACAAAAAACCGTCTCCAACCGAGGACCAAAGGGCCATAGAGCAAAACATAAATTATTATTTAAAAACTACAATTTAAATTCAAATCTAACTGCTAAGTGACGTCAACATGATGTCATCTAGCCGTTGGTAGCTGACATCATGTTGACGTCAGCTAGCCGTTGGATTTGAATTTTTTTTTGCTATAAATAGGGTGGATATTGGGCTATAATTCACACAACTTTAAATTCAATCTATTTCAATTCAATCTCTTTCAATTCAATCTCTTTCAATTCAAGTTTGCAATGAATTCCAACTTTGGATCTTCATCCAATTCCAATTGGGGGTCCTCATCCAATTCCAAATTGGAAGCAAAATGGGCGCAAATGAGACGAGAAGATAAGGAGTCTGATGAAGAAGTTCAAGTAAGGCGCAACAAACAAAACATGGCAGCAGCCATGGCTGCGGCCATGGTGTGTCAGCCAACTGAGGAACAACCTCAATGGGGTGGCTCTGCTGCTGGTCGCTCTTACAAACCACGAAACAGAGCGATGGCGCATGCCAATCTGATGAACAACTACTTCAACCCCAACTCGGTGTACACAGAAGAGGATTTCAGACGTCGCTTCCGGATGAGGCGTCTTGTCTTCGAGCGTTTACTTCGTGATGTCCAGTAGGTCAATCCATATTGTTTAAGTTTCATGTTGTTAAATGTTTTTTTAAATGTTGTTTAAGTTTCATGTTGTTAAATTTTTTTTATGTTGTATAATTTGTATGTTGGTTAATGTTATTTAATGTTGTTTCATATTGTTTAATGTTGTTTCATGTTACTTAATTTAATTTAATGTTGTATAAATGGCCTAGGAAGTTATAGGAAAAAAATAGAATTGAAAAAAAATATGAAACAAATTTTGTGAAATAGAAGTTATAGGAAAAAAAATGGAATTTAAAAAAATATGAAACAAATTTTGTAAAATAGAAGTTATATGAAAAAAAATATGAATCAAATTTTGTAAAATAGAAGTTATAGGAAAAAAATAGAATTTAAAAAAAAAATTGAAACAAATTTTGTAAAATAGAATTGAAAAAAAATATGAAACAAAATTTGATTCTTATGAAAAGGAAAAAAAAAGGGAAAAAAAGAAGTTTAAATTCATAAAAAAAAAAAAAAGTTAATACAACGGCTAGTAGCCGTTATAACCGACACTAATAGTAATTAAAAAGAAAAATTTTGCTTTTGAATAACTATTACTGTTGGTTATAACCGACAGTATTAAAAAATTCTTCTTTAATGCTGTCGGTTATAACCGACAGCAATAGGAAAACATTAAAAAAAAAAATAGCCAGCCCGGGGCTGGCTGGCCGACTGAAAGCAGCCAGCCCCTCTCTGATCTCGTGGGGCCCTCCCAGATTCCAGAGCCCTCTGGCCTAGTCCTCGGTTGGAGACGGTTTTAGGGCTATTTTCGACCCTCTGGCTTTCTGGACCCTTCGGTTAGAGATGGCCTTACAGTGCTGAAATTATGATTTGACAAATAGGAAGCCTCAACATCCTCCCCCCCCCCCGCCCCACCGAATCCTGCAAGTGTTCCCTTCACATTCCTCATTTGTCTTGACAACTTAATCGCAAACTCAATCACAATCTCAATCTCAATCCACAAACCCTAACATTTTGATCAAACCATGTTGATGATAATTACAAAAATAATAATATTACTCCTAAAATTTCCCAACGAATTGATAGTAAAATTGAATTGATAGCCGCTAACCTCAATTACGACAGTTTTCCGGGAGCGGGCACAGTCGCCGTCGCCGGTACGAGATTGATCTTGTATTGTGTAATTTATTTTGCACGCGCACAGGAAAGGTTAGCGGAGGAGGAGATGACAGTAGGGAGGTCAAGAGGGAAATACGGTAAAACTTTACGGCTTCCTTCCTATTTGACCCAAAGGACAAAAGCTAATTGATAGTGTTATTCACACCCATTATTACCTTCCATTCATCTTTGTTTAGTGTTTTGTCGTTGATCTTCAATTCATTCGATCTGATGGCAAAAAATTGAATGAAACTTATGAGAAGTAAAAGGGCTTGCTCACTCTTGCCCTTTTGGTGCTCTCTGTCTCGTCACTCTCGTCCCGTAAACAGCTATCAACCCATCACTACAATCCAGCGTCCAAAGATTCATGGACGGATGCAACGGATTACATTTACGGGGCGGGAGATTTGGCATTTTGTTGGCCAAAATTATGATGAGTATTGGACAAGGATAGCTTGCCATCTAACTTATTACAATCTAGGGACAATTTTCTTTGGCGAGTTTGTTTTGGTTTGTGACATTAAAGACTGTAAGATAAGCAAGCACATACATCGAAAGGAAATCCTTCCTTATTTTGCTCCAAATGTGTATATTTGGTGGAATCTGCAAGGCACATTGAAATACTTAATATAATCATACTATTGACAGTTGTAGATATGGTCATTGGATGTCATTACAGCAAATAACCGTAGCCAAGTTCTCAATTTTGATTTTTAGTTTCGATGCAGTGTACCATTTCGTAGTATACATTTCTTCCACATCCGTCCACCATCCTTCACTCTTCTTCATGTCTGACGAAAAATTGAAAATTAAAACCGAAAATCTGTTTTGCAACAATGTCATACATGATCTCAATGCACATAAAAATCTAACAGTAAGTCCACAAAATGAATTCCGCCATACCTTCTATTATTCATAAATCTTGAACTTGTCAGGGGCTTCCTTACGTATTCATCGTACGTTTATTTATTTCTCTACTCTTTTCTGTTCCTCATGAGTACAAATCTACATAAAACTTCAGAGGGAAGAGAAAATAGGAACACCTGGCAAGGTGGTTCCTGCATCAACAATGTAAATGTTGCCAGACACATATTCAGAAGAGTCATGTACCAAATATCTAAGTAGCGATGTCAATGCTGGATCCGAAGTCCCATATGTTCGTAAAGGGACGATTTTCATAGCCACATTGGGTATCCATTTTTTTTGCATAAGACCCTCCGTAATTTCCGACCTGAAAAGTCCAGGTGATATTGCGTTCACTCTGATTTTGTGCACACCCAACTCCATAGCCATAGTCTGGTTAAAATAATAAGATTTAGTATAGTTCCATCAAAGCCGTCACCCACACTACGATGTGCAGAGAACTACAGAACATAATCCTTAAGAAAATTCTCAAAACGAAATACAAATAGTGAAACTTATGAGAGAAAAATAAAACAACGAGAGAATAAGCAAAGGTAGTACCGGTGCTATGACAAAGTTGAGGATAAAATCTTAAAATGGGAAAGAAAGAATAAGCAACGATAGTGTTGGTGTCCGTCATATTTGTTTTACTGTGTCTCATTCCCAATTCTTGTAACTTCAATTCTCTTAACACCTCCGCTTTTCCTTTCGACAAGCATCTAGTCAACAATGTTCAATGTCTAGGATGTACAATGGTTCAAACTGGAAACTTCGACCATGTGCTTGCGATAACCACAGCTTTGTGTAAACTCACTTTAGTGACTGATGATAACCCAAGCTGCTCTGAACTTAACCCAACAAAGAAACACATTATTTGGGTTGAGCCAGAGATGAAATTGGATACTAATTAAGTTTAGGTAAAGTTTGGTAACTTGGTTAAGCTTAGGCCAAAAGACTTCCAAGTCTTTGGGAATTCCCCATACAAAAGTTACAGCACATGAAGATGGCAAGCATTTTGGCATTTAGATATTACGACTAATGAACTAAAGAGACCGAGAATCAAAACCGGCTTAAAATGGGCGCATAAGGGAAAGTACAGGGTATAGCCCATAGGCTCAATGGCAATATTCCTCTACAAGACTAAAAAAGAATTGAAATACTCCTAGGCAGATTTTGGTCCTTCAGTCTATGTTTGGCACTCCAAAAAAGTCATCATGCACTCCATGTACAATTTCGGCCTTATGTTTCTCAGGAGGCAGGTGTCCCTTCAAGTTCTTATATTTCATTTATAGGCCAAAAGTAACAAAAATAGAATGCCTTCAACTTACGCGATTAATATGATTTTCCCTATGAGCATGTTAGAGATAATACCTTTGTTAAGGTGTTTACGCCAACCTTTGAACAATTGTATGCTGTAGCTCCAGGCAAATATCCACGATTAATACCAGCAGTGGAAGATATATTGACGATTGATCCTCCCTGATCAGCATCTCGCATGCGTATAGCAACAAACTTTGAAACCAACCAGGAACCCGTTAAATTTGTCCTGAAAACATGATTCCATTCCTCCTCAGACAATTCCAATGCAGAATTCACATTACCTAAGAAACACAGATGGTAGTAAGCATCTATTACACACCAATACTGAAATATATGCTCATAGAAAATTGGGACTTGTACTACTAATGAAAAGAACATCATATTTAACTTTCACAAAATGATTCTCGTCAATCAAAAACTTAGACCTTAAAATCTATATTTAGGGAATAACTTTTCCGCGTAACTGACCTTAACAAGAGTGTCATTGGCTTTGAAATTTTGTACGTATGAAATGTATAAAATATCTATCATGGCTTGCAATAGCAAGGTCCAACGACGAACTATTCTGACTAGCTGATAATCCATACATAATAAGTGAATATGTTTGTAATTGTAGTTGGCTTATAATGAGGATAGGGACTGAGTCTAGTCCAGTCCGAATCCGATAAAGTCCCACCCCCACCCCTCTAGAGGTAGCGTAGAGGGCACATGTTTGTATACAATACTTGGGACAGTCAATCAAACCCGAACGAACAAAGTGTTGAATTGAATCGTACCAGTCTCTACTGGGGGTCGTGTTCAGTAGTTCAGTATTGTCATTGGTAAGTTCATTTTAGTTCATGAACTGAAACAATCAAAGAAGCAATTTGGATTACCAAAATACAATTCTAAAGTGAAAGTAACATACATAAAGCAATGAATGCTCGCACAACAGGATTCCTATTGCATTCTATGTATCGTTTTGTTTACAAATTCGAGTTTCCAGGTTTTCCAAACTCTATGAATTTAGCATGGAATGAATTCTAAGAGCCTATATGCAGCTTAATTTGATCGTTGGTTTCTCTATAATAATTCAACCCCAAACGAGAAAGCAAATCCAAAACAAATAACATAAAAAGTCAGGGAAGCTACCCAAACCAACCTCTAATACCGGCATTGTTAACAAGGGCATCGATGCGCCCAAACGCGTCCCAAGCCTTGTTCACAGACTTCTCAATAGCTGGGCCATCGGCGCTGACATCCAGCTCAACAGCCACGGCCCGCGGGCCACCTCCAGGAATATTATCAGGTACAGCAGAAGAAGAAAAAGACGGAGCGGTAATGGAGAGCTGGTTGATTTGATCGCAGACGGACTGAAGGCGGTCGATGCGGCGAGCGGCGGCTACGATTCTGCATCCGGCTTCAGCCAAGTCGAAGCAAAAGTCGCGGCCGAGGCCAGAGGAAGCGCCGGTGACCATGACAACCTTACCGTGTAGGTGGCGCCACGGCTCCAGGTGGTCCGACACTTGATGAGAATTCTCCATATTTGATAATCGACAGTCAACTATGAGCACTGAATTATAGATGTGAAGAAGACATACATGTGCAACTGTTACTGCTAAATCTTGATATTCACATGTGCAAGTGAAACAGGGTCTACTGCAAGATGATAGAACCTACCCAATCACCAATTAAAATGACACATACGCCAAAAAATAAAAAATAAATATTATACAATAAATCGGTTCGGATTTCACCTAGAGTATGAGAACCTCCTCAAAATGAATTTTAAATATTTTTTATTTTCTTCAACATCTTAACACAATTATTTCACCAAACAATATTGCTTGCAACAAAGTCGAATAGTTAGAGATCATATATTACACTTCCTATCCTTCCTTGTTTTGTAATGAACAATATATCAAAAAGTCACACAATCTTTTTAGCAAAAAAACAGTCACATAACTGTTGCTTACCTCCATACAATTCACATGTCTCAGTTCTCAGATTCATAATGTTATAGCATATATATTATTCTTCTTCTTCTTTGTCATAAAATGCCAAAATCACTTGCATTAATCAAATCAACACTTACATGAACAACAACATGCCAACAATAATTGACTTGGGAAAACCCGCTGTCATATGTTTTATTATTTTGCTGATGTGACGTGCTCAAAATAAATGGTTAGTTTGGCCCAAATGTTACGTTTTTCATGTATAAATTGATAATGTTCATGGTGGTGTCATCATCTCTTGTTGTATATACCAGACAAGCAAACAAATCAACAAAAACCCAGAAAAGCAGCTCACAAATGTAATTATATGAATGCAAGAGGACTCGACATCTTACTTGATAATATCAAACTCGTGTCTATGATCATGATGAACTCTTTAGGATACAAAAAATCACTCTTTTCTTTATATACAACTCAGGCCATCCAGGAAACACTAAAACACAACCCCTAAATCCAACTGAATCAAAGTAAAACAAATTCGAATATAATTTTCTAAATTCAAATTAAAAAGAATCTATTTGTTTTTTTTTTGTTAGCTAAAGAATCTATTTGTTTGGAGCAGATGAAATTGCAGTCATCAGGAGCACATCTTCATAAGCATATACAACATAACTTTGTAACAACACAATACAGACTCCTCGGATTGTAGAAAAGAAATCAATTAAGGAACCCTCCATTTGCCTTTGACGCCGAATATTACCCCTCCTGCTCGTTTGCTTGGAGAATTTCATTAAATCACCGAGGCAAAGCCAAGGTCGAGATTCGTTGTCACGTAGGGAATCCAGCAATGTTGCTGAAAAACCATAAAAGTCAGTCAGTCGCCAATAATTCACATCCTCAGGAGCACCCACATTGAAATCGACATGGTTCTGTAAGACCGTAAGCTTAAATTAAGTTCCTCCTTCCATAATACACATAGACCTCTCAAGCTACCTCTTCTATCAACTGTGAAACTTTGATCCTAATTCAACTTCAATTGCATTCATTCCATGTGACAAGCATTACTGTTGATATCACCATAATATAGAGGTAAGATTAATAGTGGTAATGATGATGTAAGGTGAAATCAAACTAAATTGATCTTAATGAATACCCATTAACAACCCAATGAGTTGATTTGCCACATCTACCCTACATATCATTTCTTTCACTAACCCTAATGAAACCAAATACATGATCCTCATGCACCCGGCATGAGGCCGGATGACGAAAGGATAATACTTAGGTACTCACTTAACTTCTTTTTTTTTTTCTTTTTTTTTTTTTTTTGTGAACAAACAATATTATCTGAGGGGGAGAAGGTGGGCTTAACCTCACAATGAGCTAGCAATAATGTGGTTAAAATTCACATTTGGGGAGAATCGAACCTAAGATCTCTCATTTACAAGTGAAAATGAATCTTACTAGACCGTAATATTAAGTGGCAGGTACTCACTTACTTTATAAACTCACTTTTTTATTTAGGTCTAATGATATTTAAACACATTTTATTGTTTTAAAAATAATAAACATGTTAACTAATTTTTCTTGGACTTTAAAAACAAGAAACACGTGACATCTTTTTATTGGGCTAAATCCGAAAATACGTATAAAGGTACTCATATTTAGGAGGTTGATGGGGTACCAACTCATGGATGGGTGGGGGGACTTCCCCTATTATCCGTAACGCAAACACATTCGCCAACAAAGCAACTCTTCAATTTGCCTGGTTTACAATCAATCTCGTACTCGCAATCCCTGTAATGTCTGCATTGGGGCTCGCCTTCTTCTACTGCCACGGCTGACTTGGGAATGCAAACGCATTTGCCATCACGGCAAAGTTTGAGGCCACCCGGATTACATTTAATTAGAAAGTCGCAATCAACGTCACGAATGCATACTTTCGCGCTGGCTTCTTCTACTAGCGCTGCAGCTCCCACTTCTGCAGTTGATCCTGACAATATCGATACGCCTGAAAAATATACAATGATCATGCACATGTTAGTTAATTAAAATATGTAAAGATTAATATGGAACTAATCTTGTACATGTAATTTCAGTAATGAGAGAGAGACTCACAGATTGCAATACTGCAAAAGGTGGCAAAACCCATTTTGAAAGAAAAAACCATTGTTTTATTATGTGATGAGGATTGAGGATGAAGACCAAAACCTTTGGTTGTTGATGTGAGAGCTCCTCAGTTGGCTTCCTCAATATTTGTACTGGTGATTTGACTCCATTAATTTGTGGATAGAAAAATAAAAATGGAAGACAAAATAAAATTTTTAATCTGATATGGATTTTGCTACCTACCCATTTTTGGACCTGACATTTATAATTAATATAGATTACAACTACTAAATTTGACCATATTTTATGGCAAAACATGATTGAGTGAGTTCTCTCAAAATCTTAAAATCCACATGAGATTTGTTAAATCACTATGAAAGCTCTTCAAAATCACCAAAATCTTTCATTTTTTAGAAATTCTTTTAAATTCAAATCCTAATTGAATAGACTTGTCATACACTCTTTTAAAACTCTAAATGAACACACCCGAATTTATAAAGTTTTAAGCTGAATTTTCAATAAATCATTTGAAATTTTAATTGAATACCTCTAAAGTCTTAATCTTTCAAATAGGCCTTCAAATTTCAAAAGTTAATACGTGATCACTTCTTTTTATTTTTTATTTTTGGTAAAACCTTTCCCAAAAAGGAGAAGAATTTATTCTAAACAATAAATTACAAACAGAGGCCGATACACAAAATAAGACCAGAAATACAATTGGACCTCCCAACTAATTAAGAGAAGCTCAACTCTCAGGAAGAGAGATATCGTCTCACACGGAGAGAAAAAGTTCCGATTCGTTACCAAGGTGTTTTGGTGATAATCTGTCAAGACTACGAAAAAAAATTGACCTATTGAACTCTGTATGAAACTTATTTTTCTTCAACACATACTACAATTCCTCGTGCCATAAAGAACACAGTGGATCCTAAAACAAAACTAGTTGAAAATAAATGGACGAACAAACAAAATATAACTATGAACATATTTTATTAAATGAGATTGCTGAGGCGGTTACATAACTCGAAATGACTACATTGTGAATGAATTGTTATTCATACTATATCACATGCTAAACTAACAAGCAAACTCAAACAATCAAATAATCATAAGTGATCCAACCATATGTTCCCTTGATGGATGCTCTTGTTGCAGCAATAGGCTTCCATGAACCGAAGGCCAAGGCGTAACTGAAATGTTTTATTTGGTTCAAAAATGTGTCCAGCAATTGGCTTCACGGGCAAGCTTTCTCGAACTCGGTTCAAAACCGTTGATCAGCTGCCGATGACTGTAGGAGACTGCACATTATCACCCATTCTCTCCTTTGAATATGGCCTGACTACAACGCCCACCAATTCCAACTAGGAACCATTTAGCTACTCATCGTCAGTTATTTGTTGACGTCAGCTACTCTTGAATAATTGATGGAACTCATTTAGCTAATCTTCAGCAAGTATGTAATTAGGTAAATATTAGAGAAAATTACACGTTAACCCCTGCTGCATATTAGGGGCCGTTTCACTTTAGTTCCACCAGCATAATAATTCAGTACAAATGACTCAGAGGAACTCGATGATGAATACTGGCCCAATGATGGATGGGACTAAAGCATGCGGAAGCAGCGTGGTGGATGGTGGCAAGACAAGACGTGAGAAATTGTAGAATAGTATTTGGTGTGAGGTAAAGCAAGGAATCTTACCTAGAATAGTATTTGATGTAAAGTATTGTATTGTTGATTGTGTTGTAAATGAGATTTTTCCTTATCACGTGTAAGTAATGGATAAAAGAGGAAGATGTCTCTCGACGCCTGATAGTTTTACGAGAGGTTCGGGAGAGTTCTTCCCAAGCCTATAAATGTGTGTATGTAGCCTGTGTAATACTCAGACTTGGCTGGGACTTGGATAAAGACTAGTTGTTTGTACAAGCTACCATTGAGTGTACATTCTTGTTCGAGTCTATCCTAAAGAGTAGGGATCCTAGTCACTAGTTTGAGGAGCTATACAACCACAACAACTAAAATCATACCGACGGACGTAGTATCTGCAGTTAGAAACACAGGATAGCTACGCGATAGGTCCGAACAAATTCTCTAAGAGGCACATCACTACAGACAGTGTATTTTCTTCGACGGCGATTTCAGGAATGTCGTCATTCCTTGCGTCCTTCATCACACTCACTCACTGGTACATAATCTGGAGTTCTGGACTTGTCCCTCAAGCATCTAAAGATTCCTCCCTCCCTTTCCTCCTATAAAAAATACGAATGCCGGGAAACGGGAAGAAGATACTTGTTCTGCCGGTGATCTGTACCAATCCATATTATATTCTGCTTGATAAATTTGCTATTATAAATTGTTGATATTTGATTAATGGTTGTTCATGTAATGTAATGAGGCATGAGGAATTGAACCGAGCTCCGCAATTTTGATTGAACAAAAAAAAAAAAAAATCAACGAAAATATCTCTGTGACGGTACGGTTTTATAACCAGTAACATGAGACATTCAAGAAGAAAAAACTAGAGTTTTCTTTTATGTATATTAAAGAATATATAGTAAGAGTGTGTTTCAATTAATAGTGTTACATGCAGGCATTATCATAGGAGAACAACAAAGTGCCAGAATGATTTCCCATGAGTTGCTTGAGTCCCAGATGTGTCAGTTGTAGTCCCCTGTACTTATGAGTTACAAATTACCAGAGGTGCTAATTTAAGCACCATTGTTACTACTCCATGGTTTTAACACCGCCACCGCGATGATTGCAACGATGATGAGAAGGATGAGGATCGCAATGCACATCCATTTCCTCGAACTCTTTTGTAGCTTCTTGGCCTTCTGAAGAGCATTGTTCCCTTGCTGTACATGATCTACCGCACCCGATACCTGCGGAATAAAAACACAAAATACGTGATCGTCATAACTGATACAGAAGTGGCAAAGTGTGATACAAGATTGACATTCCACGTCATGTTTTTTCCAAATCAAGTTCTTTTTTTCTTTTAGGCTTAAAACGCAAAGAAATTGGATCATCGCACTTTCAGATTGTTGTATTTACCTGGGTTTCTATGTTGTTAAGCAAGTCCCCTTGTGCATCGACCAGCACCGCCATATCCAGAAATATCTGTGCATAAGAGAGAGTGTTATCATATACTCATGGCGAAACACAAACAGAAAGTTTTCCTTTTAGTTTTGCAGCTATTCTCCCGGTTGGCCTCAAGGAATCGTGGCATTAGAAGAAGACAATAACTTGGTTTTCTTATGAGCTACATGACTAACACATACTTAACATGTCATGACACAACTTAATGATCTAACCGATCACTCACTTTCTTACAGAATTCAAGCGGCAAGATTCAACAGATTAACGTTATTAAATTCAATATGACAAATACCAAATTGTAAAGTGAATTCTAAAAAGTAAGGCCTATGCTAGACATCTGTATTGTATAGCAACTTCATGTCTTCGTCAGAGAGTATGCATCATAAACTAAGAATATACCTGTTGTAAATCGAGAAGCTTCCTCTCAAGATCTCTAACAGCATCATGTCGTTCTTGAATTTCGGCCAGAGTGTCCATTATCTACAATTTGATACACAATTTTGGATGTTATCAATCTTAATCAGAAAATTCAATGTTTCAACAACCCAAGCTAGAAGAGTTACAAGCTTAAAAATAATTGTTCAAGATGTAAAAAATGTGTCAAGTTTGTGAGAGAATGCACAATTTCGATAGTAAAAAGTGCTTATTTGGGGGCAGAGAATAAAAAAGGAAATTTGACAAACCTGGCCTCGCCCTTGTTCTTGGATTGCCTTCTGGAAAATTTGTTCACTGTCTCCTGTCTCGATTAGTCTTTCAATCGTCTGTACAATGTTAAATAATTAGAGAATGAGCTTTCACAGTGGTATAGATATACCGTAATTTCAACAGTGCAATAAGTTTTACCTCTTCATCAGCTCTTGCGCCCGTCACTGACATTCACAAAATGCAAGAGAAATAAACTATAAAATCAGATCATGGAAATTCAAGTAGAAGCTCCAGAAATAGCAACCACTGATGAGTGGCAAGTGAGGGGTTCAAACCTGTAAAAACTCGCCTCTCGACAACATCACGATACTCTTGATGGATGGTGTCCCTTAGAGCCTGCATGTTTTAAGTTCAAAATTTAGCGATGAAAGAAACAAAGATTATGAGATTAAAAAATAAAATGCATGTGTGGGTGCGTATGACATACCTGAAATTCAGCCATCTTGTCCTTTAATTTCTTTTTCAAGGCACTGCAACAATAGATAACAGTGGACACTTGACAATGTTAGATTCAGCTGAGTTGACAATTAATAAAAGATTTCTCCAACAAGCACGTGTGGGTGAAAAATCATTGGTGATACCACAACTTAGTAGATACCAAAAGTAAATGAGGGGAAATAGGTATAAGGCATTTTGAAGGCAAATGTTGGAGTACGGACTTACAGGGTTGTTGCTGTTCGGGATCTATCTACACCTGTTCCCTTTCCGCAACCAGCCTTCTGTCTATTTGCTAAATTCTGGACCCAGAAGGAAAGGCTAGTCAGACAAACAAAATTGTTGCCAACCACAGAAATAAGCGCAGCTTTCTGTTGAGTCAAAACTTACCCCTTTGTCGAGTTCTTCAATTTTTGACTTTATCCATCGAGCAACTTTTCCAACTTCGTCAACATCTTTCTCCATTCGTTGCTTGATTGCTGCACGTGGTGAAAGAATCCATCATCTTTGTTGACTTAATGAGGAGGGAAACGAAAAATTAAGTCGATCAATGCAAACAGAATATATATCACCAGTAAAGGGAAAACAGATTGCAGGCATTATTTTTATAGAGCTATGAAAGAAACAAGCATCATAACATAATAGAAAATACGAATATAAGCATGAAAGATTCACGTGATTATTGAAATAATTAAACAAGTTTGAGATTACATTTCATGGAAGGAGCCTTAGTAACTGCCTTGGACTCTTCATGTGCATCCTGCATTAAAAAAATAAAAAATAAAAAACCATTAAAAGTGATAAAAAAAGTGCATCTTATATCTCAAAGAATCATTCCACCAACTGTAACGCACTCTAATTTTGTAAGCTATTGTACAAGGCACAAAAAAGAGAACACAAAATTTTTCCGAATAACAGTTTATCAATGTTTAAATTAGTGGGATCAAACACAGTAAATTTACCAATCTGGATGATGGATTATCGTGCAAATAAACAAAACTCAGTCCGGTTGCTATACAATTCTATGTTACCTACACTGCAGTATGACGTTTATGTGTTCTGTTTTGTTACAATTATACTTGATCATGACCTTATAACTAAAATTCCCAATTTGATGAAGACGATATGTAACTAGAAACGCACTAATGATATCAACACATATTGGCATCACGCATATAATTACAAACACGACAACATTACCAACCAAAACGGAAGGACTCAAGTCTTTGAGCTTCTTGGATAAGAAAATTCACTCTCAATTAAGTTTAATGGCTGAATTCATTAGCGCAACACTGAATGAGACCAAGTTAAAGAGTAACCAATTCAAGCATTTCAGACAATAGCACCAACCAATGTGGAACTATGACAGCTGAGACAAACAAAAAACCTTCATGGCGCTGGCAATGTAAGGGAAACATATTGGAAAGCATAATACCTGGAGCTTTTTCAAAAGTTTATCAAGCTTCTCATTTTGCTTCTCGATCTCTTGAACCTGGGGGCAAAAATCATGAAAGCATCATACAGAATCAACAGAAAGTAAACATAACACAAATTCCATATACAGAATAATTATCTATGGAAAAAGGTAAAAGGAAAAAGAGTAACGGAAAAGGAAAATAATTGTGTTTCATGCATTTAAGGGATGTTGAAGAAAAATAAGTAAAAGAAGTTAAAACACCTTTTTGAAAAAATTCTCCAAACCAAGTTCTCCAGAATTCATTGAAGCATGTGCTCCTAGTTCGATATCTCCATCTCTCAAAGCTTGACCCCGAGAGATCTCAAAAGAATCCTGCAAGCAGTAAATAGGTCATAAATGAACTCGAACAAAACCTTAATCCCGAATCCGATTGCTTGAGTTCAATATGGTTTAGGAAAGAAAAGGCACAATAACTATGACTTGAACTTACATAACCGCATGACACTACTAAATTTCTAAGAACACATTCTAGTAGACAATTAGTAGAGACAAGCAAACCCGATACATAGAAAGAAAAACACGGCCTCAATTGCAGAGCTTGCGTATATGTCAAGTGTTATTCAGCATTATGTAAAACTACAACACTCGTTTTACAACTTCCATCATTGTCCTTATCGTTAATAATTTAAAATCCATAAAAGAGAAAAAGGGAAGTACTTCCTGTTGATTACAACGTCAAAAGTCTAGTTTATACGAATCTTAAGTGATTCTAAACATCAATGCCGATGAATTCTGTTCGAAAGCTGAGAAATCGAAAACAATACAGATAAACAAGGGGAAAAAGAAAGCAAATTGTTCAAGTTTTTAAGTTTTGGTAGCTACAGTAGCTTGCGTTGATTGAGCTGCAATGAAGTAAAACCAACCACTTGCATTCCCTCAAGCACAATGCAAAATCCCACAATTCATTAACTTTCAATTTTTCATCAATTTCCCTCCTTTTTCTCACTAACCAAACAGAAAGTACAAAAGGCCAAACCCCCATAAGCCAAAAATTCAAAAAAAAAAAAAAAAACTCATTAAAAACACAGATCCAATAACATAACGCAACCGGATCATGACAAAAACAGAGCCACAAAACCTCCAAACATGCCCAAACAAATAAAGCATAGCATAAATTAACGAACGAAAATCAAATACATTACCTTTAGCAGGTCGTTCATTGTCGAGGGCAGCTGAAAAATGCAACGATGAAAAACTACAATTTGAGAAGAAAAAAAATTAATAAAAGCTAAAAATTTAAGGGAAAAAATGGAAGCTTTCTCTCCTCTGAAGGGACCTGGTTAATTAAAAAAAAAAAACCAGGCCACTGTCAGGGTTTCCAGAGGAGAGAGAAAGGGAAACCAAATGAAGGGGAAAGAAAGAAAGAATGTGCTTTTTGTGTTGGGAATGTTGCGGCAGAGGAGGGAGGGAGACAGAAAGAGAGATATCAGAGACGGAACGTGATTTTCTTTTCTGTTTTAATTTTCTCCATTTTTTTTCAAGTTAATTATATTTTTTCACTCTCAAAATTTAGGTACAATGCAAACTCATATTTTATTATTATACTATTATAATATCGTACGTACACAAAGTTGTGATTTAGTTTTGGTGTTATATATCCTTTAATATATCTGTCAAATTAGACATCAAGTGATGATGCGATATAAGTTCTAATTTTATTAACATGGATATTACTATTGTGCCATGTAGAATAAATAAATTTTTTAATCTTTTAAAAATGTCAAAATATTTGTTTTAATGATATTCTATTTTCTGTTTTTAATAATTAAATTTTCTTAATTCATTAACGATTAATTTGACGGATTAACTAATGAATGTACGACATTGTAGTGAAACACAAATTATTGTATGACATTATAATAATTTAAAGATGAAATATGAGTTTATAACAGCTAGCATCCAAACTTGAGGTGTAAATATAATTTACATTTGTTTTTTAGTTTTGAAATTCGTTTGTTGCCTAAATTGAAAGAGAAAGAAAGTGGCACTTTCTATTTTTGAACTTTGTTAAAGGACGAATGTGCCCTTTGATCGCGGCTGTTTTTCTCCACTTACACTACATGACCCACCATTGACGTACTAATTACGACGTAGCATGTGTTCTGTGGATCACGGCGGTGAGCCTACGACGTTCAGGCGCCTCTACTGACACTCAATTATTTTCTAAATTCACCTGATTAATTACTTCTTTGATAGTTTATTAGAAGGTTACAAATCTTTTAGTACGCCTATAAACATTTTAATTGTCCCTTATTAAACACGATTTAACCAATCTTGGATAACTTAACTTGTAAGTTTATTCCACATCACTGAAGCGAAAAAGTTTAAAATGAATGCTGAAAATTCTTAAAAAAAAGGACATGAATTGTCAGCTACGTTGGAGTTAGGCAATTGAATTGCATGGCCAAGACATGGAAGACGTTGGAGTTTTGGAGAAACACACACAAAACCCGCGTATTGGGTACGTACGCTACACAGAAGAAGGTGCCGTTCCTTTGCGTGTTGACGAAAATACCGACAGGTGGATGGCTGTGGCACAATCAATCCATTGCCCAACAGCTTTCATATTCCAAATTTGCACATATATACGAATCGAAGCTACCACAATTTACAAAGGAAACCAAAGCGCTCTCTCTCTCTCTCTCTCTCTCTCTCTCAAGAAACACGTTGCGTTACAGAAGCCGGCAATCAAACAGGTTCCTTTTCTGTAAGTTGAGGTAATTTAACAATTCCAGTTACGGATTAATAAACATGTTATGTGATGTCATTTTTAAGTATATGTGATCAATCATGAATGTTGTGGTTCTTTCTTTCTTTCTTTCTTGTTGCTTTTATTTGATATTATTATGTTGGTTTGTTTACTGCTGCTGCTTTCACAATTTCTTAAGGACAATTGTTGCTTATTTACTCTTTGAGTTACATTTGGGGAAATCTTTAGCCCCATGTGTATGGGCGATGTATTTGGAAAAATGACCAACAAAATTAACTAGGGCTACATTCTTTTGAAATCCCTATATCGACTGTTGCTTGCCGCCAAAGATATCCACTTGTCTCGAATCTGTGTGTTTCATGAGTCATGACGATTGATAAACAGAAAGTAAGTTTTGTTAGCTTTCGTTGTTACCCTAACATGTAGATAAAGTTCCTATAAGTTTCCAATTGTTTAAGCATCGTCTGTAATCTGCTGAGTATAGGTAAACATAATTTTTCGTTCTCAATAAAATTTCTCGTCATGGAGGTATTCTAAAAAAAAAAGTATAGGTAAACAGAAGATTTTAAGCTCCTTGTTTAGTTTTTCCTTTTGTAAATCACCGAGTATTAGCATTTTGTGATCTACTGAATATCTTTCCGGATTACTGATTGCACAGTTACATTTGTTTTTAGGGAATCAAGGGTTCGGTGGAAATTGTTATACTTTTCGACTTTTGGCAAATAGTCTGGAGATGGAAGACAAAACTGAATATAACGGAGAAGAAAAAGTGGAAAAGGAAGAATGGCATATGGTGATGATGACCAAGGATGTAGAACCAGGTGAACCGAAGGAAGCGAAGACTGAAGCGGAACTTGAATTAAAGACCGAGTCAGTGGTAAAAGAAAAGCCGAAACATGAAAAGGATGAGGAGAAACATAACGATGCAGATGAGGAGAAATCGAAGAAGAAGGATAACGACATAGCGGACAACGAAAAGAAGAAAGAGAACAATGAAGCGGGAGAGAACGATAAGGATAAAAAGAAGGACAAGGAAGAGAAGAAGAAAAAGAACAAGGAGAAGAACAAAGATAAAGACGATGATATAGAAGGGGGAGAAAAAGAGAAAAAGAAGAAAGATAAAATGGAGAAAGAGGACAAAGGTAAAGATTTAGAGGAAGGGGATAAGGAAAAAGATGACAAAAAAGGAGGAAAGAAGAAGAAAGACAAGGAGGACAAAAAGAAGAAACACAAAAATGTAGAGGATGAGGAGGAGGTCGAGGTTGAAGTTTCTTCCAGGGAGATTGAAATTGTAGAAAACGTAAAGGAATCAGAGGGGGAAATGGAGGAGAAGACGCAGAAAGATGAAGGAAAGGAAGGTAAAGAGAAGAAAGATAAAGAGAAAAAGGAGAAGGGCGAGAAGGGCGAGAATAAAAGAAAAGTCGATAAGAAGGACAAATGCACGGATGTTGGAAAGCTGAAACAGAAGCTAGAGAAGATCAATGGCAAAATAGAAGCCCTGCTTGAGAAAAAGTCAGACATCACGAGGCAGATAAAAGAAGCTGAAGGTGCAATCCTCACTGTTGCTGAGAAGCCCACAGATGCAGCAGTGGCTGTTGCTGATGCAGCATAGCGCTCTGCGGTAGCGCATTTCACCTCTCTATACTAATACTCCATAATTTGCGTTTTATATTATTGTTAGTAACATATAAATGTCATCTGTTAGTGTATTTTTCTTGTGATCTGCAATTTAAGAAGTCATCCATGTTGAAACTAATGTTAGTAGTATGTACTACGAAAACCCAGTGAACGGGAGCAACTAACCGGAATATGACAGTCGTTTCAGTAGGATGTAAATTACTTGAAATTTTGGTTTGTTTGTAAACATCTATAGAGTATGTATATAACTTTGCATATGCAATGAGCGTTTGATCACAAGGCAATGCCTGCTTCCTAGGTTGCTCATATTTTGGGATTTGCCAACAAATGAGGTGAGGAGAGAGATTCAGAGGGATTGGGGAAGTGCATGATTCAAAACTTGAAAGGGAATTTCGAAATGAAATGTTGTCACTAAAGGACCAAGTTTCGACAAAAAATTTATAAAGAGATCGCAATGAACCATTTCATGTACTCGTCATTTGTTGTTTACAAGAAAATTACACATGTGGCTTATCTAACAAGTAACACTTTTTCTATGAATAAAAACCTTCAATATCGGTAGGCGGTGTACAAACTCTGATTGGCTTTACCCCAAGCGCATCGATAACATTTCCCGATCCTCATCTTGTGTGAAGGTAAACAAATAACTCTCCCGTTTACTATAGAAAATCAAAGAATTTACCCAAAGAATATGTTTGAATACCTATATCTCTCAAAATGGCAAAGCTGGAACCATGAATTAAACCGTTATTGTCATCTCTACCTCCAAAACTTTCCATTTCAGTGGAAAACGATGGAAACTGAAGGCTGCATTAGAGTAAAAGGATAGGAACTGTATCGCATGTAGATCCAACTTTAGTCATTCGGGTCCATTTCCTCATCCTGCTCAGAGACAAGAGTAGCATTAGTTCTGTCGCTGTCATTTGATTCTGGTTGTTCGTCCAGAGTACTTCCGTACTCTGACAATTCATTGTCCTCCACTTTACCCTCTTCCCCAGCTGAATCCAAAGGAACTTCGTCACCATGCTTCATCCACTTCGGGCACTCTTCTTCACCTCCATATATAGTTCGGCCATCATTACCTTTTACATGAACCGGAGCATCGGCAGAAGATATTCTACATGAGCATTCGGGAAGTGGGTGTGAAATGAATAATGCTGGCTTCGACAAAACGGATTGCCTTATTAGGCCTTCCTCACTTAAGCTTTTCTTAAGATGTTCCTGCACTGAAAGTGTCCAATTATGCTTGGGATGGTAGACATTGTCCCTGGTCATGTTGAAAAGTTCTGCTGCAACTTTCCTGTTTGAAAAGAGGACACACAAAGTTAAATAAGAACATTAATCATAAAAAGTCGAAGAAGAAGATTCCTTTCTTTTTCTCCTACCTGTCTGGTCGGTATGTTCTAGAAGAAGCAACCTCATACAAACGGTGTCCCATGACCAAGCTTGAAAAATCTGGCCATCCACTGCCATCATTGTTAAAACCAGGAAAGAATGTGTCTGCTTCAACAGAGACAATATAATCAAGAGCATCCCAAATTAGTCTGTGTGCTTGCATCCTCAGATCCAAAGCAGAAAGGTCTGGTTCGGTGTCAGACTCAGTAATCCAACCATACCAGCCTTCTTTTTCATGTTGATAGATAGGTCTACCAGGAGGTGGAGGAAGAGGCCGAGGCCTAGGACCGGCCTTCTTCCATTTTTCTTTAAGTTGTTCCTTGCTTTTTGCTGGCGGTCGTTGAAATGGATTTTGCGGAAGGGGTGTTTCAGGTCCAAGTATATCAGACAATTCTTTATTGCTGCACAAGGAAGTGCGATCCACTAAGTTGGGAAACATAGCACGCAAAGGGACCAGAACACGTTGACCCCCAAATGTTTCAGAACCAGCCAGATATATAATTGTTTTAGGAGGATACCCCATTGAACGAAGAAGAATTCCAACCTGTGAAAGTCGCAACACGAATAAATGAGCTAATGAACCACAAAAATGTAGATAGATTGATTTATTAATTATCATCAATGAGCCCATACATTATCAATGCACCACCAAAACTGAAATTATAGTGTTTAAATCGATGCAATAAGTACAAGATCAAATTTAGACCATGATTCTTAGTTAAAGCTTGTTCACAGACGTATTAAAATGCTTGAGTCAAGCCCTGGGATAAGGACTTGAGCTTGAGATAATATACAAGGTTGTTTTCAATCCCAGGGTCTTTTTTTCTACTACCCTCCCCTCTCTTTTATTTTTCTTATGCTTTTTGTCAAGGCGATGGCCCAATTAGGGACAGTCAACATGGTAATTTAGGAATCACAATGACGCATATCATTATTTAGAGTAGATACCTTTAGAAAGGATCATTCCTTACTCTTATTCGTTGCCTATTTATCATTTACTCCTTTGAAATAAAAAATTTCAAGTAATTAAAATACGAAAATTGTTTTTATGAATCAGATAATGTTGGATTAATTAAATTCTCAGTGTCATTCCATCCTCTAATGTTTTCTTTTTTGGTCTGCGTCCTCGACTTATTAAACATATTACTTGTGCATAAATTTTTGGAAACACAAATTCCATTCCAATTGTAATGTTAATATTTAATATTTGAAAGTGAAATCGATAAGGATGCTAGAGGTTCTGCTTTTTCTGAACTGCTCAAATCAATTCCAGTGTTGAGTGAGTGCCAAGGAAACTTAATTTCACAACCAGCATTGAAGTTCACTACTAGTCTTTTAAACATTCTTATGGCACTGAAAAGTGAAATTTTCAAAACAACAAAAAATAGACCACGAGAAAGAAGCATCAGAGTGGACTAGAAGCCACACAACAGTACTTACAAATACATAAGCTGGATCTGAAATTTAGTACTGAGCTTACCTCTTCAGGCATCAGCGGGCATGAGCCATTTTCTCTACGCAAATGTGAATCTATGCTTAGTTCCTCATGAACAATGCCCTTTTTAATCATTTGTTTCCTTTGATATTGTATGAGTTCAGTGTGAACATCCTACAGAAAAGTCGCAAATTAACAAGATAATTTGATAACCATGAAACTGAATGAATGTTAATATTTTGCAGTTTTTTAAGGTAGAAACCACCTGCACTCAAAAGGAGGGGGAGAGCTCCAAAACTGGATTTTTATTGGACTTAGACTTAACCAAGGAACAAAGGAGAACAATTATTTTACCACCAACTTAGACTTCACAGGCAGAGATATGAAAAAGATTGTAACCAGGAAGTTTATGTTAAGTTGTAACACCCCCGTCACATGTGAGCCTCTTTCCATCACCAAGGGCCAACATGTGGAACTCAACTTAATAATGGGATTCATAATTGCAGGTTATTCAAGCTTAGGTTCTATTACTGTAATACTATGATATAGTCTAAGCATGTAGGTCAACAATTTATATTTTCACAACTACCAAAGATAAAACCGGATTAAACATCTTACCTGAAAAAGTTCAGCACAGCCATGATATGCCAAGGTTTCTCTCACCAAACCAGGATGATACGCTAGGAAAGGTTGACCCCATGCACGTAACCTATCGAAGTATAAAAGCCACATTGATCAACTGAAGGAAAATAGTTCTTAGATATAAATTATTACAAGCAGTGAACAGGGTCCACCAGAAGCCAGATACAATGAATAAATTAATAAAGATCCATCATCTACAGAAGCTACATAAATAAAAGAACTAATCCTATAACGGCCTTCTAATCTAGCAATATATACGAAAGTAATAATCACTAAACTCTGATGAGATAGAATCCCTAAGCAAAAAGATATAAACCTCACCCTTTCCCAGAACAATATGACCACACTAGCGGTTATTATAGGAAACTTCACGCAGCCTTTGAAGTCCTTCTGGTTAACTCTATCTATTGCCTAATCTTTCCAACTCAGCCGTAACCGTCAAATGAAAAATCTATTTAACTAAAAACATCATGCAGATGGTCTAAGAGCAGTCTGTACTAATCAAGTTCGCTAAACACCAATATCGCTCAGGCGATTCAAATCTTCAAGAAAAAAGGTGGGTTGCTCGATTCATACCTCTCCACCATCTTGTGTCCAAGCATTTGGATTTCTGGCCTGAATTGAAGTGCATGGAAGGCGACCCTGCATCTAAGTCTTTGAAACTCGGCCATGTTTGGTGGAAGGATTGACTGAAAATAGGATTATATTGCATCAAGAACACTTAGACTTAATTATCAAGCATGCATGCTTGGAACACAGAAATCACTAAAGCAAAAAGAAAGAAAACAGACTGACTGCTGCATAATCATATGTGAATGAATGGTCCCTATGAACCAATAGCAAAGCGACAGAGAATGAATGTTTTAGTGGTTCTTAGATAACATTTATTTATTTTCATAAACAATGGTTCATAGGTGACAGTTCTAGCGCAAAAAGAGTATGAAAAATTGTAGTTATAAATGTTAAAAGAATATGCATGTTCTCTCAAGCAGATGACATTTTGCAATAGCTATACTATTAAAATAGTAGAACATCAGCTACCTGCAGACATCCACCATCAGCAATGACCAAGCCGATAACCTTGGTTTTCCTCAACTTTGGTAGGATTTCTTTGATATAAAAATTTGGAGAAGCTGACTTCTTGGGTCTAAAAGAAGGGAATTCATTTCTTTTCCTTGCTGCCTTCAGATTATCTGGCAGACTCTTCACAATGACTAGGTCATTTTTTAAAGATGCTATAAAGTGCACCTCATCGTAGAGATATGTAAAACTCTTGAAACGAGAGCTGACAAAGTCATTTAAAACAAAAAAGATAAGCAATGAACCATATGGTCTACAAACCGCAGAAAATTGGCATAAAAGAAGTAGCAAACTAGAAAAGAACCTGATGCCTTTTGAGCGAGTACTTTCTTGAATGTCTGGAATGACAAGAGTAGCATTTAGAAGCCTGGATATGGTGACCAGATCACAGATCTAGAAAATTAACAAAGATTTATGAACACCACATACAAATTATCACGGAATCACTTTCACATATTTGACAAATCATACCGTAGATCTTATCTTTTCAAATCCACCAAATATTTTTGCGTAAATGAAGCCATTGCTCTGGTCATTTGGGACTGTAAAGAAAACAAAAGTATTCAATCAGCTAAAATATGAATGGTTCAAGGTTATCAAATCCTCCAGTGACAAAAAAGAACATAGAATGAGGGAACTCAATTCAAATCCAGTACAACAAAAATGACAGTTAACAGATGCTTCGAGACTACAAAATGTGTTTGGTCCTGCATGCGAGGGAATGGATTCGTCAATGGGTTCAAATTGTCTAATTCTTAAACTATACCATGCTAGAATATGATAAAACCAGAAGCAACAAACTGAGAAAATACACAAATGCAAGAAAAAGAGCAAGATCTTCACCAGGATAGTTGCTTCTGGGGTTGGCATAAGGCTGCAAAGACTGCAGGGGCTTCACAGGCCCCCATAGCTTCTTATTAGGAACACTCTGCAAGATTTTAACAAACAAAAGAAATCCATCAAAACAACCAAGAACATACACTCGAAAGACATGCATAAAAGACAGAAATGAATCAAAATCCCACCTGCCTCCCAGAGATAGAATTGAAATCGTTATGGAATGCGGTCAATGCGCTATACTGGACTAAATCGACAGTCGAAAATCGTGCTATAGAGAGATGCCGAAGTAATGATGCAAAAGATAAAACGAGGACAAAGACAGCAACCCATTTTATCTTAGATTTGAATATCATCTTGGCTCATCAAGCACGCAACAAGAATTCCACTTTCCCCAATCAAACATCACATTTCCAAATCCAATTTCAACTCGATGATTTTCCTACTAAAAAAAATCAACAGCCAACAACAAAAAATCAATCAACCAAGAAAACAAAGACAACCCAATTGAGCTAAAACGATGAATCAATGAAAAAGATGACAAATTTCGATCAAAGGATCTGAACTATTGCTATTGTACCACCAGATAATCAAAGATTAAAGATTGATAAAATCGTAAGTTAAGTCAACGAACCTCGGAAGCAGGGGCGATTAGTCAATTCAAATCTGAACAATAAAAAATTGAACATGGAAAATTTTTCTCGGGAAACAAACAGAAAGCAGACGGAGGGGTATCAACGAATCTGGTGGCGTGGAGTGAAGCTTTATGGAAGATAATCGGAAAGGGAAATGGGTTTTAGATTATGTGCTGTAAATTTGTAGATTTAAAAAAATGGAACTGGTAGTTTGGAAGAAAGGAAGGAACTTTGTGTTTTGTCGTGCGTGTCAGAGTGTGTGTGTACTCCCTCGGATTCGTACTCTTATGTTTTTTTTCAAGATCTCGAGCTTTGTTTTGTTTGTCTTACGGTCCCAACATTACTGCTCACTTTGATTCTCTCCCTTTTTCTATATTTTTTGTTTCGTTCTTCGAAAAAATTAAAATAAAATAATGAAATCGGCTAAAACGATGTTAATACAAAATTCAATTATTGAAATGATTTTTTTTCTTTCTTTTTTTGAGACTTGTTGCATCGTTAATACATTGTCGTAATTTGATTCGAGGATTTCAACGATTAAAATTTAATAACCTCAATTTCAGCCAGTTATCTGACAAAATAATGCTCTAATTTCTTTTTCAACTCAAGCGATCAATACGAATAGAGAAATCGAGTTCAAGACTTCAATATAAAAATTATACTCTCAACCAGCTAATCTTCGAGTCCTTGACGCATTTGTTTCTTTTCTTTCTTCAACTTGTCAAAACTTTGTCACTCATTACTAGAGTCCGTGGTATCATAAAACTCATAAAACTTATGTAAATAATATCATTGTACTAAAACTCGTTAAAAACTTTAGAATTTTTGTTCTTAGAAGTGTATGCATTAGCTCTCTTCTTCTTCAAAATACTAGCAAATAACATTATTTAGTAAGCGATGCGATCTAACAAAAACGATATTATTATTAACACTCGAAAAACTAAAATAGTTTTGAAGAAGAGAGATAAGGGCCTTTTGCGTTACTTGTTAAAATAAGGCCGTCATTTTATAACTCCGGTTCAAAGTACGTTAGAAGAGAGTGAGGAAGAAATTGTAAGCTATAAATATATAAAACAAAAAATGTATACTTTCTCTTATTGGAAGTGAATTACAAATCAAAATTCACGGCTACAGAAAATTAGAAATCTGAGCAAACTCAAGATTATGATGCTCAATCTTGCAAGCTACTTTTGCACCAAAAGGATTAAACTAAAAGAAACATATACATGCAGAATCCAGTTGTTACAATCGTGTAAAACAATTTGTTGACTAAGAAGTTTCAAAATTGCTCAAGGGAACTGTCGAAAAACCTCGTCGGAGCCACAACTCATACATAACCATGTAAAAAGCATCATAATCAATAGGGGAAAGATGCCACTGGAAATGTTTGCGCACCTTCAACACATTACTCTGTAACCGCAGATATTCATCGGAGCTGATCTCCTTGAGGATTTTCTTAAGCAGTGGGATATCTAGAGTAGCAACAATGACCGAGAAGCTGCTCCAGTTTATTATGTCTGCGAATGGTAAATCATAGTAGTTGGCAATTATCACTGGGACACAACCGTAGTATAGTGAATCTGCAATACGAGCTGTATTTACTTCAAAGCCTTTGACATGGAGGCAGAACCTGCTGCCCAGCAGTGCATCAGCATATGGTGTAGTAAGCCGACCAAAGTGCGCAAAAATCTCGGAGTCATTTCTCCAGACTTGAAGAAGCTTTTCTCGTACTGGGGAGTTGATTCCTCCGGCGAAGAATGCAAGTTTCGTCCTGCATTTTCGTTTTTTTTTTTTTATCAAAAGGGGAAAACTAAGTTCCAGCTCATGCAGAGAGATAAAACCAACATATTTCCAAAAGCATGGTTATACTGCGAATTCAATTTTCAGAAAATGAATGCATTTGTAAGATAGAATATTTAAAGAAAGTAAATAAATAGATTCCCCCTTTTTTCAGAAAGAATAGTCTGCAAATTCTGAAGATACCGAAGCCCATAAAGTACCCGAAATCCCACTCTCTCCCACAAACTATTCACCTCCTCACATCCAACATCGTTAAAATTCCCATCTTTTCCACCCAAAATGCGGGCATCTTTTTTTATAACTACTTATCCATTTAATATGACATATTCTGAATGTAATGCTAACACAAATCATCTAGTGTCACAGATGATGAGGCTCTACTATAGAAGGAAAAACATACGATTATGCCTAGTATAACAAAAAAGAGATAGAAATTGAAGTATCTTCACCTATTTGAAGAACGAAGGTCAGGGGGCTTTTCATTTCTGGGCCAAATTTGTGGCAGACATGCATCCTTGTGTGGTATGTAGCCCGGTAGGAAGTAGCTTGAAGAGCAAACAACTTGAATGGCATTAAATTTGACTTCATTTGCCTTTTCCATGGCTGAACGCCCAATAGAATGACAAGCAACGTAAAAATGATCTGCTCCACCTGTCCGGTTCCAATATTCGTACTTGTAACTAACATTGAAGATGTAATCTCTTATAAAATCTTGGATACCTCCCACGCCAATTCTGGGGTCATGCCGCAACCTTGCAATTGAGAAAGGCAGAAAGAAAAGATCCGCCTTAGTAGGATCATTGGTAATGAAATGACTTTTCATAAGGACCTTCTTGAAGTAACTTTCACTCGCGTAATTACCCCCGGGTTCAGAATCCACAGGCAAAAGTGCATTTGCAAAGGAGTCATCTTGCCTGTGAGGATAAACATATATCTTAAAGCTCCTTTTCATTTCTTTATAGTCTTCAAGAAAGATATGTCTATCATGGAACACGGCTTTGTTATTGACATAGTTTCCTGAACCATAAAAACCAACAGTTTCCAGATACCGGAATCAAAAACATCGAAATCTCACACTGTAAAGTTGTAAACTGTCATTCACTCACCCACCCATGCCAAAACTTTACACATTCACATTCAACCCGGTAAATTGTTCAAAGATTCAACATTTCATAAAACAAAAGTTCACCAATTTTTCACCACCTATTTCAATTTTCACCTGCCATTTCATCAACAACCACAAAACCTTCATATTCTTTCATTCAGTTTCATCCTTCTAGATCACAAGTTCTAATTACAAGTTGTACACACGAATATAACGAAAACCCATCAATTATATAAAAACATCAAGCACAATTAGCAAGTCCCAAAAGCCGAAAATCGAAAATTGACATACCATTCGATCCCAATTGAGGTTGCTCCAGTGAGCGTTGACCCTCGATTACTTGAGCACCGTCCGCTTTCAGATGAGCTTCGACTCGAAAGGGTGTATAGGAAGATGAAATATTGAGTAGCAGTTGTGGGATTGAGTGAGCATGATGATGGTGGTGGGCGAAGAGATTGGAGGTGGAGGAAATGTAGAAGAGGATGAGGAGAGAGGTTGCGAGAGCTAAGGTTGTGGGTATGAAGTAAAAATGTCTCAAGGACCGCGGCTGAGAGAGATAGTATAGCACCACCGAAGAAGAATCGGCCATGGAGGTTGGAGGAGGAGGAGGACGACGACGTCGAAATTCAGTCAGTCTCCTCTCACTTCTCACTTCTCACTCCTCAAGCCAGAGTCAGACGGACACATTGAGAGAGAGAGCCGGCACAAAACAAAAAAACAAAAAAACAAAAAAACAAAAAAAAAACAAAAAATAAGCATACACGCCAAAATAGTGTCTTCAGGTTCAGTTTCGATGCCTTGCGGATCAGGCTTTTTTAAGTAACGCGCCTTTGTTGCATTATTTTGGACTGATCTAGTTTCATGGATTAAGTTATACTAATTTAAAATAAATTAAGTGAGATTAACTTAATGAAGCGTTTGATATAAAAAACATGAAATGACAGGGCCCCACTTTGAGAGTCTTTTTAGCATTTCTTTTTTATTGTTTTGACTTCAACTTAAGTCTCATCCGTTGTGTACGATTGAAATGATTTGATAGGTTTGCTGATGTTAAAAATCATTCGTCATTTATTTTATTTTTCGACACTTGGTTATTCAGTTAAATCCCATTTAACGTTAACAGTTAACTCTTCAACTTATTTTTTCTATAAAAAAATCATAAATTAAATAGAAAAAAACCACGTGACATCCTAGTATATAGGTCACAAAAAATTAAGTGGAGAAGATTTAAACTTTAATTTTCTACTTAAATTTTGGACAAAATTAACTTTCGTCCCTCCACTCTACGTACATTGATTGTATCTCTCATGCCTTGAATCCGGAGCCATTGAAAAGATCGAATGCAGAACGAAATAAATAAATATAAAGAAAATGAAGTAGAGTTGAAAAATATTTTACTTAGAAACGTTGGGGAAGCATAGATATTTTGATAGGCCAAAATAAAATCAAATTTCAATTTTATTTATGACACGAGTCAAATACAAAATCGAAGTTACTCAAAATACATATGTAATTTACTGTCGTCGTTGTCATGCCATCTCGCCAGATTTATGTTCATCGAGGACGCCCAACTCTGTCATGCTAGGGTAACCCTTTGACTGGTAAATGATCGTATGTGATGTTCACCCCAATATATTTCAACTACTGTACCAGATATGTACTTCATTTTGATGTCAGCACTCAATGTTGGAGAGTTTCTGTATTAACTGGCCATATAACATCCACCACATCTCTCAACCAACTGGATTCAAATCAGCCTCCGCGTCCTCACCATCAAGCATCCCTGCCTCGACCTCTACCTCGGCATCTGCTTCCAACTGGCCTCCCTCTTGACCTACATCCGTATCAGAGCTTTGCTTCTGATGTTCATTGGGAATTGGACTTCCACCTTGGGACATGTTACCGGTTGCAACAATGCTCAGTGTCCATCGGCGTCCCTGAGGCTTCACCGTCTAATTCACTTGCAGGTGTTGCATTCTTCGGGCAAAAAAAAATATTGTCAAAATTCTTGGTGAAGAAGTAATGCCGATGCTTCCATTACACGTACACATGCATTTACTTGACCCTCAAATTTGAAAACAACCTCCCCCAAGACAAAAAAGAACACAAAATAGACAACAATAAAGGGATAAAGGTTTGAAACATTTTTCATCTCATTTTCAATCTTTAAGCAGAAGATGCATCGCACATAATTAGCATTATGCAGCCATGTAATGTTATGTCTACACAATAAAGATGTTTCTTTCTAAATCAAATTGGCAATACATACGCGCACATATACACATACACATTATTCATACTACTTTGTCATTTGGATATTCAACTTTCTATATGAATCAAAGATGTCGAAAATAAAATAGTAGAATTCAACACACTGCCAATCATATACCTGATTTTCTTGTAATTGATGTGCAGCACCTTTTAATTCTTCCTTCTTAGCACGTTTAGACCTGTCGTTTGGTTTAGCTTGGTATTTAGACCGCTCCTCAGGTGCCAAAAGTTCCAGAGGCACTATTCCTTCAATACCATGTTCAGTAAACTGCAATCATAGTTATATTCATACTCGAGAAAATCCTTCCAAGTGTCTAGCTGAAAATCGAAGACGTTTCCAGCAATAAACCTGCATGATGAAATTTTACTATTAGATAAAACAAGATCAATGTCTAAGTGGAACACTAGTTTCAACAATTCTAATATTAAAAAGCAAGAGGTAATGCACATTGAATCACACTGTGAAGCAGTTGAACAGCTATTAAATAAAATAGCACTCTATATTACCAATGAACCCTAGTTAAAAAATCCAGAAAAGCTGAAAACTCACTCGATTATTTTTGTGGTAATACCCAGGTTCTATTCCAGCTGCTGGATCCATCTGTAACTCAAAGAAACTAAACAGTTACAGAGAAAATAAACTCCATAGCATCAGAAGGGACAAGAGTGAGCGACTGACAGTACACACACACCATGTTAGTTTGGGCATTGAGAAGTAAATAATACTAGCATCTTCAACCAAGGGCTTTCAGTACTCAGTGATGGAGGGTGTTCGAACACGTTGAGGATCAGTTAAAGCATTCTAGACATGAAAAAAAGAACTATTAAGCAATAATAACACCATAATTGTCAAATTAAATTTGTGGTCAACAATACTGAAAGGAACATATTGCTACATATTTACAATATGTTTCTTCTTAAGCAACTTGATCTGTAATGTTTGTCTTCTTTATAGTAAGAATTGAACTGATAAATGTGAAAATGCATTATTGTTTTCCAAATTCAATTTGCGATTTTTTTTCATCTATAAGTTATCCATTTCTGTTAAATTGTAGCCAAGAAAACTAAAAGAGAGGAAGTATAGCGGAAAAATGTATCTTTAAACCCACACATTTGGATTTGGTCTTCCCTAGTTTATTTTTTTCAAATTTCATTTCCAGAATGAAAATCTGAACTTCATTTGCTTAGTTGCAATCTAACAAAATATGTCTTGTAATTTGTATCACTGGCTTGCTGAATTTATGGCGTTTCATATCTCCAATCCTGCAGAGTGCCCTAGTAATAGTGTATAATGCCATATTTTACTCATCAACTCTTCATTCTTCTATTCTATAATATATTTTTTTTAAGAAAAAATATGATTACAGTCGGTTTCTTAAGAAATTAGTTTGAAACGTTAGATATGAAATCTCAACTCTTGAGGTTGGATAATTGGGCAAATCAAGGGATTTGGGTCCATATAGGTCTGGAGACAATAGTAGGGTACTGTTCTGTGTTCAACTATATGTTCTGGAACCAAGATGCCTTAAGATACAATATTGTTGCAGATACATTGAGAGGTGGAGCTTCGCATGTGGAGGGTTTTCAATGACCTATTTCCTTTGTCATTATCAATTCATTTTTAAGATGATGTCGACCTAAATTAAGGATTAGAGTTGTTTGTAGGGTGATAGGATGGTCAAAAATATCAAGTCACATGGCTGAGTAAATGAATGAAACAAAATTGGTTCATGGATTAACGGATATGAATTGGTGTATAATTATCTCTAAATCAATTTATTCATACAACAATACAAAACAAACACGGATTTCTTCATATATACAAAAGACAACCAGTCTGCATGGTTTTGCTGAAAACACACAACTTAACCCTACAGGTAGATATCAACTGATTAAATGAAATTCAGTTTTGAATTTTGGATTTTGGTTTTTGGTTTGCATTCAGAAACCCCTTAATAAAACTAACAGATCTTCAACAAAAGTCATCCACAAATCCAAACTAACACCACATATACATCCTCGAACACAGTCTCCTTATGTATATATACTTACATATAACGATTAATATTCTATAATTTTTCAATTGATCACTGGAAAGGTGGCATCCATGGTAATGCCACACTGCTCATTCGGGCTACCATCTTTAAGCAGTTTCATATAGCCTTCCTCTCCCAATTCCTTGCCCCAGGAGTTCTTGATTCTCCAGTATTCGATGTCAGACTCGTCCCTCCCGATACCGACTATGATTACACTGTGTGTCAAATCAGTCCCACATTCGTCTCTAAAAATCCCGCCTTTGTAATATACAAAAGCTGCACTTCCGGGATCAATCCAACGGTCACTGGCTATTGATACACAGCCCTTGTCAGGGCCTCCTCATCCCTCGGCAACACACTGTGATAGCAATTGATCCGAGTGACAATGGGTAGAATTTCTAATATCTCTCGGTTGCATTCGCCCTTCTTTGCCTTGTAGGGATAACTGGCCTCACTCACAATCCCTCTTTTGGAGACATAGCCATATGAGAAAGCCTCGAGGCCACACTTACTAACCTCGTCATCAAAGTCTACAAGCTGCTGCAGGGACAGCGCGGCACCACCTTCTGAAAATGAATTTTGGTAATTGGAGAATCCTTTTTGCTACAGTATTGTGTATAGCAATACTGATTTGCGATGCAAGTTCTTTTCAAGCATTTGACGCATGGACCGCACTGCAGAACGAGAGCTGCGTCTCACAATATTCAAAGGAAACTTACATTACAAGCTTAACCAGTTTGCAAATAACCAACTAAACAAGTTTAACCAGCTGGCACAAAAGTTCGCAAGTATCAAAAAGCCTGGTTTTCTACATTACGAGAAGTGCATAACTCTCCAACATCAGATACCAACATAAATGAGCAGTGACATAACCAATTTACTTGTAAAATAGTACTTGTAAGCAAATTTTCATGAGTAAAAATTCCTCACCTCCCAAATACAAAACATTTCTTAGGATCTGTGGGATCATATACTTCACAAAATTCAGCAGCTAGATACATTTTGGTAAACAAAGTACGAAAAAAAAAAAAAAAAAAAAAAAAAGAGAAGAATTTAAGGGATATAGAGAGCAAAAAAGTGAAATCGGATAATGGGGAAACTTACAAGTTAGCAGAGGGTCCTCTGTGCAGCAAATTCTGGTACATAAGGACGCAATAATCCCAATCACAACGAAAATTAGGGTCGCAAATAAGAACCCCATGTTGGATTTTCCTTCAATCTTGATCCACACAACCACAAGAATGAATTTCTGCAATACAACATTGAAACAACAAGGAATTCAAACTTGATTTAGGGTTTAATAATTGTAAAAGTTAATTTTAATAAATAGTAAAAAATGAATGCCAAACGATTCTGCTTGAAAAAAGAAAATGGAAACCTACCGGGCTGCTTGCCGCGCTGTCCCCGCAGCAGCTTGTAGACTGTGACGAGGTTAGTAAGGGCTGCAAGGGTGGCCTCGAGGCTTACACATATGGCTATGTCTCCAAGAGAGGGATCGTGAGTGAGGCTAGTTATCCCTCCAAGGCAAAGAAGGGCAAATGCAACCGAGAGATATTAGAAAGTCTACCCGTTGCACCCGGATCAATCGCTACCAGAGTGTGTTGCCGAGGGACGAGGAGGCCCTGACAAGGGCTGTGTGTCAACAGCCAGTGACCGTTGGATTGATCCGGGAAGTACAGCTGTTGTTTATTACAAAGGCAGGATTTTTAGAGACGAAGGTAGGACTGATTTGACACACAGTGTAACCATAGTCGGTATCGGGAGGGACGAGTCTGGCACCGAATACTGGAGAATCAAGAACTCCTGAGGCAAGGAATGGGGAGAGGGAGGCTACATGAAACTGCTTAAAGATGGCAGCCCGGATGGGCACTGTGGCATTACCATGGATGCCACCTATCCAGTGATCGATTGAAAAATTATAGAATATTAATCATTATATATAAGTATATATACACATAAGGAGACTCTGTTCGAGGATGTATATGTGGTGTTAGTTTGGATTTGTGGATGACTTTTGTTGAAGATCAGTTAGTTTTATTAAGGGGTTTTTGAACATTCCTTGCAAACCAAAATACAAAATCCAAAATCCAAAACTGAATTTCATTTAATCAGTTGATGTCGACCTAAAGGGTTAAGTTGTGTGTTTTCAACAAAACCATGCAGATTGGTTGTCTTTAATTTGTGTATATGAAGAAATGTGTGTTTGTTTCGTATTGTTGTACGAATAAATTGATTTAGAGTTAATTATACACCAATTCATGTCCGTTAATCCATGAACCACTTTTGTTTCATTCATTTACACCGCCATGTGACTTGATATTTTTTTATCATCCTATCACCCTACAAACAACCCTAATCCTTAATCTAGGTCAACATCATCTTAAAAATGAATTGATAATGACAAAGGAAATATGTCATTGAAAACACCTCCACATGCGAAACTCGATCCACCTCTCAATGTAATGCAAGAATTTTCTAATTTCTTTATAGGAGTGATTTCAATACTTTTTGTGTGGTGCACGGGTCAGAGTGAGTCCAGATATCTACTATATATATTCCTATCCATTCATACTATCTTGCATGATTAATCACTTGAATTACAAAGTCTTTGCCTCTAATTGTGTATCTAGATGCTCTTTTGAAGACCTACCACAGTAATATGGTTGTTTTAATTGAGAGTTAAACCTTATCTTACAATGTAGAATAAAAGTGTGTCTAATTGTGTAACAACTCTCTTGCTTCACTCGGTTTCTTTTGGCATGTACTGAGTGTTCACATGCAAATAGGGGAGGGGTTGTTGCAAGTGCCATATTGTTTTTAAATTAAAGCAATAATAGCACCAACCAAGAAATGTTGTAGCTGTTCACACTCGTTTTTTTCTTTCTTTCTGCGTTTTCATTTACTCACAACAATCAACGTACACTAATTTTGGGTTAGGTAGCTATGTCAAATAAACGTTTCTATATATATTGTTATCAGCTGCACTCATACAAGCTATTTCTAAATTTCGAATGATCACGTTATAGTGGGTAGTGTTGTATAATAAACTATTTTGAAATTAAGTGAGAGAGAAACCGCACAGAGAAAAACAGGTGATGAAATTTTTTTATTTATTTATACAAATCAAAGTTAAGGTTTTGCTTGCTCTCCACGTAATGTAGTTGTAAAGAAAGGTAATGCTAGAGAGCAAAATTAGTAAACTAAATTACATGGAAATTGATGATTGAATTATTACTTAAACATTGATAAACGTGTTCATTTTTTATTGGTGACGCATCATTTAGTTTTCAACGCTTAAATAATAATCTAATCATCAACTTTTATGTCATTTAGTTTGCAAATTTTGTCTACAAATTTAGTCTCTCTAGCATTACCCTATAAAAAAAAGATCATTTAGATGTTTTAGAATTGGGTAATACTAGGAAGACTAAATTTGAAGAAAAAATTTACAAACTAAATGATGTGTCACAAATAGAAATGAGCACGTTTATCAACGCTTAAGTAATAAATCAATCATTTAATTTCTAAAATTTAGTCTCCCTAACATTACTCTTTAGAATTTCTACATCCAATGCACACAATCACATTTCTACGCTAACTCTATTTGCAACAAGTAGAATATCAAAGTTCATCACATTTAAATGGTTGAGAGGAGAGATTATAAAACACATGACTTTAGGTGCAGAATAAAGACTAGTAACCACTTGTACTACGAAATCATGGATCATTCCTCTGAATGCTTATGTAAATGGTATTTTGAAGAACTACCACAATAAATGGTTCTATAAAGAGTCAAAGCTCTACACTAATCGAACTAATATCAGTTCTTGCATTCTTTGGTTTCAAAAGCAAATTTTTTTTTCTCAAGTAATGCTAGGCATTTTATATCAAATAAGATTAATAACGTTTGGTTGATATGACTAGCCAACCACACACGCCTTTTTTTTCTCTACAAACCACAGTGTAGGGAAGTCATTTCTTTTCAGATCCCATAAAATTCACTAGATCATGAGGAAATGTTTATGTTGGTCGCACTATGCCAACAAAAGAGAACGACTTACATATTCTTCATGAATATGCTTTTGAAATGTCAAATTTTCAATAAATGAAATATCGTAAATAATGTAGTCACAAAATGAAACCACAAGCACAAAAATATTACATGAATGAAAACAAAATCCAAATAAACTCAAGATACAATTAAGCCACTTTTAAATGTTACTGTATAAAGTTGTACAGCAAGCCTTACGTTTTGTGAAGGGTTAATATACAAAATAGTCCCTGAGATTTGCATGATCAATAGAAATGGTCCCTGAGATTGTCCACCATGCATGATTTTGGTCCTTCCGTTAAAAACTCTTTGGATAATTTTCAAAGCTTCGTAACTCAATCGATTCTTAACCAAATTCGACCCATAATATATCAAAATGAAGATAAGAAAATGTATAACAAGATTATACCTATTGGGAAGCCCAACGAATACCGAAGATGGCCGGAAAATAGCCTGAAAGGTGACTGGTCAGCGGGAAAACTGAAAAACTCGCCAGAAACTGGGTAAACTTTAAACGTTCATAACTTCTTCAATACTCAACGAAATCGAGTGATTCAAAAACAAAAATCATACTTCTCGACGAGATGAATATAATGGAATCTTTTTTTACTGCTAATTCGCCGTGGTTTGGCCGGAAAACTGCTCGAAAATGGCTAACTCGAAAATGGTTAGCCACTTTCGAGCCGTTGTTCGACCAAACCACGGTGAGTTAGCCTTCAAAAAAGGTACCATTCTTTTTGTCTCGTCAAGAAGTATGATTTTTGTTTTTGAATCACTCGATTTCATTGAATATTGAAGACGTTATGAACGTTTAAAGTTTACCCAGTTTCCGGCGAGTTTTCCAGTTTTCCCGCGTACCAGTCACCTTTTAGGCTATTTTCCGGCCATCTCCGGAAACCATTGGGCTTACAAATAGGTATAATCTTATTTTACACTTTCCTATCTTCATTTTGATATATTATGGGTCGAATTTGGTTAAGAAACGATTGAGTTACAAAGCTTTGAAAATTGCCCAAAGAGTTTTTAACGGAATGACCAAAATCATGGATGGTGGACAATCGCAAGGACCATTTCTATTGATTTTCAATCTCGGAGACCATTTCTATTGATCATGCAAATCTTATGGACTATTTTATATAATAACCCTTTTGTGAACTCCATAAACCTTACAAATAGAGTGGACTGGATTTATTTTGACGATCAGATTGAGGTTTGCTGCAACCAACTCTACTGATCTAGTAAGGTGGAAAATAAAGTTCCCCCTGGCCCAACTTAAATAAAACATTCATTAGTTTTGGACTCGAACAAAGGACTCCAATTTAGAGGTCCTCGAAAGATCCTCGAACACAATGATCTCATAGTTGATGGGACTGTCATTGACCGAAGAAGAATCCACAACCTCAATGACAAGCTTGTAATTGATTCCCGCTATTGTTTGAGACTCTCCCCGAACCAACTTCTGGAACACCAGTTTTTGGTCATGAGTCTTGTTGTACTCGGTAACGGCGAACTTCGCGATCTCCCTCAAATGGGGATCGTTCAAGTTTTCAATTGGGTAATACCCACCCCTCAGTGGCTGGTACTTTGGAGGGTAATGGTGCTCTTCTCCTCCTACTCCATACGCGGTGGCAGCAACTGAAAGATACAACAAGGTGGTCACGATTAGGAGGAGGCAATGAGGGCGATCAGTGGCGGATCCAGGAAATAGTATTAGGGGGTCAGTAAGAATAGCGCGCATAGCGCGCAAAATTTTTTATACCAGAAATAACATGCATATCGCCACTTCATTGAGTCTTGGTAGGCTTGAAGTCATTTGAAAATGCATACTACAGACATGTTAATGTATGCAAGGGGCAGCACCCAAGGTATTCATGGACATTCATCGGGTTTTGGTAAGCCTGAAGTCAGTTGGAGGGCAAGTATGAAGCCAACTCTAATATTCAAAAGGGCAACCCTCAAGGTATCCATGGACATTCACCGAAATTCGGAGGGTCAGCACCTAAGGTATCTATGAACGTTCATCAAAGTTCGGGGGGAGGGGGGTCACCCCCCTTGCCCCTTAATGGATCCGCCAGTGAGGGCGATACATGCTTAGTTTCTTGTTTGTCTCAACAAAAAAGAGAGAAGTGAGAGAGATGACACATTAACTTGGCATGCAAAGTACTTTTATAGTGAATGACAATTAAGTTAGAGGAACAAAAGGAGTTCGTTTTTGTTATAAAAAAAAAACATAAATAAAAGAAACATTACATAGTTAAGAGGGTAAGCAAAAACTTACTTAAAAAAAAACGAAAATCGATTTCAATAATAATAATAAGAAAACTTTAATGAAAAGCTCATGTTACTGTTCACTTTAATAAAAAACCACATATTTACACTAAAAAGTCAATCCTGATACTATTCCATTCACCCTTTATTTTGTCCTTATCGTTAAAACTTAAAGTTTTCAAGCCCTTTTCATTAGTTTTCCTTAATAATAAAGTAATTACTTGCGTAAAATTAGGTTCTCTAATTAATTTCCTGGTTAGTTTATACGTTACAGATATCATAATTGTGCAATGTATCTAGTGATTGTTATTTCTTTCGAAGATTTCGAAATGATATTGTTTCTTTTGTTTGGAGATTTTTAATGACTAAAAAGGAAATACGTGGATAGTTTACCAAAAATACTCTCTCATAATTAGACAACATATCTAGTGAATTTTATTTCTTTCGAAGATTTCAAAATGATATTGTTTCTTTTGTTTGGAGATTTTTAATGACTAAAAAGGAAATACGTGGATGATTTAACAATAATATTCTTCTTTGATTAAGTCTATTTGATAAGGTTGCATTTTTGTTCACCAGCTTAAAGTGGTGGTGATGCTTACCATCACCATCCTAAATAAAAATTAATTGATTTGTGTTGTAACATGTTTTATTGAAGGGAGAGAGAGGGTGCGGCAGCGAGAGAAGAGAGGGTTAAGGAATTTCTATGATGCATGTTTCCCATCACTTGTGCCTTTATCTATAGTAAATAATATAGGATTTCTTATCTTGCAAATAATAATGACATGGTAATTACTTGCTTAAAATCAGGTTCTCTAATTAATTGTCTTGTTGAGTGTATTCGATATGAATCTTATAATTAGGCAACGTATCCAGTGACTTTTATTTCTTGCGAAATTTCATGAACAAGAAATCTATCTGGGATATATTTTGGTGTTCTGAAATCGTGGTTGTGATCAGTGATGCGATTAGACCCATGATCATCGTCCTTTTTGCCCCATTATATGATTTGAGATTTTTGTTCTCATGTGATCTCCGTGTAACACGATGTTTAATAATTTTATTCATATCTGTAATCCTGCTCCTGATGAGCTTGTGCCAGTGCTTGATTTTACTTATTGTTTTATAATTGGTGATGCTTTAATGAACGAAATATTGGAAGTCTTCTTTTTCATAAAAAAAGAAAAGAAATCTATCTAGGATTATTCACAACAGGTATGATAATGAGATGTTGCAATTATTACCTCACATTGTAGCTCAAAGTGAGATCATGAGTAACATTTTTCTCTTAAGTAGAGTTTTAACCTTCCATCAAAAACAGCTTACTAAAGAAGCTCCAAAGGCTAGTGAATTAAAGGGTGCATTTTTGCTCACCCACACTAACTATAGGGTATGCTCACCACCCATTCCAATACTTGCCATGTGTAATCCACACTAACTCTAGTTAAGCCTTTTTTTTTTTTTGCTTTAATTAATAGAAAAGAGAATCCTACTTTTACTCATTTACTTCCATATATATCATTTCTTTTTAAATATTTTATTAAAACTTAAAACTTACCTTTTTGAATACAAACTGTGGGTTCGGCTCTAAGTGATGAACCGACATAACCGAAGCTGCTAAAGCTTAAAGCTTTATCTCCTTCACGATCTCTCCCTATTATGAAAACCCTAATTCTAGCCCTACCCCCCCCCCCCCCCCAATTGCTAACCGTGTAATTCTAATAAAGACGTCGAATAGGAAAAAAATACAAACAGACTCAACCCTGGGCACGCATCTTCTGGGTTTTCCATTTGCTATTTTTGTCCGACTAGAAAAAGGTATGCAACTCCCACATTTATTTGCTTTTTAGGATTATTATAGGATGTCAATATATATATGCTTTTCTTAGGATTATTATAGGGTGTTAAAATATATGCTTTTATGATTATTATAGGGTGTCAATATATATGCTTTTTAGGATTATTATAGGGTGTCAATTTAATCCAATATTAAGTAATTTGATACTTATACAGATGGAACACCAAGATGAAGAGTTTCATACTCCATCTTCTAGTGATGCCAAAGAATCAGTTGATTGTATACACTTAGATTCAGATTCTGAAACCTTTGAAGTCTTGGATCAAAATGAAGAAAAAGGAAAATTTACAAGCAAAGTTGGTGATATTTCGTTGGGGATGACTTTTGATAATGAGGATGATGCATATAATTACTACAATGCATATGGTAGAAGGGTTGGATTTAGTGTGAGAAAGAACATAGAGAATAAAGACAGGTCAGGTGTGCTAAAGAAAAAACATTTTTGTTGTTCTTGTGAAGGTTTTTATATATAAAAAAAAGAACTCCAAAGAAGAAAAGAGAAGAAACAAGATGTGGCTGCAAGGCAATGCTTGAAATCAAACTTAATTTAGAAAGGAAGTTTGTTGTGACAAATTTTGTTGCTGAACATAGTCATGTTCTTGTTCCGGCATCAAGTTCCCATTTATTGAGGTCACAACGATTAATAGAGCATTCTCAAGCAAAATTGATAGATCAAATGCATTCTGCAGGACTACAACCATCTCAAATCTTCTCATACTTTACCACAGAAGCAGAAGGGTCTCAAAAACTAAACTTTATTTAGCTGATTGTAACAATTTGATAATGAGAAAGCGCATTGAAGTTCTTAAAAAGGGCGACTCAGAATGTTTGCTTGAATATTTTAAGAAAAAGAAAACTGAAGACAAGTCATTTTTCTATTCTCTTCGAACAAAGGAGGAGAATGAAATATGTGGTTGTTTTGCTGTGATGGAAATTCGATGCACGATTATACTATACTTGGTGATGTTGTGTGTTTTGATATGACATTCAAAACGAATAGATATAATATGGTGTGTGCCCCAGTAGTTGGTATCAATAATCATGGTCAAACCATACTTTTCGGATGTGGTTTGCTAGATGGAGAGACAACAGATGCATGTGAGTGGCTGTTCAAGGCCTTTTTACAAGTCATGGATGGAAAAGCACCGGGAACCATATTTACAGATCAAGCCCAATCAATTGCTGCTGCGATTAGTGAAGTATTTCCTAATTGCCACCACCGACTTTGTTTGTGGCACATATATCAGAATGCTGCGAGGAACTTGAATCATGTTTTTAGTGAGTTTAAATCATTTACACAAGATTTCAAAAGATGCATATATGATCCAGAGACTGTTGAAGAATTTGAATCAAGTTAGAATAAGTTACTTGATGATTATGAATTGAGAGGAAATGATTGGCTAGAAGGGATATATCTATTACGTGAGAAATGGGCACAAGTTTATGGTCGAGACCACTTTTGCACAGGTATTACTCTTGACCAATTCCTATTATATTATTTTGTACATATTATTCACCAAGTTTATTTTTCCACTATACTGTGATCAATTTCCTTTTTTTTTCTTAGGTATGACAACAACACAAAGAATTGAAAGCATGAACAAGTTTTTGAAAAAATATTTTGCTCGAAACCTCCTTCTGCAAGAGTTCGTCGTCCAATATGATAAAGCAATAGCGGATCGAAAAGAAAAGGAAAGACAAGCAGAAAATGCAACTAAACAGAAATGGCGTAGTTTGTATTTTGATTGGAATGTGGAGATTGAAGCAACAAAGCAGTATACAAGTAAGATTTTTTATTGTTTCCAAGAGGAGGTTAAGAAAGTTTTAAATTTGAGGTCACTGAAATTAGAAAGTGATGATGGGCAAACACGTACATACACAGTAATGAACTCAGGAAAACGAGGAATTAATAGAACACTTATGTATGACCTTGCAAATCAAACAGTTTTGTGCAGTTGCAAAAAGTTTGAGTTTGAGGGGATTCTTTGTGCACATGCTCTAAAGTTATACTATGATTTAGACTTGTCAAGTATACCATCCAATTATTATTTGCAAAGATGGAGCAAGGATGCTAAATGTGGTATTGGATTTGATTCTTATGGAGAACCGACTGTGAGTAATTTAGACTCATCTTCCTTAGTTCAGTATAGCGAGCTATCTAATACAGCACAAAGAATCATAGCAAAAGGTGCAAAAAATAGCCAAAAATGTAGTTTTTTGAAATCTAAGTTGTTAAAGTTGGAGAAAAAATTGGATAAGCATGCCAATTTTGGAGAACAAGATGATGGATCAAATGATGTAAATTATGTTAAGCATGTGACTGAAACCGAGAAAAATCTTAAGATCCAAGATCCAAAAGTTCAGAAGTCCAAAGGTCGGGGCAAAGGTAGAATGAAGAGTGCTTTGGAATCTAATCAACCTAAAAAGAAAGGTCCATACAAGAGAAAAGGTTAGCACATATTTGGCTTGTTTTTATTTACTATTTGATTCACAATTTGCATTTGTCAATGTAATTATTATTTTATTTGTTTAATAGCTTTTAAAGAATCCAATTCAAATGCATATGAGATGAATGGACCATCAACAAGATATGCACAAACTCAGGTTTAAAGTTTAGCAATTTTTTGTCATGAATGTTTTATTTATTTATTTATATTTTTGTTCATTAGCATTGTTTTAATCTATTTCTGATGGATCAATTGGAATTGGTATCTAGGGACATATTGGAATGCCAAGTCAAAACCAATTCAATATGGCACCCGTAAGTCAAGTCACACATTTTCCTTATGGATTTCCAATTGTTCCTTGTGTTCAAGGGATTCAAAATCCGCCAGTTCAAGGGATTCAAAATCACCAACTTGGATTTCAAGCTATAAGTCCCATGATGTCCAATTACTCATTTATGTATCCTCGGGTTTGTACCTTCATTGAATGTACTATATTTTTGTTCTCTAGTTTCATAAGTAATTTTTTTTCTTTTTATTTATTTGCAGGAAAACATTCAACCAATAACTCTAGGAACCACTCCTCAACTAAAATTTTCAAATCCATCAACATCAAACATTCAACCAATACCTCTGGGAACCACTCTTGAATTGAATTTTTCAAATCCATCAACATCTTAGATCATGTTGTAATAGAATTTAGAGATTTTTTTTTTGGAACGACATCCTCTGAAGTGGAGAATATTTATCCTACTAGCTTTGTACAATTTTATTTTGATGAGTTTCATCTCAAATAATTGTATTTTGTTGGATATTGACGACGAAGTGAATTGATATAATTCGTATATCCATATAAAGTTAGAATCATATGCAAATGGAAGATCAAGCTCGCATATTTTAATTACCATAAAAATTTGATTACACATTTTGATTACCATAATCTCCAACTAGTTACAGATCCTATTTATGATAAAAACTCTTTACATGATCATACAATAGTAAAGATCCAAGTCATGGAAGTTTACAGAAAACAACGACTATGAAGGCGTAATCGACATTGGGGTTTTAAGTTTATGTTTATGTTTTTTAAATTAGAATTAGTAGAGTTTCCAAAAAAAAAAAGGAATTAGTTGAGTCTGTTTGTAAAGAGTGATAGGGAGAAATCGCGAAGGAGATAAAGCTTTAAACTTTAGCAGCTCCGGTTCTGTCAGTTCATCACTTGACGAATGTTTGGCGGGTCAGCTGAAAGGCCAAAGCCGAACCCACAGTTTGTATTCAAAAAGGTAAGTTTTAAGTTTTAATAACATACTTAAAAAGAAATGATATATATGGAAGTAAATGAGTAAAAGTATGATTCTCTTTTCTATTAATTAAAACAAAAATAAAAAATAAAAAAATAGGCTTAACTATAGTAAGTGTGGATTACACATGACAAACATTGGAATGAGTGATGAGCATACCCTATAGTTAGTATGGGTGAGCAAAAATGCACCCGTGAATTAAATTATATACGTTACATGGCATTTAAAATAGTAACGTTTTTAATTTTCATCCGGGAGGTTTGATTAAATGTGATTTTGATACAATCAAATTAACCAAATGTGATTTAAAATAGTAACGTTTTTAATTTTCATTAGGGTGGTTTGATTAAAGTGACCAAATTATTTAACATAATTATAAAAGTCCATGCTGGTGGAGAGGCCTTAAGGGTCACTCCAACCAAAACCAGTTCGCGTTTATGAATTATTCCTCGATCATAATTGAAGGTACGTAGCCTATAAACATCACGTCATGAATTTTGCAATGAAGCACAGGTCATTTCATATTTGAATGAATCGAACCAGGAGCCCCTCCTGAGCACTTCCCTAGGGATCCCGCAATCTTGTCCGTTCATCGTATATCGTGCGGTCAGAAATTATTTAAAATTAAAATTTTAAAATTCAAATATGAATAGTACCTAACGAAAACTGACCGCACGATATAAAATGAACGGACAAGATTGCGGGATCCCTAGGATCCCTAGGGAAGTGCTCAGGAGAGGCTCCTGGTTCGAATGAATCAACACAATTATTGGGACAAGGATTGTCTGCACTCCTTGTTCCCGTGCCCTCCTTGTTCCCGTGCCCTCCTTGTTCCCGTGTCTTCCTGTTTGTGTGGTCACGGTTAAGCCACGTCAACATTTTATATTACTATTTATTTTTGTCTTATTATCTCTATAAAAAATATAATATAAAATGTTGACGTGGCTTAACCGTGACCACACAAAACAGGAAGGCACGGGAACAAGGAGGGCACGGGAACAAAGAGGTTAGACAATCCTTGTCCCATGCTAGTGGCCGAGTAATTAGATTGCAGTAGTATTCGTTGGTGAACCAGGAGTGTCTCCTGAGCATTTCCCTAGGGATCCTAGGGATCCCGCAATCTTGTCCGTTCATCGTATATCGTGCGGTCAGAAATCATTTAAAATTTAAATTTTAAAATTCAAATATGAATAGTACCTAACGAAAACTGACCGCACGATATAAAATGAACGGACAAGATTGCGGGATCCCTAGGATCCCTAGGGAAAGATCCGGCGAGGATCTTGGTTCTTCGTTGGTAATCTCTTTTGATATTCAAGGCAAAAGGATTAGACGCGGCAGTGCACCGCCATCCACTCTTGAAATGCTTGAGACGCACTTGCATCACAACACCTTAATGAGTATTGCTACAAACAATATTGTACCATAAAAGTTCTTCCCAGGAAATGAGAGATTATCAACGGATACTGCTACATGCTAGGGATGGGCAATGGTTATGGCAGACGGGTAACTGCAGTTATTTATTTATAACCGTTTATTCTCATACCCGCATAACCGTTTACCTGTTGGGTAATTGTCTAAACGGATATACCCATACCCATAACCGTTTATAAACGGTTAACCATACTCATAACCGTGTACCCATTTAACCGTAACCCTTTAGTACCCGTTTACCCATTTATCTTTTTTTAACTCGTTTATCCTTTCTTTTTTACCATTTACTCATTTTTCACCCGTCTACGTGTTTTTTAACAACTTGAAAATTAAAAAAGAAAAATTTGTCATAATTTTCTTTTTCTAACAATTAAACACCGTTATATGTATATTCATCATACATTTCCGCATTTTAATTTTTTAAGTCCTTATATCATTCCAATAATTGAAATAATAGTTTATTGACAATATTTTTAATTGTTAACAATGAAGGTAATATAAAATTTGCTAAGTATTATTGGGTTACGAAAATTATTAAAATACAGTATTTTTTGGTTATTTAACTCGGAATGTAAGGTATTAACATAATATATATATATATATATATATGTATATATATATATGTGTGTATATATATATATATGTGTGTGTGTATATATATATATAATGGACCATGAAATTTAAAGTGGTTAAGAAAAACTATATTATATTAGTTACAGAAATCATGCATTATAGTCAATAACAATGATCTAAGTTTTGTCCGATAGGGAACATGATTTGTATTAATTTTACATATATAAAATAAATGGGTAAACGGTTACCCGTTTATAACCGTGGTTAATACCCATAACCGCTCATTTAAATTTTGCGGGTAAACAGTTATACCCATAATCGTTTATTTATCTAAACGGTTACCCATAATCGTAACCGTAAAATTTAAATGGACGGGTAACTGCGGTTACCCATAACCGATGGGTATTTGCCAATCCCTACTACATACTAGTGCAATCTAATTATCAGGCCACTAACACGAGGATCTCAGACTATTAAGTTGCTATAAAAAAAAAACATTGATAATAGTCAAGGTATTAAATATCGGTAATATCGGAAATATCGGTATTCCGAAAACACGGAAATATCGATGGAAATATCGATGGAAATATCGATATCGATATCGATAAAAATTACATGGAAACCACGGAAATTGTAAGAAAAACTTGGAAATTTTTATTGAAACTTTGTAGGATGTTTATTTAGTCAATTATCTATTAGTTTATCACAAAAAATTGGAAGAAAATGCATTGCATGATGGATTTAACTGATTTAAGTTGATTATATAGCGAGCTGGCAAACATTGTGAGTGTAGAAAACATGTAGTAATTAATGAAAGAAGTTTAAACACACCATAATCATTTATATATAATGCAAATTTTCAAAGTATAATTCGTGAATTAATGTCTAATTGACGATAAATAGAAAAGACTCTAATATGGAATTAACCTTCACCTTGTCCATTTGTTCTAACGCTTAAAATAAACTATGGATATTAACTTAAAAACGAAAATTTTTAACTTGACACAAAAATTAAAAACCTAAAATTTCTTATTTCCCACCCTCAAACTTAAATCACACATTGTCCTCAAGGTGTGAAAAATAAATAAAGAAAAAGAAAATAAACTGTAAATAAAAAGAACCTAAACTCAAATAAATATACTAAACTAAATAAAAACAGGAAAAGAACACAAAAAAAAACTAAAAAGAACTGAAAAGAACTGAACTAACAGAAAAACAAAAGAAAAAAAAAATTAGATATGAATTCACATGGGATGCTCTGCATCCCTCTGCCTCGAGACCAGAGCCAAGCCAACGGCTCTTTGCATCAACCCCGAGCCCAAAACAGCCCTTGATGTCCTTTCCATTTTTTTTATTGTTTTGTAGAAACCAAAACAACCTTTTAGAAAAAGGAGAAAGGCTCTATCTCTCTTAGACCCCTCACTCTCTCTCAGTTTAGTTCTCAACTCTATCTCGTTCTCTCACTCCCGTTCTCTTACTCCATTTCCCCGATCGCACCCACACCCAGGCACACCCAAATTTGTCCACCCCGATGCCAGCGCAGCATCTCCACCACCCTCCTGAACTTTCCCTCCCTCTCCTCCGTCTCTGGGAAGCACGGCGACGCGCAGAGGAACGCCGATGACCCTAAGGACACCCAGATCCGGCGAGGCCGTGAGTGTCGAGCCACTTTCCGAACACCTCCGACCGTTTCACGGCAAACGGAAGTTATAAAAACGTTCATCTCGTCTTCTATTTCATTTTCATACCTAGATCGGAGTCTAGGGTCCTGTTTTACAGTCGGCCGGAGCTTCTACAGCTCCGGCGTTCTTCTCCGGGAAGCCTGTTTCGATATTATCGATATTATCGATAATATCGCGATATTATCCCGAAAACCATTTGGATAGTGCAAAAAAAATTGGTACCCCTGAAAACCGATAATATCGGCGATATATCGCCGATATTATCGGCATTTCGGACCATGATAATAGTACATACAGTAACGTAGATTAGGTTGAGTACGGAGTAGGGATGGGCAATGGTTATGTCGGCGGGTAACCGCGGTTAATTTACCCATAACCGTTTATGCTCATACCAGCATAACCGTTTACCCGTTGAGTAATTGCCTAAATGGTTATACCCATACCCATAACCGTTTATAAACGGTTAACCATACACATAACCGCATACCCATTTAACCGTAACCGTTTAATACTCGTTTACCCATTTATCCTTTTTAACCCGTTTATCTTTTTTTTTTTTTACCATTACTCTTTTTTCACCTGTCTACATGTTTTTTAACAACTTGAAAATTAAAAAAAAAATTGTCATAATTTTTTTTTTTTACAATTAAACACCGTTATAGGTACATTCATCATACATTTCCATATTTTAATTTTTTAAGTCCTTATACCATTCCAATAATTGAAATAATAGTTTACGGACGATATTTTTAATTGTTACCAATGAAGGTAAATATAATATTTGCTAAGTATTATTGGGTTACAAAAATTGTTTAGAAGACATTTATGTCAATTTCACGGTTACCCGCAAGGAATTTAAATTAATTTGGCCAATTCCTTGATGATGAGAATCATCATTCCTGTAGTAGTGTTATTGAGAGAAGGACCGATGAATTCCTTGCTAATTTATTGGGTGCTAAGTATTATTAAATCGAGAACATGGTTTGTGTTAGTTTTACATATATAAAATAAATGGGTAAACGGTTACCCGTTTATAACCGTGGTTAATACCCATAACCGCCCATTTAAATTTCGCGGGTAAACGGTTATACCCATAACCGTTTATTTATCTAAACGGTTACCCATAACCGTAACCGTTTAATTTAAATGAGCGGGTAACCGCGGTTACCCATAACCAATGGGTATTTGCCCATCCCTAGTACAGAGTAGTCACTCCCATAAGGAATCAGAATGGATGTCGTATGTATACGTAACAATTTTTAACATAAATTGGAAATATTTATAAATAAGACTATACCTTTGCCATAGTCTAAAAATTAAAAAGAGGACAATTCAACCCAACCTATAAACGAACGAGTTGAAGTATAGGTGGGTTCAGGCAGGTTATAATTAAGAAAAAACCCGCTTATTCGAGTTTAAATTTGGGTTGCACATAGGGGAGTTCAGGTTGGCCCAACCTAAATTGCATCTGGACAAGTTCGAGTTGGCCCAACCTAAACTGCACTCCTAATTTGTAGTGTCTGAAAAGTAAGCCAGACTGGATCGTTATATTTATAAAATTTCGACTATGACAAAGGTATTGTCTTATTTATTAATATTTCATATTTATGATTAATAGTATTACCTATACATACTGAAACATGTGTACCGAATCTACATGTACTTTATCGATGTTTTTTACATCAACTGAATAATCCGAAATCGTCATGCTAGTGGCTGAATAATTAGACTGCACTAATATGCAGTAGTATTTGTTGGTAGTCTCTTCGATGGTCAAGTCGGCAAAATGATTTAGACTGACGGTTATACCTCTCCCTTGTTAAACTTATCGACGAATTCAAAGCTGTCTATGAACATTGCGAGACAGAGTCCTCGTCCTCTAGCGCTGGAGTAAACGCGGCAGTGCACCGCAGTCGACTCTTCAAATGCTTGAAAAGCACTTTCATCATAAATCAGTGTTGCTACAAACAATACTGTAGCAAAAAAGTTTCTCCGATTATTAAAACTCATTTTCAGAAGGAGATAGATAGAGGAGAGGATATTTGGTTTGAAGGCTTGTGCTGTCTGAAGTAAGAGGGATCGTCGTATTTATAATGTTTAGCAAAAATGTTTTTTTAACCTTTTGTCCAAACCCGCCCCATATAAAATATATGGTAATTATATTTTTGTATAAATAACATTATACTCCTATATGTTATTGAAAAGGATGAAAGTGTGGCTCACTTCTAACTCTTTCTCACCAATTTTTTAAGGCACTTCAAAAATTCAATTGTGTATTTCAAATTTTTAATATTTAGGTACCATACTTCGGTGCACATGCTTTAGTACATGTATTTCAGTACACATATTTCGTTACACATGCTTCGATACATATATTTAGTACATATATTTTAGTATATAAGTTTCGATACACATTTTTGGTACATATTTTGGTGCATATATTTCAGTACACATACTTCGTTACACATGTTTCGGTACATATACACATGCTTCGGTACACATTCTTTGGTACATATATTTCAGCACATATGTTTCAGTACACATACTTCGTTACACATGTTTCGCTACATATATTTGGTTACACATATTTCGGTATATATATTTAAGTAGTAAATATATTTGGGTACATATATTTCCGTATACATATGGTCCGGTACATATATTCCCTTACACATGCTTTGGTAGATATATTCTAGTCCACATACTTCGTACATATATTTTGGTGCACATGCTCCAATCCATATATGCCATATCCCAATCTCGACTCCGGCGTAGCATGATATTGTCCGCTTTGGGCCTCGGCCACGCCCTTACAGTTTTGTTTCTGGGAATTCATACAAGAACTTCCCAGTAGGTCACCCATCCTGGGAATGCTCTTGCCTGAACTCGCTTAACTTCGGAGTTCCGATGGAATCCGAAGCCAGTGAGTTCCCAAAAGGCCTCGTGCTATATGGAGGTGGGCATGTACATATGTTTGGACCAGATTTTACTTCATCAGCTCGAGTAATCAAGGCCGTTGAATGGGCTGAGTTCTAAACCATTGGATGACAAATTGGTTGAGATAATTCTCAATATTATTAAAGGATAATATTATGATTTTAATCATAATCATTATCTCTTAATAGTATTGAATTATCTAGACTTACCATTATCTGGAACACAACTAGATGATAAAGCTGTAGCATATGATAATGCCGAATAAAATAAATATTGCAATTGATGAGCAATTAACGTGGCATTGCATGGCTGCACCTGTACAAATGAGTGGAAGAGGTAGTCTTTTGTTTAGATTAGGCTACCAAGGAAGGGAAAAGCACAACATGGGATAAAGTGCTCAGACTTTGGTAATGCATGCACTTGGACGTGAATATGGGTTTAAACATTGCATGGTTATTTAGGATGCTATGGGAAGAGTTCCGTGTGCTTGTAAATTGGTCTGATCGCATGGTTATCATAAGTGGACGACTATCATCAAAGTGTGGCTTTGCTCCCTTGGAAAAATATTCCTAGGAATATTATTTATTTCGATTGGTAGTTCAAGTCACGGCAACAACTTCACAGCGTGTTCATCAAGGCACGTCCCTATAAATACAAAGTGGCAGACAACATTTTGATGACCTCCAACTCAACATACAAACTGCCATGCGCAAACCCTCGCTCTACGCGAAACCTCTCAAACATCTTGAGATTTTTTATTTTCTTTTTCCGCCGACACATCTTCAGTTTGAATAAACAGCATTGTGAAGGCAACCGGCGAACACCTTCAGTTTGGATAAACAACATTGTTGTCGTAGAGTCAGCCTACAGCGAAGCACCTTCAGTTTGGATAAACAGCACTGCGACGAGGCCGACTGCCTATCTATCCAAGTCTCGGTCGAGAAGGATTTTCAAATCCTTATTGGCAGAGGTCATCTCATCAGCCTTCTTGGCGAAGTGAGGTGTTACCAGGTTACTACATTTGGCACCTTGAGAGCCGAATTTGATATTGAACTTCACAGAACTAGCAGCCTTGTCTTCAGGCTCTAGAACTTGAAGGCCGAGAGTGTTCCTTCCTCGGCTGCAGTCGCGAGATTCAGAAGTCAGCAGCGCACCCAACGCAACATCAACAAATTTTACTCCTCGGCCGAGCTCGGCCGACGAGTTGGCACGCCCCGCATACAACCGAAGGATGTAGTTAGCTTATTAGTTACTCGGCCTGCGCACCACGTAGGCTTGGTAGTTTTTAGGGTCAACAACATATAAAGCACATTGCTCCATTTCCGATGGTCAATGTGAGATGTTACAATCCACCCCTCTTAGGGGCCCGACGTCGTCGTCGTCGGCACACTCGCACCACACGGCAGAGTGGCTCTGATACCATTCTATCACGTCCCAGTCTCAACTTCGCCGTAACACGATATTGTCCGCTTTGGGCCCCGGCCACGCCTCACAGTTTTGTTTCTGGAAACTCAAACGAGAATGTCCCAGTGGGTCACCTATCCTAGGAATGCTCTCGCCCGAACTCGCTTAACTTTGGAGTTCCGATGGAATCTGAAGTCAGTGAGTTCCCAAAAGGCCTCGTGCTATATGGAGGTGGACATGTACATATAAAGCACATCACCCCATTTCCGATGGTCGATGTGGGATGTTACAATATATTTTAGTCTATATATTTCAGTACATACATATTTTGGTACACATGCTTCGGTATATATTTTTCAGTACATGTATTTCGATACATATATTTAGATACTTTAATTTATTGAGAAAATTAGAATTAGATGCATCATTTAGACTTTTCTAAATTATATACTTGTAACTTTCCAACTTTTAGATTAAAGTGCTTTCACTTTTTATTGAACCCTATAGTTCAGGTATATTCATTTTTTTGAAAAAAAAATTGAAAAGTCCAGATGTATTCTTAATATAAGTGTTTTTCAAATTCCTTTTAATTAAATTCATTTCTATGTCTTAATTAAATTCATTTCTATGTCAAAAATGCACTCAATAATATTAATGAATTTAATGCTATATTTATAGATCTCATATCTTCCTCAATTTAACGATTCAATTATATCTAGTAAGGGGTTGAGCTTAATTTAATACTCAAAATATATCAAAATTATTTAAGAAATTTCAATATATCTAAGTAACTTTGTTTTATACAAAAATTGTTTATAATTTTTTTCTTCATTATTGTAACTATTGTAGTTAATAGTTATTTCTCATTCTTTACTGTCGTCTTTAGAAATTTCAATATATCTATTATTTGTAACTTTGTTTTATGCAAAAATTGTTTGTAACTTTTTTCATCATTGTTTAAGAAATTTTAATATATCTAATTATTTGTAACTTTGTTTATACAAAAATTATTTGTAACGTTTTTTTTATCATATTGTAACTATTGCGGTTATTGGTTATTTCTCATTCTTTATTTTCGTCTTTAGAAATTCAAGTATGATTGAATTGAAATGTGTCATCCTTCTTTGAAAGTAAACATTGACATGTTTAATCTCAAATTGAAATGTACCTATACTAAATTAAAATGTACGCTTACTAAATGAAATGTACCCATGTCGAATTGAAATGTACCCATGTTGGCTTGAAATGTACCAATAGGTTTTAAGGTTACACATTATTTGCCCTTAGCTTTTTACATACCCAAAATTATGATAATATAAACGTATCAATAGCTTGGTACGTATCTAAACAATAAATAAATAAAATGTCAAAATACCAATTTGTACACAATTGGATTACATAACGTGCCAATAATGTACCAAATTATTGGTAAGCTATTTTTAATATATATGGGCATGATATATATATATTATGTATATAATATCATTTGGAATAAATTGGCACGTTTAAAATATCATCGTTTGTTTTTTGTTCAATTCAACTTTTTTTTTGTTATTATAGAAAATTTATTTATTTTTTGTTTCGAAATGTATTGAACTAATGGGACGTAAATTAACAATATCTTCTTTTGCAAAAATATAGGAATTTGTTATATATTGGATTTAATTAGTAAATTAATTATAATAACAATTTGTGTAATTTGAAGTTAGTTAGTATTAATTAAAATTAGAGAAAAGTAGTTTGATCAATCCCCCGTCATCATGGAGAGCTTTCTCCCCTAGCCTTTTGTTGCTACGCTTTTAGTACCCCTTGTGTTTTTGCAAGGTTTTATCTTTCCTTCGACACTTGTTGGGGATTCATCCTGCTGTTCGGGGCTGAATCTTTTTATAGATCGGCTTGTGTTGGTGGCCATCTTTGGGGGCTGATGCGGTGTATCGACTAGTGTATATGCACTTGCGTGCTCCAACTAACACTCAATTACTAATGATCATTGTTGTTTGAAAAGAAAAGAATGAAGTGGGCTTTCTTATGGATGGTAGGTTGACAGGTGATTTCATCGCATCTTGATGCATGAACTAAACTAAGTAAACTTGGGATTGGCTAGCCACTGGCTAGGAGAACATGCAAAAGGTGGGTAGGTTGAGATAGCACCTAAAGTGCTTAGTGGAAAGTCTAATATGTTATCACTATATATTGCCACCTCCAATGCATCTCCTCTTAACGTACGACACATACTTGAAACTTACTAGCTATACCTATAGTCATCACTTTAGAGTGCTTACAAAGAAGAATAAGACTAAGAGTAAGTAAATGGATGGAACCTCTTTGTTTGGGTTGGACATAGTGTTAATTTGGGCTACGGTTTTATCATTTAGAAATGGAACTACACTTGCATGGCCCGTTAATTCGATCCGGAATGACACACTCATTAACAAATCGAATCATCATCGTGTTACCTGTTAAGAACCCTTTAAGATAACAGATATGATACGAAAACAATAAGAACACGACTCGTTTGCCAAGCCTACTACAACATAATACCTCATCCTATTAATTAATACAATATTACTCAATAGAAAGTGAGGCATTTTAACAGGTAAAATATTATTAAAACCAGTGCGTACGCGATATTACCTTGGTAGGCCAAAGAAAAAATTGAAATTGAATTAACATGTGAGTTAAACACAACGAAGTTAAACTCAACTAAGCTCTATCACCACTGCCATGTACTATCACATACCACTTCCTCAGGATTACATGCATATAATATATGCAAGTGAGCAACAATACAACATTGCGTTCCATATAAACATTGAACATGCTCGATCGGCTAAATAAAATCTCCATTATAGTTCACAGTGCCTTCACCACCCAAATTAATAAACGCTTTATGACTTCCTAAATAACAATAAATATGATTTGTATAATTATATGGACCCAATATTAACCATCTGTTCCGTACAATTGAGGCCCTTGAATAAATTAACGAGTTGATAGAATTTTAATAGATATTACTACTGGATTATCGTAATAATTATCTTATAGTTATTATGAGTTTGGAGATGAGGATAAAATAGAGAAGGGTTGTTCAACAAAGAATAGACTTCATGATATGCTTGCTAGCTTTATTGAAGGTTGTCTTCAAGTTTTCGGGGCATAACTTTATCTTCAGGTTTTAGAACTCAAGGTCGATAGTGTTCCTTCATCAATCGAAGTTGCTTAATTAAGAAGTTAGCAACGCATTTCACTACATCATCATATTCATATTATTCGCCCAATCGAGCTCGGCGTTGAATTGGCATGCCTGCATCAACATTCAAGCCATTGAAGGATGTAGTTAGCTTCTAGTAACTCGGCATGCGCACCACGTAAGCGTTGTAATTTTTAAGGTCAACAGTAATATAATCTCCATAATAGTTCACCAAGTTCTCTTAAATTTTGCATCAATACAAAAACTACCAAAATTTCATGAACAAGTCTATTTGGGATATATTTTGGTATCCTGGCCGGGATCATGGTGGTGATTAGGTGATACAACTAGACGCATGAACATTGTACTCCATGTCCTAATATATGATTTGAGATTTTTCTTCTCACATGATCTTCGTGAAACACGAGGTTTAACGGTTTTATTTATCCATGTAATCTTGCAGTTCCCAATGAGCTTGGGTGAGTGGTTGATATCTACGCATTGCTTTGCTATTGGTAATGCTTTTGTAATATTTTAAATCTAGTTTGCAAGGACCCTTTTAAGGTCGAGATCTTCATGATATGAATTTGTAATGTCATTTTTTAAAGGAGTGAAATATTGTAATCTTCTTCTTAAAATAAAAAAGGCTATCTGAGATTATTCACTGCAGATAATTGAGAATGAGATGTTGAAATTATTACCTCACATTGTAGCTCAAAGTGAGGTCATGACCAAGTGAAGTTTTAACTTTACTAAAGAAGCTCCAAAGGCTAGAATTAAATTATATAAGTTACATGGCATTTAAAAATAGACGTTTTTAATTTTCATTAGGGAGGTTTTAATTAAATGTGATTTTGATACAAACATATGAACCGTATCCGTTTTCTGTACACGTGGTTGAACTCCCAGCACCAGCCACCAGGGCTGCTAAAGCCTTGAAGAAGAGTCTTTCATGAAGGTCGTATTCAATAAAATTAACCAAAATTCTTAAGTGACCAAATTATTACATAGTGTTATAAAAGTCCATTCTGGTGGAGAGGCCTTGAGGGTCACTCCAACCGAAACCAATTCGCGTTTGTGAATTATTTCTCGATCATAATTGAAGGTAGCTTATAAACATCACATCATGAATTTTGTAATGAAGCACAGGTCATCACATTTTTGATAAATCAATCAACCAAATTCTGACGAAGTGGGTCATGACTCAGTAATCTCATTTGTTGGAATGTGTATGGTGTGCCATAAAGTCTCCCTCATGCCCTATTAAAATATCTACCAATCAAGTTGTTGAATATGAGAAATCTGATAGGGGCAAGCACTTTAGCTGCTTCTAATAAATTGTTTAGATCAAGTATTTCCAGCAGCAATTGAGCATAGAGAAAGAAAGATTAGTTTGTCAAGAATTAAGATTTAACTGAACAAAACCATCCAGATGCAGGCTGTTATATGCTAGTTGGTTAGAAATGTGTATCTTACACCTAAATTTGAATTCTACTTCCCGTAATTTTGAATAACTTAAAGAATCGCATTGTAAAAAAAACTTGGAAAATAATGGTAATAGTTAACAATTGCATATATATATATATATAGAAAACCTTTAAGGGAATGGATTCCCATTTTTCAAAAAAAATGGTAGAAGCTAACAGATTCTACTATTTTTGGCTTGCTAGAAACCTTGCTCAGTCTAGAATCGAGAATCTTTTATATTGTTTTATACGTAATCTTGATAACTGTTGCTCACTTTTCTTGTAGTGCAAGGAGGTTCAAGGTAGTGGAAGAGAAATGAGAAAAGTGAATTATTATAGATCTTCGACAGATACAAATAATATGTGGCCAATTGGCCAAACTAATACAAAGTAGGAAATCTACTATACAAACAAAGGATTCAGAATCTATACAAGCATCCCATGCAATGCACAATTATTGACCTTATACGCTTAAAAGAAAAATATATCTCTTCTACGAGTACATTGCAAAAGCAAACTCAGGCAGTACTGTAAATTAACTTCCATTTCATCGAGTGGGAGGTGGCTGTTTATAGACCATTATAGTAACCACCATATGTGACATGAGCTCTAGGGAGGGATACTCTAACTGCTGAAAATGCTTCATTCAATTTGGTTGCATCTTGAACAGCATGCTTAATCCTCTGCATCGATCCAAAAATTAACAAAAGTGGGATTAGAATATTGGTTCGGCTCTAGTACAATTGACAATCCCAAAATGGGGCAAATAAACCTACAACAATGCACTTTGATGCCACATGAAAAAAATTATTGTGTGAGACTGTAACATCATGTGGTATGCATGCATGAAAACGAAATGTGATACATGACAATTGTTAAACGGTCACTAATAATACGCATCCCACTAGATAGTTCAGCAATTTATAATCATTCGTTGTCTTGTTTATATTAATTGCATAACTCATGTTCAGTGGCTAGCTAACTAAACATGTTATCGCGTATTCGAAAAACTAGTCATATTTGATAAAAACAATTTGTGATAAGTATTTGGGATGAGTACTAATTTTTAAAATAAGTTTGCAAAGAATGGGGAAAAAATAAGAAAAATAATGAAGAAATTAAAACAGCACTTATGTAAATAATTGGACTAATTAAGTAGATGAGAGCTAGAAGATTAATTAAATTTGCTGACCTTGTTGTCATCAGTGTAGATCTGGAAGCGATTTTGGTTGTGCTGATACTGTTTGTTCCTCTGATGGGCACCGAAAAAGATAATACAAACGGTAGCCGCAGCAAAACCAAAAGAGCAAATTGCTCCGATTCCTGTAAAACTCAGCTTCCAGATGTTGTTGTTGTTATTTATCTCTTCTGATGACTCCAACAAGCTGTTTTTGTCAACAACTTCCTTCCTTGGAGAGGTGATTTCTTGACCTAAATTGTCATCAAACTGAAACTTATCAGTTTGTTGATGCATAAACTTGGGTGATCTGCAGGTGGGAGACTTTGGGGAGTCCAATATTTTCATGTCGGCAAATTCATTTTCCCAAGTTTTCTTGAAGCAAACTTGGGAGAGTTGTGCGTCTTGATCCACTTGGGAGACTTTGATGACTTGTTTTTCTTCTTCTTGTTCTTCTTGTGAGAGTAATGAGGCCTTGTCAAAGCTTGGAGGTAGTTCCAGCTGAATTGGAACAGGAACAAGACTTGAATTAATCCAAGCTGGCGACACCGGTGGCGGTGGTGTTGGCGGTTGTCGTCGTGGTGGTGTCTCGTGAATGACTTTTGACCTAGAACTGGGTGATGGGATTATGAAGTAGTTCATGTTGAAAACACTTTTTGAATTATCAGAAGAAGAAAAGCGTTTGGTCGAGAAAATCCTCTTCTCTTCACTGTCTTCATGGAAATCAAGAAACGCATCATCTGGTAGGTACTCCCACGCATCAAGATCCATCTTTCCAAACCAAAAAATGAAATATTATGGGATCAATGAATTCAGATGATCAAAGGAGGAGAGGAGAAGGGTACTAGTAGTAATGTTGAATGATAGTTGAATCAACGAAGGTGGCTTTCATGGAGCTTTCTGGGGAAGTTCTCTCTGGAAATGGGCATGGAGTGTGTCTTGTTGCTCTTGGAGTGAAAGATTGATCCACCATAAGCAAGCAAGATAATTGAGACGGTTTGAATGAGTGCTTATCCGTTCTTCTAATAGTGGCGAAGGGAAGGATGCATGGTGGTCGAAAAAGGGACCCACCAAAGAGAGAATTGCTTTGCCTTACCAGATGGGTTTGGTTTATATTTCTTTTCATTTGTTAATGGCTTTTATTTAAACGTAAGGTTTGATTACTAATGTGTAACTTTGGTTAGAGGTTAACTAATGTTCGCGCTCACAAGTAGCTCTCAAGGTTCTTTCTTTTCATCTCCGTGTGAAAAAGTTGTATAGGGACGGATGGATGGATAGACAGAGTGAAGAAAGTGAAGTTTTCAAATGAAGAGGAGATTCTTTTGTTTGTCTCATTCGCACTCCACGGACGAAACCTTAGCTTTTTTTTAGTATTAAAACAGGTTATTTTACGTGTGAAATCAAACAGCCACGCGCATTACACTTCATTTGTTGTGTTGTTTACGTATTAAGCTTGAAAACTTGTCACAAGTGAATAGGTGTGTTAAGAATAATTTTCATATTAATGCGATAAGGGACTTTGAATGTACTTATTTTCAGTAAGTTAAACGACTCTCTATATTATCAATTCATCTTAACTTTTTTTTAAGTGTGTAGTTAAATCAAAATTTAAAAAGATTTTGAAAGACCTTTTAGAGTGTCTGTTGCTTGTTCGAGTTTGCTTTGGATGAAAATGTTGCAAAAGGAAAAGGTTAAAATAAAATAAAACAAGGAGACAAAGGGAGGACGTAGAACTGTCCATGGGCTGGAATCTTTATTACTGGTTTATTTTCTTTCTTTTCCTTACTGTATTCTCTTTTTTTTTTCTTTTTTTTTTTGGACAATGGCTTACTTTATTTATAACACAATAGATTACATGAGAGAAGACCCAAATACAAGAAACACACAAACAAAAAGATGGACCTCCATAGTAACCCAACAGCCCAAAACATAGTTTTGAGGCCTGAACAGGAAAAACACCTAAGAAAACCCTAGCAACTTCCTACCTCAACCGTCAACCTGCTTACCAAACGAACAGCCCTTGCAACCATCGAAAAGTAACAGATCCAGAGTAACAACAGGACCCCAAAATAGAGCCCCAAACTCCTCCACAGCACACCATAGCAATAGCTGTCACAAATCGAAGGAAGCTAGCAGGAGAAGACAGAAATAACTACCTGCCCCAGGAGCATAACAGCAGCTAATGATGGATGATACACATTAGTTGGAGATTTATACACTCAGTTTGTCGACGATCGAGCAGATGAAGATTTGCCCAAGGAGACAGAAGTTAGGGAAGAAGCCCAAACCCTGGCGTTCTTTGCTCCCTTGTGGAAGTTCCTCGTCTTGCATAATCTCAGCTTGGTCCAAATACTCCCAACATCAACCATGTGGAGGATACGCCCCATAATTTGACTCGTCTCCCCAAATATTCCCAAGTTAAAATGAGGAACGTATAGGACCCAGAAAGCTTGGAGGCGAGTCAATACCTTCGGGAATATATACAGAAGCACCCTCAAACAGAGAAACAATGTAGCAAAAGCTAAAAAGGGTTCCCTCCTTGATATCTCCCTTAGTGACATGTCACTCATTGACTGGATTATAGATTTTTCACGAATATTTAAGCTAACAGTATGATCGCCATCAAAATATTGAACTGGTTCAAGTCCTGAAAGAAATGGGACAGCGAGGACATATATGGTAAGAAATAGTGCAACAAATAGATGAAAAGGAACAGAATATGATAGGTAGGCCATCTACCCCACATGCATAAATATTCTTCAATTTAGGAGAATTTTACCTGTGGTTTTCTGGTAAAACTGTGCAAGCGAGGAGAGATTTTTTGGACCATGATAACGCACCATTGATGTCTGATTGACTAGTAAAATCGAAGGGAAGCTATGTATTCCATATCTTGAGAACACACTGCAATACAACGCATCAAAGGCATGACAACGTAGCTGTGTTTTCAAAGAACGGATAATAATACAACTTTCTTCCATCCCATAAATATCTTACAGTAAACATCTCTCCAAGGCCATGGATATTATACATCCCAAAAGGCAGGCATAGTAATAATTGTAAGAAAATGAACAAATTGCCTTCCAAGGCCATGGAATATGCAGTTTTAACTAGAACAATACACCAACAACAAATCTGTACAACATTGACATTTAGATTACGTATGGAAAACATTATAATTGCACAGATTTCCTTTTTAACAAGAAACAAACAAAATACTCAATAAATTTACATAGCTACACACATAATTTCTTTTCCTGAAATCAATGTTTGGCCTACAGCATCAATACTTTAGTTTACCACAGATACAAAAGCAAAAGAAGGAATCTTACACAGGATTCAACATGACAGGGGCTTTTGCTCATGGAGCTATAATGTTATAACTCCAATACGAAAACCTCGGTCAGTTTCCTCCCCTTTCGGAGAGTTTTCATTGCCGCCATACATAACAGACATTAGAAATTACAATCCAGAACAGAATGAGGATAATGTATTGGGCTATAGATCGAGGACAAAGTACACCAAGTTAAGCTTACCTCGGCAGGGCTGAAGATTCCTCAATGGCCAAATGCTCTACTTGAGGGAACATGAAGCTGAGCTTTTCAAATGTGGGATACATTGTGCGTGAAAGTGGGCACCAGGAAGCATAAAATAGCACTGCAGTATAATCAGTTCTCTGTTGTGATGCCAAAGCTCTGTCTAGGAAGTTTCCATCCACCTGCAAAAAAAAAATAATAATAATAATAAGTAACAACATTCAGAAGTCTCCATTTTTTCAGAGAACAACAGTGTCATGCTAGTGTTGTATCCTTTCAAAACAATTCCATACTACCATCGACTGATTTTTATGACTCATAAAATATATTATGGTCAAAATATATAAAGATTGAAAAACGGATCGCCATTACATCGAAAAGCGGGATCATTTACTGTTCAAACGGGTCCCTGTTGTTTTCCATCAAGGCCTCAACCCTAGAGTCTAAACCGTATCCAAACTCTAAATTCAACTTACAGAAGCAGCAAAACTTGTTTACATCCCCTGGACACAAAAAGTAAAACACCAAACAATGAACATGCATGCCAAATTCTTAAGGGATTATGCTTTTCATTCTAATACATAAAACACAGTAAAGATTAATGGCACTTGATATGCATCCTTAGACAACAACAAAATTTCTGATAAACATGGAGATCTCGCTTTGGTGCCTAGAATTTAGTCTCTTCCATATTCAGGCACTACTATGACCATGTGTAGATAACCAGCCCTTATTTCTTCATACCACCACCACAATACTCCATTTTGATCCCCTAAAACCACTTTACTATAGCAGAACCAGCACTTTGTATCCCTAACACCTTGTTTCAAGACTATCCAGCAGCAGTTTTCCCTTAAGAGTATCAACCTCTAATCAACTTTTACATATTATATATCATAATCTCTTTCATCGTTCCTAAACTTTCCAACAATAATATAAACAGCAAACAGCCAGTGTTTCACAACCTACTACTTTACAACCTCTCAAAATAAGATGCTAAGATAAAAGGACAACAAAGGCATGTCAAATGTACTAAAACCTTTGTAATAGAATGCAGTACTCAAGTAACTTATGTGCCGCAAAATCATATAGTTACCAAGAGAGATCACTACATGACTTTAAGATGAATTTAATGTTCTAATGCTAACATTCTCACCAAATTTAGAAGCATTTAAGATCACAAAGATCAGCATATTACGTTTGATATAGATGGTACAAACATTACATCTGACTAAAGTAACAAAATTTCTTCTTCGCTTTTTCTTTTGGGTGAGCAATAAATTTAAATTTTTAATTTTTTTGAATGAAATATAGAATCTGAAACACAAGTCCCTGAGTTATATGAAACTAGTTGTAGTTTAACATATAATGTGGCTGAGGTTCAGGAGGTATAGAGGGAATGAAACAACTGCTACATTTAATGCTAAATTAGAAAGAAGTTTCAGTGCAAGGTATGCCAAAATCGCTAAAGTCAATGCAGTAGATTACAATACTACATTTTCCAGTCATATTTAAATACGCTTCCATCATACGATGTAAGAACACCATTTTTTTCTCGACATAAGGACGTATGCGTATAATTAAACAATAAACAATATAGAAAAAAAATAACAAGTGCATTTAATTTCAGCAACAACTTAACAATGAGTAAAGAGTTTCTTCCATCACTCAAATCGGATTAAACAAACTATCAATTCTACTACAAAACATCATAGTAGTACACAGTAATAAAGTAGAGAACAAGTGCTTTACTTTCCATATACAACTTAGCAAAAGAGTTCTTCCATTTTTCAAATTGGACAAAAGAAGCGATCCTGTTTACATGTAAACGAGTACAGAACATCATAGAGAATCTTCAGATCACATTTCAACAAAGCTAGTTTTTTTGTTTGTCAAGCTTAAAGAGGCTAGAAAAGATGTCCATGTTTCAGGTTCAATTTCTTGTCAAATTAATTTACCCAATGACGATTATAAAGACTATATGAGATCAAAGAGTAGTTTCTAACCATGCAGGTTTAGTTACCCTACCCAAATACAAGCCAATACTTTAACCCTCTTCCCAGATTCAAGGCAATAGTCTTTTTCTAGTGCAACACCCAAATGCTTCTATATGCCTAGCTCCTACTCATCCAATCGTAATGCTATGTAGTATCATGGAAGAATGGGGTGAAAGGGGGTATGGTTGAATAGATATACATACACGACGTTCATATTGTATGTCTGCAAAATTAATAAGAAACTGCAGCAGTTTGCACCATAGCTGCACAGGCACGCATGATTTACCCAAAACTACCTCACAAGATTCTTCCAAGGCAGCAAAACTTCTATGTAAGCACAAAAACTAATAGCTTACTCATACAAAGTTTTACTTCGTAGCACACTCTTCAGTGGATAATGCATTACTAACACCACACCCGCAGAGTGACTAGCCAGAAATCCTATCAAACAGGTGACCAAGTGCTTTGACGGAATTATATTACCATGAGGTCAATACATATTTGTACATTTCAGTAACAAAGCTATCTCAAATTTCTATCTTAATTTCCTTCTTTAGCTCATTGATCACAAATACAGCGACTCAACAAATCCAAATTCTTTCAAAATTTCATCTTTTCTGTTTTGTTAATCGTATTTCATCATTCTAATGCACATCACACAACTATCCTTTTGCAATTAAAACCTTGAAAACCGAAATACCCAGCATTCAAAACCACCAAATTTGATTAAAAATTGAAACAATATCCTAAAAGAAATTGAATCCAGACATCACCAACCCATAAAAGTAAGAGAGTTTCAATAATCAACAGAGTCAACAACAAAAGAAACAGTAAATTAACAAATAAATGAATAATTAATCAGTTATGTAAGAAATCGGAAGCGTTCAACGCACCTTGAGGGGTGGGTGGGGGGAGATCGAGATGGGGCATTGAGATTGAAGGCTGTAACGGAAGAAATCGGACTCGTGAGGGCAGAGAGCAGAAGAAGAAACTAATCGAAACGAAGCTGCCAAGGCAGCGATATACAACAATATTACAGATTTATCCATAGACGATGAACAACAATAACCAGTCGAATCGACGAATGGGAGGAGAAGAAGAAGGAAGAGGAGGACAGGGAAAAGAAGAGAATACACAGGCGAGAAAAGGGCAAAATCGAAAAAATGGAAAAATCAAAATAAGGGTATGAAGTTTTGCGAGTAACAAAATCTGGGATAAGAAGAATTGCAGCGCAGCAAAAGAAAAGGCTGAGAATTTTTCATCAGAGTTGAAACTTCGCCCAATCTTCCTTCCTCCACTCGGCGGCGGCCTCGTGTGTGAATATAAATGGTGCTCAAATTAAAACCAGAAGAAACAGATAATATATTTTTAAAAAGTTAGAATCAATTAAATTTTTACACTATATTTGGACGAGTGAAATAAACTTGGAATTTAGATAAAAATCAGAATTTATAAATTAACATGCATCAATTCTTTTATTTGGATTCATAAACATAGAAATTTAGAATTTCTGCGTGAAAAAAACTTGGAATTTGGGACCTCTAATTATGAAGTTTAAATTCCATGTAAATAAGTGTCATTTCCCAATTTCTATGACTGAGAGTTTAAAAATAACAAATTCTGTATTCAATTTCATTGTTCTTTTGGGTTTACCAAACAAGAAAATTCACAAATTTTAGAAAATAAAATCTCGGCATTTCAATTTCCATCATTTTAAAATTTCTTAATAATATTAAATTTATTCATCCAAATATAATGTTAGTATCTTAAGATCTTGTCTATAATTTGCATTTTTTTCTATATCTCTTAAGTATTACTCTTGAATATGGATAGTCCATGAAGCTTTTTCTTGTTAAATAGTTAAAAGTATTTCAGAGAAAGTGAGTCTTGCGTAACTAAAATGTTGCTCTTTTATACTAAAAAATTGTTACGAGCTTGAGATTGGGAGAACAAATCTATTTATAAAGCAAATACGATCGGCGTTCATCTTCCAACTATTGCTAAAAGCATTCCACAGGGATTCCAGTCAAGAGTTTAAGCCCATACATATCATATTTGGTTCTGCCTATGGGGCATTTTTTGCACCAAATTATATACTAGAGTCTCGACTTTTGATGTGGATAGATTAACTAAAAATTGGCGGTGCCACGTATTTACTGAATAATTGTTTTTACCTAATCTCAAGCTTTTAACAGCCTCATCATACGTTGTTTTAACCCTTGTTTCATTTTTCACGGTCTCCTTCTATGTTCCTACAAACACACACAAGACATTGGAGATAAGTCGGCATAGGAGGAATGGTGGCATAATAAAAGAAAATTGGTACATGTGAGAAGTCTTAGGTTCGAATCTCGTGAATGGCGAATTCGATACCAAATTAGGCTGTCTATTATGTGACTTAGCCGAACTCCTCATTCCCTTAGTGTAAAAATATTGATGTACTAAAAAAGAATGATCAAATTTTGATAAATAAAATGTATATATTTCAATTTATTATACATGTTCATATTTATGATATTATGAAACGAAATTACTGAGATTAAAAATTAATAATAATATAAAAAAAATTAACGATTAAAACACCCTTTAACTTACAATTTGCCAAAGTTTTCACTATATATTTAATTAGTTTTTATTAAAGAAAGAAAAAGGAGAAAACCTAGGATGAAATTTGGGGTATGTATAAAGTCAACCTAAAACCCAATTGCGGTGAAGGTGGAAATTCCTCGTAGTTTTTTCGGGTTTGAAAAAAGTGAATAACCGTGTCTTGTTACTTTTTTTAGCGAGAAAAAAAAAAGTCCAACCCAAAACCCAATTGCGGGCTAATTGAAATTGAGCCCAAGACCATATCGTAGAAGGCCCGAAACAAGAAGAATAATAAGCCGCGTTTCTCTTCTACCTTCATTTCATACGGTGTTCGTCTGTTGTTGCTGTGCGTTGCAGAGAGAGGAGAGAGAGGGAAGAGCGAGAAAGAGAGAGAGAGAGAGAGAAAGAGGGAATTAGGGATTTTGGGGGAGGATGGAGTTGATATCAGAAAAGGAGTCGAACCACAACAACAATGAGAACAACAACAACAACAACGTCACCAGTTACACCCAAGCACTCGTCGTAGACTCTCACGATAATCATCCCAAGGAATCCGATGAAGTTCGTGAACGCCATGCTCGCGACCTCAAAGCTGGCCTCCATCCCCTCAAGGTTCCCTCTCTCTCCTCCTCCTCCTCCTCCTCCTCCCCCTCTCTCTCTCTCTCTCTCTATATGTATATATATATATATGTATAGGGCTTAGATTGATTAACCTAGAGAGATTCATTCATCTAGATAAAGTTGTGGTCTTTAATTAGTGAATTGCTGCTCAATTAGCTGACTTTATTATGAATTTATGATTAAATTGTTTATATTCTAATTTTCGCCCAAGGAGTTGGATTTCTGTTGAATTGTATATCTAGGAGTCAATTTATTTTGATCTCCGTCTTTTGTTCTCATCAATTTTGTAAAACGATACCGGGTTTCGTTCGATTCAGTTTGTCTACTGTGGGTCTTTCGCATACCAAATTCTTGTTTCTTCCATTCTCTGTTTCAAATGCAGGTTCAATTGGCAATCTTTGTGTTTTTGTGTAACTTATTTTTGCCATGTTTTTATGATTAGCACAAGTTCGTATTTTGGTACACTCGTCGCACCCCAGGAATCCGGAGCCAGACACCATATGAAGACAATATAAAGAAAATTGTCGACTTCAGTACGGTACAATATCTACCTTAATATCAGCAGGAGGAAATGTGATTAAGTGTAATCTTTTCGTTTTATTGACTTGTTGATGCTTGGATAATATAGGTTGAAGATTTTTGGGTCTGTTACTGCCATCTAGCCCGTCCTTCTTCTTTGCCTAGTCCAACAGACTTGCATCTTTTCAAAGATGGAATCCGCCCGCTCTGGGAGGTAAATATCCGAAACCTGACTTTCAGTTTGCTCTTTCTAATCACTTGGCTAATTTTGCGTCATATTCCTTCCTACAGAATGCAAGTATCTTATTGTTTCTTCAAAGATATTAAGTTTTTGAATGACAGAATGCCAACATGTCTGAATTTTTTTGTTTTTCAGGACTCTGCTAATTGCAATGGTGGTAAATGGATAATACGATTCAAAAAGGCTGTTTCGGGCCGTTTTTGGGAGGACCTGGTAAGGATAAAAACTGGAATTTTCTCTTTGTTGTGGTGTTGCGCGATTGCCAGGCTACTTCATACCATCAGTTGATAATACTATTTCATTTTTACCATGTTGGATCTTGAAAAAATTATCCCACTGAAGCATTGGGTTTCAGTATGAAATTGGCAGATTCTCTGAACATTCAGAAGAGTCATCTAATTCTTCTTAATGATGCCTTCTGAAGATTTATGCCTGCAATAATAAACAGTAATTATGATTGTTATCAGATTATTGTATTCGGTTATCAAATAGCCTAGCTTCATAGTCCTACCATAGGGGTGAAAAAAGAGGGACTAGGGAATACATTGGTAGTGATTTATCAAAGTATTGATGAAAATATATAGAAAAAAGTTACAGAAATGTAGTTGTCTTAGAAATATATAAATTTTATATGAAGCTTTAGGAATGTTATATGAATAATTAGTGCACTGATGTAGACTTTGTATATCCGACTTTGTATATCCATATATGTTTAGCCCAACAGCATCAGGACTAAGCTCTTGTTTTGCAAACCACAGGAGTAAGATTTTGGTCAATATTCATCAAATCTGTGGTCCTCTTTCAGTGATACGCTGGGAAATTTTATGCCTCAGTGTTGACAACTCAACATATACTGATACTTGCCTTTATCTTGGTGACATACCGCCTGGATGTCAGTGATACCTTAGAAGAATATATCATCCAACCCATAGAGTAGGTAGCACCCTAAAAATTTTGAAATTTAAAGCTTGCGTTCACCTGGGTATACACAACTAACTTCTAATCCATAGAGGTTATCTGTACATGGTACACAAAAAGGAAACCATATGATCTTCTTAAAGCTGATTATCTTTGCTCGAAACCTAGTATGGCATTAATTTGCACTGGTTGGTTGTGGAATATTGAATGGGAATTTAGTGACAAGTTACCACAATGGAGTTCTCTTAGGACATTCAACTGCATATTAGTCCAACCCTTACAAGCATGGCATTAATTTGCACTTGCTGGTTGTGGAATATTAAATGGGAATTTAGTGACAAGTTACCACAATGGAGTTCACTTGGGATAATCAAATGCATACTAGTCCAACTCTTACAAGTAAAGCATTTTTTTGTCTTTATCGATACCCACTTTAGAATCAATGTAGCCATGCAGTAATTGGAAGCTGCTTTTATGTTTTCTATAAGGTATTAAAGTATCCTTGCGTGTAGCTTAATATTACATTGCTTTCTCTATACCGATGTACTTTTTCTCATTGATTCTGTTGAGTAACGAAATTCTTGCTGCAATTTGGGTTGCTTCCAATTGTTTTTTTACTGATCGAAGAAGGCAAATTCTGGCAGCTTCAGGTGTGGGATCCTGTTCTGCAGGATCCCAGATAGTAAGAACAGCATCATTGCATTTTTCACTTTTATTACGATGGGTTGACGCCTTTAGGTTGAGGTGTAACGCTTGGGGTGGGTTTGTTGCCCAGAACCCTGAATGAGCGTATTTTGGCATCTCTCTTAATTACCTATATTAATCTCTGGATGCTATAGGACTGGAGCCTACGGAAGTGTATACAAATGCCTGGACATGCTTGACATATGCATTTATACGTGTGTGCATCTCTTATGGGGCTTCACTGCTAATTTAATGTTGCTTTGTCTAAATGTTTTTTTTTTTGAGCTAGTTGAGATATTTGGTCTGGGGATTTGTGGGGGTCCTACTTACATATTATGCGCAGGTTCTTGCCTTGGTGGGTGACCAGCTTGATTATGGAGAGAACATATGTGGTGCAGTACTAAGCATCAGATTCAATGAGGATATATTGAGTGTCTGGAATCGGAATGCTTCTGATCATCAGGTTGGTAATTTATAGCAGTTTGCTACTTGTGTTACTAGTCTTTCTGTCTGCGTGTTGAGTGTAATCTCTTGACCTCGCTTTTGTTAACCAGGCTGTAATGGCTTTAAGAGATGCGATCAAGCGGAACTTGAAGCTTCCACACAGCTATCTCATGGAATACAAGCCACACGATGCTTCGCTGCGCGACAATTCATCTTACAGAAACACATGGTTGAGGGGCTAGATTGATGCCACCAGATAAGAGCACTAGTTTCAGAAAAGCTTTTCGGGAAGGCGACCGATGCACGACCAAAATCAGTAAAAATCTTGCATGACGAACAGGAGAGGCTCAAAGTCTGGAGACTTGGACAATTGGTGGCAGTGCGTTAGGTTGAACTGTAACAGAGTATATCTGTACTAAATTAATTTAGTGATGGATTATCAAACAAAATTACTGATTTCACCAACTGATTACGTGCTTTTGCTTTATCAAACATTGCTACCGTGCATGTCTCCTTTAATCTATCCACGCCCAATTTATATGTTTATTCCTTGATGCTGTAATGCTTAATGTCAAAAACCCCATTCTAATCGACCAACCACGCAACACAAACTGCCCCGCTCGGGTAATAAACATCCATCGCACATTTGAGTGTAGTCAAATGGGTTAAGAGTAGTGTGCCCTTTTTCTGCATCAAAGTTCAATTCCATTGAACCCCTTCAACGTTGTTTTAGATTAGACTAATTAGAATATCGCTCGCCTGAAAAAGTAACTTTTATCTTAATGCAATGTATTACAGGGATGAGGTGTGAGAATCAGTGATGTATTGTACCAAAACATTGAAGGAACATCAGCATCAGCAGTTGCAATACTTGTATCAATGTAAATGTAAACACTAGCGGCATTGTTCCACCAGATGCTTGCTTATAATATTCAAAAACAAATTAATTAGGCATCTAATATTTGTACATAATGTTAATTGTATTGCTTAAGATGATAGTTGATCGTCTAAGTGACGAGATTTGCTCCCCAACATTTTTACCGAACGTTCTGTTTTTAGTTTTCATTTTTCATGGGAGAAAATGTAAGTGAGAGTGGGAGGGAGGAAGGAGAGATTTTTTTTTTTCCCTTCAAGTTTTGTCTCATCATTTATGCATTCTCCGTTCTCACTCCCTCCTCTCTTTCTTTCTCCATCCTTTCTCCTTTACTTCTCCCATATGTTTTTCATTGAAGCTAAGAAAATCAAAACTAAAAGCTAAGAACGAAATGGTTATCAAAAGGCTCTAAATTAGACTTCTCGTCTCCCAAGTTCATCTTATATACCCATAGAATATTATCATAACATGCATAAAGAACACTAAACACAAAGGAGTAAAAAAGAAAGGACTAAACCACATTTACTAGGTTATTTGCTTTCTGTTCTGCAGCCATTCTTCTTTTACACAGATGACTTAAGGCCAATGATACCTGTCGAAAATCAATATTACAAATATAGGAAAGGGTGTGAGCAAAAATAGAGGAATGATGAAAAAACAGTTCGCCGGACCCTACTACTGAATTTGATATAAACAATCTGCCAGCAACAACAAATAGCTAGAGAAGTGAAATACATACCACATCCAACTCTTGCTCCTGCGTTCCCGGTAGTCTTGCTAAGTTCATGTCCACCTGTTCAATCGGGGATATGTAGACATCAGGGCAAAATATCGATGATATCATTCATGTGAAGATGAATCAAAGATCAATCCACAGCACTGACATTTGCACTAGCAAACAGAATTTTGAAAAAACTAGAGATGGCAGAGTACATTGTTAACAGAAAACGCAAACGCCAAATTGGTTTAGTGCTTTATAATTTCCTAACATCATCTGTGGTACTTCCTAGCAATAACAGCACAGAGCCACAAACTGGAAAATCATCTGTGGTACTTCTTGTTACAAAACATATATGACTTTAACCGCAATGTGAAGGGCTACAAAACAGGTAAAGTCTCCCACTTTTATGTTAAAACTTAAAGTCAAAATCAAGTTCCAAAAGGTATGCAAGAGAAACTATTTCCCAAGTAAGAAGTACAGCGATTCTTAGAGTGTTCAGTGATTAGCACAAACCTGACAAAAGTGAGAGAAAAATTTCACAGCATGAATAACCATTATTCAGTCTTAATTATCATGAGTTTGTCGTCTTTGCGATATAAGTACAAGAAGATGCTTTGCAAAAACACAAAGTACGTTCATCTATTTTGTATTACAGTATCTCAACAGCCTTAAAGGATTAACGACTTCAAAATGAAATATTTTGAGGATCATTACAAAGTCTGACAAGGTTTTAGTTCCCACGAAAAGAAGATTCATCGCAGATTCACAGCTAAGTGACTTAGAATTAGATACCAAGATAATCTAATAAAGATTGATACTTTGACATAAAGTTCTATAGACAAATATTGGCCTATTATCCAATGTACCCAAAATAGTTCTACAAACAAACATTTGATCCCCACAGCGTAGTTATTTGCTTTCTAGTCATAAAATCAGTAGCTGGTGCCAATTGATACTGATAATTCAGAAACGAAAACTTGAGTGATCAAGTAATATGCACAGTTTCTTGTATGAATTAAAACTTCATCTCTTTGTTTAAAAAAAATTACAAAAGCGATCGTCCGTTAGAAAAAGGTGACAAGAAATTTGTAATCAAGGACCACAAGCCTCAAAATCATATTGTGAATGTGTAAAATTCCTTTTGGGTGAAATAATCATGGAATAGGAAAACTTATTGCTTTTGTGTCAAATAATCAAAGCAGATATCAAACTACACAAAGGAGCTGAAGTAGTAGCTATGTAATAAATAACCAAATTTTACATGATTACCTTTACCAAGATCATCAGGATCAGCGTGTACTACGACTGCTCGCCCAAGAATGGAATCAGGTCCGCTCAGTGGAATCTAAAATTGGTATCAAGAAAAATAGATTAGAAAAGTATAACGAAGGGGGTACAGGCAGCAATCCAAGGGCATATGAATAATCGCATAGCTGCTGATAACAAGCTAGCATTGTAGATAAGCCCATGACATGTACATACATGTTTAAAAACCTCGTGGATTGATCTTTACAGCGCTTCTTCCATGAATTTAGATCCATAGATTGAAGTATCTAGGCATACATATTTCTTCATATTCATATTTTGACTTTAACGAAGTTCATTTCTTCGAAAACAATGGCTAGACACCATCAGTCACACAGCTATTGGAAAAAGAATGTTATGAATATTTAGTAAACGGTAAAAGAGAAAGAATTGTTACCTGCCAGTCCTGGAGAGAAACCTCAGCAACTCCTGTAGAGTTAGTGAGAGCGCAAATTTTAGTACAATACTAAATTAATTACACACAAAAAAGAAAAGCAATACTTTTTCATAGTTGTTTTGTTCATACCATCTGGGCCTGCAACAACGTTACCCAAATCGCCGGCGTGACGCTCCTTATCTGAGGGAGCTCCATGCTCCTTCTTCAGTGGATTAAAATGAGGTCCTAAAACATCAAAGATTAAAAATTTGAAAAGTCCAAACCAGTAACCACCCACCAAGAAAAACGAAGAGTATGAAGCAATTAAAACCCATTAAAGAAAATAGAATCATGTCCTAGATGCAATGAAAAATTACATAAAAATGAACAATTGAAGCAAAAACAGAGAGAGAGAGAGAGAGATACCAGTGGAATTGCAACCATTGGATGTATCACCAAGAGCATGGATATGGAAACCATGAAGGCCAGGAGAGAGGCCACTAATCCTCCCCTGTATGTGTGTAGGCCCCCCTGTTCATCATTCATTTGATTTCCGGTGAGACAGTAGGGAGAGAGGGAGGGAGAGAGAGTGAGGGAGAGAGAGAGAGAGACCGTTGGAATCCTGAAGGAAATGAAGGGAGCCCCGGACGTTGGAATCTCCGGTGATAAGAGCCACTGCTTTCACACTAGCCATTTGATTTCCTCCTCTGCTTTCTGTGCTGTTGCCGATGTCGCCTTTTCATATCTCATGTCATTTCCATTTCTGGCTTTCTAGCACAAAAAAATCACATTTTTACAAGTTCATCCTGGTATTATTTATTTTACCTTTATTTTATCATTTTCGTTAAAACTTAAAGTTTTCAAATTATTTTCATTAGTTTTTCGTTGTATATATATCTTGTTAGCCATAGCCCAGAGGGTCATGTTTAACCTTATAGACTATAGTCGTGTAAAATTATATTTTAATGAACAATGATAAATCATATTTTATATCATCTTCAACTGAGGGGGCCAAATGATTATAGGCCAAACATAGTCCTTTAACAAAAAACCCAAGGCCATAGACCAAACATAATCCCCTTAATAATTTATTATTTTAATTAAATTAAACTACCATAATAAAATAGTAAACTCCAGATTACGGGCTCGTTTGGATGTGTTTTTATAATAATTGAAAGTGCTTTAGAGAAAATGTTTTTAAGTTTCAAAAGCACTTTAAGTGCTTTCTATGAGAAGCACCAGTTATGTGCTTCTTCCAAGAAGCACTTTAAATGTTTTTCTAGGATTTACTAGCAATTTTACTAAGAATTATTTCCAAATATATTTTCACCAAAAACGCTTTCAGTCATTTTAAAAGCATATCCAAACGAGCTCTACTTCTCTTTCTCCTTATCTCTCTTGTTTTGATCTTCCATTGCAGTTCGTCTTGAGTTAGAAAATGGTCCATTGAAACACCCTTTGGCATAGAGAAAGCACAATAACGAATAAAGCGTGGTATTCTTGCACTTGCCATAAAGTCATGCTTGACATTTTGACACCAATTAGTCGTTGGAGGGTAAGTGGGCTGGAGTCGAGGGTGGGCTGGCGGGCTGGAAATGGCCAGCCCACTGGTCTGATTTGGGGGTTTTGGCCCGGTGGGACTCACAAGCCCTTTGGCTAGCCCTCGGTTGGAGACGATTTTCATATTATTTCAAGTTATTTTAGCCTTATAACATTTTAACCGAGTCGGTTGGAGATGGCCTTCATTTCAAGTTTCAATTTAAACGATATTTCAAGGGCATGAAAATCGTATTGTCACAAAATAAATTAAGAACTTTAACACAAATATAATACATTAATTAGATAATAATATATATATTTTTTAAATATCTAGAACCACTAATTATATGCTTACCGAAAAAAAAATTATATGGTTACCAAAAAAAGAGAAATAATTGATTATGATTGTTTACCAAAAACAAAGGGCAAACAACAAATAATACCAATCATCATTAAAACAGAAGAGATAACGTTGTTGTAGCATTTCTTTCTCTGGTTGTTGTAAGTAATTGAAGAGAGAGAGAGAGAGAGAGAGAGAGAGAGAGAGAGAGAGAGAGAGAGAGATGAGGGAGATAATAAGCATACACATCGGACAAGCAGGGATCCAAGTTGGGAATGCGTGCTGGGAGCTCTACTGCCTTGAGCATGGCATTCAGCCTGATGGTACCATGCCCAGGTGTTACCCCTCTCTCTCCCTCTTTCACTCCCTCTCAATTTCTCTGCTTGTTTGTTTGTTTGGAACTTTAAATACATATTCCTGTGAAAAATCTCAATCTTTTTTGTTTTCGTTGATGAAATTGGGAATTGGGTTATACTTGTTCAACAAATCTAGCAGATGAGAATTGGATTGGCCTAAATGCAACATGGTTTCTTGCTACTTCATTCATGAAAACTAAAATGTGGGGAGTTTCGTAATGCAGCATAATTTGTGATTCAGATCAACACACTCAAAGACCAATTCTTTTTGCCTTCCTTTGATCTGTATTATCGTTTCATTTCCAACTTAGAGGAACCTTGATTGAATTCTGGTGTTGAATTGTTACTAATGTTAGCTTCCTGTCTAGATTTGGAAATATTGGATTTTGTCTTTCTTGGAATTTCAATCAAGTTTTGATGATTTTTGCATCTGTTGTGATCAACCTAGGAATCGCAGAGGCTTGGTTGAATCTATTATATGAACACATATGTAATGTGTATGTGTCGGTTTCTTAATTGAAACTCAGACGCCCTCGTCTTTGTAATGTGCAAATGTCAAGAAATGTCATGATCTCTTTACTGAGTGGATCCTTTTGCGTCAATCTTTTGTCTTTTCCCACTCTTCCGGTCTTAAGAAGGTTTATATGTGAATGCAGTGACACCTCTGTCGGCTCTGAAACCGATTCTTTTAACACCTTCTTCAGCGAAACTGGTTCTGGAAGTCATGTTCCCAGAGCCATATTTGTTGATCTCGAACCAACAGTTATTGATGAAGTCAGGACTGGGACTTACCGACAACTTTTTCATCCTGAGCAACTTATTTCTGGCAAAGAAGATGCTGCTAACAATTTTGCCAGAGGACACTACACGGGTATAAGAATTTCTATTGCACCGTCCAACTGGCATTTCCATCTATTACTTTAGTTATAACTGGTTTTCTCTGTCGAATGCTACAGTGGGGAAGGAAATTGTGGACCTATGCCTTGACAGGGTAAGAAAATTAGCTGATAATTGCACTGGCCTGCAAGGGTTTTTGGTATTTAACGCTGTTGGTGGTGGCACTGGTTCTGGTTTGGGTTCACTACTTCTCGAACGATTGTCTGTTGATTATGGAAAGAAGTCAAAGCTCGGTTTCACCATTTATCCTTCTCCTCAGGTACATTACTTTAAAAAAATACACAATATGATAACTAGATGGATCTTTGCTGCTAAAACTAGTATTAGTGAACCCTTGTCCAACTTGTCTTTTTCATCTGCTTCCACGTAGCAGTTCTCTTAATTTGTTGAACCATTCATGTCCATCCGTCTACAACAACTAATCTTAAAATGTGCAGGTCTCCACTGCTGTGGTAGAACCCTACAATAGTGTGCTTTCCACACATTCTCTCCTTGAACATACAGACGTGGCTGTGCTTCTGGACAATGAAGCCATTTATGATATCTGTAGGAGGTCTTTAGACATTGAAAGGCCAACCTACACCAACTTGAATCGTTTACTATCCCAAACGATCTCTTCTTTGACAACTTCGTTGAGGTTTGATGGTGCCATTAATGTGGATATTACAGAGTTTCAAACTAACCTCGTTCCATACCCTCGTATCCACTTTATGCTCTCATCTTATGCCCCTGTAATCTCCGCTGCAAAGGCCTTCCATGAGCAACTATCAGTTCCTGAGATCACAAGTGCTGTATTTGAGCCCTCAAGCATGATGGCCAAGTGTGATCCAAGGCATGGGAAGTACATGGCATGCTGCTTGATGTACCGTGGTGACGTTGTACCAAAGGATGTAAATGCTGCTATAGCTACCATTAAGACAAAGCGGACAGTTCAGTTTGTGGACTGGTGAGTAGACATTCTGTGCATCTAGTTTCATTAAAATATAAACCTAAACAGAATTTGCAACAAAATTGATGAGATGGGCCTTGCTTTATTATTAATTTCTATATTTTAGTTCTTCTTGTTCAGGCACTGGGAATGACATTTATTTACGGTCACACACGTTAAGCTGAGGGTGTATTAATGCTGACATTTTCTTAGTATATCTCTATAACATTTGTGGGTTAAAACATGTTTTTGGCATCATACTCTCATTGTGTATACATTAATTTCTTATCCACTGGTAGCTATATTAATGGTAGGAAACCCTTGTTTGTAGACAAAGTGGATTCGAAGGAACCGTCTTAAAAGGAAGGATGATGGGGTTTTCAATGCAGATTATTTGACTTTATAAGCTATTTTTGTTGTCTATTGTGTTTATCCGAATGAGTGCTTTTTATGGATACTTTCAGGTGCCCAACTGGTTTCAAATGTGGTATTAACTACCAGCCCCCGACAGTGGTACCAGGTGGAGATCTTGCCAAGGTGCAACGAGCAGTTTGTATGATAAGCAACAACACCGCTGTAGCTGAAGTCTTCTCCCGAATTGACCATAAATTTGACCTTATGTATTCCAAGCGGGCATTTGTACATTGGTATGTAGGTGAAGGAATGGAGGAAGGTGAATTCTCGGAAGCTCGTGAGGATCTTGCTGCTCTTGAAAAAGACTACGAGGAAGTAGGGGCAGAAGGCGTTGATGATGAAGATGAAGGGGAAGATTACTAAACCATAATACTTTGGGATTCCCTTCAGTAGCCATCTGTCTATCCCGCTAGACCTCTTGATTATTTTGTTTCTTATCTAGCTGTGCATTTTTCTATATCCTTTTTTCTTTCGAATGACATTGTGTTTTGGTTCTGCCCTTGTAATGGTTTTGGAAGTATGTTTGTCCTGTAAAAGTAGCCAACTTTCCATTACTTGAAATGAAATAATAATATCTTTGAAACAATTGAGATCTTCCCAAAACTCGAGACCTATATCTTAGACCCCAAGTTATCGAATGGTAGTGACTGTTAATTAGTTGGTAAGTTAATATGACAACTCTGCGTAGGTCGTCTCCGCAATGACTCCGCAATATGACGCATGCTTCGAACTGTTCATTTTTAGGTTCTCTAACTGTTTTGTACCCCAATTTCAATAACCTTTAATTCATTGCTGCTGTTAAGCAAGATAGCCTCTTGTCATCACATCTGGTTCTACTTGTATCCAAATCCCCACCTTGCCGAAAAAATCAACCAACTAAAACATACATACATCTGTAGAACAAGACGGGTTTAATTCGGCTCGAGTATCACATCCAAAGTACGTCTCCTCGGTGTTTCTTATTTTGATCTGTAAGAGAAATTAAGGGTGTTTACTTTGAAACAACATGTCAATTACATTCGTTGAGCTAGCTAGGGAACCTTTAATTAGTAACATTATAAGTTTCAGCAGACATTGATCTTTAATTAAATCCGCAAGATTAAGTTCATACAAATAAATTTCTGATCCATCTTAATTTATAAGAGTTAATGAGTTATTATAACCCGTCGATCGTATACGTACCCTAAACCCCTTTGAGAGTATAGAGTGATGAAATAAAGAAGGAACAAAAAACAAAGTTGACATGCAACAATAATAATTGAAGAGAAAGAGAGATGAAAAATCCATGCCCACCAACAACAAAACCTTCAATTCAATTGATCGTAATTAACTAGCAGAACAAAGAACACAATGGCGGAAGATCCCAAAGCGCTTCGCTTGGATCATGAACTGTTTCCATATACTCTTGCACCCCATTCATTGCATAGAGCGAAGCCGATATCTGTCTCTCCACTTTCATCCTTTCGAAATCCATCAACTCTGAGTCAGCTTCACCTGCCGTACTAGTTGTAGTAGTACTCTCCGCTGATGACAAAGCAGCGGCCGCCTGATGTTTCGGAAACTCGAACGCTTGTTGAGCAAACGAGAAGTGGTCAACCCCCGTTTGATATGACCCCCATGAAAGAAGGTTGGATTGAGAATTATTGAAGGAAGAACTCAACTCAAACTCTTCGTTGCAGTTTCTCAAATCCGGTTTGTAGACATCGTCAAACAGCAGAGAATTATCTTGAAATACCTCACTCGAAAGGGAAGTGGTGTCACTGCTGCTGCTAGTTGAAGTACTACTAGTACTTTTCCGTACTAGTTGTTCAGACGGTGGTGGCAAATGATCATGATCAGAACTAATACTACGTTGTAGTAGGGCTAGTTGTTGCTTAGTGGCTCCTCCTCCTTTTTTCGTGTTGAGTAAATTTCGAATGCGAGAAGCAAGAGGGGAGTCCATAGACACGTGGGTGATGAAGTTGGTTCGAGTGTTTGAGCCGCGAAGAAGGCAGGCGGCTTCATCATAAGCACGGGCAGCCTCCTCCGCAGTCTCAAAGGTTCCGAGCCACATCCTTATTTTTTGAGTAGTGTCCTTGATCTCAGCAACCCATCTCCCCGAAGGCCTCTGTCTCACACCAACAAACTTGTTTGCGTTGTTGTTGCTTCTACTATTATTATTTCTTCCCTTCAACTTCCCTACTTTGCTGCTGCTTTTCGGAATGCCTGCAGCTGCAAAGGAAACTTGCTTCGGCTGTTGGAACTGAAACTCCATTGAAATTAATTAAAGAGAGAGAGAGAGAGAGAAAGCCAGTGCAGGTTTGATTTAAGCTAGGGTTTGCTTTAAGGAAATGGAAGAAGCGGAGGCACTCGTCTTGTATTAGCTAGCTCTGAATGGTAGTAGGAAGCTTGTCTGCATCTCCTTATCTGGTTGTGGGAGCGGGATTTATATATTCTAGGGTTTCTGAGTTTTCAATAAGCAAGTTGATCGTTTAGGAGCTTCTCTGTGTCCTTTTCTGTTTGTTACCTTATGAAAACACATATTTAATGTTTAATGTAGAAAAATTATCTCACAAGAGACTTATTTGCTTTTCCATTTATACCCTTATTCGAATTTCACAGCTACAAAATAATAATTCTTCATTTTACGGAAATCAATCAATTGGGTATGTAGCTTAAGTATTTTAGAGTGTTAATTGTTACACCCGAGTTTTGTTGTTTAAAATTAAATCATCCTTCCCACATCTCTAATTGTACCCAAAGAAATTAATCTTATGCACATTACTAATTACTAAGGTGAGCAAACTTTCATGTGTAGGAGTAAAAATTCTTAACTACTTCAACTATAAAACTCTCTCGTCATTTGGTATTACGGTCTATTATTATTTTTCTTTATTTGTAAGTAAGAGGTTTTAGATTTGATTTTCGCCAAATGCGAATTTGAAGCACATTATTGTTGAGATTTGATGATGTGAGGAAAAGTTTGTTGATCATTTTCTTACATGCGTCACAATCTTGCTTTTTTTGTTCTTCACCAAATGTCACCTATTTACAAACAAACTAGAAACTAGAGAAAATAACTTGAGGATTTTAAGGACATAACACAAAAGAAGAGAGAGAGAGAGAGAGAGAGAGAGAGAGAGAGAGAGAGAGAGAGAGAGAGAGAGAGAGAGAGAAACAAAAATACAAAAAAAAGGTCGTGAAGGCACGATAGGCTGCCACTTGGAGGCACCAAAATCATCTTCTAGACAAGAACAAGAACAAGAACAAAAAGAAGGGTTCAAATTTAGGCGAAGGAAGACCTAGTCTGTCATATGAAACAAGTTACATCTTCAAAGTCGTGGCTTCGACACAACTTACATTCACCAGACAAAACTTGTTTATTTCTTAATATATTATTGCTGGATTCTTTCTTATATTATTACTATATTCTTTCTTTGAATAAACATATACTATATATGACAGATGATCTTCATCACTATCATCACTAGATATATAACACAAGTTGGCTTTGAAAATATGGTTAAAAACTAATGCACATCGTACCAAACTCCTAGGTCGAACACACTTTGTTGTCTCTTATAGGGATCGATAAGGAAAATAATCATCACACACCGTCTTATCTCTATGCACATTTATATTAAGTTATAACATTTGAATCAAATGAAGCAAATAAAAATCAATAGACTTTTTTCTAAACATAGATGTGTTTAATAATAGAAAAAAAGACGTGCATAAATCGTTTTCTAATTATTTAATCTGGTATATGAATTGTGATAAAGAGATGCACAAATGATCATTAAAAACCCAATATATCAATTAAAAATAAAAAGTCATTAAGTTTTGTGAAAACACGTCAAATCTATAAATTCATAACGTGAGTGAGTAATTCAACATTAAAAAGGTGAAACAACGTTTAAAAACGAAATAGCCTCTAAATAAAACCAAATGGGAAAGGAGTTGAGATTTGAGATTGAAGGCCCAACTTCATTTCTCAGAACTCTCACAAATGGGCTAAACCCAAAACCAAATGTGCAAATCGAATATCATTTTGGGCTCCAAAAGCAGGCACACAAAATCCATAGCACCAAAACCGTTGATATTCAATCTAACGGTTAAGGTAAACTTCAGTTATTTTGATTGTCTGGCCGAGGCAAAGGATAAATCGAGAAATGCAATGAGAGAAAAAGTGGAGGACAGAGAAACAACAGAGAAGAAAGGAAGAAGAAGAAGAAGAAGAAGAAAGAATTCACAGAATATGGGAGGAAAATACAGAGAGTAACTAACCTGAACAACAGCAAAGACAGAGGAGGCGGAGAAGCGAGATTTCCAGAAGAGGAGTCTCCATCTCCATCTGGGTTCTCATTGTTTTGGTGAAATTTGCTGGAAAATCCTCAAAGTTTTGTAATTTACATGGAAACATCTCATCGTAAGCTTTCTTCAACTGTTCAGATTTTGATTTTTCACTTCTGGTTTCATTTGGGAAGATGCAAGTTTTGATTATTTATTTATTTTCGCAGGTATGGAGACGGAAGAAGAGAGGAATAATAAGAGAGCTTCAGAACCAGAGTTTTTCTTGCAGTGGGGGAACAGAAAGAGACTCAGATGTGTGAGAGTCAAAGGCACAGAAATCTCAGCCGACAGATTCAAATTCAATGGTGGCATGTGCAGGAGAATCACATCGTCTCGGATTCATCGCTTTGCGGTCTCCACTTCCGGAAAAAATGACATCTCTGGATTTCAATCCAATCGCCTCACCAGGTTAGAAAATTTCACATGATTTTTCCGGCTCGCGCCTACGACCTGTTTTGGTTTCCGACTACTAGTACATAATTTGGAGCCAGATTCTCTTTTTTTTTTTTTTTTTTTTGTGCTCATTTCTTTTGTGGTATTATTTTGATCCCAACTACTGGTACATAATTTTAATTCCTCAACCTCTTCCCCGACGCATCGAGGGGAAGCGAATTATTTTCCGGGATAACGGAGAAAGGGAAATGATTTTTGCGCACCCTTTTTCACCTTCACACCCGTCTTTGAATTGAATAAATAAAATGAGAATAAAGCAACGTAAGTATTCAGTAGAAAGAGAATGGGTGCGGGGTAATCATTTCTCTAACAGTAAATATAGTGTGTTTTTCTGGACAAAGAGAAAAGATCAGTTTAAAAGGTAAAAGTTGATGCCATTTTTTTATATATAAGGAGTTTCTCAATTAAGAATCAATCATAATATGACAAGTGGAGCCGTTGAGGGTAGTTTTATGTTCTCCAATTGAGCTTTTGAAGTGTTTTGTTATAAAACTTATAGTTGTCAAGCTGTTTTGTCTAATTTACTGAAGTTATTTTGTGGGTCTGTTTGGTTTGGTTACAGGAATTCTGATGGGGGTCTGCTCTGGTGTAGCGCAGGTGAGAACCGAAAGTCGTCTTCACAGGAGAAGGAGGAAAGGTACTACACCACAAGGGGATCAGTGGGTGTGGATGAGAGTTGTAATGGCAACGGGAATGGGAAGGTTACGATGGATGGAAACAGTGTTGAGGACCGGGGGCTTGTTTGGCCGAAACTGTACATCAATTTGTCGAGCAAAGAGAAAGAAGAGGACTTTTTGGCCATGAAGGGTTGTAAACTTCCCCAAAGACCCAAGAAAAGGGCCAAACTCATCCAAAGAAGCTTACTTGTAAGTCCTCTTGTTAGTTTCTCGGCTAATTAACAGATTTGAATTGGACTGTATTTTCCTCGTGTGGCTAAGCGAGTTCAACTTTAGCTTCTGGTACTGATTTTTGGTTGGGTTGTAGATGGTGAGTCCCGGTGCATGGCTCACTGATATGTGCCAAGAGAGATATGAAGTTAGGGAGAAGAAGAGTACCAAGAAGGTACTTGAACTGGAATTATTATATCATTTGCTGCATCATTTTTGTTTATTTTCGAGGGGTATGAGTATTCGTATTTTGATATTTGGTTGATGTTTGAATGATGCAGAGACCAAGAGGATTGAAGGGTATGGGGAGCCTGGAAACCGAGTCGGAGTGATAGGTGTAATTTAAACTGAATTTTGTTGAAGCAGAAGGGATGACAGTTTTCTTTGCTCTGTTTAGAAGATGAATGCGGTGTGTAATGTAGAGTGGTTAGGCTTTTGTTCGAGTAAAAGGGGGTTATTGTAAATTACGAAATTATGTTTTGTATACAAGTGTGAGCAATGAAAAATTATGTTTTGTAGTACGTAAATATGGAGATATTTTTGGGGGAAGGGGCTTCTGTGTCATGACCCGAATACAGGGTTACCTTGTGCCTGTCTTAAGAGGACGGATGACGTGAGGCAGGAATCCTTACCCTAGAATATTTATTGTAAGTATGTTGGATTACCGCTGCCATATGCCAAACACGAGGCAAAATCACGAGCAACCAACACCCAAAACAACTTTGAATTCGGAAGAGAATGGCCCATAGAAGCTAAGGCATCCGCATGCCGAAAACGCAGTGGAGTAGCTGGTTCCAAGCGTATTCTTGAATTGTATGAACCATCTGGACGTTATCCATAAAAAACACCTAAACCCGAACTTCTCGTATATTCAAATCCCATTACATTGAGGTCCATAACACTTGTTCTTTACACAATCTGTCAAACAGACAAACAGGACAAGGCAGATCACTTTACAAACAAACAGATATCGCTTTTCACGTTAAACAATTATGAGTTTGGAAGCAGTTTATGTGGATGCCGTAACCATGATTCTTGGTATTATGTAGACTTTCTTTCTGAGCATACAATAGAAACAAGCATATTCTTCTGCAACGAATATCTCATTTCACCTCTTTTCAGTCCAAATTTTTCCATATCTCTGCGATGGCAGTTCCGAGGTGCTGAAATATCCTACAAAGTAAAACGGGATAAGAAGTTTAGAACCTCTCAAAAGAAGACGACTCTTATGGACAATCGTATCATTACAAATTCAGATAAGCGCACCTTGTTACGTACTGTGAGATTAACGATCGTGAGCCTTTGCAGCCTGAAGCATTTCCACTACTAAAGTCTTCACATCCCTAAAAAGAGAGAAATAAATTTCTTCTTAGAAACAATTTACTCCAACTCAAAGTATGCAGTAAGAACTTTTGATAGCAACCTTGACTATAGCCACAAATCACGTCAACCAGGAAAAAAGAATAACTATATCCTCCGACCAACATGAGGGACAATTATTCCATGATTTATGCAGTACGACATTAACATAAAAACCTTGCAGAATCTGGAATAACTGAAGCAGAAGTAAACAGAAAATAAATCTTGACTTCAACAGAAAGGGAAATATACAAATAAACGAGAGGTCTCACTTTCGATCCTCTGCACGTCTAGGAAAAGGTATGCGGAGCTTGAAATTATCCCCCTGATAGCCAGCCTAAAATGAGAGTAACAAAGTCCAAAAAATATCATGTCAAAATGGAAGAAATTTTATTGGTGAATTTGTATAGCATTTCTGGCACAAAACCTCAGTTGCAGCACAGAGACAAATGGTTTATTAAAAATATAAAGGATGGCTATTAGCAATGAAAAGTTAAAAATTGGTTGTTACCTTAACATTGAAACCCAGGCTGTCCAAGTCCAACATGTAAGCAGAGTCCACCTGCCGAAAAACAAAATCACCTTGCATCAAACTAAACTTTCCCCACCCATCTATGTGTTCATATCTTTTATTATTCCAAAATTCATAAATGGATCGTGGCGATTCATGCAGAATACTTCCGAAGTGTCAGCCTGGCAGAAACAACATGTATTGGCACAATATTGACACTATATTCATTGGTTTAGCTTTAAGTTTTAGGTAATGTGAGCAAAGTTGATATCCCCTATATTGAGAAGGAAAAGATGAAGAAGAAAAGAAACACCTTTCCTAATAATATTAGTTTATAACAGTTGAAAATACCGGAATAGACGTCGAGTGTTGCACAATGGCTTTTGTATCGTCAGCATGATCCCTGTTCATGTGTGACTGGGAAGCAATAGTTTTAAGATTCTATTAGAAAAAGCGAACAATTCATACTAAGATGAACCATGAAGCATGTATACTAGTTAAGGAGTCGGTACTGCAACAGGCTTTGAAAATTGAGCAATTGGATCAACTTTTGCAGCTTTATACTCCTCACTTCCGAACTCTGAAAGTAAAAGTAGTGAATGTTAAGAAAAATGTGAAATATACATAACAATTACAATATTTTGTAAATAAATAAATAATAAAAAATCCACAAGAGGTGCTAAAAACAGAAAAATAACAAGGCCATGGTACATCCGTTTCAAAAGTTATCTACAGAGTACAAAATTATCTTTTCCAAGAGTGACAAGACACCAAAAAGGTGAAGTACCTCCTGATCCTAACAAGGCTGTTGCAACCCCTGCCACGTATCGCACAACTTTTGGTTCAATGCGCATGAATTGGAAGTCGCCAAAGTCAACCTTCAGATTGTACGTGATGATTTAATACTGATATAAAATTTGGTGCAACATATCATCCATTTACATTAATTATGCTTCGGAACAAGATTGTTACCGAAAATGCATTGGGATGCTTAGCCAAATATGCAGTGCGTATGGCTGCTTGATCCATCTCGGAAACCTAAATGATTGTAACAACCATTTTAGATTGTTTGCAACGAGAGAGAGAGAGAGAGAGAGAGAGAGAGAGAGAGAGAGAGCACTTCAAACACTATATAAAATTAGAAAAGCAGCCACTACTTACAGGAAATTAGAAAAGCAGCCACTACTTACAGGAATAGCATCACCATGCAGCGTGACCACCAAATCAGTCCTATCTTCAGGGTCTTTAGCCACAAGCAATGAGCACTTGGGATTAATGGCTAGGTCCTATTGAATCGAAAAATGAAAAAGCACGATAGGATATGATATTATTGATATTGGTGTTATTAACATGCAGAGAGATCCATACAGTGATAAAGTAGCAGCTTATTTTAGTCGGCTGGTTTCCATGATTGGAAGGGTTACATGTTTTTACAGAAAATTATATGGAACAGATTGGAAGTTTAAAACATAATGTTCTGCAGTCTTCCTTCCACATGAAAGAAGGTTAGCATCATTTCAAGTGAAGAAAGGATGCTGCCTATGCATCTGGATAATATATTGCAGCTTAGTTCCAATTTTAGCTTGAGTGAGCATTGTGTAAGAGCAAAACTCTCTTCAAAGAGAGTGTTTTCTGGGGTAATGAAATAGCGAGTGTATCACGGTTTAACTTTGCATTTGGGTTGCATTGATTTAACTCAACTGTCTTGCATTCGTTATATTCCTTTTGAAGAAGAACGATCCCTCATTGATGCAGGGAGAACTTTTTGAACAAAAACTCATGAACATAATTTTTACTGCCTATTTATAAGGACAATTGTGTATTGCTGTGTGGTGTGATTTCTTTTTTGTGCTTAAACCTCAACAAGTGGTATCAGAGAAAGATTTTTTGAGGTTCACATTAGTTGTTATTCACCCCCACGCCAACAATATGTTTGAAGTTAAAATCCAACAAACCTTTGTATGAACTGCCAAGCTGCTAATTGCTAATATTGGAGATCCATCTGCATCACATGCAAAGTCAACCATTGATCCTGATGGATGACCCTCATGCTTCTGCACATTAAAGAAAACCAAAGAAAATGATTCAAGGACAACAACGTCGTTGAAGCAATAAATCCCATAAACATCAATCAACCAGAGTGATTAATAGGAACGATACTCATAAGAGGTCAATCATAAAATTACAACACCCTATGAATGTTAAAGAAAAGTATTATTTATTCCCCAACCATGTATCAACGTCAGGCTTTGGTAATCAGTACCAGAAAAAACCATCAGAAAACAGTCTGGAGGGTTTTTGGTCCAGCATCATGCTTCTGTAGTGCAATTACGTATTTTTTGCACAGTTTTCATCACCGACCACCAGTGCGTCCTAAATTTAATTTTATCCAAAAATAAAAATAATTTGAACAAAACTTCAGCCTCATTAACTTGTTGGGAATCAAACCTTTGATTGCTTCATCCCGAATTTTGTAAGAAAGACTTACGATACTCCACAAAGCCATTAGCCTCAATCCTCAAAGTGTACGGTTATTATGAGGACCACCACAAAGACTACACTATGGATAAACTTTAAAAAGCCTAATGAGATAATGTTACTTTCGTGTAATTACTAGTTAAAGAAAGAGATATTTATATAGGTGCATCCAAATGCATGAAATAATGTTCCTTTTGAGGGATGAATGTTAGGCCTACCCTCAATCACAGACTGGGAGACATCTAATCCAAATAGGATTGCTATCTGGTCTCCAGTTGGATTCCAACCAGAATCGATAAATCCCCTTCTTCACAAGTCACTACTTAGTAGACCAAACCATACTCCCACATTCCGAGGTAGTTCATTCTCATAAGCTCCACACTATACGACTGGAGACCGGCGATGCTTTAGATTCTTTTCATCCATTCGGCGATTTTTCATGAATTGGGCATAAAGTCCTAAGCTTCTAGATCAAAAATATTAATTGACCAGTCTACTATTAGCAAGGTGCAAGAAGGTGATGCACTACTCTCAGAATTAAATAACTACGAAACAGAAATTCATTTGCGAAAGAAGAAAGCAAAAGAAAAAAATGATATGGAAACCTGAGAAAAAGTGGAGAGCGTTCCGCGAACACTACGATCAAGTAGAGTACGGATTTCCTCAACCGGGGGAAGCCGAGCAGCCTTTTCCTGTAAGAACAACCAAATAAAGATTCAACAGAGCTAAATCCTACACTCCCAAGTTCAATTTCCTACACTAATAGTCTAATAGCAATAGTACATTATTTATGTATAACCTTTGAAAATGGACATGTGATGCGGTAGAAGTGTTCAACTTTACATCAAATTTTACCAAGTATTAAACTTTACCTGATGAGATTGGATCAACTGAAAAACACTGGCATCATCTCCACCTGAAAAACTCTGATCAAAGAAGAACGATTGAAATTAAGGCTTAAAAGTTTACAACTTTACATCAAAATTTTCACACTTAATTTCTAAATCATTCATTCATTGCAAAATCAGATACAAATATCTCACAAAACCAATCAGAAAATGTTTTTTTTTTTCTTTCTGGAATCATAAGGGTACCTGAGTAGCTGACTGAGCGCCGGCGGTAGCCATGGATAAACGAGGAGGAGGAGTTGTTGGGGAGGAGGAGTTGTTGGGGAGGAGAAGAAGGTGGAGGAGGGGCGAAATTGTAAGATGAGAGGGGAGTGAAGGGTATTATGGCCATTTAAGAGGGAGAATAGGTTGGTCTGCGAAGGCTTCACAACAGTCTTCAACATCTCTCTTCTTTCACACCCCACGCCACGTAACTCTTTAACTCTCACTTCCTTATTCGTTAATGGTTGGAACTTGGAATTTGGTTGTCTCACGTTTTATTTTTTGGAGGAGGATTCTCTTCCCGCTAAACCACACAATGGACAACCTAATTTAGTATCGAATTCGTCATCCACGAGATTCGAACATAAAACCTCTCACTTTCAAGTGAAGATCAATACCACCAGAATTTTACACATTTATTTTGTCATTTTGATTAAAACTAAAGTTTTTAAAAAAATATCGTTAGTATTTTTTTTTTGTTTTTTTTTGTTATCTAATTAAGCTTTCGAAGTGTTTTGTTATAAAACTTAGTTGTCAAGCTGTTTTGTCTAATACTAAAGTCATTATGTGGGTCTGTTTGGTTTGGTTACAGGAATTCTGATGGGGCTCTGCTCTGGTGTAGCGCAGGTGAGAACCGAAAGTCATCTTCACCGGAGAAGGAGGAAAGGTACTACACCACAAGAGGATCAGTGGGTGTGGATGAGAGTTGTAATGGCTGTTTGGACCAAAACTTGACTTTGGGCCCAAGCAAATCTGGCCCAAAAGGAGGCCTGAAGGAAGAGTCGGCCGAAGCCCAGCCGAAACCCAGGAAAGGGCCTCCTCTGACTTGGTGCAGCTCATGAAGACCACTTGCCCACCTACCCAATGGCCAAGTGGTATAGACTGACCAGCTACACAGCCCATAAAGTACTTTATGGTGGCATTACATGTAAAAAAGCTGATGAGTCATCACCTTCAAACCGCATTCGGGCAAGGCTGCTGCTACAGGAGGACATGTTGGGTTGTCTATAAAAGAAGAAAGATAAATCAGGATTAAGGACACTCAATCAAACAAACAAATGCAAGCACAAACTCTGCTCAAAAGCCAGATTTGCCTTCAAAACGAAGCTGTAGTCAGCCCAAGCCTTCATCCCTCTCGGGACAAACCTTCATCCCTCTCGGGACAAACCTTCATCCCTCGCGGGATAACCTTTCCTTAAACCCTTTGTAATAGCTCTGCTACCTTGTTCAACCTTGATGTAGTATCGATTCACCTCTTGTAATCTCTCTCCCTCTCTCTAAACTTTCAGACCTTTAACAAAACTACAAAGATAGGAGCCTGCAAGACGAGCAGCCTTGCCTGATAAGGTTTAACCTTGCCCGACCTTCTACGCTTTGTATTTTTTGTCTTTTCATTCATTAAGCCTAGCAATATGTTGTATACTTCCAGTTATATGCAAGTTATTTCTAGCAAGATGACCATTAAAAAGCTTTCTCAGTACGTAGACCCGATTTGAATAGATCTTTAGTATTCAAATCAGATCTAAGTCCTAAGCCTTCGGGCATGCAAATCTGATCAGTTAAAAGTCCTTGGCCTCAAGGCATAAAAAAGAACTCTATGTGGACTTAACCCATCCACGACAATCATTGATAAACGAGAAGTTCGAAGTTACTTGGGGCGCAAGTAATCGACCTATCTTTTAGTTTTATTTCTATTATATTATGATTGTCATAGAACGTTAAAGCATGGAATGGATTCTGATAGGAAGCCTCAAGGCCTACACCTAAGGCCCCACAAAGGCACCTATTTGGGTTCATTCCGTTCTACGGTCTAGAACGTTTGAGTATTAGAACGAACTCTAATGGGAAGCCTCAAGGCCTACACCTAAGGCCCCACAAAGGCACCTATTTGGGTTCGTCCTATCTCTCGGACTCGGGTAATCAGAAGTATAATAGTTATAAGGCTCCGGCAATCACACGAACAAATATGATGTGTTCGAGAATCGGTTTAGTTTGATAGGAAGCCTCAATGCCTACACCTAAGGCCCCACAAAGGCACCTGTTATATCTAACCTGGGCTCTCGGGTATATACATATTTACAACCAAAACCCAACATCCATTCGACATCTACCATACTAAAGATGGTAGTGGCACGCCTGAGCACTTAAAAGTTAATCTTGATTGCGAGCCTCAAGGCCTACACCTAAGGCCCCACAAAGGCACCTTTCAAAATTAACTATGTCCTTCTCTTTCAGCCTTGCCCGACAAAGCCCGACAGTAAAGCAGAAGCCCGACAACAGCCCTCAACCGACGCCAAACCTCCAGGGGAGCTGTGCATCTCGCCGACCAGGAAACTTGCCCGACGGGAATTCCTGACGCGAACAATGGCAACGGGAATGGGAAGGTTATGATGGATGGAAACAGTGTTGAGGACCGGGGGCTTGTTTGGCTGAAACTGTACGTCAGTTTGTCGAGCAAAGAGAAAGAAGAGGACTTTTTGGCTATAAAGGGTTGCAAACTTCCCCAAAGACCCAAGAAAAGGGCCAAACTCATCCAAAGAAGCTTACTTGTAAGTCCTCTTGTTAGTTTCTCGGCTAAATAACAGATTTGAAATTGGACTTTATTTTCCTCGTGTGGCTAAGCGAGTTCAACTTTAGCTTCTGATACCGATTTTTGGTTGGGTTGTAGATGGTGAGTCCCGGTGCATGGCTCACTGATATGTGCCAAGAGAGGTATGAAGTTAGGGAGAAGAAAAGTACCAAGAAGGTACTTGAAGTGGAATTATTATATCATTTGCTGCATCATTTTTGTTTATTTTCGAGGGGTATTCGTATTCGTATTTTGATATTTGGTTGATGTTTGAATGATGCAGAGACCAAGAGGATTGAAGGGTATGGGGAGCCTGGAAACCGAGTCGGAGTGATAGGTGTAATTTAAACTGAATTTTGTTGAAGCAGAAGGGAAGGCAGTTTTCTTTGTTCTGTTTAGAAGATGAATGCGGTGTGTAATGTGGAGTGGTTAGGCCTTTGTTCGACTAAAAGGGGGTTATTGTAAATTACGAAATTATGTTTTGTATACAACTGTGAGCAATGAAAAATTATGTTTTGTAGTGTGTAAATATGGAGAGATTTTTGGGCGAAGGGGCTTCTGTGTCACGACACGACTACAGGGTTCCTCCTTGTGCGTCCCCATTTGTCTTGGGAGGACGGATGACACGAGACAGAAATCCTTACCCTAGGGTAAATGGTAAAAAATTACCTCAACTATTGGTCTGACGATATTTTCATACCTCATCTTACGAATTTATACCAATATCATACATCCGTCAGTTTTTCTGTTAAATGCTGACGTGGCTAGAGACAGGGCCCACTCATTAATCCAACTGGATTAAAAAATAATTAAATATTAAAAATTGAAAAACTTAAAAAACTAAAAAATGGCCTAAGGGATCCGGCCTTCCCTTTCCTCCACCCGCACCAACACTTTTTCTTCTTCTCTTCGACAGCCACCAAACCCTTCCCCGTCCCCCCAACCTTCCTCCACCACCCTCTCTCTCTCTTCTCTCTCCTCTCTCTGGGATGCAGTCTCCCTCCTCCGTCCCTCTCCCCACTCGCACTCGTCCTTCCCTCACCACCACCTCCCAACCCGACCAATCCCTCCCTTAGTCCCTCCATACCCAACCTTCCTTCACCACCCCACTACCGCCTCTCTTCCTCCATCTTCACCACCCCACTGAAGAAACAAAAAAACCAAGCCCACACCCAAAAAAAAAAAAAAAAAAAAAACAAACCCACACCCAAATCCCTTTCCCCTCCTACAGACCCATCACCCTCCTACACGTACCCAGATCTGAAGGAAAAATTTTGTCCTAGCTAAGAACATGTATGAACATTTGAATACATATGCTAACAATTAACTCTTTAAAGTAGGCATGCATCCAAAAACAATTCATGAAACCCATGACTTTCAAAGCCTAGTATATGGTGAATCAAAAGACTCTTTAACAACATTAAAGAATATGAAGAATTTAGAGATTCTTTACCCTTGAAGCTCATCCTTGATTACACAAGGGATTCACCCAAGTGGAGGGCCTTCAAGTCACCTCCTTGCTCCTTGGATCTTCCTTGTGATTTTCCTCCTTTTAGTGCTCCTTTGCTTCTTTGAGGATTTGAGGATTAGTTCTCCAAAACACCAAAAGTTTGATGTCTCTATGTCTCTTCACCAAGGATGTAATTTGTGAGAATGAAAATGGATCACTTAGGGAAGTAAATTTGCTAGATAACTATCCCCAAGTAGCTTAGAAAACCCTAATTGAAAACAAAGCTATAAAGATGAATTTATACTTCATTTCTTAGGTGAGTGGCAAACTTGCAATTAAGCAAACTTGCATACCCTCACCCTAAATGGTTGGCCTATATGGTTATTGGGCTTATTGCCCATTTTGTTTTAGTTGTCATACAACTTAAACATAATGGGCCTTGTGGACCAAAACACTTTTGGGCCCCGAAGCCCTAAAACCAACTTAAAAGCCCAATACGAACATTTCGTATAATTAATTAACTAATTAATTAATCTTGACCATTCTTCAATTAAACCATTTAATTGCTTATCCATTTCATTTAATTGCTTCACATATATCCTTATTTGGTGTGCGATCCATTAGGTTCCAATTAGCGAGGCAGTGGGCGATGTTACTCTTAACTATCGATTGTGAATTGAAACCACATTTCAATTCTCCCTTTTTGATGATTAGTGTTTGCTAATCAATAGGGCTTCCACAAACCATGAGTGACACCTAGCAGTATGTCATGGTTACCCAAGCTAAGTAGAATTGGTTGGAGAACCTATCCAGTTACAATTACAATGCAATACGGTCCTTCTCTAATACAATACTCTTAACCACATTGTTTTAAGTGATAGTTTGTTTCATGTCTACTATCCAATGTGATAATTTCTTATATGATTCCCTTGAATATGATTTGGAACATCTTCCTTAGTCATATTCATTTGCTTTGGCCAAAGACTTTAGAATCATATTTTAGAGTATACTCCTTCCACCATGGAAGGTTAGAGATCCCTTGTTGTGCATTCATATGCCTACATGACTAGATCACATGACCCCAACAATGCCGTGGACAATCCGAGGGAATGCCTTTGTCATGATCAAAGATCAAGGACCTAACCATTAGACATCTATGATGCCTCAGGTCTAAGGACTACTTTGCATATTGTAACCTTTAGAGTTCGTACATGACATGTATGTTTGAACTCTCATTAATCGCAGTTCAGTGTACTCGATTACTCTTTCGAGCACCTATGTGTTTGTCTTAGTGTCCAACACCAAATGACTTGAGACTAGTTCATACTCACGTTTGAGTCAACATAACACATACTAACCTTAGCGGATTGTCAATGCCCAATTGGCAATCCTATGGCTAGGAACGTTTTAGGAATGAGCATAAGAGAAAGGTCTCCTTAATCTAACTCATTAGATCACTTATCTCTTATGTCAAATACATCCCTTGGATTCTCTTATTGCTTAAACACATGATACAATAAATAGTGATTAATAATAAGTATTGCCCTTCCGTTAAACATATAAAAGTTTAACATATTAAGTATTCCAAAAGCTATTACATCAAATGAGTGGCTTTGTGGGCATACTTCCAACAATCTCCCACTTGCACTCAAAGCCATCCTCCCATGTATCTAATACTCATCTTATCCATATGACGATCAAGCTGGATTTGAGTCATTGGCTTTGTCAGTGGATCTGCTACATTATCGGCTGAAGCAACTTTGAGGATGTTGACTTTCCCCTCGGCAGCATATCATCTTATGATATTAAAGCGCCTATCAAAATGCTTGTTCTTTTGATGAGCCCTGGGTTCCTTGGCTTGAGCTATCGCCCCACTATTATCACAGTACAAAGTTACTGGTGATGTGATGGTTGGAACCACTCCAAGTTCAGTAATGAACTTTTTCATCCAGAACGCTTCTTTGCCGGCTTCAGCTGTAGCGACATATTCAGCCTCTGTCGTGGAATCAGCAATTACACTTTGTTTCTTGCTTTTCCAACTGACAGCCCCACCATTCAGAGTGAATACATATCCGGAGTTGGAACTTCTATCATCGACGTCAGATTGGAAATCTGCGTCTGTATAAGCTTCCACTCGCAACTCTGATGCTCCTCCATAAACGAGGAACATGTCCTTAGTTCTTCTTAAGTACTTAAGGACCATCTTGACAGCTGCCCAGTGTTCTGATCCTGGGTTAGATTGATATCGACTAGTAATGCTCACAGCATACGCGATATCAGGCCTTGTGCATATCATGGCATACATGAGACTCCCTATGGCGGAAGCATAAGGAATTTCATTCATTTAGCCGTATCTCTTCAGGAGTCTTAGGTCCCATGGACTTAGAAAGGTGAATTCCATGTCTCACAGGAAGAAAACCTTTCTTAGATTGTTCCATCTGGAACCTACTTAGCACCTTATCAATGTACATCGATTGGGATAATCCAATTAATTTTCTGGATCTATCACGATAGAGTTTTATCCCAAGTACATAAGATGCATCTCCTAAATCTTTCATGTGGAAGGTTTTAGACAACCACACTTTTACAGAAGAAAGTACTGCAGTGTCATTCCCGAATAGTAATATGTCATCTACATATAACACTAGGAATACTACTGCATCCCCAACGACTTTTTGATAAACACAATTGTCGTCTTCGTTTTGAGTAAAACCAAACGTTTTGATTTCAGTATCGAAACGAATGTTCCAGCTCCTGGAGGCTTGCTTAAGTCCATAAATGGACCTTTGAAGCTTGCATGCCTTAGTCTCTTCAGACTCGGACACGAAACCTTCGGGTTGAGTCATATAGAGCTCTTCCTGTAGGTAGCCGTTCAGAAAGGCCGTCTTCACGTCCATTTGCCATCTCTTTGAATCAATGTCGGACATTGCTTCAGTGTAGTCCCTAGGGTCCTCCTTTGTTTCATTGTCACCTAAAAGGTACAATTCATCAAAGTCATTATTTAAGCCAAACCTTATAGGTGGCTTACTAACCCGTTCAGATCTACGTGGAGCTAGGGGTTCAGGAACAGGGTTGTCAATATGTCGAGTGCTTGTTTGCGGTTCATTATTAATCTCATTAATTTCCATCTGTTTGCTTATAGTTCCTTTGAGAACAAATTCGTCCTCTAGAAACTTAGCAGTTCTGGCGACAAAGACTTTCTGGTCGTCAGGATGGTAGAACTCATATCCCATAGTTTCTTTAGGATATCCCACAAAATAGCATCTTACTGATCTCGCTTCAAGCTTAGTAGCCTCAAGCTTCTTGACATATGCTTCACAACCCCAAATCTTAATATGATTAAGACTTGGCTTTCTTCCATGCCATATCTCATAGGGTGTTTGTGAAACTGATTTGGAAGGTACTCTATTAAGCAAGTAAGCTGCTGTATATAGAGCGTATCCCCAGAATGTTACTGGTAGATCAGCGGAACTCATCATAGAACGAACCATGTTCATCAAGGTTCGATTTCTCCTTTCAGAAACTCCATTAAGTTGTGGAGTTCCCGGTGGAGTCCACTGTGATATTATTCCACACTCTTTGAGATAATCTAGGAACTCATTACTCAGATATTCACCCCCTCGATCCGATCTTAGGATTTTTATCTGTTTCCCAGTTTGCTTCTCAACTTCATTCTTGAATTCTTTGAACCTTTCAAAGGATTCTGACTTGTACTTCATAAGATATACATAGCCAAACCGAGGGTGATCGTCGGTGAATGTGATATAGTATGAGAAGCCTTCTCTCGACGTAGTAGACATAGGTCCACATACGTCAGTGTGGATTAACCCTAGAATTTCAGTGGCACGCTCTCCTTTTCCAGTAAATGGAGATTTGGTCATCTTCCCTTTCAAGCAACATTCACAAGTACCCATCCGGTCATTACCTAATGGGTGGAAATATCCGTCTTTCGACATCTTGCGAATCTTATCAAGGTTCACATGTCCAAGTTTAAGATGCCACATCTTTTCTTGGTTAACTTCTACTCTAGCCCTTTTGGGTTTTGAGGTATTCCCGCTTTCAATACAGTGCATCCCACTATTCGTTTCTAGGTGAAAAAGTCCCTCTATCATATTACCATGAGAGATAATACGACCGTTCAAGTATAAAGTGCAACTCATTTTGTCAAACAACACTGAGTGCCCATCTCGTAAAAGCTTAGAGATGGAAATCAAATTCTTTATACATGAAGGAAAATATAAACAATTTTTAAGTTCCAGGACTTCCCCATAGGGTAGGTTAAGCATATAGGTGCCTATTGCTTTTGCAGATATTTTAGTGCCGTTCCCAACTCGCACAACCATCTCCTCATTGCGCAGTGATCTGCTTCATGTTAGTCCCTGCAACGTATTACAGATATGTTGACTAGCGCCTGAATCAAATATCCAGGAATTGGAGCTCACTGTAAAAGCACTCTCTATGACAGAAATAGTCTCTTCAAAAGTCCGTGTCATAAGGCTCGCAATGCGCACCCTGTATTTCTTCTTCCAACGTTCATCCTTTCCACAATGAAAGCATGTTCCCTTGGATTTCTTTGCCTTCTTCTTATGTAACCTTTTCCTTATTATTGCATTCTCACTCCCACTGTCCCTTTTGAAACCTTTTTCAAATTTACAGCACATGTCAATCATCTCTTTCAAAGAATGATCGAATCTATTCACTTTATAGTTTACGATAAACTTAGTGAAATCATCCGAGAGAGATGCAAGGAAAAAGTCTTGGGCCATTTTCCCATCGATGGAAGTTCCTAAACTTTGAAGATCTTGAAAGATCCTTTCCATTTTTTGTCCATGTTTATGGACCGATGTCCCCTTTGCCATTTTGGCATTCATTAGACTACAAATATTTGAGAATCGTACATTACTAGTCTCAATGTCATGCATCTTATGCAAACTTTCAACCATGGCACAAGAAGTGTCCATGTGCTTATGTAGCTTCATAAGCTCCTCACTAAGTGAAGTGAGGATTAAGCATTTGGCTTGTAAGTCATCCTCATAGTGTCTAACATAATTTTGACACTCCTCTTTTGAAGCTAGTTTCGTAGGAGGTACATGAGGAGGGGATTGCTTAAGTACATACAATATGTCTTTCACCTTTGAGACATTCTCAATGTGGCGATACCAAGCAAGGAAACGTTGGCCCTTTAGGCCCTTTTTGTCAAGTATAATGGTGGGTATAATTTTAGGCATGTCGTTCACTACATAACATAACAGAAATTGAATTAGCATTGTTGTTTAAAACTATTTTGATTGGGTCTTTTAATCAAATAGTATCACCCACCATTTTTGGCAAATTCCACATCCCTCAATAGAATTCGAGAGTTATATTGAACTCTTAGTGGGTTATGGGAGACTCACCATTACCAAGCCCACCTCACGATGATACGATGTTGGCTAGCAAAAATAATGATGAGAGAATAACGCATTATTCATTTACAACCTTTTGTAATTACCCATCTCGTTTGGCCTCTAGAGAATGTTGCCTCACGATGATACGATGTTGGCACCATTGCACTTAGTTTAAGTTATTCCCACCATGCTTAGTTCGTGAAGGGGTTCAAGAATAGCCTCACGATGATACGATGTTGGCTATCCTCGTTGCCTACACTCACCTCATCATATGTACATGGATTCCTCCTGGATATAAGCACATGCTTTGTACTCCCCCATGATAGGGTGAAGCCGGTGCATGAGTCACAAACGCTTGGAACCCACCACGGTGGAAGGCATACGAAGAGATATTCTAAACATCTCTCGCTTATCAACTTAAATATTTGTTTGAGGGAATAGCGTTGGGCTACATCAAAACATTTTAATCACATTAAAAGAACTTGGGCCTATCACAACCATTGGTCCAAGTTTATATGAATTAGTAGTATATAATACTCCCACTGTTTCGTTGAAACAAGCGAGACTATATGGAACTACTAACGAATGCTTTGCATCCTCATATGGACTATATAGTCATATTAGGTTTTAGGATGATTATGAACCGTTTGATTTGATCCAACACGAGCCTTGTGTTGGACCTTGGGTCTAAGGTATGTAGTTGTTGATTTTAGTTACGCGTTTAATCCAATTAAACCGTTATTTCCTATTGGGCGTTGGACCCAACTATTCCATTTTGCATACATTTAAACAAAAGGAATACATGAAATAATAATAAGGGCTTATGCCCTTTTACAACACAAATGATGGACTTATGTCCATTTACAACAAATTGAATTAATCAAATTACATTCAAATCTACACTACCAAGCCCAAACATTCATAATGTAAAGCGGCCAATCACATAGCTCAATTATCGAGGCATTTGGTTCATAATCACCCTTCTCTTAATCAAACACATTTAATTAAGAAAACAACTTTAAAACAATTGGTTTTCGGATCCATAGAATTGATTTAAATGAAACTAAATAAAATGAAAATCCAATTCTCATTTAAAGAGACAAACCATTTTGTTCTCATCTAATTTGGGCCATTTTCTAAAAACAAAAACTTTTGGGGTCACTTTGTAAAAACACAAGAGTCCACAACTTCATGTAATTACAACTTAGAACCCAAACATTTTTAATAATGTCAAAAACATCATTAAAGGAGCAAAACAATTTGTCCTTTAAAGTTTTTGGACCTTAACGTAAAAACGTAAACTTTTGGGCCAAAATGCAAATACACAAAAGTATCAAAACTTTATGTAAGTGCACAAAACACCCAAAAATACCCTATTTAATAGGGTGGCCAGCCATAAGTGGTTTTTATTGGTAAAATTCAAATTTTATACAAAGTTTTGTAAGTGGGTTATGTTAGGTGAGGTAAAGATGAAATAAAATTTTGTAAGAAATGATTTATGTCATTCTTTAAAACAAAGTTTGTCTCCCATTAAAATTACTTAATCATTAACCATCACCCACTAAAATTAAATCAAAACTTTATGTAAAAACATAAAACTTTTTGAATCAAAACTTCAAAACTTTTTGTTCTTGGCAAGAACTCCAAGAACATTGAAGAACACTTATGAAAACTCAAAATACATGGCACCAAATTTTTAGTTCCAATATTCATGCTTAAATGAAATACATCTACAACATTTGAGATGCTAAATTTTCTAGCAAAATTTATATTCAAAGCAAGAACAAAGCTTGTAACATTTACAACATTTAAATCATAAAACATGAAAATCACAAAACCCAAAAGGATCCACCATACACTAGACCTAGGCTCTTGATACCACTTGAAGGAAAAATTTTGTCCTAGCTAAGAACATGTATGAACATTTGAATACATATGCTAACAATTAACTCTTTAAAGTAGGCATGCATCCAAAAACAATTCATGAAACCCATGACTTTCAAAGCCTAGTATATGGTGAATCAAAAGACTCTTTAACAACATTAAAGAATATGAAGAATTTAGAGATTCTTTACCCTTGAAGCTCATCCTTGATTACACAAGGGATTCACCCAAGTGGAGGGCCTTCAAGTCACCTCCTTGCTCCTTGGATCTTCCTTGTGATTTTCCTCCTTTTAGTGCTCCTTTGCTTCTTTGAGGATTTGAGGATTAGTTCTCCAAAACACCAAAAGTTTGATGTCTCTATGTCTCTTCACCAAGGATGTAATTTGTGAGAATGAAAATGGATCACTTAGGGAAGTAAATTTGCTAGATAACTATCCCCAAGTAGCTTAGAAAACCCTAATTGAAAACAAAGCTATAAAGATGAATTTATACTTCATTTCTTAGGTGAGTGGCAAACTTGCAATTAAGCAAACTTGCATACCCTCACCCTAAATGGTTGGCCTATATGGTTATTGGGCTTATTGCCCATTTTGTTTTAGTTGTCATACAACTTAAACATAATGGGCCTTGTGGACCAAAACACTTTTGGGCCCCGAAGCCCTAAAACCAACTTAAAAGCCCAATACGAACATTTCGTATAATTAATTAACTAATTAATTAATCTTGACCATTCTTCAATTAAACCATTTAATTGCTTATCCATTTCATTTAATTGCTTCACATATATCCTTATTTGGTGTGCGATCCATTAGGTTCCAATTAGCGAGGCAGTGGGCGATGTTACTCTTAACTATCGATTGTGAATTGAAACCACATTTCAATTCTCCCTTTTTGATGATTAGTGTTTGCTAATCAATAGGGCTTCCACAAACCATGAGTGACACCTAGCAGTATGTCATGGTTACCCAAGCTAAGTAGAATTGGTTGGAGAACCTATCCAGTTACAATTACAATGCAATACGGTCCTTCTCTAATACAATACTCTTAACCACATTGTTTTAAGTGATAGTTTGTTTCATGTCTACTATCCAATGTGATACTTTCTTATATGATTCCCTTGAATATGATTTGGAACATCTTCCTTAGTCATATTCATTTGCTTTGGCCAAAGACTTTAGAATCATATTTTAGAGTATACTCCTTCCACCATGGAAGGTTAGAGATCCCTTGTTGTGCATTCATATGCCTACATGACTAGATCACATGACCCCAACAATGCCGTGGACAATCCGAGGGAATGCCTTTGTCATGATCAAAGATCAAGGACCTAACCATTAGACATCTATGATGCCTCAGGTCTAAGGACTACTTTGCATATTGTAACCTTTAGAGTTCGTACATGACATGTATGTTTGAACTCTCATTAATCGCAGTTCAGTGTACTCGATTACTTTTTCGAGCACCTATGTGTTTGTCTTAGTGTCCAACACCAAATGACTTGAGACTAGTTCATACTCACGTTTGAGTCAACATAACACATACTAACCTTAGCGGATTGTCAATGCCCAATTGGCAATCCTATGGCTAGGAACGTTTTAGGAATGAGCATAAGAGAAATGTCTCCTTAATCTAACTCATTAGATCACTTATCTCTTATGTCAAATACATCCCTTGGATTCTCTTATTGCTTAAACACATGATACAATAAATAGTGATTAATAATAAGTATTGTCCTTCCGTTAAACATATAAAAGTTTAACATATTAAGTATTCCAAAAGCTATTACATCAAATGAGTGGCTTTGTGGGCATACTTCCAACAAGATCCCCTTCTCCTCCTAAAACACCCAAACCCTCAATTCCCTCCCTGCATTTCGCCGCAACCCGTTGTCGCCACCTCGGGCTTCTAACCTTGCAGCCTCCTTGCGCCAGCTCGTGCACGATTATGCTTGGGACCCCGTGGGAAGGAGAAAGATGGCGATTTGGTGGACGTTGGCCTCAACGCCAGTGGTTGCAAAGAGAAGAGGGAGTTAGAGTGGGAGAGAGATACGGGAGAAGATAAAGAGAAGAGAGAGAGAAGGGTTGGTGCGGGTGGAAGAAATGAAGGCCCGCATCCCTAAGCATTTTTTATTTGTTTAGTTTTTTAATTTTTAATTTTTTTAATTTTTGAATATTTAATTATTTTTTAATCCAGTTGGATTAGTGAATGGGTCCCTTCTTTGGCCACGTCAGCATTTAATATAGAAATTAACCGAAAAACTGACGAAAGTTTGACATTGGCATAAATTCGTAAGATGAAATATGACATTGTCACTTTTAAAAGATGAGGCATGATAGTGTTGTTCGACCATATTTGAGGTAGTTTTGTGTAATTCACTTTAAAATATTTATAGTAAGTATGTTAGATTACCGCTGCCATATGCCAAACATGAGGCAAAATCACGAGCGACCAACACCCAAAACAACTTGAATTTGGAAGAGAATGGCCCGTAGAAGCTTAAGGCATCCGTCACGCCAAAAACGCAGTGGAGTAGCTGGTTCCAAGCGTATTCTTGAATTGTATGATCCACCTGGACATTATCCTTGAAAACACCTATAAACCGGAACTTCTCGTATGTTCAAATCCCATTGCATTGAGGTCCATAACAATTTATCCTTTACGCAATCTGTCAAACAAACAAACAGGACAAGGCAGAGGACTTTACATACAAACAGATATTCGCTTTTCACGTTAAACGATTATGAGTTTGGAAGCAGTTTATGTGGATGCCGTAACCATGATTCTTAGTATTATGTAGAATTTCTTTCTGAGCATACAATAGAAACAAGCATATTCTTCTGCAACGAATATCTCATTACACCTCTTTTGAGTCCAAAATTTTCCATATCTCTGCGATGGCAGTTCCGAGGTACTGAAATATCCTACAAAGTAAAACGGGATAAGAAGTTAAGAACCTCTCAAAAGAAGACGACTCTTATGAACAACCGTATCATTAGAAATTCAAATTAGCAAACCTTCTTATGGACTGGGAGGATAACAACCTCGAGCCATTGCAGCCGCAATCATTTCCATCATTAAAGTCTTCACATCCCTAAAAAGAGAGAAATAAATTTCTTGTTAGAAACAATTTAAAATATGCAGTAAGAACTTTTGATAGCAATCTTGACTATAGCCACGAATCATGTCAACCAGGAAAAAAGAACAACTATATCCTCCGACCAACATGAGGGACAATTATTCCATGATTTATGCAGTACGACATTAACATAAAAACCTTGCAGAATCTGGAATAACTGAAGCAGAAGTAAACAGAAAATAAATCTTGACTTCAACAGAAAAGGAAATATTCATATAAACAAGAGGTCTCACTTTTGATCCTCTGCACGTCTAGGAAAAGGTATGCGGAGCTTGAAATTATCCCCCTGATAGCGAGCCTAAAATGAGAGTAACAAAGTCCAAAAAATATCATGTCAAAATGGAAGAAATTTTATTGGTGAATTTGTATAGCATTTCTGGCACAAAACCTCATTTGCAGCAGAGACAAATGGTTTATTAAAAATATAAAGGATGGCTATTAGCAACGAAAAGTTGGAGATTGGTAGTTAGTAAACTACTAGTTACCTTAACATTGAAACCCAGGCTATCCAAGTCCAACATGTAAGCAGAGTCCACCTGATGAAAAACAAAATCACCTTGCATCAAACTAAACTTTCTCCACCTGTCTATGTGTTCATATCTTGTATTATTCCAAAATTCATAAATAGATCTAGGCAATTCATGACGAATACTTCCGAAGTGTCACCCTGGCATAAACGTGTAACATTGACACCATATTCATTGGTTTTGTTTTAACTAATGTGGGGCAAAGTTGATATCCCCTATATTGAGAACAAAAAGATGAAGAAGAAAAGAAACACATTTCCTAATAATATTAGTTTATAACACTTGAAAATACCGGAATAGACATCGAGTGTTGCACAATGGCTATTGTATGGTTAGCATGAGCCATATAAGCCTTCAATTCAGCAACTGGATCAACTTTTGCAGCTTTATACTCCTCACTTCCGAACTCTGAAAGTAAAAGCAGAGAATGTTAAGAAAAATGTGAAATATATGCAACAATATTTTGAAAATAAATGATAAATAAAATATCCATAAGAGGTGCTAAAAACAGAAAAATAACAAAGGCCTTGGTACATCCGTTTCAAAGTTATCTACAGAGTAAAAAATTATCTTTTCCAAGACCAAGAGCAACAAACACCAAAAAGGTAAAGTACCTCCTGATCCTAACAAGGCTGTTGCAACCCCCGACACGTATCGCACAACTTTTGGTTCAATGCGCATGAATTGGAAGTCGCCAAAGTCAACCTTCAGATTGTACGTGATGATTTAAAACTGATATAGAATTTGGTGCAACATATCATCCATTTACATTATGCTTCGGAACAAGATTGTTACCGAAAATGCATTGGGATGCTTAGCCAAATATGCAGTGCGTATGGCTGCTTGATCCTTCTCGGAAACCTAAATGATTGTTCACAAAAGAACAACCATCTTCAATTGTTTGCAACCACAGAGAGAGAGGGAGAGAGCACTTCAAACCATATCCAAAATTAGATAAGCAGCATTACTTACAGGAATAGCATCACCATGCAGCGTGACCACCAAATCAGTCCTGTCTTCAGGGTTTCTAGCCACAAGCAATGAGCACTTGGGATTAAGGGCTAGGTCCTATTGATCAAAATATGAAAAGGCACGACAGGATATGATATTAATAATATTGGTGATATTAACATGCAGAGAGATCCATACAGTGATAAAGTAGCAGCTTATTTTACTAGGCTGGTTTCCGTGATTGGAAGGGCTACATGTTTTACAGAAAATTATATGGAACAGATTGGAAGTTTCCTTCCACATGAAAGAAGGTTAGCATCATTTCAAGTGAAGAAAGGATGCTGCCTATGCATCTAGATAATATATTGCAGCTTAGTTCCAATTTTAGCTTGAGTGAGCATTGTGTAAGAGCAAAACTCTCTTCAAAGAGTGTGTTTTCTGGGGTATTGAAATAGCGAGTGTATCACGGTTTAACTTTGCATTTGGGTTGTGTAGATTTAACTCCAACTGTCTTGCATTCGTTATATTCCTTTTCCATTTATAAAGGCAATTGTGTATTGCTGTGTGGTGTGATTCCTCTTTTGTGTTTAAACCACAACAAGTGGTATCAGAGAGATTTTTTGAGGTTCACATTAGTTGTTATTCACCCCCAAGGCAACAATACGTTTGAAGTTAAATTCCAACAAACCTTTGTATGAACTGCCAAGCTGCTAACTGCTAATATTGGAGATCCATCTGCATCACATGCAAAGTCAACCATTGATCCTGATGGATAACCCTCATGCTTCTGCACATTAAAGAAAACCAAAGAAAATGATTCAAGGACAACAAGGTCGTTGAAGCAATAAATACCATAAACATCAATCAACCAGAGTGATTAATAGGAACCAATAAGAGGCTGATCATAAAATGACAACACCCTATGAATATTAAAGAAAATTATTATCTATATTCCCCAACAATGCATCAATGTCAGGCTTTGGTAATCAGTACCAGGAAAAAGAAAAACATCAGAAAACAGTCTGGAGGGTTTTTGGTCCAGCATCATGCTTCTGTAGTGCAATTATGTATTTTTTGCACACTTTTCATCACCGACCACCAGTGTGTCCTAAATCTACTTTTATTCAAAAACAAAAATAATTTGAACAGAACTTTAACCTCATTAACTTGTTAGGAATCAAGCCTTTGATTGCTTCATCCCGAATTTTGTAAGAAAGACTTACGATACTCCACAAAGCCAATAGCCTCAATACTCATAGTGTATGCTTACTATCAGAACCACCACAAAGATTATGCTATGCATAAACTTTAAAAAGCCTAATCACTAGTGAGAGGAACTTACATATATATGAGATAATGTTACTTTCATGTAATTACTAGTTAGAGAAAGAGAGATTTATACAAGTGCATCCAAGTGCATGAAATAATGTTCCTTTTTTTAGGAAGGATTGTTAGGCCCACCCACAATCATAGACTGGGAGACATCGAATTTAAATAGCATTGCCACCTGGTCTCCAGTTGGATTCCAACCAGAAACAATAAATCCCCTTATGCAAGAGTCACTACTTACTAGACCAAACCATAAGCCCAAATTCCAAGGTAGTTCATTCTCATAAGCTCCACACTATACGACTGGAGACCGGCAATGCTTTAGATTCTTTTTATCCATTTCTGGGGATTTTTGCATGAATTGCGCATAAAGTCCTAAGCTTCTAGATCAAAAATATTAATTGACCAGTCTACTACTAGCAAGGTGCAAGAAGGTCATGCACTACTCTCAAAATTAAATAACTAACAAACAGAAATTCATTTGAGAAAGAAGAAAGCAAGGAAATGATATGAAAACCTGAGAAAAAGTGGAGAGCATTCCGTGAAAACTAAGATGAAGTAGAGTTCGGATTTCCTCAACTGGGGGAAGCCGAGCAGCCTTTTCCTGTAACCAAATAAAGATTCAACAGAGCTAAATCCTACATTCCCACATTCAATTTTCTACACTGAAAGCAAAAGTACATTATTTATGTAGAAATTTTGAATATAGACATGTGATGCAGTAAAAGTGTTCAACTTTACATCAAATTTTACCAAGTATTCAACTTACCTGATGAGATTGGATCAACTGAAAAACACTGGCACCATCTCCCGTTGAAACACTCTGATCAAAGAACAACGATTGAAATTAAGGCTTAAAAGTTTACAACTTTACATCAAAATTTTCACACAATTTCTAAATCATTCATTCCTTGCAAAATCAGATACAAATATCTCAAACAATCACAAAACCAATCAAAAAATAAAACTATAAATTTGGGGTTCATTTGTGTTTTTTTCTGGAATCATAAGGTTACCTGAGTAGCTGACAGAGCAGCGGCGGTAGCTATGGATAAACGAGGAGGAGTTGTTGGGGAGGAGAAGAAGGTGGAGGAGGGGTGAAATTGTAAGATGAGAGGGAAGTGAAGGGTATTATGGCCATTTAAGTGGGAGAATAGGTTGGTCTAGGGGTGGGTTTGGTTCCATTAGGTTCGGTTTTTTGCCAAAATCGGAAACTGAACCAAAATTATTGTTCGGTTCGGTTCGGTTTGGTTTTTTCCAGTTCTGTTTTGGCCCAGTTCGGTTTTTTTTTTTTTTTTTAATAGCAAAAAAATTTCCTAAGAACACAAAGCTTGCAGCCATTTTGTAATACATCTTCCACATTCATTTCAACATAATCGATCAAATAAGCATTCCAAATTTTCAATAGAATCAAAGACAATGAAAATAAACATTCAAAGTTCAATTGCAATCAAGTCTTCCAAAGTCCAAAGTTAAAAAAACATCAAAGTTTAAATTTTCCAAAAGTCCAAACTTAAAATAAACATCAAAGTTCAAGTCTTCGACACCTAAAATAAACATTCCAAAATCCAAACTTTAAATAAATATTCGACTTAAGATATGACTACTTACTTCCGATGGTATACTCGAAGATGAGTTCGTTTGATCATGAAGGCTATTTGATTTTGATCCCATTGAGTTTGAACTTGAGCTTGAGGACCTTGAGACCTTTGATGCCTTTGACTTCATCTAATTCACACAAAATAATAAGAGGTTAGTAGTTAGTACTACAAACTTATACAAAAGTATATGTTAATTAAAATCTGGAAGGCCAGTGATACAAAATCAAGACAAAACCTGGAAGGCCAATCATCCTCATCGGTATAAAAGTTAAAAAATTATGATTTAATCTTATGTGATCATTTTTCAAGGCCATACAAAAATGCAGCAAGAATAAGACAGAACTGACCTATGAGGTCCTCCCTTGGGAATAGCAAGACTACAACAATGAACCTATCTTGATCTAGTGGAAGAAATTAATTAATTGTCCTGCTTTAAATGTGTTTGCCACATACAACGCAATTCCTCCTTGATACAAATTAGTACCGCAGGCCTCCTCCTCCATCCCATCCTATTTAATTTTCCAGTGATCAAATTCTATTAACACCAAAAACAGACACACCAACTACACACAGTAAACACAATGTGCAATTCAGTACTCCACACAACAATACCATTTACCTAGTAACCACCATATTTTTGCAATAACTATACCTTCATATTGCTTGAATTCTCCTTTATACTTTCAACTAGATCTGTAAACTTTCATCCATTCAATGCAGATAATACAAAAGTAACTCCTTTAATACAAAAAAAAAGGCGGCAGCACAAGGCTTTTCCTTTAACCAAAAGATAAATCACAAATCACAAATCAACCCAGAAAATGAAACAATTCCAGATGCAAGGATAATAAAAAATAAAAGGACAATCAAAAAGGAATTTTTTTTTTTAAAGGCCACAAATCTGACCTTTCCAGAGATTATGATCCGACAATCTTTCTTGTGGTTGTGCTTTGCCACAAATCTTCCTTTAACCGTTCAGAGTTATACAACGCAAACCCATCACACAAAATCATGTAGTTAATTTTCAGTCCACATATATATATAGTTAGATCCATACATCGAACCTTCATCGATCAAAACCCCAGATGTTTTCCACTCACATACATCTATCTTCAAGATCCAAACAACCACAGAGAGCAAACATTCAAACCAAACCACTAAAACTGTATAAAATAATGGACGGAAAATCTGTAAATAGAGCAGAACCAATTTGAATAGAACCAATTTGAACAGAACCAATTTAACACACAGAAGTGAGAGTGTGAGACTAACCGGCCAGGTGTGAGACTAACCGGCGAGGTGTGAGAGATTGAGAGTGAGAAGGTTGCCGCTGGTAATGAGAGAGAGTTTGAGAGAGTGATTGAAGACCGAGAGTGTTATGAACTGGTTGAGATTGTCTTAATCACAGGAAGGTTTTAGCTAATTACAATAAGGACTAAATTGTAAGGTAGTTGAGGGTAACATTGTAAGGAGTTATAAGTATGGGGTTTCAATTGTAAGGGGCCAATAGTTATTAGAAGGTTACAGAAATTGTTAGAATTGTGGTCCAAATGGCATTGTTGATATACATGCTTTCGAATGGATTGTAAGGCAAATTTGAGATTTAATAGAATATTCCTTTTGCTTCTTTTCTATTCTCTCTCACCGTTCTTGTACCTAGCTACCGTTGTGGATGATTATCCGGCACCAGTGTGGTCTTAACATTGGTATCACCCACCGATCCTGGAATTTCCCTTCCGTGTATGCCCCGTCCTACCAAAAACAATTGTTCCACCGCCATGGAAGATCAGTTTGCTGCGTTTGAAGCTGACTTTCCGGTGATTATCCGTGAAGTGGTGAACTCCGCCTTGGATGCTAAACTTCCTTCCCAGCTTGATTCACGCCTTCCGGCGTACTTTGAAAAGTTTCGTCGCGAGCTCACCCATGAACTATTCCTTCGCCGAGAAGGTGACGGTCCCTCTCATCCACCTCATGCCGCTCCGGAGCTCGTCCCGATTTTGCATCCGCCTAACCCTGGCATTGCGAATCCCCGACCGCCTTGGCATTAACCGTTTGAATTTCCTCGTTTCACAGAGGGCGAGGATATAATTGCTTGGATCTACAAGGCCGAGCAGTTTTTCTCCTTCTATGGGATCATCGATGCTCAGTGTGTCCTGACGGCCTCTTTTCATTTTGAAGAGGAGATCATTCACTGGTTCCGTTGGATTGACTGTGTTGATGCACAAAACCGGATGTCTTGGAACAACGTAAATCCGACCGTGAATCTGCAAGAAATGTAAATAACACAAGATGTATCGTGGTTCACCCCAATGTTTGGGCTACGTCCACACTGATATTGTATTTCTCTGAGAGTATTGTGAAGAAGAGGGAGCTCTGAGTGAGAGTCAGAGCTTTGAGATGATGGGGGGTTAGGCCTAAGAATTGGCATCTCCTAATTGTAAGGGTGAGGAGTCCTTTTATAGAATAAAGGGCTCCTCACTTATTACATATTTGCCCATTCCTTTATTACACAATTACATTTAAGTCCCCCGAGTATTTGTACGAGATCTAAATACGAAGGCCCTAAGTATGGTATAAACAGTAGTCCCCAAAGTCTTCAATCAAAAGAGTATTTTGGCTGAAGACTTGAAATTCAGTCCATGTGTGGGTCGAAGTAACCAGTTGTTGTCTTGAACTGATGCTCGATATGAGGCGGTGCTCAATGTGAAATGATGCTCAACTAGAAGTAGCACATGATGCGAGGCTGCTCGGCTCGTGGCTTATGTTGCCTTGGTTGACTTGGCTTGTGGCGTTGAAGGTGGGTGAGTCCCTTTTATAGAATAAGGGCTCGCTCCTCAATACATGAATGATGGACTAGAGTTGATGCTCTCTAATGATGGTGAGGGAGTCCATTTTATAGAATAAGGGCTCGCTCCTCAATACATAAGTGATGGGCTAGAGTTGATGCTCTCTAATAATGGTGAGGGAGTCCCTTTTATAGAATAAGGGCTCGCTCCTCAATACATAAGTGATTGGCTAGAGTTGATGCTCTCTAATGTTGGTGATGGAGTCCCTTTTATAAAATAAGGGCTCGTTCCTCAATACATAAGTGATGGGCTAGAGTTGATGCTCTCTAATGTTGGTAAGGGAGTTCCTTTTATAGAATAAGGGCTCGCTCCTCAATACATAAATAATGGGCTAGAGTCCTCCAAGTATTTTTCATGAGGCCTAGTTGAGGCCCAATATATGGTACATAATGTAGTCCCCCAAGTCTTCGGTCAATAGAGTCTGTTGGCTGGAGACTTCAAATTGAATCCATGTATGGGCCGAAATGACGGTTGTTCGGAGGCAGTATTTCTATACCCTGCACTGAAATTTTGTAGGTGAAGCTTTTGCAAGTGAAGCTTTGAAGCTGGAGCTTTGTAAATGAAGCTTTTGAAGATGGAGCTCTGTAAATGAAGCTTTTGAAGCTAGAGTTTTTTTGTAAATGAAGCTTTTGAAACTAGAGCTCTGTAAATGAAGCTTTTGAAGCTAGAGCTCTGTAAATGAAGCTTTTGAAGCTGATTGACATGAGTGATGCTCATGAATGTTTATGTTGATTGACATGAGTGATGTTCATGGATGTTGACATGAGTGATGCTTATGAATGTTGACATGAATGATGCTTATGAATGTTTATGTATAATTGATATGAGTGATGCTCATGAATGTTTATGTATGATTGACATGAGTAACGCTCATGTATGTTTATGTATGATTAACATGAGTAATGCTTATGTATAATTTGAAGTACTAGGGCGTACTTTTGATCACCTAGTTGGTGGTAATAGCGGCAGGTTGCCTGGTTGGTGCTATTTTGGAGTACTGGGCGTACTTTTGGTTGCCTGGTTGGTGTTATTTTGGGCTTATGGGCCTTCACTCTCCACACAACATTCCAGCCCATTTATTTTGGGCTTTGCCCTTTTTTTTTTTAATTATTACCATCTGATGGGGTTTATACAGATGTCTCCGAAAGATAAGAAAAATAAATCACGTCATACAAAAAACAAGAAAAGTAAATCACCATTATAGTGGAGTGTTTATTCCTTACTTTTTCTTTCTCTTTTGCTTTCTCTTTTGCTTTCTACTTTTGCTTTCTCTTTTCCCTTCACATCATGGTGTTGTCTGCGAATAGTAGGAACATGCACTCCTTCATGATGAGAGTCCTTATCTTTTTTAGAACTTGATGCCTTTCTGAATGGCTCCAGCTATCACGTTCGAGAGCATATTCTGTAGCAGCATCAAGCAGCTTAATCATTGAGGGGTGAACAAATGTAGTAACCAAAGGTATGCCTTCTAGATATCTGGATGGGTGGTTAAGAGACCACGTAGGCCGACCCTACGTGCCTTCTTCTGGTAGTGACTGTTGAAGGCGTATGAGGCGTGGGCCTCGAGGGTGTTAGGATTGTAACACGCAGACCCCGGCTGGATCTGATGGTAGTCCGCCGTTATACCTGCCTGCAACTTCTTCTTCCCCGCTTCACCATTCGTCAATCACCATTCTCCTTCCCTGCCGATAGAATCCAAACTTGCAGGCACCATGAGCACTGTAACCAAGGAGGGTAGGCATCCATCCCTTTTGTGATCTGCATATTGCACTTGACGAGGTCAAGAGGGGTGACAGCAGAGGGAGAGGCGGTCGTGGCCTGGCTAGACCTCCATGGCGACGCGGACACAGCAGGGAGCCTCATCGACGCAACCCTTAACAAACAACAAGGTAAAATGGGTAGTTGGAAAACCCCAAATTCAAACCATTGCATGTTACAATATATAATAACTTGAGCCTGATATGGAACCTTCAGTTTCTGCAAAACCAATAAAAATGAAAAAATCACATTTTTCTTTCTTCACCCCTGTCATGATCTTGACGATCTCAACACTCTCTCACTTCCAATCTCACATCCCTTTAAGTTCCAACCCACAGAGGAACAAAAACCCATCTAATATATTCTTGGGTTGGAGGGCCGGAGTTCCGCCAAATGTCGAACAATCGTTGATTGCCCATTTCCGATGTGGGTCTGTTAATATGTTGCATGCGTGAATCTAGGCCATATGTTGCCTGCGTACTGTGCGAGCTCATAGAGATCGATAATGGGCCATTTTTGCTTCCCATTTAAACTATATACACCACAGCTGCTCCAACACGTACAACCCATTCCATCGCACATCTCTGGCACCTGACATCACATCGGACCAGCGTGAGCCGGGGCAGGTGACCCGACCCGTTTCATTGCACCTGGGACAGCGCGGGAAGGGGCAGGCCATGGGCTTCTGATCCATGACTGATTTGACGACAACTGCGCCTGACAAGACGTCGAGACCAGTGGCGAGCTGGGTCAGCATGATTGGACCTCCCATTTGTTTGGTGATGCGTTGGATAATGAGGAAGGATAGAGCAGAGAGGGAGGAAAAGAAGCGAGAGGTGTAGAGAGAGAAAGTGAAGAGAGAGATGCGGATGAGGATGATTGTGGCTGAATTTACAGGATCTTCCCTCTCTCTTCTGAGTCCAAAGGTTGAATATGGTGTTTGGTTCGGATTTTAGGGAGAGAAAGTTTTTTTTAGAAAGCGGGAGATGGTGAGCTTTGGAATTAGAAACATGAAAGGACGCGGTGGTAGCTATGTTGTTGAGAGAGATGGAAAATGGGTTTTTGGATGGTTTCTTAAAACTGCAAAGTTTGCGAAGGTTTTCTGGGTTCTTGGTTTCTGCAGATTCACGACAGAGGTGAAAAATTGAAATAGAACCGACATAACTTTTCTTGTCGATTCTCACAAACGGCGCCAAATGTTGATGCACAAAACTTGAGGTCTTGGAACAACGTAAATCCGACCGTAAATCTGCAAGAAATGTAAATAACACAAGATGTATCGTGATTCACCCCAAGGTTTGGGCTACGTCCACACTGATATTGTATTTCTCTAAGAGTATTGTGAAGGAGAATGAACTCTGAATGAGAGTCAGAGCTTTGAGAGGATGAGGGGTTAGGCCTAAGAATTGGCATCTCCTAATTGTGAGGGTGATGAGTCCTTTTATAGAATAAAGGATTCTCACTTATTACATACTTGCCCCTTCCTTTATTACACAATTATATTTAAGTCCCTCGAGTATTTGTACGATATCTAAATACGGATGCCCTAAGTATGGTATAAACAGACTATATAAACACCACACCAACTTGGCCGGAGTTTACCCAATCCTTCTGTCGTGAATTTGGGCCTTCTGAATTTAAGGACAGCACCGAGGCTCTCTTTAAACTTTGTCACACCGGTACTCTTAACTATTACATCGCTGAATTTCACCGTTTGGCTACTAGATCGCCGGAGATTGGCCCTCTTCTGTTACGCAGTTGCTTTCCAGGGGGTTTGAAAAATGAACTTCGCTATGATGTCAAACTGTTGAAGCCAGCAAATGTCCATGAGGCTATTGCCATCGCGGTGCAGCTTGATTCTAAACTCACCGAGCTTAAACCCACACCATCTCGAACTTATGCACCTTCTAAACTTTCCACTACCACTATCACACCTTCCACCCATACTGTGCCCCGTACTAGCAATCTTGCCATTAAGAAGCTCACTCCGGATGAGATCTAGCGGAAGCAAGAGCGAGGGGAATGTTGGTTCTATACTGATAAGTGGGTGAGCGACCATAAGTGTGGCCTTAAACAGCTACTGATGATGGATGTGATGGATTCGGACGTTGTTGAAAATGACATTGAGGAGGTTCAACCTGCATTGCAACACATGGAGCTTAGTGAGTGTGCTTTCTATGGCACTCATGGATGCCCTCCCGCACAAACTATGAATGTGCTTGGTCAAATTAATGGTCAACCTATGAAAATCCTCCTGGACTCGGGCAGTTCACATTTGTTGATTCCAAATTGCTTAAACAGTGGGGGTGGCAAGCAAGAACTACCAAGTCCTTTGAGGTCATGATAGCTGATGGAGGTAAGGTAACAAGTTCTGGTTGTTGCAGGGCTGTGGAATTGTCTCTTGTAGGGTACCATTGTCACGTAGATTTGTACTCATTGTCGTTGGGTGGTTATGATGTGGTCTTGGGGGTGCAGTGGCTTTCCACTGTGAATCATGCGCTATGGGACTTCCAACTCCTCACAATGGAGTTCACAAATGACCACCACACTTATAAATTGTCTCATCAAATTTCCAATGCCTCAAGAATTCAAGAAGTATCATTGAACCAACTGGATAAAGAGTTATCTAACTCTAATTTGGGGTTGTTCTTGTATTCCATGGAAAAAGAAAAGTTAGAATTCTGTGAATTGAATTCAGTACAGTTGCAGGAACTACAACAATTGTTGAATGCATTCGAGTCTATCTTTGCCTTGCCTACTACTCTACCTCCACAGCGAGACCACGACCATCATATTCCACTTGTGCAAGGGGCCAAACCACCAAGCATTCGACCATACCACTATGGTCCGTTACAGAAAACCGAAATCGAGAAGGCAGTTCAAGAATTACTTGAGGCAGGTTTCATAAGGCGAAGTCATAGTCCATTCTCCTTTCCTGTTTTGTTAGTGAAGAAGAAGGAAAGCACTTGGAAAATGTGCATTGACTACAGAAAGCTGAATACCCTCACTATTAAGGATAAGTACCCCATACCCCTATTGACGGTCTGTTGGATGAGTTGCATGGATCACTCTATTTCTCTAAGTTGGACTTGCGATCTGGATATCACCAGATATTAATGCAGCCTGGAGACATTGAAAAAACTGCATTTAGGACTCATAAGGGCCATTATGAGTTCCTAGTAATGCCATTTGGGCTTACAAATGCCCCTGCCACATTCCAAAGTTTAATGAACAATTTGTTTAAGCCCTACCTGCGGGAATTTGTGTTAGTTTTCTTTGATGACATCCTCATTTACAGTAAGACCTGGGCAACTCATTTAGCTCACTTGAAGGCAGTTTTTGTGATATTGCAGACCAATTAACTTTTTTTCTCAAAAAGTCTAAATGTTCCTTTGGGCAAACGAGGGTGGAGTATTTGGGACATATTATCTCACAAGAAGGAGTAGCACCGGACCCTGGGAAGATCCAAGCCATACAAAATTGGCCTGCACCAAAAACTGTTAAGGAGTTGAGAGGATTTTTGGGTTTAACAGGCTACTACAGAAAGTTTGTGCCAAGCTTTGGCAAAATTTGCCAGCCTCTATACCATTTGACAAAGAATGAGGGGTTTCATTGGAATGCAGAAGCTCAACAAGCATTTGACAAACTTAAGACAACAATGACCCCTTCACAAGTATTATCACTACCAGATTTCTCTAAACCATTTGAATTGGAATGTGATGCTTCTGGTTGTGGCATCGGAGATGTGTTACAACAAGGCGGAAGACCTATTGCTTTTTCTAGCCAGTCACTTGGTCCACGGAATCAAGCATTCTCTACTTATGAGAGAGAATTAATTGCAATGGTTTATGCAGTAAGGAAATGGCAAAATTATTTGCAAATGGCAGAATTATTTGCAGGGAAGGCATTTCATAATCAAGACTGATCATAGTAGTCTTAAATATTTTCTACATCAACGAGCTGACACTACATTCCAACATGGGTTTCCAAGTTATTGGGGTATGATTATGAGATACAGTTCAAAAATGGATCCCAAAATGCAGCTGCAGATGTTTTGTCTCGGTTACATGGGGTGCCTCAATTACCGGAACCTGTTCCTCAGTCCATTAAGGAATGTAATGCTATTTCTTACCCTTACAATGGCTGGATAGATGACTTGCGGATAAGTACTGAACAAGATGAATGGATTGCAGCAAAGAAGAAAGAAGTGGGTGACTCTGCAATTAAGGGCACAATGGAATCTACCTTGGGAAAGTACACTGTTGAAAATAGGTTCTTGCTCTACAAGAAAAAGGTGGTGTTAAGTCCTCACTCGGAGTGGAGAAGTAAAATTTTAGAGGATCACCATTATACCCCATCGGCTGGTCACCAAGGAGTTCTCAAGACATACCATAGAATTAAGATGAGCTTTTATTGGCAAGGAATAAAGAAGGATGTCCAAAACTATGTGGCAGATTGTCAAGTGTGCCAACAGAACAAAGTGGAGACCATTGCCCCACCAGGGTTGCTACAACCTTTACTAATTCCCCAAAGGATTTGGACTGACATTAGCATGGATTTCATAGTGGGTTTGCCCCTATGCAAGGGCAAATCTGTGATATTAGTGGTGGTTGACAAATTATCCAAGAGTGCTCATTTCATAGCGATGGCTTACCCTTACAATGCAATCATAGTAGCTCAGTCCTTTATGGATAATGTCCTAAAACTACATGGCATGCCAAGTTCAGTGGTCAGTGATAAAGATCATATCTTCATTAGTGCATTCTGGAAGGAATTGTTCAAACTGCAAGGGTCGAAATTGTGTATGAGCTCGGGATATCACCCCCAAAGTGATGGGCAAACTTAAGTGATGAATAGGTGCCTTGAAACCTATTTAAGGAGTTTTGTTGGAGGTCAACCAAGGAGATGGGTCCAATGGCTTCCGTGGGCTGAATGGTGCTTCAACACTTCTTACCATTCATCTGCCAAATTCACACCTTTTGAGTTAGTCTATGGCTTCCCACCTCCTCAAATTATACCCTATGAATTTGGTACTGCAAGGGTGGCAACAGTGGAACAAAGTCTTTTGGAAAGGGACAAGATCTTATTTGTTTTAAAACACAACTTGCAGATGGCTCAGAATCGTATGAAGGTGCAGCATGATAAAAAGATATCTGAGAGGCAATTTAAAATGGGAGATTCTGTGTACCTTAAGTTGGTTCCTTACCAGTTGCATGCCTTATCCCCTCACAGCTATCATAAGCTTCAACCAAGGTACTTTGGTCCTTATGAGATTTGTGAAAAGATTGGTAAGGTAGCATATAAACTGAAAATGCCACATATAACCAAGATTCATCATGTGTTCCATGTGAGCCAATTGAAGAAACATTTGGGAAGTAATGTGGAACCTCAGAATGTCCTACCTCAGGTGGTCGAAGATGGGTTGGCAGGGAACATACCAGTTGCAGTGTTAGAGATGAGGGTTTACAAGAAAGGCAATGTTGCAGGGGTCCAGTTGCTAGTGCAGTGGCAAGATCATGTGGAATCAGAGGCTACTTGAGAAGATTTTGATGAGTTCAAGGCTAAATACCCTACATTTCCTCTTTGAACAAACCTTGAGAACAAGGTTCTATAAGAGAGAGGTATTGTTATGAACTGGTTGAGATTGTCTTAATCACATGAAGGTTTTAGCTAATTACAATAAGGACTAAATTGTAAGGTAGTTGAGGGTAACATTGTAAGGAGTTATAAGTATGGGGTTTCAATTGTAAAGGGCCAATAGTTATTAGAAGGTTTAAGAAATTGTTAGTATTGTGGTCCAGATGGCATTGTTGATATACATGCTTTCGAATGGATTGTAAGGCAGATTTGAGATTTAATAGAATATTCCCTTTGCTTATTCTCTATTCTTTCTCACCATTCCTGTACCTAGCTACCGGTGTGGTTGATTCTCCGGCACCGGTGTGGTCTTAACAGAGAGAGGGAAAGAGAGGAGGCTCAGGGCTCAGGCTGCTGCGCTACGCGAACCGGGAAAACGGGAGAGACCGAGGGAGGAGGGTTAGCCGGTTAGGGACCTAGGGTTGCACATCTGGGGTAAAACGATGCCGTTTTAGAATACGATTATTAATTAATAAAACAATTTCAAAACGATGTCATTTTGAAGAACTTTGGTTCGATTCGGTTTGGTTTGGTTTTTGAATCTAGAAACGGAAACCGACCCAACTAGATTCAGCTCGGTTTGGTTCAAAAGATTCAGTTCGTTTTTTCAGCCTCGGTTCGATTTTCGATCATGTTTTTTTTCTTCAGTTTTCAGTTTTTCCAACCCACCCCTAGGTTGGTATGCTAAGGCTTCACAATAGTCTTCAACATCTCTCTCTTCTTCACACGTAAAGGGATCTATTCCTCCTAATCTACCAAGTTCGGAGATTCGGATCGTTAAAACTTGATCTGACGGCTAAAGTTATTATAATTTTAAAGTGGATCCCTATTTGTAGCTATTGGATCAACTTTCAAGTGACAAAATCTTCGAACTTGGTGAATTGGAAGAAAATAATCCGGATAAAATCCCCTTCACACGCCACCTAGCACTTGAACTCTCTATTCCTTTTTCGTTAATGGTTGGAACTTGGAATTTGGTAGTCTGACGTTTTATTTCTTTTCTTTTCTTCTTTTCTATTTTCTTCATTTATTTGTTTTCAATAAGCTGCGATTTATTTGTTTTCAATACCCATTAAAACTAGTACAATGATATAATCGATATTCTACACACACACACACACACACACACACAAAACAGAAAAATTTCTAAGACAATTACAAATATGTCACTTGAAAATAATTTTTAAATGAACGGTTTTTTTTAATAAATTTTACAAAAATATCTTGAGTAAATTGTGGCAATGGTTCCTGAACTTTAATCAAATTGGAGTAATGGTCCCTCAACTAAAAATCCATTATCATTGGTCCATCAACTTATCAAAATGTGTAGCTATAGTCCTTTCCATCAATTCTTCAAAATTTTGTCAAAATAAGTTATGTTGGAATAACCATTTATATCATTAGGGTTCATCAACTCATCAAAGTGTGTAATTATGGTTATTTTCGTCAACTACGTCAAAAATTTTGTCAAAACAAGTTATGTTGGAATGATAATTGCTACAATTGAGTTAAAATTAAAGAACTATTTCTCCGGTTGAATTAAAGTTGAGGGACCAAAGGTAATGAATTTTTAGTTGAGGGACCATATGTGTACGTTTTGATGAGTTGAATAACCAATGGTAATGAATTTTTAGTTGAAGAACCATTGTTCCAATTGAGTTAAAGTTAAGATACCATAACTACAATTTACTCAAATATCTTAGATCGTAAAATTAGTTTTGTAGAGCAAGCCCAAAAAGTATTCAGCACCGTATTAAACTACGAATTGATTAGTATAAAAATTAAATGAGGCAAAGTGATTGTAGGTAAAAGTTCATGTGAATTTAGCTAAATCCTTTTTGTCAAATATTTTGGGTAAGTCATCGATGGTCTGGAGTATTGAAAAAATAAATAATCTATTAAACATGAGAAATTTTATGTTCATCTAATCACTTTCTACAGTAGGTATATTTAAACGTGTTATACATTAAAAGAAAAACTAATAAAATTTTTTAAAATTTTTAAATTTTAACGATAAAGATAAAATAAAGAATAAAGTAAATAGTATCAAGGTTAATTTTTTTATGTAAAAATATAATTTTTGTTAAAGTAACAGTACCGCACTTTTCATTAAAATTCTCTAATTTAAATTGCTGACATTAATCGATATGTTCTACTTTAAAAATAATATATTAATAAAAATCATATAACAATTATGCTGAAAAATCTCTCATCAAGCACAGCCATAATAAATTAAAGTAAATTCTCATAGAATAGAATTTGGATAAAGAAATAGATCTGAGATTCGAAAATCTGATCAAGCATAGCTGTTGATGAATTAACCAGTAATAATATGATAAACATTGATTGAATTTCATCAATATACAATAACACACGGGATTTTTTTACTCTAATAAATTTATAATCCTCGTTTCCATCTTCCTAAATTCATAAACTAACAAGAATTACGATACAAATCCCAAATCCAATTTGCTTAATCGGAGTGCGAATTGGTGCTGTAGGCCGAGAGATCAGAATCGTCGTCGTCGTCGTCGTCGTCGTCATCGGAAGAGGAGAGAAAAGGGAGGCAGAGAAAGGCGACAAGACGACGTCGCAGGTGGTGTAGAGGGAAGCAGAAGAGGAGGTGGAGCACTTGGTGGCTACTCAATCGCTCAGGATTGCAGGCGATGTATTGACATAGATTTGCTGATATATTTGCTACCCGAACCACCACATGGCTGTTCAACACCATCTCTCTCTCAGACTCTCTCTCTCCTTCTCTTTTGCTATTTGTTTTTGGATTTAGATCTGGGAAGAAAAAGAAATCAATTAATACATGTTTATTTTCAATTTTTCGGTCAATACATGTTTATTTAAAAAAAAAAAAAAAGAGTAAAATGCAGCAATAGTCATTTAACTCAATTGGAGCAATAATCTCTTAACTAAAAATCAATTATTATTGGTCCCCCAACTCATTAAAATGTACAGCTTTGATCTCTCAACTAAAAATTAATTACAATTGTTCCTTAACTTTAATCCAACTGGAGAAATGGTCCCTCAACTTTAACCTAATTCGAGCAATGGTCCCTCAACTTTGACCAAATTGTAGCAATGATCTTTCCAACATAACTCGTTTTGACAAAGTTGACGAAATGACCACAGCTACACGTTTTGATGGGTTGAGGGACCCAAAATTGTAGCAATGGTCATTCTAACATAACTCATTTTGACAAAATTTGACGAAGTTGATGAAAATTACCATAGTTACACATTTTGATGAGTTGAGAGATTAATGGTAATGAATTTTTAGTTGAAGGACCATTGCTCCAATTTGATTAAAGTTGAAGGACTGTTGCTACAATTTACTCCAAAAATAAATAAACATACTCTGGAATAGATAATGCTAGGAAGGCCAAACTTTTAGATCAAATTTGTAAACTAAATGATGTGCTACTAATAGAAAATAAACGCGGTAGTTAATATTTAATTAATAATTTAATCATCAACAAACTTTTTTTTTAAAATTAATTTCTCTAGCATTATCCGTGTGGAATTGTTTTCTGTAAATAAAACATGTTTTTTAAAAAATTGATTTCTCTAGCATCATCAACAAACATGTTTGCGAAAGCACGTCTTGACTTCACAACCAAAAGGATATACGTACATACGTAGATGCTAGTGGTATCAGAATTTTGGGCATGTTTGAAATTGCCTTTAGAAATGCTAAATTTATAATTGTTTTTAGCTCGTAGAAATACATTTTAGAAAAGACCATTCTAAATATTTTGTTTCTTGTTGGAATAGGATGTTTAATCATCATTTGAAGTTTATCTCTTAAAAATAATCAGTTTTTACAGTGTCCTTCCAATTATGATTAACAAATTATCATAAATACAATCAGTTTATTTTTTAATTACCATCTAAAGTTCATCTCCTATTTATCACCACTGTATCACTTATCGATTATCGATCATCAAAAATTGCATATTTCAAAATCTAATAAGTTAAGTTCACACACCAAATTAGTCCACCAATCCTCAATCAAATTGCATCAAACATATTCATTTAGTGACGGAACATATACACATCACTTGACGTGTTCCAAAAATCCGAGAAACACTTTTCAACAAAACTTAACCAAAGGATTTGATTCAAAGATCCTTGCATATAATACGTACCAAAGAGTCAAAGACTCATACAATGATCGACTATGCAGGCAGGAGACAAGGGCTGGTTTGGTATTGCTATGCTTTGAAAAAAAAAACTGTTTCTGTTGTGTTGTGAGAATAAGCAGCATAATGTTTGGTAAACTTTTTTGTAAAAGTGCTTTTGAAAAAAAAAGCAGTATTATAGTGTTTGATAAACTTTTATGTAAAATAGATGTGAAAAAAGCTGGTTTTTCAAAGCTGCGTTTTGTAGCTTTGAGTTTTTGGTTTTTTTTCACCCACAACTGTGAAAAAAAACTGAAGCTGAATGTTTACCAAACATAAAAAAGCTCCCAGCTGTTTTTTTTATAGCAATTTTTTTTCAGAATCACCTCAATACCAAACCAGGGCTAACAGATTGGAGGAATAATCCTTATGTTGTAAATCCAAGGTCAAAATTCGATGAATGGGCACAAGTTTAAGATGCTACAAAACAGGCCATATGAAAATCTCCAACATGGAACTTCATACCATTACAATTGTCAGAATTAGCCACATAAATGTTTTGCTAATTCAAAACGGTGGAACTACCACTCTATTACCTATTAATCTTGTAAACAAAATATATTAACCAAAAGTATGCACTCCTTCCTAGCAAGTAGTACCCCAATAACGCACCAAAAGATTGTCGGGGTGGCCTTAGTGCCGGCAGGGTTGATCAAACCAATCATGTTTTGTTTTGAATTAAATCCTTAACTCCAAAGTGATGCATTGCCAGATATGCAACGGCTAAGTTGAACAGAGGCAAGTCACTGAACTTGAAGAAATCCTTTCTCCTCCAAGTAGGACACTACTCGGCCTGCCATGGCTGCAGGCATGGGACAAACTCCATTTTCTTGTCCTATTTCTATCTGACAAAAGAAGGGTAAATATTTCAGTCTGATTTGCATACACAAGGAACGCCAGAAGAACACCGGTGATTTTATAATGTCTCCAAACTATACAATGTGTAATAGAAGATACATGCCGACATGGTCATTAGTTTTTATACTCCACCAAATACATACCTCGCAGTTCTCTGGTCGCTCATAAGGGTCATCTATTCCAGTAAAACCTGCAATTAAAAACTATTACTGGAAGGTTGACCCAAAAAAAAAGAAAAGATTGTCATTTGAATAGAAAGGGAGACTAAGGAATCTTCTAATTCTGTCATACCGCTTAACAACTTCAGAAAGGAGTTTAGCATTACAGAATTATGATTTTCACTCAGAATCACACTCTGCATCAATCTCTTTGTTCTTTTTTTTTTATGCCGTAATTTTTCACTAAAAGTACGCAGAATCTCAATTCAACTGAAGTGCAAGTTATATAATGGATGACAAACGAGCTAAGCTATCTTTGGAATCCATAAGTATCAGAATTCGGAACTCGCTCTAACCTGAAGTGCAAGTTATATAACCCATTTGAGTATTATAAAGTTCCCTTTGCACTTATAACACATAGCACACGGGAAACAGAATAAAGGAGATCAAAGGTTGCCCTCCTGGTAGGCCTGGCATTTTCTCCTGGTAAGGAAACCCAAGAGGATGGACTTTCTCCCATCTGAATTAGAAGACTTCCATGCAATAACTTATAATGTCATCTCATGATACAAAATCATATTGGGATTCTATATCTATTTTTGTTAATTTTATCTCTTTCATTCCGAAATATGGCATAGAACAACAGTCTGTCCATGCCAATGGACAAATTATAGGAGTTACATATGTTTCATAAACACACCTTTAATCTTTCCAGCACGTGCAAGCTTATAAAGTCCTTTTGCATCTCTTGACTCACATAATTCTAGGGGCATGTTCATGAAAACCTGTTAACATGAATGCAAAATAAAAATCAATGTTCGTAGTTTAAAATAGGTGGGCCACATTTACCAGATTATAAGAACAAGAACCATATGGAGTCTTGCCTCAATAAAGTTTGCATCAGGTAACAATGCACGGCAGGCATCCCGATCTTTCTTATAAGGAGATATGAGGCTAGCAATACTAAACAATCCTGCATGTGCAAACAGTTTTGCTACCTCCCCTACATTAAAAATTTAATTAGCTTATATATTACCAAGTAATGGACATCTCACACTATGGTCAAGTTGAAAAAGACAAATAATTAAGATGCCAGAGTATGTTTGGCCCCACAAAGGAAAAATGAAATCAAATAAACATTCTCGGTGTCGGCTATATTATATTGGTTCACATGTCTTATGTGTTATCTGAGATCAATATAATCTATGTTTTCTACCAAAATATGGTTTGTTGCCAAGAATAACGTACCAACTCTGCGTATATTTTCAGCTCGGTCTTCGGCTTTGAAACCAAGATCCTTGTTCAGACCATGCCGAAGGTTATCTCCATCAAGGACATATGACAACTTTCCCCTAGAGTGTAGTTCTCTACTTAATGAGTATGCCAGTGTACTTTTCCCTGATTCCAGAAAAGAGTTCAAGAAGCCATTTAGTGAATACATAGTGTAGACATCGAAATTTCGGTGAAATAAATGTTTATCAATAATTAAAATTTCAACGTTCACGTGTCACATAAATTTTACAAATAGCATGTGACCCAACGAAAAATCGAAAATCATCAGAAACGTTATCAAACATGACACGTGTCAACACTTGGCATAAATGATTTATTTCATCTGATTATTTAAATTCAAAAATCAAGTTTTAGAATTCTATAATAGGAAGGCAAGGCATTCATTTTGGACACCAATTCATAACCAATTCACATCACACCAAAACCTTGAAGCTTTGAAACTCTAAAGCTCCCAAGCAAATCCCGAATGATCAAGAAAGCTCTCTTTGTTCTTCGTCAAATCCTCCTTCAAGATCAAGCCCAACGGCCCTTGAAGAACTTCCACCAATTCAAGATCAAGCCCCAAAGGCCCTTGTATATCCGTTCATCAACAGTTCTTCAAGATCAAGCCCAAAAGCCCTTGAAGATCCGTTCATCCATCAACCTTCAAGATCAAGCCCAAAGGCCCTTGAAGAAACTTCCCCCAACCTTCAAGATCAAGCCCTAACGGCCCTTGAAGAAACTTCCAACCGTTCATCCAAGATCAAGCCTCGACGACCCTTGGATCAATTGCACATCCACAAATCAACACCTTACGGAGATCGAATCAGAGGATCAAACTATAAAGAGATTGTAACCCCAAATCATTAATACAAAATATTATTTTGTACACGTGTTCTTGTTTCATTTGTTTCAGGAATTTTTCGTGTTTACACATAGACTGGAGTGAATTGAAAGAGGAAAAAAAAAAATCAAATTTCTTGTAGCTTTCCTTGTGTGTGAAGTGTTAGTTGACTTGGAGTGAGTCCAAGAAGCCTTCGGTGTGATCTCATATATTTTCTGATTTTTTTAAGAAACAATAAATTACAAGTGTGCGGACAACGCCACAACCAGGATTGACCGAAGTAACTGCTTACACATATTAAGTCCATACACTTTCATTTTATAAACACTGAGAATTTTCCATGCCAAATAATGGCCTGATATTATATTAGCAAGTTGCCATGCCAGGCAAAAACAAAATGCAGTTGTCTCTGATAAAATTTGTTTCCTTCGGACAAAAAGAACACAACAGGAGAAGGTGTAGAAAGAAATGTAAGCTAATGACAAATATATTGATTCATGTAACTATAAAAGAAGGGATAAGCAAGTCAGTTACGAAAATAACCTGATCCACTGAGACCAGTAATCCATACAACACATCCCTTTTGATTGAGTAGCTTCTGCCTATCAACCTTCCCAACCTGACATTCTTGCCAAAATATATTTGTTGAATTGTTCAAAGTAGACATCTATTTCTCTGTTCCGTCCTACTGAGAGCACTAAAATCATTGAAAGGAAACAAAATGTCCTCAAAAATTCATTATTTACAACGAGGCCAAAACTTAGTAACACTTAATAAACTACAATTAAATTGCAATGAGGATAAGATTAGCAATTTGCAAAAGAAAGTTGATGTAAGCAACATTAGTTGTGTCATACTCTAATACCAAAAAGTTTTCTTCCCCACTTGTCTATAATTTTCATAAAATCCGTTTGCTTTCTCCATATCGATGATTAACCCCGTATTACCATTTTGGTTTTCCTCCATAGCTCACAGCCTCACAGTCACAGAGAAACCGTTAACAGCACAAGTGATCACAATGCAATCTAAAAACTCCCGTCTCCATAGCCGCCCCCTCCCCCCAATATGCAATTTCTGGATTTCAAATAAACAGGAAAACTAAAAAGCAATAAAAAATTGCAGAAGAAATTGAATTGTCTAAGATCAACAAACCCAATGTACCATTAACATCTGTGATGATTTCAAAATCCATATTAAAATAACAACAAACGAACACGATCCCAATAACTCAATTGTCAAAGCCTACATTACGAGCATAACAATCTACCAATAAATTTAGCATGAGCCATCAAACAAATGGCAATCCAAAACCCAGATAAACAGATAGAGAATGAGAAAGAAAATAATACCAGAACGACAGGTGCTTGATTATTTGCCTGAAAGAAGAATAAGATGAAGGAGGTTTGGGAGGGATGGGTTGTTAAATGAAAGCGGAAAGGCCAAACCATGCCCCTGTTTTCAAGGCTTCTCCTTTGGGCCTCTTTGCCTTTTTTGGGTATTTTGGGGGGTTCAGAATGAATCTGGACGCATCCTCCTCCATTGCCTACTGCTGGTCTACGTGGTTGCATTTCACCTTTACACACCTGTTGACCATGTAAGTCAACATACTCGGTTGGAGTGGGTCCCCTTTTGACATTGCCTTTGCTGGCGTGGCATCTATATACACTGACGTGAGTGACCTCCTAGAAGGCTTCAACTATTCCAAAGTTGTGTACAAATATAAATATTCTAATTACTTGAGTTATAAGTTTCTTACATATTATTTAGGACATTTAAAAGGAAAGCGAAAGATTTGGGCTCGACTCTTGCCAATGACAAAGTTAAACCATATTATTGCTAGCCTATTCTATGGCTAAGCCTAACTCATTCCCTTAGTGTAGATAATATCATTTGTTAAAAAAAAAATTACTAGGTTTTGTTATTTCCAAACTACAAATAGGACTATAAAAGAGTTGATAAAGCTTGAACATTGATATGTTTAGCTTATAAAACTCGCAACCTATTTGTTTATAGAAATTTTGTTTTTGAATGAATATACAATGTTGATGCACAAAACCGGAGGGGTCTTGGAACAACATAAATCCGACCGTGAATCTGCAAGAAAGTAAAGAACACAAGATGTATCGTGGTTCACCCCAATGTTTGGGCTACGTCCACACTGATGTTGATATTGTTTCACTCTGAATGGTGAATATACAAGAAGGCTAGAGGCAGTGTGCTCTCTAGCCTATTTTCTGTGTTTGCCTCTCTGAGATGTTTTCTCTCTTCCCATGGCCTAAACCTTCACCCCCCTAATGAGGAGAGTGAGGAGTCATTTTATAGAATAAGGGCTCATCACTTATTACATATTTGCCCCTTCATTTATTACATAATTACATTTGAGTCCCTCGAGTATTTATACGAGGTCTAAATACGAAGATCCTAAATATGGTACAAACAGTAGTCCCCCAAAGAGGAAGGGAATAAATTTGTCATCTAATGAATCGGTATCAAATTCAAATAAAAAAATTTAAATTTAAAACTTTTCACTTTCAAAGAGAAAGGGAATATTATTACTAGTTGACATGGATTAAGAGAGAGATATTTTTTTCTTAGAACAAAATTAAGAGAAAGATATCAATATGGGTGAGGTTAAGGGCACCCGTAACCGGTTCTATCTGTTATTTATTTCCTCCACTGACTGCGGGTGGGTACAATAGTCATTTTACAAATGAGATGAATCCGAAAGTGAAGACTGACAGTAGGTGGTAGCGGTGCGGACATTACATACATGAACGAAAGATAGTATGGTGGCGCAGCAGCTCCTGGTGGGACCCATCCCCATCAGCGGTGGCAGTGGCGGCCCCGGCGCCGGCGGCTTCTATGGAAATTTCAGTCATTTGTTTTCCCTGCCACCGTGTCATTTTCAACGCAGAAGAAGAGCCAGAACCCGCACTCGCCGGTGGACCCCACAATCAGCATCGCCAAGAGCCATGGTCAACGCCCAGCAGACCCACTACGCGGTGCTGTGCCTCCCACGCCATGCCACCGCCGCCGATATCAAGAGGGCTTATCGCCTTCTCGCTCGTAAGGTGCTCACTCACTTGTCCCTTAGCTTCTGCTTTCTCTTTAATTACATTTTTAGGTTTGCTCCTCAGAAGCCCTAGAAATGACGGTGTAAAATTTTGAAATTCTGTACCTTAGCAGTTCATTGTAGCTGGGAAAATTATAATTCATTACTTTTTTAGTGGAGATTGATAGTTTTATCGTGTTTGTGTGGGGCTACTGTTTTCGATTTCCAGAGAATCTGTAGTGGAGAAGTGTACGTTCTGGTGGTGAATTAATTTATATAAGCATGTTTGAATGCTAAAATAATTCATCTTTGGATATGTTAGTCATAACAGTTAACTTTAGTGATCAAATTAAATTTACTATTGGTGGAGAGTACAGATGATGTGTATATCAAATTAACCTTACTGATCAAATTAACTTGCAACCAATCGGTTGCAAGTGTATGTCAACATGGTTATAATTGCTAGAGTTCGGCAGTTAATATGTTCTCGTGATTTAGCAACAACATTCAACTGCATCATATTTGGAGGCTGAAATACAGAGATGCATTCGGACATGTTAGGAAAATAAATCATACATATGTTTTATTTTCTTGTAGTGAGGGAATGAACTGTACCATTTAATAAATATATTTCATTTAATATTTTTGTTCTTTTTTATGCGTTTTCTATGGAGTCTTATATTGATGTGTGCCATTGTAGTGATGAAAGGATATTCATATCCTTTACGTGAGACGCAGGACAGGTGTTGATACCTGGCTACACTCTAGTTTGGTGGGATGACTGTGAGTTGTGAGGCATCAATGCATTTGGGCTATTTCTTTTAGCCTTTTGTCCAAACCTTGTATCAAGTTCATTCCTGTGGAATGGAATGAACTCAGATTTGATAGACGGGAATTTAGTGAGAGTTAGAGAGTAGACAAGAGAACTGAAAATTGGTGAGGGATGTCATTGGTTTATTTGGCATTTTGGCAAGTAGACATTCGACATTCTACAGGAATGTCCATCTCATTCCAAAGTTTGTTCCAATAAACCAAATGCTACCTTATCGAATAGCATATAAATGAAAGAAGGGGACTTGTGTACCATGTTACACCTAGGAGGAAGAAGGTAGAGAAAGAAGTGCAGCAATCTTGTTCACATTGATTTTCAGTGTATGGGCCGTGTATGGAACTTGTGTTAGTAGTTTTTCGGAGACTTCCAACTTCATTACTTGAAATTTTTTTGGGAGAAATATAATATATCTTTACTGTCATGGTTTTGTTTTTCAATTCTTTCATAAATCATTATTCAATGAGGGAAACTGTATGAACATGTGCATATGCATATACAATCAGTCACTCACACACACCCACACCCTTTGGAAGGTATACATTGCCTGCTTCAACTTATATTGCCGAACGATGGATGTCTTGTCAAACAGTAACATGCAATAAATATGCTCCATCTGATTTAGTTCAAAACTGTGGCAAGATTGTGTTCAAGTATATACCAAATATTTTTGGATTCATGAATTCTTTGTTCATTCTTTTATGCTTTATTGCTTATAGCTATTGAAGCACATGCTATAATGGACTCTGGGTATGTATGTGTTGGTATATAATTTCCTTGCTGGCATGCTTTTATGTGGCCCAAATGGTGAGAGGTACCTCCTGAGGAACCCCTGGACATCCTTAGTTTGGCATGATGCTATTGCACTTTGATTTGTGCATATATCCATAATTCTTGTTTTACTCCCCTACTGCATTTGTGTGGTTAGGAGGTCCCACTGAAATTGGTTGTCAAAGAATTTACAGACTCTATGAGGCAGAGGCTCACAATTAACAACTTACGTATTCTTGCCTATGTGTTGCAGTATCATCCTGATGTTAGCAAAGATTCTCAAGCTGGAGAGGTGTTCAAGAGCATCCATCAGGCGTATGAGGTGAGTAATTACTGATACATAATAGGTGACCTTGTTTCTATGTAATCTAATATCATAAACTAAGCCTCTTTGTTGTTGGACCTAGGTTAATAATAAGTTAAAGAACCAAGGATGAAACTATTTTATTTCAATTTTCAGTGAGTTTTTTTTTTTTTACTCTTCATATTCTCTCTCAGGAAATCCATTTCCTCCTCTACAGCCAATCCTCTCTCTTCCCACCCCCAACTTCTACCATGTTGTAGATGCTTTTGTTTTCTTTTTACCAACTAATGCTATCATATGAATGTAAAACTGGAAGTCTTCTTTTATTCTTTTGAGAAGACCTTTCTATATTGTTGACATCTATATTGTAATGGATGGTCTTTACACAAAACCAAACTTAATAACATTGGTTTCCCATAAGCCTATTGTTTCTTTTTTTTTTTTTTTTTTTTTTTTTTTTGCATTTTCTGTTTCATTCATGTGTAGTAACGCAATGACAGCGCCTTCATGTTACCTATAAACAGGTTCTATCCAATGAAGCAACGAGGGCTCAATATGACCGGGAACTTAGATTACAAAAAGATACTGGTAGGCAACATAATGGAAAATGGAACTACAGCACTGAATTTGAAGATGGGGTAAGGATCTATAAGTGGGCTGAAGTACGGCAGAGAATGCAACGGGAGAGATACTGGGAACGTTATAATGTTAATGAAGAGAGTTCGTCATATGGTAAAACTGATGGAGCAACTGAAGAAGGAGAGCCAGAGCAAGAGAGAGGTTCCTTCAGTGAAGTGCTTAGATCAGCCTTCGTATCTCTGTTTCTATTGCAGACATTTGGATCTCGGTTATCTCTCACGTTTAGCAGCCTGATGGCCTTGTTTGACAGGAAATTGGATGCCGGATACAAGATTGGTTATGTAATTGCTTGGGTTTTGGGTGGGAGAGGCGGGATCTTGCTGACTTTGTGTCTGTCGTTTGCAAGTTGGGTTTGTGGGAAAACCAGCAGCAATATGGTTGCTCTGGTGGTGGTAGCCATGTGGATCGGCTCCAATCTTGCAAAATTTGCACCGCTCCCGCAAGGTGCCCTGCTCACGCTTCTGTACATGTCTATTAAGCTACAAGTTGATTTGAACTAAAAGAAAGGCTGCTGCTGCGTCTCCAATATGACGCTTAAATGTCGTTCTCTCCCTTTTTTTTCTTTTCTTGGTTTAATTTAAAGAATGATGTTGTACATATGTTATACATGGCATTAGTGTAAACTGGTTATTGGCAACGGATTTAGGTGAACAGTTGGATCATTTAGACGACGGAGTAATGCTAAGGGTAATGCTAGGAAGACTAAATCTTTATTATCTAGCAATACTGTATTTTGTTTTGGATCATTTAGGCAACGGGCTAAATCTTCATTATCTAGCAATACTGTATTTTGTTTTGGTAAAAGACTAAGGGTAATGCTAGGAAGATTAAAGAGTCCGCATCTTTCTGACACCATATGCTTGCCTTTATCATCAACCTCCTTGCTCGTGAAACGATAAAAATTAGGAAGAAATTAAAATAAAATCAAGAAGATTAATTTGCACGGTTTTACAATTATATACCCTCGATTGGAAAAAGTAGACAAGCATGCTTGTACAATTTGGTAATCAACAACTAACATTTTACTTTGACCTGGTTCATCTCCTTAAAATTCCTCCACAAGTATTTCCCGCTGGCCATGTCCACAAACACCCAGAAGGCACTCTGAATCATCTGCAAATTCAAAACCCAACATTAATAAAATGAGAGAGAGAGAGAGAGAGAGAGAGAGAGAGAGATAATACTTGAATGGAATACTAAAGAACAAAATGAAGGAGGAAATAAACAGAAAATTCTTCAATGCTACGAGCATTGGATGGCATTGATTGGTTTGGATTATTTGGTCCCGTGAATCCAGACCATCCAATGGCTGCGTAGCACCAAAGTGGGACTTGGAAATAAACATACAGTTTTAGAATTGAATGCATCTTCTTCTTGTTTGGGTGATCCTATAGCATTTTCATTGTTGGTAGAATCCAGCTGTGAGATCATCAAGTCGGTTCCGTCGGGAGAAGAACAAACCGTCCTCCACGCGAAGTATCCTGCAAGGATTGCTGAGAAGAAGACCAAGATGAACCTTAGAGGACACATTTGATTTAATTTGCAAGAGAGAGGGGTTGGATTTGGATGAAGCTCTGAGAGACTAAAAACAGAAACCCTAACTAAGCTGCTAGTTGTGTTTGTAAGGAAGATGGAATAGTAGAGAAGCAAAAGAAGGAAAGCCTTTGCTTTTTGAAGGTTGGGAGGGAGAAAGTGAAACCGCGTTGTTGGTACGTAAGAGGAGAAGTTTCTTCTTCTTCTTCGTTTTCCTTTTTCTTGTGCATATGTTAGGTTGCGTAATATCTGACGTGGGACGACGTTGTGTATTTCAAAAGATATCGAATTGTCAAAGGTGGTGGGTAGCTAGCTGGCTACCTGCCGCTCCTCTCCTCTTATTCCTCGAATTGTCAATGGTCAACGGTTGTATGTATCCATGCCATCCTGGACATAGAGATAAGAGGTGTGCGGTCCACTATCTCCCTCAGGTGAGCTCCGTCAAGCCAGCCGTCTAAACTTCATCTGATTTTGACCTGGTTTATTTTACTGTGCAATCTTTTTTACACATTTTAACGCATTTGAGTCAATCTCACCGCCAAGTTTACCTCTAAGGTTTTTACTTAGTAACTCAATTCGTCCATTTTTTACTTATTCAAGTGCAACTTCGATCATACTACATGGATGTAGACGAAATAAGATAATGTTGTAGACGTAGAGATAGATGAAAAATGGCTTACCAAATGAGGTCCATATACTCAATAATTGCATGATAAATTCCCCATAAATAATAACAGTTAAATTGATTTCGTTCAGGAGATCTGATCAATTGTGTAACAATTTGTAGCTTGTTTTTGCCAACTTTCAAATCATACATAAAATTAAAAAATAAAAAAACTATAAATGCTTTTACATACCTTTAACCACAAAGGGTGCAAAATGTAGTACGAGTACTTAATCCTCATTCAAACCTCATTAAGTGTCTAGGATTGAGTCTGGTTGGAAATAATTTACTAGATTCAATATACCTTGGAGGAAGAAATGGGTGCAACTTTCAAGTTGGGCCAATGAAATTAAAAAGGTGACGTCATACATTTCATTATTTGGCCAAAGATATTCATTTGAATCATTGTATCATGCCACATACAATGATTCTAGTGAATTCTCTAACCTATTGCAATCCATTCTTGACACCAAAGCATGCGCGAGTCGAAAGAACGAGAGCTCTTACCTGTATTTGTGTTGCTCTTAGGCTCGTTCAGTAAGCAGAATAGTAACATGAGAGGTTTACACTTATCCAATCCTCTCCAATCCCTTTCCAACCCTCTTTGATAATCAATTCCAATCGTGTGGATAAAAGGAGGCCATCAAGTACTATTTAATTCATTCAACCAAAAATATGTAGCAGTTTGATTGAGAAATGAAGAAAATGGTCGGAAAAATATAGGAGTTGGGCTTGCATGCATGTGACTCGCAAACTCAAGCATCCATCTAAATCTTGAGACCCAACCCAGACTAAGTGGGTTTCAACAACTTTTATTGCATTTGAAAAAGCGTTTTGTTTGAGTGGATAGCATGTTAAAAGTACTACACAAATATACTTAGGCGTACCACGTCATCCATATGGTTGAGGGGTTAGCAGTACTTACGTACGAAGTGGAAAAAATTGAGATTCCATTATAAAATCAATTGGCAATATAGAGAGTAACCCAACCTCTTACTCATGCAAGGTCCCTCATCCCATCAATGTGAAACTCATTCTCAACAAGAAGCCCTCTACAATTACACACAGCTACCTAGGAATCCAAATATCCATGATTTGGTTGGTAATGCTAAGGAGATTATTTATTTAACTTATATTTTGTAAACTATATGACTTGATTAGTGATGATTGGATTATAATTTAAATGTCGATTAACTTGTTTATTTTCAATTGGTGACACATCACATGCTTTGCAAATTAAATCTAAAATGTTGATATACCTAGCATTATTCTTATTTGATTCATGGGATAAATTAATGATCAATAAAACGTTAAAAATATGATTAATCTCATTTGTTCTTTAATCTTTGAATGATTAAAGCAGGACTTCGTGAGCATATAAAGAATCTTAAGTGCTACTCCAAATGGATGGAATCTATATCTTGTGCCTCCTTAGTGGGGAAGTGCTAGTTTTTGGTAGACTCTGATTTGGATTTCCATCAAAGATTCTTTCTTACTAGTGATTCCATTATCTCACCAATATTTTGGGCCCATTTTATGTTTGCCGTCGATTTATTAGTGAATAGAGTGTTGAGTTTCTACTAATACGTCTTAAGTAAAAAGCCTAAAACTGGAAGCGATCTTAGAAACCAATTGCGCCCCAGTTCAAAACTCCATCATTTTCTAAATTATTGTTATCGTGTATTCCAACTCTCTCCCTTTTATCTCTTCTCTTCTCTAAACTATACGTATTTCTAGCTGTTATGGCTGGCTAGCTCATCAATTATTCTTTTAAGGTTATTTTGTAATTTTCTTGTCAACTTTTTTGGTTTCATTCGCAAATCCAAAAAGTAAAAGATAAAAAAAAAGAAACTCTTTGGACAGCAAGTGTAGGAGTTGGGGTCATTCGATCAACTTGGTTATATATAAATAGGTTCTGACTCAGTCATGGACAGAGCCAATGAAGGCTCATTGGGAGCAGATGCCCTCACTCAAGTAATTCGTTTGTTTAGTTGCAGACTACAATTATATAATATACACGGGTTATCTTTAAAGAAAATATATGTATCTAATATCCAACATACATTCATTCTACTTATACTCCATATCAAATATTATATGAGCAATAGTGCTCTTGTTCTATCATTCAAACCAAAAAAACCATCTCCTGCCTATCATGTACTTATCATTTTTCTCATCACTTTGCCACTTTCCACTACTATATTGAAATTTTTATAACATTGGAATTGTGATACATCATCATTTGAAACCATCATTAATATCATATTGCGTATAATCATACTATAATAAGGTTTTCTTAGTTGTTTTCGGTTTTAGTTCCGCCTCTGGACTCAGTAAATGAAAAATGAAATGGGGAACAAATTCTCAAATTTTCCGACTCATGGGAACTAAACACCGAATCAATCTCTATTTGCTTTTGCTGTATATATATATATATATATATATATATATATTTTTTTTTTTTGCTATTCACATTGAGCGCGCGCTCATATATATATATATATATATATATATATATTTGTTTTAATCTTGTTATTTAATAATATTTTTGAATTTTAACCAAGAAAAAGAAATTATAGGAGGGAGTTCCCCTTCCCTAAAAATTTATAAGAAGGAATCAATGCACAGGCACAACTAGACTGATCAATTAACTTTAGCAGCAAGTTTCTTTGAGATAGCAAGGTAGGTTCATAGGGCTTAGTGGGAATGCTTCTTTTATGTCTTGTTTTTATCTCTTTATCGCTTTAATTTGTTGGCAACAAGGGATGTAAGAGTTTGGTGTATTACGTAGTGGATTCCAACCTTTTGACCTTCGGCCTCCATTCTATTTCTATTGGCTTCACTTAATTTCATGCCTTCTTCGTAAGCAAAAACAAAAGCACTTCATCCCCCCATCCTAATGCTTTAGGAGAAATGTTAATGACACTCTCAAAATTGGAAGTTTTCATAAATTTTCTGTCACCTCATGTTTTTGACACAATGTTTATAATTTGGTACAAAAATTGACGTTAAACTGTGAAGTAACAAAAAGTCCGTGAAGAATCTAACTTTTGAGTAGCATTTCTCATTCTTTATACCCCATTATAAAAACCACTTTAGTTTTTTATATGTATAATATAATTAAGAACAAAAATATACTACTAAAAAGAAGAAAATAAAAACACTTGCTCTCTGTAAATTGTGTAATGAACATGATATTCATACTAATAATCTGTGACAATCAAGAGGGGATATAAATAAGAGGAAAAAAAATGGTTATCTTCTGTACGTGTGTAAACAAAAACAAAAAAAAAATCATTTCTAAATAGTTGTCATATTTGGCTCTAGAAAGTAGCTAACAATATGGTATCATATCAGAAATCATGTATTATTTGCTTTTGGCCAGTGATTATATTCAGCCTAGTGACCTATATCTCTACCTTGCTAGGCCAATGATTATATTCAAATGTCTAGTAAATCAGCTTTTGGCCAATGATCATTTACGAAATTTGTTGTGTTGGTGAATTAACAGTGCATTCACAATTTTGCATATACGTGTGTCCCAAAATTTCAAGTATACAAGGATTGATCAACTCTAAAGATTTAATTTTGTAGCAAAAAAGTAAAACTCTAAAGATTATATTACCTTCTTAATTATGTGTTGAATTAAGTGTAAAAATGTGTTCCTCCCCTTATTTTCCTTATTAATTTTAGGACATGTCCATTTGACACCATGTGCATGCATGTAATTCAGTTGCAAAAACTCTATCCTTACAACATTTTTCATATTGTATTTGTATTACCTCTCTTATAGGGATGTGATCCACATGTGTTGATGAGTTCTACCTCTATGGAAGAAATTGTATAAATATAGTATGAAAAATATGATAATTGTGGCGTTACTAAGTTACAATTTTGTTTGTCTATTATCATGTAATACGTATGAAACATCATAATAGTCCAATATCTAGGCTTCTCTATATGTCAAAAACTTGATGTTTAAAATATAAATCGATACTATATGACAACGGTTCGTGGCCAGTGTGATCCATCAATTGCTATATGTTCGTATACGACAGTTACCGTTCGATCGGGAGCTTTGTTTCATTCTTCACCACAACAATGAATCATAGAGAAATACATGTAAGGAAATATTGGGAAGATGTATCTTCCATGCATGCATGCGGGTTATATACATATGGAAAAGGGAGATGTTAGGATTAGGCTACATACGGATGGCCATTGCACGATGATATGGGATGAAGACGGAAACTCCAATCCATCATGCGAAATCAGTCAAGATTGTGTAAATTACATCACCATGAGAGGTCTATCAATAAAGAAAAATGTTAGGAGACCATCTTTTAGACTATATTTTGTAAATTACATGATGCGGCAGCTAATGTCAAATTTCATTTTTGATGATTAAAGAAGAAATATAATTATCAACCGACAAATCATCATGTATACGATCTAAAAATCATCCCTCTAGTATCACCCATCCATTAAAGTTCTTCATTGTTAATACACTCTTTAATCCATGTGAACTTTAATTAACGATGCATATGTGTATGTGTGTGTGTGTGTGTGTAATCCACCTCTATTAATTGATAGTGTCAATAAGTGTACGTCTGAGTTTTGTATGTCCGAATATTTATTACTGTGAATATATTAATCAAATCCACCATTGTTAAGTTAACCAGAAGAAATTAATTGGTTAGACCGACCACTTGAAGGAGATTCTTTTGATCACTAAATTGTCATGATTTGTTAATCATGGTTTTCCTTTATTGATTAAACTTGCCTTGTTTTGTATCTTTTCAGCTGACACTGCCTGAATAATTTATAAAGATATAAGAAAAGCAATCTCTCAATCTCTCAATCTCTCAATCTCTCTTAGTTGTAAATTGTGTGTCCATCTATTGCTACAAAAGTTATAACACATGTATAATATTGCAACTAAAGATAATACTTTGTGTTCTCTCCAAGTGGGAACATATCTGTCCCCTGATTTATATTTAACATAGTTTTATTGTACGAAAATAATAATTGGAACTTTTCATTACCTTTATTACTACCTAAAGATCATACATGCAAAAAATATTCAATTTAGAGATCGTTTAGCCATTCATGCATGTCAAACCAATTGACTAGCATTCTCACGGAGAATTGCCTATTTGTTTGATGTATATGAATGACTAAAAGATCCCTAAATCGAATGATTTTTCGCATATGATCTTTAGATGGTGATCAATAGATGGTTCCGATTATAATTTCATACATGATGATACGTTATAATTTATAAGTGGAGGGACAAATTATAATAGGTGCCCCATAGAAGAACACAATCATTATTCTCCTATTAATATGTAATGCTATAATCAAGAGGCATTTTACTAGACCACATCATCATGCCTAATGTTTCCACTAGTCACCCACAAATAAAAGGTATAGGCGGTATCGAACACTACAAATACTACCATTTATGGAATGCGACTAAATGGCTGTGCAATGTGGGTTTCGCGTCGGATTCAAGTACCTCCAGATGCATATGCATGCGCCCTTTGTCTCCTGTAATTTCACTTCTCATCTCTCTCTCTCTCTCTCTCTCTCTCTCTCTCTCTCTCTCTCTCTCTCTCTCTCTCTCTCTCTCTCACACACACACACACACACACATTATTGTTTCTAATCTTTTTATTGTAAAACTGAATATTTAAGAATGATGTGTGTGAAATGAAAAGGGAAGGTGGCAGTGTCAAGTGTGGATCGTGCGTTAGGAATCTAAGTGGTACAAAATCCTACAGGGGCAGGAGCATCGTATATATTCGTATTCCTGTCCTGTTAGATGGAATTAATCATCGTCGTCACCACTTTACACTTTGCAGAATGATATATACATATATATATATACACACACACACATACATATATTATATATGCGCACACACACAAGTCTCAACTCTCAAGAATATGGGATTCCATTGTAGCAATAGCTAGAGAATTGGATTCTACTTTTGTCCTAATTCTATCGGTTTTAGTCATATGTTCAACACTGACATCTATATATATTTTTATCCACGCTTAAAATTCGACTTCCATCAGCCACTTGACCCTCTTGATCAGTAGAGTCTTTCAACTACACCATTTAAGCTCGATTGATCAGTTTTAGCTGCCGCTGCATTTCGGGTTCCTCCTGTTGATCTCTCCCTCTTCTTCTCTCTCTCTCTTGATTAACCAGTGTAAGTATAAATAAATAAATAAATATATATATATATATATATATATATAGTTCCTTGTCTCTCTGAAGTCCACTATTCTCACAATTATTTGGCCATTGATCTGTATTGGTTTTGGAACCCTAGTGAATTTATCATCATCAGTAACAATTTCGTACTTAATTTGCTTAAAGATAATATTACTTGCATGCACGTAGGTATCCAGGTCATGAGTCCATGTTTATATTTCCGTTTCAGCAAAAGGTTTGCGCAATAATATAGTTCCTTTTTCTTTCATGGTAATGGTACATATACATGAAGTAACAAAAAAGAGTTGACGTATATGAAAAGGTACATGCACGTACCTTTTCTTGAATAAAGAAAATGGAAATGGAAAATAAAAGGTGAAAACAGTGATACTGACTCCCAAAAGTATGACAGGTCAGAGAATGACATGTGTTAAGAAGCTAATTCATATGTATTAAAATGTACTTGGTATTTATTTACGAAGATTTATCTAGGTATAAAATTTGCTAGAACTGCAAATTTTTAAATGCTGAAGGATGGCCTTGCTGTTTATATGGCTTGTTGATCCTTCTGTTTCCACAAATCTGAGAACCATTTCTTTCATCTTCCATTTTTGTTCTTTCTTTTCTTTGGAGATAAAAGTGATCTCATAAGTTTTTCTGCGCATGGAATCAAGCTTTTTGGAAAAAGAAAAGATAGTAGTTGTGCTATGTGTCGTGATGTGCACATATCATTAATTATTTACTTGATAAATGATAGTCGAATATCTTATCCTAGCTAATATGTTGATTAGGAGCATTGATAAATGCTTGATCATTTTTTTTTTGTCAAACAATGAATTTTGTTAGATTGATAAATGCTTGATCATGTATCTAAAAATGTGATGTGATTGATATAATTTGATAACATCCCTAGAAGAAAATGTACATGAAACGATCGGTATATATACTCAGGGGCGGAGCCACCAAGGGACTAGGGTAGTCCCTGACCCATCCTGACTTCATTTGAGGTGTGAACCTAATGGAAGAAGATGAAGCAAACGACGTCGTTAAGTTGTTTTGATTTTAAATCTTTTCAGCTATTTAATGAAACAATAAGTTTGGCAGGGGAGTTTTAAAAGAGATATGCAATTTTAAATGGAAAAAGCAACCCCACTTTTGGTTCGATTCTCTCATCTAACAATAATATACACCCTATAATTTTCTAAAGCAACCCACCTTCTTTATTTGCAGACCTCTCTTGGTTGTCTGGGTTTTTACATTTTTTTCTTCTTCGTATTGAATTTAAGAGATTTTTTTTCAGTTTTGTGAGGATTACACAAATTGCATATGTCAACATGTTATGAATTCAACTTTTTACACACACTCATATATATATATATATATACATATTTGTGAAAGACCCCTCCTCATTCAGAATTATGGCTCCGCCACTGTATATACTGCTTGCAATGGTTTTGCTTTCTCAAATATAATGCGCAAACAAGTGCGTTGCAATAGGAGAAGCTGAAATACAAACAAAATATATTCCCAGTAACACAAGAGGACCTTTTCCGCCACAAGCCACCTATATATCCAACTCCCAATTTATTGAGAGAGCCAGATATGTGGTTGGAAGAGTTTAGGTTGTTCTCTTTGATTTTCAGCCGTTTCCAAAAAAACTCTTCTGAATTACGGATCATAATTCCAAGACTAGTTAGCTAGATCCATATTATATTCCACTAATTGGAAATTTAAGAAAGTGGCGTCCCTCTCAAATCATCGAGTCAACTTTTAATTTATCATCACAGTTGAAGGGGTCCACGTATGTATAATACTTTTAGTGTTTAAGAGCATCTCCAAATAAGATGTCAAAAATCCTATGTGGATTGTTTAGGAAAAAAAAAAAAAAAGTGCTTTTTTGGTTTCAAAAGAGATGCAAAAATCCTACATGGATTAACATTCTCCTCTTATCTACCAAACTTAAAAGGCAACGTCAAATTTTTTTATTTTTATTTTAATGATAGGCTCACATATTTTTTTATTCTTCTCCATTTATTGATATTTTATTATTAAATTCTAACCCACTTGATTTTGTAAATAATAAAAAAAACATTTTAATTTAATATCTGGGTTAGAATATGAAACTTTTCGAAATGTTATTTTGTCACATTAGCTATAAAAATGAAATTTTACATTTTAATTTCACATCAATACTTTCCTTAATATGAGCTTTCCCCTTTTTCTATTGTAGTGGGGTGAGAACTTTGTTTGTGAGTTGCTTATTCTTTTTGTGTTAATCTATTAATTATAGAGCACATACTACAGTTGAACTGCTTAGTGCTGCTGTTTAATTCGAATCTAATTGTGTATATAGCTAATGCAGCTAATCATAATCAAGTACTATAAGTGTGAGAATCTTCAGGTTGATTAAGTAGCAAATAAGCAGTGTGTGTCCGGAGAACCGGTTCCATGCTCGTAAGAGCGAATTGTCAGCAAGTACTAGCACAACTTTTATTTTTTGGACTGATAAAATATATAATATGCATATGCATGCTAGGGTTGAAGTTCCTGAAATGTTATCCTTAATGGTCATTTACCTTGAAAATTTGTTATAGAGTGCAAACTGATGTATGTTTCTCCATGTTATATCTAGGTTCGTAATAACAGCTAGCTAGAGAAGCGAATTGAAGTAGCTGCTTTTAGCTTCTGAGAGAGACACTTGAAGAAGGAACACGATGAATGCATTAGTGGCAACGAACAGAAACTTTAAGTTGGCTGCTCGGCTTTTGGGATTGGATTCCAAGCTTGAGAAAAGTTTACTTATACCATTTAGGGAAATCAAGGTAATTTTGCATATAATCTCCCTTCTGTATATCCCTTACTCTTAATTATTGGTAGATTTCAGACCCTAAAACTAATGTGGTTATTGAGTTTTCTCCTTTCGTTGCTTTTGAACTATATACTTCGGTGCAGGTTGAGTGTACTATACCGAAAGACGATGGTAGTTTGGCTTCATTTGTTGGCTTCAGGGTTCAACATGACAATGCTAGAGGCCCCATGAAGGGAGGAATCAGATATCACCCAGAGGTATATGCATATACTTTGTTAAGTTCCACTTCTACGACAAAAGTGAATGGTTGTCATATATCAAGACTCGCTGCCATGAAATTGTCTTTAATTGTTATGGATCCTTTTATGGAAAATGTAGGTTGATCCAGATGAGGTGAATGCTTTAGCACAGCTGATGACATGGAAGACGGCAGTAGCCAACATCCCATATGGGGGTGCCAAAGGGGGTATAGGATGTAATCCAGGGGAGTTGAGTCTTTCCGAACTAGAGCGACTCACCAGAGTTTTCACACAAAAGATACACGATCTTATCGGAATTCACACCGATGTTCCAGCACCAGATATGGGGACTGGTCCACAGGTTGAGCACGCCACATTTTCCATTAATTTTGTTCAAGAGATTTGATTACTAAGAATTTGGTTATCAAGTTGATCAGCTTGAATGTCAGATAAACTTTGAACTGTATTTTAACAATTTTCTCTTCTCGATCTTTTCTGTTTTTTGGTGTTTAAACAGACCATGGCATGGATACTAGACGAGTACTCAAAGTTTCATGGCTACTCACCTGCAGTAGTGACTGGAAAACCTATTGTAAGTAAATCATGGAAAGTCGCTTCAGTAAATTCTCCTCTTTCATTCAGTTAAATTTTGTTTGCTTTTTTTTGCATAAAATTCCGTAATTTATTTGTTTTTTTTCTTGCAAATCAGGATCTTGGTGGATCACTAGGAAGAGATGCAGCAACCGGAAGAGGAGTACTTTTTGCGACTGAGGCTTTACTCAATGAGTATGGAAAGAGCATCTCTGGACAACGGTTTGTTATACAGGTGAACTTATACTGATCACGAAAGGGTTATGAGGTTGAGAGTCTGAGACTTGAACCTAGATCAGATTTCTATTGATTTAACTTGTTGTCTAAGTTGAATTCTATCGATCTCAGGGTTTCGGGAACGTAGGCTCGTGGGCTGCCCAGCTAATCCATGAGAGTGGTGGCAAAATAGTTGCAGTGAGTGACATCACTGGAGCCCTAAAGAACAGCAAAGGAATTGACATTCCAAGCCTGGTCAAGCATGTCAAGGACAACAGGGGAGTCAAGGGCTTCCATGGTGGGGATCCAATAGAACCCTGCTCAATCTTGGTTGAAGACTGTGACATTCTCATTCCAGCAGCCCTAGGAGGTGTCATCAACAAGTACGTACTGCTTAATTCTAATAAGCAGTCGAAAACTACATCAAGATTTTCGAAACATAATGAAATTCCAACTGTTGTTTTTGAATGTAGGGAAAATGCAAATGACATAAAGGCTAAGTTTATAATCGAAGCGGCTAATCATCCCACTGACCCTGAGGCTGATGAGGTCGGTACTTCGCTAATTGGATGACAATTAGAGTTAAGAGGGGACAATTAAAACACCAGTAATGTTTAATTAGTTAAAATGAATATTTTGCAGATCCTGTCAAAGAAGGGTGTTGTAATTCTTCCTGATATATATGCAAACTCCGGAGGAGTTACTGTTAGTTACTTTGAGTGGGTGCAGGTATATACCATATACCCCACATACATATTTTCACAACGTTTTAACTTTTCATGTCATGCTACTTAATTTGGTGGTGCATATATAAATTGCAGAACATTCAAGGATTCTTGTGGGATGAAGAGAAGGTGAACAATGAGCTCAAGACATACATGACCAAAGGCTTCAAAGGTGTGAAGGAGATGTGCAAAACCCATAACTGCGACCTCCGGATGGGAGCCTTCACTCTCGGAGTTAACCGCGTTGCAAGGGCGACTGTCCTCAGAGGGTGGGAGGCCTGAGACTGAACCCGAGCCTGAGACACTGAATAAAGATGAGGGCTCTCTCTTGAGACTCCGTTTCGTTTTTACTGATTTGGTATTTTGATACCGTACGTACGTCTCCTTTAAATAACTTCAACTGCCATTGCTGTTGCCTCCCAATTGGCAACATAGCAAGTAGTTAATTTGTTTGCTACTTGCCACTGGCTGAACTACCTTGAGTTACTTGTGTAAACTCATATATTATAATTTAAAATAATGCCTCGTATCTCTTTCTTGTACATATTTGCGGCTGTTTTTGCTCACACATTACACACGCATAGCTTTACAGAAACCCTACAACAACAACAACAACAACAACAACAAAGCTTTTTCCCACTAAGTGAAGTCGGCTATACAGAAACCCTACCAAACTAAATTTCTAGCATGCCGAGACAACGGCCAAGTTACATGTTTTTCTTCCAAAAGAATCTTCAAAACTAAAACAAGAGTCCTACTTGAAATTTTCTACCAGTATTTCCTACTCTTAGGCCGGTTGAGGCCACCATCTGTACAAAACAAAATGTAGTAACTATTGAAACCTTAGACTACCTCATCAATATTTCAATCAGTATATTGCGCATACACGGTCAATGTATACCAAATAAAACGGAATATTAGAAACAAGTAGGGAGGGAATAGAAAGGGCATTGTTCTTAGTAATTAATACGACAAAGGAAATCTACACGGCTCAGAAGATGATAGAATTCCATGACACCCAGTACTTGATCTTCTTATGTTGAGGTGGTTCTTTGGGTATAGTTGGGTGCTTCAACCACCTACAACAAAGAAACATGAAAAAATAAAAAACGATATACCGCGGGTGCAAAGTTTCTGATCTAAAGTTTTGTTTTAACTTATAATGTCAGCATAAGAGAAACTAATCTTGCAAAGACAATGCAGCAATTAAAAAAGAAAAACCAAATAGCAAGAATTGATGATGCTCGACTCGAGTATAGAAGCCAGTAGCCAAAAAAGCAACATCAGATTTCAAAGATTTGCCCACATCAATGCCCTCAAGATGAGGTGGTGCAAAATACTGGCAACAACCTATCACTTGCTTGCAAAACAGTCACAAACAAAATCAAAAGTGTGTGACATAGGAGCAAGATGCTAACCACATCAAACTAACATCAGCAATCAGCCACAGATAGTGCAACTAACCAAGATAACCCCAGTTCCATAACAAGTTTCCAACAAGTAAACCATGATTCATTTGCATCATGTTAAATGACATTTTCAAGTTCCTAAGTTCCTAACCAAGGTTATTGCAAAACCCAAAACATGTTTTGAACATTCATCACTAATTTGACTTCATGTAGATATTAAAGTAGTATGCAACAACTTATGTGGTTCCACAAAGACTATCGCACACTGGATGAAATCGAAACGAACAGTAATGAGGATCTACTACATCTATCATTTTACACGGGTATCCTACTAAATATTAGATAATAATACTAGAGATAAATGGATAACTCTGCTTATTATTCCACCCCTGTTCCTACAGGGAGTACAAATGGACTGAGGAAGGCTTAAGACCATCCCTCTCATCAGTCACTTCAATCTTTAAACAAGTGTCTAAGCGCTCACTAGTCACTAGTAAGTTAATGAGCAATTTTGTTTCTTTACCACCAATATTTTCTCTGCATCCCTATGTTTTCTTGGTGAATTTAGTTTTTGTTTCTAGACCCAATATTTATGTCCAAAATATCCTCACTCATGGTGAACTCAAACCAATTAATTCTCCCATCTCTTTTTACACCCAACCAATCTCAAGTTCCGTTAGTTAACAACAACGTTCAAACCTCTCTCTCTCTCTCTCAAGAAATTGATTTTTAAGAAACTGGAAATATTGAAATGACAACGCAAGAAATATCCCAAAACACTACTCTATAATCTCCCCATGCCCCTCTTCCTGAAATTAAGACCATGAAAATGAATTAATTTGCATTTTTATGCCCAAGTGCCATCATCTGTATATATATGCTTTCTATATAATAGAAGTGGAGAAAAAGTGAATCCTGCCTTTGGAAGCTGGAAAGTGTTGTTTACTTCAAAACCACGGCAGCATTTCTGAGAGCCAGATATCTTTGGACATATTCATTTGGAAGTGATCTTATGAGCTTGAAGATATCAGCATTGGCATAGCGGAGGTTGGTCCTTGGATCATAATAAGGTGCCTGCATGATGGAAAAAAGCATCAATCTCCACTGTGAAGATGACGAAAGTGGTAAAGAATGAATAGGAAAGCTTTAAACATTTACTAATCAGTTTATCTTAACATCAATAGGAATGCGTCTCACAGAGAATATCTCTTCAGAACCTTTGATCATATCAACCCTATACAACAAGGAAAAATAACAGGCAACATATATGAATGTCTGGCTGGATCTCAAATCAACCAAGTTTGATCAACTATTATAAGTTTAGGAGTCCAAAGATATTTTCATCAAACTTGGGCCATTAATTTTACATTTAATTGATGCCTGACGGCAGACCAAATGGCAACCTGAACAAGTTTGGCCTGCCTCGGTCATGAAATTAACTCTCAAATATTTAAATAAACAGACTGGGTAGCATGGAGGGTTTTTTTTTAACAGAATGAAAGTCTGGAAAGTAATTCACTAGCAACTATGTAGCTATAGTGAATGAAAGGACAGGTTTCTAGGACACTGAATCAACGAACGAAACTCGTATGAGTATCTGAAATTTATGATATATATACAAAAAAAAAATCCAACCTTGGTACTGTTAAATCAAATTTTCAAATTTTGGAATAAGTTTTACATACCTCATATCCTGTTATATCACAAATTTTCTTGCTTGGATGCATAGAGGGCGGGGATTCTATATTAACATCTGCAAGCATGGGACATTAAGAAAAACAAAATGAGAAGAACACTTGACAGTAATATGCTTAAAATACAAAGCTAAAATACATACATTTATCTATACAAAGTTACAAACTAAGTAATTTCTTAAGCGCTATTACGGTCATAGTAAAGAACATGCTTAGTTCTTCAATGGCAAAGAGATTTTCAGTTCGAATAACAATTTGCGCAAGGGGGTAAAGGTGGAAGCTTGAAACTAATTATATCAGTATAACTTACAATTTGGTTCATCGGGTGGGTAATTCTGATAATTCTCAGCCTGAATGATCTGCTTGAGATGTTTCCAATGTCTCCCTCTTGATTGGCCTTTTGGATACTTCTCGTACATCTGAATGCGCTTGAAGCTCAAGTGGGTTGGCAACACTAGCTCTGCATCAACCACCTCGGGCTCCATATTTTTACTTGTAAAAATAAAATCAAAACCCCGTTTTAATTTCTCTACCAAAATTAATAAAGAGCAAAATTATTTTATCTTCCTAACCCCAAAATCACAGAACCACCTCTGGTCCAAACAAAAATGGGGCTGAGTTGGATCGGACAACCAGCTGAGTTTACTAATCAAAGCGAACCTAGTCGACGCCCAAAATTCAAGACCAAAATTTTGGGTTCTCCTTGTTGATTGGAACATATACAATCTAAGGGCCATAATTTGTTCGCTAATTTGGGAACTCATACAAAGAAAGAAAATTCAACGAGAAACAAGTAAGGAAATTGAATCAGTGTAAGCATCAAAGGAAAGGAATCGTTTCATCTCATGTATGTACCTGTAGATTGAGAATGCGATGCCGCTGGAATTCTTGGGTTTTGGTTTTGCTGGAGAGAGATGACGAAGACGGAGACAACGCGGCTCTTCTGGTGTGATTGTGAAGCTGCTACACCACACCAGTGTGTCTGGACTCTGGTCTGGTCTGGTCTGGCAACCCGTGATGAATTATTTTGGACTTTGGGTCGGATAATATGGGGGTCCATTTTCATGCCTTTTGTCAATTTCACAGCCCAGTTTTGTATTGAGTCCTCAATATCGAAGGCCTGTAAATTTAGTCGGATTATATCGGTTTTAACCCAAAATTATAATTAAACTAATTACAATATAATGATTCGGTTTGGTTCATACTGCCGAAATAATTGTAGAGTAGTGTTATACTCACCCACCACTTGTTCTATTTTCCCGACCATCTTACATTGATATTTTATTGAGTGAGAAAATAGAATCAATTGGTGAAATTTATAAAGTAAATACTAGGGAAACCACATATTTATACCACATTGGTTTACCATCTCATGTGGCAAGTGATGCATACAATCAACATCCAATAATATAAATTCATTATTTGACGTGACATGTACACGTCACTTGACACATTAAATGAGACACAAGATGTGATATGCCTAGCATTTTTCAATTTATAAGGTTTGATTTAGGTGGTTTTGGGCTTGAAATTAAACTTCGTTGGCAGCTGAAATTAATAGTGTCGAAATTCTTACGTGCACTTCAAACTATCTATATTTAGAATAGTGTCGAAATTAATTTTTGCAGTACCAGTATTAACATCTTAAAAAGAATTTAATAATTCTAGTGGCTCGTTTACTAATCTGTAATCAAATTGGGAGAAAAGGAATTGATAAGGAGTTCAAACGGAGAGGAGTCAGAATTGAATTCCGGTTTAAATTGTTTATTAAAATCTTTTGGAATCAGAATAGAATTGGTATATAAACTGTATACTAATTCATCTGAATCAGAATGTAAATCAATGTAATTACTAAAACACCCTTAGTTGAAGTGTATTATTTTCTATACTAATTTTTTGGTTAAACTTCTCGCTTACAATAGTAATTTGTATTAAAAATCTCACTTAAAAATAATAATAAAATATACCTTTAAACAACAATACTAAATTGCTTGTACCAAGTTATCATATCAGTATATGCTGGGTCTACCTATCACTTTGTCTTTGACGGATTCGAACACTGTTTGATGCGTTGTGGAAGAAATTGCTCTGTTAGGGGTGAACTTGAATGATTAAATTTGGAACATCAAATCTGATTACTTAACCTTTTTTCTTAAGATTAATTAAAAACTATCAGGTACTTAAAATTCATAGGAATTGCCAATCCAGATTGTATCCATAAATTGGTTTGCAGGCAAGTCCTAAACAAGTTTGTTATGTTTCTATTTACCACCTTTCGAGTTCGAATCCAACACAAAACAGATTAAGCAATACAAACATAACATCATGCTTGTTGGTTGCGGCCACATGTTTTCCAAATATAATTCCATCATTCCGCTCCTACTTGCAGGGAATGGAAGGATTATCCAACTACTCAAAGACCAACTTGTAAAAAGCTCTCAAAAGCTTCACTTGCATTTTTCAGGTATAAACCACATATACACTCAACAAATTAGCAAACGGTCCGTCCGTAACAAATCGATGCAATATAGAGATTTTTTGACCATTTTTCCTGCATAAACAAACCAAACAAACATCCCAAGTTACGCAGAATCCAGCGTCAGTGAAAATTGTCATGTATATGCCTCAATAGTAATACCTCTCATCGCTGGTGTGGTCAGCCGAGACATTTGAGCCCCAGATTATAAAGAATTAACAGAAAACTAACACGAGACGCACAGTTTCTTACCTTTACATGGCTGCTTGGGAAGGCGGAGGTACGCAGAGTTTCTTGGGTTTCATCCATCAACTTGCGTTTTGGTATGCTCAAAATGAAGGCTGCTTGATCAGCCGTGGCAGCCATAGATGTTATTCTGTACCCACTTTCCCATCGCCTGTGGATGCCTTCACTTGGGTATACAAAATCAAGCTCCACAACCTTGTATTTTCAAATCAAATGCAAAAGGGGGCAAATGAGCAATCTTCAAAAAGAGAACATAATTTAGAAATTCAAGAATTCTACAGAGTTGACTCTGAGTAATAATATACCTGGTCCGAAAATCCAGCATTCCTGGACATAACAACACCCCAGCGATTGCCAGCGGTTGTCATGGATGTTACATGGAAACCTTCTTTCCACTTCTTATTTATCCACTTGAAGGGAAAAGATTCGCTTACCTTGTACGACTGCTGGGTGTATGGAGTACCTATATACAACACCATACAGCATAAATCAGTGCTTAGGACATGGTCTGTATTACATAAAAATATAACGGTCTCCCATTTGAATGTTTCATTTACCAGCACAACATGTAGATGATCAAAATCCATACACAAGCGTTTTATGACACGCAAAAACATACATTCCCATATGCTCATTACTATGCCAACTTAAATTTAAAAAGATTAATATTGAAATTTTCAACACCAGTATTGGGCCACGGATGCAAAAGACTCCCGATGTTTTTTTTTTTTTTGTGAAGTTCTATAGCAAAAAAAAAAAAAAAAAAAAAAATCATCGAGCTTCAGATGCAACTCTGTTCACGGGTTCTCATAAGACACTTGCATTGCCGAATTAAGCGGGTGATAAACAACTATAAAGGTGGGGATGAACATAAATATAACTTGTCACGTGTAGGTAGCTAGCCAGCTTGCCCCAACCAGGAGGATGAGGATTTCAAAACGCATATCAACGTTCATTAAAATCAAGTACAGCACTTATTCTATGTTTCATTCAATGTGTTTTCTTTCAAACAATTTAAAACTAAGGTTCAGACATTACAATAATGGATCCAATGGCAATTCTAGAGATATAGAACCTTGACTAATCAAGGCATTCCGATCCACAAACCACAATGGATCCAAAAACCAGTTGAGGAAAACATCAGAGAAACAAGAGATTAGGGATTTGGAAAAAATAAGAAACATCACATATTTCACGATTAACCAGTGCCACAAACGTGTATAATAGAAGCACACAACACATTTCCATACCAAAAATCAATCTCATAATCATTTAAATATTAATAAAAAAATCAATCTCATAATCATTTCAATATTAATTTCAATGGTATAAATAAATGCAAACCTTTGGACATAACAACCAAGGAACTCCCATTAGCCGCACCAGCTATTGAACTAATATAGAAGTTGTTTTCCCACTGTTCCATGATCCAATCCTGTCCAGAACCAAACAAAATAACAAAGATAAGAAATACTTCAAGATGTGCATACATTACTAATACAAGATGATCCAATATACTTATTTCATATGCTAACCTTATGCAGGAAGACAGTTGACAGCTCATAAACCTGGGCAGTGAAACTTGTCCCTGCATCCATGATTAAGGCCCATAGACTTGATGAAGACGCTACAGAGCTGATATACAACCCATCTTCATTACCCTTATCGACATGCTGATGCAGCCTTGAGTCCGCCACATTGTAGTGATACCTACATGTCCAGTAAGAGGCTTACTTAATATTATGCAAGAAAAATTTATGTGGGGCACCTCCCTGGTGACACACCACTTCACTCCAGAGGTCATTCTAGGTTCAAGCCCAGGCCATCCTAGGTTCGAGCCCAAGCCATGCCCCTTGGTTTCCTTACAAAGAGTGAAAAATACCATGCAAGAAAACAATTGCAATGTACACAACAAATGGGCATTGAGCAATTACACAATGTACACAACAATTGCAATGTAGACAACTAAGTAATTCTTATATACAGACACATCAGAATCATCATTATCATGCATCTCAAGAAACCAAAATCAAAACAATTTAATGTAGTTTAAGAGAAGTCCATGTATCATTTACATTTTATGGAACTACACTTAACACACAAGTATCTTATCTTTTTCCATTTTTCCCCGTATTTGTCTTTGTTGAAACTTAAAATACAGGGACCTGATACAAATTGTGACAGTTTCCCTCTAACCAAAAACAAGTGCAGCTTATCCACAAAATTGATTAAAGTCGTACAGGTCAGAAGACATAGGAAACCGGTTTTTAAGAACCATGACAAACAGAAACAAAAGATACCAAATAAATAAACAAGTATGAGAGGAAATCAATATTTGGTAAAAGATGAAAATAGTAATTTACGCATGCTTTCATTAATTGAAATCTCGTATTTTATATTCACTTTATACATGATTAAAAATTAAACCATAACTAGAAACCAATAAAGAATAATTTATTTAAGAGCAATAATGTTTTCCAATTAGGTAGGCAGCATTATAATTCAGATCAAATTTCAGAAAAAGGTCAGTTAAACTGATATTTAAGATATTTCTAGTAACAGACCACCACCACTTGAGCCAGGGAAACAAAAAAGGAATATCACTGCCAGTCTCCATTAGTTAGCTAATTTGCTTATGCACAACTAGCAGTCAAGATAATGAAAACTATTCCAAAATTAATACCCCTTTTGGGACTGATAAACTGTATAACAACCTTCTCAACGAAAATTAAACATTAAAAATACTTCAACCGCTGCTGGTACCATTTATCAATGTTACAATATGGAAATAATGCATGTTCATATGAAAATGAGAATTATAAAAAAAATAATGTAGGAGAATTCCACTGCACAATCACATATTAGGGGAAATCACACTGAACAAATGTATAATTCACCTTTGCTTCATTGGACGACGCGCATTGTACACTGAAATCCACTGGGTAGCAGGACTACCCAGTCGAACTTTCTTCTTTGGCTGTTCATCTTCTTCCAAATTTATAGACATTCTTCCCCGTTTTTGTCCTACCTATTTATGCAGAACGTTGAATAAATAGAAAGTTCGAAGAATATCCAAAAAAAGATTAAAGTACAAAGTTGGAAAAGTAACCAAAAGCACCTTAAGAGCTCCATCAATTCTAATTGGTCTTAGTGGCAGGCATGGCTCGATCAAGCTTTCAAAGAAGGATATCAACTTTGCATAATTTGGTTCTTCATCAAACTTCATAATTGTAATAGCTTCAAGAAACTGTTTGAATGGGGGAGGGCAGAAGCAGCACATCAACTCTGGAGAGGTGGCCATCTTTTTCTTACAAACAAGAAAACTCTTGTTATCCCCCTGTAATTTCAAGAAAAAACAAGAATATAGGTTGTCAGCATTATATGAGACCAGAATACAGAGAGCAAAACGCATTTAAATATTAATGTGTATGCCAATGACTCACCTGATAACCCTGCCAGGGTAACCTTCCTTTTATGAGAAATATTAATGTGTATGCCAATGACTCAAGATCATCCCTTCGACTTCCAGTCCGACCTAAATGTGCATGTACACTTGCATACCTTATTGTTCCTCTGCCAAAAGAAGAAATTTCAATATTTAAAGGCCATCCGGAAGATGACTGAGCACATGTAAGACCATTGTTCTAACATTACAAACCTGAATATGTCAGGCCTCTGATCATATTCAACATGTTGACCAGATGCTTCCTTCCATTTAGACGCTGAAAACAAAATTAGAATATTTATATAACATACGTATTAAACACTAAATTTGGAAATAGGATTTACAATAAATAGGAAACACATCATATATGACCATGCTAAATACACGAATAGTTTGCGTGAAGTTGAGATAAGGAAGCACAAGGGCGGCATACCCAATCCAAGATCAATAAGATATAGCTTCTTCTCATCAGGTGTAGCAGGTTGACCAAGTAAAAAGTTCTCTGGTTTTACATCGCCATGCACAAACCTGGTTTGAAATTAAAAATCCATGATAAGAACTGGTAGCAAAGCCTGGGGAGGGTTGAAAAGTTGTATACACGTAAGATTATAAGTTCAAGTTTCCAATAAACCTTACCCTTTTAAGTGAAGCTTTTCAAGAATTGATATTGCCTCTACGGCAATGCATGCCACCATATTTGGAGACATCCTGTTGCAGACATAATAATGAATTATAGGGCTGCATAAACTTTGATGCACACAAGAGATGTTGGGGCATATATTCATATAGGTTTTGCAGGGTGTCAATTGTGTGCATGTGAGAGAGAGAGAGTGTGTGTATCCTACGATTGCCCAAGAGAATTCCAAACATCCCAAAGACTGGGTCCAAGAATGTCCATGACCTGAAATATAATAGACCCATCAGACAATGTAAATGAGTACGGACTCCAATCGGATAGTAAGGAACTCCAAATCAAATCTTACCAGAATGTAAAAGTCTCCCTGGCGACCCTTGTAATGAACCCAAGGAATTCCATAACATCCATTTAGATTACTATTAAGAGATGAAAATAACCACAAGAATCAGAAGAAATATTCAAAACATTTCAAGAGTAATGCAGATAAACTTAAAGATAGTTATGTAATCTTGTAGTAAAATACTAGGGGAAAAAAACAAGGAATACAAAACTCACTTGTAAACTTGCCACTCATAAGGAGGGCCGTAATTGCAACCTTTACTATTTCGGTGTTCGAACTTCAAAGCAACCTGTAAAAAGAATAAAAAAAGATCATATATTTGTGATTCTGAAAATAAAAGTTGTAACCAAAAAGAAAATAGAAGTTCAAATAATCAGATTAGGTACCTCAATAGCGTCAGGTCCTGTCCTATCAGTGCCACCACTAACCCTTCTGCCAACATAAACTTGCCCAAAACCACCCTTACCCAACTTCCTTTCTACCTTGTACACAGGAGAGTTACCAACTTGTACCTGCAGCAAGCAACGGAAACTCTTAATTTCTGTATACGCAACAAGACATTTATTAAAGGTACCATTCCTTTCAAAGAGAATGGTTATATTCTTATTTGGCCATCCACGTCACTGGAACAATTAGATTCGGAAACATAGAACTTTTTTTTTTTGTAACGCTGATAATCAGCCAAATAGAGTATAATCACCAGAGTATTTAGTCATAAAAGCTGGTTCTACAATTAGTAGTCCCACATCAATGGAATTAATAATGTGTGTTTAAAACTCTAAAGAGACAAAAAGGGACCCAATCAAAAGTATTAAGTACAGGCTATATACCCTATCAGGAACAGGAGTCCCGCCTGCTTCTTCTTCACCTCCCACTATTTTGTCCGCACTTCCACCACCCTCCATCGCAATATCTTTATCTGCTACAACGTCCGCACGATTGTAAATGGGTTCAGCAGCTCCTAAAGCAGCAGCTTCGGGACGGACCTCGCAAGGTTCAGGGTCTAAATCTATCAACCTAACGCCCCGACCTCTACCAGCTGCAGTCTGCCTAGTGGGTATTGCCGGTGAAGGACCTTTTGCTACAGCATTACCACCTCTTCCCCTACCACCACCTGCTCTTCTCCGAGGTTTATTCTGGGCAGGTAGTACACAATTTTCGGCCTGACCAATTGGTGGTTGTGAGGAAGGCTGAAGATCATCAAGCCGTTTTGATCTGCGCACTCCGCTTCGCAACTCTGGCATCCTCAGCCCATGCAAATCACATTCCACCCAATAATCCCTTCAGGATACTCTGGAAAATAAACAACAGGAAAGAAATCACTAAAATTCTTAAACAAAACACAATTTAGTGTTACAAGCATAAAACTGAAACAATACCATGAATGGAATTTTAAACCCCATTGCAGGCACATCCAGACCATATAATTTTGCTGTATCATACAATAATATATAAGAACCAACAACAAGACCGCAACAACATTGATCGATCAAGAAAATCAAAACAAACACAATAAGAAAAAAAATCCTGTGAAGCTTGCCTCAGTTGGTGCCTATAGAGGAAAAGTAGGGTACTGAAACAGCAAATATACTATTAATAGGCATGTTTATATCGCTTGAAAGATCTAAGTTCCAAAAGCCAAGCAACAAATGAAAGGCAAATGCCCAAATAATGTTAATAAAATGAATCCATTCCGATTTGCCCATTTTCCAGTTCTGTGATATCTTTTGTTTCTTTATCCTAATCGGTCATTTTTCTTTGGTCAATTCCTAACCAGTCATTAGCTTCAACCTGAAGCACGAAACTTCATCAAACACAGCATTCCGACAACGATGACTCTGACCAAAAATACATATTCAGCTACACATTCAACGAATGAATCAAATGAACAAAACGAATAAACATCCGAATCAGATCGATTTGTGAGCAATCAGCACTCCGATCATCGAAACAAAGCAGGAAACTTTGAATACAAAGCGATCATCGAAACAGTTGAAGAAATGAAAAGGCAAAATAAAAAGCACACAAAAAATGAAGATTGCTCACCGATCGGCTCCAGAAAACGGAGAAAGCAGGAGGAGGATGAGAGGCCGAAACGGATTCAGAAGGGCGATGATCGGTTTAGGGAGCAGATCGTCGTCGTCGTCGTCGTGTTGTTCAGTGAAAACAAAGCGACAGAGGCACACACATTTTCCCTTCTTCTCCCTTCTCTTATCAGAAACAAGCTCAAAAAGATTTTTGTTTTTTTTGGTAATGAGAGATTTGGATGCTTTGAGGGCTATAAATAGAGGTGAAGCCCTCACCCTGCCTTGCCTTAAGTACTTTTCTTTCTTCTTTTTCTCTTAACAAACTATAATTATTTAAAATTTCATTTCATTTATGTTTTATCCCTCAGAAAATTAAATAACATATTTTGTTGATGGTGGTAGTGCGTTCTAGTTGAGTGGAGCAACTTAAACCTAAATATGGATCAGGGTTCACTGTAACAGTAGAGTTCCGATTATAATTGTGTTTTATTTTTTCTCTCGATCTCTAGAAAATAAAAGGTAGTAAAGCATCGTGGATATGTAAAAAAGGGTGGCGTTCCAAATCTAAATTTCAAAACTGATGTGTCTAAAAATGAGTGAAGGTGTGAAGTGGTGTCCGAATAAGCTTCTTGTGCGGTTTTATATTTTATATGGGAAAGACAAAGACATGGAACATGAAAATGTGGCCTTGTAATAACCAAAAGCTCCTTTTTTAAATTATTTTCTTTTATTTTTTCCAAATTATATGTTATTATTATTATAAGAAAATATGAGTATTTGTGAGTTAGACACAGTTTGACCTGATCAAATTCCAAAATTACAATTACAAAGTTGTGTTCTTCTAAAGTTTTTTATTTTGAAGATCTGTGTGAAGACCGAATGTATATTTACCGTAAAAATAAATTAGTTTAGATCAAAAATTTAAAATATTTGACAATTTAATAAATCAAAACAAGAAACTAGTTTTCTAATCATGGATTTTAAGTTAGTTTTGCTTTATTAAGTTGTCAAATTTTTAAATCTTTGAATCTAAACTAATATAATTTTATGGCTAATACACACTTGGTCCTGAAAATGAGAGGAAAGCATGACTGTACAATTACATGAGTGTTTGTGAGTTTACACAATATTCCTTGCATTGCTTGACCTACTTTTTTTTTATTTATTTCATAAATCATATTTGATTGGTGATATTCCTTTATTTTATTTTTTTACCAACCACACACATATGATATGAGTTGTAGGATTGAGAAGTCCCAAATGTAAAATTAGTTGGTTTGACTGGAGGTAGCACATATACACTGGTATAAAGTAGAGCTAAATGTTAAAGGTGATTATCAAGCCATCACCATCAAGAGCATAAAAATCTCTTGGTCAAATGTTCTCAATATTCACATGGTTTCCTTCTCAAACACTTTCTATAGTTGTACCAAAAATTACAATTTATTCAATTGTTTTTTTTTTCAACACATGATAAGATTGTATACACTAAATTTATCTAAATAATAGATGAAGGATTCGAACTTAGATGTTAAAGAGAGCAGGGCCGACCCTGAGGGAGTGCAAGTGGTGCCACCGCACAAGGCCCCCAAATCGGAAGGGCCCCTGATTTTTCAATTTTACATGAATATACGTATATATACCAATATGTGTAAAAAAAATTATAAAATCAACTGTTAGCACAAGTGGTATTATGTTTCTCTGTATCCGTTTGGGAATGGGTTCGAAGCTTTGCCTCCATCATTTTTTACTTTATTATTATTAAATGCATAAATTTCCATAAAAATAATATAAAAATTCCACAAAACTAAAATAAAAATTCTTACCCTGGATCTTTAAGTTTTTTTTTTTGAACCAACGATATTATTTACGCTAAGGGAAAGGGGGATGCATAAATTTCCATAAAAATAATATAAAAATTCCACAAAACTAAAATAAAAATTCTAACCCTGGACCTTTAAGTTTTTTTTTTTGAACCAACGATATTATTTACGCTAAGGGAAAGGGGGTGTGACACACCCCGATCCCGATATTCCCCGAATACCAGGATATGCACGTGCTGGCCGACACCCGAGGGTGACAAAAACCATTTATTGAATGCAAATGATGAAAACAAGGGATAGATAAAACTTATAAATGTAAAAGAATAAGGAATATGCATTTAAGAAACGTGTTCAGAGCACACATCTAATCTAGAACACTAAAAGAATTAATATAAAAATTGAATGAACAAATGAGTGGGTCCTACACCGAGAGGACTCGAAGATGTCGATGCGGAAGTGCCTGGACACCGAGATTGTATGCCTCGATTCTAAGTCCAGAAGGGGGTGCAAAACAAACATGAGTGGACCAAGTTGATATATATATATATACTCGAAACAATTATCAACGTACTAACCTCCAGGTTTTATGAAAACACATATATATCATGATAAACATAGGTTTTCCGAAACATAGCATGTCGTGCAATGTCTCAAATCATAACTTGTATATATAATAATCACTAGTGAATGTCAGATAACCCTCAAGCCCCATGCCGACTTCCCGTCTCTGAGCAGACAGTCAGAGGAAAATACAATTCATGCCTCATGCCGGCTCTCCGTCCCTATGCTAATAGCCAAAGGAAAAACATTTCAGACCCTATGCCAACACCTTAGCCGTCGCCCGAGACGGAACAAAATCTATCCATTCGTCCCGTAGCAGAATATGGACCACTAGGTGAGTACAAAACCATTAAACATATATATATTGAAAAACAACTTCTTGGTATAAAGTCATTCATCATCTATACTATAAAGAGATGTTCGAAACATGTTCTAAATATCATATCGTCATCCATCAGATATTCTATAAGAACACGAGTTATAGGAAAAATAATAATAATTCAAAATAGCATCAGTAAGCATGTTATCTCAAAGCGTTTCATAGAACATAATTGTTAAATCATGATTTTCTATGTATGCATTTCTACTATTAAAACATGCATTTTTAGAAGGGGTCAATTCACAAATATTTAGTCACCGAAGAGTCACGCAAACTAACGAACACGAAATCGTCACAAATAATTGCCCCTAAGCACATAAATGATCCAATTAATAAAACTCTATTATAACAATTGAAATTGGGAAAACGGACGTCGGAAACGGATTCAGGACGTCGAATTACCCTAAAAGGGTCCATGATAAATTTCGTAAAAGTCAACACAAATAATATTCTAGAATATTCCCTGACGGAATATTCCTTAATGGAATATTTCTCATAAAGGGTTTGGGCCGGTTAGGGTTTAGGGTTTGAAAGGTTAAAGGGTTTAGGCTTAGACTTTTAGGTGGGTTGGGTTTAGTTTCAAACAAATAAAATACATAAATAAATAAAGGGAACTTTAACGAAAAGCTCCCGGTACTGTTCACTTTAACGAAAAACCACATTTTTACACTAAAAAGTCAATCCTGGTACTATTCACTTTACCCTTTATTTTGTCATTATCATTAAAACTCAAAGTTTTCAAGCCATTTTCATTAGTTTTCCTATAAATAAAAGGGTTCCAAGGCCCAAAGGCCATATCTGATGGGTTTTGGGTCAATTGGCCGAAGGCCCTAGGCTGCACAAAAGGGGCTTGGGCTTAAAGGCCCGGCCCAGTTCTTTTGGGTTTTTATAAAACTAAATAAATAAATATAAATAGATTAAAGGATTTGGGTTGGGTTTAAAAGGATAACGGGCTTAAGGCCCTAGGTTTGGCACGGCCCAAAGGGCCTGGTTCAAAAGGATCTGGGCTTGAAAGCCCGGCTTGAGTTCAGAACATGGGTTGCCGGACTCAATTGAAGGAAAATGCCAGATTTCGGCCGGAATCTTAGACAAACTTTAAACGTTCATAACTTTGTCAATACTTAACGAAATCGAGTGATTCAAAATGGAAATCATAGCTCTCAATGAGACGAAAAGAATGGTACCTTACGCGACATCTAACTCGCCGTGGTTTGGCTGGAAAACGCCTCGAAAGCCTCGGACGTCGCTGGAAATTAGGTAAGATTCAAATGGATATAGCTTCTTCAATACTTAACGAAATTGGGTGATTCAAAAAGGAAAGTTGTAGTACTCAGGGAGATGAAGAGATTGATACCTTGCACGCCAACCAACTCACCGTGGTTTGACCGAAAATTGGCTTGAAATGACGGGTTTCTCGCCGGAATCTAGGAAAGCCTTCTCGAGGAGTTTCTGCGATGCCTCGACTTCCACCACACATAAACATGGTCAAAGAACGAACTACAAGGACAGAAGGAAGAGTTTTTGGAGTGTTACCGAGGCTTACTAGTCGTCGGCAATACGAGGGACTCACCGGAGTTCCTCTATATTCCACAGAGACGAACTGAGAGAGGGAAAGAGAGATAGCTAACGCGGTAGTGATGGTGATGCTATCGTCGTTGATGGGGTGTGGGCACATGTGTGTGTGGGTTGGTCCTCGGGGAGAAAAAGAAAGTTGCAGAGAAAGTTGAGAGAAAGATAAGGGAGAGAAGAAGAAGAGGGAGAGAAAGAGAAGAGGTTGACTCGGGAGAGAACAGAGAGGAGAGAGAGACCGGGGACACAAAAGCAAGATGGGCCCCCTGGGCACACCTATTAAGACCCAAAAACAATTTTAAAAGTAAGATATCCTCAACCTTAGTGTAAATACAAATTAAATTAGGGGTGGGGTGTAACATGGTGGGCTTAACCTCACAATGGGCTAACCATGATGTGGTTCAAACTCGTCTTTGGCGAGAATCGAACCTAAGACCTCTCACTTATAAGTGAAGATAAATATCACTAGATTGTAGTACTAAGTGGCTGGACCTTTAAGTAATTAAGAAAAAAAATAATTCAACTTTTTGTCAGTTGATTTGTTATATTTGTTTGTGCTATTAGAATTTATAGAAAGCAAAACTGAAAATTGAAAAAAAAAAATTAAATTCACAATTTGAGGGCCTCTAATTCACTTTCGAATAGGGCCCCTAAAATCTCAGGGCCAACTTTGAAAGAGAAAGACAGTACGCTGTTTTAACTAACTTGAATAAGCTAAAGAAAATACTAGTTTTTACTGACTAAGCCTTAACTAGTGATTGTAACTTGTAACACATGATCAAAGCTAAGTTATGTCCTCCATAACGATGTCAAATTGAATAGTGCCCAATATGAAACAGAGATCACAGTTTTTTACTTAAATTCGAGTTAAGCTTTGTATTGGAACCTTGCAATCCTGAGCCCGTTGCACCCTTGATCCACGACCAACAGTCATGCAACGTGGAGGGAGAGCTTGCAAGAAGGCCCGTCATTTTATAAGATGATCCTACATCATTGATGAAGTTAAAATTAAATTTTGTTTATTAAATAACTTACATACCAAATGACTATTTAAGTCTAACGAAATTTTAAAAGAGAAAATCATTAAGAAAAAAAAAACTAATGAAAATTGTTTGAAAACTTTAAGTTTTAATGATAATGACAAAATAAAGAGTAAAATGAATAGTATTACGATTGACTTTTTAATGTAAAAATGTGGTTTTTCGTTAAAGTGAATAGTACCAAAAGTTTTTCGTTAAAGTTTCCTAAGAAAAATGATTTATCACGAGACAATCTAACATCAATCTTAAATAGTAACAATTGTTGAATTATTTTATGTAACTCGTAGATGAGGCTTAAGGAAGCCAACATGGTGGATGAGAAAACCTAATGTTCAGCACCAAATGACATTACTGCAATCGTTCCAATGGGCTCTTAAACCAACCAAAAGACGAAGGAACTCATACAATTATCTTATTTCTAATTACTTTGCTTACCATGTGATTGAAAAGGATTTGAAAGTGGTAAGGAGTTTGTTTCCCTTAAGCAAGGTCTCGAGTTCGAGCCTTGTTAATGGATAGAGCTTGCCCTCCCAAATGGGGTCTGACCCGGCTCGAGGGATTAGTCCTCGCCTACGTATGGGGATACCCTGGATTCATCCAAAAAAAGGATTTGAAAAATTCAAGGTATTATGCAACTACACAGCAAGAGAGAAAAATGATCCCCAATTGGAGAAATCCCAAAATCTTTAGAAAACGAAACCAAACAGCCATAATTGACCCAAAGTGTATGGGGTGCAAAGTAATATTGGAAAATGTATATGAGGTATATTAACATAAATTATAATTTAAAAAGCGAATGGGAGATGGTTTAGGAAATGTGGGTTGCGGTTTAGAAAAACAACGAGACCGAATCAACGCGTTGTTTGTTCATCGTATTGAAATATCATCTTCATCAAAGGGAAAGGTTGATTAAGGAAGAGGCATCTAACTGACACAAAGGGAAGGCAATGGCATCAGATTCAGCAGCTCGAACCCCGCAACTGAGGAAAGACTCAGTGACGAAGCGGTGGGTGATATTCTCACCCGCCAGAGCCAAGCGACCTTCCGACTTCAAATCCAAGTCCCCCATCAACCCCAACTCCGACCAACAACAACAGTGCCCCTTCTGCATCGGCCACGAGCACGAGTGCGCTCCCGAAATCTTCCGGCTCCCGCCCGACAATCCGGACTGGACAATCCGGGTCATCCAGAACCTCTACCCCGCCCTCAGCAGAGACATGGACGTCGTCTCTGCTCAAGACCCGTTACACCAGAACTCCGATTCGGGTCCGGGTCGGGTCGTGATCAGTGGGTTTGGGTTCCACGACGTGGTGATTGAGACCCCTGTTCACTCCGTTCAGCTTTCCGATTTGTCGGCGAGACAGATCGGCGAGATTCTTGTTACGTACACGACGAGGATCCGGCAGCTTATGATCCACGATGTCATCAGATACGTCCAGGTTGGTTTCCGGTTTAATTTATTTCTTATTAATCAGTAGAATTCTAGTTCTATATGGACTTTACTGCCTGGTTTGCATTTGGAGATTTGGGTCTTTCTAAAAGCATAAGCCTTTAAGTTAAGAAAATGTGCTTTTGCAGGCAGGGGTTTAGCCGAGTTGGTTAGAGCAATCGAATCTCTCTCCCCGTAGTTTAGAAGAATTTAGTAGTGTACTTAAAAGAGAAAGTGTATCTCAGTCCGTTTTCCATTTAAGCTGATTTGTTGTTTATGTTTGAAGGTGTTTAAGAACCATGGTGCTTCAGCTGGGGCATCAATGAGCCACTCTCACAGTCAGATAATGGCACTTCCAATTGTTCCAACTGCAGTTGCTGCCCGACTTGACAGTATGAAGGAGTATTTTGATCAGACTGGGAACTGCAGCGTTTGTGAATTCAAATCTTCAAAGGATCTGTTGGTTGATGTTTCAGCCCATTTTGTTTCAATTGTACCGTTTGCTGCTACATTTCCATTTGAGATATGGGTTATTCCTCTCGATCACTCTCCTCATTTCCATGAACTAGACGCTGACAAGGTACTTAAACCGAGTTAGCATCCTTTTTATTCTCAAATATTAATTACAGAGCATAGGTATAATTTTGGTAAAAGTGAAAATGTAGGTGTAAATTTGGGTGATCATCACTTAAATTCTGCTACTTTCATCCTGCAATGTGGATAAACTGTTAGCTGGGTTTCTTGTTTGCAACAGTTATTTGCACAATATGGGCCCCTGACCATCTGTAAATACGGAGGGGTTTTATGTTATAACAGCCAAGTTTTGAGAAAAGAACATATTATGTGAAGTAAACATCAATGGCCGGGAGTTGCTTCCGGTATTGTAGTAGAGACTATAATAGGGATAGCATGACGTTCAAATTTTAAGGGTTTAGGACTTTGTCTTTGACTAGAAAACAAACCTGAAAAGAATTGATCTGAAGGAGGCCAAAGGAAATTAGATCTTTAGAGATGCGCTCAAGGGTATTATTTTAGCTGGAATTGTTTAAATTTGTATCACGTAGAAATCTGCATATTGATATTGCAGTATTAAATAATTGGTAAAACATTTGCTTGTATGTTTAATATGTGTGCGCTACCGTAATGTAAAAACTTGTATTGTCATACACTCATAGATGGCACATTCAGCGCATCTGATGATGTAAATATTTTCCTTTAAACACATTTATTGTTTGCTTAATATCTATACGCAACTTTGCAGGCAGTTGACCTTGGAGGGCTCCTAAAACTCATGCTTAGGAAGATGGCTTTGCAGTTGAACAATCCGCCGTTCAATTTCATGGTTCAGACTTCTCCTCTTCGGGATAGTGCTTCACAGTTATCTCACTCCCATTGGTTTTTGCAGATCGTACCTCAATTAAGTGTTGCGGCAGGGTTTGAAATTGGAACTGGGTGTTACATAAACCCGGTATTCCCCGAAGACGCTGCAAAAGTTTTGAGGGAAGTAGAAGTCTCACCTTCGGTATGAAGGTCTAAGATGTCCGGTAATATCATATTCATACCTTCTTTTCAGAAGAAATTGAATGTGAGAACCATTACTAATTTCTACGAGAAAACCAATGTGTTATCTAATTGTATGAGAAGCTTATGGTATTTGTCTATTTGATCAAAACACGTTGGTAATAACCCTTATTTTATTATGTCTTATAAAGAATAATGACGAAAAATGTATATTTGTGTATATTAAGGTGTGTGAGGATTTCTTTCGCCAAAAAGGTTGATGTGCAAGAGTTTTTACTTTTTAGCCTTCTTAGCCAAAATGGTTCAACTTCTCATTTTGGTCATTGAGATTTGAAATCGATAAAAGTAGTTTCGAGTTTGTCCAATATCAATCATTTTAGTTCTTTTGTGATTTTTTTTGTTAAATTAGGACTCAAATGACAAAAATACCTTCAATTTAATAAATAATGCGTCAAAATGATGTATTTTTGTCATTTTGTTCTGATTTAATGGAGATTTTTTACGACAAGACCAACATGATTGATGGTGAATAAACTCAGGGACTACTTCAATCGATTTCAAATCTCATGGACCAAATTTATGAGTTATGTCAATGTCAAGGACTATAGAATCATTTTGGATAAAAAGCCGAGTTTTTATTTGTTTAAAAATGGAGCTCAAATCAAAGAATAATTAGAGTGTTGCAATTCTTCTCCAAAGGGAAACCCCACCACTTTCATATTGAAGATACTTGGTTTATGTAATCACAAACTGTTTTTATTCTTCGTCTTCATCAATTACCATTACGGTCTAATAATATTTTTCACTCTGTAAAAATCAACTTAAGAGACACTGATCACATCCTTGTCAAGAGCTTTGGCTATCTAGCTCTTGGAGGATGAACTTTGAACTGTAGTACCGGGATGGCACACACTGACAGTACAAGTTTTGAAGCTGGGTTGTAGCCTCTTATGAATGTGGAGCGTTTATACACATTTTGTACTCGCCCGATCACAAAACCGTATTAGAATTAAAGTCAAATTACTCTGGAACCAAAATTAACACATATTCGGAGCACCAATCGTGCATCTCAAAGTTGATAACTTTAACACAATGTGTTTTAAATACGGACTATGTCTCCAGCTCAAGCCTTCAAACCATCCGTCTACAAAATCAATGTCCAAATCCAAATTAGCAAGTAGCAAAACCAATTTTGTTGCTCATGCATGCGATGCAAAAAGAGCCCAATTTAAGAGAATCAAATATTCACGGCTTCAACTTCAACATGATTTAAATCATGCGCAAAAAATAATTAGTTTTAAAGTATTGAAGCTAGAACTTAAAACTTTAGGGCCCGTTTGTTTAACCGGATTAGGAGGGACTGGACTGGACTAGACTGTAGTCCCTTGTTTGTTCCACAATCGGACTAGCTTTAGTGGGATTACCCTTCACTCGCCTCGACTAAGGGGCTCGCTAGATCGTCTTAGCGAGACCCCCCGAATACCAGTGGACTAGTAAGACCGTCATCTCTCTCGTCGTTCCGCTCTGCTCCATAACCTTGCCGGACCATTCCACGACCAACGCTGCGTCCTCATAAGTCTCTCAGGGCTTCCTCTTCCACTTCATCTTCTTCGTTTTCTTCGATTTTGTTATGAAGATTCGTGAAATTGTTAGTGGGTTTTGAACGATTTCTGGGTTTAATCGATTATGGGTTTTGATTTACTTGTGGGATTTCTGCATTCTGATTTATTTATGGGATTTCTAGGTTTTGATTGATTTCTGGGTATTAATTTGATCCACAAATCAGTCATATTGTTTTAGGAGAATATTTGATCCTGCAGAGAACAATCGTCTTCTTCTGAGAAAATCGTTTTGTGCATGTCCTTCGAGAGGCCCTGTTGTTATTCCCAACATCGATCTCGTCGGTTATGCCTATCAATTCGAGTAAGTTTGCTGCTTAATCTGTATGTTTTTTTTGTCATGTTTTTTTTGTGTTTAGTTGCACAGAAAGTTATGGAAATTAAATGGTGGAAATAACTTATTGTCCAAGCAATATTTACATAAAATCGTGAAAGCCATTCATGTACAGGTTATAGTTTTGTTTTAATGGTTTTTTTTGCAGGGCTGTCTTGAACTTATGTCGCGAAGTGGGATAAGCATAAAGGGAAAGAAGGCAGTGATTGTTGGCAGAAGTAACATTGTTGGATTACCAATTTCATTGCTGCTTTTGAAAGCAGATGCTACTGTTACCGTAGTCCATTCCCGCACAACTGATCCAGAGAGTTTCATTCGCGAAGCGGACATTATTATTGTTGCAGCAGTACAAGCAATGATGGTAGGCAATTCATAGATTATAGTTCCTTGGTATGTCGTAACATCGTCTTATGACATGCAAGTGTTGTCTTATCTCGTATTTTTTTGGCTTTCCATGAAAAAATCTAGTACTTAGTTTCGTTCTAGTTAGAAGAATAGGACTAGTTGTTTGGTTCCATTCATCCCAAGTGAAGGAAAAAGGACATTCCATCGTTCACTTTGGAGTTGTAAGACAATGCATTAGAAATTTATAAGCTTTCACTAGGCTCTATCGTTGCTTAAATGGAATAATCGACATCTACTGGTGCAGATAGCATTGGGTCGGTTATGTACTTTCCTTGTCTTCGTCTCGTGGCGATTATTGTTTATGTTTTAACTCAATGAAATCTGTTTACTATCATTTTTGTTATTATATTTCCTTGCTGAATTTCAGATCAAGGGTAGTTGTGTAAAATCAGGTGCTGATGTCATCGTTGTCGGCACAAATGCTATAGACGACCTGAGTAGAAAGTCGGGCTATAGATTGGTTGGAGATGTAGATTTCTAGGAAGCATGTAAGGTAGCCGGATGGGTAACTCCTGTTCCTGGTGGAGTCGGACCAATGACGGTGGCAATGTTGCTCAAGAACACTTTGGATGGTGCAAAGCATGATATTGCTCAATAAAGCCACCCTTGTCCTTTGCAGAGTACTTTATTAGCCAGGTAACATTTTATATTTTGTATGTGTTATTCTGCTATGTTTTCTTCATAGCCTTTGCAATTAAGATGAGTTTTAGGTGTTTAAGCAATGCGGTCATGTTTATTCAGGCTGTTGAGGTATCTAGCAATGAGTTTGAACCTTCATAATGAGATATACTATATGCAAAAGAGGTCGCTAAGGAAATGGATCGGCTTTCATAGAATTGTCTCTTGATTATTAGAGTCCCATGTCTGAAACCCACACAGAAAATCTGGAAGCTCCACCCCACCTCTAACCAAGTAATGCTATTATGTGTGATCATATAATTCATGGGGATTTTCCTATTTAACATGGAATGTCTCTTGGGGATTTCTTGCTAATTTCTTTTTTTCTTACCGCATCTGTTGCTCCACTGACATTAGCAGCCGTTGACAGCGGTTGTTGGTTGTTGGGAGAAGGACTTTAGGTAAAGAACAACCTTGGAGAAGAACTAGAACAAGAAAGAACAAGTTTGGATAAGTAGAACTGGTTTGGTTTTGTTATTCCAATATAAAGCTCTCATCTTAGTTTTAGTCTGTAGTGAGAAGTTGAAATCTAATTACAATAATTGGGAATGTAAAGGATAAGTGGCTCAGAGTCAACTGTTATATTTTATGGGATTGTTTCTTTGTTTACTCAATTTCGTTTCCAAGAATTGCTTATGTTTAGCTTTGTTCCTCCATTTATTTTTTATTTTTTTGGAAAGACTTTGTTCCTCGATTTTTTTTATTGTGGATCTGCTACTTTTTGTTGGATTGAAGCAAATAACATTAATATTTTGTTATATATCATCAGTTATTTTTTTTTTCTTTTTTTTTCATTATCCTGCTTTTTAGTCCGACACTGCACCAAACGTTTCATTAAGTTAGTCCAGCTTAGTCTAGTCTAAGCCAGTCCATCTTAGTCCCTGCAGCTAGTCCAGTCCGAAATAATCCGGTGCAACAAACACACCCTTAATTGACTAATAAAACTTCAATGCAAATAATATCGTTTGGTTAAAAAAAAAAAAGACATTTTCGTCCACAAGGAAAGTTTCATTGCGTGATCCAGTGGAGTTGGGATAGCGGTGGAATTTACAAGGAAGATTTGAAAATCTGGCTACTCACTCACTCTCTCTGTGTAAACTGTCTGCTCCCAGAAAGGAAGCTCATCAAGGCATACAGCCCTCTCTCTCTCTCTCTCTCTCTCAAAAGTTTCCGTTTCAGCTCAGCGTTAAAACCCAAGCATCAGCAGAGAGCAGCTTTGAAGGTATTTCTCAGTTCTCGATATTAAGGACATTACTTTATTCTTAATTTCACTTCTCGTTTTGATTTTTAATGTTTGTTGGTGTTAAATCTGAGAAACCCATTTTCTATGTTCAGTTCTTGTGCTGCTTTGCCCTAGGAATTTTATCGTTTCCTGCAGCAAATGAATATTTGTCTGTTTGATTTCTATGCAAATGTGAGGAAAGAAACCAACTTTTGTCCTCAATTTTGAATTTCAACATTGAGGACTAAGAGATGCAGAAAAGTTTTGACATTTATGGTTATTATAGCCGTCCAAAATGCTCAAAAACTCATATTTTTTTCAATTCTTGTGATTTGGGAAAGTTCCAAACATTTCCAAAGTGTAGGATTGTGTGTTTCATTCTATGTTTCTCTTGCAAAACTTGAAAAACCCATCTCATGAAACCATATTTATTAGGCACTAATCATTTCTATAAACGTTTCGTGAATTGGATGCAGGGCAACAATGGGTACACGTTTAAGCCCGATACTGCGGCGTGAGTTGGAACTTGTTGGAAGCGCTGAAATCTTATGTAAAGGATTTGGATTCCACGACAATTCCCATGTTTCTTGCTCAAGTTTCTCAGACTAAAGAAACTGCTTCTTTGTCTGGAGATTGCACTATTTTGCTGTACGAAGTTCTTGCTCGTGTTCACAGTGTTAAAATAGTCCTGATAAATAGCATCATGACCACCATAATGAAGACCTTGGCTTCGAGTGCAGGGTCTTTCCCTCAACAGGCATGCTCCAAGGTTGTCCAAGCTATTGCTCTATATGGGATTGACCCAACCACCCCTGAAGACAAGAAGAGGCACATTATTCATTCACTTTGCACTCCTCTCTCGGATTCCCTCTTGGATTCTCAAGAGAGCTTCACTTCTGGAGTTGCCCTTTGCTTAAGAGGGCCCTTGTTGATTCAGATAATTGGCGTTTTTCTTCAGATGAGATGGTCAATAAGGTCTGTCAGAATGTTTCTGGAGCTTTGGAGGAGAAGTCCACTCAGATGGTCAATAGGGTTAGTATAATCAGTCCGATGGATGAATTTCTTTCAGTCCAAGGAGGGAAGTGATCACCAGTCATCAACTACCCCCACCGCCAACCGGCGACACTCCACCCTCCTCCGTTTCCAAAATAAGAAATGGACTCCCAGTCCCCAACAAACTCCCACCTCAACCGCCAGAGTCCTGCCTCAAAACAACTGAGCTACTGGTATGACATGCAAAACAGCCGTTCACATGTAGGAAAATATTAGTATTTAGGTTTATTTTAGTAGTTGGGTTTTGCTTGTTAGTTTAGGATTTGGGCTTAGCCCATCCGAGTTAGGGTTTCTTAGGTTTAGTTCTCTATAAATATTGCTTGTAATTTAGTTTGAGAAACAAGCTAGTCACATTGTAACCTCTTAGGGTTTTGTAGCCGTTTTGGTATTCTCGTTTGTTTAATAAGTTTCTATTATTTTGTTAGTCTCGTTCGTTGCGCACTCTGATATTTAACTCCACCCACTGTCATTCTTCTCCGCCATCGGCCCCAGAGTTAACTCCAAATTAATTTACATGCTCAACTTGATTATTTTTTTGTCTTTTAATGTTTTTTTTATTGTTTTGTGATATTAGATCGTCCAAGCCCAAGATTCCTAGATGGACGTGCCGGCCCAACCCAAGCTTCCCTTTCACAAGACAACCTACAGACTCATCTGGCAATGGGGCCGGTTGGAGCAGCCGGGGTGGTATTTCTTTAAAATTAATTGTTTTCATGCTGTTGTAAATAATGTGTATGTTTGCCCACATGTGTATAGTAATGTGTATAGTAAAGTATCACATGTGTATACTATATACTCACAAGCTAAATAGTAATGTTTTGTAATTTTCCATTGAAGTAGCTCTATAAATAGAGCACTTCAATTGTGCAAAGATGATGAATGAGAAAAAGAAGAGAAAAACATCTAATAGCTATAATATACATTACTTATTCTGCAATAGCTTGTGTTGGTATAATACTCTGCAACTGCTTCGTTCCTGTCCCGAGTAAAGGTTATCTCTCTAAATTTTGCCTATTTATAACACGTTATCAGCACGACTCTCTAATCATTTTTCTCATTTCCCTTCACTGAAAAAAAAAATGTTTCCTCTAAGATTTTTACTGTTCTTCTTCTTCCTCTGTCTCAATTGCTGGGTATACCCTCGCGAAGAACTGTTTGCACCATGTTTACTTCTAGTTCTCCAACTAACAGTCACTTATATCTTTGATTTCTTGTTTGGTGTAGATATTGACTACTAACCCACTGATTATTTATGCAATCCAAGATTGTGCGGTTCTATCGCCTATCTTGGACTGCAGATCTAATTTTACTGCAAATTTTAAGTGGAGCGGTATAATCGCCCGCTCTATCCTGCATATTTAAATTTTCCCGTTATTTAATTTTATCGCAATTTTAGGTGGTGTGAAATAATCACCCACCCTGCTTTACATATTTACTTTTATCGTAATTTTAGGTGGTGTGAAATAATCACCCACCCTGCTTTACATATTTAATTTTATCGCAATTTTAGGTGGTGTGAAATAATCACCCACCCTGCTTTACATATTTGCTTTACATATTTAAATTTTATCGCAATTTTAGGTGGTGTGAAATAATCACCCACCCTGCTTTACATATTTAAATTTTATCGCAATTTAAATTTTATTGCAATTTTAGGTGGTGCGGTATAATCGTCCACCTTGCTCTACATATTTAAATTTTCCTGCTGTTTAAAGTAGTGCGGAATAATCGCTCATCCTATACTTGTTTCGATGAGAATGGTGCGGTACAATTGCCCTTCTCATTAATTATGTAAATCTCGAGCCTGAAGTTTCGAGTACTTATCATTTTGGCCTGAAGATCAAAATGTGTAAGAACCAAAAGTTCTAACAATATATTTCTCCAGTACACATATTATTGCAAGTTCTTACACACCTCAATTTTCTTTCAGAAAAGAAAATGGCAAACTTGGCAAAGCTTGATTTCGCTGCCCTGGACATTACTGGAAAGAATTACCTTACCTGGGTACTGGATACCAAGATTCATCTGGAAGCAGCGAATCTTGGAGATACCATCAAGGAAGAGAGCAGTTCATCCTCTCAAGATCGGGCAAAGGCAATGATTTTTATTCGTCGTCATCTTGATGAGGCACTAAAGAGCGAGTACTTAACGGCTGAAGATCCGTTAGCCCTCTGGAATGCCTTGAGAAGCAGATACAATCACCAAACAACGGTGATTCTTCCAAGAGCTCGCTATGGCTGGACTCACCTAAGGATCCAGGATTTCAAGTCAGTGGCTGAGTACAATTCGGCGTTGTTCAGAATTACCTCTCAGATGAAGCTCTGTGGGGATACTATCACTGAGGAGATGTTATTGGAAAAGACTTTCAGCACATTCCACGCATCTAACATGGTACTGCAGCAGCAGTATAGAGCGCGAGGCTTCACTGAATACAACCAGCTGATATCTGTGCTCCTAGTAGCTGAACAGAACAATGAGCTTCTGATGAAAAACCATAATTCCCGACCTACTGGATCAGCACCATTCCCAGAAGTGAATGCTGCTTCCCTTGAAAGGAATTCCATATCCTCTCGTGGCAATAATTACAAACGAGGACGTGGCCACAAGCGAGGCAGGTGGAACGGGAAAGGCAAGAACCATGGTGTCCAGTTTCACAACCAGGTTCCAAGGTATAATCCAGGCCCGAGCTTTAAAAATGCAAATCGCCAGAAAGGAAAAGCTCATACGAACACTCCTAGAAATCCTGAAGGAGGTTGTCATAGGTGTGGTGGCAACGAACATTGGGCGCGTACTTGTCGCACCCCAAAGCATCTGGTGGATTTGTATCAAGCCTCCTTCAAGGATAAGGGTGTCGAGATCAATTTACTTGACCATGCTCAACCAATGGAAACACCTGATCCGGTAACAAATTTATCGGGACAGTTAAACACAACTCACCTGGATGTGTCAGACTTTGTTAATGAAAGAGGGAATGAAGTTTATGGGTCCGATTGAATTATCTATGTTTAATGTACTCTTGTTATTTGTACTTGTGGTTTAATGCTCGCATTTTTAATTCAATAAAAGTAGTATTCCAGTATGAATAAACTGCTTTTTCTTTACTCAGAGATCATGGATAAAAATTATGGTTATTATCAAAACAAGAGCAATGGCGGAGACTTTTGTCTTGCAGACTGCGCAACCACACATTCAATACTTCGCGATCGAAAATATTTCTCGAATTTGGTACTTGCAAAAGTAAAGGTAACAACAATATCAGGGCCATCAGATGTAATTGAAGGCTCAGGAAAGGCCCAAATTATGTTACCAAATGGAACAATATTGTCTATAAAGAATGCATTGTATGCTACTCAATCCATTCGAAATTTGTTGAGTTTTAAAGACATACGTCTAAATGGATACCACATTGAAACGAAAAGTGTAGAAAATGTGGAATATTTATGCATTACCTCCAATGATACCCAGAAGCGTATATTGGAGAAGTTGCATGGTTTATCGAGTGGATTGTATTATACATACATAAAGACAGTTGAGGCATATACTGTCATGAACCAGAAGTTCATTGATTCAAAGGTTTACATGCTTTGGCATGACCGCCTAGGTCATCCAGGATCAACCATGATGCGAAGAATCATTACCAACTCTAATGGACATCCATTATTGAGCAAACACATTGATGTCTCAAATGATAACCCTTGCAAGGCTTGTTCCCAAGGGAAGTTGGTAATTAGACCATCACAACTAAAGGTTGATAATGAATCCCCATCATTTTTGCAAAGAATTCAATGGGATATTTGTGGACCTATTCAACCACCTTGTGGACCATTTCGATATTTTATGGTTTTGGTTGATGCATCTACCCGATGGTCACATGTTTGCCTATTGTCTACTCGAAATGTAGCTTTTGCGAGACTTCTTGCTCAGATAATTAAGTTGCGAGCACAGTTTTCAGATCATCCCATTAAGTCCATTCGACTTGATAACGCTGGTGAATTTACGTCTCAAACCTTTGATGATTACTGCATGGCACTGGGCATTGATGTTGAACATCCTGTTCCTCATGTCCATATCCAAAATGGTTTAGCGGAGGCATTTATCAAGCGGCTTCAATTAATAGCCTGCACTCTGCTCATGAAAACGAAATTGCCAGTCTCTGTATGGGGACATGCCATTTTACATGCAGCATCATTGGTTCGACTGAGACCCATAGCCAACCACCAATACTCATCAATACAACTCGTGTTTGGACATCAGCCAAATATTTCACATTTACAAGTTTTTGGTTGTGCTGTTTATATGCCTATTGCATCGCCACAACGAACTAAAATGGGACCTCAACGCAGACTGGGAATTTATGTGGGTTTTGATTCACCATCTATCATTAGATATTTGGAACCTTTGACTGGTGATATGTTTACAGCTCGTTTTGCTGATTGTCATTTTGATGAGACAGTTTTCCCGTCGTTAGGGGGAGAAAAGACCGTTCCAGAAGAACGGCAAGAGCTAACATGGGTTGTTCCCACCTTATCTCATTTTGATCCACGAAGCACTCAATGCGAAAATGAAGTGAAAAAGATCGTTCATCTTCAAGGTATTGCTAATCAAATGCCAGATGCATTTAATGATGCTTCGAAAGTGACACAGTCATATATACCAGCTGCAAACGCACCTGCAATAATTGATGTCCCTGTTGGACAAAATAAAGTGGCAGCGAATGATTCATCCAATGCACGCCTGAAGCGTGGTAGACCTCCAGGTTCAAAAGATTCAGCCCCTCGAAAGAGAAAGATGAGGGCACAGTTGAACCCAAATGATATCATTCAAGAAAATGAATTGAATGATAAATCCACAATTCTTGATTCTGTACTTCCAGAAAAAGAAAATGTTCTTGATGAGACACATGTCCCTGAAGAAACAGAAGTACATGAAAGCAAAGAAATATCCATAAATTATGCATGTACTAATGAATTGTGGGATCGAAATGAAATAATCATCGACGACATGTTTGCATTTGCAATAGCCACTGAAATTATATTAAGTGATGATATTGAGCCCCGCTCTGTTGATGAATGCAGACAGAGACAAGATTGGCCTAAGTGGAAAGATGCAATCCAGGCAGAATTAAATTCCTTGGAAAGACGAAGTGTTTTTGGACCAGTAGTCCAAACCCCGCCTGGTGTGAACCCCGTAGGTTACAAATGGGTATTCACAAGGAAACGCAACGAGAAAAACGAGATTGCAAGATATAAAGCACGACTCGTTGCACAAGGTTTTTCACAAAGACCTGGAGTTGATTATGAAGAGACATACTCTCCTGTAATGGACGCAATTACGTTTCGTTACTTAATAAGTTTGGTGATTTCAGAAAAACTTGACATGCGACTTATGGATGTCATCACCGCGTACCTATATGGAGAATTAGATACTGAAATATATATGAAAGTCCCAGAAGGACTTAAGTTGCCTGAAGCAAATAACAAACCACGGGGTATGTTCTCAATCAAATTAAGGCGATCACTATATGGGCTGAAACAATCTGGGCGAATGTGGTATAATCGTCTTAGTGAGTATTTGATTAAAGAAGGATATGCCAACAATGTCATCTGCCCTTGTGTGTTCATTAAGAAATCAAATACTGGATTTGCTATAGTGGCAGTATATGTCGATGATATGAACCTAGTTGGAACCCCTGAAGAGCTCAACAAAACTGCTGAATATCTGAAAAGCGAATTTGAAATGAAAGACCTTGGGAAAACCAAATATTGTCTCGGCCTGCAGATCGAGCATTGTGTTAATGGAATTTTGGTCCATCAATCAGCTTACATTGAAAAAATACTGAAGCGATTTGGCATGGACAATGCTTATCCACTTAGCACCCCAATGGTCGTTCGTTCTTTGGACATTAAGAAAGATCCATTTCGTCCAAAAGAAGATGATGATCTGGTCCTTGGTCCAGAAGTACCATATTTGAGCGCAATAGGTGCTTTATTGTATTTAGCACAATGTACTAGACCAGATATAGCTTTTTCAGTTAACTTGCTAGCCAGGTACAGCTCTGCTCCAACAATTCGTCATTGGAAGGGAGTCAAAGATGTTCTACGATACCTTCGTGGGACAACAGATATGGGTCTCTTCTACTCAGACAAGCCTACAAATGAACATATCCTTGTTGGATACGCAGATGCTGGTTTTCTCTCCGATCCGCATAAAGCCCGCTCACAAAATGGATATGTGTTCACTAATGGAGATACTGCAATTTCATGGCGATCAACGAAGCAAACGCTAGTTGCTACATCTTCCAATCACTCGGAAATAATTGCTTTACATGAAGCAAGTCGTGAATGTTCTTGGTTAAGATCAAGGATCCATCACATCCGGAATTCATGTGGTCTACCTTCAAAGACAGGCACTCCAACTGTCATCCATGAAGATAATGCAGCTTGTGTCGCCCAGATGAAGGAAGGATTTATCAAAGGTGATAGGACTAAACACATATCTCCAAGATTTTTCAGCGCACATGAGCTTCAGAAGGCTAAAGTTATTGAAGTCAGACAAATCCGTTCCAATGAAAATTTAGCAGACTTGTTCACCAAATCTCTACCAAAGTGCACATTTCAGAAGTTGGTGCAGGGAATCGGATTACGTCGGCTTACAAATTTGAAGAATGCGGAATCAGGGGGAGATACAATTTAGGGGGAGCATCCATGATACATGCATGTTGTACTCTTTTTCCTTCGCTTAGGATTTTTCCCACTGGGTTTTTCCTATCAAGGTTTTAACGAGGCAACATAAGCATGCTCAACACCATCCGAGTAAAGTTGTACTCTTTTTCCTTCGCTATGGTTTTTTCCCACAGGGTTTTTCCAAGCAAGGTTTTAATGAGGCAACTGATGTTGATATGTGGGCATCCAAGGGGGAGTGTTGTAAATAATGGGTATGTTTGCCCACATGTGTATAGTAATGTGTATAGTAAAGTATCACATGTGTATACTATATACTCACAAGCTAAATAGTAATGTTTTGTAATTTTCCATTGAAGTAGCTCTATAAATAGAGCACTTCAATTGTGCAAAGATGATGAATGAGAAAAAGAAGAGAAAAACATCTAATAGCTATAATATACATTACTTATTCTGCAATAGCTTGTGTTGGTATAATACTCTGCAACTGCTTCGTTCCTGTCCCGAGTAAAGGTTATCTCTCTAAATTTTGCCTATTTATAACACATGCCTTATTATTTATTATTTTTTGGCTGATATTTAGATTGCCCAAGACCAAGATTCCCAAGATTCGACGGACCCCTAAGTTTCAGTGGCACAAGACTAGCCAACTATCCTCGAAGGCCTCAAGACTCCGCCGGCGATAAGACGTTCATACGGATTTGTTGTCAAAAGCTTAGGCTCTTCCTCTACACCGAGGTATGGTTCAATTATGGGAAATTCCAGCACTCCCCCTCGATCATATGCATTTGCTGTCAAATCGGGCTCGCCCTCTACACTGGCGAGCACTTCCCCTCGTTTTTCTCTGCCTGGCATTCCCGTCGCAACGTCCAACCACACTCGTCCCGTCACAACGTCCAACTACAGTCCCCCGATTGTGAGTCCGGTTACTTTTATTTTTTGATCTCCGATTGTGAGTCCAGCTACAATCCCTAAAAACTATTATAGTAATAACAAATAATCAAAAAATAAAAGTAACCATACACACAACCGGAGGACTTGTAGCTGGACGTTATTGGACGTTATGACGGGACGAGTGTGGCTGGACGTTGTGACGGGAGTGTCAGGCAGAGAAAAACGAGGGGAAGTGCTCGTCGGTGTAGAGGGGGAGCCCGAGCATTTGACAGCAAATGCATATGATCTAGGAGGAGTGTTGGAATTTCCCAGAATTGAACCATAACTCGGTGTAGAGGAGGAGACCGAACTTTTGACAACAGATGCGTATGAACATCTTATTGCCGGCAGAGTCTGGACGTTGAGGCCATCGAGGATAGTTGGCCAGTCTTGTGCCACTGAAACTTGGGGTCCGTCGAATCTTGGTCTTGGCCAATCTAAATATCAGCAAAAAAATAATAACTAATAAGGCATGAAAACAATTAATTTTAAAGAAATACCTCCAACCGTCCCCATTGCCGGTCGAGTCTGGAGGTTGTCTTGTGAGAGGGAAGCTTGGATTGGGCCGGCACGTCAGTCTAGGACGATCTAATATCACACAACAATAAAAAATTAAAAGACAAAAAAAATAATCAAGTTGAGCATGTAAATTTATTTGGAGTTACCTCTGGGCCGATGCAGGAGAAGAACGACGGCGGGTGGAGCCGCTGTTTTGCATGTCATACCAGTAGCTCAGTTGTTTTGAGGCAGGACTTTGGTGGTTGTGAGTCCGTTACTTTTATTTTTTGTTCTCCGATTGTGAGTCTAGCTACAATTCCTAAAAATTATTATAGTCATAACAAATAATCAAAAAATAAAAGTAAATATACAAACAACCGTAGCTGGACGTTACGATGGGACGAGTATGGCTGGCTGGACGTTACGATGGGACGAGTATGGCTGGACGTTGCGACGGGAGTGCCATGCAGAGAAAAACCGGAAGCTTTGGAGTCATGAGAATGGAGGAGTTGATGTGTCTCTCAAGGATGGTTTGTTCTCGGAGATTGCTCGGGGTAGTCCCTACTCGAATGGATATCCAGGTAACTCTGGGATTAATGAATTCATGAAAGGCGAAGGAGATTGCAATGAGGAATTTACAGGGTTCCAGCAAACAGATCCTAAAAATGGAGTATCCAGAAGCACCACAACTAGTCCTTGGGTAAGTTTGACATGTACATATGGTATTATTTTACTTCTGATTTGAAGTTGCAATTGCTGATTTGATCGTTATGGGGGTAGAAGTAGTTATCCAACTAAATTTGGAGCATGGGTAAAATGTTTAACTAAAAGTAATGCAGCAACAAAGTGAATAAATTGCTTGCTGGATTGTAAAAGTAGTATTGATTGCCCAAAAAGCTTATCGTGTCTAACTCTTTGGAAACTTATCTCTGCTAAAACGCTTTGCATTTCAGAAAAGAGTGCCAATTGGGATGGCATGGTATGTTATAGTCGACAAAGTTTGTTGGGGAATTTATATCCCAAAACCTTAAGCAAAGGACATGAACCAGCACTCCTGTTATGTCCCTCCCCTCACATGTGGTTTGCTCCTCACCGTTAGAGAATTCAACTTATGCTGAGAGGAGGAAACTATAGGGATTCAAACTCATAATTTCCTGGTCTAATTCCATAAATGAAACTTGTTGGTAACCGCTATTCGTAACAGCTTAAGTAGTTTGTCCAATGAATGTTTTATTTCTGACAAAGGTGTGGTTCTTACTCATGCTGTCGACTGACACTTTACTTTTATTCAAATCTGCCTATTTTATGATTTTCTTGTTTATTATCAATCTTGGGATGGTATTGCATGTTATGGTCTTGATTTTGACCAATGTTGCCTCTCCTGTGCTTCAGACTCTCAGAGGTCTTGCACTCCACTCAATGTGGACAGCATCATCGATAGGGACTTTTTATGCCAGACTTTTGAACTTGTGTTTTATTTTTCTGGAACCACCTCGTGCGATATTTTGTTTTCTGGAACCACCTCATGAGAAACCTGCAATTCAGCATCCGCTGGAATGCCATCTGTTGATGACACCAATTCAGAACCACCTTCAAACTGCTCACCGCTGCCATAGAAGCTACCATGCTCTCCGTCATCATAGTTCGCACCATACGAATAACCATCTTGACCGTATCTGGCGTTTGGGCTCCAATCAAACTCGTTCATGGATAAACTTCTAGATCTTCTCGCTGGTTTCTTGGAGAACTTTGAGTCGGCATTATTTGGTTCCTGAAGAGAGTGAACAAGCCTTTGTTAAATTGTTTTGTGGTGTTTCTTTCGCTCTACTTGCAGTAGCTATGCCACTTGTTTGGATTAATGATCAAGGCAAATATCATGATGGTTACCATCTAGTTCCAACTTAATGTACTCGTTCTCTTGTTCGAACTTAGTCTAAACAATCTGATGGATCAATTTCTTTTGATGAAGTGAAAAATGGTTGTAGACAGGAGAATCTCTCTGTATGTTCTGTAACCCTAGAACTTAACCATTGTAGCCAGATGTGGATGATTAATGTACAGAAGAGAATTGAAGAATTTGTGTTCTTGAGGAAACGCTTATTCATTGCTTTTGCTTATATACTTGATGGCTTTTGAAAATTGTGTTCTTTTCTTCCAATTAAGCTTATATTTTTGTGGCTAGCAATGTCTTTCATGAGGGTATTTGAAAGTTGTAACTTTTCTGAGACAAATTGGAGTTTCGAAATTCAAACCAACATAAGCAAGAGCTACTTTTATATGTTTAATACACAATCTCAAGAGTCCTAACATATTCGTTTGTTACACCAAAGCTTAGAATATGAGAGCAGAGTCATGCCAAGAAAATATGCAGACTGGGGTTGTGTAAGCGCTGTCCGCCCCTCCATGATTCATTAGGATGCTTGATTACTGGCTTGAGCACTGCAGATTGGCCGACACATGTAAATCTACTTGCCATAGTCTTCATGGCTTGAGGCAGGACTGAACATGTATAGTTCATCAAACCCATCTGTTCCTACTACAACTGAGTTTCTTCTACTCTGTTTCATCACAATTCACAAATATATGAACTTGCTACCAAAAACTGAATAAGTGAAATATAGGAGGAATTTAGCTAGTGAAAGTAGTACCCTGTCAATGATTGTGAAGTCGGTAGGTGCACTGGTGTATATTCGACTCGTTTGCTCTCTTAAATGCTTATAGTTGTCATCTTCTTCACCCTCCATTTTGTTCTTCAATATTTTCTCTGATTTGTATCTGCTTGGTTGCCAATGTTTTGATTTTTCGGTCCCCAGCCAGCCATTTGCTGCCATAATTTACTGATTTGAGATTCATTTTTCACGCTAAAGTCGGGAGGAATGATCCCTAAACTTGACAAAAATTGGCAACCTGGTAAAGAAATCTGATCTTTCCAAACCAATAGCATAAGTTGCAGATAGGTAATTGGTGGGGGAGTGGGATTGAACTTGAAGCCACCACTGCAACTGGGAATTCTCTCCTTGTTCTTGCTGCTATTATTATTAATATTACTAATAGTTTTGTACAAGTGCTGCAGCAAACTACAACAAGAAGTAGGGTAATTAAAAGATGAATAGTCTATGTGTTTAGCAGGAGAAAAAGGTGATGAGGATGCTGTGCGGATCAACAGTGGATTTGTCATATCAACTCAAGCATTGTGTTTATTGGCTGCTTGTCTTGTGATTTCAATTAATTTTGTGAATTTCAGAATCAGATTTTGATTTTTGGATTACGGATTAGTAAACACGCCATTATAATTTCTCGAGACTGAATATTATTTGTTGAATCACATCCACACATGCTTAAATTCAAATTCTTTTGGGCAATCACTACTACAAACAAAAATAATAATTCAAGTAATTAATTAGAAACAGTAGCAAAAATTCCATCTGCTTGGAGCTGAACGAGAAGCTCTATCATCTTCTTTGCTTTCTTGCTCAATTGGAATCTCGACATCAACAGACCGTACAACCAACGGAACCACCCGCTGTTTGCTTCCCCTTTGTATATGAAAAACTGGGCGGCTTCTTCAGTCTGCCTATCGACACTGCTTAGCCACTTCTCGACTTCAGCTGTGACTGCCACTTCTCCCTTCCTTTTTGCATCTTCGACGGCTTGGATCACCATATCTCGTGTGGCCTTAAGCTTCTTGAGCTGTTTCAGTAGGTTGTCGACGTTGGATTTGTAGCTTAGGATGTAAGCAACGTAAATGTCCAAGTATCTGGAGACCACGGGGCCACTGCAGGCAAGTAAATACTTGGCCAAGTACTGGCCGATTAAGGGTTTGATCGGAGCAACCAGTTGATCCACAAAGCACTCAATGCACACAAAAGTCAGAAACCCGGCAGCCAACGGCATCTGGGAAGCAATCTTAGCGGCGGCACCCCCCAATAAATTGCGTATAAAAGTATTATCCATGCTCATATATATGGAAGCAATTAGAAACCTGAAAATATACGAACAAGAAGAGCAGATTGAATGAAGAGCAGAAGATGGATGTGTGAGGATGGAGAAAAAAGGAGAAGATTATAAGAAGGAACAAGGAAGCAGAAGATACGCGCATCCTATATAATATGTTGAGCTATTGACATAGTTAAACAAAGACTTGGTGTTATGTTTTTTATGTTTATAACAAGTTAACTGCTGTAAGGCATGTGGTGTATTGAGTCAATGACTAAATAAAAGAGACGAGGCAAGTTCTTGCTGTATACAATTGGTCACATTTATAAGAGACTTTATTAGGGGGGTATGTATTGGATTCATTCCAAAGTGTTAACGTAATTGAAATTGATTGTAATTTGTAAGTGCTCGGTTCATTACCATTTCGTTTTTTCATTTTCATTTTTACTTTTTAAGTTTCACATATGAGCAAACTACGTACACATAAAAATGAGGGATAAAAAAGAAAGGTTATGGGAGTACTATGCGAAAAAGAAGTAAATACTACAAAATAGAGCGACTATGCGAAAGAAATCTTGTTGGACATTCAACCCGAGTTTAAGGGGGAAAAAAATAGTGCCTTGCTACAAAGAAACACAACATATAGCTTTAACCACTAGACCTATCCTTCATTTAGACATCTGTTATGACATCCTATGGCTCGTTGAACCAAATAGCATTAACTGAGTGCAGCTAAAGACCAAACCTTGCTAACTTGTGAACAATATGATTTCTCACATATTGTTCTTAACTTTCAGCCGTCAGATTGAATAGATTAAAGAAGACCAGTATAAAAAAAATGTGAGAGTCTGAAATTAAAAATAAATGTGTGAATAACAGTTTCGATAATTCAAATGGCCACCTCTTGTCCAGTTATCCTGCTTGGACAAGCACAAGACCAAACCGGCAATATCCGGTAATGGCAAGGGATTGACTGGCAATGTAAGAATCAGCCTGTGGACCTTATATATAGGAAAACGACAAAAAGTGGCGAAGCCGAGCCAGACAACAAAATAGAAAGGCCTTCCTCTCACAACTCTCACATAATCCCGCATTCGCATTTCCTCCTCAGAGATACAAAACCAAACCCATCTCTCCCCAATTTCTTCTATCAAAACCTATAAAAGAACATCTGTTTTGAAAATTTCCCACCCCCATTTCCCAACTTTCCCGCGACTTCTCTCCGATTTCAATTTCCCAACTTCTCATTTTCTTTCCCGATTATTTTCGAAACCCTAGATTGTTTAAAGCTCAGAATTTGTGAGCAAAGGAGGTTGTGCAGATCTGCTTCAGGACGATCAATAGACCAATTGCCTGGAACCCACAAGAATAATTAAAGAATTAAACTTTGATTTGATTTATTTGCTTATTGTAAAGTAGTATTTTTGTGAAATCGACGGAGCCCTTTATAGTGGGATACTGGAAATGGGGGATCAAAGTGGGTTAGAAGAGAGCCAACCCGTAGATCTTTCCATTCACCCCTCTGGCATCGTTCCCACTCTCCAGTAAGTCTCTATCTCTCTCTCTCCCCCCTTTCGTTTGAAGTTTCTAATTTCGTTTTCTCGTTTCAAAATCCATGTCCAAGGCTTCTGAATTGAGTTTTGCGTAGTGGGTTTGTTTCGATCTGATTGGTTTCGCAAGCTTATGTTCGGATCATCACTTTATGGGGTTATGGTGGTTTTCAGTAGGGAAATGGAGATGAAAATTTATGGGTTCAACTGTTTCATTTCTATCCGTAAGATGTTTTTGTGTTTTTGATAAATTGAAATTCTTCAAATTTTGAGGTGGAAGTTGACTTTTTTTAAGCCAAACCTATATGAATTTTTTGTTGTGTGTGTTTGTGTTCTTTGTCTAAAGCTTGTAGGACTGGAGTTTTATTTGCTAAGAAACATTTCATTAAATATTAGTCTCTTATTGGAAATGAAGCTATGGTTAGAACTTGTCATCAGAAGCTGCTGTTTGGTAGTCTTTGCATTTTGGAGAGTCTTTAGCTAAGTCTTTTTTGTTTGTTCTATGGTGGTCTTCTTGATCACTGGTCTTCTATTTGCAGTTCTATTGTTTGTTAGCTAAAGTAGTTCTCTTTTCCGAAGAAAATAAAACTTGGACTATTCCCATGCATAATATCAAGACATTTTAATCAACCCTATAGGCCTCCCTTCTGTGAGCAATAACGTTCTGTTTTTCGAAGAAAAATAGTAAAGTTTCATGATTTATTCTCGTTTTGGTTGTGTTTGTAGGAATATCGTATCTACAGTTAACTTGGATTGTAAATTGGATCTTAAGCAAATTGCGTTGCAAGCTCGAAATGCAGAATACAACCCCAAGGTATGCAAGGCTTTTTGTAAGCTTTGACTATAATTCATTTCAGTAGTATGTTGGTAATCTTAGTGGTGCTTGCTCACTTTTCTAAAATACTTTATAGAGGGTTCTTAGTGGTGCTAGCTCACTTTACCAAAATGGTCTTGCTTGGGCCATTGTTTATACCTGACACCTTACTTACAATAAAGTCTGGCTTGGTTAGCATATTTTCTGTCTCTTTAGACTTTTTGGAGTACTGAATACTAACTTCTTTTTAATTCAATGGTCTTTCAGCGTTTTGCTGCTGTAATTATGAGAATAAGGGAGCCAAAAACTACAGCTTTGATTTTTGCCTCTGGGAAGATGGTGAGCCCTCCCAAAACATTTTGGGATTCTATTTGCTGACAATGATATGATTTCATTTCAGCTGTTTGTATGGTTGTAATATCATTATTGGAAGCAATTTTCTTTTGAATCTTTTTGCTCCTGTTCAGTCCCTTCTTTTGTGGAAAATGACTTTGTTCTTTAAATCTATGGCTGTTAGTGAGATATGATAAAACAGTTTATCTTACTTGAATTGTACTCCAATTGATGGCTCTGTTATCTGGTGATGCGGCTGTTGGCATCATATTCAAAGATGATTATGTATTTGTCGAAATGTGTTTGGAATCCTACATACATGAGTGTGTCAATTGTCAGGTGCAGTCAAGTAATGATATTGCTTAATTTAGAGAATATCCTTTGAAGGGGAGCATGCTTTTTTTCTTGCTAATTTTGACTATTGAATGATTTGAATCTGAATTAAAGTGTATGTTTGATTGCTTATGGTCCTTCTGAATTGCATGTCTTGTCGAAAATGTACAGTATGTTAATGCTTAAATTCACAAATTTTGATGCTCAAGATATATATTTGGTGATGGACTGATCCTTTTATGAGTTTCATTTTCATAGATGGCTGAATTGCATGTTTATATACTAAACTGCTATGGTAATAAATTTGGCTTTAAGTTTACTCATGCCACAACCCTGGTAACTATTGCATTGCATTTTGACGATCCTTTTTTAACTTGATATAACCCTCTACTTTCCCCACTCTCCCTTATTTATGATTTTAAATCTTGAGTTATGCACCCATCATACTTTGGATGCGTCTGGTTAAGAGATTTAAATTTTGAATGTCTATGGTACTTCAGGTATGCACAGGTGCAAAAAGTGAACATCAATCAAAACTGGCAGCGAGGAAGGTATCTGTTGAATGCTTACAGATTGGTATTAACATAGCAAAACATAGTGGTATATGTGAGTTTCGTAAGTTTTGACCCAATTTTAGGCATTTTAATTCAAACATAGTTTGATATGTGAGTTTCGCAAGTTTTGACCCAATCTTAGGCATTTTAATTCTGGAGTAGAGTGAAAGTGGACTTTTACCCATGCTTTGGAGCATCAGCCTTAAGTATTGCAACTTAAATATTTTTTTCATTTGTTATTGGTCACTATCAGGAGTGGGAGTGGTTTTACTATTGATGATTATTCTTTCCATAATTATCTTTTCATTTAGTTAGAAGAGTGAATCTTAATTAGGTCGCAAGGAATAGTGTCAGAGTTCTTTCATCTGATTTGATATTTTTGGTTCCCAGTATGCTCGAATCATCCAAAAGCTTGGGTTTAATGCTAAATTTAAGGTCTCTCTCTCTCTCTCTCTCTTAGGTGTTCAACCCTTTAAGAGTATATTATATTATTTTGATTACTTCTTTTAATACACTTTTCTGAGCATCAGGATTTCAAGATTCAAAATATTGTTGGCTCCTGTGATGTTAAATTTCCGATAAGACTTGAGGGTCTTGCATACTCCCACGGTGCCTTTTCAAGTGTAAGTGAGGAGCATTTGTCCCAGGCTTTAGCATTTCATAACCCTAATATGATTTGATATGATTTATAGTTTTTTTTTTTTGTTTTCTCTGTTTCATAATATTTGTTTATTGACTTTAGATTTGTTTTATGATTTAATGTCAATGTTTATATGATCAAGTTATCTTCATATGTGGGCGTTTTTCATTTTACGGGCTTATGGTCAACGAGATCCATGTATTTTGCATGCCTCCGAAGGTTTTATGAAACTAGGAATCCATTGCTTAAAATACTTTGTTGAAAATACTTAAAACTCAAAGCGAACTTCATAGAAAGTTTGCTGAAACTGGGTGTATTTCTTTCTTCAAGACTCCAGACATACAATGGACCCATATTCAATTAATCAATGCTATGAACATACATTTGACCAATACAAAGAACCGTATACCCAATAATTGTAGATAGAACACTTACTTTGTATGAACATTGTGATAGGACAATGGATAGACCTATTAGGCTAAAATATCGAGCTCATTGAGATTAAAATTTTAGTTTGGGTATGAGCGCATTAACAAAATTCTGCAGTTCTGAATTTTTAGTTTGGTGTACAAAGTAAGGCCTTGTACGGAATATGTCCTCTTTCCTTTGTTTCTAAGACTTGTGAACACATTGTACTGGGTGCCCACTTGTATGCTTCGTAGTGGTTTTTGCAAAGAAATTGTGTTATCTTGTGTTATGCTGGTGCAGTATGAGCCAGAGCTTTTCCCGGGGCTGATATATCGAATGAAGCAGCCGAAGATTGTTCTTCTTATATTTGTGTCAGGGAAAATTGTTATTACGGGTGCAAAGGTGATTTGTTGTTTGTCTATCTTGTTCAGTTGCTATTTAGTTACTCGTGCTTTTGCGTTTGGACGATTTGCTAACATTTTGTTTAATTTGATGAGTTAGGTGAGGGATGACACATACAAGGCCTTTGAAAACATATACCCTGTCCTTACAGAGTTCAGGAAGGTCCAGCAATGGTGCGCCCTCCCTTCCCTCCTTAACTCCCCAAACAAATACCACAAAGAAAGCATAATCTGTTACTTGATGAATTATTAATTTAGGGTGGTTGTTTCTCTTAACAGCAGCATATTGCTAATTGATTTCTGTTATATCTTGTTTTAGATCCTACTTACTTATACCAGACGACGTTAGCGTTTGCTGGGAGGCAGACACGCATCTCTGAAGGTAGCTTGCGGTGCTGTCGTAGGCAATGCCTTGTGGTGCTGGTGCGACATATTTTTGGTTATTTCTGGTTGGGTAGCGAAGAGGTTAGCACTTAGGTGTGAATATGTAACAGGAAAAGCAGCTTTGTTGTTGTTGTTGGTAACTTGGTGCGGCAAGATGATGCGCCAGGGCAGGGTTGATGGGTTTGTTTGTGATGTCGGAGGAATTTATAAATAAAACGTTGCAGTTTTGATAGTAGAAACATTTTGATTGAATCTCAATGATATTGTGTGTTCTTACCTTTCTAATTCAGTCAGTGTCTAATCTAACGACATTTGAGTCGAACAAGCCATTTTGAATGAATGGTTGGTTAATGAGAAACACCATTCAATGATTCAAGCGTGCTTTGCTTGTCAAATCAACTCAATTACAAATTTAGAATGAATGAATGACTGACTGGCTAGTGCTGCTACTATTTAAGTTGTAATCAAGCATAACCATTATGGGTGGTCCAGTGGTTGGGACGAATTTTAAGTTCGCATTTTACGCGATGTGAGGTTGAAATGCTTTTGTGAGTCGGACTTGGATTGTCTGCCCTCCAATTTCGGTGCCCTTCCTGTGCCCCTCCTGTTTTTGTGGTCACGGTTAAGCCACGTCAACGAAATAGTAATATAAAATGTTGACGTGGCTTAACCGTGACCATAAAAACATGAGGGAGGGCAGACAATCCAAGTCCGAGTGAGTCTTGCCGTCCCTCGGAAGGCTGGATTCAAACTAATCCCTGTCAATGGTAATTGACAAGTAATCGTAAGAAATAAGAATGACCTAGAAGAATTCCTCAATTCCACGTCCAAATTAAATTACAATTAATTAGGCCGCTGCCGCTGAAGGCTGAAGGCGGAAGGCTGAAGGCTGAAGGCTGAAGGCTGAACCGAAACAAACAAACAAGTTCGCTACGACGGCCGGGCCTTCTTCGCGCCGCCCAAAACAAACAAGTTCCCTATTATCTTTTGACTATTGAGGTGAGGACCCCAAACCACACACTCTCGCTCAAGCATACATACATACATACATACATACATACGATACATACATAGCCGCTCGCTGTAACTTGACTTGCAGAGCCGCCGCCAAAAAGTAAACTAATCCCGCCGGCCGAGTGTTTTTCTCCGACAATTCACAGTGGAATTCAACAGATATCAGCACTTGAGTTCCGTTCCGTGAAAGACTGTCGACAGATGAGTGGCTCTGGCTGTCTCAAATCTTTGATGCTCGCTCTGACTCTCCACCAATTCCCCGACCCTCTCTTCTTCCATCGCTTCCCGCCGCTTCATTTCACAACCAAACCCAAACCCAAACCCACCTCAAGTTTCAATCTTCACAAGGTAGTAGTAATCACTCTTTCTTTCTTTATTACTTAAAAATTCTCTTTCTCTTCTCTTGTGCACCGCCACCTTGATTTTTTCTGGCTCTTTAATGCTTGACATTTTCTGCAGCGCTTTCGTGGGAGTGTCATCCGGTTGAGCTCGCCAGAAGAATATACTAGTAATGCAGCAGCAGCCAATGCCCCTGTCCTCGACGACTCTCTACTTCATCAAAATGAAGGTAATAATCCAAAAGGGATTGAATTCCTGCATTCCATGGAAACACGTAGTGTTCGTGCTAATTGTCAGACATATATTTGGCTTTTAAAAAGCTGCTCCAATTCCGGTTCCTTGTTAGATTCTAAAAAGCTTCACTCTAGGATTCTGAAGCTGGGTTTTGATGCTGAACCTGTAATATGCGATGGCCTTATTGATGCTTACCTTGCCGCTGGTGATTTAGATGGCGCAGTTAGGGTTTTTGATGATGTGCCCTACAGAAGTTTGTTTTCATGGAATAACATAATTCAAGTGTTTCTTGCAAACAAGTTGACCAGTCAAGTATTGGATTTCTTTTCCCGAATGTTAGCAGATAATGTGCATCCTGATGAGACCACGTTTTCCAGGGTTTTAAGGGCATGTGGTGGCAGTAATGTTCATCTTCAATATGTCAAACAGATTCATGCTAGGGTTATCTGTCATGGTTTTGGTACTAGTTTGCTTGTGTGTAATCCCTTGATTGATTTGTATGCCAAAAAGGGGTCTGTAGATGCTGCTAAAAAGGTCTTTGATAAATTGTATATAAGGGATAGCGTTTCCTGGGTTGCCATGATTTCTGGTTTATCTCAGAATGGACGCGAAGAAGAAGCAATTCTCTTATTCATTGAGATGCAAACGTCAGATATTTTACCCACTCCTTATGTGTTCTCCAGCGTGCTAAGTGCCTGCGCCAAAATAGAGTTATTTAAGATGGGAGAGCAACTGCATGGCCTTATTTTCAAGGGGGGTTTTTCTTGTGAAACATATGTATGCAATGCACTTGTGACGTTATATTCCCGCTCAGGGAACTTTATATCTGCTGAACAAATTTTCAAAACAATGTGGCAGAGGGATGCAGTATCTTATAACTCACTGATCTCTGGGTTAGCTCAGTGCGGATTTAGTGATAGAGCATTGGAATTGTTCAAAAGAATGCAGATTGATTGTTTGAGACCAGACTGTGTTACAATTGCTAGTCTTTTGAGCGCATGCGCGGAAATTGGTGCTCTGCAGAAGGGAAAACAACTCCACTCACTTGCAATAAAAGCGGGAATGTCATCAGATATTATCCTTGAAGGTTCTCTGCTTGATCTTTATGTGAAATGCTCAGATGTGCAAACTGCCTATGAATTTTTCCTTACAACAGAGACAGAAAATGTGGTCCTGTGGAATGTGATGCTAGTTGCTTATGGTCAGTTGGATGATCTGGATCAATCATTTCGGATATTTAGGCAAATGCATGTTGAAGGCATGATTCCTAATCAGTACACCTACCCTAGTATTCTAAGAACCTGTACCTCTGTTGGAGCTCTCAATTTGGGAGAGCAGATACATACTCAAGTCATAAAAACTGGCTTTCATTTTAATGTTTATGTCTGTAGTGTGCTCATTGATATGTATGCTAAGCATGGGGAGCTGGATACTGCCCTGAGAATTCTCAGACGACTCACTGCAGATGACGTCGTCTCATGGACAGCTATGATAGCCGGGTATGCACAGCATGATCTATTTTTTGAATCTCTGATACTTTTTGAAGAAATGCAAAGGCGAGGGATTCAGTCTGACAACATAGGATTTTCAAGTGCAATAAGTGCATGTGCTGGTATTCAAGCACTTAGTCAAGGAAGACAAATTCATGCTCAGTCGTGTGTCTTTGGTTATTCAGATGATCTTTCAGTTGGAAATGCACTTGTTACCCTTTACGCTAGATGTGGTAGAATATGGGAAGCGTACCGAGCATTTGAGGCAACTGATTCTAAAGATAATATGTCATGGAATGGATTGATATCTGGGTTTGCACAGAGTGGGTACTATGAGGAAGCACTGCAGGTATTTACTCGAATGAATAAAGCTGGAATGGAAGCTAACATGTTCACATTTGGCTCTGCAGTTAGCGCTGCTGCTAACTTAGCAAATATAAAACAAGGGCAGCAGATCCATGCCGCAATTATAAAAACTGGCAGCAATTCCGAAACTGAGGTTTCCAATGCGTTAATCACATTGTATTCAAAGTGTGGTAGCATTGATGATGCCAAGAGAGAGTTTTCTGAAATGCCTGAAAAAAATGAGATTTCTTGGAATGCCATGATCACTGGCTATTCTCAACATGGGCGTGGTATTGAATCAATACACCTATTTGAGCGGATGAAACAACTTGGCATAGCACCAAGCCATGTCACATTTGTGGGGGTACTTACAGCCTGTAGCCATATAGGCTTGGTAAATGAAGGGCTTGGCTACTTTGAATCCATGAGAAAAGAGCATGGGTTAGTGCCTAAGCCTGAACACTATGCTTGCGTTGTTGATCTTCTAGGTAGAGCTGGTTCTCTGAGCCGTGCCAGAAAGTTTATAGAGGAGATGCCAGTGAAACCAGATGCAATGATTTGGAGGACTCTTTTAAGTGCTTGCATAACTCGCAAGAACACTGAAATTGGAGAGTTTGCTGCCAATCATCTTCTAGAACTGGAACCTGAAGACTCAGCAACGTACGTGCTGCTATCCAATATGTATGCAGTGTCAGGAATGTGGGATCGTAGGGATCAGACGAGGCAATTGATGAAGGAAAGGGGTGTGAAGAAAGAGCCCGGTCGTAGCTGGATTGAGGTCAAGAATTCAGTTCATGCCTTCTTTGTCGGTGACCGACTGCACCCACTTGCAGATACGATTTATGAATTCTTAGGGGATTTGAATGAGCGAGCAGCTGAAATTGGTTATGTTGAGGATCGTTCCAACCTTTGGAATGACATAGAACAGAAGCAGAAGGATCCAACAGTATATATTCACAGTGAGAAATTGGCAATTTCTTTTGGCCTACTCAACTTATCTAATGCTGTTCCTATACGTGTAATGAAGAATCTTCGTGTTTGCAATGATTGCCATAATTGGATCAAGTACACGTCAAAGATTTGTAATCGAACTATCATAGTACGAGATGCTTATCGTTTTCATCATTTCAAAGATGGTGTTTGTTCTTGTAGAGATTACTGGTAAGATGGTCAAAAGGTTATGAGGAGGAAATCATTGTTTGCACGGAGGATTTCAATCACTTCATATGATTGAGCCCCCTACTGAAGTTTCCTTTTATAGAATTACCGGTACGAACTGTAACCAGCAATTTCCTTATACTGTTGTTTGTACAGAATTTTAGGGACCATGGCTTGTTAATCTTATGTGACTCTGTTAGCTAGCCTTGTAATATGCAGAAATCCGTCATCTGAAATCTCACCTTAGCTCGTCATTTACTTTCTCAGGCGGCCAAAAACAAGCTTCAGTAGTGTGAACTAGCTCTGCCGTGTCCAATTTCTGTTAGCTACTGCTTCTTTCTGGAATTTGAATGTTTAAGGACTTGGTAGCGATTGGTTACTCCAGGTGAGGATTGCCTTTGCCTTTCTTAATATTGAAGCCCTGGATAGTGGATAGGTAAGTCGTATTCTCAAGGCTCTTTAACTTTTCATTCTTGTATTGAAAGCTACAATTTTAGTTTTCTTTTTCATATTTTTTCTTTTGTGACAAGGGGTTCTTTAACACTTGGAGACCATCGAACCAATTGGATTTGATGAGCATGAGGATGAGGAGGAGCTTTTTCTCTTCTATGGAAAAAGAGAGAGAAATCTCTTGGGTCACAGATTCGATCTACAAGTCCCGATTCTCCGATTTCTGAGACATCAGAGAGAGTTTGAACCGGCTTTTGGGGATTAGGAATCGTGTTGTTGTGGTAGACCTGCAACTTAAGTAGTGCATGAAACAGCAAAAGACTGTTCAATGCTGAGTGATTGTTTGTTGGTAATTTTACTGCTAGTATGTATGCTTGGTTTGTGGTTGTATCTTGATTCAATCATTGTGAATTCAATGGGACAATTCAAATGTAAAAGAAAGAAAGAGAGAAAGAAAGACAAGGTGATAGTGGACAAATTCTATTTGCAATTTCTTTTCTGCTAATTTGAAGCTCAAATGCTTTCGGATGAAACTCTTACAGTTTCTTCTCCGGATAAACAAAACAAGGCTTGAATGCTTGAATGCTTGAATGCTCGATAGAGGTTTGGTTTCGAGTGTCGAATCAAAACTCTTGTACTATTCTCTTCTAGTTCTACGTCGACTTTTGGGGACGGATATTGTCACTTCACTTGTGATAAGATGCCTTTTGTTTATTAATACTAGTATATGCCCACTCACAAAATGTGTATAAAATTCTCTACTTTTGTTTTTAAAATTGAAGGAGCGAGGAAGAGAGAGAGACAACGTGCAAGTCGGGAAACAGGGAGAGAGATTTATGTATTTATTTTTTATTTTTTAATTTTATATAGAGATGAAAAAATCACTTGTAAGTGAGGTTTAAATAAAATCAATAAAATTTTATTTTGTGAAATTACGTTGCTGTCTTTAACTTTTTTGTTGTGATAGAAGGTAAAAATGTATTTTCATATGCTTTTGATTGACATAGTGAGTTTCATTAATATGTAGTTTAGATAATGGGATGAAATTTGCCAAGGACTGACTGTCTCTATGCTGCGGAATCCAGAATATGTATGTATGTATGTGTGTATTTACGTATGCATGTATGTATGCAATCATGCTGCACGAAACAAAGGCTGGCAAATAATGTAAGGGCAGATTAGTCAATTCGTATGACCCTAGAAGAAGATATTCCGAGTGGAAGAAAGGAAGCATGTGCAAAAATATGTGGCGACGCATTTTTGCGTGAAGTGTCAAAAACATGAAAAATGCGAAATTCCTACATTTGCAGAAATAAAGACTTTCATTTAGACTTTTCATTTGGAGGAGGAGGAGAAGAAGAAGAAACATTTGCAATACCAGAATTAACCGCTAATCAATTACTTAATTTGGAAATGGCTGCACAGTTGTCGTCGACAGCACAAGGAGGAGGAGGACGACGAGTGAAGCTGGCCTGCAGTGGGGGTTGGGGGTTGGGGTTGGATCAAAACATGCAGCTCTTCACATCAATCCAACCCTACAAGCTTCTCAGGCGCAGGCGCTGCCTCAGATCATTGGATTCTACCAGGCTTTACTCTTCGTCGTCTTCTTCTTCTTCTTCTTCTTCTTCTTCTTCTTCTTCTTCTTCTTCTTCTAGGAACAAGGCGAAACGCTTCAACTCCGAGGCCCATTTGTTTGTCGGTGGTGGTGATCATGATGAGGGAGACGGTGTTCATGGCGGTGACGACGATGGTGGTCCTGTTGAGTACTATGAGAGGGACGATGACTTGTCTTGCTTCAGAGGTCTCGTCTTGGATATCTCCTACAGGTCTGCTCACCTCTCACTTCACTTTACCTGCACAGCTGCACTGCGCTCTGGACTATTTGGTATTGACGTTCATCGTTTGCATTTAACTAATATCGTGGTTAATTCTGTAATACCAAGTTTTCGTTTTTAATTTTCAAACTAATAAATAATTAAATTTTGGTTTCTTCTTTCTTGTGTCTAAACTGGAAGAATTTCATTTCATTAGTGCTACTGCTACAGTACAGTGATTACATGTACGATATTGCTGTAAACTCAAACTATTCTTGAATTGGATTATACTTGGTACATTACTGCGTCCCCGTGCTTGTTTTCTTTATACTTTCTAAGGGAAAGATTAGTGGATGCTTAGCATCAAGCTCATCTACAGGATACGCTTATTGTACAATATAATAGCCATCTCGTGGTCTTGTAGGCTATGTCGATTGTCGAGGCCTGAGGGCCTGAATTTCATTGCTGACATTGCTCTTGTCATGGAGTACTATCTTCTCATTAGATTTCTTGATAACAGTTTCTCAGTTTGTGTTTGATTTCTTTGTATTTATGCTGTAAGAAATTCATAAGCCGAAAACTGTTGATTCTTGAGTTTCTTTCCCTGTTTCTTCTCTACCACTTTACAATACTTCTGATTGAGATTGTTGTTCTACTGTGGCAGGCCGGTTAATGTTGTATGCTGGAAGCGTGCTATTTGCTTGGAATTCATGGAGAAGGTGGGACTGCCGCTGCTCAGTTGTTCGTCTTAGCAATTTTCCAACAGTAATAAAAGGATGAGTTGTTCTACAGTTATTAATTTGTGATGGCATTTGTCATCAAAGATGATAAAACAGAGAAATATTCTTCAAAACCAAATGTACCCGCCATGCTCAGGACAGACTCCTATTGAATATTCTGCCTGCTTACAAATTACAATACATGGATTTAATGGGTTCAAATTTTCTCTTGTACCAGGCTGATGTACTTGAATACTATGACCGGACTGTAAATTCCCCAAGCGGATCCTACTACATACCAGCTGTCCTAAGGGTACGTTGTTAACTCATTGCATTGTGTTTTTGCATGGGATTGACATCTTGCATTTTCCCCTTGTTTCTTCTTGTCCATTTGGATTGAGTACATTTGTTTGCTTCTGGTTCCAGGTTCCCCATTTACTGCAGATTGTAAAGAGAAGAAGAATTAAGAACAGTCTCAGTCGTAAAAATATACTATGTCGGGACAGTTTCACTTGTCAGTAAGTAGATTACCCTTTTAGTCAAGTTAAACTTGCTGAATTAAGTACAGATAATCTCTTTTGTGCTTAGTTTGATTACATAATTGCTTCTTATTAGATGAGAGTTGGATTAAGCACATGCGTCTTAGGAGGCTAATTAATGAACGTTGCAATAGACTAGCTCATACAGTCTCTTGTAGTCATACCAAAGACCTGGGACTGAATCTCACCTTAACTAGGGATGGGAGATGTTATGAGATGAGATAGGTTATCTCTATGTAGCCTATAGGACCAATAGACCTCTAGTGGTGTACCTTCAGGAGAAAAAGGAATACAGTGCTATGTGTCTACATTGATCTCAGATATCAATGATGGTATCGCAAAGAGATTTGTTGCAGGATATGACATCTTGCAAGGTGTTTCGGATTAAGTCTATATGAATTTGTGGAGACATATCTCTTGTTTCTTCTGGTGGCGGTTTTACTTATTTCATCAGTTTCTTGATACTATTAATTACTCCAAAACGGCATGGTTTTACTTGTGCCTGTAAACATGAGGTATTTACATTGTTAACACTGGAAAGAGAAGGTTGAGTGAAAGAATTGTGTTGGCTGTGATAATGAAAGGAGAAAAATTCATCAAGTAGTAAGAATGAGGGAATCTTCAAACATATTTCAGTGAAGAAGGCCCCATTCAATCAGGCAGCGTAAATATGAGGAATAGAAAGTTGCAGGAGACCTGATGCATCAGGTTCAATGCAGGGTTACCCAAGAGTTTCGGAGTTGCATCCCTCAACCATCACAATTTATTATCACTTGATCACCAGCTGCAGGTACTGGTTTAAGAGTTACAGATCTAGACAGGTAAACTGATTAATGTGGCATTAATCAGTTTTGGACAATGCTTAAAAGCCGAGGAATTAAAATCTATATAAGTTCTTACACTTTAAAGAAAAGTATTCGTTGTATTTTCTTTTTATTGTGTATTAGGGACGATTTTTCACAATATCTAGTATCAAACAGATGAAATTCATAGCACGCATTATTAGGCTTCAGAATCTTCGCTACTGGTTTTGCCTTTGGACGTCTGGAAAACCTGTCTGCATCCTGACTGACGTATGTAGCTTAGAATTAAGTGAACTGTTCTCTAGGAAGTAACCAACAACGGAACTTTAATGACCATGAAATTCTAGATAAATTTTTTTATTTCCAGTTCCAGTTCCACGAGGGCAAGGGTTATTCATTTGGAATTGAATACTGACTTATTTCTATATCTATTCTCTTAACAGATACTGCTCTTCACGTGAAAACTTGACTATTGATCATGTTTTCCCAATTGCACGCGGTGGACAGTGGAAGTGGGATAATCTGGTAAGATAACCAGTTCCATTTGAAGATTTGATTTCTTGATGCATAAATCAGACTCCGTAGCGGTGCTTAATTCTCTTTCCTGAGTATGATAACAAGATGCAGTATTATCATTATGCGATGTGGGCATTAGCTATCGAATAAAATAGCTCCAACTTTCAGTAAAGAGATGTACAACAGTTGGGATTATCCAAAACCTCACTAAGATTAGGAGAAAGGATGCTCATTTCCATCGACTTGTATAATGGATGCTCCATGAACGAATGATCACTGAAATGGAGAAGCATTCTGTAGCTGTTTTTTGTTCATTGTCCATCTGATTCCTCTGGAAACCCTTTACTTCGAAGGAGAAAATAAGACCTTGATGGCATTAATTGAATACAATTATTGCACAGAAAGTGCAAAATACATTTGTCATGCTGCTACCATACAAGTTGTAACATCAATTATGAAACTGGGATATATGGCAGGTACATGTGTTTAGGTACTGTTGTGGTTGAATTCTCTTGTGAACGCTTAACATGCAGGTCACCGCATGTGCAAGGTGCAACTCAAAGAAAGGTCAGAAGACGTTGGAAGAAGCAAATATGAAGCTGATGAAAGTCCCCAAGGTAATTTATTTCGATTTGTTTGTTTGTTTGTTTGTTTTTTTCTTTCTTTTACATGTTAATGGCATGAGTGAGTGAGCCTGGCTACAAATTAAGATGCATACAATTGAATTGAATTGAATTGATTTCGCAGGCTCCGAAAGACTATGACATACTTGCAATACCACTAACAAGTGCAGCAATTAAAATGCTGAAAATGAGAAAGGGAACTCCAGAAGAGTGGCTCCAATATCTATCAAATTCCAAGCCCCCGCCTTCTTCAGAGCCATGACACCATCACTAGGCACTAGGCACTAACTACTTGTGCTTATTTCTATGCATATCATGCATTGTAACACATTTCATGTATATAATCTCTACCTTGGTTTAGGCCTTCATTTGCATAAACATGAAAGGTCAACAACCTATATTTGCAGCATCTTTGTTGATGATAAATGCAATTACGAGACTTGAACCTAAGACCTCTCACTTATAGGTAAAGAAAAATATTACTAGACCTTTTAAGTAGGTGAAGTCGTGACTCACCAAACTCCAGAAGCTTTGTTTTGTTGTCAACAGATCTGGCCCCAAATCTCCATGACAATAATGCATAATGTTTGTGAAAAATCATAAACCCCACAGCCCAGGATCAACCCGGACAAATCTAGTATAGAGGGCTAACCATGAAGGCGCAGACGTCAGTCACGTTTTAAAATCTCTCTCTCTCCCTCTTCTCAGATTCTCTTTCAAATTACTAAGAAAGTAATTAGGAGAAGATAATTCTTCACCGGCTGAATCTTCACCGTTACTAGCTTTAATGAAATAAATTGAACTTTTCAGTTCACCAAGGGTAGAGTTTGGCCCTGAAATAAGACAAGTAGAGCGAATCCCTAAAGAAACTGATATTCTTCGGATTCCAGTTCAACCATGCGATGATATTCTTCGGATTCCAGTTCAACCATGCGATGTCCGGACAATAAGCTATTTCTTGATTTATTTTGAGGAGTGGAGTTTGAATACTCGTTCTCTTCAATATTCACAGGAACTGCATCCAATGCAATTGCCTGCAATATTACTGGCCAGGATTCTTCTAAGCAAGGTTGCAACTTTGATTGTAACTGAGGTGACTGAATTCCATCAAGAAATGGATTCCACCGTAATCCTTCAACACACTAATCCGGTGCTTCCCAAGCATGCTTGAACTCTTTGAAATAATGGTAACAATGCTAGATATTCATCTGGAACCCCACTGTGGCGTCTCCTCGAGAACGCATATGTACAACATAATTAACATTTGAGAGAGGCATGATCAGCAAGAAGTCTTATCTTGATCTACATTACAATTAATAAATTAGTTTTCCATTTAAGAAGTAAAATGGATTCCTTCAATCAAGAAAACATTAAAACAAAAGTTAAACAATGAAATTTATACAACCATTTTATATAAACCATTTCTGCAATCAAACGTCTGCAAATGCGGATCTGAATTACTTTGCGGAAGATTTGAAGCATGGTACAGCAGTCCGTAAAAGTCTAGTGTGCAATATATTTTGAAGGGATTGTAAACCATTTAATGAATTTTGGAACTAGAGTATATTTGGCCACTTGAAGTGTAAATAGAGCACGGATATGAAGACAATGGTTAGAAATTTGAACAATTTCAAAGCTGAAATGAGTTGAACTCGTTTAAGCCATCCTAACTGCTCGACAGTAGTTAATAAATGTTTTGACTCGTTGATTTCAATATGTGCTTTCTGATATTCTCAGAAGGAAAAATATATAACACCAGACGAATTCTTCCTCCATTACCGATATTTCCTAAAAATGAAAAGCGCAAGTCTATAGATCTATGGAACACCCAACACCTCAATAAAAAAGGCTTGATTATCGTAGGGACGATGAGCTCATGCAGGAAGCTATAAAAAGGAATATCCAAACGAACCTACCTACTGCGTTTGCCATCAGGTTTTGCCTGTTTATTTACACCTTCATTTTCAGTTTGTGCTACATTCTTCAGTTATGTTGAAAATCTCTGCTGCATGTTTTGAAGTAAAGGAACTATCGTGATTTTTCAGGTCTCTTTCAGAGACACGATTGCTTGTGGCAATGAAACGTAAGTCCTTCGGGCTTGATTGTTTTTTTCTTCCTTTTCTCTCTCATTATCTGGTTAATTATCTTTCATGTTTTTATTTTGAATGGAATGCATCTATGCATTAATTTCTTAGGGTTCTCTATGCCTTATGATTCTTTAAGAGTGCCTATGGATTCCCCCTCCCTGGGAAATTAATGGAGAAGATCCTAGATTTAAAACTAGTAACTCTGAGAATTCTAGTGGTTTGCTAGTTGCATATCCTTTTCCGGCTTGGCTACAAAGACCGTATTGGTTGTCAATGGCCCTACTAAAACTAAAAATAAGCAAGGTTAATCTTAATTATGCAATGTTATATTTCTTTATTATGGTGATTTTTATTTGCTGACAGTGCCAAGGAGGTGAATGGTTCCATTATGCGTGTGTTGGGCTGACACCGGAGACGAGATTCAAGGGAAAGTGGTATTGTCCGAATGCATGCTACAACCACAACAGGATATTCGTCGCGCGAAAAGTAAACAAATTAAAAGGTGGGTGGAGCTGAAATCCTAGAAAGTTAGTATCTCGACCGTCCAAGACTGGGCACCCGCCAATCACCAGACTCCTCTAGACCGACATACGCCTATGTCTTCCAAAACTGGAGCTCCACTCCCCCGCCAACGGGGTTGATTGGGAGTCCTGCCAAGGTTATGCTTCTTTCAAGATTGAATCTTTAGCCTTTTTTTCTTGTTGTGCGTTTGCTCTGTTAATCAGAATACCGGAGGAGACTGGTGGTTGAAGAGGTATTGATGAGGATGGAGACACTGGGAAAAGAATTGGGTGTTTGAAAAACAATTTGGGTGCCATTACTGGACCAATCACCCACCTTTTATAGGACGACTTTTGGGGAAACTGCAAGGTTGGCAACAATCAACGCTCACAAGCGGGGCGGGGGGTCTTGATCAAGGCCGTGGCACAAGCAATCCCAACATACCCGATGAACTTGTTTAAATTCCCCAAGACATTATGTAATGAATTTGATGTCATGACTTCTAAATTTTGGTGGGGGCAAAGGAGTGGAGAAAACCGCATCCATTGGGTCTCCAAGTTGAGGTTATGTAGCGCTAAGGCTGAAGGTGGACTTGGTTTTAGGAATTTTGAATTTTTTAATGACGCTTTGCTGGCCAAACAATGTTGGAGACTGATACAGAAGCCGCATACATTGTGGGCACAAGTTCTTAAAGCTTGATATTTTCTCAATTGTTCTTTCCTTGAAACTAAGCGGGGAGGACGAGCTTTCAGGTTTGTAAAGATCGATGGCTCCCACAAGTCCCACTGGGTAGACCAGAACCAATGAGTGTGGTGCCTGTCACTAGAACATTGATGGTGAGCTCTTTGATTAATTCGGTGACTCGGCAATGGGATATTGAATTCTTGAAATCTTTTGTGGCGCAGCGAGACTATGAGGCGATCTTGGATACACCCATTGGTGACCTATTGTGTCATGATCGATTGGTCTCGCCTTTTGAGAAACATGGCACCTATACAGTTTGCTCGGGTTACCATTGGGCTCATGCCCGCCAGGGACCACCAAGGATTGTGAGTGCATCGACTTCAGCTACTATTCCAAAGTCTATTTGGAAATGGGTGTGGAGTATGGAGGCTTTACCCAAAATCAAGTGCTTTCTGTGGAAGACTCTTAATGTGGCTGTTCCTACTATGGCAAATTTATTTCTCAAATGATCTTCTCCATCTCCTATGTGTCCTATTTGCAATGCTCATGAAGAATCAATTAAGCATCTTCTCTTACTTTGTCCGTGGGTGGAATTGGTGTGGTTTGGGGGAGATTTGGGTATAAAGCTATAGTGGTGTGAAGTCACAACATGGCTGGCTTGGCTAATTTCTTGCCTTGAGGCGATTCCTGGGTTGAAGTCTGATAAGCGACGGGTTTTTTCTTATATTGCTTTTACATGTTGGTACATTTGGAAGCCACGGTGAAACTTTCTTTTCAACCATCAACCAATTAATCCTAGGCAGGTACTCCTAACCATTTCCACTTCCATAAGGGCTTTCTTGGCAGTTACCCAGTCATCCAACACTTGTATAATACCTGGTTCTCGAGCACCGACGACTCCCGTGACTTGGATTCCTCCAAACCCGGGGGTCATTAAGATTAATGTGGATGCTAGTTGAGATGCAAATTTGGGCTCGGGTTTTGCTGGGGTGGTTGCACTAGACCATGTGGAGCATTTTTTGGGTGCAGGTAGGTATCCTGTGAAGGCTGGGAGTGTGGTTATGGTGGAGGCGCTGACTATTAAGCTTGGCTTCAAGTTGGGTCACCAGTTGGGTTGCAATTCAGTGATAATTGAATCTCATGTCTGCGGGATTCGCTCTCAAATGACAGGTGGGACGCTTTCCCTATACTTTCATAGTGTGCTAGATTGGGAGAGACTTTCCATGACTGTAGCTGGTCTTGGATTCCAAGATCGGCCAACAAAGCTACGCATCTCTTGGTGTGAAATCCCGTTCCCGGATTTCACTGTTATAATCTACGTAGTTGTACTATTGAGATTTTATATTATTTCTCGAGGATTTATTTTAAATTGTTTGAATTTAGATTTTAATTAAACTAGTTACGAAGAGTGAAGTTTGAAAAATAATTATTTAAAATTCGTTGACCTTTTGAGGTCACAAGTACGTTTTCGAATAGGTCTCGAAGCCACGAACGCATAGACGAAAGCCGTTTGCGAGTCCGAATTATAACGGTATAGTTACGAACGTTTGAAGTTGTGAACTATAGATTGTGGGAATTGTTTAAATTCCACATGTGGCTAAAGGTTAAGTGAGTCTAATGATATTAAAAGGAGACAATCAGATTTTTAAGGGGAGTTTGATTTTTTTGACCCGTTTTGGGCGTTTTCGACCCATTAAAACCACAAACTTGACTCGCTTGTATCTTCTTCATCCGATCTCCGTTTTGGGTGATCTTGGTGTCCATGGAAAGCTCTTGACGAGCCCTACAACTCTGTAGTATTAGATTTTCCATTTTCTTATCCATTTTTCCAGTTCGAGGCAGCAAAGTCCCGTGGGATTTCAGGCGATTTTGTCATTTTTCCGGCGATTCCGGCAACCATTTCCTTCAAGTGAGGTATGAAACTTCATCTAATCTTCATAATCTTCAAGTTGGTATGCTTGGTTTGTGTTTTTGTAGTCGTTTTAGTGTTGGGTGTTTAGAACCCTAGAAATCCGGTTTTCCCCGGTGAAATTGGATGGCATACGGCTTGAATTTGTCGTTGGCCTAGTTGTGAAAAGTGTTTTCCTTGTTGAGCTCTAGTTACCACGTAAATTTGAGCTCATTTAATTAATATTGAAAACTTGGGTTTTCAAACCTCCACCTTGACTATCCCGCGTGTGGCGGTGCGTGGGACCGTCCACGAGTGTTGTCTAAGTACCAAATAGCTTTTAGTGATCCTGTGAATCTATGTCTAGCTCGGTTTCTCAAAATTCAATTGTTTGGTGTGGTGATCAAAGTGGACCGCCACTTGTTTGTGTGGTTGATGACAATCCGGTCGTTGGATCGTCGTACAATTTTGTGAACACCCTAGTTATCAGTTGTTGGACTTTTGAGAACTTACAGATCGGAAATTCGATGTGTAGATCTTCCGGATTGAATAACCTTAGGTTGTTGACCTGAATGGACCTACCTTATCGACGGTTGACGTTCTAGTCAACGTGCTCTACTCTTGAGTGTCGCTTATCTCTTGTTTGTTGTTGAGGCTTGATGGAGCTTAGTTGGCTCATCTCGATGACGTTTCGTTCCCAGTTAATGTGTGTCTCGATATATGTATTAGTGGCACTGTATTGAGTTATACTTGTTTATTAAATGTGCTTTCTATTGAATTGTTATTTTTATTTTTAGCATCGATCTATGTTTATTAATTGTGAATCGACTGTAGCTTGGAAACTTTTATGAAATGTGGTTAGATATGTATGATTGGTATGATGTGTATGATTGTTTTTATGACGATGTGAACCCAAAATCTTATGAGAAGTTTATGTAGAACTTTTATGCTTGTATTATAAGATAGTGGTCATGAGAAGTTGATAGTGCAAGTGATTACAATGTAAATCATAGCAGATGAGATAAGGTTAAGTGGTTTGTGTGTTGATCTAACAGCACCATGTAGCCGTGGTACATGGATGGTCCTGCTTGGTTAATCCGCGTTGGGGGACCATACTATATATGGATCGTGCTTGGTTAATCCGCGTTGGGCGATCTTTATGGCCATTTATACTTAGGGGTGATCATGCTTGGTTAATCCGCATTGGGTGATCACTGCCTAACAATTTTGTAGGTGTGACTCTGCTTGGTTAATCCGCGTTGGGGGGGTCACTACCTACATGATTATCTTGACCTTGCTTGGTTAATCCGCGTTGGGGGACCATACTTTATATGGGTCGCGCTTGGTTAATCTGCGTTAGGCGATCCTTATGGCCATGTATGCTTAGGAGTGATCATGCTTGGTTAATCCGCATTGGGTGATCACTTCCTAACAGTTTTAGGAGTGACTCTGCTTGGTTAATCCGCATTGGGGGGTCATTGCCTACTTGGATACTTTCTCAGGGGTGGCTCTGCGTGGTTAATCCGCTTTGGGGGGCCACTTCCTGTTTGATTACTTATGAAGGCTTCGGCTAAAATGCATTCCTCTAGCCTAGTTTTAGTGCACATATGAACGATGGTTTTTGAGAATCTTGGTGGTTTGAATTGGAAAAGTCGATGGATGTTTGGGTGACTCTTTCGGAGTTACAGCGACTTGATTATGATTTCATAAAGCATGATTCTACACTCGATGTTTATAGATTGCGATCGATGATCTGTTTTTACTAAATATCACATAATTGTATTATTGTCACTCACCCGAGCCTCGCAGTTTATTTTAAGTGTCTGATTGGCCAAAAGTACCATTTCTATGATGTAGGCACTGATTTTACATATGACAGGTCTGAGTAGATTATGAGAAACTGCTTGATATTTTGGTTCCGTTGAGTGGTCCGGAACCCGGTGTTGTTGGATTCCGTTGAGTGGTCCAGAATCTTTGCTCTTGCTCATCCCCATAAGATTAGTCTAGAACCCTAGATTCGAGTGAATGAGAATTACCCACAATAGACCTTGTGAATATAAAATAGAGTTACCATGTTATTGCTCATAACCCAAGTAGGGAATTATGTAGAGTTCCTTAATTAAATTCGTGAAATAATATGCTATCTCACTGATTGTTTAACGTAATTAAATATTAATATTATGCTTCGTGATTCCTTGATATGTTATAAGCTATGGATTGAGATATAATGTTGGAAGCATAGTGATTGGTATGATGTAGTGAAATGTGATTTGACTTGTGTATTGGAAATGGTTGTGACATGTGATTGAAATGCATATTGAATTGCTTGGGAGATGTGAGGTCTAGTAATGGACTGATAACCTATTGTGATGGGGATTTGTTGCTCAATATTGTTTCGTTTCGTTGAGTCTTTGTGAATTGAGTAACTTGAATCATGTCTTGTTCCTTCGAGCCGTTGTTATGCTTCTTGGACTTTCGTTCAGTTATGTTGAGTGGTCCAGAACTTAGTTCTACTTGGATTCCGTTGAGTGATGGTCCGGAATCCCTTCTACTCCGCGATTCCGTTGAGTGATGGTCCGGAATCGTATCCTGATTGGATTCCGTTGAGTGATGGTCCGGAATCCCCTTTGGTGCCTTGGTTCCGTTGGGTGGTCCAAAGTCCCCTTTTCCAGAGTGTAGTCTTCGATCGAACTGTGTCGCTCTAGCCCGCATTTCAACGTGTTGTATGTGTTATTGATGATGTGATCGTTGACATTATTAATTGATGTGATTGTGGAATAATGTTGGTTGTGATTGTTGTCATTATGATTAGACTCGTTGATCATTTGGTTAAAGGATAACATGGTGAACTACGAATGGCTTGATCCCTAATGAGGGTACGTAGGCAGTCTAACGAGGAGATTAGATGCAGCCATAAAATATACGAAAAGAAAAATTTACTATGAGAATAGATTCTCGAGTTGTGATTTGCCTTATCTCAGATGCGGGGTATGTTGAGATACAGGTTTAGGTGACGTCACGTGTCGATCCTGGACGTATGTCGGGATCGGGGCGTGACACTTGGCGTCGCGGCGAAGTAGGGAAATGTGCAATGTGGTTTGGATGGACGGACCTCCATCTTTCCTAGTTCATGTTCTCTGTAATGATGGACTTCCTTGTCCACACTAGGTTTGTTTGGGTAGTGTGAGGAGGGACGTTTTGCATTAGGTGCGGCGTCGATCTCCTTGTAACTCCTTCCTCTACCTATTTTCTGCTGCCATGTTTGGTTGTTTGCCTCTCTGTAGGCCTTCTTGTTTTCCTTTGGCATCTTTGCCTGGATTAATTTAATCATGTGTTACAAAAAAAAAAATTCACCCACCTTTTATAATTTTATTTCTACCATTTTTTTTTTGTTTAAAAATTTCAATTGCAACAAGATTTGCATGAACAAAACACTACCCAACAAGAAATTTGTAACTGGAACATAATATGTTGTACCATGTGTCATTATAAATAAACATAATTAACATGTCCCATTTTATGATATATTGTTAAATACAATCCACTTATATTATCTCCCATAATTATAAGTTTGAATTTAGAGAGATTGCCTTATTAAAAAAAATAAGGCATCGGTATCATTTAGCATACACTATAATTATTTAGAATTACACTCCAATGTTACATAATTATGATAAGATTCATGTTAATAATAAAGAATGACGTGATTATTACTATAACAAGGTTGACAGTTACATTGTGGACGTTCTATTACATTATCAAGGTAAGTTTTTGTACTTCAACATAATTGAATTACAATATTAACGTTTATTTTTACATCATTGACATACAAAAACAACATATACGTATGTTACTACTATGAAACATTATGACTTTACATGACGTCTTAATTTGGTTACAACAAGACGTCAACATACAATGTCTAAGTAAGGTTACATTGTAATCATTCAAATTTAGACTCTAAGGTTACATAGTTATCTTAACTTTATATTTAATTACACCAAATGACGCTAGTATTAGGGCTGGTTTGGTATTGCTGTGCTTTGAAAAAAAACTGATGTGAGAATAAGCGGCTGTGCTGTGAGAATAAGCGGCTGTGAAATAAATCAGCAGTGTTTGGTAAACTTTTTTGTAAAAGTGCTTTTGGAAAAAAAAGCAGTCTAATAGTAGGTCTTTTCATTAAAGAAGCATTGTAGCTCCGTGTGCTTTGAAAAAAAAGCCAGTTTTCCAAAGCTGCAAATAGCAGCTTCAGCTTTTTCCTTTAATTTCAGCTTATTCTCACAGCAGCTTCCAAAATAAGCCATTTTTTTTCAGTTTACCAAACACCTAAAACCCTCACAACTTTTTTTCATGGGTGCTTTTTTTTTAAGCACCTCACTCCCAAACTAGGTCTTACTATACCAAGGCTGCCCTTTACATTGTGGACATTAGGTTACACTGTGATCATTCAAATTTACACTCCAAAGTTATTTAATTATCTTAATATTATACATAATTACCTTAACGTTATACCATTGTTACCCTTTACGATGTAGACGTTAGATTACACTATTAAGGTATTATATTATAGTTGAACAATAACAGCTTAACGTTCAAACTAAATGGTACCAATTTCGCTATGAGTTTGAATGTTTATGATATTTGAAATATGATTAAAATTATGGAAACTGTTATTAGCATTTCAAAAATCTCATTCTGCACTCCTCACAAGTAGTACGATACTGTCATTAACTTAAAGAGAGTATTACAATTCTCAATTTATCTTGGCGCCATCAGTCTAGGTTTCCGATGAATCTTTAACCTTACTGCTCTCTCCAGGCAGCTCGAGGCAAGACTTTTCGATAGCTGCCTCTTCCTTGTCTTCTCTTTTATCAGATACTTCCTCATCAAGTGGTAGAGGATCCGATGATACCTGGCCTGGTTTATTGCCAGGGTTCTCTTTTTTCCCCTGCAAATGATGGTCTAAATTCACTTCAACTGGCATATGTTCAGCATCTCCAGTAGGATGTTCAGATGGCATACGCTCAGTATTCACTTGGTTCAACCCTGCTGCCATTCCCTCTTGTCTGGAAACGACTTCCTTGTTTCTCTTCAAATGCTGATCATCACATGGTGGGACAAAGCCGCTATTAGTTTGGAGATCATGGGTTTCTTCAGCCTCTGTATCAGTAGGATGAAGTTCGGATGGCATGCACAAAGTAACTTGGTTCGACCCTGATGTCATTCCCACCTGTCTGGAAACCACTTCCTCGTCTCTCTCCAATTGCTGATCATCACATGGTCCACTAACACCGCTCTTAGTTTGGAGATCATGGGGTTCTTCTGCCTCAGTACTGTTGGTTGGTACGTTACCCTGTGGGGATTTTAGACCATCAGGGGCATCTGATATCACCTCCCTTTCACCAGCCTCTTGATGGTCTGTATCGTCGACTGCATCTACGTTGTTGATAGGTTGCGAAATAGAATCTCCATGAGTGTAATCACTCTGTGTATTTACTTCCAAGTCAGGTTCTTCCGCTGTGCTTTCTCCCTTTGATTCACTTTCAGCTGCTTTTAAAGCAGCAGGAAAAGATTGGAAAGCATCCCAATCATCTTCATCCTCTTCGATTTCTTGGTCATCAAAAAGAGAATGCGCTGTGGTGGCTGGTGGTGGAGGTTTCTCTTTGCTTGCCTCTGTTGGAACTGGTAATTTTATCTCTAATGATGGAGTTGTGGGCTTCAGCTGGGTTGCATTATGCTCTTGTGTCACAGACGCACGGATGAACCCCTGAAAAGACAAAGGGATTTAAAGTTCTGTTTGTAAGCATCCATAAAAAGTAGAGCCTGAGACTCCCAAGTATTCCAGTTCGTTCCAAACAATAGCAAAATACTTTTGAAAGACATATCCAATAAACGGCATAGAATACCATTCTTGAATCTGCAATACCAAGAGCACCCAACAAAGAGAAGAAAAAGAGACCTGAAGTTGCTGTCGGTGTGTTACAGGCATAGACAGCAATATATCCTTGAAGTGAACTGCTGACGAAGGAAGCTGAGCAAGATGAGAAACAAGCCTTACAGCAGTGCTTCTTAATGTATCGACTTCCTGTCAATGATAAAACCATCAGTCAAACAAGTGATAAAAGGCAGTTTGAAACTTTGAATTTTAGAGGCTGCTTATTTTATTACCAGTGAAGAACCTTCTTCTGAAGCCTTGAAAACCACGATTACGGCTTCCAGGAGTAAATTCATAAAACCTCTCTGACATTCACTAGGTTTTGAAAGTGTCTGCAGCACTACTAAGAGTCTTAAGCATTCGCCAGCAACAGTTGCTGATTTTTCAGTTACAGGTTTCTGTCAACAAAAGACCTTCAGAACGACAAATACCAAAGACAAAAAGGGAATCGGGGTTATAATTATCTAAAAGGATAGTCTGTAACACCTTTAAAGCATTCTGGATTATCACAAAAAAATCTGCAGTAAGCTCCCCAACAAAGAGCATTAAAAAATTGTTGCCTTCCACATTTGGGGTTTTCTGTACCAAACTTTTTAGCACTTGTAAGCCAATTGATTGAACCTGTGCACAATAGAAAAAAATATTATATCAGTTGTCACATTCTTGGAAAAAATGACCATAACAGTACAGACAATGCATATGAATGTACCTGTATATTTGAATCGGTAAGTACAGTTTGGACACATTTTGTGCAGTATTTAAACATAGTATAATAGACGGAATCACCATCTCTATTCTCTTCAAGATAATTTATTTCGTAACCCAACTTGGCAAATGATATAGTTTGTTCAAGAGAGAAAGCAAGCTTTGTTTGCAGTAGTATGTGCAAGTCAGATCTCTTATTTTCCTGCAGATGAATGGACTTAATGCAATCCCCGGTCAAATCAGTTATCACATTCAGACAAGTTCCCAATAATTTTTGCATATGAAGAAGACCATCTTCACCAACACCGGATTTATCTGCAAAGTGAATTTTGATTAGCCCAAATTTATTAATCAAGAAGCCACTGTTTTAATAAAATTTGGCATAATCTTTAACATGAATATAGAAGGAAAGAAGCAAAATAGGCCTCAACTGGATGTATATGTGTAGAAATTATGCTGGACGGTAAGTTGACAACTAAGAAAATGGAGGCTATGGAAGAATTTTGGTTTTTATTCAAATTAGATAAATAGACTGGTCAGATCAGTTTTATTGTCACAGTGCTCACCATCAATAAATCTTTTCAATAATAGACCTGTGCACTTGAAAAAATCGTCCACCTTGGAGAAACAAAACTCAGTTGAGGCTTCTCTGATTCCCTTGTAACCAATTAAAAGAAACGCCAATGCAGCAGAGATTAGCTGTGTCTGCGTGCCAAAACATGCAGTTCAGCGAAAAGATAAAAATTAGTGGTTAATACAGTTGTTCAGAATTTTGTAAAAAGCATAGTTATGAAAAACTGCACGGCAATTATATAAATTAGAAATAATTCCCATTCAATATAAATAAACTAGTAACAATGAACACACCTTACTGACCTCTGGTTGAAAACAGTTTACAAGTGTTTTAGCAGTGATAAATAATGTGGATATCAAATCCTCCGAGGGTTTGTCCAAAGATATTGCCTTACTACAGAACACAAAAATATGACCCTTCAGCTGATTGAGAGTGATATCAGAGGTTTAAAATAAAAAAAATAAAAAAAGTAAAATAAATTCGTAGATTGATAGATTCCATTACCTTTGAAATACTTTGTAAAGATAAGCCAAACAAAGTTCCATTGCCAAATACGCAAAGTTGTCCACTTCATAAAAAGATTCAGGGCAGTTCTTCACAATCTATTGAAAGAATTAGAATTAAAATAAAACACCAATTCAGGATCTGTGACAAAGACAATATGCACACAGAACTAATCTCTTATAAAGTCCTTTGAATGGAAGGTTCCCTGGCCAAAGAAGTAAAATTGTCCACTTCATGAAAAGATTCAGGGAAGTTCTTCACAATTGGAATAATCAAAATAAAACCAAAATTCACAATCTATGACTGACATTACACACAGACAACTAGTCTCTTATAAGGTCTTTACATACAGAAATCTTTTTGACATTACAACTCGGAATCTCTGGTCCACAGTTTTCTAAACACATAAATATGCAGCCAACTTTATTAAAGGATATGATTCCTACCAAACTAACGCACTAAAATGAAAGAAAATATAAGTAAATAAAAAGCAATTTACTGTTATGCAGATCAAATTATTGTTCTGCAAATCCACATACAAGCTTTTTAAAAGAGCTTAAGTTTAGCAAAGTGCAAATGGCTCATAATATCAGTAGGAGTGTAAACAGGCATGTTGGCTGTTGCAGCCTGCAGGTGGACGCTACCAAAGAAACTGGAATAGTTAGTAACAGAATGAACGAATCATAACATTCTGAGGTAACAACTCAAAATCCAAACATAATTCAGCCTCAATTAATTGGTAAGAACTTCTTCATGTGTATTGTCTTAGAATATGAAAGATCAACGTGAAAAAACAGCATAGATACTCATCATAATACCTAAAAAAAGGCCTTAAATTATCCATTGTTTTATAATTACCTGTGATATAACAGACACTGAAAGACTATCCCAAGAATTATCCATGCACATAGAATATGAGAAAACCTGCACCAGTCAAATATGAAATAAAGAATTACTACACGAATATCAAAGTCAACAGGTGCCCTGTGCATGGTTAGGGTAGTACTAGAAAGACCAAAACTGGTGACTGCACAAGTAATAAGGAAAGGGAACACATAAGATACATGTCAGATAGCAATGTCATATCCCAAAACTTTTCCTTTTCTTAATTATACAATTTGCATTTCAGAGACGGTGACACAGAATTGGTGTTTAATTTCTCTTAACAAAAACTTGTTTCATTGTTAAGAAGCATATGGCATCGTGAATACTCAACAGCACAAATAATGAATACAAATCAATTAACTCTTAAAGCAATCTACCACATCGCACCACGCTGATAAACTTTGTAATGCTGCATCTTTAGAAAATGTTACAAATTATAAATATATAAAGAGTGGAATTTTTTATTAAAGATGTCAGTTGTCCAATGTATGTGTGATGCACTAGATTTTCTATTGCAGAGAATACAACTTATTCTATTTGACTTGCAAACTCATTTAACTCCCTTACGTTACTTGTAACTGATAAACAGATTAAAATTAGATGATGACTTTAAAAGGAAAGAAAACAATAATAAGCAGAAATATAGGGATCCAAGGATTTGAAGAAACAATTAATAATTTTATCTGATAGTCTTCTTTTTTTAATTATAGGATGGCAATAAGGTCGGCAATGCTTTATGGCACGGAATGTTGGGCAGTGAAGCATCAACACGTACATAAAATAGGTGTAGCGGAGATGAGAATGCTTTGTTGGATGTGTGGGCACACGAGAAAGGATAAGATTAGGAATGAGGATATCCGAGGTAAAGTAGGAGTAGCCGAAATTGAAGGAAAGATGAGAGAAAATCGATTACGGTGGTTTGGACACGTGAAACGAAGGTTCACTGACGCTCCGGTTAGAAGATGCGATTACGGGACAGAGGTTCAGGGCCGAAGGGGTAGAGGAAGACCTAGAAGAACTTTGGTAGAGACTCTAAGAAAAGACTTAGAGTACTTGGATCTAACGGAAGATGCGACACAGAACTGAGCGCAATGGCGTTCTACGATTCATATAACCGACCCCACTTAGTGGGAAAAGGCTTTGTTGTTGTTGTTGTTGTTGTTGATTAGTGAAATGTAGTAAAATGAGTCATTCAGACGCTTCTGCATTGAAGATGATCACTTCCTATGTAAAACTGCATATGACAACATGTGGCTCTTTTCACAGGATGCCTGTGCACACATTAGAGCATTAAGGAGTTAATAAGAGAAAGAGAAAAGGAAACGGATAGCCACCTGTAGCAGTTCTCTGCATATGTCCACAGTGAGAAATCCCGCACTGGCAAACCTTTTGGTCGCCAGAAACTGGAAAACCGGTAATGCAATTTCATATAACTTAATTCCTGGGAAAGATAATTCTTCACTAGCTGAATCTCCACCGTTACTAGCTTTAATGAAATAAATTGGACTTTTCAGTTCACCAAGGGTAGAATATTGGCCCTGAAATAAGACAAGTAGAGCAAATCCCCAAAGAAACTGATATTCTTCGGATTCCAGTTCAACCATGCGATGTCCGGACAATAAGCTATTTCTTGATTTATTTTTAGTAGTGGAGTTTGAATACTCCTCCTCTTCAATATTCACAGGAACTGCATCCAATGCAATTGCCTGCAATATTACTGGCCAGGATTCTTCTAAGCAAGGTTGCAACTTTGATGATACCAGAGGTGACTGAATTCCATCAAGAAATGGATTCCACTGTAAGAAGAAAGAAATTATTAGTGAAAACAAAGCACAAATGCAAGGGACGAAAGCTAGCAGTTTTCCTATCATTTAGCTGACCTTTGTCTTGAGATGCAAGCACAAGAATACATAACTGTAATCCTTCAAAACATTAATCCAGTACTTCCCAAGCATACTTGAACTCTTTGAAAATAATGGTAACAATGCTAGATATTCATCTGGAACCCCACTATGGTGTCTCCTCAAGAACGCATATGTATAACATTTGAGAGAGGCATGAGCAGCAAGAAGTCTTATCTTGATCTACATCACAATTAATAAATTAGTTTTCCATTTAAAAAGTAAAATGGATTCCTTTAATCAAGAAAACATTAAAACAAGAGTTGAACAATGACTTTTATATACCTTGCATGAGACCCATTCTGCAAATGAAGGATAATACAGGTCCTTAAATTCAGTCAGTGGTCGCGAAATCAATGAATATATGCGTTTAACAGCAATTTGATCGCCCTTAATAATTCCACTAGTCAGTATCTGTAATGACAATTTATATCACGTTGTCACTTACATGCAAAAAAAACTAAATAAATCAGAAGAAACCAAGGAAAAGATAAAGTTAGATTTGTCTTTATTAAAGAACCTTTGTAGCGAGCAGGAAGCCTGCTTCCAATAGAATAGGGCCAGAGGACGATTCTAAGGCAGTGCGGACAGCAGATACTAACTGGGCCTGAATTTCATACAGCCTCAATTATTAAAAACACCCCCATTTCCCACCAGTAAAAGCGAAACTGAAACTGAAACTATCTGTCAAATCCCTCCAAGGAGCTTTAACAGAGATAATGGACATCTTTTTGCAATTTCAAATCTCTGTCAAGGAATCTAATAGAAGCAAGTGAAAGAAAATCGCAAGCCCTTGCTGCACTTCTGACATACCTGATACTGTTCCAGTAGGAGGTGCCCTGGAAGCTCCGGGTCAGGTATCTTTTCAAACTGTTCCCAGCATCACAAGACAGAAATATATATGACCAAAACGAAATACATGATATAAGAATAAAGAAATATCTAAATTATAAGACTTTGCCCAGCTAGATAGCAGTGACATATAAGCTACCGGTATAGAATGGACAATAGGGTGCTCACCTGTATCAGCCCAATGAGTATGTTGAAGTAGAAAAAAAGGGGGTGTAAATTAAAAGGCAGCAAGACATGAAAGGGGAGTAGTAATTAGTAGAAACTATACTTCCCATTTCAAAGATTTAGGTAAAATGAAAATAAAAGTCAAGTATGTATAAGAAAATATGATGTGAAGAAGAGCTATTAAGATCTATATAGGAAACATATCACATTCAATTAGATATAAGAATACGAGCAAGGCTTGGATTTTAGGAGGTCAAGCATGACACATGACGATATTTTACAAATTTCTCTATTCTTACAGTGTACATGTAGCACTTGTACGGTCGAAAGGACTGAGCTGTTTTTGCTCAATTAGTAATTAAGAAACATAATGAAAAAATGAAAAATAAAATAAAACATTTAAAGAAGTCCTAAATCTACCCAACCAAGTGGTGCGGCTGCGATATCATATAAACTAGTAGAATTAGCGTGTCTTATACAAACTCACCTTATCTGTAATGGTACTCAGAAGTCCCACACCAATTGGCTGCAAGTTTTCCAACTGGATCGTGCTTATCTATGAAAATTAACAAGAAATGTCAGCTCTAACATGTATTCCTCAGGCATTTGATAGGACATAGTAAAAATTTAAAAGAACAAACAAACAAACAAACTTGACATCCGCACCTGGTATGCAAGGGCTATAAGTTCTTGTATATGGAGGACGAGCCAATCACTAGAGGCCTGTCCATTAGTAGGTTGGCTCCTAGCAGTACAAAGATCAAAATGAGCTGGATTCTTTCCAACAGCTCTAGGTAGGTAACTCAAACACCTACAAAGCAACAAATTACTAAATCAATTAAACGAAGAATACCACAAGTTAAGACAAAAGTTCAGGACTAGTTCTTTGAAAGGGAAGAGGGCGCTTGTGCCTTGGTAAGTGTCAAACACAAAAGGGTTTCTAAAGGCACGGGCTATGCACATTTACACCTTTCTTCTAGCTCGTACACTAATGTATGCATACCAAAACTAATTTTATGCTCAATGAAATTTCTTTCATCTGATATTTGAATTGCTACTTAAAAATCAATCCCAAGCTTCATTGATTATTATTTTCTTGAGGTCCATGGCATAATAATCTTGCACTTGATTGTTTCATTTTTATACAAAGTTTATGTTCTGCCTTGTGGAATCTTGCCCAACACAAACACAGGCTGCAGTCTTCAACACATGTGAACTCTGGGCACTTTTGTGGGTGTGCCTGTGTGCAGTAGATTTAATGCATCATTTCAGGTCGTGCATGGAAAATATCATCACATACTCAGCAGCAAAAACTCTGGTTCGGTATCTGAGGTGTTTATCTCTATTCAGAATACCATGGGGGCCTATGGTGCTAGAAACCATGTTCTCATCGTCTTCTCCAAAATTTACACTTGGGTCACCCTCTGTACCCTTTGAGGGATAATTTTCTAAGCTGCTACTACTATCAGCATTTCTTCGCATTGATGTGGCAAGAATCTGAGAAAGATTTTGACAATCACTGAATTAGTAATTGTCCTTTCCAAGACAGGACAGTTAATGCGTATAATAAGCATATACAAAGCCTTCTTCCATCAAGAACAAAAACATGCTTATCTATCAGAAAATTGGGGATTAAACTGATTTACAAAGTACTATAATTCTATTAACAAGAAGAAACCAAGTTCAATGGATAGAAGTATTCAAGTATTCCAAATAGTTTGTCTTCTTTTTTTTTCTTTCAAAATTTACATCCAAAACATACTATCTGTATAACATTCTGGATGAAAAGAGAACAGACTAAACAAGCTTACCACATTACGACAAATTGATATCCAATGGGATGGACAGGAAGGGCATGATGCATAGAGCAATCGCATGATTGTGGTGCGCACCAGATCCCCTATCCTACAAGGATAAAAATAAGGGGAGATAAGATATCTTGCATCTCTCTCTCTCTCTCTCTCTCTCTCTCTGAAGATAAATGTCAACAAGAAACCAGGCTAAAAGTGAAGTAAATACTCGGAATCTGTTTCTTCATCCAGCATGTGAAATAACTTCTCTTCTATTTGCTCGACAACAATGGAAACCTGTATAATAGAAAATCAGTGAATGATCTGATTTATTGTGATGAGACTTATATTTGAAGATGGAAAGTAACATAAGGGCATACCGGATCTTTTTCAATCAGATGTCGTAGAGTGGAAACAGCTAGATGCCTTAACACTGGCTGCTTGAAAACGGAAAGAAAAAAAAGGGTAACTTCATATTATGGAAAGGAGCAGAAATATGTAAGTATATGAACTTCTCCAGTCACAGAAACAAAACCTGTCTTGAGGACAAAGTAGGTAGAAGAGTTTGCACATGGGTGTGCACGGATACAGCTTGTGGTGCAAAAAGAACAAGTTGCTGGGTAAAGCGTACACTCCTGCAACAATAATAGCTTTTGAATGGAGCCAATTTCTATTTTCTAACACAAAAACAAAACAAACAATTGTAGAAGAGAACATATTACATGAAAACTAAACAAGGGTTGAATAAATTGGAATACGTACTCCAGCATCGTTGCTGTTTCTTGCCCAGAGCTTATCTCGGAAACAACAGACTACAAAAACCAAAATTAGAAAAAAAAATCAACAAATGGACACCAGTCTGTGAATTCAATTAACTATAATATAAATGGAAAGAGATGAAAGTAAGTCTGTTGAAATTTCATCAAAAAAGAATTAAAAACTTAATAAGTATGTACTGAAATATGCCAATTCTTAACATGATAAAACATATTAGTATTACAGCAGAAGCTCAGAGGCAGTGGAAAACTTCGATAACAATACCTTGCAACGTGAAAAGAAAATACTGCCAGGGGCAAGTTCAGGACCAAGAACAGCAACAATAGCATTTATAAGACGGCCAACACCTTGCTGAAGTGCAACCCATCCATTCTCCTCGGACAAAAGAATGTCCAGAGCAAGACCAAGTGTTGCCTACAGAGAAGAAATGTGACGAGAGAACGTTGTTCAGTCAAGTAAAAACTAATAATTCATCTGCTAAGAGGTACAAATCTAAGATGATAGTCTGCTCTAACAACAAAACCTACCAAAATATACAGAGAGTTAGAACTTTGAGGTTATCAGTTATATACTTCATACAAGGGCAATTACTTTTCAGTACACAATACAAGAAAGATCAATACTGCTCACAAATGTATCAGTTAAACAAGGCAACAGCTTAATTCAAACAAATGTCATTTATCCATAACCAGTACCCTTGATAGTCTACAAATTAATCAGTCATAGGGCCTGATAGTATCACGTTACCTCAGAGATACAAAGGTCAAAGCATGCCAACAGTTTCTTTAAAATCACTTCGAGGTCTAAATCAATGACAACATACTTATCCAAGTTAACAAAGCAATTAGTAACAAAGACATTACCATCTCACAAGAGCGCCGAAGTGAATCTAACATAAAAAGATACCACAACAGTTGCAAATTTCTTTTCATCTATTGCCAAGATTTGTATTCCGATTATGCCAATGTAAACAGCATTACTTAACACACTACAACCATTAAAAACATAAGTTACCTGGACTTGAGATACATAGGACAAGCCAGCAGCTTCAATGGTTAACAGAAGCCCATGCAAAGACCAGATCTGTAAACCAGCTATTGAACTTTTAGAAAGCAGCGAGATTGAGCTCACAGTTGAAGGCACTAAAGTTGACAATGCCATGCCTCCAGCACTGCAGGCATAATATGCAAGGACATTGAGATAAAGTATAACATCTACTTAAGATCCCCATCAAAAGGATCACTAATTGAAAATTTAAAAATCAAAGGAAAAAAATAGATTAGCAAAGATATCAGATGATAGCAGGACTCCACGAGTGAACAACTCATCCTAAAATCTGCATGTGATGTGATAAACAGACAATAGTTTAACTATATAAAGACTTAATTCAAGTGATTATCAGACTTGTCTCCCCTGGATATGAACTAGATATCAACTGCAAATGATTCATGAGTTGTGACTTGCAACCTGATCCTGAGGAAAATTTTAAATTCAATACCAAGGGAGGTGCAATGCAAGTGTGATACTACGACACCCGCCTTCAGGCATGTATCTGCTTTATAGAAAGAGGTAGCAAAAGAAAGCAATAGAATAGACTTTCTATATGCTACTTAAGATTCAAGAGTACCACTAAGAATATTCCTGTAAATATTCATAACAAACTTGAAAGGAAGTTCAATATGTCACCTGCGATGAATGCAGCCAAGAGCAAAAGCAATTGATCCAGCATAGTTTGAATCTGTTGCCCCAGTTAAGTCACCAAGCAGAGATCTAGTCTGTGTGTCACCCAAACAATGAATCAGAGTGGGAAGGAAAGACGTGGGCAGAGGGAGAACGAGAAAAGGAAAGCTGCAGAGTCAGCAGCACGACTGAAATTCAAAGAACAAAGGTGATGTTTGACATTGATATGTTTGAACTACCATTCTTGCTGTAAAGATATCATTTCCAAGACGAGCTAAAAGACCCAGACATTCTGATGAAGCCCTACGCTGTGATGGACAGATATCTCCCTCTGCCAGAATGCTCTGTTAAATTAGGACAACAAATGTCAGTACAGATGGTGTGTGAGAACCACACTTCCTGAAAAATAACACATCTTTATAAAATTAGACACCTGAAATATAGCCTGTGCTGAGTTTAGTATCTCAAGTGATAATGGTTGGGGACGCAAGGAAAGCAAAGCCTGAGGAAAGCATTTAAATATGAGTTGATGTCAGACATTGCAAAACAAGATATAGTCAGTAAGAAAAGAAAACCCAGCACCTTAAATCCTGAAAGTAACCCCACACATATATTAGTTATGCTCCCTGCATGCCATGGTTGCTTTTTTCCAGCTTTCAGGCACTGCTCAATCGTTCCAAGAAGTGAGAGCATCCCACCACTATCCTGGGATGTTAGTCCCAACTGATGTTAACTACCAGTCACTTGTAAGAGAAGTCCAAATATGACAAATTTCCCTACCTGCGAGGCAAACAAGACGCCAAAGCAGAGGAGCATCTGGTTCACCAATGTCTTGTTTACTGGTTCCGGCTTCATTGGCAAGTTAAAAAGTAAACATCAATATTGACAGAAGCATGTCTCTATTGACATGAAGTACAGGAGCTGACTTAAATAGCTTCAACACATTAGCAGAAGCTAAAATAAACATATCTGACTTACAACAGTTAAAAAACTGTACCTGAGGAAAGCTACAAATTTCATTCTCCCAGACACAAGGAATAAGGCCATCTTTTCCACCTTGAAAAGCACGAAGTTCATCTTCAAACCAATCTCTGAATAAACACAATTACCAATAAACAAATATCACCAGAATTGAAAAAGAAGCTGAGAAAACGACTGAAAGCTCTGAAGCTCTGAAGCTCTGACCAAATTAAAGTACAATGTTCAGTAATAGTTTAAGACAAAGCCGGTGGAAAGGTAGACACCTTCCAGGAATCCAGGGACCCAACCATGCATCTCTTTTGTCTAACAGAAACCTCAAGCATGTACTTTCTTCACATCCAGAAGCCTCTCTTTCATGTCAGCAACAAGGAAAAAAACACCCAAGTCAGACACAAAATAACATTTAAATAAGACTTGACAGTTGATTTAATGCCCTTTTCTTTATGACACAAAGAAAATAAAAGTCGAATGCAAGGTGATGGGACAGTAAAATAGGCAGCTAACTTTACATGAATGGACTTGTGCAAATTTGAAGAACCATGCGGTGGTCATTCTTATATGCTGTTGGATCAGGAAGAGACTGGTAAGCTATTAATGTCCTGACGATAAATATATCCAAAGCAGGCTTCACATCTGGCAGTTGCTTGGCCGCTATCAGTGATATATACGATAAAGCCCTGCATTCCATCTCATCTCAGAAAATAGTTTTGAGCATGATCTAAAGTACCACAGCTTCTGACTTAAACTGAGCATATGAAACTTGTCCTTGTAACAGCAAGACACGCAGCGACTAGAACCAACCATGAATTGAACAAATTAGAGAACAAAATCAAGATAGAACAAACTTACCTACTCAGGTATACAAGTACAGGTTGAAGCAAAATCCCATTATTCCCATCATTAGGAGAAAGAAAGCATCTTAAAAATGCAGTAAGTGCATCAACTGCCGCAGACCACATGCTACAAGGCAGCAAGATGAAAGTGTTAACCACCGAAAAAGACATTAGTCATGTATGCTCTAGCCCTAACTTTTATCAGATAGTTCAACAGTACTGCAATGACTGATGCATTAAATACCTAGAGAATCTCAAAAGTTTAAAGACAGAAGCAGGAAAGTGCAGTAAACTGAGAGTTTGAGGAAAATAAGAACATAAGCCTGTTTACAGAAATCATACAGTACATACTAACCGAATCCTACTTATCAAATCTCCAGTATGGTTAGTTTCATCTTCTGGATTTCCAGTAAAGAGGGAAGCCCACAAGGAAAGAATATCAAAAACCTGGTCTTCAAGTTCCTGCTTGCATGAAGAAAATCCCTTAACATAGAAATAATCTCTCTTTTAATTCAATAATACAAGCTCCTTGGCCTGTGACTTGAAAGGTAAAAGTAGATTAAAAGAAACAGGGATTATCTTCTACCTCCTTTGGCATAGAAGCTAACAGGGATGACAAAAGTAACCACCCAGCTTCTTTTTCAATTGTAGCTGCCTGAGGGTTCCGACTAGATTCAGTCAGCATCTTCTTTGAAACTTCAAGGATTGACCTGGGCAATCTGGGATAGTAACATGTAAAAACTAGCTTTAAGAAACCAACAGTTCACAGTGACCGGAAAAAAAAAAACAGGTTGAATGTAACAAGGGCCATAACAACATAAATTTACGCCAAATACGAAACAGTGGAATCCAACAGCCCCCAGTGGCACATATGACATAAAGAAAACAAAGTAAAGATAAGGAAACAAAAAGAATGAATTTGCTCTAACAAATGATGCTAAGAAAAGAAGTGATAAATAACCAACGTATCTACTACTTTTTCTTCTATTACAGCTAAACTACACCACCAATGACTGGTATCTCCTATAGATATCTAAGTCTTATTTGTTCCTTGTGGACACACAAAATAAGATGACACCATTACCTGGCAGGAAAACCGAGAGGTAATTTTGGGGAAATGGACACCAGAGCTGCCAAGACAGTAGCTTGTCCGTGCAAAGAATCAAGCTCTAATTGCAAAGTGCTCCCCTGAGAAACATAAATAAGAGCAATTTACTTAACAGATGCCATAGTTAATAGGAAACATTCCAAAGAATGCTTACAATCAACAAACAGAAAATGACAATGAAAAGTTTGTCATCATTCCACTGGCCCAAGATTCCTAAAAGTGGTTTGCTAACCTCAAACTGTGCTCTAAAAAACATTGATATTTCAAAAAAGAAATTGCAAAAAGTTGGATGCTTCATGAGAAGGACCAATAAAACATGGCAAAAAGAAGTAATTTACGTGGGAGACTATATGTAGAAGCATCAACCGGAAGAGATACCACCAGCTCAGGTTACCAGACCCTTGTCTTCAAATGGTAATCACAAAATATGTCAAAGGTCAAAAATTAAGCAATACGATCGGCACTTCCAAATAATTGAGGATTTGAGACCATAGATGCCTCTTCCTTTTCCTTGCTGGCTCTATTTCCTAAATATTTGCTGGTATCAGTTTATCTGGCTACCCGCAATTCTGGACTCTATTAACCCATCCCCATTGGACAATGCCAATAAAGCCAATTGCACTTGATGACAGCATGAGAAACTGTGGCATAGGCAAAAAGAACATATAGCAGCTAGAATATGAAGCCACTACTGGAAAGCAGAAAACAGGAAGCGAGAAAATCCGGGCAATTACCATCAAGATAAACAGGAACAGTTTGATAAGGCACTATGACTGACATAGGCATGCTGGTAAAAGAACAAACAAAACAAAACAAACAAGCAACAACAGCTACTACTACCACCAACAAAAGCTTTCAAAACTTGCAAATGAATGCATAAGCTACATATATTATCATTAGACAAATAAATTGACCAGAAATCAATAAAATGAAGTCGAGAAGGCATAACAGTCAACATCACATCGTACCTTCTCAAATGCCAAATTTTCTCTCAAAGCATTCAGCATGGTCACTCCATAAGAAATTAAGCCACCAACACAGGTGGGATCAACTTCAGCCAGTGCACGTAATGTCAAAGCAGCCTCAATTCGAACCTGACAAAAGATTATCAATCAAAATTCAACTAAGAGAAATGAAAGGAGCATAATAATTTTTAATCTACCAAAGACGTTTGCCTTCAAGTAAGAAAGAAATCATGAGCTTACAAGTTGTGAAGAATGAGATACTGCTGCAACAACAGTGTTGTCAAGAACTTCCTTGAATTCAACAGGAACCTGCAAATAGATGGAGCAAGCACAACGTACCTAGTTAACTACAAGAGAAACAACTAACATTATGGTGTTCTTCCATTCTATGATGTTAATCAGCAAGAAAAATGTTCAAGATATAACTGATAATGTGAGCATACCACATTAATATTTTAATGGAATAATTCCTCAGATGATCAATATGTTAATAACGGTATGACCACACAAAAATTAAAAGTCATCATTGATTATATATATCATTGAAGAGACACTTACCTCTCCCAGCGTTTTCAGGGTATATGATGCAGTACGTAGGGCAGCAATTTTCATGGAAGGACTGGCATCTAGAGACATAAGCTGCAAGTTTCATAAAAACATTCAATTACCAACAGATAGCATAGAACAACGGGTAGCCATCAGATGATTTAATTGAAGGAAAACCTCCATGACAACAAAAATGGGAATAATTTTAGATAACCTGATTCCCAAGAAAACCCAAAAAACTCCTTTGCGTAGGCTCTGTCATTTGATCAGTAACACCAACACGAAGGATATAAAGAACACAAGCCTTGAGTAAAGCAAATGAGGGATAATGGTCAGTTCTTTAAATTAGAGAATAAGAAGATTCATGACAACATTAGCAATCAATGAAGTTGTTACAGTAACTCATATTATGGATCCATCAGATTTAGGTTATAACAAGCTTGGTCATGTACATAACGGAGTAACTGTCTTATTTTTCAATGCATGATGCATCAAACTTGTAATGCTTCATATACTGATAAGTTCATCCTTATTCAGCAGCTAAAGAGAAAAAAACAGCATCACAGCCTTGGAACCTGAGTATACTTTCATCCTTCAAGTTCCAGAACATCTAGACATGCACTGGTAATTATTTCTCAAAAATGCTAAAGAAAATATATCACATTGTTCATGCTGGCGGCATAAAGCAGCCTGTAATTGAAGTTATTGAACTCATGCAAAGAATGTAGCCTCTAAGCTTTGGTTTTTGGTTTTTTTTTTTTTTTTTTTTTTTTTTTTTTTTTTTTTGAGAAACAATTTTATCATTTTTTTTTACAAAGACAGCTTAAAAGAGAATCTACATAATGTTAAAGAGTTGGAAGGCCATGAATTTGTAGAAGAATACCAGTGCATAGGCATCAACAGAATTATCGGAACAAAGCATTTCCATAACCTGAATTGCATAGTTTTGTAGCTCACTATCTGGATGCATGTATTTTAGACGAATAGCCTGCAATATACAATCCAATAATAGATAAGCACGTACTACTACCCAGGCAAAATGTACAATAACTGCATACTCCACTCCAACCTAGGGCTGTCAGAGGGCAGACTGGTTTAGGGGGAAAACAGATGTTAAATGCAGTGAAACCAAGATAACAGCAGAAATATTGTTAAATGATAACACTTTCTTGTCAAATAAATTATCCTTATTCAAGATGGTTTTGTTCCATGGAATTCAACTCAAGATTCACCAGAACAACAAAAGGAGAGGGGAAAGAAAAAGGAGAGGAAATCAATATCAGCATCTACCTGTAAAAAGAATACCCAAGACAAGGTTATGCCAACTCGCACGTCCTTTGACCGTGCTCCAACTACACATTGGAAAAATTGTAGTTTCACTAATCCCATGAATTATGAACATCTTTCAAGTTCAGTAGCAGGAAAAGTCTTAATGTAGGGGCAGTGGGCACTCACACTGGCAGGAAAACTACAAAAATACCTTTTGTGAAAGGCAAAGCTAAATGCCTATGCAAACCACGTTCCAGTTTCTTTCCTGGAGGAAAAGGTCCTTTCCCCCTTGGTTGAACCTAGGAGCAATTTAACACATCACAGTTAGATTGTTGACCTAGGTAGATGAAACTTCAAAGAGATAAGGAAAAATATCACAGAAACATATGCAAACCTGTGCATGAGGATTCATTCCAAGAGCAAGCAACGAACCCAATGCTTCAGCAAATGCATCACGGACAGATGAAACAGGATCTTCAAGGGCCTACTATACCGGCCAAATGGGTAAGTAAAGAATTATAACATTGGCATCTTTAAGACTAAAATTTGAAACACTCAGAAGTACAAGACCAACAAGGAAAACTTGGCAATGAAAAGCATCTACCTTGACACAATAAGAAGCTGAACTGTCTAGTTCTCCCACCCCTAGACCCGGTCCTCCGATAATGGCAAATGCCTTCAGACATCTGGCAGCAGCAATTCTAACAAGAAATGATTTATCACCAACAGCAAACCGCATGATGAGACGAAATGCCTCTGTATATGCTGAAGCCGTTGCATTTCCACCAGAGCCTTCCAAAGCATTTTGAAGCATATATAAAGCTTCTTGTCTCACAAATTCCTGAGTTACATGCAGTTCAACTTAGAGGCTCAACAAACAAGAAAAAAAAAGAACCCAAAAAGAAAACATAAGGTATATTCAATATTCAATCATTTGGTAAGCCTACGAGATACTTGGGGGAGAATACTTATTTAAAGTATTTTGAGTCTTGACCAGTACTTCCAACTATTTTGGAATGACCATAGGGTCCTATACTAGTTAAAGCAGAAAAAATGTTAGTGTGAACATAGAGTTCCCAAAAGCAGCATTGTTCAGTTGGTGCAGAAAATGACAAAGACACTTCATCCTTTCCACTTCTTACATAATGAAAGTTTACAGAATACAAGGAAAAAAGCTAAAAATATTAAAGAAAAATTGCAGATACAATGAAACTACCTCATTAAACTTGAAAAGTTTCATGGCAATGATAGTCGTTTCAAGTAAACCCGATGTGATTCGCCTCCCAAAATGTCTATATAATTCTCCTAAGCATTGTGCAGCACCTACATCATAGTTTTCAAAATGATAATTATTAATGTTAAAACAAAACACACACAAAACAGAAAAAGGAAAACGTTAAGTGCACTAAATCAGGAAAATGCCTGAGTTAAACCATAAATATAAACAAATAGAAGCAGGTTATGAGTTAGACCAGATAACCTACGTACCAAAGAGGTACATTACCAGTTTACACAAAATACACATAAAAGTGGAAACAGCCGGTCATTTCGACTAACCAGCAAGTTTTTGCGGTTCACTCCTTCTCCCATCAGAGAGAAAGCCTTGGAGACTGCTCGCTCTAGAATATATAGAAATGCCATCTCCCTTAGATATAACCCTCGCCATAGCAACTGAAGCCAGATGGCGGACAGGTCGCCGAGCACCAAGAATAAGCAAGGAATATAATGCGTCCTCGCATCTCCTTTGCCACAACAAAATGGATTCCTGCAAGTCATCATTTCCACGCCGACCGTTAACAGTTTACACGTACAGAAATTTATCCATTACTCATAACAAATACTATAATGTACTAAAGATCTAATCAATCCAAGTGCTGATATGTATAACTCAGCCCCTACAATTTGAACTATTTACAAGAATTCAGGATCTAATTAATCAAATTAAGATGCGGACTCATCAGTCGCCAGGACTATGGGCAAACAAGGAAAGAAAATATCAAGTCTAATTCCGAAGGAAGCTCTACATATATACCAAATCAAATCGTAATTGGGGTGCAGAATAGAACGTACTAAAAACTGAGTAAAAGTGGAAAGAGAATGGAGTGAGAGGGACCTTGGGCTCTTCGTTAATGGCGGAGATGAGATCGGAGAGGAGATCGAAGCATAGAAGTGGCTCCGGAGGCTTATGGGATGCTGAGGCGACTATGGACTCCAATTGCGCTACCAGTACACCGAACTGAGAGAGGGGCGCATTCTCTGTTGTCACATACTTCTTCGCCATCGTGGAAGCGGCAGTAAAATGATCAGGGAAGACGAACAAGATTGAGAAAACTCAAGCAGCACAGTAAGTAAACAACATTGAAACTCTGGTATTTGGACTGGGACCAAGACTCTTCACCGTCAGGGTGTCTTGTGGGGTCAGTACAGTCTGGTTGAGGAGGTACGGTGGCCGTGCGCGACGCAGGTGGTGGTGGAGTGATTGAGGTGAGCTGAGAGGAAGTTCTTTTCTTTGGGACCAAAAAGCGGGAGTGAGCAATGGATTGAGATACCATTTTTTCACATTTCAATTTTCACCCCAATTCCATTGGCGAATCTTCTAATTTGCCCTCTAAACTTTATGTTCCAATATTGTATGGTTTCAATTTTCACCCCAATTCTATTGGCGAATCTTCTAAAGCACTTTTGAGAAAATGTTCTAGGGTGCTAAAAATACTTTAGGTGCTTTTTACATGAAGCACATTCCATGAAACACTTTTAAGTGATTTTCCAAAATTTATTAGTATTTTTACTAAAGATTTTTCCCAAAAAGATTTTCACCAAAAGCGCTTTCAGTCATTTTAAAAGCATATCCAAACGAGCTCATAATCAAACCAATTAGTATTTAATAGTTCAGTTTGATTTGGTTTTAGTCAATACCATGATTAAAATTATAGTTTGGTTTGGTCAATTTATGTCTATTCCAACATATCAATAAAAGCGTCCAAACTTTTAAAAGTTTTAATTTAACAAATTTTTAAAAGTTTCAATTAAATAAAATTTCATGTTGGTAAGCGACTTATTAGTTACAATCTAGGCAAAATGTGCAAACAAATATCATAATTGTTAATGGTAACTACAACTAAAAAATATGTGTATAATAATCACCAAATAACCTATGTTTGACATGTGTTAAATAAATAAAATTAATCACAATTTGTATAGTTCATGTACCAAAATGGTCAACAAATTAATTTAGGACACAAGTTGAAAGTGATCATAAAATTCAAGAGGCAAATTGGCAAAACTGAATGTAAATTAGATTTATAGCAGCCAACATCTCAATCCTTTTATCTCTTGAATTCCTCCCAAAATCCATGAAATCCATGGTTGTGAATGACGAAATTGCAACGGCTATGGACGGTGGTGCTGGTTGCTTAGGTAGCGTTTGGTACGCAGACGGGACGGGACGGGACAGGACGGGACGGGACGGAACAGATGTTCTGTGTTATGTTTGGTACGCGCAGGACGGAACAAGACGGTTGTTCCGTCTTGCGTTTGGTAGCGCATGGACGGAACGGAACCAAAAGATTAAAATGACTAAAATACCCAAAACCCTTCTTACGGCAAAACATCGCCACTGCTGCTTCTTCTTCTTTATCTTCCACTCTCTTCTCTCACCCTCCAAACCCAACACTCATCGCCACCCCTTCTCTTCTCTCACCCACCACAACCCGCCATCTCCACCATCACCGCACCTGGTAAGCGAATTCTCCCGCATCCTCAGCGACCACGGGAACCCTCACCACGACTTGGAGCTCTCCCTCAACGCTCTGTCTACCCAAATCTCCACAGACTTGGTTGAGCAAGTTCTGAAACGCTGCAAAAATCTCGGGCTTTCTGCACACAGGTTCATTCTTTGGGCTAAAACAATTCTGGGTTTTCGACATAGTGCTGAAAGCTATCACATTTTGATTGACATTTTGGGTTTATCTCAAGCTTAAATCTTTATTTGATTTGTGGATTTTTTTAATAATTTATTTGTTACCCATACGAACAAAATAGTAGATTATACTTCTGCTAATGGTTATGTTCTGCTCACATTGATATTTTTAATCATGAAGATGTGAACTTCTTGGTGTTTCGCTTAATGGGTACCTCGAAAAATGTTCATTTTTTCACTTCTTTTAGTGAGTAATTGGCTGTTGCCTTTTTCATGGATATACAGAAGTGAAACTTAGGTGTAAAAACTGTTGAAGCAGAAGTACAACTCTTCTCTTTGGCAGACAGTTATCAATTAATCGCATCACCTCTCAGAATGAGAAGGAAACTTTGATTCGCGCCTTTGTTTAGACCCGGGCATGGGCATCTGTGTTCTTTAAGCTTGAATTATTTTCTTTCTGGATCACTCTATTCGTTTGAGGTTTTAAGGTGAAGCTGGAATGTCATGTTGTTACCAGATTGGTTCGAAGACTTGCCTAAACTGGTGGAGGACATTCTCCAAACATCAGTAAGCACAGGTCCACATGGCGCTTTTAGGATGGTCCAAGGTATTCAGGCGTTTATTGGGGTTGGTGGGGAGTGGCTTGCCGATGTATCAAAGGTAACATGAACTTCAATTTTTATGGTTGTACTTTCTTTATGCAATAGACTTTGTTTCCTACTGCTCAAGTCTTTCCTTTTAGTTATATTTTTTTTGGGTTTTGTCATTTTTTATTCTGTACATGAGGATTATGCAAATTTCATATCTTTTCCATTTTAACATATCATCACGAGCATTTGATTGTTGCATCACTTGCTTGGCTTTCACCTTGTGCAATTTATGAATTGAAAGGGTTCAATGACAACATGTGTTTGTTATCACCAATTCCAATAACTTGGATTAAGATTTCACTCAGTTGGGAAATTCATGTTTAGCAGAATGGTGCAGCCAAAAGATACCCTTTTTCCTTGCCCTTAAATATTGTGCTGTTTAAAAGAATTCAAACTGAAAGAGGTGTGTTGAATCGGAAGCGGCAATAGCCGGATTTAGAATATAGAACGGAAGTGGCTAAATCAGCTTATTGATAACAATCGCATTTGCTTCTTACAACTCCTCATGTGCAGGATTTGGATACTGAAGTAGTCATAGCAATTGCCAGGGAGCCATCTACGAATGCAACTGCTGTCTCTGCTAATCTAGTTGTTGATGAGAGACAAATGAATGCACTTTTTCTCGATGTGGTACGCTGTTGACTCCCTTTAGGTTTACATGCCTGCATGATTTAGCGCTACTTCTGTAGCTTATGCCATCTTTTGACAAATTGTTCTGACGCCATGAACTGCTCACATGTTCCTATTTCAGATTCGGGTTAGTGAATCATATGGATTGAAATTTCCACGAGAGTTTGCACTTCTCCTGAAGCAGCGAACTTGAATATGCTCCAAGACCAAAGGATTTCCATCGCTTCTAATCGAAGAACCAACTACAGAAACAATTTCAGATGAACCTAAGAAGTGCAGATGCAGCTTCTTGTAGGTTGTGTAAATGTAAAAAAAAAGTTCTCCAGCATTCGGAGTTACATTCAATAGGAACGATATCGAGAACAAGAAAAATATTGTACTCTATACTATACGAAAGCAAAGTGCGTATCTTTTTATGTATCATATCAGATTCTTCTCCTATTTTATGTATGGTTTTATGTTTCAGTTTGTAAATACTTATGTCTCAGTTTGTTTATTAATATAGGTATCTTTCTCTTGCATGTCTATTTGTATAGGCATGCTCAATGAAACTTTTGTTACTTGGTATGTAAACTATTGTTGTTGTTATGCTTTGGTGGTCAGTCTTACAACCTGCTGGCAGTTACGAATCTTCCATGATATTTTGCTACAGCTCCATCCGAATCTTCCATGATCATGCATATCGTAAATGTTTTAGGGTTTAAACATTCAGAACTTAAACAAAGAAAATGAAATATGCAGAACTTAAACATGAAATATCCGAAATCAAACATTCGTCCCGACTTAAAAAACAAATAATGTCTTGCTAAAGCAAATAATGAAAACACTACAAGTTGATAAAGTTCATCATACTAAAACCACAAATACTAAACCCCAAATGCTCAAAGGCTCTCCATAAACACTTTAATGAAATCTGGCTTCTGTGAGTCATCCAAAGTAGTCCAAATACCCATCAGATCGGTATCTTTCACCAACTTCATTGAAATTCTTAGCACCTGATCATATGGGAGGCCCATGGCCTGAAGCTCAGAAGGTAGTCTAGCTTTCGCTTCTCTGAAAGTAAAACTTTCACCTAATTTCTTCATTTCAGTAACAGCTTTATTCCAACCTTCGTTGATAACAGATATAATATTTGCATCACCATCATTCCTACTCCTCTTCCTCTTCCTAACAGGTTGAGATGCACTAGATGTAGCAACAGAAGGAGATGGGGTAGGTGAATGCGGAGGCATCTCAGAAGTCTCACAATCCTCACTTTCCAAACCCATATTTTCAATTGCATCTGCTGCTGATTCAGCCATACTACCTGTGGCTCGGTCTCTCCCAAACACCGTACATAACCGTGGATACAACGGGAATGACTTATTTGGTTTGCAAGATGCATTGGGATGTTTCTACAATAAGAACCCAAAGAAAACAAGGTTAAGACTTTCAAAGCAACTAATTGATAAAGAATAAGAAAAAAAATTTACCTTCACCCAATCCTGTAGTATTTCATCATTATCCACAACAACACATTTTTTTTCATCATCCCAACCAAATCCAGATGTATTCATCATGTCATATGCAGATGAATACTTTTCTTTCAGACGCTTCAATTTGTTTTGTATATGCTTCGACTCTATATTAATGCCAGGAATCTGTTCCCTCATCTTGGAGGCAACCATTACAAAAGTACCAGCCTTAAAACTGCCGGTCTCACACCTAACACCATCAGCAACCATCTCCTCGAGGATGGTAAGTAGTACATCCTCCTCATGATCATTCCAATTACGTGAGGTGGCCATATAATCTATCAAAGAAACCATATATTACATAAGTAACACAAATAAACATAGATATAATGAATAGAAAACCACATTCATGTGTTGTTGTTTCCATTGAAATCTTTAAATTAGAAACACAATCAAATGACAATGACTAAATTTATATTAGTTGTACTAATCAATTACCAAATCAAAATTATTTATTAGCTGTACAAATTGAAAGCCACCAAATTAACGAATGGCGTTTTGCAGAAAAGCTTCCAACTGTCTCAAATTGAGTACAACTACGTGGAAGAGAACAACAATACCTTGAGGAATGCAGGAAGCCATAAATAAACAAATAAACATATCAAATAAACATATCAAAAAAGCCATAACATTTAGTAACACAAATAAACATATCAAAGAAGCCATAACATCCAGATAACTCCCAATTACTACATTACAATAACAAACATCTCAATAGTCTTGATGTTACGAATTTTCAAGCCAATTACAACAACTACATTGAGTCCACATCTCAATAAAAGACAATTACAACAACTACCATCTCAACCAATTTTCAAGCCCTCATTCCTCTCCACTCATCATATATTTCTCTTGCAAGATTATCCCTCCATTGAGTCCATATCTGGCTTGACTCAACGGTTTCAATGTAGGCTAATACTTCTGGTAAATCTTCCCCTATAGGTAATTCATCAAATGCAAGCCTTGCATTTTCCTCAGGATCAACCGCCATATACATTCTGATAAAATTATGAAGTAAACTACATGCGGTGATCATTCGTCCCTGAATCTTGATTGGATAGTGGGAAGGACTTCGTAAGATAGCCCAACGTCGTTTGAGGAGGCCAAAACATCTCTCAATAACATTCCTAGCACGTGAATGTTTCATATTAAAGTATTCTTCATGATTCCTAGGTGCACGTGAATTGTTTTCCCACTCTTGCAAATGGTATCTAGTGCCTCTATACGGTGCTAGAAAACCCTCACCATTCGTATATCCGGAATCAACCAAATATTATGTACCTATATTAGTAGATAATAAATTTTAGTTGTTGGCCAACAAAGGTAAGGAAAAATACTAGGTGCTTGTCTATCTTACCAGTTGGGACCTTGAGGCCATTAGCTCTAGTAACAGCGTCACCAAGAACTCTCGAATCAGTAGCTGATCCCTCCCAACCGGATAACACATATACGAATTTGAGGTCGTGTGTGCATACACCTAACACATTAGTTGCTATATGACCCTTCCTTGTTCTATATCTTGGTCTATCGACATCAGGCACAGTGACCCCTATGTAGGTTCCATCTAGCGCTCCTAAGCAACCCTAGACAAAAGAAAAACTTATATTAATTAGCAACTACAAATAATTAAGTTATTAATGATTTTACTATGATGATTACCTTAAAGCATTTCCATCTCGATTCCGTGCAATCCTCTGGGATAGGGGTTGGTTTTGCAAACAACACATCTTGCAAACTGAGCAACGCACGCAATACTCTGCGGACATACCGACTAATAGTTTCACCAGACCTAATGAATCTAACTTGCATTGACCTATTTTTATTGTGGTGGGCTAATATGTTAACAAAAGTAGCTACTTGCTCCTCTATTGTAACACGACCATCATCTACCAATCCACCACGAGTTTGTAGTAAATCACATAAAACTGCAAATGCATTCCTATCCATTCGCAGCTCCCACAAACAGAAAGTATCACTCAATCGCGTGATACGATTTATTTCCTCTCTCCTAACATGAAGTCTAACAAATGTCCTCTGCTCTAAACTAGCTATTTCCCGTTGTCTCCTTTGTTGTTGTCTATACCTCAACAATTGTGCATTCATAGTAAAGACTTGTGCCATTATAATCCAAACGTTCAAAAGAACAAAGAATTGAGTCTCATATTCATCCATACCTTCACATGCACAAAACCAACACATGAATGAGTGGAGCATCAACATACGCTAAATTCATTTTACATACTTGGACTTGGTAAAATTAAGCAAACACAAACAAGAGCTTCAACACGAAAAAAACCCTACAAACCATCACAGAAGAAAGCACAGCAGGTATATAAAATTGAAAGTGATTTTAAGAAAGAATCAATCATGCAGGAAAGAATCAATCATACAGGCTAAATGTTAGTCTATTGAAGACTCATCAAATTGTGGAGGTAATAATGATAATGTAATTTATAATAAAAGGCAAGGCCCAACAACCTATACAACGCAAAATAGTTCACTTGGAGGGTTTGGTTTAGACTAATGAAGTAAGTCATTGAAATTAAAGGAAGTAATAATATATGATGTTTATGGACGTTGCTTTCTTAGCTTGAAACCATTGAGCCATATGATCATCATGAACTCACATGCTCAGTGAGAAATTTGACAACAAGGTCCCACACTTTTTGCACGGGTAATGGTCTACTCAACAACACATCAAATTTTCTCTAACTTCAATTTCTATTCACTTTTCCATCCATCTAAAGAATTATGAACAAATAAAACTGATAATAAAATTTTGATCAAAACAAGAAATGGGAACGCCATAGTAAGCTGTATAAATGCAACCTACTACTTATCTGTCTTCTATAGCAGACAGATTAGAACACATAAACCAGCAACTGTTAAAAGATTTAGTACTAAGCAACCCAGTTCATGCAAACTACATGATAGAATAGGTGTATATGGAGTTACCAAAACTGGATAGGCGGATTTGACTCTTTGAGAAACAGTCCTAAATAAAGGCTTGGACCATTTTTTAACAAAATACTTTGAAGAAAGCAAAATTCGAATGAGAGCAGTCGCATGCAGATAGAGAGGATTCTCTTTACATCAAACCCCAAACCATCTGATTCATGCAGCTGGGATTTCTATTCCATGGAATGGTAAAATGCCGAACCTAGATCAACAACAAAAATCTTTGTTTCCTCACTTAACCTATATGGAGAAAACTTCTTATGGACAGATAAACTTGGTTTGAGTGGCACTAAAAATTCACCATGCATAAAAGTGAATATTAATTTTACAGCCATAAAATGAATTAAAAGTAGTGCTGGCCGCAGAGAACGTTAACTTGGAAAAGGGAATTGATAACTGAGCTTTTAGTTGGAACACAGGAATCATGGGTGTATATAACGAGGGAAACATAACTGGGGCAATTCATATCTGTACGACCCTGCATGACCCCCATCCTAAACATGTATAGCATTCCAAACCCAAACTGTGCCAGTATCTATAACAAATAAAAAGTACCCATCTATGGAAAGGAAGAAAATAGAAGGGAGATGGAGTGAAACCTTGAGCAATTTGAGCACGCCGCTTTTCTTTGGTTGACTCTTGATAAGCCTGTTATAGATAACAAACTAAGTTTCTGAGAACAAATAACATCTTACAAAGAGAACAAATAAGATACTGATTGCATAACAAAAAAGTTGACATGAGATTTATATTCACATATCTAGCTCAGTTCCTTCTGCATGGGGTTAAGGTTTTACGATTCATCAAATATGCACTTCTCAAAACCTAAAAAGCATTTCTGAATAATGAATAAATATAGCAACAGTACTATGGAACTACAACAAAAGCAAAACATAAAATTTCCAAATGAATGTTCATGTTTCCCTGAGACCTCATTTGTGATGAGTCAGAGATGGTTCTTGTAGAATGTTACAACCCCTTAGTTTTATGGTTAGAATTCAAAACTAAATATTAGGCTTTCTAACCAAGTTAGTGGTATTTCCATACAATTTATGAATTGATTCTGAAGCCTTCTTCTTTTATAGCTTCCTCATATACATAGACAACTTTTATGTCTTCCTTTTTAACAATTTTGAAAAGAAAGACAAAAAGAGTACAGTCAACCAGCTTTGTGGAGTTTGTGTTAACAAAAGAGGTTCTTGGTTCAAAGGAAACATTTCCAGAAAGAGTTGAACTAACAAACAAGTACTACCACTGCTACATAAGAATGGTTACCAGAAAAATATGAGAAACAACAAAAAGTGCAATAAATACAAATATACGGCACCTGCAAGTTTCCTGTGCAAAATGTATGGTTGAGGTTCTTCTTTTACAGGATCAGCTTTCAACAGACCCTTCACATTAACCCCTTGACGCTTTAAGAGTGCTGCAGAAAGAATGAGAAACAACATAAGTGAGATTTTGCTTGGTTATGATCACAAGAACAATATATGTTGCAAGCAAGAACAAGAAAAAGAAAAAGAAAAATCAGAATCAAAACAGTTCAAACAGGGAAGAAAAAAATAGATACTTTGAACACAGTTGGACGACTAAATTAAACAGATTCGAAGAAAAAAACAGAGAGATAAAATTGAACGACTAAATTAAACAGATTGAAATAAAAAAAACAGAGAGATAAAGAATAATAAGAAGAAGAAGACGACTGGGTAGTGGAAATGTCAACCACATAAAGCCCTTACAGAGAACAAATAAAAAACATTTGAAAAATTGGTTTTCACTATAATGCCATCAAATTACAAAGAAATTAGAAATTTTTTTACAAAGAAAGAGAGACCGAGAGCTACACAAAAACAGATCGAACCTGGAACCGAGATGCAGAGCTGAAGATGCTACGGAAGAGGATGAGGAGGAAGGTTCGCAGAGCTGCTACACGGAAGAGTTGCAAAGGGGTGATGCAGAGTTGCTACACGGAAGAGGACGAGGAGGAAGGTTGCGAAGGGGAGATGCAGAGGTGAAGAGGCTACACGGAAGAATACACGGAAGAAGATGAGAAAGAAGGTTACGAAGGGGAGATGCAGAGGTGAAGAGGTTCACAGCGGCTGAGAAGAAGAGAAGATAGTTTTTAGGGTTTGTTGTATGATTTTGATGATGTAAATTTTGTAAAAGACAAGGGGCATTTTTGTCTTAAAATGTTGTAAATTTCTGTCCCACGGACGTGGAACAAGTTGTTCCACGGGGGGGAGCTGGAACAAAAACTCAACAAAAACTTGTCCCGTGGAACGAGGCGTTCCACTCATTTTGGGCTTACCAAACGTGGGACGGAACGCCTCGTCCCACTGCGTTCCGTCCCGTCCCGCGCACCAAACGCGCAGTTAACTTCGTATTTGTTTTGTTGGTTCATGTTATCGGATATCGCCTAAAAGGGCCTAAACAAGAGTGTTTGTGGATATAAAGGAAGAAGATAACAGAAAATCCGATAACATATGCATTATTATGGGTCTGGAAATACAAGGCAGAATTTGAAGCTTTTAAGATATCAATTTTATTAAATTGATATGTAAACTAAAATAATCCCACAAGGCCACATAAGAATGCACCAAGCCAAAAGAAAAACAAAGTAGTACATCCGAGCTATCTACAAAATCCTATAGCAACAGCAAAGCGGGCAGTAACATAACTAGCAATGCTACCAGTGAGGAGGCGGCGGCAGAGGGTCTTAGAGAAAATGCAGATGAAGTTGTTGCCATCTGAATTATGAAATTGCAATTCCCTTGTGAGATGTTCTGTGTCGTCAACGTAGCCAAACCTTGGAAGCTACACGACTGATCATCCTGATCCTGAACCTGGTAGTACATATTAAACGCATACGAAGCATTCCCGTTCGCATCCAAATTGTTGCAAGAAGAACCATATTCCAATGCCGTGCAATCCGCATAGGTGCAAGCATAATTTATTTTATCTGCCAGATTGCTCACATCTTTGGCGTTCGGGTTAAACATGCACCATTTTTTCGAAAGATACAGCACATTCTTTGCAGGCACTAGTAACTTGTTTTGACCCTGACCAGAAAGATCGACCGGGAACTTGGGCTGTCCATCGTAACTGAAAATTCCCCAATGACGCTCAAAACTTCCGGGAGCAATGCTCTTTGCATCCTCATCAATAAGTCCAAACAAGTAAACTTCAATGTATCCAGTTCGCAGTGGGGTGCCTTTGTTGGTTCCAAGTCTTGTTAGAAGCCCGTTATAAAATCTAAAAGCATTCCCTACATTGGCATTCTTATCCCCGTCTGTCGGCCATCCCACCTCCCCAACCACAATGGGCATATTCCCAAATCCCACTGCTTTCAAGGAAGAGACCAAGGTATCAAAATTAGCATCGAAAACATTGGTGTACTGAATCCCAGTGCCTGTGTCAACAATGGGAGTGGTATCCCCATCAAAGAAGGCATAGTTGAATGGGAAGCCGTCATTGCCATATAAACTCAGGAAAGGGTAGATGTTTATGGTGAAAGGCGCCTTATTTTTGTCTAGGAACTGGACAATCTCGGTCATCAGTTGAAGAATATCAGTCCGGAACCTTCCTGCAGATGGCACAGGGTTGTCTACTGGTGAGTCGTAGACATCAGCATTTAAGGGCACAGTAGCCTTTACCGAATCTCCAACTCCGGCTTCATTAAGGGCATTTTGAATGTTCTGAAGTGCTGGGAACGTAACATTCAGGAATGAACCATTGTACGATGAGAGGAAAGGCTCATTCCCAACTGCTACATATCTGTGAAAACATAACAAAAACAATAAGATAACAGAAGAGCTTGTAGCAGGACTTTGTTTTCAACAAAGCCGCAACCTTGAAATGAAGCCCGGTCACACAGTAGTAAGGACATTGATACAGCACATCAGTATGATAATTCCTCACTCCAATGACATAGTAATGCAGAAAAGAAGAGAAAACTTAAAACAACAATTTCCTTGTTTAACTTCTTAGATCCTTGCAAAAAGTTACCGCTAAGTTATTGTGCTGTTTTAGTAGTTCCGGTCAACTTGCCTCCAAGAAGGGATACATGTCTAACAAATTTCACCCATCATTCAAAGACTGGTACTTAAGGAAGTCCATGTACTCCATAACAGCAGACAAGAAAAAAGAAAAGCTACAAACTGGACCGAAACAGAAAGATGAATCAACTAAACTAACCGGATATCGGATAGGATTTCCATAGAAACTTATAAGAAGAAAATCAAAACACACTCGACGAACATAAATTGTGGAATCATCAATTCAAAAGGGCCCATGAACAAATCCTATTCAGAAATTTCAAGTCAACCAACAAGCAATTCCAAAGTATTTCTAAGTGCTTACAAGTGACAAACTTTAGATGCAAATTATTTTCTTTTCGTGTGCTGTGAAAATAATATATCTAAAAACAGAGTAGGACAGTCGTATCATGTAAGCGTTGGTCACAAAAGCAAATTTGATAGCAAGAGCAATGAAATCAATCAGGACTACAAAAGGATCGAAAGCAAATTGAAGTCATACTTGATGTTAACTCCTCCGTTGAAATTGTAGCGGGTGACGTTGCGGCGGACCCATTCTTTGGCACGTTTGTAGCTGGTCATGACGGCAAGCTGATCATTAGGAATAGCAACCATGACCTCAAGACCACTGCCAGTCAAGGCACTCATGGTCGACTCGTCTGCATCAAAAAGCTTCACCTTCGGAATCCCATTGTCCTTTAGCATCTGAATCACCGTATCCGGCGGCAACTCGTGGGTTGCCATCGTTCCCCAATTCACACCAAGACCTTCCACACCACCACCACCGCCGTAAACACACAACACAGCCACCACAACCAAAACCCACATCATCCTTTCCATGTTTCTTTTGCCGGGAAAAGGAGGGGAGGAGGGAGGGGAACAAAAGCAAAAGGCTTTATAGTGTAAATAGGAAGATAAATAAGAGAAGAAAGATTAAGAGGGAAAAAATGAGTTTCCTTTATGTTAACTGAAGAGCAAAAAGAGGTAAAGAGTTGCAGGTGGGTCGGAGAATCAGCGATATTCCAGCGATTTTATTTTTCCCACGAAAATGAGATGGGGATAGTGGAGAAAGAGGGGTAACCCAATCCGATCAAATACAATAATAATAACAAACGAAAGCTGAAGAGGAATAGGAAGAGGAATAGGAATTGAGAATAATAATAACAATAATAAAATGGGGATTGGTGAGGAGGGAGGGAGGGTATATAAAGGTAAGTTACCACTCCACACGTTTCAGTAAAGTGACTGCCAATCCAGATAACACCCACCACCACGACTCTGGCTTTGGCTTGTCTGCCTAGTCGACCAACCTCACTTTTAGAGACCGACGTTATATTCTCTCTCTTCTCTCTCCCCTTACGCATATGTATCGCAATCAATACATGATAAAACGACAAGGACAAAACCCCAATTTCTGGTTATGAGCTCCGGGAGAGTCTGTCAGTCTGTCTCTGTCACACTTGTCAATTTCAAATTCGCAATTCTAACGGCTAGAAATTGATTTTGATTTGTGAAAGGTGAAAACCTCCCCTCCTATTAAATATTATATAATACTATTTACTACTCCTCCTCAGACTTTCAGAGCACGAGAATAAATTATTACTAGCAAAGCAATCAATATCTTTAAAATAGTTAATAAAGTCCTCAAGAGATTTGGAAGGGAATAATAGTGAGTTGCAACGTGTCCGTCTCTTGGGTTGAGTTTCTTTCTTTCGTTTCTTTCTTTCTGATTCGATTCTCATCTGCAAAGCCGCCTTTTGTTGTATCAGAATTCAGAACAACAAGCACTTGTCTTCTTCTCTTTCCTTTGGCTTTTCGATTCCAGGAATTGCGACTTTCAAACTCCTGTCAGAATCCGAACAAGTTATCCCTTTTTCTTTAATTACCTTTTTTTTTTGTTCTCGATAAGCCCGGAGCGTTATTTATTATTTTACGATTAATGACTCTTTACTGTAATGTTTTTAGAGGATTTATTCAATTCAGAATTTAAAAGGTTTTAATGGATTTACAAATCTATAAATTTTTATAGAGTTTAATTGATTTGTAGATATTCCATATAAAATTTTGATTTAATTCCCTCGAAATTTCATGGGGAGATGTGAGATTTGTGGATGCTTAAAATACACTACGAAATATCTCCAATTCCCTCTAATTCCTCAACTTTCTCAAATTCTTTAAAATCAATTTCTAATTGAATGCACCTGGAATGTTATAAATTTTTTTAAAATCCTAATTGAATACACCCGAATTTCTAAGGATTTTAATAAACTATCTTAAAATTCTAATTGAATACACCTTGAATTTCAGAGAATCACTTAAAATCATGATTGAATACCCCTAGATTCATTAAAATAATGAAAATTCCTTAAAAATCCCAATTGAATACACCCCGTTAGTCTAGTTTGCTAGAATCTTTTTGAGATTGAGTTCTTAATAATATTTATGTATTTGTAATGTTCTTTATCAAGATAAAATATCCTAATCTTCTAAAAAAAGAAAAAAAAAGGTAGGAAGTAAAGTGACAACTGATCTCTACTAAATAATGGAATCCTCTTTGTCAACCAAAAGAAAGTGAAAAGACAACTTAGTCTTCTGTCACAAAAAAAAATGATGGACAATAATGTAATTTCACATGTCCAAATTTTAGTGTTTTTATTGAAACCTCACATACAGGTGATATTAAAAATATCTCCAATATTTAAAAAAAAAACAAAAACCTCTCACTCGCCCACGTTCTCTCTCTTCTTCTCATTTTCTAAAAAAATATGTTCATACGCACAAAATGTATAGGCAAATACTAGTATCAATTAAGATAAACAAAATACAAAGGGAAAAAACGTCAATTAAATTTAATTTAATTTCGTGAAATCTAAAAGTTAAGTTACAGGTCAGTGATGACGTGGCCCACTTATTTTGACTCCGGCCGACATCCACGTTGTTTCGCACTACCACTACCAATTTTCTGTTATGCTCACAGAGGTACGGAAACATAGTTAGGTAAATTACGTGTAATAATAAAATTAGTTAAATTTTTTTTTTTAAATAAGGATTTTTATATTAATAGCGTACAAAATGTTGAATGTACCTCACATTAAAATTTAATATTAAATGACTTATTTACTCCACTATGCAATGACAATTTTGACCTTATTAGGTTTTAAAAAAAATAAAGATTTATAAATACACCACAAATCACATTTAGCTTATTATGTATCTTCTCAACTATCAAACATGTTGATTAAGAAAAATTGTTTTTGACGAATGGAACACGAAATCGATGTTTTATGAGCTTCACATGAGGTAAGACTTCATAGTTTTCATTGTTTTAGTGATTTCGATGACATCGATAATTATTTAATCTTGCGTTTGCTGCATTATTTAAACTTCTAGTTCATATTCATCTTTTAGTGTTCATATGATTAGATTCAATCCCTGAAAATTAAAAATAAGTGTTTTAAGATTTGAGAAATGTGGGATGTAAATAAAATGTGGGGTGTATGTACAAAATATAATATGTATATTGAGAATGTGGGGTGTGGGAGTATTATGGGAAAGTAAGTGGGGTGTATTAAAATAATTTTTAAGTTAAAAAGCAAATGTGGAGTTTATTAAGTTTGTGAGATTTATTCAATAATTTGTGAAGTGTTAATATAATTAATTAAAAATAATTAATTGTATTATGATATTTACTGTATCGAAGTTCTGCAACACTAAAAACTTCTCATGATCACGACTCTTGGCTTAAGCCGCTAATCCAAAGGGCAAGTCCCAACGTGGAGGATAGTACCGTCAGTTAAAAATGTGAACGTGAAGTTGAAGAAGTAATTGGCCATTTTAACTTTACATGGTCTTGGTCGGTCATTGCGATAATAAGATGCCTTCCAATCTTTTTGAGATTGGGATAAACCCTGATAGAAACTACTGTTTTCTTTTATTTTTCTATGGTCACAGTAAAATGTTCATATAATAATTCTATAAAATAATTTTTAGCAAACGTTAAGAAAACTTCAATTTCAATTTGGGCCAGTATATAAAAAATAAACATCACAATCCAGTAAGATAATTTTTGAGGTTCCGTTTTAAAAATTTGTCTTCACGACTTTGAACACAACATTGTAAAAGATAACAATGTAACATAACATGTTTCAATATTAAGATAATATTTCGTATTTATAAAACTCATTCACGAGAAATACTAAGAATACTCTATATTAAAACAATTATAGAGCACTTTTTTGCCATTTAATGATTGCACACTTTTTACTTTCATGGACAACTCGAGAAAGGATTGAAATAAAAACATGATTTAGTAGCTTGTGAAATTTCTATCTCAAGTCGACACGATAACAAGTGTTGCGACTTTTCTGCTTCTCTCGCAATTCCAGTCAAAAGAAAATGATAAAGGCATGTGGTGTGTGGCGTGTGTGTTGACACTTGACAGAACAAAAGTTGGATTGAAATTTTCCTTTTTGGTATTATCTGGGTGAAGAATCACAATATTTAGGATAAACGATATTCCTTTTTGGTATGGTTATGGGCCTTATTATAAATAAAAATATCTCATTATCAGGGCCTAGAGTGAAGATTGTTTTCCTTTTCTTTTCTTCACCATCTATCTTGCCCGCAAGACAAGAAGGAAAGCAATCAATCAAAACTTGAAAATAAATTTTTGGTCCGAAAATGATTGCTTAAAAATCTTACATGATTGCATGCATTACTCTCGAGTAGTAATCTCAATTGTTGTTCTTGCCAGATTCAATCAACACCGCCTCATAACAGTTGATATGATATTAGCTCTTTACACTTGTTAAATTAGGGTTCATTTTGACCTTCAAGATAGTTTAGGCCTGAAAAAAATCATCGATAAGCTCAAGAAAGGTCAAAGCCCAAAGAAGAACAAGGAGCCCAAGGCCCAATGCAATTAAAAGGAGGCATGTCTGACTGCTATACTGAACCACTCACCAGTTTGGTCCGACTAAGACAAATGTTGTCTCGAACTGCACATCGAGCAATACACCAACGTAATTCTTATCCATAAAAAGGTTTATGATATTAAAACACCGGACAAATTGAAAATCATTAATGAACACTAAAAACAATTAACCAATATTCAAACACTAAAAAACATTCATGATCGTGAGGAAATTGATGAATTGATACTTGGATTCAGAAGTACTATATTATAGTGAAATATGTGCTTTAGTATTATTTAGTGCGAGAATAATGTTAAAGAGATCAAAATTTTAAATCAATTTTATAAACCAAATGATGTATTTATTGATAATTGAATTATTATTATTTTTTTTTTTTTTGAACAAATCGATATTATTTATACTAAGGGGAGGGGGTGTCGCCTTGGCGAGAGTTTAAAAAGGTTTATGATATTAAAACACCGGACAAATTGAAAATCATTAATGAACACTAAAAACAATTAACCAATATTCAAACACTAAAAAACATTCATGATCGTGAGGAAACTGATGAATTGATACTTGGATTCAGAAGTACTATATTATAGTGAAATATGTGCTTTAGTATTATTTAGTGCGAGAATAATGTTAAGGAGATCAAAATTTTAAATCAATTTTATAAACCAAATGATGTATTTATTGATAATTGAATTATTATTATTATTATTTTTTTTTTTTGAACAAATCGATATTATCTATACTAAGGGGAGAGGGTGTCGCCTTGGCGAGAATTGAACCTAAGACCTCTCACTAATCAGTGAGGAGGAATACCACTAGACCATAGTACTAGTGGCAATTGAATTATTAAGTATTGATTAACGTACTTATTTATTTCTTATTAGTGACAAACAAGTCTTAATTTTCCGTTTTTTGGTCGATAATTTTCTCTTTTTTGGTCGAATAATTTCAGCAAATGTATTTATCGGCCATTTGCTTTGGTTCGCTTCCCATTTGTTTTTGGGAATACATAGAGCTTTGCGTGAGCTTTACTCCACCAAATCGCATTTGTGTTTCCCCCCATATTGCTGTTCTCTTTCTTCTTCCTTCCTCAACAATCAACATCAATTCTCTAGTCTCTGTATTCCGTTCTTCCACTTGGTGGATTCCCTCTCCTCCAAAGCAACGACGTCGTCTTCAGTTCCGGCCGCCGGTTCTCGCTTCCACTATTGCTGCCCTCCGTGCAGAGAAATACGAGTCCTCCGCAACGGTCGACTCAGATACGTTTGAATTTTCTTTCTGAAATATTTAGGGTTTGGTTTGATTTTTCCTATTTGATTCAGAATTCTGCTGTGGTAATTTGAAATATCCAATTCCTAGTAGGACTATGATTGTTAATTAGGGCTTCCTATTTGGCAAATTCCAGTCGCTAATTTCTTCAGAATAACATTAATTACTAGCTTATTATCTTGTGAATAAAGCAAGCAACCGGTTAGACAGTTGGAATGACGAAAAGAAAGGCCGAAGAAGAAATACGAGGAAAAAGTCAGAGTCAGAGAATGTGGAATCACGGAGAGCGCTGGTTGAGAGGAGCGTTGATTGGACAAGGTAGCTTTGCTTCTGTTTTTCTTGCTACTCCAAATAAACGAACAAGGGGTCTGTTAACTGGTAATTTGCCTGCAGTTATGGCCGTGAAATCCGCAGAGCTCTCCGCTTCGGATTCCATTCAGCACGAGGCTGCGGTTCTCTTTGAGATTAAGGGCTGCCCCTTCATTATTGAGCGCTTTGGCGAGGAGACCACAACAACCGACAAGGGTCAGAAGGTCTACAACTTGTTGCTAGAATTTGCTGCAGGAGGAACCCTTGATGGTCTCATCCAACGATCCAATGGTCATGGATTGCCTGAAGCTGAGGTTAAAAGGTATGCAAGGTCGATTCTTGAAGGTGTTAAACATGTTCACAAGTGTGGATATGTTCACTGCGATCTAAAGCCCGAGAATATCTTGCTTGTGCCTGTCGCTACAACTTGTTCTGGTTCTGGTTTTGTAGCCAAGATTGCAGATTTTGGATTGGGAAAGAGAAGCAAGGAGAAATTCAATGGATGGAGAGGCACTCCTTGGTATCTATCCCCAGAAGCTTTTAAAGATGAGAAGCAAGATCAGTCCTCTGATATATGGTCTCTTGGTTGTATAGTGTTTGAGATGCTAGCGGGCAAGTCGCCCTGGGAATTGAAGCCAGGTTTTGATGATCTTGTCGATTCCTACGACGCAAAGATGTTGGATCATCTGCGTACTTGCAAAATTCCGGCTGGAATCTCATATATGGCCATGGATTTTCTCAAGAGTTGCCTGGCCACGAAACCTGGGAAACGATTAACTGCTGAAGAGCTCTTGTCTCATCCCTTTCTAGCGTGGCCACAACCAACAAAACCAGGTCATGTGAAGGTAAAGTTGGTTAACTCAGCTTTAGGCCACACATACGGCGTGCGTTTCTTAAAACGGAGTGCAGAGTACCACGCAAGCGGTGCCATTGTTCCCAGAATTCAGCCAGCCCCGGGTTTTGGTATACAAGCAGGAGTGTAGAATGAAGTTGCTGTTTGATGTGATAATTTCAGTAAAAGCACGTTGGAGCCTGGAGGTTCTTTATTGTTGTATCTTTTGATTGCAATGTGCGTTAATCGTTTCGATTTTGGAAGCGCACAATTGTACAAAAATGATTCAAATTTGTATCCAATTACGTGTTTATTTTTTTATTTTTTTATTATTTTTTTAATATCTAATATTAGTCCAAATATTGCAACTGAACTGATGAGGCACTAATATTGATATTCCATCTATTATTGGTGTGCTTAATTCTGGAATTGTAGCATGTAGATTGCTTGTCTTGGCTTTGTTAATTATGGACCTAATTTTTCACTCAGTCGTCACTCCCAGTGATGATGGTGCCGTTTACTTAGTATGTCATCATTAATCGTGAAATGTCTTAGTAAAGTGAAGAAAAACATATTTCAGAAAAGTTGAGACAAGTATGTTGTTTCCATCTCTTTTGATCGGTTATGCATAAAACAGACAAACTATGTATTAATACATCAAAGTCACTTACATCATTACGCTGGTGGCGTGCTGTAACCCCGCTGAAAATTTGAAATTAAAATTGACACTCAAGCTCAATGAAAGAACATGAAATAGCTTGGAATGCCTGCATCCATTGTATTTTGTACTCCTATGAAACAAATCACTTGCAGTAATACAGGTTCGTTCGAGAAAAATTAAAGAAAAAATGGCATCTGTTTCTCTTTCTCACTTACAGATGGTACTCCCCACACAAATGCCTGATCCTCATAGATTCTCACTTTGACAACCAGTAGATAAATATGAGAAATGTGCATACAGATGCGACGAGAGAAAGAATGATGGTATCCATAGACTTTTTACGCTTTATAGCAGAAAGCATTTGATTTACCTGCACCGTCAAATCTTTGAATGTCAATCAAGGGAACTACAGAGTACAGACATAATAAGCTGACAGATTTACACATTTCGAGGGATTAAAATCCTTAATTTCTTTTATTCACTCTTGCATTGCCCTTCATATAAGTCCTCTTTTTTACAGTAGAATTTCGGACCCGTTACTTTCTTAAGTCTACACGACGCAATATTAGGACTCATTCTAGTTTTGGCATAAAAAATTCAGTGAACTTTGTACTGGTGATATACTTTTCTGCAATTAACCTATTGCATGCATTAACTCTTATTCATAGAACAAAAGAGAAACAGTCAATTCCATTCAAGAGGGACCTATGTAACACCAAAACGCCAAAGAAATAACTCAAACATCAAGGACCACAATTACTAGTTTTATACCGTTGGAAGGCGGCTGCCAATATTGCTGAGCTTTGAATTAATACCACCAAAAGTGGAGCGTTGAATGACAAGTGCACCAAGGGTTGCTTGAGCTTGAGAGATCACAGTATCCACCTGCACAAACATAATATATTATTCAATATAAATCACAATTTGTATTCTTCCATTTGCCACACTCAGAAAAGGGATGTAAACAAATCAAAATGCCTGGCCAAGGACTCTAAACCATCATCAGCTAAGAGACGTTCTACCCTGTACAATAAAATTCTGTTTTACTTCCTAACCATAAAGGCAAAAAAAAAGCTGCAGGTAGTTTCCATTTCCCTTCCGTCAAGGCCATATGATATATATCTTTAATTCTTTATTAAAATAATCATTAATTCGGTTTTACTCAAAAGATGCCATGTAGGAGAGGACTGGGTCCTAATAAAACACATCATCACCCAACACTATGCACAAAAAAATGTTTCACTTTAATTTGCGTACCTGTCCTGTACTTCGGCTAACAGCAGCATGCTCTTTCAGGAGGGCGTTTTCCGCAGAGCCAACACCATCTTCCAAGTCTACTCTTGTTCGATCAAACTCCCTAAAATCCTCAAGGAGTGAAGCATGCTCTTGCTTAGCTCTAAGGCTGTTTCGGAGACGATAGAACTCCTGCACTTCAATCATGTCTAACAAAGAGTTGAAATCTGCTGGGTTTAATCTTAGGAATTATATGTTTTATAGCAAAGACTGCACAAATGATTCAAAGAAAGTACAAATAATTTCAACAGAATGGAAGATTTTAGTCTCTTCACCAGAATATAGCATGAGGCGAAATCTGAAGGCATCTTACTGAAAAAAAAGGAATAGTAACAATAGACCTGTAACTGCAAGTAGAGCATGTTCATCCATATTTTGACTGTTCAAACTCTCAATTTCAACTTCAGAGAGAATTTGGAACAGTAACGAAAAATGAAAAACAAGGAATTGGATAATGATCTGTGATACAAATTCCATCTTAAAAACATAGGGGTCTTCCCTTCGAGAGAATTATAAGATGGCATGAGAGCTCATAGAACACATGTCATCCATGCCAGTTGAACTATGGAGCAACCCAAAGCAGATTCAAGACACCTTAACTATATATATGGGTCAAAGAAATAAAAACTGTCATCCCATGTTCCCCTTAGCATATTTAAGAGGCCAGATTGCCAGAATACCTGAGTGATATCTTGGAAAATTTCTTGATGTCTAGTCAAGGTATGAGAAACCATTTCTGATCCTCCTGATGATACCCATGCTTGCATTTGTGAATTTACTTGTTGGAGTTGCTTTAATAGTCGATCTATCCCAGATTCAAGATCATTCTCGGCAGTACCAACTTTTGTAGAACCCTTTGCAGACACAAACTTACGATAAGAATTCATCTGCTCATCCAACTGAGCTTCAAGTTTCCTTGCCTGAAATTACAATCGATTAAAATTATCATTTTAAGAAAGCAAAATTCCCAGCTATCCAGATTTAGTATCAAGGGAACTGCATGTAAGAGGAAACAAATGAAAACAATTAGCATTGCACATCCATGATCATGCACTTTACGGACAAGCAGAAATTAATATTCTCATTTAGTTTAAGCCAATGTGATTATATTATATGATATGTAAACAAACTATATGTCTTGCCAAAGTACCTTCGCTTAAAAGATTCAGAAAACCAGTAGCTTAAACCAAATTTTCAAAATTCATGCTCAAAAAGTGACATTGGGAATCAGAAAGCCAAGTGAAAATTCGTGCTTCACCTAATACTAGTATCTTTCTGATAGCAAAATGTTCAACCTTACAACACAATAAGGGAGTCAAATTCAGAAGTTCAAGAAGCATATAGGAAAAGAAGAGCTGCACAAACTGAATCTTGAAATTTTCTCACAAAGTCCTTAGCATTTTTTAATATAGTATCGTGAATTAGAAGTTAGAAGAGACAAGCTTAATAATAATTAATAAGCAATCCCTGGATGAATAGATTTAGTTACCACAGTTCAACTTTGTTGTTTTTTGGACCTTTTCAAATTGCACATATTTAATATTCTTTAGCTGCGGATTACTTCATTACTCACCAGTATGATGCTCACATTCAATGATCTACTATTTTCGTTAAAGTGAGCAAGATTGAAAATTGAGGTGGTGGTGAAATCATAGTAGTGATTTCATGTTAGATCTTTTACTACCAGTGTTTTAGAGGAGGGGAGGAAGTTGGCTTTCTAGGTCTGTTTGGCATTCAAAGGCCCGTACTAAAGTAGCTCTTCATTTTGGGGCTATGCTTTGAAGATGATGTTCTTATATGATGTCCATAGAGGAATATCATAATTTTGAATAGTTGTATGCAGAGAGAAAGTGTCAAGAAGAGGGTCATCTGTTACGGCACAGTTCTAATCGTAGTTCTGATTGAAGTAATGACACAGGTGGCAGAAGAGGAATGCTATAGGAACTTTGAGTCCCATACAACAATGGGGCCTTATTCAAAATTGCTAGTTGAAGTTAAATTTTGATTGTAGGCCTTGCTAAGGTATTTGAAATTTCTAAAAGGATTTCTTTTAACCAAATTGAACTATTTGCCGCGGGCAATTGACCGTCACTCAATTACAAGTCTTGTAACTTTACATATTCTTTTCTTCAATCAGATTTCTCCACCTAGCAATTACAGTTCCGATCGAAGCTAAAACATAACAATTTGTTGCTAGAACAAAGGAAATTTATCAATTTAACCCACCAATCACAAACAAATCCAGTAGTGACGATAAACGTTTGAAGGAAAAAACACAAGCTGATCTCATACAAGACAACCTACCGACAACTCGAACAAAAAGAAAAGACCAAAGCAATAAGCACGAGTCTAGTTGCAGAATTCAAAGCTGTAATCGAAATATCTAATATCTAAGGCAAACAAAACAGAAATCAGGAAATCGTCAGCTACCCGAGAAAGTTGAAAGTCGAGAATTGAGAAGGAAGAAATCATACAGAAATTACTGATCATCGCAGAAGAGGAAAAAGGAGTACCTGTTTGCGAAGAGCGTCCCATGAGCTCGGCACCTCCATCTCCACCGACACCACAAACAAAAACACAAACAGAGAGACCGATCTTCCAAAATTGAAAATCAAATCAGTTGTCGTTTACGTTTCACCACAAACAGAAACAAAAACTTCTTCTTCTTCTTGTTCGCTTGTTTCAGATTTTGAGAAGATTGAGCAAGTGGGGGTTGTTCGGAGACGGAGACAGCCGGTCTGCTTTCAATTTTCAACGGCAGGTTGTTTGGCAGTGGCGTCCTTCCCACGATACTTCAGATGCGTTCTAATTTCTAAACAAGGAATTAAATTAATGTTCTTCCAAAATAAAATGGGAGAAAAAGGTCCAAATGAAGAATGTTAAAAGACCAATGCGATCAGAGGCCCAATCCAATCCAAAAAAACATAAAAAAAAATGCTGAATATCTTGCTAATTTTGATCCTTGAATTTGATCTTCACAAACTTTGCCATGCGTTACATTTACACTATGTTTGGATGAAGAAATTTAAGATTATTAAGAAATTTTAAAATGAAGGAAATTGAAATGACAAGATTTTATTTTCAAGAATTTGTAAATTTTCTTGTTTGGTTAATCTAAAAAAATAATGGAATTGAAAACTGAATTTGTTATTTTTAAACTCTAAATCATAGAAATTGGGAAATGACACCTATTTACATGGAATTTGAACTTGGGAATTGGAGGTCCCAAATTCCAAGTTTTTTTTTTCCACATGAAAATTCTAAATTTCTATGTTTATGAATCCAAACAAGGGAATTGGTGCATGTTAATTTATAAATTCAGATTTTTACCAAAATTCCAAGTTTATTTCCCTCATCCAAACATAGTGTTAGTCTTTTTCCGTCACCTTTGTCTATTAATAATCATAACTAGTAGCATAAAACATTATTAGTGCTTACTTTGCTCTATCCTAATTAGCAAGCAATTTGAATTGGAATAGGAATAGGAATATCCCCACCCTGCCCCCCGGCTCGAAAGATGTGCACTCTGAATAATTTGTTGCTTTTGTTTACTGATGTATGTAGTATATGCTTGATATTCGTATGCAGTATTGCACTGTGTGTAGTATATGATTGATATTCGTATGGAGTCTTGTACTTGTGTACCATCCAACTGCGTTTTCATTACCGGCCTTTTGGAAGAACGGAAACAACAAAATTGGTCTCCTATAGAGAGATGTAGTATGGTTCTCAGTTGAATCCTAACGTTAATTTGAGTCCAAAGTAGTGAATTGAACACCAATCGATCACTAATCAGTCAATATAAACAACAAATTAAAACTTAAACCCTAGCTAGTTCTAAAGATAACAGTAGTTTGCAAGTAAGTGATAACAAGTATATATCATATTATCATGTGTAGTGTGTGTGTGTATGTGTGTATTTATATATAGTCCTAGCTAGCTTAATTTGGTCAATTTCAATTATCTATGTTAAACAGTGAATTTGATTATTTACTAGTTATGTGTTGAATCTGTTGATGCAGAATGTATGTTTTAATAAGTTTAAATTTGTATTGGCGATGCATCTTGATGCTGCAGCCTGCAGGGAGAGTGGGTGGATGAACATATGTAAGAGCTTACTGAACCAACGTGAGATCGAAGACATATTCTGCTTTCTAGTCCTGGAACTCTCAATCATATATATAAAGATGTTACATCCTGCTTGCCCGAGCTATTTGTTATGTAATTGTTCTAAATTAATAGGTGAATATCTTTGTCCTGCAACTTATTCCTTTCAGCTCGATCTAACAAATTGTTTGCAGCATGCTATCATGCTCTGTCTATCCTTTGGTATGAAGCTGAAAATTGCAGTGTTTTTATCCCTTTGATTCACCCAATGTAAGCCTACTTAGCTCCAGCTGAAGCCATTCAAGTCAAACTGTCTGCAACTTGAAGAAGTATCATTATCATCATGAGCATTTAGGTCTAGTTTTGCTGCAAAGTAAGGCACTGATCTATATCCTTGAGAAACTTTCGCACCCTCGACTTTAGCTGAATCAGCCCTGCTGTTCGTACGGCCTAGAAAGCTTCCATCTGTGTCTCTTCCTTTGCTATCGATATTCCAGTTTTCTCCTTGTAGTCCAATGCTCATGGATAAGTCACTAGACCTTGTTGCGGCGGGGAACATTCTTTTTTCTGCATCCTTACTTATGGAGGAAAGAAACATGTTCTCTTTCAGATCATCACACAAATTAAGTTGGGTGTTTTGGAGCATTGGCGGCTGATCTTGTGCAGCCTCTTTATGTTCCAAGAGTGCTGCTGCCCTGCCACTGTAATTAGGTCTTAGAGGCATTCCACTGCTGTGTATCTGGTCCTGGTCCCTTCTCAATCCTTCGCAGGAAGTTAGGCAACTGTCGATTGAGCAATCGGTGGGCTGCTGGTTTGTTTGCGTTTTCTGAGGGCACAATCCCTGTAATTCTTTGAGCTCTGTGAAAGCAGAGTTCAAGGATACTTTGGACACCAGCTCAGAGAGTTGAACTTTGGCAGCTTCAAGTCCCACTGTACCTAAGTTTTGTCTTCCTAGTGTCTCCTGGGCTTTCTCCAGCACAGACTGTAGGTATTTTCCTTGAGCCTCTATACGAAGTTGCAAGTGCCGCTGAACCTGCATGGTTTTCGATCGGGATAAATTGTCAGAATGCTGTTATAATGGGAAAGTGCTTTTGCTCGACTGAGTGGTACCAAGCGCATGCCCTCACCTCAAGTTGCTCATGTAGCCTTCTCTGGACTTCAATTTGCATCTCTAGTGTTTCATTTAAATGTAAGCCTCTGGAATTAATTAAGAATTGTCATTGTGAGCCTAAATCTCATACATATATTAAGGTAATCTATAAGATGATAAATAAATGAAAAATTAACAGATGATCAAGTGAGGAAATGAGTAGCAGCTAGCTAGCTTACTTGTTTGATTGGGGTGCAATGCCAATGCTCATAGTGCTCATCTGACTTCCATTTGCTTCGGATATTAATCTTTCTCCTGCCACTGAAACTGGAACTGTACCTGTACCTATACAATATCATTGTCCAAATTATTAAAAGTATTAAATAAAATTGGCTGTAAATTAAGTGTAAACCAGTCAAAGTATATACATATCTTAAGAGGAGGAATTGAACAAATGATTAGTCGTCTCTGCTTACCAATTTTGGTGGGGCCACTAGTAACATGTCCTCCATGCAGATTCTTGCTAAGCCTGTACTTCTGTTTGACATAAACCAAAAAATGACTGGCTTAAAATTGATTTCAATTATAATGGCTGGATTAAAATTCGTTTCACTTTGTTGCTTGGAGATGAAGAAAATGAAACTAATACTTGATTGTTACATTTTTATTTTTAAAATGGCCACTTAAATTGCATTCTAATTGATTCGAACTAAATGGGGATTTTGAAATCAATTAAACTGAATGGTGTTAGAAAAACATTCGAGTACAGTACCTGAAGATGACTCTTTAAGTGGTATAATGTAAGCCCTGGAATCCCCATAAGTTTCATAACTGTTTTCGGAGTAGCCTCTGCATAACATGGGGAAATCATCATAACGTTAATTAATTAATTCGAATTAATTTAATGATCAGCTCAGCTCTCTCAGCTGGGAGCTAGCTAGGGAGAGTTATAGATAATATATTATTTAGGGAGAGTTATATATATAGTTATAGCGTAGTACTCACTGTCTGCTCCTCCAAGCTGGTTAACTGCTTCGATAAATCGCTCATGGAGATCGAGGGTCCATTTGAGTCGAGGTTTGGCATCGGTTGAGAGGACAAGGCCTGAATCTCCTGCAGGGCTATTTTGGTCACCTTGCTGTAGAAACAAATGCCTTTCAGAAGGGATGTTAGGCATCGATATTCTGCTTGAAGAAGCAGAAGAGTGGATGATGTTCTTTCCTTGGTGCTGGTGCTGGTGTTGGTGTTGGTGTTTGTTTTGGTGGTGGTGCTGCAGCTGATGATGGTACATCATCTCTGTGTGTGTATAGATATATATAGATTTTTCTGTCTTCAAGAATCAAAACCTAATCTCTCTTTTCTTCTTCTTTTCTTCTCTCCTGGATATACATCTGTGTATTTGCCACAAACCAAAGGGTGTGGTGAAGATGGCCTTTTATAAAGCAAGCGAAATTGGTTTGTGGGGTACAATTAAGGTTTTAAAAGACGCTAAGTACTAGTTGGACAGTGGGTTAGGGCCTAGCGCCTAGGCGGATTAGGCGGATTTAATTAAATCTATTATATTTCGTGTAAATAAGTGTTTGTTTATATTTAAAATATATATGATTTCATCATAAACTACAACATGGAATGACATATAAATTATGAGTTATTGGAACATAATGAGTCGCAACCTAGGCATGTGTCTATGCGGGTTTGGGCTGGCTAGACGGGCGTCTCAGTAGGCCTAGGAGTCATTTCTTAATTTTCAAACGCCTAGACATTAATTGGGGTGGTGGCCAACCGTTTAGGGCCTAGGCGGCGCTAGGCGGGGATTTTTAGAATAGTTGTCGAATGATATGAGGGGATTGGCATGGCAATATGATATATATAAACCTAGATATTAATCCTTGAAAAAGATTATCTTTAGACTAAAACCTTAACCAAGATAAAAAAAAAACTAATTATAGTCCTTTGACTTATGTCCAAGTTAGCATTATATTTAGGTCAAATCAGATAAATGATCCATGTGGTCATAAAGTATTCGAAAAATAGCCCATGTGCTAAAAAAACTCGGATTTAAACCCCTGTGATGTACTCCGTTAGAAAATTTAGTCCAAAAGTTTTTTTTTTCCGTTATCAAAGTATGAATTTGGGGTCATTGAATTCATCTGCCACCCCAGAGTCGATAGCACCAAAAGCTCCATTCCGAAAACACACTTTGTTTCCTCCACCTAATCACAATCACGAGAAATCCAATAAACACAACAGTCCAACAATTTCACAAACACTCAAATTACAAATGGAAATTTACACGTACTTGCAAATCTAAGAGAAGAGGCACATGGGTCTCCTCCACTTTGGCGGCCAACAAGACGCATGCGACGGCGTCGAGCTGACTCATCCACGGCTTGCCTCTTTGAAACGGCCGGCTAGCAATGAACCTATCAAAGTAGTTCACAGCCAGAATGGCTGTCAAAGAGGAGAAGCCATATTGTGCCCTTACACTCAGAATCCACTTAACCACCTCCTTCCAAGCCACCATCAAAGACCTATCTGAGATTTCTCCACTGAAACACACATAGGTTTGTTCCTCTTTGGAGATTAGAGAGGAAAGTTCATCATTTTCCCAGAACATATCACTTTCTAGGAAAATCAAAGAGAAAGATGATTGCTTTTTTGAAAACCCATCACAGTTCTCGCTCTCCTCCTCACTACCATTGTCTCCCAAATCTTCCTCAAATCCTTCTTCACAGAATAATAAAGGATCGAAAGCCATTGGAGGGTTTTGGAGCTCTTCGGGTTCTTCTTGCAGAGCCATCTTCTTCGGAGAAGAAGAGACTTTGGTCATTACACAAAAAGAACAAGGGAGAGAGAAAGGGTTGAGCTCATGCCCATATCCATCTCTGAGTCTGTTCATTTCTCTCTCCTTACTTTTTTAGGAGAGAGAGCGCCTAAAAAATCACTTTTAACATATAGATAACGGAAAAAAAAATCACTTTCGGATTAAATTTGCTAAGGGAGTACACCATATGGGTTTAAATCCGAGTTTTTTTAGCACATGAGCTATCTTCCGAATACCTTATGATCACAGAGATCATTTATCCGATTGTGCCTTATATTTAATGCCAGACGTAATTCCTTTTATGTAATTTCATTCTTCCTATATTATCCTTGAGTGAATTATAATGTCTCATATTTAATTTATTTATAACTTTTCATTTCATTGCTAACATAAATGATTCTACTTAAAAATGAAACTTTTTGTCCAACCCAAAAAATTATCTTCAACCGTGTAAGAAGAGAGGGCTAGGGCTACCGTCCACATCCGATATTTCTTCTTCTTATACATCTAATAGTGCATGATTAATTTTTACCATTTTTTTTCTAGTGTTGATTTATTTTTACCTTCTTATACATTGAATCTACCGATTTTTTATTTTGATGTTAATGTATCAATACTTTTGTACCTGTATGTACGTATGCACCGACACTTCCGCACCGACACTTCTGTACCGATGCTAACGTATCAATACTTTCGTACCTATATGTGTACGTATGTACCAACACTTCCATACCAATACTTCTGTACCTATGTGCACGTATGTACCTATACATATGTACCGACACTTATCCAATTCCTATAGATAAGGAAATTTTTATTTGAACCCATGTAACCTTGTTCTACACCCAACTTACTCTTTAATCCCTTATTATTTTTAATTACAGAATTAATATCTCTTTAAACCCAAAATTATTACCTAAATTACCCTCCTAAACCCAATTAAAAATCACTACTACAATATTAGCTTTAGGTGGCAGATGGTGGCGGATATTAAAAAATCCTGTCGGATAAATTATATCCGACACATCATTTAATTACTGGCGGATATTAGAAAAATCTTGTCGGTTCTATCCGACATAAATTTCTGGCGGTTTAAATTAGGATTACTTACTTGATTGGAGTCAATCTTCAAATGAAATGTATTAAAGATAGGATTTGGGTAATTAATCCTTATCTTTAATTCCTTGCCAATGGCAGGTGAGCTGTGGGCAGTCGTATTCAGCTGCTGAGAACTCCAGGGATGTGAGCTGCACGTGGGAGCATTTGAGAAGTCTACCCATTTATTGAGGGCAATTTTGTATTTCTTGAATAAAAATACATGTGTCGCCTTTAGAATTTTTAAGATTATTTTTGGCTCGACATCTCAGACTACAAGTAACTTCTCCCCCTTAATTATATGTAAATCATTAGATGATTTAGGTACGTGTATACCAGAATGTATTAATTGATCATCCCATTTCTTTTTTCTATCTATGTTTTCTTTGTGATGTTTGTGTACGCGCGGGTATTCCTTACGTATTCGTATCCATTCTCATGCTCGTGCTGGCAATGCCAATGCTGCTGGGAATCTCATTCCCTCATTTTAGAGATGAGGAGAATCCAAGTCCACTATATATGGCCTTCAGAGGCCCCCCTTCACCCTCAAGTCCTCAACCGGAAGATTCTTAGAATTTCAATATCTTTAGTAGTACAGATACTTGTGCTAATCGACCCTTCACCATGATCATCGGATCATTTGTCTTGACTACTCTTGACTCTTGCGGGTAGTTTTTGTTTGTTTAGAACTCGTCACTTGGAGAGGAGTTGTTTCTTCAGTTTTTAATCTGTGCATAATATACAAATATTATTACTTAGCTGCGTGATGAATCAGTATGTTATATGTATACTACTTGCTAAATTGGGCTCTTTGGCCACATGGTAATTATATTTGGAGAACGTTGGGAAGAAGATTTTGTTGACTGGAGCACCTAGCTAGCTAACTAGAAATTAACTTTGGAATCAGATTCAAAAGTTGGGAGAGAAGTTAGAGATACTGAGAGATGCTCCTCCTGAGTCCTGCCCTGCCTTGCCTATCCCTCCCTGCTTGGGCTTGGAGTGTGCGTGCGTGCATGGAGATTTCCATTTTTCAAATGAAGGCAGGCAAAGAATGGAATCAATTAAGGAATACATTTCATTTTGTCTCCTTGAGTAAGTTTGGCACTTATTCAACATCCCACGCCGTATATTAGTATAAAATATGAGGAGGGACCCAACCCAACTCAACCCAAATTCCCAAGTTCTCTTTCCTACCTTTCATTCTTCAATCGGCATAAGACAGCCGAGCCCCCCCCACCCTCCCCCCCAATGACGAACCTTAAGATCATCTCCAACCGAATGAGGGTTAGAGGGTTCCTTTTAGCCCTTTAGTCATTCATGAAATTAATATTTTAATGAACAATGTCAGACCATATTTCTTACCATCTCCAACCGAGGGGCCAAAGGACCATATGCCAAACATAGTCCTGTGACAAAAAAACCATCTCCAACTGAGGGGGCCAAAGGGTCATAGGCAAAACATAATTTATTATTTAAATTTGAAGACTACAACAACTTAAATTTAAAGTCGATAATCATCATCCACCATGGTAGGATTATAGTCGGATGTAAACAACTCCTGTCGGGCCATAATTTCCCTCTTTTTCCTATCAAAATAGGCCTTACTCATTGGAGTGTAATCCGAAGTGTTCCTTTGAATGTTTCTATCATCCATCTCTTCTTGAATTTGTTTTGCCCGTTCTTCGTGCCTACAGTTCCTTTTTTCCGCGGCAAAGGCATTTTGCTTCGCCATTAATCGCAATAAGGATGCCATTTCTTGTTGAAAGGCGTAATCATCATTTGTCTTGCCCTTTTCCTTCAAATTTTGGGCTTTGTTTCGTCCCATAGCCCTAGGTAGGGCTGGAAAAAAATCCCAAACCGAACCGAAAAATTCCCGAAACCAAACTGAAAAAATCCCAAACCGAAATTCCCGAAAATTTCGGTATCCAATACCGAACCGATCCCGAAATTTCGGTACGGGAATCGGTCTCAAATTTTTGGGATTTCGGTATTCCCAAACCGAACCGAAAAAAAAAAAATATATATATTATTTAATTTCTAAATATATAGGAGCACATCTTTAAGGGGAACATCATCTACCTACAATAGTGAAAATTGAAATACTGAAGGAGCATTGGAAATCGATGATGGACCGTATACAGGAAGGAGCCCTAAGATAGATAGTGGAACATATGCAGAATTTTTAAATCACAGAAGATTGATAGATGGATACATAGATGCAGAATAAACACGGGAGATTGATAGATGGATACATGGATAGATTATAAGTTACAATTTGCTTGAGAAAACTTTACATCTATCTATAATATTTATATTATATATGTACAGAAGTTTACTCAAGCATATATTAACGTTTTAGACGTAATTTTGGGGACTGGCATGATTATAGATAATTGCACTAGTTTACTCAAGCACATATTAACGTTTCAGATTGGCAGATTGCTTTTGAATAGGCAGAAACAAATAGGCAGAGACTAACTGGGCCTTGCCATTTGATTGGCAGATTTGTGTGCACAGATTAGTAGAAACAAATTGGCAGATTGAGTCTGCCTATATGTCAATTTTTCAATATAAAATGTTGAATTTTAGCCCAAAAGCATAATATGTCAAATTTTAGTCCAAAAGCCCAAAACCATTTCGGGATTCCCGATTTGTCCCGAAATCCCGAAACTATTTCGGGATTCCCGAAAATTGGGATTCCCGAAAATTTGGTTTGGGATCGGTATTGAAATTGGGATTCCTGAAAATTTCGATTTGGGAATCGGGACAAGGGTTTCGGTATGGGATCCCATACCGAACCACCCCTAGCCCTAGGTATGGAACATTCACCCGAAGACGGATGCTCTACCCTTGTTTCTTGAATGGTAGGAGATCCATGTTCATCCCCAACTGCATTTGAGGATGCATTTCCGAACACCGGCGTAGGAGCAACTCTTTCTTGAGGTGGATCTTCAAATAACACCCACCCTTTACAAATTTCCCAACAACCATGATGATTAAAGGGTTTCGAGTTGTCCTCCATATACAATTCCTCCGGTACCTAGAAAATATAATTACAAAAATTAAAGGAAATTAATTTATGAAATTAAATGTAATATAATTAAATATTTAAACTAACTTGTGAAAACACTTACTTTGTCGTAGTAATTGGCCCCGCTTTCATGTCTACTTTCGACCTTTAACACTGCTAGATGCCATTTATTCAAACTTGGATGAAGATGTTTTTTCCATCTTGAAGAACAACTCTCGTGGTTTTGGGAATTCGGTGGAGTTGTGCCTTCGTAGAACTCATATTACTTTTTGGACATACGAGTCCAAACACCTTCACTTGCTTGAGAACTCCCCCTCACACTATCTTCCGAGACCCATCTATAAGCCCTGCAAAGAGTTTCATCTTCATTCGGGTCCAAGCCCTACCTTTCATTGCAGATGAAACCATTTGAAAATTATTGAAAAAAAATTGAAGGAAAGATTATTGGAAGAGGTAAGAGAATAGAATGTGAAGAATTGAAATAAAATGAAGTAAAATAGTATAGAATTGTGAAAATTATGTGAGAAATGGTGTAGAAATGGCTTAGGTATTTATAGGAAAAAAATGGGATTTTTTTTTTTTTTTTAAATTTTTGTCCCAAAAAATAAAAAAAATCCAACTATCACCTGGCGTCAACATGATGTTGCTAGCTGGCATCATGCTGACGCCAGGTAGACGTTAGCTTCAAAAAATGGGCCAGCCGGTTGGCTTAATTTGGTGTTTTTGGCCCGATGGGGCCCACGAGCCATTTGGCCTAACCCTCGATTGGAGACGGTTTTCATGTCATTTCAGGCTATTTTTAGCCATATGGCCCTCTGGCCGGATCAATTGGAGATGGCCTAAGCAGCTGGGTCCCAACAAAATAGGAAAGGTTTCTTGTACTTGCCCGTTGAGTTGCCTTTATAGTCTATTACTTTTATCTTGATGGACTGCAATTCAGAAGAGTGAATTTCAAGAGGATAAAATTAGTATCAAAACTTTTATTAAAAAATGGGAGTGTATATAAATTATTGGGATGAGTTTATCAACATTTTAAATATGTTATTTATAACTACTTAGTACTATGGTCTAGTGGTATTCCTCTTTATTTGTAAGTGAGAGATCGTGGGTTCGATTCTCGCCAAAAGCGAATTTGAACCACATTATTGCTACCTATTATGAGGCTAAGCCCATCAACTTCTCCTTCGTGTAGATAATATCGATAGTTAAATATATATATATATATATATATATATTATTTATAGTAAGGACATTTTAGTAATCAAATTAGTATTTATTTTGATTCAGGTGAATTAGTAAACAATTTATGTGAAATAAGTTTCATTCCTACTCTGATTCCTAAAAATTTAAGTAAATAGCCGCAACGGGAATCTGATTATAACTCCTCATCAATTCAATTCCTTCTTAGTCCAATTTCTCATATTTTAATTACAGTTATGTAAACGAGCCATAATAGTAATAGACACTTTCACAATTATAATAACATCTTCTTTTATGCCACTTTAGTGGTATTCTTCTTCACTTGTAAGTGAGAGGTTTTAAGTTTGATTCTCGCCAAAGGCGAATTTAAATCACATTATTGTTAGCTCATTGTGAGGCTAAGCCAACCCACCTTCATTTAGTGTAGATAATATCGTTTGTTAAAAAAAAAAAAAAACCTTCTTTTATTAGTCTAATTTAGGCTTATTTTTCTCCAACTCAGTTGTTGTAATCATCAATCCATCAATCAAATCTTCTTTGAGCAAAAGAAAAATTTGACTTTTTTTTGTTTTGTTGACAGACTATAGTCTTAAACAAAGTTCTAAAAAGCGTTAGAGGCACTAATCAGGCGTCGGGTAAGGGCTTAGCACCTAGGCGTCTGGGCGGGGCCTAGATGGGGGGTGTCCACACCCTTTTTTAATTTTAATTAAATTTATTATATAACATATAAATAAATATCTACTTATATTAAAAATAATACAAAATTATATTATGATACATAAATTACAAAAATATCTTGTAATTTCTTTCTTCATAGATTATAAAGTATTATAAAGTATTAAAATTCTTCAAGCCGGCCCCTAAATAGTTCACCATACCTATATTTCTTACAATTTCTTTTGTTGGGATATATAAATAATGTTCAATTCGTTAAATTCGTCGTCGAACGTACTATAATTCGTCGACCTAAATTGCAAAAGTCTCCCACAATCTCTTGCATTTCATTTTGCATCTAGCTTTTTTTACTTTTCTTCTTTGTAGATTATAAGGCATGAAAACATATTGAAAACATGGGAGTAAACATATAATGAGTGTTCTTCATCCAAATGTTCAACAAATCTTTTACAATTTATTGAAAAAATAAAATGCAAAATGAAATTATTTATTTTTTGTCTAAGTGAGAGTTGCTATTTAGGTAGGTGCTTAAGCGAGCGTCTACACAGGTTTATGCGTCATTTCTTAATTTTCAAACACCTAAGAAATAATCGAGACGGTAGCCAGTCGTCTAATGCTTAGAGGGATATTTTTAGAACAGTGGACCATCAAGCAATCGTCCGTCTTGATCAATGAACCCCATTTGAGTGGTCAAAGTTACAAAAAAAAAACAACAAAATTAAATAGACTAAAAGTCTTAACATAATATTCAAATATTGCCTATTCTCGCCACAATGAAAATAGGATGTGGCAACATACAATGAACCATTGTGAAAGTGTTTCGACAACGCTCGTCAGAATTTTTTTTTCATATGTTATTCTCCTTTACAATGTTCAAATTATAACGATGAATTAGACTCGGACTTCAACTTGAGAATCAGATTGTTGAGTCCATTCCAAATGTTTTATATGATTCTCTCCGAAGCATACATTATTCACCACCATATAACACGTACGCTCGTATACAAATATTTTATATACGCCCAGTCCACTAGTATATATACACATGCATGCAACGGATTTTTGTGCCCCACTTCATGCAAACAATTGAAGATATTTTAGTAACTGCCTAAACGCAGTATAATATTCTCTGATTTTCTTATTCACGCGAGGATTATCTACAACTAACAGGCCATGCGCATATGTGTCAAGTGCATGTGAATTATGCTTATGCCGTTTTTATTTCATGGTGCTTAAGGAATTAGCTAGGTCTGGTAATTATCGATCAGTAATTAAACGCTACGTTATAATATTATATATACAGAATATATAGAGAAAATATATGTACAAAAAAGAATATATATCGGGTGGCTATATGATCAACAGCTATTGATTAGGAATAAATTCGTACGTGTGTATATGATTAAGTTATGGAGACCAAATCTCAATTCGTAAATTAATTAATTTTATTGACCTAGCTAAGCTAGCTATGACACTATGAGTATGGCTAGGAGGAAATGTCCAGCGTGTACTCGTAAGGAATGCTTAACACAAGCACTTGCTCAAATTAACCTACCTACATTTAGAATATGCATAATAATTAAAGAGCCCAATAGTTAATTTAGATATTTCTAGAAAAGCTAGCAGTGTTATATAATTGTTTCATATAGGCCTAAACATGATAAATTGTGTACAAAAATGAAACCAGTTATCGTTTTCGTTCTGGACCCAAATATCAAATGTGCATGTTAATTAGGTATTGACTTTTAAGCTTAATTAGTTCCATTATTATTTAAGCCATGAAATTAACACATATGTTGTTAAGAATATACTACTAATTGGTTCTCTATATATGAATAAATATGTATTATATTACAGGAGATTGATACCCTGAAGAAGAGGTTCACTTACTTTTCATGTCAATGGCAACGACGCAAAGGAAATAAGGTGTGGCTCATGAGTTAGCAAAATTTGGACTTTATAATGAAGGATTTCGTCCATGGATGGAGGAGGAGCCAATTTGGCTTGCTCCTTTCTTGGAAGTAGATTTGGAGAATGATAATTGAATGTAAGTGGGGAGTAATTTGGTGACCTCTTCTCTGAAGGTTTTTAATGAGGCTTCCCTTTCTCCCCTAAATCTCTTATACTCTGTTATTTTTACAGAAATGAAAATTCAGTTTTTCAATAAAAAAGAAAGAAAGAATAAATATGTATTAATGTGTTGACTAAAAACAGTTGTATGGAGAGGGTAAGCAAAGATGATTGTATTGTATGTTTAAAAGTGGTACCAGTGGTTCAAACTATGCATCCATAAATGGAATAAACATGAATGGATTGGTGGGTGTTACAACTTTCACTTCATGTCTCTCAGTCTCAGTAGGACCAAATTAATGACCAATCTATATATAGTCTTTTCCAAATTGTACAATTGTAGAGTACTTACCTTTCCTTGATGTTGCCTAAACATATATCTAATTAGGAGCTACAAGGGAATTATACTTGGGGTTTTAATGTATTACTAAGCACATAAATCTAATTAGCTAATTATGCCTATCTCGATTAAAAAAAAAAATATGCCTATCTCGAATACATACATAATTATGTAATGCTAAGAAAATCATCTATATATGTAAATTCTATTTTGTAAATCATATTCGTGGTTGCTGATGATTGAATTATACATGCTTATTTCTTATAAGTTTGTAAATTTGATTTAAAAAGTTGGTTTATTTAGTATTACTCGTAATATTCTTCTCAAGCAGGAAGTTATTGGTTGCTTTAGAATGGTAAGAAAGATGTTGTTGATTGTACTTGCATTTCCTTTTTCTTTTATGGGATTTGATATTTAGTATAATTTTACTTTGGACTATGGATCGATCGAGGACAAGAAGAAGCTCCCCGATCATGATATGATTTGAAAAGGAGAACATGCATCATCTGATGACATTGGCAATTTGGCTCAAGGGTAGAAGCTTGTTGGTTGTGAGTTATTAACCATGGAACGAATGTATCTGATGGCGTTGGCTCAAGGGCATAGAAAGTGAGAAATGACCGCGGAATGCTATTCCTTGCGGAAAAAAGTAAAAGGTTTTTGAAAAAAAAAAAAAAAAGATTCTAGGGAATGGGAATGTGGAATCTAAACTCAAGCAAACCAACTAAAGCCAAGAAAAGGAGGAGGTATAATTAAGGTCATCTATATTCTCAAGTCAAGAATCCGGTTATTCTTCTCTCGCCAAAACCACAAAAAATGGGTTCCTCATTCCCACTAATTCCCACTTTCGACCTCCCACTTCCCACTTCCCACTTCCCACCCAGCAGTTTCAACCCTGATATACCATACATGTGTGTTGTGTATAACGTTCCATGCATGCACGTACGTAACTAGCGTACAGTAGTAATTAATATACCAAGTGTCAATATTGTAAGAGAATATTTCCATTGTTAGATCTTGCTTATGTTTTCCGAATTTGATTTAGATTGTTTCTCTACTTGGAAGTTCATATCCCTATTGTGGTAACCATTATCATCATTATTAGTATTTAACGAAGGGAATTGTTATTAGCACTTCAAAAATCTCATTTTACACTCCAAACTTTCTATAATTAGAAAGAAAAATACACTTGTGAGGAGTGTATAATGAGATTTTTGGAGTGCTAATAACAATTCCCTTAACGAATTGTCATTATAAATTTTGTCAGCATTATTACTAGCTATGGTTCTCATTTCTCAATGTGTTTCTCACAATGATGTGGTATTGTCAATACACAAATTTATTTACACTATAATGCATTCTAAGCCTATGACATACAAACAATATTATCGATTCCTATTATATAACGCGAAGATTAATAACACCGTGGTGATCATTCTCCTCAACACATTCGTGCCAAGTGCTTTTTCTCTATCTTTCTTATTATTATTTTATTCTTACAAATGATAACTGTAGGACTTTAGAAGTGAGAAGTATGAACTTTATGTTTGTAGTTTAACCATTGAGGTAATTTACCCTCTAGTAAAATTGTTTTGCTCTTAGCATTTTTGTTAAGTACTTTTTGGTCTATATACATAGAAATAAGGGGAGTCCACTAAAGTGTTGATGACTATCTTGAAGTACTAATAAGAACTCGCTGATTTGAGCTTATACAAGTTAGCTAAGTAATGTGTTCCTTCATTTGCACTCAAGTATGAACTTACTTCCCCTTAATTTAAATAAATTTTGTGCAGAATATCCTACTATTTGTCCAAAAAGAAAATATCAATAACAACCTATTATTTATCTAACCTGCCTATTAACAAAACTCTCTTTGTTAATCAAAAGAGGGCGAAAAGACAATTAAGTCTTCTATAACAAAATAAAATCATGAACAATAATGTAACTTTGCACAAATCAAATTTTGATGGTTTTTTTTTTCAAACCTAATTCACATGTCATCATAGCATCTCTTATTTAAAAAATGTGGTGGGGCTGGTGTCGTGATCAGGACGATACTGGAAATTTGTGGCTGGTTTTGCCAAACCTTTTCGAGATTTCTCCTCTCCCCTAATAGTAGAGGCTTTGGCTCTGGTGTGGTTTGGGCGGCGTCAAGGGGTTTTCACAACACTGTTATTGAGGTTGATTCCCTTCAGATTGTGGGTGCAATGGCTGAGTCTTCATGTGACTTGTCTACCATTTGCAACATCATTGAAGACTCTAAGCTCTGGCTTCCTATGATCACTGAAGGATTTTGTACCCATATACATCGCCAAGCCAATACCGTGGCCCATCGTATGGCTTGTTATAGTTTGAACATTGGAGATCAATGTGAATGGCTAGACTTCCTTCCGTTCTTTATCACTGACCTCCTTGTTGAGGACCTGATGTAACTTACTGTATGTTTCTAAATAGCGTTTTTGAACTATCCTTGTAAGCTCTTTTGGGTTTTGAAGTCATTATAGCTTCCTTTACTGAAATACCTATCGTTGCACCTCAAAATAAATAAATCCATATGTTCTCTCTCTCACATTTCTCTCAAACTTCTCTCTTTTTCGTGTGTATATATATATATATATTTTTTTTTATTTATTTATTTTAATTTTTAAATCTTTATATTTACACACATATAGCGTGTGGGTTTCATCCAATACAAATAAAGCTTATTGCCTTACATCTTTTCCAAGTATGATTTACATATGTAATTGGTGTTCTCTTCAAACTTTTTTATTTTGCTTCAATGTCTAGTACTTTTGAAGTTGGCTTTATTCGATTGTATCTTCCAACAAAACTATCCTATTCGTATTGGAAGACAAAACATTCAATTTGGGAATGAAATTTATATGTGCGAGTAAAATGTCGATGGTTGCAGGTTAAGAATATGATTCCAACCAAAAGACTGCTGATGGGCTTGCTAGAGCTACCTACTCCCTTATCTCCGTTTCACCATGCATCTTTCCTGATTAACAAACTTAATTTATTAAGAGATTTTTATTTCATGCATCTCCTTCTGCCATTCTTCTTCATCATTTTTGTCTACACACGTTTCCTTACTCTATCATAATGTGAAGACATAAATTAATCAAATTCAGTAGAATTACGCCACGTAAACAACAAGCCCAAATATAACAACTGTACTTTTGACGCCCACCACACATAAAGGTCTAGGGCTAAGCAAGGCTTGCTCCATAGGTCTTGGACTTTAATTTGGGCCATTATGTCTCTACCTCTGCCACCATGCCCTTTTGGGCTTGAGAAGGTAGGGGTCAACCATTTGGGGTCTCTCTTGGGCTTTGCCCTCTCTGGTGGGCTCATGTACCAAAGATTGCGCTTACCAATAGAGATATGCTAAGTGGACTCCTCAATAATGAATGCACCACCCAGAAGAACATTAGGTCATCTTCAACCAATCCGGCCAGAGGGTCATAGGGCTAAAAATAGCCTGAAATAACATGAAAACCGTCTCCAACCGAGGGCTAGGCCAAATGGCTCGTGGGCTCCACCGAGCAAAAAACACCAAATCAAAAGGAGCCATCCAGCTAGCCCCTGGCCGACCCATTTTTTGAACCCCAAAGGCTACTTGGCGTTAGCATGACACTAGTAGCAACGCCAGGTAACCGTTGGATTTGAATTTTTTTTTTGGACAAAATTAAAAAAAAAAAAATCTCATTCTTTTCCTATAATTACCTAAGCCATTCATAAACCATTTCTCACATAATTTTCACCTTTCCATACTATCTTACTTCATTTTATTTCAATTCTTCACATTATATTGTCTTACCTCTTCCAATAATCTTTCCTTCAATTTTTTCAATAATTTTCAAATGGCCGCATCTGCAATGAAATGTAGGGCTTTGACCCAAAAAGAAGATGAAACTCTTTGCAGGGCTTATAGATGGGTCTCGGAAAATAGTGTGAGGGGGAGTTCTCAAACAAGTGAAGGTGTTTGGACTCGTATGTCCAAAAAGTACTATGAGTTCTACAAAGACACCACTCCACCGAATTCCCGAAACCACGAGAGTTGTTCTTCAATATGAAAAAAAACATCTTCATCCAAGTTTGAGTAAATGACATCAAGCATTGTTAAAGGTTGAAAGCAGACATGAAAGCGAAGCCAATTACTACGACGAAGTAAGTGTTTTCACAAGTTATTTTAAATATTTAATTATATTACATTTAATTTCATAAATTAATTTCCTTTCATTTTTGTAATTATATTTTCTAGGTACGCCAAGTGGAGGAATTGTATATGGAGGACAACTCCAAACCCTTTAATCATCACGGTTGTTGGGAAATTTGTAAAGGATGGGTGTTATTTGAAGATCCACCTCAAGAAAGAGTTGGTCCTACGCTAGTGTTCAGAAACACATCCTCAAATGCAGTTGGGGATGAACATGGATCTCCTACCATTCAAGAAATAAGGGTAGAAAATCCATCTTTAGGTGAATGTTCCATACCTGGAGCTATGGGACGAAACAAGGTCCAAAAATTGAAGGAAAATGGCAAGACAAAGGATGATTACATCTTTCAACAGGAAATGGCGTTCTCATTGTGATTAATGGCGGTGCAAAATGCCTTTGCCACGGAAGAAAGGAACCGTAGGCACGAAGAATGGGCAAAACAAATTCAAGAAGAAATGGATGATAGGAACATGCAAATGAACACTTCGGATTACACTCCAATGAGTAAGGCATCTTTTGATAGGAAAAAGAGGAAAATTATGGCTCGGGAGTTGTTTACATCCGACTATAATCCTACAATGGTGGATGATGATGATTATAGACTTTAAATTTAAGTTGTTGTAGTTTTTAAATTTAAGTTGTAGTTTTTAAATTTAAGTTGTTGTAGTTTTTAAATTGAAATAATAAATTATTGTTTGCCCTATGGCCTTTTGGCCCCCTCGGTTGGAGATGGTTTTTTGTCATAGTGCTATGTTTGGCCTATGACCCTTTGACCCCTCGGTTGGAGATGGTAAGAAATATGGTATAACACTGTTCATTAAAATATTAATTTATTGGAGGGTTATATGGTTAAAGAGAGTCATCTGGCTCTCATTCGGTTGAAGATGACCTTCGAGTCTGCCTTGCATGATCTGAACCCTTTATTCAGGAATTTCCACACACACACACACACACACACGTGTTAATATGTGTAACGTGTTCATCATGATATTCATTCATGCATATGTAGAGCAGCAAGCTAATTAATTAGTTATCCAGTTTTTCGTACTTGAGTCAAAGTTAACATTCAATTCCGGATCCATTCCTCCTAATCCATCAAATTAGGGGATCTGTGCCATTGAAATTTAATCCAACAACTGAAGTTATTATAACTTTTATAGTGGGTCCCTATTTGTAACCGTTAGATCAAATTTCAATGACACAGATTCCCTGATTTTATGAATTAAGAGGAAGGGATCCGGACCTTTCCCAATTCCAAAACCATATATATTACTAGATGTAGATGGTTGGTACTGTTGTTACAATATTCCTAACGTATATGGTTCCTCTATATCGACAAATACTTACTGCAGTGCAGAATCAGAGTATGGTGTTAATTAACGCCTTCTCTCTACATCCTTTCTTGATCAATCGAGTCAAGATCTCCATTTCTTGCATATATATATATATATATTCTCTACAGTTAATATTTACTTGTTGGGGCAAACCAAGTTCTTGATTTTGGCTTTTGGTCCAACCGCATCAGCCTTTCATTTTCCTTTTCTTTGATCTTTTCCTTTCATCTTTAACAAAGCAGATGATGTGCATCTGCCTTTCTTTTTGAGCAATTAGCATGAATGGTCACTTTTTAAATGGTTGCAAAAATGATCAGTGTTTATGATATCGTTATTATGTCATTGATGGGTCTTCAATATATGCTTAATATGTTATCGTTACAAAAAATTGATCATTTATGCAACCAAATATCAAAAAATGATCATTCTTACTAATTGTTCTATATTTTTCCGTGTCCCTCTATTTATTTTATGACACGTAGAGTACCACTTGAATACTAGCTCGTAAGAAAAATTCCTCTGTAAAAATGAATATTTTCCCCAAACGATACTTCAACTGAGCTAAAACTTTCTTGATCCCAAAAAAGGGAATAGGATCCTATCGGATCTTCTTTGTGAGGATCTCGATGATCATTTCATTGTGTTCGTTCATCAGTCATTCTATGGCCATAAATCATTTTGATTTATTTATTTATTTAAAATTGAACACAAATGGTATTTGACAAAAATTAACCATACGATGCACGATGAACATACACGATAAAGTGATTCCCGAGATTCTCAGGATTCTCATCCCCAAAAAGGGAGATGATACTTCATCTCCCCTGATGCTTTCATGATCCAAAAAAAGGAGCTAAAAATCATAAGAGGATTATGAAAATGATTTTTTTTTTAAGTCCAAGTGATATTCTACATGTTATAGGACAAGAAGAGAAAATATATTTTTCTACTTCCATTTATTTTATGGCACATGAAGTAACTTCAATGGCAAATTTGGAAAAATAACCAAATTTTGGACCCCATATAGAATTACAGTATGATAGTTATAACCAAAATTTGATGTAAAAGTACTAATATATCCTTAATGTCATGTTATGCATATATTAAGACTTACCATGTTTGTAACTTTGTATTGGCAATCACATGTATGACTGGCCATTACAGCCATGCATGGTAACCGTAGTGGGTGCCTTACAGTCTTAAGTTCAACATGTTTGGAAACTCATCTAAACCGATTGGAACAAGTGCCCCAACTACATGAAATCTTTACTACTCGTTTGATGTTGGGTCGGAAAATTTTGTTTACATTCCAACTAAGACCAATTTTGTTGAAGGAAGAAAGCAATTGGAAGTTTTAAAGCGGGATTTAGAAGCGGTGGATAAGAGGAAGAGGCCATTTGTGGTGGTGCAAAGTCATAGGCCGATGTACACAAGAAGTAACAAGAGAGGTGATGCTCCAGAGGGCGAATGTTGGAGCATTTGGAGTTTGAAGATCTTGATGTTCAGGAACGTTGTCAACATCAAATATATTGCTTGCGCAACAACCTCAAATCGAGAAGTGACTCTGGCACCATGTTGTTGAGTATTCTGATAGTGGCTTTGTAAGTTCATAATATGTATGATTGTTGAGGTACAAATGTATAGTGGTCTTTATCCTTCTTTTGCTACTCATATTGGTGGCACAATCTTCCTAGATACTGTCGAGAAATTGAACCTTGTGGATGCATTCTATTATGTTTGTTCTACAATCACAACCCTGGGTTATGGAGATAAGAGCTTTTCGACTCAAACAGGCGGTGTTTTTGTAGTGTAATGGATATGGAAAGGTACCATTTGCTTAGTTCAGTTTTTCCTCTACATTGCCGAGCTAAACGCCCAGAGCAAACAACCAGCATTAGTACAATTGATTCTCACTCATAGGATGACCAAAGTAGATTTGGAGGCAATTGATCTTGATGACAAGAGAGGTGATGGTCCTATGAGGTCGAAAATTAATGCTGGAGCACTTGGAGCCTCTGTTTGTGAAGAACAATGTAATGTACACAGATACAAGAGGTTTTGCCAATTGGAAAACTATACTTGCGCGAGTGTAGACCTATTCATGTAATGGAAACCTAGACCGAATCATCCAACCGATCTAAGTGTGTTAAGTGTGTTTTAGCTGTTGTGAGAAACCCTAAAATTAAGAATATATTAGTAATTTTACATTAAGTTTTGATTATAATTATCATAAAATTAAAATAATGACTATAATTCGAGGTTTAAAATTTAGTTATTTTTCCAAATTTCCAACTCCAAATTCCAATACCGGTTAGTGAGAAAAATTTCTCTTATTTTCCCCGAGTGTTGTACCAACCACACAAGAACTCAAAGCCCAGTCCTACCGAACCGAAGACCCACCCAACCCCGTGAGCGGAGCCACCTCATCCCGTCGGCGGCGACCTCACTCCTCATTCAGACTGGCAGGTAGGATTCTCAAATCTCGTCACTTTTCTGGTTGTCTCTGATAGTTTGATTCTTGTATCGCAAATGACATTAGCAATGGCTGGATTGAGGTTCAAATTTCTTTGATTTCTTTTGTTTGAAAGGCCTTACGAGTTAGGAATCATCATGGCCGGAGCCAGAAACATAACATATTTAATTTTAGTGAATGATGAATTTTTTTACAGGCGTTCATTGTGAAGGATGATCTGGTGCCTGTTATATACAATTTAAATTCAAGATTGAGGTTCAAATTTCTTTGATTTCTTTTGTTTGAAAGGCCTTACGAGTTAGGAATCATCGTGGCCGGAGCCAGAAACATAACATATTTAATTTTAGTGAATGATGAATTTTTTTACAGGCGTTCATTGTGAAGGATGATCTGGTGCCTGTTATATACAATTTAAATTCAAGACGTGTATTAGAAAAAAAGAGCGATGGCCGATTCCAAACCTGAAACTAGTATGAGATGCCATCATTGTGCAGGTCCTCTTTCTAAGAAGATGGAAACGAGCGAGTGGACTGTTGCACCTCTTATTAGGGATAGCTTTTCAATGGTATTCTTTTCTAATTTCATCTGCCACCGCATCTCAATATATGGTCTGTTGACTGTCGGTGAAATTTATTTCGTGTTTATGGTACAGATTGGCTCAGCTGTTGGTGGCACAGCAAGTGCTTTTTGTGGATTCAACCATGGTAATCTATTATTCGTTTTCTTTAGTAAAGATTATTTGCATGAATTTCTTAGGGTTTTTAGCCATAATGGTCCTTGAAATTTAAAATTGATAGAATGGGTCCTGAATTTTGGTTCTTAATTAACAGAGATTTTTCATGGAATGACCAAAATGACTGATGGTAGACAAACTCAGGGACCAAAGTGAGGAGTTAAACCATTTTGGCTAAAATGCCAAGTTCTTAAATGCTTTGAGTGGCACAAGGATCGTAAAATAGAGATTGCTTGTTGGCTTCTTCAATGTCTATGGTTTTGTTTCAGTTTTTCATTATAATATATGTGAAACATCCTTCTCTTATCCACCTAGTGGAGTTTTGAAAATAGTTTTGCTCTCTTGTTACCTTGATGTAGTTAAAGTGGTTTCTTTACTTATTCTGTTGGCATAGGATGGACGTCATCCTCGTTAAACATCTCCCTCCTTAGCTTGTTTCCTAATACCTTTGTTATTGTGTCTCTTGGTGCAGTGATGCCTATAGTTCGGAGGTGGGTAAAAGGACCCATGTGGTTGCACTTTTTCATTGGTGTAAGTTCTTTAATCCTTTTGCAATATTTCAAGTTATCGGGCTGCATATGACTAAGTATGAAAATGCCAGTATCAATAGAACTAAAAGTAGCTCAGATTATTGAACCTACTAAAATTATCTAATGGTTAAAAGGATTTCAAATTAAACTTTAGAAAATGCTAAACCAATTATTGATGCATCAAATGAACATGCTAGTGAATAAACATGTAGGCCCATGATAAACATATGCATGTAGAGCAATGTTTTAAAAGGCGAAGGCATAGGCGAGGCGTTTCATGGATAGCCCTGCCTAGGCGAAAGCCTCACAACACCTAAAATTTTAATATATATTATGTATATAATTATATTTATAAAATATAAAACTTTGTAAAACAAATATAATTATAACTAAATCAAAGATAATATCATCTCCTTCATTACTAAGTCTAGTTGTACTTGGGAATTATGTCATATAGTCTTAGAATGTTGTAATTATTTATTTTATTGTAAGCATTTATAGAGAACTTCAAGAAATAAGGTTGAGTGGCCACAATTATAGGGAGTTTCAAGGAAAATAAAGGCTGAAAGTCTCAATTATAGGGAATTCAAAAGGAAATAAAGGCTGAGTGGAGCAACCTTTTCCCACTGAGTGGGGTGAGCTATATGAATCCTAGAATGCCATTGCACTCGGATATGTGCCATGTCTTTCGTTAGATCCAAGTACTCAAAGTCTTTTCTTAGAGTCTCTTCCAAAGTCTTCCTAGGTCTTCCTCTACCCCTTTGGCCCCTAACCTTTGTCTCGTAATTGCATCTTCTGACCGGAGCGTTTGTAGGCTTTTGTTTCACATGCCCAAACCACTGTAACCGATTTTCTCTCATCTTCCTTCAATTTCGGCTACTTCTACTTTACCTCGGATATCCTCATTCCTAATCTTATCCTGGTTCTGAGTGGAGCAATTATAGGAAATTTAAAATGAAATAAAGGCTGAGTGGGCAATATTATAGGGAATTTAAAGGAAAATTAAGGCTGCGCGGGTGGAGCAGTTATAGGGAATTTCAATAGAAATAAATCTTTGTTAATCGAACGGCTAGGTGGCGGAATCTAAATGGGCAACAATTAAAAAAAACAAAAAAAATAGAAAAGAGTTAGAGCTAGAGAGAAACTCTCTCTTTCTTCTTCGTTGAAACTATAACGGCTTCTCTGCATTTCAGAACCAGACCTGGGTTTCCAAGGAAAAAAACGCCCAGATGAACGCCTGGGTGCGCCTCAGCCGCCTAGGCGCACCCCGAGGCCACCTTATGCTGACCCCCACAAAACAGGGGTGAAAACCCAGCCCCCGCCTCCAAGGCCGGCTAGGCGAGGTTTTTAAAACACTGATGTTGAGTTAAACAGTACTCGCATGACATGAATTTTTTTTCTGGTTTCTTTTGCCAAACCATTAGAACTATAAGTTGTGGATAAATTTAATTTTGAAAGAGAAATAGGTGGCCTCTTAGCTGCAGTCTTTAACCTTACATTTTTTTGTTGTGTTCTGTGGGTGAATGTAATGCTTTCCTTTGGGATGGATTTGTTATGGGAATGCGAAGGTCCTAATTTATTTTCTTGAGCATTTGATCTTGTGCATCTTGTCCTTCCGAATCACAATGAGATATGCTTAAGTCCCCATTTGATCTTATATAAATGAGATTTCCTTATGAAAAAACTCATCTTGTTCAGAATTAGAATGCAGGAAGCCATGTTTACCTCCTAGATTTCATAGACATCTTGTCTCAATTTCGAGGCTAATCACTAGACATAATTTACTTCCCACCATGAGTTGTTAAACTCCTCTATAGAATCGAGCACCCTCCCTAAAAAAGAAGTTTCTGGTGCTTCCATTGAAAATTACGTTTCACCTTCATGACAAACATTTTTGTGGAAGTAGGTTTGGTAGCACTTGTATCCCTCTTGAGCGGTATATTTGCCACAAATCTTATGCACTTCGTTAGCTAGGATATGAATTGTAATGTTTGATAAAGATACTATTTTCCTGCAAAAACGCAATAAAACAATGAGGGGGAAATGAGTGGTCAAGGTTGTAATCACATCTCAAGGCTTTTTGTTCCTTTTTTCACTCTGACCTGATCAAGGAATATTTTTGTCAGAGACTATTTTTGATGTCTTAGTCTCTACACAAATTGTTGTTTTATGCTTTACCGACTGAACTGTCCACATTTATATAGTTACAATATTTATGGTTATAGATTGATGTGAACATGAACATGGTACATTGTGTTAGTTGGGTTTCCTGCCAAATTGCGGAGTGGACCCAAACGAGCAGATAGCACTTTGTTAAGTTCCTAATTAGCGTATAAGTGCGTTGGTATATGGTATAATATATGTTCTATATATACGCGTGCACACACGCACACAGATTATCAGGTGATCAAAATTTATCATGGTTAGGAAAATAAATTATACTTTGCCAAGCCTATATTTTATCAGTTGGACATGGATTGGATTTTGTGTATCTGCATGCATGCATTTGTGTCTCAGAATATTTCAATTTATGTTCCTAAAACTTTGGAAGGATTGGATTGTTTCTGAGTTTTCTTTGTTGCACTACTTGTATCTACTAAATTTTTCAATGGCTACAGCGAATAACACAAATCTCCCTTTTGCAACTGTAGGCTCCGCCTGTGATTGTATTCTCTTCAGCTTGTGCAGGTTTAGCAGGTCAGTGATTGTCTTGTTATACTAACCACGTTCATGAGGTGTGGGCTGTTTGACTAGTTTTCACTTTGACCAATGTCTAGTTATTAAACTTTGTTAGAGAAAATATTTTCAAAACATCTTTCATGTGCAAATGTCTAGGTTTCTTAGACAGCATGCCTCTTTGTTATAGTTTTGTGAAGTCTTTGATAACGAAGGTGTACCACATGTTCATTATTGAGCAACAAGTTGTGCAATGTAATCTTCGTGTAGTGACTTGATAGTAGTATTTGGGACCTGGATTATTTGATCGAGTTAGTACATCTGACATATACCAAAACAAAAGTACTGAACTTACGAAAGAGACTGAAAGTCCTGTAGCTATATGAACCACAGCATAGTTTTGAAATTAGTGCTGGTCACTGGTGCAAACTTTGAGATGATGCTTCCAGATGTTGGATTGGTGTGAATTAATGTCTAGTCTGGTGGGAAACAATAATACTGATGCAATGGCTGGTACGAACTATCTGGCTCAAAGGCAAGGACAATATCCAGTGCATGTAAAACTTAGGTCTTATTTTACGGTTGTGCAATTCCGTTTGACTGTCATCTAATGATGCCTTTTGGACAATTTGCAGGCGGTGCCGTTCCAGCGTTGGCCCAACTTGCTTCTTCATCTTATCATGCAGTGATCTCATCGTCCTCGTTGCCGCCAACTTCTCAAGATGAAAAGATGCAGGAGTCCAGAACTTCCTCGATTCTGTAATGTTGTATAGTTTTACGCGTGGAAAAGACACGTTAGAGAACCATCCAGGTTTGACCTGTGTAGTTGTCCACCAGATCAAGGTTGTCTGCTTGAGGCAGACACAAGTTTTGGTCATAAAAAGTAAGTTACGATGCAAATTATTGTTTGGTAATTATTTATGCAGTCAATAAAATTGTCAGTTTTATAGGATATGAAATACCTAATTGCGTTTTAGTTTCCTCGAACCCTAGTGCTTTTCTCTCCATCTTTCATGTAAATCAGGAAATACATGCAAGGCTGAACACGGATGTATCCCAATCAAGGAAGAAAATATCGGTAATATCGGTAATATCGGAAATATCGGTAGTCCGAAAACACGGAAATATCGATGGAAATATCGGTAAAATATCGATATCGATAAAAATTACATGGAAACCACGGAAATTGTAAGAAAAACTTGGAAATTTTTATTGAAACTTTGTAGGATGTTTATTTAGTCAATTATCTATTAGTTTATCACAAAAAATTGGAAGGAAATGCATTGCATGATGGATTTAACTGATTTAAGTTGATTATATAGCGAGCTGGCAAACATTGTGAGTGTAGAAAATATGTAGTAATTAATGAAAGAAGTTTAAACACACCATAATCATTTATATATAATTAATTAGTACAATATTTGGAGGTTTTATTTAGGATACAACAACAAGCGCGATTTCGTTCTTGATTCATTTTCATAAGGATTCGACGTAATAGGTTTTATTTAGGATATTAAAAAAAAAAAAAGGAAGTGAATAAAATGATGAAGAATAATGTGCCGAATTTGACACTTTAAATTTCTTACACATAAGAATAAGACTAAACTTTAATTTGGATGCCGATTATGTTTTTTCAAGTTTATATAAAGTAAAATAATTGAATTTTGGAAGCCAGGAGTGTGTCAATTGAATTTTGGTCGGCGTGCAAGGTATCAATTTCTTCGTCTCGTCGAGTAGTACAACTTTCCTTTTTGTTTCACTCAATTTCGTTGAGTATTGAAAAAGTTATACTCATTTGAATCTTACCCAGTTTCCGGCGACCTCAGTAGCTTTCGAGGCAATTTCCGGCCAAACCACAACGAGTCAGACGTCGTGTGAGATACCATTCTCTTCGTCTCTTCGAGGGCTACAACTTTCCTTTTTGTTTCACTCAATTTCGTTGCGTATTGAAAAAGTTATACTCATTTGAATCTTACCCAATTTCCGGCGACCTCAGTGGCTTTCGAGGCAATTTCCGGCCAAACCACGGCGAGTTGGCCGGCGTGCAAGGTATCAATCTCTTCGTCTCGTCGAGTAGTACAACTTTCTTTTTTGTTTCACTCAATTTCGTTGAGTATTAAAAAAGTTATACTCATTTGAATCTTACCCAGTTTCCGACGATCTCAGTGACTTTCGAGGCATTTTCCGGCCAAACCACGACGATTCAGACGTCGTGTGAGGTACCATTCTCTTCGTCTCTTCGAGGGCTACAACTTTCGTTTTTGTCTTGCTTGATTTCGTTGAGTTTTGACAAAGTTATGGCCGTTTAAAGTAGGTGTAAAGTTTCGGCCGAAATTCTGATTTTTTCCTATTGGGAGAGTACCACATCGCCCATGCTTCCTCACTGCCCTCACAATTTTGCCTATAAAATCCACATTCCCCTACTCAGTAAGCCATATCTTGTTCGCCCTTTGGGCTGTGATCAAGTGAAATATGTGTTGAGTTTTCTCAACATATTTAAGTATTTTTTAGTATTATGTGGTGATATTATCGATAATTTTGAAAATATTGTGATATTATCGATATTATCGATAATATCGCGATATTTTGACGAAAATCATTTGGATAGTTAAAAAAATATTGGGTCTCCAAAAAAACGATAATATCGGCGATATTTCACCGATATTATCGATATTTTCTTCCATGATCCCAATGACAGTATCTGTACGTATCATGTTATAAGGGTCCTTGGAACAAATTGCATGGTTGTCAGTTTAATATTTGTTCTAAATTCTGCTCAACCGAGATTTTGCCCAGGCTGAGGAGAGATTTTTTAGTGTGACCGGCACACGAGGTGGTACACCACGTGTCACTATACAAATGGTGGGATATGTGTTAAAAAGTTAATAACTTAAAAAATAAAATTTCCCAATACTTACATAAAAGCATGTGGTGTACCATCGGTATTTTCGACACAATAAAAAATTTCTCCAGGCTGAGGAAATACCCGCCTTGTTGTCTAGAAGATGAATAGTCACAGGGAAATGTAAATGGGAGTGGGCGAGTGCGGATAAGAGGTAAGAACCACCACTATTGAACGAGAGAATTGTTCGTTGCGCCAAGCATCTAGTTGTCGATTAAGGTTTGTGCCCTTGGGATTTTAGGAAGGGTAATGTAAGGAGACTAAATTTTTTATATCAAATTTGTAAACTAAATAATATTGTAGAATGTAGATGATTAGATTATTAATTAAGTATCAATTAACATGTTTTTTCTTTATTGGTGACACATAATTTGATTTACAAACTTGGTTTATAAATTTGATCTTTCGAGCATTATCCTTTTAGGAATATGCACAATGAAATTACTGGATGATTGAGCTTCAATAATAGTCAAGCTGCAGAGGAAGAGATATGAATGCTGCATCCACATTGTAGAACCATAGTTCAGTACTGACTCCTGAGTTTCGTTCTAATTTAAATTTTAGTTGATTTTAAAAATGAAAAAATTGAGGATGGGCTTAAGACGCGGGCTGCGCTTAGTTTTGGGCCCCCAAAAATGGGTTGAGAAGGGGCCGAGTGTAAAGTGTAAACAACCGCCTTTCAGGAATATATAAAAAGGGAGGATAGAAACCCTAAGAGCTTCAACTACTTGATCTTATCTGAGCAGAGAGGGGCGCCGAACCGAGTGGCTGAGGCTGAGCCACCCTCCCTCCCTTTGGCCTCTCATGATGTTTCAGGGTTTTAGGGCTGCTGGCGGCTCTCGACCGTCACTCGCTGGTTTGGTGTCTCAAACCCTCCTGCAGTGAAGACTGCCCGCAGTCAGAGCCCTCTAAAATTCATTCCATATGATATGATATGGGGGCAGTGATGGCTCAGCGGGCTTACCCCCTTCTCCATCCCCATCCAAATTAAAATATTCATTTAATTTTGATTTATTCATTTTATGATTGTTTTGGTAGTTTAATATAACTCTGGATCAGATGAGATGAGAGAGGATAGTAAAAATTGGATATGTGGTAGTTGTTTTAGTTGAATTTCTTTTAGATACCTTGTCTCTCCTGTACATTTCTTATTGCATGTCACTTTTGAATGAATGATATATTACTTTGGTATCTTGATCGATGTGGACGATTGAGTTGCTACTTGGTAGTTTAGCTGTTAAAACATGTATATTTGTGTGTATATATATATATATATATATATCACCTTGCTTTTTCCGTTTCGTTTTGTTTTGTTTTGTTAGTGTACGTTTTGTAATACGGTATCGTTGTTGGGTTTTGAATGATATTTAATCAGCTTCAGATTCAGGCATGACGTACACCAGCCCTGCCGCCAGCGCCAGCGCCAGCCTCAGCAGGGACAGATGAAAATCTTTAGGGCTTAGGGTTTAGTTGATTGCATTGTGTTGTGGGCTGTATGCAATTAATGAATTCAAAGTGTAGAAAGATAACAATTTGTGATAAACAAGAATTCTTTTAATGTAAACCATCTGTAACTTTGGCCTGTTGGTGCAAAATGTATTGGGGATCTTTGGCCGGTTGGTGGTGATGTAAATATGGCCAAGAAATCATAAATCCCTAATTACAATTCTCAAGTATCACTAGTGAATACTTTATGCACTCTGATTCGGTCTAAACAAAAAATGACAAGTTCTTGTTTTTTAAAAGCTCAGGAAAAATTAATTAACACAACAATTATTTTTTAAAGTAACAAAACATGTGTCAAAATATTATTTGAGCAAAATAAAAAATGTATTAATGAGTGGCTTTTTAGTTAAAATGATCATGAAATTTACGTGTAACACATTATTTTAGTTTATTAGATTTGAAATTATACAATTACCATTTTAATTAGAAAAAATCTTAATGAGTAGCCGAGTAATATCTATTTATTAATATTTGATTCATTACCACCCGTTATTGATCATAGAAAAAAACATAAAGAGGAAGACGAGTTCAATGATGACAGCGTAAGACGTGTTCAAAACAAGAGGAAGGAACACGGGAACGGAGGAGGATACGACAACACGGCACGAAAGGGAACCTGCTACGCCCTTGTATTTGTGTTGCTTTTGAATTTTGTTGAATGAGTCACCCATGACTTATGCAATGTGGTGGGGTAGCCACCGTTATCCGCCTTTATCCGTTCCTTCATGTGTGTGGGTGTATAAACTAAGAAAGGCCACGTTGATGACTCCACTAACACACCAATTCTTATCCAATCCATCTCGCCTTTTTCCTTTATCTTTTTCTATATCTTTATCCAATCCAATCCAAGTGCAAGAGTGCAAGAGTTTGTGTTTATGATGCACTATTGGGATCTACCGACTTCACTCGTTCATTCATTATCTTGTCTGGTTTTAAACCTTTTAGCACGTCTCTTGGATTGGAATTCTGAAATATATAATACATGCATAATAAGGAGTTGAGGGTGCAGTGCAGTTGAAAATCAGCACTCAACATTGCATTCAAACTTCAAACTTGAAATCCCATATATTATACTTGCATACATACGTACATATATATATGATACGATGATACCACACCCCAGTAAAAACAACAGGTGAGGAGAGGAGTATCAAGGATCTTCAATCTTCCCACTGACCCAATACTACATACAGATCAAGAAGACCAAGAAGCAGCTCTTAATTACATACACATTTGCAGACGGCATATCATAAGAGCGGACCAACATTCCGACAGATTGCTCTCTTCAAATTTACAACACATGATTTTTGCACGCAGGCTTGGATCCCAAAAACCAATTCCAAAGCCCTGCAACGTTCAACTCTTCCGCGCCAGTTTGGGGGGGAGGGGAAACCCTTAGAAACCTTAAGACTATTACTTATATGTTCCACTCTTACTCTTGCATATATGATCATATCGCATCAACAAGAAACACTACTGTACACAATACAACAAGGTGAGCAGAGTAAATGGGTGGGTTTAGGGAATCGGGATGGTGAAGAACACTGACCACGTCATCTCCAGGCGGTGACCACTTGAGCAGACTTTGAGGTTGCCGACGGAAGAGGAAGACGAGATGGTGCCTCTTCAGCCACAATCACTTCCTCCTTGGCAGGCACATCTTCAGTTGGTTTAGGAGTGTAGGTAAATGAGAGATCTTTGTTGGCAGCAAGAGCGAGGAGCTCTTTCTCCTCCAGCCCTTTTGTTGGCCCAAGGCTGCACCGCTCTGGCTTGTGCTTGGCTAATGCATCTCTAAACTTCTTGATCTGCCAAGTCAACATGTTATCATAACAACCATCAGGGAACAAGACCAACACCAATACAAACAGCAAACATTATTTGCCAATGCCATCCGACCAGCAAACTTTATCCAAGAGAGAAAAAACCACAGCTAACCAATAAATAAGATTAAAAACAAGACTCAAAATGCTTATCAGGATGTGAAAAGGATGGCATATAAATTCGAACTCAGCTTTTGGAAAAGACCCCAATACCAATAGACGGATTCAATAATAAACTCATCAGATACCAAATGAAGGAAAGACAAACACTAACCGTGGCGTTGGTGCAGCTGAAGCTGCAAAGGCGACCATGAGCACCTCGGTAAAATCGGAAGAAGGGGAGGACATGAACATTGAGACTGTAACACATGGACTTGTGTTCCTCGTAGTTCACCTGAAGGAATTGGACATCCGGGTTCATCTCTGCCAGCTGACATATCTTGGGATGAAGAGCTTTGCAGCCACCACAGCCAGGAGAGAAGAAATCAACGATCACCAGCTTATCCCCGGCGTTTGAAAGGGATTCCACTAGGTCCTCTGCAGATGACACCTCTTTCATGTTGGGCTGATTCCCCTTCTCCCACCATTTCGCAGCCTTCCCAATCCGAAATCCGGACTGCAAAATTCCATTCCCCCACAACAAAAAAAACACAAACCAGTTTTTGACTTAAGCAATCAAAAAGCATAGACAAGATCTCCTCATGACTTAATTGATCAAATATTGATCCGAAAGTTGACTTAAATTTGGGGAAAATCATCAATCATGAGCAATAATATATGAAACCCAGCGGAGCAGGGGAATCAGATTCAGAACAAGGATATGGGAAGAAAGAAACGAACCTGCTGGGAATAAACGGCAGAAGAAGCGTGGGATTGGGAATTCCCCCTGATGCCGGTGGCTTGAAAAGCAATCCTTTTTCCGTGAAAATCACTCTTTGTGGACAAGGATAGTGATGAAATGTCGGGATTCAGTTTGAAAGAGCAAGAGAAAGACCCTGATTTATTGTAATTACAACTCTTTGGGAAAACGGAGATGGTGCTTTTTTTGTTTTGATGATGATGATGCCAGGACGACAACAGACCGGATTTGCTCAAAACTTCGGCCATCGATGATCGATCGATCGGTCTCTGAATTCAATTTCCACCAAAAACCCCCAAACAAACAAACAAACAAACAAACAAATAATAATTGAGAGAATTGCGATTTGATCGACTTGAGATTTGAGAATTGAGAATTTGGGAGAATCGAGAAAAGGAAAGGAAAGGAAAGAAATGGCTCAAAGTTGAAGCAAAGAGCACGCGGGTGGGAAACTTGACAGCGTTTTCAAGGGGAAAAGGAAAAGGATAAACGAGAAAGCAGGAGAATTCTTCCTACGTAACAACCAACAACAGTAAAATAAATCTACACTCTTGTCTGGAACCTTATTTAACCGTACGTTATGTCGACGGCACTTAATCACACGGTTACAAAACTATAACAAGAGTTGTGGTCTGTGTGTGCGGTTCAACGTAACTTGTGGTGTAGACTCAGCAGAGAGAGAAAATTGTAGACAGACAGACATGTTGGATAAGGGTTAATTTGTATTTTAATTTTAATTTTAATTTGATGGATATGGTGGAACTTGGACTTGCCAGCGCACGTGAACAGGAGAGATTCTTTGGGACACGTGGCGATAGTTTACACTGCCTCATCCCCTGAATCCTTCATCTTGGATTATTCTTTGGGATATTATACATTTCAATGTCAATCCACGAGTCAATTTCATTATAGGACACTCTATAAAAGGCAATTATAGCCATTTATATTTATTTAACGAGGTTGAAGGGATTTCTACAATATAGACTTATAACAAGAAGGTTACTTTCTCTAGTCCCCTTCATTTAACTATTCTTATTCAAATATATAATTTTAATGTGCAGAAATGAAAATTCAAAAAGAGCGATGCTGAGGTGAGGCCCATTCATTATTTTCCTTGGGAGGGAGGGGGGAGTGTCATTTTAAAGCCCCGTGGGCAAGAAGCACACAGCCCAACTACAACGGTACGCAGAGAAAGCATAGTTGGACAAAAACCGGAATCTGAGTTACAGAATGTGCTGGTGCCTGGTGCGTGCTGGATTTCCCCGCACCCATCCATTAATTCAAACCCAATTGCCACTACCACCACAACTCCAATTGCTAGAATAGTCGACCCCTTTTTCTCTCCAGCTGATCCCAACAACATTGTTAGAGTAAAATTTGCAGTTCCTAAACAAAACGCCTGAGTCTGTAATCTTAGAATATTGCTTGTTTTCAGTTGTAATTATTTTAGTCTAAGTTTGTCTCACGTGCTCTTGATCACAAAATGGCAAGCGTTTTAGAGACATCCACTCAAGTAAGTTTGACATGCATATACATTCGCATGATATAAGTTTTTGTTCAATGAGTTGTTTAGCTTTAAGTTTATAACAATTGAGGTTTGGGCTTTACATGTTAATTAATTTGCTATGACTTCGTTTAGCTTAATTAAAGGCCCATATATTAATATGAGAATTATATATTTGGAGTCAGATGCTATGCATTTTAAATGTGGATAAATTTCAAATGGTCTTTAGTTTTATCTCTTCACTTAGAGATTACTTCAAACTCTATTTGATTAGTTGTTTTAACCAATTAGGTTGACTAGTCTGATCTTTCCGTTTCTTTGACCACCTGATTAATATCTTTAATCCAACAGATACATATTTATAGGTTTATCAGGTTAGGTTTTAAATGGGCACCGCATATGCATGAGATGAGTTTAGGGTTTTTCTCGGTTGGTATCACATAACACAGACTAGTTAACAGAGCAGAGCATCAGCATTGAGTCAATATGTTTTTATGTTTTGGTTGCCGCATGCATTAGATCAGTTTAGGGTTTTTCCTGCTGTTGCTGCATATGCATTTAGGTTGGTTCTGTATGACTGCATATGCATTTAGGTTGGTTCTGTATGATATAAACACTAGCAGCAATGCATTAAACAAATAGAAAATTCATGTGCCGCATGCCTAGGGTTAAGTCAGTTTACATTTTCATGAGTCAGAATATGTCTCCAGTTTGCTTTTACCACATGATGTATCATTTGAAAGCAAACATTTGTTAGCAGCCTAAGTGCACCGAGAGTTATTTTCGTTTTAGCAAAAATCAGTTTTATTGCCAAGTGTTTTTCAAAGAAAATATTAGTTTTTGTTCACTGATTTTTCATGCGCTTCAATTGAAATCAATTATGAAAATGTGCCTTATGATTTTCATAATTGGTTGATTTTCAAAATCATTTCATTTCGTATATTCTACATGATCGCGTTAGTATCTTGCAAAGTTCGAGGAGACAGTGATTTACGACCGCGTTAATGTTGTGTCATTTCCACTCAAGGCTGAAGAGAGATCGAGTAGCCAAGCGCAGAGACAAAACTGCCTACTAGTATGCATGTCTAGTTGATGAGTTTTGTAAGTTTTTTTGTACTTATTTCTCTTAGTGTTTGTCCTGGCTTGGGAGCCCGAGGATTTTCCCAGTGGTGGGTTTTGCCTCGTTAAATCCTACATCATGTGTGTACTTTTTATTTATCGTTTTAATTGCATACGAGTATGATAGTTTGATATGTGATGTGAATGTGGATTTAATTTGAGAACTGAAAATTAAATTGAAAATTGAATTGGATTTTTAAATTGGAACCTATTCACCCCCTCTGGGTTAAACTAGTACCCATCCTAGAACTTTCAAACATTAATCCCAATCTCACTCGCATTCTAAACTGCAGCTTCATCAATGCTAAAACAACCTTCAAATTCAAATGCCGCTGCCGTTGCTACTGCATTCACAACATTACTCCTTTTACTTCAACTGCAGCAGCCACTTTCACCAGTAATAGTAATAGTAATGATTTCCATCAACAAAACAAGAGCTTCTAGGGTGCTGTCACTCTGATCATCGGCAATGCCGTTGGTCATGGCATGCTCGGTTTGCCCGCCGCTACCATCTGCTCCGGCCCACTCCCCTTTGATGGAGAAAAGTTAACAAGTCTATCTACTGTGGACACAAAAGTTAGGAAACAAGATCCAACAAAATAAGGCTTTCGATCACAAAGTCAAGAGGTCTATTGTACAGATACTCAGTGTTGTATAGGCTAGCTTTTATTGCATATCGTTGAGTGTAGTTGGGGCAGCTGCTGCCTTTATTATTTAGAACTCCAGCACTGTTATATAATGAAGGCTTTTCTTGTAACATTTTCAATATACAAAATACAATATCTTTTACATTCGCTGCCCGCTCATGAGCTTGCGGGGGGATGATGGAGAAAAGTTAGCAAGTTTATCTCTTGTGGACACAAAAGTCGGGAAACAAGATCAACAAAATAAGGCTTTCGATCACAAAGTCAAGAGGTCTATTGTATAGACACTCAGGGTTGTATAGGCTAGCTTTTATTGCATATGGTTGAGTGTAGTTGGGGCAGCTGCTACCTTTATTGTTTAGAACTCCAACACTGTTATATAGTGGAGGCTTTTCTTGTAACATTTTCAATATACAAAATACAATATCTTTTACCTTCCACCCCTGCCGTCCTCCTCTCTTGGCTCTATGTCATCTCCTCCGTCATCCTGGTCACCGAGCTCAGCTTTTCGGCCATGAAACAAGACGACCTTCAAGAGGTCAGCTTTACTGCCTTTGCTTCTAAAGCGTTGGTGCTTTTTTTGGTGCATTTGTTGCCGTCGTCTATGCCTCTTAGAGCTTTACCTTGTTGGTCGCCTGCGTCTCCGGCCTCGGCTCAATTGTCTCCCAGTGCATTCCCTGCATTCGTGTACTCGCTCACGTTTTGTTTCCCCCTGTGGTTGGATCGCTCATTTCTTGTTTTCTTCCAAAGCCATTGATGGTGCAAACTGTGTTTTGTGCTTGCTCATGCTTTTCTCAATAACTTTGTTGGTGTGTAACCCTTCAGCCGAAACTTGGAGCCAAAGGAACAATTCAAATGCTTTGTTTAATAATTGTTTTCAGTTTAAATCTAAGCCATTGGATCATAGTCCATGTGGCTGTTCTCACTTGTATCTAGCTTAAGTGATAGATTATAACAAATGGCATCATCTCATAGGATGATAGCAATTAAGGGCTGAGATTTGTTTTGGTTTGATGAGTGAAGGATCTCCTTTCCTCTACCATGTATAATGGTAACAACCTCACATATTTGTTGTGAGGAATCTAAAATTCAATCATCAACATTATTTCTAAAATTCTCTCCGTCATTCTGTGGAACTTTTCTAGATTTGTATCAAGCCTCAATTGAAGCATATCTAACACACACACACACACACACACACAAAAACATGGCCTCAGAGCCATGTTTCATCTTCTAAACTGGGTGTGAAATCTGTGGATGCGATTGAGCTGCATTTTGAGCTCAAATCGAATTTGGAAGCTGTGATTTCTTGAATCCAAAGTCTAACATGGCTGGTTCAAGTACTACTGAGCTTAGAGCTCCGGTCTTCAATGGAGAAAACTATGAATTCTGAAGGATTCGTGTGATGACTATATTGAAATCGTATGGTCTGTGGGACTTGGTTGAAAATGGGTTTGAACCTCCAGATCAGAAGGATACGAAGGCTGTGCTCAATGAGACGAAGAAGGAAATGACGGAGTTGGCATCATTCAATGAGACCTTGATGAGAGATGCTTGTGCGCTTGGAATAATCCAAGGAGCTGTCTCAAATTAAATTTTCCCCAGAATTGTGAATGAAGAAACGTCCAAAAGTGCTTGGGATGTCTTGAAGAGTGAATTCCGAGGAGACAAACAAGTAAGAAGTGTAAAATTGCAAGGGTTATGTAGAGATTTTGAATATACTCGCATGAAAGAAAATGAATCGTTATCTGTGTATCTCACTAGATTATTTGATATCAATAATCAAATGAGAAGCTATGGACAAGAATTATTTAGGGAGAGAATTGTGCAGACACTGTTAATTAGTCTTCCAAAAACATATGATGCAATATGTTCTGTGATTGAGCACTCTAGAGATCTTGAAACTCTTGAGGTACAAGAAGTTGTTGCTTCACTCAAGGGATTTGAGTAGAGGCTTGATTTGCATACTAAAACCTATACTGAGAGAGCATTCGCTAGCTTAAATGTTGCAACAAAGGGTCCTAAAAGTGGAGGATCTTCTGGAAATCAGAAGTTTCAAAAGAATTGGAAACCAAGAGGAAAAGGTTGGGATCACAAGCTTAACTTTGCTAATAGACAAAACAATGCTCAGATAAATTGGGATCACATGCCTAATTTTACTTCGAGGCAGAATAATACTCAGGGAAATTGTAAATGGTGTGATAGGTTTCATTATGGAAAGTGTTGGTATGAAGGAAAACTAGAGTGTACAGGGTGTGATAAACCAGGTCATGCTGTGAAGGATTGTTATGAGAATAAGGGAGTGCAAAAGGCTAATTATACAAGGCAAATGGGTGAAACAGGATCACTGTTCTATGCCTGTAATGCAGTGACAGATGTGAAAGTAAACAACTCATGGTATATTGACAGTGGTTGTAGTAACCACATGACAGGTGATGATAGGTTGTTGGTCAATATTTAGAGAAATTTAACTTCTAAAGTGAAGATGGGAACTAGAGAAATTGTTCAGGTGGCAGGAAATGGAACTTTAGTGATTGAATCCAAAATGGGAAGAAAACATATACAAGAAGTGATGCTTGTCCTTGGACTTGAGGAAAATCTCCTTAGTGTTGGACAAATGATGGAACATAGGTATTACTTGCTGTTTGGAGGAGATGCAGTGAACATCTTTGATGGTTGGTCACTTGACAACTTGGTGGTTAGAGTACAAATGACTAATAATAGATGTTTTCCCTTGACAATGATGCCTGCAAAATAGTTTGCACCACGAGCAAGTGTCATACATTGCTCTTAGATATGGCATAAGAGATTGGGAAACTTGAATGAAAGAAGTCTCAAATTGCTTGAAGAACAGGAGATGGTATAGATTGCTCCACTTGGAAGTATCCATAAGTGTATGTAAAGGTTGCATGATGGGAAAACAACACAGGGACTCATTTCCTTCTGAATCAACTTGGAGAGCTAATAATCCATTGGAATTGATCCACACAGACATTTGTGGTCTAATGCAAGTTGAATCTCACTTTGGAAACAAATACTTTCTGCTATTCACAGATGACTGCACAAGAATGACATGAATGTATTTTCTGAGATATAAATATGATGCACTTGAATGTTTTAAAAAGTTCAAGGCAATGATTGAGTTACAATGTGGTTATAAGGTGAAATATCTTAGAAGTGATATAGGAGGAGAATTCATTTTTTGCAGAATTTGATAAGTATTGCAGTGATCTAAGAATCCAAAGACAGTTTACCATGGCCTACACTCCTCAGTAAAATGGAGTGTCAGAGAGGAAGAGTAGAACTGTGGTAGAAATGGCAAAGTCAAATGATGCATGAAAAGAATCTTCCATATGTGTTTTGAGCAGAAGCAGTGAACATTGCAATTTATTTATTCAACATATGTCCTTTCAAAGCTTTGAAGAAAACAACACCATTTGAGGCATATAGTGGCAGAAAACCAGGGATAACTCACTTGAAGATCTTTGGTTCACTTTGCTATGTGCATATCCCTTTTAATCTTGGACACAAGTTGAAAGAAAACAATCATAAGTGCATCTTTGTTGGCTATGGTGCTAATGAGAAGGGCTACATATTGTTTGATCCGATTTCAAGGAAGATCATTCTATCAAGAGATGTCACAATTGATGAGAATGCTTTCTGGGATTGGAACTACACTACAAATACTGAAGTGAGATTTCCAGTTGTCACTGAATACCAGAATGCTAAGGAGATATGTGAAAGTGGTGAAAGTTCTCATTCTGAGTAATTCATTACCTCTCAAAGTGAAAGTGTGACTGACATATCTCAAGTATATGATGATACACCTAAAAAGTGGAGAGGTGTGAATGAAATCATGGCTTAGTGCAATATGTGTATTATTGAACCTAAAAGTTATGATGATGTAGCTAAAGATGACTTATAGAGAAAGGAAATGAAAGTTGAGTTAGAAATGATAGAAAATAACAATACGTAACAGCTTGTTGAGAGACCATTTGATAAACCAGTGATTGGTGTCAAGTGGGTCTATAAGACCAAACTCAATCTAGATGGTACTGTGTAGAAAAATAAGGTAAGATTGGTGGCTAAAGGTTACTCACAGAACCCTAGAATTGATTACAATGAGACATTTGCCCCAGTGGCAAGGTCGGATACCATAAGAACCTTGATTGCCCTTACTACATAGAAGATATGGAGTTTGTATCAACTGGATGTGAAGTCTGCATTTCTCAATGGAGTGTTGAAGGAAGAAGTATATGTTGAGTAACCACAAGATTTTGTGAAAGAGAATGAAGAAACTAAGGTGTATAAACTGCACAAGGTACTGTATGGATTGAAGCAGGCACCAAGGGCTTGGTATGATGAGATTGAAGCCTACTTCAACAGTGTAGGTTTCAAGAAAAGCTCAAGTGAGGCAACCTTGTATGTTAAAACAAGGGAGGATTCAAGTATCATTATTGTCTCCTTATATGGAGATGATATTGTATACATTGGTAACAGTCCACAAATGCTTGAAGAGTTTAAAAATGACATAATGAAACACTATGAGATTACAAATTTGGGTTTGTTACACCATTTCCTTGGAATATGAGTACTACAAAATGAGAAAAACATTTTCATACACTAAAAGAAGTATGCATAGAAGCTGATTAAGAAGTTTGGGTTAAAAGACTGCAAATCTATTGCCACTCCACTTGCAGTGAATAAAAAATTGAGTAAGGTTGATGGTAGTGAAGTTGCAAATGAGGGAGAATACAGACAGCTTGTGGGGAGTTTACTCTATTTGATAGCAACCAAACCTGATGTAATGTTTGTAGCCAGCTTATTAGCAAGGCTCATGCATAATCCCACCGAGAAACACATGGAAACATTAAAGAGGGTGTTGAGATACATTCAAGGAACAATTGACTTTGGAATTGTCTTTGAAAAAGGGAAGGCAACTACTATAATTAGTTACTATGATAGTGACTGGGCTGGAAGTAAGGATGATCTGAGGAGTACTTCAGGGTATGCATTTTCACTAGGATCTGGTGTGTTCTCATGGGCATCAATCTACCAAAGCACTATGGCATTGTCCACTGCAGAAACAAAATATGTAAGTGCTACATAAGCTACCTTTCATGCAAAATGGCTGAGATTTGTACTTGAAGATTTTGGAGAAGAACAAGTGAAGGGAACTCAGATTATGTGTGATAATACATCAACCATTGCTATGGCAAAGAATCATATTCATCATCAAAAGACAAGACACATCAGCAGAAAATTTTATTTCATCCGAGAAGCAATTCAAGCCAAAGAGATTGAACTAGTGTATTGGAAGACTAAGGAGCAAATTGCAGACATTCTCACTAAAGCTTTGCCTAAAGATCGATTTGTCTACCTAAGGGAGGTTTTGGGAGTTAAATAAACTAACGGGTTAGAGGGGAGTGTTGGTGTGTAACCCTTTAGCTGAAACTTGGAGCCAAAGAAACAATTCAAATGCTTTGTTTAATAATTGTTTTCATTTTAAATCTGAGCCATTGGATTATAGTCTATGTGGCTGCTCTCACTTGTATCTAGCTTAAGTGATAGATTATAACAAGTGGCATCATCTCATAGGGTGATGACAATTAAAGGCTGAGATTTGTTTTGGTTTGATGAGTGAAGAATCTCCCTTCCTCTTCCATGTATAACAATAACAACCTCACATGTTTATTGTGAGGAATCTCAAATTCAATAATCATCATTCTCTCTGTCATTCTCTGGAACTTTTCCAGATTTGTATCGAGCCTCCATTGAAGTATATATAATACACACACACAGACACAAACAAACTTCACTTGTGGCCATTGGTTTATCAGTGGCCGAAACCAACCTGTTCGCATCCTTTGGCCGTGCCTCATGGTGTCTTTCCTGCATTTTGCCCGCCATTCTGTTTACTGTCCACAATGCGATTCCATGTCATTAACGCTTTCATTTGCAAGATTGCTGGCAACACCATAGCCGACGCCAATTGATCATGGTCTTCTCACGTAATTTAATTGTGTTGGGGCTTTCTGGATTTGAAACCAATTTAGTAGCAGCTGGTCTTCTCACGTAATTTAATTGTGTTGGGGCTTTCTGGATCTGAAACCAATTTAGTAGCAGCAATTGAGGCTCTATATCCCTTATGTTATCCGTCAATGCCTCTGCACTATCTACAGTCCAAGCATTTGTGTTCGTCCGAGCTTGATTGGGTAAGCTGTTAGCTTCCCAAAACAGCTTCTTGGTACTGTGGAATTGATTGAAAAAATGAACCTAAAAAATAAACAAGTAGGAGTAGTTTCTGTAGGACTTAACTCCATATACTTAACTGAAAGACCTAATCACTATCATGAAAGCATTAGAGTGATACTTGAAGACATGGTTGGTTGCACAAAGAATCCTTTTACTCACTCAAGACCTTTATATTCTTATGGTGATAGAACCCTATGTTCGCAGAATCTATTCTTGGTGAGCAGGGAACTCCTATATATAAAGAAACAACGGCTGCCAACTCCCATCTATTGTGGGTGAGTTGGTTATTGTCCCATTATATCAAGTTCATTGGAAAAAGGGTTAGTGGATGGTAGTTGCATCCCAAACATTTTGAATGTGTTTCCATAATTGTAGGACGTTAGTTTTCCATGTATCAAACTCTTATTGAAGTTGTATTATCCACATGTAATTCCACCTTTATCACAAGTAGTTAAGTCCACATAGGATTCCTACATTCTCCCACATATACGCTAACTAGTTGTGGTTTCGAAATTTCATGTACTACATAATTTCATTCCTTAGTGATCACTTGAGTTTTACCTAACTAGCATCTTATACACATTGACCAGTAATCATTTGGAGTTCGAATCTCAGGAAATATTACATACAATAATGTTGCATTCACCCTAAAACCACAATCCACAAATTCATATTGTATGCTAATGAAGACATACATTTATACACATTCTAAACATGATTTTTGATGCATACCCCATTTCATTCCCCATTTATCCAGTTTACCTTTATTGATTGAAAGTGGTTTGCCATCTTCAATCACTGGATTTCTTTTCCATTTTCCTGCATAGCAAAACTTAATCAAATGTTCTTTGGAACAAAGATCAGACATTTTATTGCAAGTCATAAATTAAAACAAGTAAATTGAATAAAAGTAAAACACATATCAGGTTGTTACTCCCACAATTCAGCGGAACCCAAGTTGTCATGCACTCCCATGCTCGAAACATGTTCTTTAAACACTCCCACAACCAGCGGCTTAGTCAAGGGATCTGCTAACATCAGCTTTGTATCAATGTGTTCTACAAAGATTTCTCCTTTCTTTACATGTTCCTTCACTGATAGGTATTTGACATCCATTAATCGAGTGGCTTCATACTTCTTATTTTTTCTGGAAAAAGAATATTGCTGCTTTGTTGTCACAATACATAGTTAGTGGTCTTGAAATAGTGTCCACTATTCTCATAAATGATATGAATTTTTCAGCCACAATCCCTTTTTAGTTGCTTTAAATAGGGCTATAAACTCAGCTTCCATATTTGAAGTAGCTAGTGCCCTTTGTTTGGTACTTCTCCATGAAATAGTTGCACCAGTAAGAAAGAATATGTACCCACTCGTTGATTTTCTATCATCCACGCAACCTGCAAAGTTTGAATTAGCATGTCCCTTAAGTTCCAAGTCTTGTACTCTTTTGTATGTCAGCATGAATGACTTGGTCTTCTATAAATACCTCAACACTTTCTTTGCTACAATCTAGTGTTGTTCTCCTGGATTTGATTGGTATCTACTCAATACACTTATTGCAAAGGCTAGGTCAGGCCTCGTGCAAACCTGAGCATACATTATACTTCCAATAAATGATGCATAAAGCTTTAATGTCATACTGAGTTTTTCTAAGTCATTTTAAAGACATTATGACTTGTTCAGTCTATCTCCCTTTCCCATAAACATTTCACCACTTGAGCAATCTTGCATGTTGAATCGTTGCAGTACCTTATCAATGTATGACTTTTGAGAAATTCCAAGTAACCCTTTTGATCTATCTCTTGTGATTTCTATCCCAAGAACAAAAGAAGCATTTCCCATATCTTTCATCTCAAAGGTTTTAGACAGCAAGGCTTTTGTCTCAATCAACAAATTGATACATTTACTAGCAAGTAGAATATCATCTACATATAAGATAAGGAAAGTGTACCTTGAACCACACTTTCAAGTATATGCAATCATCAATCTTATTTTCAGTAAATCCAAAAGCAGTCACCTTCTCGTCAAACTTTAAGAACCACTATCGGGACGCTTGCTTCAATCCATATATGGATTTGTTCAACTTACACACCATTTTCTCTTGCCCTTCTTTTATGAAACCAAGTGGTTGTTCCATATAGATGTCCTCCTCCAAATCTCCATTAAGAAATGCCGTTTTCACATCCATTTGGTGAAGCTCTAAGTCATAATGTGCAACCAATGCAAGAATGATTCTGAGACTGTCTTTAGTTGACAATGGAGAAAAAGTTTATGAATAATCAATTCCCTCAGCATGTGTAAAACCCTTTGCTACTAGTTGTGCCTTATATATTTCAATTTTGCTAAATGAATCTTTCTTTGTCTTAAAGATCCACTTGCTGCCAATAGCCCTCACATCTTCAGGTACATTAACCAAAGTCTAAACCCCATTAACCTGCATGGAATTCATGTCTTCCACATTGCATTCTTCCATAATTGTGATTGCTCAGATTGCATGACATGATCAAAAGTCATTGGATCATCAATTATGTCTTCATTTATCTCAATCTTCTGGAGATACACCAAGTAATCATCAGGTATAGCTGACTTTCTTGTTCTCGGTGGCAATAGTCTTCTCTTAACATTGGCTTGACGCTTAATAAGTTGGTTTCCAGTTTGTGATGAGGATTTGGCCGCTTCGGTCATGGCATTTTCATACGTTGGTTGAACAAAATCATTAAGTTGGAACTCAATCATTGGTTGTGGCTGATTTGTGGTTTTTGGATTGCCATGCAAATGCACGCCATCCATTGCTTCATTATTAAACAAAATCTCAATTCTTTTCTCTGGCAACACATCACCTGTTTCCTCAAACCATGAGCTCTCTCTATCGGTGTCTGACTCTTGAATCTCATCACCATCCTCTATAAACTTAGCTAGAGCAGTTTCGATAATTTTATGAGGAAGGCTTAGAGTGTAAAACCTAAATCCCTCGGATCCTTCAGGGAATCCCACAAAATTACACGTAACTGTTCTTGAGTCTAATTTCTTCTCCATGGGATTATACATCCTAGCTTCAGCTGCACAACCCCAGACATGCAAATGGTTGAGACTCGCTTTGCGTCTCGTCCATAATTCATATGGAGTCTTCAATACTGCCTTTGTGGGAACACGGTTCAAAATATAATTCGCCATTTTAAGAGAGCTCCCCCCCCCCCCACAAAAATTGAGGAAGCTTTGTTTGCGACATCATGCTTCGAACCATTTCTTTAAGAGTCATATTTCTCCTTTCCGCCACACTATTTTACTATGGTGTGCCCTGATTTGTATACTGAGCAATTATTCCACATTTTTCCAAGAACAAAGCCAATGGCCCTTTAGCTTGACTTGTCTCAACATACCTACCATAGTATTCTCCTCCTCTATTTGACCTTAACACTTTAATGGACAAATTTAATTGGTTTTTTAATTTTTTTAAAACAATCCATGACTTAAGATTTCTCAGAGATTAAATAAAGGTATGTGTACCATGAATAGTCATCAATAAATGTCACAAAGTATACATTTCCACAACGAGTTTTAGTGGGAAAAAGGTCTACAGACATCCATATGGATGATCTCTAAAAGCTTTTGACTTCTAATCGAACCTTTCTTTTTCAGATTTGTCAATTTCCCTTTGCAACAATTAATACAATTCAGTAAGTCATTGAAATTCAATTTTGGCAAAATTTCATCTTTAACCAGACGATCCATTCTAGCTCTAGAGATATGGCCAAATCTTCTATGCCAAAGCATAAAAGTACTTTGATTTAAAAACAATCTATTTCTCGGCATTGAAGCCGTGACATTCATACAATCCATCTCATTTAAAGCAGTACAAAACACTTGCCAAAGATCACTCATTAAGAGACAAATTCCAATCATATTTGATGGATTATTTTTCAAGAAAATTTTAAGATTTTCATTGTCACCAGCAAAAGCAAAGCCAGATTTCACAAATTGAGAAGCAAAAATTAAACTCCTTCTTATAGAAGGTACATAAAGAACATTACATGATTCCAAATTAAAACCACTAGAAAGCCTAAGTTTGAGGTCGCCTATTGCTTCCCCTTCAACTTTATTCCCATTGCCCACATAAACTTGAAATTATTCACTTATTGTAGTATTTCTTCTTATAAACCCTTACAATGAATTGGTGATATGAACCGAACTACCAATGTCAAACCACCAATAATTTGGAGGGATTTCAACAAGATTAGTTAAAAAAAAAATTGAAATTTTTACAAAAATTTTACCTTTCTTATTTTTTTCCAAAATTTTCTTTTCTCACAGTCCATCTTCATGTGACCAAGTTTCTTGCAAAAGTAGCACTTAATATTGTTCATGTCCTTATATGTCATAGGTCCCTTTGAGGAGGATGCATACATGGCAGCAGTAGTGTAATTAGGGTCAGGTTTAGAGACCTTACTAGGATAATATGCAACCCTTTTTCCTTTGTCAACCTGCACCAAGTTTACGGTGCCATGAATCTCATCCCTCCTGATTCTTGCTTCCTCTTGAGCACAAATGAAGATCAACTCATCCAGTGTCCACTTCTCCTTCTGTGTGTTGTAGGATGTCTTCAACTGATGAAATTTTAGAGGTAGAGAATTGAGCACTATGTGAACAATGAAGGCATCATGAACTTGAACTTCCAGATCTTTTAGCTTTGCAACAGTCTCCACCAGCTTGAGAATATGCTCTCTCACACTCTTATTCTCATCAAGTTTGAGAGTGGTGAGTGTAGTCATCAAATCACCCATTTCTGCCTTCTTGGACTCTCTAAACTTGGCGCTCACTGCATCCAGAAAGTCTTTTGCTTTGTCACATGCTATGATTCCACCCCTGATTGTCTCACCCATTGTTCTTTTCATCACCATCAAGGACATTCTGTTGGCTTTCTCCCATTTTTCAAGCTTAAGCCTTTGATCAACAATTGAGTTTTCATCCAATGGTGCTGGTTCATCCTCTCTCAAAACCAAATTGAGATCCATCAGTCCCAGCACAATCTCAATGTCTTGCTTCCATTTCTTGAAATTCCATCCATTCAAATGTTTAATGGAGGACAGGTTCATAGCTGAGGTATTCACTGAAGAAGACATGGAAACATTTAAATCGTTCAAACGCATGCTTGTATCATACATTTAGGTAAGACTATAAGCAACCATTCATTCTTGATTATACACCCACCATTACAGGATATTTTCACACAATTGTATCAAGTCTTTGGACAAGTAAATGGCCTGATCAATATGATGTTATACACTGATCAAAACTTTAACAATTCATACATTCTTTCTTATGACAAGAATGTTGACATTCAATAAGTTTTCATCACCAGTTATGTATGCATATAAAATCAAGAAAAAATTTAAAAGAACATGAGATGCATGATCTCACAACAACATTGAACGAGAAACATAAATAGGATTAGGAGCAGTTAAGTTGGCTCTGATACCAAATGTAGGACTTAACTCCATATACTTAACTGAAAGATGTAATCACTATCATGAAAACATTAGAGTGATACTTGAAGAAGACATGGTTGGTTGCACAAGGAATCCTTCTACTCACTCAAGACCTTTATATTCTTATGGTGATAGAACCCTATGTTCGTAGAATCTATTCTTGGTGAGCAGGGAACTCCTATATATAAAGAAACAATGGCTGCCAACTCCCATCTATCGTGGGTGAGTTGGTTATTGTCCCATTGTATCAAGTTCATTGGAAAAATGGTTAGTGGAGGGCAGTTGCATCCTAAACATTTCGAATGTGTTTCCTTAATTATAGGACGTTAGTTTTCCACGTATCAAACTCTTATTGAAGTGGTATTATCCACATGTAATTCCACCTTTATCGCAAGTAGTTGTTGGATTTGTGACCAAGTGGACAACAAGCCAAAATACCTTTCGGCTAATAAAATAGAATAAGGAAAAGGGGGACATCATTATGATGTCTAGCCCTTGATTTGTGGCTTTTACAAAGGCAAAGAATATGTGGCAATTATGGTTTTGTTCCTTTAGTTTATTATATGTTTTTGGTTATGCCTTTGGTGAAGTGGGAGCGGCAGCAGATGAGATAAAGGGAGTTGTCTGTTGACAGCTCTAATCAGTGAGCAGAGGAGAGAGCATTCGGCTCTCCCATTTGAAATAGAGTTGCTGCTTTCCCCCTTTGTTAGTGATCACTCAATCAAAGATATTTGTGCTACATGTTGTGGCTTTTGGGAGAGAAGGAATTTGGTATATGTTTCCATTTTCTCCATTTGTTCTTTGTTTTAGTGAGAGCTATTGGGTGTATGTGGGATTTGGGTTTGAGAGTTAAAACTCTATTTGTAATCTCCTTTTGATATTAGTGGAATTTCCTCGCCGTCTCGAAACTGGATGTAGGCTTACGCCGAACCAGTATAAATCCTTGTGTCTTTTGGATTATTTGTCTTGTCATATTTTGCCGTTGTAGTTTATTGATTTCATATTTGACGCTTCCGCACAACAGTAGTTAAGTCCACATAGAATTCCTACATTCTTCTCTAGGCAATGGTCTTGGAAGAGTTGGATTTGCTTTTATTCAAAAAGGAGGCATGATGATAATAATATTGGAAATGCCGGGACGTCTTCTTTTACCACGGGTTCAGGTTCAGGGCGTTGCATTGATGCTTGTGATTCTAAACTGGGATCGAGCATTAATATGATTGTAATGCCGCTGGTGCTCGGTGTTCCAGTGCTCATAGCATCTTTCTTTCCCTCCACCTTTACACCAATCCAGGAAGAAATCAAGGTAGGGTCAAGGTTTCCTAGTTGAGATTTGAAATTCAAAGTTGGTCTAAATTAAAATTATGTAAGGAATGAACATTATTTATGCATCTGTGTTATAATGCTAATTGTTACTTAGATAATACTTTCCCTGTACAGTAACAGATAAACAGTAGAGACTGACTAGAGGCTAGAGATTGTTTTTGTATGTTCCGAGTATAGATCTCCTCATCCGTTAGTTGCGTGTCTTAGCGGCTGTTTGAGCAAATAGATGGGATTATTTTTACGAGTGTTTTTGTATGTTCCGAGTATAGATCTCCTCATCCGTTAGCTGAGTGTCTTAGCGGCTGTTTGAGCACACAGATGGGATTATCTTAAGCCCAGTTTGATAACCATTTTCATTTTAGTTTTTCCTTCTTCTTCTTCTTGATAAAAGTGATATTGGAGAATGGGAGATGATAGGATTTTTTACCACATGCAAAAGTAAGGATAAAAACACTTAAAAATACTTGCAAGAGAACCAGGTTGTTGTAGTATAGCAACTCAAGCAAGGTCGTTTTCCATAGGGATTGAATGAATAATTTGTGTTTAAAACCAACTCTTAAAGAAATTAACTAGAGAACAATTTAAAAGAAAATCCTAGGGCTCCGCCATCCCCTTGACAATCATACGCAATTTTACCAATTACTTATGAATTTCCACACACATGCTTTGAAGGTTAGGTTTTCCTAATACATATTTTCCTCGTGATGTTCAAGCGAAAACGTATATCTGACATGCTACCCGTCTGTGATGTTCAGATCAAATATAAACATGCAAGATTCATTAAGCTTTGTGAAAACCCTTTTAAAAACCATGCAACCCTTAAGAGCGTGATGTTCGCCTTAAGTGAACTTACAATTACTAATCACAAAAAGCCCTCCTCAATTTCAGGGTGATGGTCCAACAGAAATTGTATCTAATTACTTGTCTAAAAACCCTAATGGTCGCGAATCACTAAGACAATTAGATAGTTTAATTGCGGTGATTAATAATTCAAAGCAAGCATGCATCCATTCATAAGCAAATTAATAAAATTACATATCCATACTAAGGCTCAAGGCATCGCCCTAGCAAAAGAAACTAGCTACGAATAATCATAAAACAAAATATTATTGAGAATAAGGATAGAAAACACCTAGAAAATAAACTTGAAAAACTCTCTAAAGTGTGCGTACGTTTCCTCCTCTCTTTCCCTTCTAACCCTAATGGCTACAAAGTCTTATTTATGCTACTACAAAATAAAACCCTAAAGGTCTTAGAATAAAACTAGGAAACATAATAAAAATAATAAAACAGAAATTAAAGGTTTCCTATTTGAACTAAAATTCGGACTTCTAAAAAAATCAGACTTTTGACCGACCAAATCAACTTCGATTTGGTCCCAAAAGATCTCTTTTGAAACCTTAAGACTTCCCCACAAATCCTCAGAATGAATCTTCCTCAAAATATTCCATCTTGACCTTCAAAATGCCCAAAACATCCAGAAACGTCAATCTGAGAAAGCTGTGCGCTGGGCCTTTATTTCATTGTCACGGTCAAGCGGCTTGGTAGAAAAATCTAAAACTTTGATACAATCATCTTGAAAAACTCATGAACATCCTCCAATTAGAATCACTCCAAACTTCATCCATTTGATCACTTTTTGCTCCAGAGGAAGTCGCATGTCCTACATTGAAAATATATAACAAAGTATCAAAATTCTACCAAAATAACTAATATATTAATACTAAGATTAGAGTAAAATATATAGTATAATATCGGCTCATCATGAGTATCAAATCTAATACTTCCATTGCAGTGGTAAATGGTCTTAACCATTTGAGCTATAAGTTCCTTGCAATTTGTGCCTTGCAAGTGTGTTTAAGTGTGAACTTTGTAAGTTTGTTCTTTGAAAATAAAACTCCATTTTTAACTCTGATAATTTAATTTCGACTACAAAGCAATGCATAGCATTACAACCTAGTATGATATCAAAACAATATTATTCTCAGTAGCCTGCAACCTAGGGCATCACAACGTTCCAACATTCGTGCTTTGTGAATGACTTGTTATTACTATTGAACCAAATTTGTGCTTGTAGTTGCTAAAAGAAAGAATTGTGAAACAACGTAATAAATTATAATCACTTGATTACTTTTAATTACTGAAAGTGTTATTATTAATTACATTTGAAATTTATTAACCATAAAATATTATTACCTCATTAGCTAAATTATTGTCATCTTGATAAATTGCTTCCGTTTTTATAAGGGCTTATTGCCAAGATTTCAACTCTTTATGTAGATGTTTGTACCTATTCGACAAAGATTGCTCAGTCCTAAATATGCATTGAATCTACTCAGCAAACTGTGCATGAATCTTCTTCCACATTTGTTGCACCATCAGCTCATCTTTTGTGATCGGGTTATGAGTAACGCGCACCCATCACTCCAGCAAAGCAACGTTTTTTTTTCCGATCGACCAATTTGCCTTATCACTCATTATTTTTGGTATAAGTAATTTAGAAAAGTGAGAAAAAAAATATATAAGAGATTGTAGTAAAAATAAGTATTGACTTGTGGTGCGGGAATGAAAAAGATGGTTGGGTATATAGAGAAGTTTTTTTGTATTTTTTTTTTTTGAATTTTAATTGCTGGATTAATTATGACCGTTAATTCCCATACACTTTGGAAATCGAAGCACCAAATTGTGCACGTGGCACAATGGTCGAAATTTAAATTTCTTTTTACCGTTGGAAAATCAGAGCATCGGACAATTGAAAATCCAGCAATTGAGGCACAAGGAAGGAGTTGTTGGGCTTTGGTTCGTTTGGCTGTATGTTCCATGACTTCAGCACTGACATCGTGTGTTAACAGCCTTCCAGCAGACTTGGTGGAGCCCATAAATCGTCCTTAAAAAAAAAGGAATTGGATCCCATTCGGATCCAAAATGTGGGATCCTAGGGATCTTCAGTCATTCATCATATATCGTGCAGTCAGAAATCATTTGATTTTTTTTATCAAATAATATCTGACAAAAAATAACCTCATGATATATGATAAACGGTTAGGATGTGAAGATCCTTAAGATCCCCACAAAATGGATCAGAGAAAATCCTCTTCCCATGGGCTGCTGGAGCAACCTTCTGGGATTTCGATCACTTTGGCAGCTCTTGACTCTGCCTTATGCTCACCGCTGGATGAAGGACTACCATGCAAAGGAAAACAGCATGCTGCATAGTTAAAGAGTTATTTCCTGAAAAGGCCTAAAAAGTAATTATATTTTATGATAATTGTTTCATCTTTCAATATCATCTAATGCAATCAAATTTAATTAAATTCAATCCAATGTACGTCAGATGCGTATGGGCTACATTCCAATCGTTTCAAGCCAACAAATACCCCGACTAAAATTACTGTGTTAAAAACACTCGGTACCAAAGCAGGCATATGCAGACACTTGAAGTTGCATTTAACTTTGTCTCGGAAATACATACCTATAAGTCTGCATTCTTATAGGGGCGGACCCACTATGTATTGTATTTCAATTTTACGAACATTTTAATTTTGAAGTATTTCAAATTCAGAGTGAGCTCTAGAAGTGAATCCCTAAAATTGGATGATTTGAGGAAAATGTTAATAGATGGGGGACTTTATAAATACATGTGGATCGAAGCATAAGTTATTGAAGAAGCCTCGAAACCTGTTTATTATTTTTTGTTAAGAATAATGCTAGGAAGACCAAGTTTTTTGAATCAAATTTGTAAGTCAAATGATGTAGTTATTGATGATTGAATTATTACTTAAACTTTAATTAATGTGCTTATTTCCTATTAGTGACATATCATTTGGTTTGCAAATTAAGTTTAAAATTTTGGTTGATTAACATGTTTATTTTCTATTAATGACATATCATTTAGTTTGCAAATTAGGTTTAAAGTTTTGGTCTCTCTAACATTTTCCGTTGATTAATTATGCGAAAACACTTTTGATAAGATTTTGAGACACCTTCTATATCACATCACAGACTGGTTCTGCCGTAGCACGATAATGTCCGCTTTAGGCTCCGACCACGCTCTCACGGTTTTGTTTGTGGGAACTCACTCGAGAACTTCCCAGTGGGTCACCCATCCTAGGATTGTTCTCGCCCGAACTCGCTTAACTTCAGAGTTTCGATGGAATCCGAAGTCAGTGAGCTCCCAAGGCCTCGTGCTATATGGAGGTGGGCATGTACATATAAGGCACATCACACCCTCTCCGTTGGTCGATGTGGAATGTTACAATCCACCCCCCTTAGGGGCCAGACATCCTCGTCGGCACACTCGCACTGAACGGCAGAGTGGCTCTGATACCAAATTGTCACATCCCAGTCCCGGATCCGCCATAGCACGATATTGTCCCTTTGGGCCCCGGCCACGCTTTCACGGTTTTGTTTTTGGGAACTCACACGAGAACTTCCTAGTGGGTCACCCATCCTAGGATTGCTCTCGTCCGAACTCACTTAACTTTGAAGTTCTGATGGAATCCGAAGCCAGTGAGCTCCCAAAAAATCTCGTGCTGTATGGAGGTGGGCATGTACATATAAGGCACATCACCCCATCTCCATTGGTCAATGTGGGATGTTACATTCTAAACTGTGTTAATTAGTTTAGTGATTCTGAACCAGGTCTAGTTGGATGGTACCATACTTCCTTGTGATATGATAGCATGCATGACAAGCTGAATGATGAATGATGAATGCCTCGGGACAAAATGTTTTGTTCCATATCAGCCCCCCTGGCTGCCGCCATGATAACAGATCATGCATGCATTGCATGTACACATTTTACTAATATATAATTGCGACTATTCAACTTCTCGCTAACAGGTTCATCATTTGCTTGGTACATCAACCTCCCACCTAATTCTATCTAGAGTTGGGAGGAACTGGTCGAAAAGTTCCGTGAACAATTCTATCGGCCAGGGATGGAAATGTTAGTCTCATCACTGGCTAGGATGACTCAAGCGTCTGATCAATCGCCAATGGAATACTTAACGAGCTTCAAATCGGCCAGAAACTGGTGCCGGGTACCTCTTCCTAAAGTTGAATTCGTCAGAATCGCTCTGAACAGTTTGGATGTGGAATATAAAAAGAAATTCTTGGGGGCAAACTTCCGAGATATGTACGAATTGGCCCAGCACGTCGAGCAATATGATTATTTGCTCCGAGAGCATAAGATCTCAAAGTCCCCATCTCGGGGAGCAATTTACAATAATCTCACGGTTAGCTACGCATCGGCCGAAGACGAGGATTCCCAATACGTTAGTGTGGACGCGACCGAGATAGTAATATATAAACCATACGTTTGCAAGGCATTAGCTCAAATTAATTCCAAGGATGCCAAAACCCGCTCGGCTTCCGAAGAGACAGTTAAAACATCAAAAGTTTACACTTTTGATATTACCAAGGCCGATGCAATTTTCAACTAGTTGTTGTTGGCAAAGATCATCAAACTTCGGCCATGACACAACATTCCTAAAGCCGAAGAGTTGAAAGGAAAAACGTATTGCAAGTACCATAACTCGAGTAAGCATACCACAAACAACTGTGTCGTGTTCCGTGATGCTATTCAAGGCTGGATTGATAAAGGCAAGCTAAAATTTCCTGAAAAACAGATGACTGTCGACGTTGATCCCTTCCCCTCGGCGACAGTTGGCATGGTATATGCTTATTTGCCCAATAGCAAAGGGAAAGGGAAGGCCGAGTTTGTTCCAATACAACATGTCCCAAAGCAGAATTCTCGGCCACGACTCATGATTGATCTATTTTCCAACGAACCACCCACAGAGTTTTTGAGACCGGCCATAGTCGAATCTATGTCAGACTTTAATACAGAAGAAACTGATGGACCGACCGATGGTTTTATGCAGCAGTTGTAAAGCATGCGTCGTCCTAACCAAACCAATGGAGAGACCATTTCAGGCTTCAACACCACGGCAGACATCCAAGACCGCGGCAACACTTCCAAAGGAACTCGGCGAAAGCCAACGCCATAGAATGTTCGATAGGCTCGGCCCTCAAATACGAACGGATGGCCCCACCTCAGCCAGACGACGTCTTGATTTCGATGCGCCGTTTTACAATGAGGATTATTACTCGCGTAACTCTAGTAGCTCAAGTTCATTGGCGAATCAAAAAACCTTCAAGCCACCTAAGCCACATGACCAACATTGGTATAGTTACAATTCTCCCACTGGCATGTATACTGCATTATCCAAATCTCAGAAATATTGACGCCAGCGGATAGACTGCATGGCTCGACAACAGGCTACTTCGGCTACCAAACGACAGCCGAAATAAGCGACAGGAAGTGGAGATGATCGACAACCCCTGGTAATCATGGATGAATTACTTCAGGGAAAAAAGGTAATTGATCACAGCTTTGAAACCATCATTGAAGAATCCGAGAAATGCATCAAACTCCTCCTTAGACACAAGGGATGCCCGAATCGCCTATGAAGAACGAGCCCGTAAAGCACTGCAGGGGCAAAAGCAAACCCCAACAACGAACATGCTCGAGGACGAGAACCAAAATGAAACAGGTTCAGTTGACATACCGCAAGAGCAGGTACCCGATGAGGCGAGAGATGATCAGGTCGAGGATGCTCCAAAGTATTATACCATACTTGATAACCCAAAGGACGACGACCAAGACCTAATGGGTCATTCAGTCCTCGACAATATGGAAATCAGCATGGTTCATGTCTTACTTGCTGAATTTCAGCCAACTATACACCAACCAAATTCCTTGGATGGGGATGTGGTTGCCGATGAAGCAACACAAGTCGACTTCATCACTACCGAAGAAGATAAGCAAACGAGTAAAGCCGACAAACTTAAAGCAACTCTAGATGTACTGTTTCCCCATTCTTCTTCGGTTAATCTTCAACATTTGAAGCCATTGTATGTCACGGCTCACATTAAAGGCTATCCAATCTCCAAAATCTTCATTGATTGTGGGGCTACGGTCAATATCATGTCCGTATCCGTCATGAAGGCACTACGACGATCTAACGGCGAACTCATTCTATCAGGAATAACCATGAGCAACTTTGTCGTCGACAAGTTTCAGACTAAAGGAGTGCTTCATTTAGAGGTAAGCGTTGCAAAACGCAATCACTTGACCGCATTCTTTCTCGTCAATTTCAAGACCGAGTATAATACATTACTCTGGCGGGATTGGATCCATCAAGCAAAATGCATTCCCTCTTCATTATATCAGGTCCTCATTTTTTGGGATGACAAATCTGTTGTGGTTCATTCGGCCGACAATCAGCCGTTTGAAGCCAATATGATTCAGGCATGGTATTACGATGATCACGTTGGCTATATTACCTTATAGGGTTTGAATGAGGAAGAACGACCGACTGGAATTTCGGTACAGAAAGCAATCGAGGTAGACGCTGAGACTGTCCATCAGGATTCGGCGAGACTTGGGTTGGCCGACCTTATTGCAGATATTGATCTCTGAAGACAAACAGGACAGACGCCGGACCGTGGTTTCATCTACCATGGAACGACTGCTGGCCCATTGGTATGCTATTTCAAGCAACCGAATTTGGGCGTAAACTTAGTCAAATTTTTGGCCGAATGAGACAACGACCTTATACTATCACTAGACAACGTTCAGGCTACACTGGCCGAGCTTGAGGATAGTCAACCTTAAGTTAAAGATCCTTTAGAGGAAATAAATGTTGGAACGGCCGAAGATCCATGGCCCTTGTTTATCAGTACTTTGTTACCCCAACATGTAAAAACCAAGCTTTGTAATTTGCTTAAATAATTTAAGGATGGTTTTGCTTGGAGTTACCATGAGATGCCTGGTTTGGATAGAACGCTGGTTGAACACGAATTACACATTAAACCTGGGTGTAAACCATTCCACCAACCACCTCGACGATTCTCAACCGAAGTACAACTCGGCATAAAAGATGAACATCGTCCCAGTATTAAAGAAAAGTGGTGCCCTGCGTATCTGTATTGATTTTCGAAATTTGAACCTAGCAACTCCCAAAGATGAATATCCGCCAATTTCAGATTTGTTAATCGACGCGGCAGCAAACCATGAGATCTTATCCTTTATGGATGGACATGCTAGTTATAACTAGATTTTCATCACTGAGACTGATGTCTATAAGACTGCTTTTCGTTGTTCGGGGGCACTCGGCACATACGAATGGGTCGTCATGCCATTCGGCCTCAAGAACGCCGGTGCCACATACCAACGAGCCATGAATACTATATTCCATGATTTGATGGTACTACCATCAAAGTCTGCATTGACGATGTCGTAATCAAATCAAAACATCGGCAGACATATTTAGACTATCTCCGACAGACTTTCCTGCGTATGCGCCAGCATAACCTTAAAATGAATCCTGCCAAATGTGGTTTCAGCGTATTAGCCGGTAATTTTTTAGGATTCCATCGTGGTATTGAGGTGGACGAGAATAAGGCTCAAGCAATCATTAACGTTTCACCCCCGACGACTAAGAAACAACTACAGTCATTGCTCGGAAAGATGAACTTTCTTCGTCGATTCATTGTTAATTCGACGGGAAAAATGTAAGCCTTCTCCACGCTCTTGAAACTTAGGGATTCTGACATCTCTGAATGGCGTGCAGAACACCAAGAGGCTTTTACGCAGATCAAGGTCTCCCTCACGACTCCACCAGTCCTGGTCCCACCACGACGTGGTAGACCTCTCAAGCTGTACATCTCAGCGGCTGAAGAATCCATCGGATGCCTTCTTGCACAAGACAATGATGCTGGGTGAGAACATGCCATTTTTTATCTTAGCTGAAATCTCAACCCACCGGAGATTAATTATTCCGTCGTCGAGAAGCTCTGCCTAGTCTTATTTTTCGCTGCATCAAAACTCAGGCATTACATGCTCCCGTCGGTCACTCAGGTCATCGCCCATACCGATGTCATTCGTTACATGCTCACTCGACCGATAGTAAAAGGCCGAATTGGAAAGTGGACAATGGCACTGTTTGAATTCAGTTTGCAATATGTGCCTCAGAAAGCTGTCAAAGGCTAAGCGTTGGCCGATTTCTTAGCCCAACATCCCTCACCATATGGTTTTGGGGGCAATGACGTTGAAATTGGCATGGTGGAAACACATGCTAATTACTGGATGATGTACTTCGATGGTTCTAGTACGTCAGTCTCGATTGGCATTGGGATCGTTATTCAATCCCCAAATCACAGTCAATGGTATTTTTCTCTCAAGCTTGATTTCAATTGTACGAATAATCAGGTCGAATACGAAGCCCTTATTATCAACCTTGATGTCCTCCACGATTTACGGGCAACTCGTGTCCTTATCCTCGGTGATTTCGAACTTATGATCCAACTTAATATGACTTTTTGTTGCATGAGTTGTACTATGACGCCCTATCACATGGTTGCCAGCTATTTGGTCAAGTCTTTCAACGGCGTTACTTTCAAACACATTTCACGAGTTCACAACACTGACGCCGACGAATTAGCTCAAATAGCTTTCGGAGCATAACTTCTGGGGGGCAAACTAGGCCGAGAAATACATGTGTCACAATGAACACACCCGACTTTGGTGAATCAGCAAGTTCTTTAACAAGATTGCGTGATTCGTACACGAGTCATGTCCTTACCTTCGTTGTTGGAGCGGAAGGACCCTATAAAGGTTTGCGCAGTCGAGGTAATGCCAGATGACTGGAGAAAGTCAATTATACGATATCTTGACAATCCCGATGGCAAACACGACCGTAAGACAAAGGTTCACGCTATGAACTATGTGTCATACCATAATTAGTTGTATAAAAAAGGTGAGGATGGGTTATTGTTATTATTCCTCGGCCCATAAGAGGCTGCCCAAGCAATTGAGGAAGTACACGAAGGAATCTGCGAAGCTCAGCAATCTGGATGCAAGATGCGTTGGTTGCTTCGTCGACACGAATATTTCTGGCCTAATATATTGAAAGATTGTATCGAGTACGCACGAAGATGTGTACAATGTCAAATTCATGGGCCAATACAAAGAGTCTCGGCCGAACTACTTCACTCGGTCACCAAACCCTGGCCGTTTAGAGGATGGGCCATGGACGTAATCAGCAAAATAACGCCGTCTTCTAGAGTAGAAAAACATTCGTGGATACTCGTGGCGACCGACTACTTTACTAAGTGGTTCGAAGCCAAATCATAGGCCGAATTAATGTCTAAATCTTCAAGTCAGAGTCAAATTTGTACCCGATGAGAGAAGTATCGACCGAGAGACCGGTTGGAGAGGTGCCAAGTATGACGGTTATATCTAGAATAGTTGGGCCAATGGGGCCGAGAGGGAGAGCCATCGTGTTGCTGACCGAGCATAAAAAATTTAATGCAACCATCACAAGCTCTCGGTCCAAGTTCATCTCGATGGTCGAGAGTTTGATGGCATTAAAAATTCTGAGAGCTTGCCACTCATCACCAAAATATGACTCCATCCGAGCAACCTAGGCAGCAGTGGTTGAGGGCCAAACACCCTGGGGTTTGGCCAGTTCCTATTTTGACCAGTCATACCCTTGGAATAAGGGTTTTAGGTAGTGTTCCTTAAGCATTTTGATGATTGCTTCTGGAACATTGCCTTTGAACAGTGGGCATAGGGTTTGATGGGAGATGTTTGGTTCATCTTCAAATCGAATGGTTTTTATTGTGTTTCGGTCGGTGATGTTTTGACATTTGCTGCACTCCTTGGTCAACTTGTTAATGAAAACGTTGGCATCCATTGGAGAAGTTTTTCTAGGTATTAAAAGACTGTTTTTCTGGTTTTCGAGAGAAAATGGCGAGGAGATTTGAGAAGAAATGGCAAAGGGATTTGAGGGTTCTGGAAGCGTAAAAGCTTGAATGAAAAGAGGAGAATATTTATAGGCATTTTGGGGGGAAGACCCAACAGTTTAAAGTTTCAAATTGAGGATAAGACCAACTGGGTATTTGGTAATCATGATGAATATTCAAAGATACTAGGTGAAGGGACCGAGAAACTTGCAAATCAAGACTGCACGACGGCAAGTTTAATTATGAAGAGACGTTTGAGAATATGCACGAGACTGAAATTCGCGTGAATCAAGGTTATAATGATGGCATGGGCGTTTCAGTTTGAGTGAGGAAAAATGTGTCCAGAGGATGCCACGTGGCAAAGTGTCTGACAAAATTAGGACCGTGCGATCGTGCTTCATAAATGCCCCTGATGGATGGAATATTTGAGACCTTTTGTCATCCTTTAAAGATACCTTTAGGGTTTGATTTCACTTTTTCAAGGTTGAAACTCGTCTAAGGAGTGTTAGGCCGAAGATCTCAGAAGCGAGGGGGCAATGTTTGGGCCCAAAATAATATTATTGGGCTAAGTGTAGGTTTATGTTCGGTCCAAAGCTCTTCGAAGAATACTATGGGCCGTCCAGTGGTCATAAGTCGCCTAGTCAGGTCGATTAAGTCCTATTGCAAGAAGGATTGATCTGGATAAGAGCGAATGGGCTGAGTCCTAGTATGATAAGGAGTCTTGATGGAATGAGGATGTCGGGATTTGAGAAGTGAATGTGGCCGGATAAAGACCTTGGTTCAAGGTCCTAGTGGAGGTAGGATTGGCCGAGACTTGGTTTGATTAGGATAGAGAATCCTAATTCGAGTATAGTTCTGGTTCGGCCATGATGAGATTGGCTTCTATAAATAAGAAGGGGGTGCATCATTCTAAGCCCCTCCAATTCAACACACAAACTGCCCTGCGCAAACTCTCGCTCTACGGGAAACCTCTCAACAACCTTGAGATTTTTATTTTCTTTTTCATTGACACATCTTCAGTCATGGTAAATAGCACTGTGAAGCCAACCAACGAACACCTTCAGTTTGGATAAACAGCACTGTTGCCGTAGAATCAGCCGACCGCGGAGCATCTTCAGTTTGGATAAACAGGCCAATTGATTATCTATCCAAGTCTCGGTCGAGAAGGATTTTCGAATCCTTATTGGCATAGGTCATCTCATTCGCCTTCTCGGCGAAGTGAGGTGTTACAGAATATTGGGCTCGGCGCATCGAACGTCGAGTTGTTTTATGATTGGATACTCACAAGTGGGATTTAGAGTTCGGCATTCTGACGGTCGAACTACATTTACGATTAAGACGTACGTTGGCTTTGAGTACTTGTGCCCATATAGTTTGGTGTCGATTCAGCGTGCTTATACTTTTACGAATATAATCACTGTGATCGAATCCGGCGTCGACGATTTGTTTACTTCGCAGAACTAGCAGCCTTGTCTTCAGGCTCTAGAACCCAAAGGTCGAGACGTGTTCCTTCCTCGGCCGTAATCGCAAGATTAAGAAGTCAGCAACGCGCCCAACGCCATACACATATTCTACTCCCTGGCCGAGCTTGGTCGAAGAGTTGGCACGCCCCGCACACAATTGAAGGACGTAGTTAGCTTTTTAATTACTCAGCCTGCGCGCCACGTAGGCTTGGTAGTTTTTAGGGTCAACAGGTCCACAATACAAGTAGATTTCACCTCTATTAAGGAAATAATTTAAATGTGATTTACAGAGTGTGATCTCCTCAACATTTTTCATAAACAAATAAGTGTGTGAAACATTATTGTGTTTATTACAATTATTCTAGAAACAACTCATTGATTATTTATTAATTATGAGAAATGTACGTTAGATTTGTTGGTAAATTATGGGATGATTGAAGCAAGCAACATAATAATTAGTTAAGCCCAAATATATTGCGGTGGAATTGTAAGAATAAAAGATGATGTGATGATACATATGAAATGACATAAGTAGAGGTGAGTAGGCATGTGGCATGATATATATGCATAATATAAATAATACTATATGTCAACCCCAAATATATGGCACAAATTAAGAAGTTAGGTTTTCATATATAGTAATAGGAAATAGAAGAGAAAGCGATGCAGCGTCTACCTAACAAGGATTATGAAGAGTATGTGGTGGAGGGGGACTGGTTGTGGAGGGCCGGCCACCTCCATCTCCATGTTCTCATGCAACAAATCAGCATACGTACGCTGCTACTGCTACAAACTAAATAGTATATAACTAGTTTCTTCGATTTAAATATTTTGTTGCTTAACAGTTAACACAAAATAAGTTTGTTATATTTGATTTCAGTAGTGGAAGAAAATTAATTAACAAAAATACTATGATATATATATATATATATATATATATATATATATATATATATACAGGGCCGGACCAGGCCCAGTGCAGGCAAGGCGACCGTCCAGGGCCCAAAAAAATTGGGGGCACCAAAATTATTCGGGTGGTATATTTATATATATTTTTATAAGAGTATAAATTTTAAAAAGTGGGTTTAATGACAAAGGAATTTAACTAGAAGTGGTGGTTTTGTAATTTGAAATTAATGAGAAGGTCTTGGGTTCAAGACACCAAATGTGCTTATTTACTTTCCAATTTTTACAATTTTTTTTTCCATAAGAGTATAAATTTATAAAATTTGGTTAATACTCAAGAAGTTTAATTAAGGCTTATTATATTAGCACCCCACAAATTGTTGAATAAACCCCACATACTTAATACACCTCACATTTACTTTTTCAATTAAAAATTATCTTAATACACCCCACTTCCTTCCCCATAATACCCTCACACCCCACATTCTTAATATACACCTTACATTTTCTATACACACCCCACATTTTTTATACACCCCACATTTCTCAAATCTTATAACAGTCATTTTTAATTTTGCCGAATGATTTCAAACCATCTAAACTTTAGTTTGCCGAATGATTTCAAATTGAATGATTTGAAAAAAATGTTTAGGTTCATTTGAATGTTTGTCAATAACAATAATAATGATTTCAAAGCTTTTGAAACACCAATTTCGTGTTCCATTCGTCAAAAATAATTTTTCTTAATCAACATGTTTGTAGTTTCATTGCTTAGAGTTTTATTCAACAATGGAGGGTGTGATGGGGTTTGATAGTTGAAGGAGATAAATAATACGTTAAAAGTTAATTTTATTATTATTTTTAAACCTAATAAGGTCAAAATTGTCATTGCATAGTAGAGTAAATTGTCATTGCATTCAACATTTTGTGGGGTGCTAATATAAAAAGCCTTAATTAAAAGCAATGATTTTTGTTGTTTAAAATTAACGAGAGGTCCTAAGTTTGAAATGCTATATGCGTGTTTATTCTTTTCAATTTTAACAAATTTTTGTTTGGTTGTTAATTTATTTTTAGTTACTAGCTAGTAGCTATATGGGTTGTTATTTTTAAATATTCGTTCAAATTCAAGTCTAATATTCAACAAACAGTAATGCGTAAACCAAATTTTTAGAGCAAATTTACAAATCATATGACGTGTCATCATAAGGTTTAATTAGTGCCCATTCATTACTTATATATATCAATTAAAGACTCGAAAACATTATTATTTTTTTAGTCCCATATTGACAAGGTTAGTAAATAAGAAAAAACATCTCACGATTTATACAAAAACACTTTAAAAGTTCAAATGGAAAACAAAACTAATTTATTTACTTGTAAGCCAGGAGTTTTTTGGTTTCCTTCTCTTGATACAAAATAAATTAGTCTTTCTGTATTTTAAAATTATTGAGTTCGAAATGTTTTTCTAAGTATAATTTTATCGATGTCTTTTATGTGAAAATAAATAATTTTCTTATGTGAAGTTAAGGCATATTTTTTAGCGTCGCCCCGGGCCTCAAAAATCTCTGGATATATATATATATATATATATATCATTGTCCAAAAGGGTAAGGTGCAAACAAACAATGAAAGCTATAAAAGGGCGGTTAAGTTGCCTGCAAGAATCAAAATCCAACGGACGCTTTGCTTTGAATGGAAAGTTCAGTTTTTTTCCGGGATGAAAAGCGGCGAAGCAAATTCAATTGCATAAAGAGTAAACTTCATACAGAGCCATATTTTGTGAGTCATATTACGACTCAACAAGTCCAGTCCACGTTATCTTATTATTACTTTCATTCCTAATTTACCCCTTAAGTACTAATAAAGTAATTAAATATTAGGTTTATCAATTAAATTTGAGAATTGTTATTAGCACTCTAAAATTCTCATTCTACACCCCAAACTTTCTATATTTAGAAAGAAAAATACAATTGTGAGGAGTGTAGAATGAGATTTTTGGAGTACCAATAACACTTCCCTTAATTTTTCCTCTAAAATTGCCAATTAGTCTCACTTTACCATGTGGAACTAGTTTTGTCTCACTTTATCCTATGAAACTGTCATTTTTGTCTCATTTAGTCTCAATTCACCCCATTTTCGTTCATTCCGTCAAATAAACGTAAAATTAAAGGGTTGTGTGGAGACTTTATTTTTCACAAAACGACTTTGCCTCCAACTTGCATGCTAAAACAATCTCAATTAAATTTTTTATAAGTCTAATTCAAACCCCCCGGTCTTCTCTCTTGTAGATTGATGCGAATGTGTAATTGCAACTGTTGGAGTCAATGAGTGGCTTGAATTAGATATTGAAACGCAACTCATTATTTGCTTTTGAAACACAACCTATTATTTACTTTGGCCAACGACTGCAGCTACAACTCCACACCAATCAGCAAGAGAGACATACAGGGCTTTGAATTATTGAAAATAGAATTGGGATTGTTTTAGCAGGCAAATTGGAGGGAAAGAGTGGTGTCAAAAATAAAATATACGTACTACCCTTTAATTTAACGTTTATTTGAAAAGGACAAAAATGGGGTGAACTTAGACTCAATGAGGTGAACGTGGCAGTTTCAAGAGACAAGGTGAGACAAAACATGTTTTAAGAGGCAAAGTGAGACTAAATGGTAGTTTAAAAGACAAATCAACTAGGAAGCCTAAATATTATTCCTTCATTATAGGATTATATTTCTTAATAAATATTATCCCTTCCATTAATTGTAGAAATTTTAATTTTTTTTCTTTCTATAATTTCTCCAATTGATTTGGTTCGTTTCCTCCATTTTCTTTGCGTATGGTCATTTGACTCTCATGCTTTAAACTCGTATTCCTATTTACTTGTAAGTGAGAGGTTTTATGTTTGAATCTTGTAGATAGTGAATTAGATGCAAAATTTGATTGCTCATTGTGCGGCTTAATCAAACACTCCCTCCCTTTAATGTAAAATATATCGTGCACTAAAATAAAAATAAAAAAGTCCTTATTGTGGTAGGCATAATTTACTGAACACTTATGGAGGCCAGAGAGAGAGGGAAGGTGCGGCACAAAGAAAAGAAGAGAGATATGTGTAATTGTGGGTGTGTGTTATTCCACCCCTTTGTGCCTTTATTTATAGTAGTAGGGAAGATTAATTCCTTACCCTTTAGGATTATAACTCTTAATAGGTAATCTACTCCTAATAGGAATATAAGAGATATTCCAAGATATACTAGGATTTACACAATCACATTCCTAATCTAATAGGACTGCAACACTCCCCCTTGAGTGTGTAAATATTCAAGTAAATGATGCATCAGGTCTTAAGTGATGAAGCAAGTACAGTTGATGAAGTCGTTGGCACAATGAGCGAATGCGAGTCTCAAATCAACGGAAAAATGCATAAAAAGGTAAAACTCACAAAACCTCGCTATGCTAAAACCCAAGATGGGATAAAAACCCATAGACTAAGGAGAAAAGTGAGAAGTTTCATTAAGTCAAAACTATACGTCTTTTGGACGCATGTAGAAGAGCTCACAAGGGTATGATCAGCCCAGGATGGGTGCCTCGTTAAAACTTAGTTAGGTAGCAAAAACCCAGTGGGAAAAATGCTCTTAATCGTAGGGAAAAAGAGTACATTAAGATCAAGTGAGTATACTTCTGGATACTTCCCATGAGTTTGACATAACTTCCAAATGAGAACTACAAGCATTGCATATGATAGTTAGGCATACCAATTCCTCGGACAAGCTTCTGGAAGGTTGACTTCGGCAATGACGTTGTGTAGAGGTCGGCAAGGTTGTATAGGATCAGCTTGCATGTTTTCAATCTCCTGATGCTGTGCTGATGTAGACGCAATATGTCTTGGCGTTGACTTTGTTGATGTATCATGGCTTGGTCGGGTTGATACATGTAACATAATCTTCATGGATCATCGTCCGGACTCAACATGGATGAAAACACAGCAAGTACTTTGAATATACTTAACAAGAACTCCTAACCATGTCTCATTTGTGGCGTAGTGAAGTGACGTGAGTCTTGGAATGATTCGAAGATTTCGCAACTAAGGTCATATCGTGGACCTCCAAGATATTGCGATATCCCTTAACGGTAGAGGCATAACCATTTGGGGATTTTTCCTTGTGCGGGTTTGATAAGTAACCTGCGTTAGCATAACAACAAGGCAAGCATCATTCCGAGGATCATGAGGGTTGGATCCGCTGAGATGCATTGGGATTTGCCCATGTAGTACCTTCAGGGTAGTCTTTAATACCAATTCAGTGGATGCGTGTAGGCACAATACTGCATATTTACCAAGCTCAGCAGCGAAGGAGATGTCCTGTCTAAATACAATAAGCTAAGTACAACGAAGCGCAAAGTTGAACTTAGATATGGAATTTCGGATTCCATAACCTCTTTAAGGGTCTCATTTGCATATAACGTATGGACGATCATAGGTATACTCAAAGGTAACACATTCGGGGTGTAGTTCGACTGGTAGACCAAAATACCGTCAGAACTATGCTTCAACTTCAGGCCAAGGCATAAACGAGTTTCCCAAGATCCTTCATCTCAAATTCCATCTTCAGGTGCGAGGTAGTTTTCTCAAGCTCTTCCAGAGTTTTAGTGAGATTCGTGTTAATGACATAAATTGTAACTCTAGCAATTTAGAATAAGACTTCATAGTTTAACATGCAAGGGCATAATTCATATCCCTGACTGATCAAATAATCACGTAGACGGGTATACCACATCCGTCGGATTGTAGTGAACGCCTCAAAACAAGTTAAGAGGGTGTTCCGTGGTTTTGGAACTATTTGAACCAATCCATGTAATTCTTCAGGAACCTACATGTAAATCTCCATATATATAACCCCATGGAGAAAACACTAACCACATTTCATAATGTTGCTATCAATCACATGACGTTTGAGAGAAACCTTGCGCCGTAACGCGTGCATCATATCGCACTATTTCATTCATCTTATAACGCTTCATTTCCCACTTGTAACACAACAGGGTTATCTTGGGCAGTGTAAGGACAACAGGTCCAATACACACTTTGGTAAGGAATTTGACCTGGATTGTAACTTTAGTTGTCCAATTAGTTCTACGTTGTCACTTAATCAACGGAACACGGTTCGATATCTTCGCTTTTCATTTATGTCGGTAACTACCATATAAGTGAAAACATCATCGATGATAATCTCATTTCAATTCCATTTAGCTCATCCAAACTAGTATACTGGACCAAGAACTTTAAGTCTCGGGAGAAATCCGTATTAATCTCATGAGATGGAAATAATTTGAGACAGCGATTGAGTTTAGATTCATTTTGTGTCGTGTCTTCCTCTTCTAGGGAAGTGCATCCTACGAATCGAATGATCTGTCATGCTCCAGGCCAAGACAGATTGATTGGCTATCTGCCGGTGTACCGAACCGTCCAACAGGGATGTCCAAACTGTCCAACAGGGACGTCCAAACTGTCCAACATGGACGTCCAAACTGTCCAACAGGGACGTCCAAACTGTCCAACAGGGGCAGCACACCCTCCAAGGATGTTAACTCGACGTCCGTTAAGTACGTCTATCCTTGCAACCATGTTTGCAGCTGGTATATGATCTCGTCACTTTAGCTAGATCAGAGGAATGCGTTTGGAGCAACATTCTGAAAGCTAGAATTCATCGCACTTGCTTATCACACTTGTGCGGTATGGGGATCGAGCTTTATGATCACTAGGCGAGGCTCTTTGGGGTGAACATGGGAATTCAATGTTCAATTATAAACCCAAAATACATGCAATACTTTATCAAAAACCGTCAATATAAACTCTCTGGTATTATCCAGTCTCCCGGACCTTAAGGGATAAGTAGGGTGGTGAACCCTTAATCGGCCAACAGGTTTAGCAGCAATGTGTGTGGACAAACATGTGACCAGTTTGTCGATTCATCAACCAAAACCATAAGTATTTATATGGTCCGCATTTTGGTTGGATTAGTCCACATATATTCCCTTGAATCCACTTATGATTTCGTATCTTTGCGAGGGATGATTTAGAAAATCAATTTCCCTAATGAGCATGCTTGGCAAAATGTGCTTGTACGTAGAAGATCCTTACTTTGGGTAAAAAGATGCGTTGTAGCATCATTGTTCGACCTAAGTGTCCCAAAAGGTCGTGCCAAAGCAAGTAAACTCCTTAATCACCCGACTCTAAACCGGCCACATGTGGCGTGTTTCCAATTAGGAGATAACCCATTGGCCCCAAATCAAAGCTTTAGGCTCATCTTTGGAGGTGGTGCAAAGATATTTCACCCTATTTTCATTAACGGTTTCATTTATGATCATTGTCATCTCGAATATCCTTAAAAACTCAATGTCAGGGAGAATTTAAGGTCCCTTAAATGGTGATGCAGTACCATTCATACAACGAGGAGCATGCCAAATGCTCTTAATCAGGTTGGATAGACCTGAAGTCGTTGTTAGAGATGTGATTTAGTTGTAAAGTTAGTGTGTGTAGTACACAGTCATCCAGACAACTAACTTTCCCACATTCCTACCTAATCACGTGTTGAATTGAATCGGTCACATGTATTAAGAAACATGATTCAATTAACTCATATTCGAGGACAATATCAATAAGATTATCCATAAGTAAAACATACACCAAACTTGAATCCAAGAACATAGAAAAATGTTCACAAAGTAAATGGTTTAATAAGGGGATTCAGCCAACAATGTCATCCATGTCAAAATTCTGCTATTCCAACGGTGTTTGGTGGAGCAAAATTAGTCTCACGTATTGACTACTAGAATGGTACTTCTTAACAACATTGGTAGAGGCACGAATAGGTGTATAACCAATGGTCTATTCTATCGAGACGGAAATAGATTCTGCAGGGTTAAGGTACGAGAATATTTTCCCTTATTCTTGAAATTTTAGGTCTTAGGTACCAATGATCATGCTTCGGGCATGATGCCACACCTTGGCAAGCCCTGATTCCACCATATGTTGTAAAACCAAACTCGAAATTGGATTGTGAGAGAATATGCCATTCAGTCTATCCCTGCCGAAGCAGTGCATCACCATTCGGTAGGCTTTGACCGAACTGGGTCGAGCTATTCGGTAGACTCTAGCCGAACTGGGCCCATACCATTCTCTCACATTTGTGGTAACTTTCGCTTTCTACACTGCTGCTCCAAGGCCGAGTTAAAAACAAGGAAGGACGAGATAAGTATTCTCCAGTCAAAATTCGATCAGATTTATAAACTTCAGAATTGTACTCATTCATGGACGTAATCGTGGTGTGCTTCATGCAATGTCTTTCATGATTAGACAATCTGTAGGAGCGAGCCAAAGAGTCATGGAATCCTTGATCGGGAGGTATTTCCATTTGTAATGCTTTGAACATAAGTCTTCGAATGAAGATCATGGCGGAGGCTTATTCAGCTCTTCCATGCCATTGTTGGCTTCAATGGTTTCTTAGCTTCTTGATAGTCAAGTGGAGATTCACGTCTTGTACCCCACATAAAGCGGTTTCTATTAGAAACGTCCAAATAAGGAAAATCGAACTTGTGATGGTTCGACAATCCACTAAATTAGAGGGAATAAAATTGTGATTGGTGCTATGGGAATGAATCATCCATAATCATCAAAGTTAGAACATTCGAGTTCTAAGACATGGTTTTCATGATAAACGTCGGGTTTTCATGGGTGTATTGTTTTATTAAAACTTCGGGTTTCAAAGGCACTAAATTTGAAACTACATATTCAATTTAGTTTATGTTAGTTTATGAACATTTAGTTCATAAAGGAGAGGTTCCTACAAGAACACAAAATGCAATAGACAACTAAGTGTAGTGGATTTGGGTTGCTTCAAGAACTCAAGTGTGAGTGCTTCAGGACTACGAAAGTGAGTCAACGGTTCAAAGAATAGAAATAAATTATTGAATCGTTAATGTCCCAAAGTGATCTTCAGGTCAATAATTTTGGATTCATTATCAGATTAATGGACTGCAGGTCACATTTAATTAATTCAATAGATTGGGACCATTCGGGGTCGATCGTAGAAGCAAAAATAATAACGTTAATGTCATATTCACTTTAGATGGTTGCGGACCATGTGATTAGAAAATATAACTTGAATTTGGCTTTAGGCTAGGACACCATACATAAGTGGGTGTGACAACAAAGTAATGGGCCAAAAATTGGCATTTGGGCCGAGAGAACTGTGGCAGCCCATCAAGTTTATGCTAGCTGCTGTCCAAAATGACATCCTGCAGTAAAGGTTGCAGGCTTTGGGCTTGGAAAAGGCTGCTGTAGGCAACCTAGGAACCTGCAAAGCAAGATGCAGGCTTGCTGCAGTCACGGGCCGAGAAAAGCAAGACCTAGCAAGCTTTCTGTAAGCTTTAGACTGCAACAGAGGCTCGGGCTGAGAGGAAAAATGAAGCCCAGAAAACTTCAGGCGCTGGAGCAGGCCAAGGGAGAATAAAAGGACAAGCCTAGTTAGCTATTTGAGTCTTAAGCGTGGGTTGGAGGCGCTGCAGTCCCATCGATAGTAACCTAGGCGTCTGACCTGGTTTGTCACACGTATAGTAAAGCCCAAAAAGGAGCTGTTGTCCTGGCTTGGCTTCAGGCCAACTGGGCGAGGCTCAACGATTTTTCCTTTTTTTTTTTTCGACATCTAGGGTTTGAAAAACCCTAATTGCTTCTAATTTCTTTCGATTCTTTGACTCACAATATATATATATATAGCAAAAATTGTGTAATGCATGAAACAAATATATGAACATATACAATATATATATATATATATATATATCAGAAGGAAAATATAAACATAAGGGGGGTTCATGCATCATGGGGAATGTTTTCATGCTTCAAGGTCGTTTCAAATATCTTACTTTATTTTAAGCGTACCTGATTTGCAGAAAACAATAAAAGCCTTTGAATTTGAAGAAGTTTCTTCTCAGAAAGCCGAAATTGGATCTCTAATGCGTTGTATCACGTTCAACACAGAAAAATTAAATTGAATCAATAGCATGTAGATCAATTCAAAATAATAAATTAATCACAAAAAGAATGATTAAAACGTAATACTCCCCTGATTGAAGAATAAACTAAACTCTCTTTAGCGCAACGTTAAGAGCGTGCTGATAACGTGTTGTAGGCATAATTTACTGAACAATTATGGAGGCCAGAGAGAGAGGGAAGGTGTGGCATAGAGAGAAGAAGAGAGAGATATGTAATTGTGGATGTGTTATTCCAACCCTTTGTGCCTTTATTTATAGTAGTAGGGAAGGTTAATTCCTTACCCTTTAAGATTACAACTCGTAATAGGTAATCAACTCCTAATAGGAATATAACAGATATTCCAAGATATACTAGGATTTATACAATCACATTCCTAATCTAATAGGACTGCAACACTTATCTTTTTTTTTTTTTATTTCTCACTTTTCTTCTTGGTGTCCTCCCTCTTCCTTTATATTTATTGGACATTCATCATTTTTTTCCTCACGTATTATTCTTCCTCATCGATCGTTCTCTGTGTTTTTGTGCTCGCTTTTTCTTATTCTTTTTTTTTTAATAGTATCAGCATGCTACTCCTAATTATGGTATTATCTACCTATAACACAATTTTTTTATTTACCTCGATCATAGATATTAGTTTTGTTTTTTCCTTTGATCTCATATACATACTAGTAACATTATGATCTACTAGTATTTCACAGAACAAAAATAGAAAGTTTCAGACTCGATTTATTTAGGTGACAAGTTTGATACGTAATTAACTACTTCAACAACAATATACATGCCAACGAGTACATATACTGATATATGTCTGCCTGTGTGTGTGAAAAACACGTTAAATGATAAGAAATCATAACACGTGTGAAGAAAGAAAGAAGTCCAAGTAATTGGATTAAGGTACAAGTAATAAATAATTGAGTTTCGTATTATTTTTTTTTTTTGGAAAACTTAATTAAGTTTCGTTTGACAGAAGATTTACTATAGCGTACGTTATTGAAGCAAGAAATCAATGATTGTTACAAACAAGCAGGCTGGCTGATGCTAATTGATCAATTATTTGAACGAAACGAATTCGAATGAACCTTTCTCGTGGCCAAGAGCATCTGCGGCATGAGGGAACCATTCACGTGACTCATCATGCCTATATCTAAATTGCCATTTCATTCATCTCAACTAATTCTCTCTAACATTTCAACGAGGTTTTTGCAGCAGGTTCAATAGTAATCATTTTAACTTGGTATAACTTTTGTAAGGATGATATATGAATAATGTTCTAAAAGATAGACAGTTTAGATAGTAGAAATATATTACGGAGTGGGCCCATAAAAATGTTTGTTAAAAGTTGTTTAAAAAACCATGCCATGAATCCGCACTAGTGTATAACTAGCCGCATGATAATCTGCGTCGGTGCTCCTTGAATTAGCCACAATAGTATGCATTAAGACTTAGCTAATTGAATGATTTTGGCGATTGGGCCAATCCATGGGACCCAAGAATCTTTACAAGAAGAAGAACAAATGTGTAGTACGTTTCCTAAACTGCTGCTTACAAGAATGCATACAATTGCACATGTTTGTTGTGAAAATTTAGCAATTTTTGCTTCCACATGGAACTCAATAATGTTGTGCTACTAGCTACGTAGCCTACGGGATCCATGACCCCAAAAGTGCAGCACGTCCCTTGAGCTGCTTATGAATTTCCACACAACTGCTCACGTTTTCTATGACCAGTTAGCGATTTTCATGTCCATATTGGTCCCTATCATGTTGTGCTACTAGCTACAAGGCCAACAAAATTGGTGACTTTAGGTGCAGTGCATTCCATGAATCGATGCCTGCATATTTCCATACAACACTTTTGATGCGACTAGTTAGTGATTTTTCGTGTCTCATAAATCTTTATTATGTTGTGCTACAGGCTACGCAGCTCAAAAGATCGGTGACCTCAAATTACAAGTATAGTCCAACTTTTCGGCAGCTCATAAAAAAGTTTGTCATGTAACACGCCTTGGCCTTGTGAAACATGTCTCAACCTTGTGAAGTACAAGTTCTCATGAGCTCAAAGTGCATTGCCTATGGAACCTTGCCTCAATCGTACAAACAATTTCTTATTTGAGACAACTTTCGTTTGAGTAATGAAGTCAGCGACTAGCTCGGCAGCGCCAAAATCACACGGTTAGGGGGCAGCAACGCATGTTGAATTCAGTAGCTCAATGCCTTTAAAGCCAAAACTCACGACCTAGACACGCCAACTAGGAGCACTTACTCTTATCAAAGTCGCGTGATTAGTTCGCACTTTTATGGCTAAATTTTTTGCAAGACACTTCAAGCAAGCAGAGTTTCAAGAACATTTGAGGTAACTGAATTCGGATGATGGAGTAAAGCGAAGAAGACATTTTACTAAATTTTTCGCAAATTGATAAATGACATGCCCCAATATTGGTGTTTGAATGACACCGGGATGCCCACGTGTTGGCCGACACCCGAGGGTGACGAAAACCATTTTGTTATGCATGTGCCAAGAATATGTAAACCATGCAACAATTGCACCGAAACCAAGAAACATAAAATGAAATACAAAACTTTGACGAGATAATAGTAAGGTCTTGATCAATAACAGAAGGAGAATATTCAACTATCAACATTAAAAAGTGATGAAGCATGAACATGTTCAGAACATACTACTAAACAGGAATACATGCGGGAAGAATATTATAAAAATGCAATTACAAAGAGAGGTCCTATGCATAAGGAAGGACACGAAGTCATTGTTATGGGAATGCCTCGATGATCAGGTTGTACGCCTCGTTCCTAGGTCCTGAAGGGGCGCAAAGTAAAAGGTGAGTGGACCAAGTTTAATATAAACAATAACTAAAACCAATCTTTTTTTCAAACGTACTAACCCCTAATTTTAGAGAACTCATATATCATAATATGTAATAGGTTTTCTGAAAACCCTAACATGCCATAAAACATTCGTAAAACTAATATATATATATATATATATATATATATATATATATAATGTGCTTAATAGTGGTATCATAGTCGTCCAAAGGCAAATCCATCACTCACAGGTGAAGTTGTACGTCACTGGGTTACGCCAGTTAAGAAAATATGGTCCATCACCTGAAGGTGAAGCTGTATGACTCTGGGTTACGCTAGAGAAGAAATAAGAATTGTACGACATTAAGTTACACTAGTGAAGAAAATATGGTCCATCACCCGAAGGTGAAGCTGTATGACTCTGGGTTACGCCAGAGAAGAAATTACATACCACACCGACACTAGCCTTGACTAGTGAAGCTGGGAGTGCACTCATAAGGTACCTCAAACCTCAACGCACGTAAACTGGGTCATATGGCCATAAAGCACAGAAAATATGAACATAGTCTTTCCAAATCACATCATCTGAGCTCAATAGCTCAAATATCATATCATAAATCCACATGAGCGTTCTAGCTCAAAAGATCATCATAAACCATATCCATAAGCATATTCATAAATATTTCAAAGAACGTAAATTCAATAAGGCATAATGTTTCATAAAAACATAAATCCAATAATTCATAAACGTTTCATAACATGTAAAGTCATAAAATCATGCTTTTCGTGTATGCATTACTAGCATTGAAATCATGCATTTAGAAAGGGGTCCACTCACTGATATTTTGTTACCAAAAAGCAGCTCAAATGTAGGGAGGACGGGGTCACCTTAACAACGTACCTAAGCACATAAAATGACTAATTAGTAAAACCCTAATAAGACGATTGAATTTGGGAAAATGAACGGCGAAGTCGGATTTGGGACGTTGAAAAACCTAAGGAAGGACCTCGGGTTCCGTACCCGCCGACACGGGGCGAGGGCCCATGAGGCCACTCGCCACCCCACGCGTTCGTGGCGACGGGTTCAATAAGAATAAACTAAGGAAATGAGTCATCCGCATCATGACAAAAAGGTCAACGAAAGTCAACATTCTTTTCCCAAGGGGCATTTGGTAAATTCACACCATTAATATTAGAAAAACATAAAATTAAGGATGGGGTATTGCAATAAACTTGACGAAGGCCACCAAAATCTAACACAAACTAAACAAAAAGACTATTCATTAGTAGTTTGGTTGGTCTCTGGCTCCTCAACAACCACCGCGCCTTCAACAGCTTGCACCACCGCAGCTCCGATCTCGGCAACTTCATCCTCAACTGCTTCATCTACAGCAGCCGATCACCTTGTGCATTCCATTCAAAAGTAGTTAATCATAAATTAAATAATTTAAATTCAGGAAAAGGATGAGAGCAAATTAAAATTACAACATGATTAATTGCAGTGACCATAGTAATAATAAATTTAAAAAATAAAAATAGAAGATTTACATGAGGTTACAAATTCGCAATAATCTTGAAAATTAAAATGGGTCCGGAAACCATGAAAGTTCTGTACAGTATTCGTGTATGCAACAACAATTTCTGATTAGTTAACCTCCCTACCAAAATAAAGAAGAAATAAGCCCTTAATAATCCTAATTAGCTAGAGAAACAACAATTAAGCCGAAAAGGCGGTGTGACTTGTTTTTGAATGAATATCAAAAGTCCCACAAGTCTTCAATATCGGAAAGGGGAACAACAGATGGATCCTGATCATAAGATGAGTTGTTGGTGCTGCCCAATTCTTGCTTTGAAACAAATGATGACGATATTTCGTTAGTGTTCATATCCGTGCTCAATCCGGTGTCTTGGGAGAGGCTAAACATAGACTGGTTGGTCGAAAACTGCTCGACCTTGCACTGCCTGTCTAAGCCTCCTCCTCCTAAGCCAGATGATGATGTTTCAATATTATTCTTCATCTTGTTTTTGTTGTTGTCTTTAGCTATTGCTCTTGGAATGGCCTGATCATCGTCATCATGGTCACTACTAGTACTAGTACTTGTTCGAAACACGGACCCTTGCCCTTGAGCACCTCTCATCATCCCTTGTCGAAAATAATCAGAATTGCTCATCATCTGATTTGGCTGGAAATTAGAGAAACTAGAAGGATTTTGAAACTGGTGATGCTGATGATAATGATAAAGAGGTGGAGGATATAACATATTGGAAGGGTTACTGAGACTACTGGCTTGGTGACTGTTGTCGTTACTGGTAGGATGCAGCTGAAAGTTGTAACTCTGCTTGAGGGCTTGAACGCTGCCTCCTCCCCCCAATGAAAGGTAGTTGAGGTAACTGTTAGTGCTGATTCCATGATGATCCGATGGTGGTGCCACTGTGATAATGGGATCGGGCTTGAAGTCATTGTCTCCATAGCCTGAAGAATGTTTGTTGGTCATGATGTTGGAAGTATCAAGAGTAGGATCCATAAGAGGTGGGAGGGAAGAACAATCCAGGAGATCATGATCCCCAATATTCCCAAAAGAGTTCATCCTAGTCGGGCTAAGGGTTTTTTTGAGCCCCATGTTCTTGTGGAAAACCCTGCACACAACCCATTCATCCTGCAGCAACACACATGTACAAAAATAAGGTTAAAATAAAATTAAAAATAAAATTGATTGATTTTCAAATATTGATGACTTGCAAAAAACAAAAAAAAAAAAAAAAAAAAGAAAATTAGATTTTGAAAATTAAAGTAAAATCTAGCTAAAAGCCCCAATCCCTCCTTGAAAGGAAACTCTCAACCAACATAACAAAATTTGAAAGGGGGCAATGGATGTTCAATGGGTATAAAATTAAAAATAGGTAGGAATAGGATTTTAATTACCTTTGCAGCCTTGGAGAGGTTATTGTAGGTTGGGATTTTGCCATCAAGCCTGTATTCATGCATGACCCAGTTGGTCTTCTCTCCTTTGGGGGCTCTCCCTCTGTAGAACACAAGAGTCTTCTTCATCCCAACCAGGCATCCTCCTCCTGCACCTTTCCCACCCTGCTGCTGCTGCTTTTTAATCTTATTGAATATCTCTTTATCTTTTCCTGTGGCCTTCCAGTACCCTGATTCCGTCGCTCGATTCGTCCTCATCCCCGTCGGATACTTCCTGTCTCTCTGGCAGAAGAAGTACCACTCCTTCTCTCCCATCTTTGCCTTTTCTGCTCAAGTTATATATATATCCATATATGAAAATTCATTATACATACATACATATATATATACACACACACACACACACACACACTGACCCGAATTAACCATGGAAGACAGACAAGTAATACATACTAGGCAAATCCCAAGGTTCGGATTTGTTCAAATCAGCTTCGCCAATTGCAGCAGCTTCGAAGCGGCTGTTGATGACCTTCTTTATCAGATAGCTAGTTATAATTTCTTCATCCGTGGGATGAAACCGAAAACCCGGAGGCAACCCCTTGAGCTCGTTTGATATTCCTGTATTCACCACCATGCCTGTTTCTGTTTGTGCTTCCATCGACGGATCCATCTCTTCTCTTTGGTTATATGTATATGTACGACTGGCAATTTCTCCTTTTATATATGTATAAGGGCTGCCCAGCAAGCTAGTTAAGATTAAGCAAGAATACAACAAAATCCAGTATTCTCAACCAACAATTAATTTCAACTACAAACCGAAGAAAAGAAAAGAAAAGGAAATTAACGAATGAATCTGCAGCTAGCCGATCGAGAGCGGAGGTTAGTATTAAAGTGGAAAGAGGGAGAGAGACAAGTCAGAGAAGAAGAAAGAAAGGAAGGGTAAGAGACCAGTTAAGAAAATAGAACAAGGAAGAAAACAAGAGCTTTTATAGAGAAGGCAAGAGACGGGTTTCTTCTCCAAAACAACTCATATTCGCAAGATCCGTGGTCCGCAAGGCACCTACTGGGGAAGCCACATAATTTTTTATTATTATTTTTCCATTATTATAATTAATATGTACCGTTTTGCTTTGGTTTTTGGCGAATTTGCGTAATCCAAATAGAAATAAAAACAAACGCTAATGAATTGTATAAAAAAGGAGTTTTCTATGTTGGAGGGACCCATGTTTCCATCGTACCCAGTACCCTTTCACATTGGCTATTAATTTGAATTAAATAAATTTGAAAAAAAGGGCCTTTATCGGAAGCTTCTGAATGTAACCTCTTTTGGAATTTGATTGCATCACATGTTCCAATCAGTTAAAATCTATCCTTTATCCAAAAAGTCTCTCTATTCAAAACTGTGGAATATGATCACCACTTTCGTCCGCTTTTCATTCAATCATTTATTTTCTACAACAGTGTATATACATGTACATACATTAATGAATATAAATGTACATAAATATGTAGCTAGGTTACTAGGTAGCCTGCTATACGCGTTTAATTATCAGCTTTAATTATGAGTTTTTTTCTAATTAGTACTTAATTTAAGAGGTGCTCATGAGCTGCTTCAAAACTCATGTAAATCATTTCCGCATACAGATACAGTTTCGAAAAAGTAAATTAAGTATGCACATCAACCGGTCCACATAAGTGCCCCCATCTCTAATGCGTATGTAGCAATTATGTAATATCATATATATGCATAATATGACAGAGCATGAAATTATTAATTAATTAATAGGAAAACTAATGAAAAGAGTTTGAAATTTTTGAGTTTTAACAATAAGAACAAAATAAAAGGTAAAGTGAATAGTATCATGATTGACTTTTTAGTATAAAAATATAATTTTTCGTTAAAATGAATAATATCGAAAGCTTTTCTTTAAAATTCCATTAATTAATTAATTGATAATGAATACATGGATGCATTCCCCACAAAATGCAAAACAGGAAAACGAGTACCCAATAGAGCGAATCTGCTAGGGGAAAGTCAAAAGTGCTACGAAAAAAAGAACGAATTTTCTAAGAATTTTCCATCTTATTAGTAGCTGGCATTTTAGGGAGAACATGATCGATCGACCACGATGATGAAATGAATATATGGGAAATCTTTTGCTTTCATATCTTTTCTTCTTTTGTTTTTCAAATTTTCTTCTATCTTTCATATACTGTATGTATTGAAGTACAATGTAGTAAAAAATTAAAATAAAATGGGAAGTGATTTTTGTATTCACTTTTTCTCCTTTTACAAATATTTTCTTGTTTTTTATATAGAAGAATCAATGCATATATACGGGAAACGAGATACATGCAAAAGAAAATAAGAATGTAAGAATCTTTACAAGAAAAGCGAAACGAATTGAATTGGAACAACTATTAGTATAAATAGAATTTAATACGTTATTTTCATGTATTTGTCTGAACACTTCAAAGTAGCAATGCATCCCACTGACTAAATCTGATAAGCAACATTTTAACTGGATTTGGCTGTTTTTTTGTCTTTCAGAAAGAAAAGAAGGGGTGGCTGATCGAACTTAATTAATGGTGACAAATGCCACAAAACCTATTTTATCTAATCAAATATGGCTTAAAAGTTTAAAGACTAAAAAACATTCACTTAAATCTCTTTTGCATTGCAAGGTGTAGTTCATCATCGGAGACTGCTATTTCATATTCGCATATGTCCCTTTACGTTTGATAAATTTTTAAGTCAAACGCGTAAACAATATAAATTGAGTGACGTAAAACACGTGTGATAGCTAGCTAACCTATGCTTTGATACTATTGAGGTTCATTTATAAAACCAATGACAATATGAGGAGTAGCTCAGCTCCTTCTAAACCATTGCAAGGTTTAGTCCATCACCTATATGAGACTTTGTCCTTCATAGTTTCACATAACCTATTAATGTAGCAAATTTTTAAGTCAAACACATGAACAACATAAATCAAGTGAGTATCTGTAAGCATTGAGCTTCACAGTTCACACAAAAGACAATTTGATTATGATACTACGAAGAATGTTAATGTTCAAACACAAAATTAATTGATGATATAAAAAGTAACTCAACTCTTTATGTATCCCTACAAAGTTTGTTTTCCAACACGATAAACATTTTTATCAGCCCAATAAATAAAAAGAATGTGGGAGGTTCCGAATTTGATGCTCCGAGCTGGTAAGTATGCTTGACTGTGGCCACATGCATGGTGAAATTCCCTATAATCTTTCCAGACCTGAAATGAGTGGATAACCGTAGTTTACTACTAGTTATCCCTATATTCAAAAACTGAAAAAGAAGCCAAATGATATATGATTAAAGAAAATGTAAAAATAAAAAAAATTAAGATTATTGCCGACAGAGATCAGCCGGCTTTTGCAAAACTAAACATCGCCTCGTTTACTGGTGTCTCATGTTCTTGAATGATTGTATCAAAATTAGCACTTGCATCGAAAATGCAACTAGCCCCCATCTAACCAGTGGTTTCAAATGAAATACGTTTTTAAGTTACGAAAAGATAATGATAGAGAAACTAAATTTGTAAATAAAATTTATAAATTAAATAATATGTCATTATTAAAAATGAACATATTTATCAACGTTTAAGTAATAATCCAATTATGAGCTTTCATGTCATTTAATTTACAAATTTTGTCTAAAAATTTAGTTTCCTTAGCATTACTCTTATTACTAGCATTTCACCATTACAATTACAATAAATTAATCAAAGACAATCAATGCCCATACAATTAGACCTACTCTAATCTTTGGAGTAAACTCAAATTTTAAGATCTAAATCTACCCCATTTTGCTCCAACATTTGGGCCAAATATGAGTTTTAACCCAAAACTCATTTTTGAGGCAATTTAAGCTAGAATTCCCCTTGACATATGTGCATTTTTTTAATTTTATATTTATATATATAAATTCATTAAATTCAATGGCAAAAATCTAATTTGATCAAATATAACAGTCCAAATTTAAATTTAACACCTAAAATAATTAAAAACAATTATTTCATGTGTTTTATATTCTTTCATAGTGTTTCACGAGTTTCATGGTGCCGATTTAGTGATTGTTCAATATTTATCAGAAATTTAATATTTTTTAGGTTAAAATGTTCATAAAATTAAATTAGGATAGTCTACATAATTTATTAATTTTTTTTTTAAAAAAAGTTACTTTAAGAAAAAAAATTATCTTAAATTCATTATTTAATAATCCCGGACTAAAAATTTAACCCATAAGAGTTGGAGCAAAAAAACAGTTTATGGATTAAAAATTTTAGGTTTTATAAAATTGGTCTTATGAAATTTTGTGTTTGTTTGTGAGTTTTTTAAAATGGTTAAAGTGCTTTTGGATATCTTTAGAATTAATTTTTAAAAATAATGCAAGTAAATTCTTAAAAACACTTAAAATGTTTTGTGTAAGGAAAAAAATTTAAATACTTTTTTATTCTAAAATATTTTTTCCATGCGTTTTCAATTATTTTAAAACATTTAAGTTTGCATTAAAGTACAGTAAGAGTAGACTGGTGGCCAACCAAATACATCCCATCCCACCCCATGTGTTGACATCCTCTCCGCTTGAATTTTTTTTCCATGCTGAGCTAGATATATTTTTATTTTATCATAACCAATTCTCCGAATTAAGGGGATTGGATCTCATCAAGATCCACTTGTGGGGATCTTAGCCATTCATTATGTATCGTGCGATCATAAATTATTTAAATTTAAACACAAATAGTATATGACGAAAACTGATCACACGATGACACACCCCGATCCTAGAATCAAGGCGTGTTGGCCGTCACGTGAACGTGACGTAACCAAAAGTGCGATGAGGAAGCCAAAGATAAAGGAAATACGAAGGAATAAAAATCAACTACTAGCAATAATATCCAACTAACATGCTAGAATGAGTTTAAGTGTGAAACACATATATTCAGAGCATAAGTACTAGGTGCAGTCAAGCAGGACAATAACTAAATTACAACACCCGCGAGTGAGTCCTACATTTAAGGAGTCTATCAGAATGCCGTGGGAATCCTTGTGGGCCACCAACGCTGCTAACTAGAACCTGGAGGGGTGCAAAACAAAATTGAGTGGGTCAGTAAAACAAAACTTTTCGAAAACATTTCATTTAATAACATTTCTAACCCCTCGCTGTAAAACCTGTATACTTTCCCAGAAAATAACATAATATGCATATAACTCTTCATATATCTCAAATCACGAATCTTTACCAAAAACTAGAAAATATGCCATGCTATAAGCATCAATAACAAAACAAGGATGCAACATTATAACAGGTGAAATAGGGAATCAACCAGAGACCCTGCAGTTGGTCCTGTACGGTTAATTCTATAGCTCAATATCCAACCAACCGGAGTCACCGCAGTGACCTGTACAGCGCTACTCTGCACATAAATCGAAACTACCTGAAGTAGTATGTACGATAAGAAAGGTGTAAGAATACGCTATAGTGCTTCTCTCATCAACAACTGTATAATAATCTAAAATCACCTACAAGTCGGAACCACCTCTCATGGTCTGTACGACATGTCGGAACCCTCTAATGGTCTGTACGACATGTTCCTACTTGGATCCAAGGTGAGCGTGTGGTGCAGGGTGAATAATATAAGCACTAACACCAAGGGTGCAGGTTTGAGCTTTCAATACAATTAACATCACAATAAATCACGTGATTAACATAAAACTCACCTGATACTCACCTGTGCGTCCACAACACCATTTCACATATATATATGCATCAATTATCAATTCATATAATGTATGCATGGCATTCAAAAACATACTTTCATTTAAATTCAATTTCTGGGAAAAAAATCAATAGTATATAGGTAAATACAGAAAATACTGCCCATTCACTGGTATGTCGAAGGGTCGTAACCCCCGTGACGTCCTTGAATGCGCTCGTCCTCGGGATAGGTATCACCTATATGCGAAACAACTATAAAAAACGTTATTTAAAGCACATAACCGATAATACGTAATAACTTCTCATACGATGCTCAATTTGGGTATATGAATATACCACAATGACCTACTTGACGTCACGGACGTCGATGTATTTTTAGAAAAAAATTTGGACTTGCCACGCGCCCCCACGCGCCGGTATAGGCACGGGTCCACGCACCCCCATGCGCGTCATCCCTTACCTCCATTCGCCGGAAAACTCGCCGGCGCCAAAACTGGGCAAACCTGTCATCGCCATTTTCTCGCTCGATTCTCAACCGTTTTCCATGAAATTTTCACCAAAACTTCACAAATTACGAGAGGTAGAAGGCTATACCTTTAAAAACTTCCAAATCGTTCGAAATCACGTCGGGAAATTTCACCCAAAACCGGCCACCTTCGAACCTTGTGATCCCGACGTCCAAAACCTTCAAACGAACGTCCCCGAGCTTTGTGAGAACCTCATAAAGCTCACTATGAGCTTGGATTGTCCTAAAAACCAACCATTACAAAGTTCGTGAACAGTACTCAAATCGGACCTCGAGATTTCAACGTGAAATCGAAAGATTTCTTACCTGAAATGGGTATGAGTGAGTTCGTAGGGTCCTCACGAGTACAATGGTGCCTTTGAAACCTTCGATCCGTGCTTGGATGATCGTGGGTGAATGTGTCCATACTGTTTCGAGAGGAAGAAAGAGAAACTGAGAGGGAAAAGAGAGAGAGAGAGAGCACGGGATGAATGTTTGTCCCGTGTGTATGTGTGTGGTCTATCCAAAACAATCCAATTCCTTAAGTCCCTAGCCACACAATTTGAATACCAATTTCTTTTAATCCAACTCTCTTTTTCCAAAAACTTAGGAATGTATGAATACATCAATTCAAGGTCACACGTAACTTATCAACCGTCAAGGGCAGTTCCGTCATTTCATATCAACGAATATGAAATTCCGGAACGGGCTGTGACACACGATATATGATAAACGGCTAAAATATGAAAATTTCTAGAATCCCCACAAAGTGAATCCGGAGAAAATCATCTTCCTAAAAGTAATGAATTCCTTAACCGATGTCCCAGTCTCTGTTTAGCCTGACGCCCATAGTTTCTTCTTCTGCCACCTCATCGAGTCATCAATGGTCATCACCTTCCCAAAAACCCAAATTGTACTAATTCCATTATTAGAAAAAATCGTAGAAAGATGTAAAATACGGAAGTAATTCCGGCATATTAAATCACTTTAATAATCTTCTAAAGGAAATAAAATTACTTTAAACTCGAAGAAGAAGAAATGTTCAAACGCGTAGGCGTGGAAAATGTGAAAATTTCTAGAATTCCCACAAAGTGAACCCGGAGAAAATCCTCTTCCTAAAAGTAATGAATTCCTTAACCGATGTCCCAAACTCTGTTTAGCCTGAGGCCAAGAGTATCTTCTTCTGCCACCTCATCGAGTCGTCAATAGTCATTAACTTCCCAAAAACCCAAATTTTACTAATTCCAGATTAGAAAAAATCGTAGATAAATACAGAAGTAATTCCAGCGGATTAAGGACTGGTTTGATATTGCTCTGCTTTGAAAAAAAACTGCTTCTGCTGTGCTGTGAGAATAAACTCATTTTTGCTGCTTCACGTTTTCAGCTTTTTTTTCATCCAAAACTGTGAAAATAAGTTGTTTTTAAGTGTTTACCAAACACTTTTTTGAGCTCAACTTTTTTTTTACCCACTTTTTATAAAAGCACATCAGTACCAAACCAGTACTAAATCACTTTAATAATCTTCTAAAGAAAATAAAATTACTTTAAATCCAAAGAAGAAGAAATGTTCAAACGCGTAGGCGTGGACCCATCAAACCTTATTATAATTGGCAGTTGAATATTGTTATTGCTAGTAGGAGGGAATATATTGGATTGGAATACAAGGCTTGAGAAAGTGCTGCAAGCTTGTTTTGCGTTTGCCAATCTCTCTCTCTCTCTCTCTCGTATTGACTTTTGTACAACCAACGAAATTGCAATGCAAAACCTAAACAATTCCCATACATTTAGTTGACATTTTGTGAGACATTATCTCTCTCTATTCCATGATCTACAATTTTAATTGCTTGTGCACAGCCAAGTTGGTTGCAATTATTAGGGTATGTAACTCACAAATATGTATAACTTGAGATTTGAGAATTTACATGCTTGGGCCATATGGCCAATCTTAAACCCTAACCAATTCTTTGATATTGTAGATATTTTTTTTTCTATTATCGATTAGGCAAGTGGGATCTGCATCAACATCACCTATTAATATTATTAATTAGTATTGAATTCTTAATTACCTTTACTTATGAAAATGTAAGCTCGATCATCATCACCTCTTTCTTAATTATACCTATTTGTTTCACGGAATCGGACAGTTGGCTCTCATTCAGACAGAGAGGGGATTACAAATCCACCCATATCTATCTCATTCAGTTGAGTTAAGAGGGGAAAACAAATAGAAAAAACAAACTTTGGATATAATATAATATAGTTGGAATAAGATAAGGGAAATTGATCGTTTATTATATAAGTTGCTGATTAAGAATTTAATGTGGCATTTTGATTCATTAATAATGTGTCTTTTTTTTTTTTGTAATTAAATTTGGCCGCAAAGACTATCACACTCTAGCATTGCTATCATGAGAACAAAATTTTCAAGAGAATTTATTGATAATCAAGAAAAATACAATATGTCATGGAGGACATGAGGTCAGCAACTTGACCATTAAAGAATTCATAAAACCTAGTCAAAACCTCTTTAGCAAAACCTATTACACGGAAGCTTAGAAATGTTTAATTAATTAAAATACTGACTATTTTTTTTTGTCTTGTCTTGATAATGCAATGTAGACCAACACCAAATTTGTAAATTATGTGATGTGTCACCAGTAGGAAATAAACACGTTAATCAACACTTAAGTGATAATTCAATCATCAACAATCACGTCATATGATTCACACAATATGATTTAACTAGATGGTCTCTCTAGCATTACCTCTCTCTCTCTCTCTCTCTCTCTCTCTCTCTCTCTCTCTCTCTCTCTCTCCAAACAAAACACTTATAGCCTACATGCCTAACTGCCCCAACTATATCAGACAAAGAGTATCTCCGAGAGAAGCTGTAAAATAGAGTTGTAGAGTCATTGTATGTGGGAACATAAAATATCTTGACAATGAAAACACGTCACGTGCACAACTTATCAAATATGAGTACTCTATCCTTGATAAAATACACATACCGTTAGTCAAAAACCTGACAAACGGGCCCACATTCTCTACGAAGGCCTTAGAAGCCCACAATCAACACACCTCCCAACCTAAATCATAGCCAATGGTCCAAGTTGATCACCACGCGATCTATGCAGATTACCTTGATGATATGAAATGAGCTTGCTTATCAGTCTCTTAGTCCATCTCCAACCAACCCGGCCAAAGGGTTATAGGGCTAAAAATAGCTTGAAATGACACGAAAATCGTCTCCAATCGAGGGCTAAGCCAAAGAGCTCGTGGGTCCCACCGGGCCAAAAAGGGAAAATCAGGCCAATCGGCTGGCCTAATCCAAGCAGCCAGCTAGCCCCGGGTCGGCTCAAAATTCAAATGTCACCGGCTACCTGACGTCAACATGATGTCAGCTAGCAATGGCTAGCTGACGTCAGGTTACCGTTGGATTTGAATTTATTTTTTTCAGACAATTTTTTATTTTTTATTTTTTATTTTTTTTCTATAACTACCTAAGCCATTAAACAACACAATCTCCACCCTATTACTACTTAGGAGAGTTATTCAAATTTAAACAACATTAAAAAAATACATTTAACAACATAAAACTTAAACACCTACTCCATGCTTCTTTTGGCCCAAAGATGTGCAATAAGATCTTGTTGTAGGTACTTGTTTGTGGCTAGCGAACGTATCATCCTAGGGCACCTCATGTACTCATTTAAAGAGATATTACCAATTCTTGGATCCAAAAGCAAATTAGGCCTATCATATATTTTTGCACGAGCCCTCCTTGACCTATTTGGATCATCTTGGTCGTCATTAGACTCTCCATCAATATACCTATCTTGCTCATCCTCCACAATCATGTTGTGTAATATGATGCATGACATCATGATGGAGTTCAATTTATCTCAACTCCACCCCCTTGACGGTTCCTTAAGGATCTTCCACTGTACTTGTAGAATACCGAAAACTCTCTCAACATCTTTCAGGTATGCCTCTTAGTGTAAGGTAAACCACCTTTGGGCGTCATCCACAGGGTTTCCAATTGCTTGGAAAATTGTCGCCCACTTCGGGTAGATGTCATCTGCCAAGTAATATCTCATATTGTACTGACGCCCGTTGATGAAATAGTCAAGTTGAGGTGATTTACCCTCCATCAGGTTATTGAAGAGGGGTGAACGCCCAAGTACTGTAATGTCATTTTGGGATCCTGAGATTCCAAAGAAAACATGCCAGATCCATGTGTCAAACGAGGTAACCGCCTCTAACACAATAATTGACTTTCTCGATCTTCCACTAAAGCCTTATTGCCATTCGGTGGGACAATTGTTCCACTATCAATGCATGCAATCTAATGACCATATCATGCCCAGAAAGCCACAGTCTTCAGCTTTGCAAATGAGCTGATCTAGATCTGCTTGATTTGGTTCACGGAGGTACCCCTTTTTGTAAATCTAAACAATGGTGTGATAGAATTCAGCAAGATTATCAAGGCATGTAGACTCAAACATACCATATGTATCATCCATCACATCAGTTGGGGAGACATAGGCTAGCATCTGAAATCCTCTTCGGTGTACACAGAGTTGGGGTTGAAGTAGTTGTTCATCAGAGGCTCATGTGCCATCTCTCTATTTCGTGGTTTGTAAGAACGACCAACAACAAAACCACCCCATTGAGGTTGTTCTTTAGTTACCTCACACATCATGACCCCAGCCATCGCTGCCATATATGTTGTGTTGCGCTATGCTTCATCTTCTTCATTGGACTCCTCATTTTCTCGTCTCATATGTGCCCATTTATCTTCCAATTTGGAACTAGATGAGGACTCTCAATTGGAATGCGAAGAGGATCCATAGTTGGAATTCATTGCAAACTTGAATTGAAAGAGATATTGGAGAATGCAAAGATAAAGATGTGCAAATTATACCCCAATATCCACCCTATTTATGGACATTGGAGGTTGAAGATAAGAAGTGCTACGTAGATGAGAATCCTATCTAAAATTTGCACAACCAATTACATCTCGACACGTGGCACATGTCACTTGAAATCCTATTCGAAAAATTATTGAGATTACATCTCGAAAAAATTGTTGAGGTAGTTTAATTTAAGTAACCATATTAATTCAATTAAAATAATAAATTATGTTTGGCCCCCTCGGTTGGAGATGGTTTTTTGTCACAAGGCTATGTTTGGCCTATGGCCCTTTGACCTCGTTAGTTGGAGATGGTAAGAAATATGGCACGAGACTGTTAATTAAAATATTAATTTCTTGAAGGGCTATAGGGCTAAAGAGAGCCCTCTGGCCTTCATTTGATTGGAGATAGTAGGCCAAGACTCTCCGAAGCATATTCCATGAATATCAGAGGAATATTTCTCAATCAATTTGCAGACTAGGTAACACTCTACTAATAGGTTAAACAAAACTGGATGCTAGGGTTAACTCCTCAGTTCTCTATAAATAGCCATGGCCAACCACCTTATTTCGGTAATCAAGATCTACCATCACACTCTTATTACTTTCTATAATCTTTATGACTTAGGCATCGAATGCCCTTTGGCTAACACCATCTAACTTCATTTGTCTATTTTCTTTGTGTGTGTAGGTTTTCTTCAACTCATTTCAAGGCGGAAATTTGTTGGAGATGAAAAATTAAAGAGATTAATAAAGTAATTTTTCTTTTTAAAATGATTGATAAGAAAATATTCAAAGTCTGTTTGTTAAATTAAAGTGTTGTTGGAGATGAAAAATTAAAGAGATTAATAAAGTAATTTTTTGGCATTGTTGACTCGATCCTTCTCTCTTCTCCCTTCTCCCACACACACACACAATGACCTCAGTCTCTCGATCCTTCTCCCACATGGCTTTCTGCTCCTCCCTCGCCTTCCTCCTCGTCCGCGTCTTCCGCCTCGCCAGCGCCGTCTCCATCTCTCATGACCTATACGCCCTCTACGCCCTTCGTAGAACTTCGTCAACGGCATCATCATCATCATCTAAACCTCGTCTTTCTCTCCCTTTCTCTCGGTGCAGCTAGGACAGTGAAACCTAGGAACTCTCCGGCAGGGCCATGAGTGTCGAGGAAATTTTCGAACACATCCGACCGTTTCACAGCAAACAGAAGTTATAAAAACATTCCTCTCGTCTTGTATTTCATTTTGATACCTAGATCGGAGTCTAGGGTGCTCTTTTACAGTCGGTCGGAGCTGTAGAAGCTCCAGTGTTCTTCTCCGATTCGCACCAGCCTAAAATATCGTGATATTATCGGTAATATCGCGATATTTGGACGATATTTCAGTGGATACGTGTGAAAATATCGGTGTCTCACAAAAACGATATTATCGGCGAAATATCGCCGATAATATCGAAATTTCAGACATTGCTTTTGAAATAAGGTGTATATTTTCCCTACATTATTTTCCTTAAATATAACTAAAGCAATTTTTGGTAAAAAAAAAAAGGGGACATTGATCTAGATGCTTAGTTTTCGAATTTCTTAGACCAAACAACTAAGACTTTTAGAGATTTGATCAAACTATTTTTTACAATTTTAATTAATTTACTAATTAATCTCAAATTACGCAAATTGTCATTATAATTAATTTACTAATTAAATCTTTTATATAACAAATTCCTAAAATCTTGCAAAAGAAGGTATTGTTATTTTATGTCCCCTTAATTCAATATATTTCAAAATGAAAAAAAATAATAAAACTTCTATAATAACAACCAAAACAAATGTTGAATTGTGGGTGTGTAAAGAAGCGATGGTTTTGTTAAATAAAAAAAAAATTGTGATAGCGTACCCTATCACATCCCGGCCCGAGCCCTCACCACATCCTGAGCTCGACTTCGTCGTAGCACGATGTTGTCCGCTTTGGGCCCCGACCACGCCCTCAAGGTTTTGTTTCCGAGAACTCACACGAGAACTTCCCAGTGGGTCACCCATCATGGGATTGCTCTCACTCAAACTCGCTTAACTTCAGAGTTCCGATGGAACCCAAAGCTAGTGAGCTCCCAAAAAGCCTCGTGCTAGGTAGAGATGGGAATATACATATAAGGTTTACAGGATCCACTCCCCTGGGCGATGTGTGATGTTACAATCCACCCCCTTAGGGGCCCGATGTCTTCGTCGGCACACATCCGGCCATGGATTAGCTCTGATACCAAATTGTCATATCCTGGCCCGGGCCCCCACCACATCCCTGGCTCGACTCCGCCGTAGCACGATATTGTCCGCTTTGGCCCCCGACCACGCCCTCACGGTTTTGTTTCCCGGAACTCACATGAGAACTTCCCAGTGGGTCACCCATCTTCGGATTGCTCTCACGCAAACTCGCTTAACTTCGGAGTTCCAATGGAACCCGAAGCCAGTGAGCTCCCAAAAGGTCTCGTGCTAGGTAGAGATGGGAATATACATATAAGGCTTATAGGATCCACTCCCCTGGGCGATGTAGGATGTTACAGTACCAATGCTCCAAATAATATTACATACATGATATTACATTGTTGGTATGTTATTGGTACATTATATAATCCAAATTTGTGTACAAATTAGTATTTTTGATATGTTATTATTATTTTTTTAGATATATACCAAGCTACCGATATGTTTATATTATCATAATTTTGGTGTGTAAAAGCCTAACGGCAAGTTATGTGTAACAATAAAACCTATTGGTATGTTTCAAGCCAATATGGTTCATTTAAATTCGGCTATGTATATTTCAACTTAGTAAGCATACATTTAATTCAATATGATTATGTTTTAATTTGGCATAGTTATGTTTCAATTTGAGAATAAATTGTGTTGGTACATGGTAAATTTCAATTCAAACATACTTGAATTTCTAGAGACGAAAATAAAAAATGAGAAATAACTATTAACGACAATAGTACAATAATGAAGAAAAAGTTATAAACAATTTTTGTATAAAACAAAGTGACAAATAATTTAGATATGTTTAAAGTTCATAAATATTTTAGATATATATTTGATTATTATATTTCATCAAATTAATCTCGACCCTCACTACATGTAGTTGAATTCTTAAATTGAGGAAGAGATGAGACTCCGTAAAAATAGCAATAAATTAATTAAAATTATTGAGTGCATTTTTGACATAAAAATGAATTTAAAATGAACTTGAAAAACACTTGAATTAAGAATATACCTGAAATATAAGGTTTAATCAAAAGGGTAGCACTATATTTAAGTAGCAAATGTTTAATTTAGAAAAGTTTAAAACGAGGCATCTGATTCAAATTTTCTCCAAAAAATAATACCCTAAGTGTATTAAATCTAAGAATTCGTTTGATAATGTTTTATTAAATAACTTTTTTTTATTAATAAAAACGAGAAATATAATTTGGATTATTTGGTAGTTTAATCAATGAAGATTTTTTTTAAACCGAAAATCTTGAAAACATGTTTAGTAGCAATGTAAGTGAAAAAATGTTTTGAGGTCATGCCAAACTTTTTTTTCTTTTTTTTTTTATACTAGAAGCAATGTCGGTTTTTCATCAATACACAAGAACAAAAATTAGAGTTGCGACATCGATACATTTTATGGAGATCAAATAATTGGAGAATAGAAAAATGTCTAGGTAGTCTTACATTTGTTTCAATATTTGATAAAATTACAAACTACTTTCGAAAGCGTAGCCAAATGGGCACTTGTTTACATTAATATTAAGTTGAAGGAATCAGAGTCAAAATCAATTTGATGAATAAAATGTCTTTGTATTAGGCTATCGGAATTAGCAAGTAAATAACTCAAAAGTAAACACTAAAATAGAAAAAATCCGAGTTGCAGTAAATTCATTTCTGATTTTCTAGAGATAAAAGGGTAGTTCGTAACCATTTATTTTTTATTTTTTATTTTTTTTATATGATAGAAATGAGAAATATAAAGGAGTGAAGGAAGGTGTTTTGATGACTAGGCAACAAAATTTGAAGGCCTAATCAGAAGATAATCTTTGTAAAAAAAAAAATCGGATTTAAAACCCTTATAGTAAAGTCTGTTAGGATTTATGCCCAAAACTTAAACTTTCGTCGTTCATCTGTTAGTAGCCTGCACGTGTAGCTTACATTTGAGGATAAGATGGTCATTTCATCCCTTTCATTTCGTCCATTCCATTTCATCACTTCCATGGTCTCCATTCAGAATGCTGAAATTCTCATTTCATCCTTTGCCTCCATCGGAATGTGGAACCCAAAAAGCAATAGGATTCGTTCTACCAGCATATTAACTAATTGGCTTCTTGCTTTCTTATTTGCTCTGCTTGGTTCTTTTTTGTTGCCTTCTTCCTTTTGAAAACCGTAGACATAAACTCCTATATATCCACTATATTGTCCCCACTCTAATCCAACCCAACTAAGGAGAAGGCCGACTGGAAAAAAAGGAAAAAAAATTTCAAGCAGAAGACCACACCAGGTGGTTGAATAAACCATTTTCAAAACAGAATAAATCACATTAAGCTATCAAGATTGCAGCAATATCTTAGTATTTTGGTGCGACATCTCCATCCTCTTCTCTTAGCCATCGAAGTGGCTTTTCAAACACAAACAAACCTTTGATTTCAATCAAATAATTATGTTCGTGCTTTGGAATTGGGAGCATCATGAATGAGGATGATGAAATGACCAACTTAGCCTCACATGTAAGGCTCACATGTACGCTACTAATAGAGGAAAGACGAAAGTTTTAATTACCCTAAATCCACTTAACGACTTGTTCCAACATTACAAAGAGGAGAGAAATAGCAAATGCCATCAAGTTTAACTAGATCCAACTTTAGTCCACGTCCAGACCGATGTCTAGGTCCGATATGGATCGTGCCATGTATGGGTCCGAATTCTTACGAGTACACGAACACTCCAAGTTATCCATCCTGTTTCGTTTTAGGCATCTTTTTCTGGGATTCAATCATGTACAAATAGATGACGCTTGTAGCTGTAATTGTAACCACACACAGCGACTAATGGTGGCTGTTAAATTATGAATAAACAAGATTTCTTTGAGCTCGACTCTGGTTAAGTACGAGGCTTTTTACATGCATATCATATGACAACAGAGCTCAAAGTCGGTCTTCCGTACGTTATCCCAATTCAAAAGACAGAATTACGAGAAGCAGATCTCTGTATAATATTTTTCAGAAGTACCTTGTAACTAAGATAGATTTTCAAGTAAAACGGTAAAACGGAAAACGAACACATCCCAGAGCATTGACTTCAAAAGGGAAAAGTATTCCCGAAGGATGATACACTCGAAAAGAATTCAAAGAAAAGACAGGCCCGACACTCAGTAATTGTAAGATCATCTTTCTTGATTCAACACCAGAACTTCTCATACCATACAGAGTCTAAAACCATAAATATAAAAATTTACTAACCTAAATGGGTAAGCATCAAATTTCAATAACATCTCGAGTCCCGTATCTTCACTACCCATTTTCTGAAAATTTCAATGATCTGTCTGCATGAGTTCCTCGGAAACTCTTTCAGTCACAAGACCTTGGTTGTGGTGGTTCAACCGAACCTTGGGAACCATTGGTTTAGGAGAGATTTAGGCAACCCAAGCACATGCACTTGATCCATAATCATGTGCAATCGCACCTCAAGAATTCAATACTTATCTTTTACACGCTACATCAACCTATGCCTTTATGATTGGTACCTCGAGGTGTAACTAAAAGCATCCTAAGTAAAGAAACAAGTAATAATGACAGCGAACAAATTTAGGCATTGCAACAAGTTGTTCAAAAACAGTAGATAATTATTTCGATAGATTATAATACATAATCAACTCTTTGCTTTCGCTAACACATTATACGTATGAGCCACAGTTGTAGTAGTTGACACTTAATCATACATCAATAGTTTCAAACATCATAAACATCAAACTCAAATCCCTCACCATGAGAACTAGGAGGAGTCTTCCAAACTTAATACCTTTTTAAGCACGCGATGTTGTAATAACTCATGGCAGCATTACTGCAAAAGGATCCTGCATTTAGCATCATTAAAAGGGAATGAAATTAGTTACTAGGAATCTTATGATTTAATGAGAGATAACATTGCTTGGGAAAACCGTTAAGCAATCCAAAGATGCAAGCATAATGAAAAATTTGCAAGGAAATTGCTTGGTTTTTCGAGTTATATGTAGAAAACTTACAGTGAGGTACAATCTTCCATCTTTGGTTATCTCCTTTATTTTTATTCCACAGGACTATGGTAGTGCCATCATGAACACCCCCAGATTTCTTGTCACCATGAAAAGCATCCAAATTAAGGTGAATGTTATTAACCATCCTAACAGTTCTGAAACCGTCACCTAAGTCCGCACTCTCAGTCCACAGCATAGACTCATCAAGAACATCTGGATTATAAGGTCTCAGCTGCACCTGCAACATGAAACAAGACAGACTTAGTAGTGATAGTTTAAAATTCATAGCATCTCTAGGCTCCACACCAAGCAATGAAAAATTTTAGAATCCAAGAAATATAATTTGCATGTGCACAAGACTGGGGGCACTGTGAAGAAACTTTTTCTTCCACTTATAAATTTCTTTTTTTTGCATAGAAATTGGTACTTTTACAAGTCTAAAACACAGAGCAAAGCATACACCAATTAAAGACAAAAATGTTGGGCAGGAAAAACAAAAACTTAAAAGAGAAAGGCTTTGAAATTCTGAAGATTTCCTTCCACAGTGTCCAAGTGGGGTATTCATGGTGACATATTAAACAACAGCTAGACCTTCAATATTACTACTAGCAATGGCAAACAAAATACATGGAACCATAAAAAAAGGCGAATCTTAACAAGTTTCAACAACATTCAACAAATTATAGAGTTTTGGAAACAAGAATCATACAGGCTGAGTGGCTCCGATGGAATGCTTGAGGGCGTGGCCAGTGGCTTTGTTGATGAGAGCAAAGGAAGGGAAGCGCTCTTCGTCCTTCACTTGTGTGCTGTACTTCTCGTCTTTATACCACCGCTGCAATCAATCCAATCCAGAAATTAGCAAATCCAATAACATTCACACACAAGGAGAAATAATAAATCAAATGGAGGGACGGAGAGAGAGAGAGACTAGCGACCTGGAAGTCATCGGTTGGTTGGTATCGGGCAAGAATGACCTTGCCCTCTCTGATGCTGAGAGATAAATTGGGGTCGGCCTTTGAGAAGATTCTGAAAGTGGGCTTGTTCGAGAGGTAAGAGTTGTGGGGAGAGGAAGAGGGCAAGTGAGAGGTGTGATGGGTTTCAGTTCCAAACTGAGGAGCAGGGGATTCATGGTGAACTTGATGAGCAACATGGTGCACGGTAACAGGCCGTGGGCTTGGAGTAGCTTGTGACGATGGGTAGTCGTAATTCTGTACTGGTGGCGCTGGTGGTTGGTGGTGGAGATGCCCTTGGGATTGGGAGGGTGGACCTGGAGGTGCATAACCATGGGAAGAGTGGGACACATGGCTCACACGGATAGGTGGTGGTCTATCTGCTTCGTAGTATGAATTCGGTGGTGGTTGATCTTCTCTGTAGCAGGAAGGTGGTGGTGGTGGATGTTGATCCTCTCCATAGTAGTAAGGTCTTGGAGGAGGTGGAGGTTGATCCTCTCCATAGTGGTAAGGTCTTGGAGGAGGTGGAGGTTGATCAAAGGGAGACAGCGTAGTTCCCGGTGGCGGGTAACTCTGTCTTTCTTCATCGTCCCTCTGATCATGATGACGGTGATGGTGGTTTCTTTGATTTGGGAATTCCATTGCTCAATGCTCTGATTTTTTCTGTCGGTATTTTTTGTTGCGGACTTGTGTCTTTATGATGCTTTGAGATTTTCAGCAGTGGCGAGTCAACAATATCATTATCATTATGCTCCGTTATGATCAATTCTTGCTGCCTGGGCCATCCTCTTGCCAGCCCACTACGCCAGCGCGGTCCATGTCAGTTCCCACTTCCTCCTCTTCCGCTGGTCCATTTCCTGACATGGCCCCAGCCCAGCGCCCCAGCCCAACTCCTCTGAACAGCGCCCCAGCTCTCTCAGCTCGGCGCCTCTGAGCCGCGCCTGGGCCACTCCTCCTGACGTCAGCCCAGCCGACAGCTCCTCTACCTCTTCTGCTGACAACCCACGTGCCGGCAGCCGCAGAACTGAGATTATTCACTGTGTTCTTTTCGTTCAACAGCTTGTAAGGAAAGATGGCAGAACTTGTTACTTTTGCTGCCGAGGGGAAGCTGACGAGGGTGGCTTCACTTGCCGAACAAGAATTCAGTCTTCTCTGGGAAATCAAAGGAGAATTCGCATGGCTGCAGCAATCATTGTCTATGATTCAAGCTATGCTGCGGGATGCGGCCCAGCATTCGCAGAATCGGGGCCGTAAGTAACGGGAAGTGATCTTCGTATTCACTTTTTCTTCTTTACAGATATTTTCTTATTCTTATAAAGAAGAATCAATGCATATATAACGGGAACCGTCAAACATGCAAAAGAAAATGAGAATGTAAGAATCTTTACAAGAAAAGCAAAATGAATTAAATTGGAACAACTGTTAGTATAAATTGAATTCAATACGCTATTTTCATGTTTTGTCTCAACACTTCGAAGTAGCCATGCATCTCCACTGACTAAGCAACATTTTAACCGGATTTGGTTGTTTTTTTATGGTTAATTTCGGATTACTATCTTAAAGTTTATTGATTTTTAACATTTCATACATTAAATTCTTTTCGTTCCAATCTGGTACATAATTTTAGAACCTTTCTTAAATTTTCCGTCAAAATTTCCGTTCACTGGCATGGTACCATATATAGATAATAACTAAACGAAATGTGTCAATCTGGCTCACGTAAATATTAAAAAATTAAAAAAATTAAATTATTTTCTCCCCCAATTTCTCCACCATCGCCTGTCCTCTCTTTTGCTCATGGGCCATTCTCAGCGGCCTCGCCTACCTTCACTGCCGGAAGATCGTCCAACGCGATATCAAACGCTCGAATCTTCTGATCAACGCGAGGAACTAGGTCAAGATCTCCGATTTCGGAGTGAGTCGGATTCTGGCTCAGACCATGGATCGGTTGCTGCAATCGAATTAGGGATCTAATTTTTGCTTATTGATATTAGTTTCAAACACAAACTCAAACAAATTGAAAAACCCACTTTCTAAAAACCTCAAAAACCAAAATCGCGAGAAATGGGAGGAAGATATTGACCTAGAAACATGTATAGCTTGATGGAGTGGTCGACGGAATCGGAGGCAAGGCAGGTGGAGTTGGGGCTGAGAGCGAGAGCCATGGCCCATGACGCCATTGCGGTGGGGTTAGCCAATTAGAATTAGGGAGGTCTCGGGGTAGAGGAAAGGAAAGAGTGGAGCTCTTCTTTCTTTATGAATCAAAAAGGTTGTGGCTCGCTTAATAAGAAAACTTTAGCTATTAATTTAAAAAAAATAAAAAATTCAAGTCTTCTTCTTCTTCTGCCCCCTGTTATCATTTGCAGATTATGGTTATTGGGTGGTGGTGGTTTGGATTGGGAGGACCAGATTATGGTTAGGGGCTAATGGGTTTTGAGGGAGGCGGAGAGAGGAGTGGAAGGAGCGATTTTTTATTTTTTTTATTTTTAATAATCACGTGAGCGTCATGTCATCAGTTAACGGAGATTCTGATAAAAAACTTAACGGATGTGTGAAAACGTTCTAAAATTACGCATTTATGTACCAAATTGGAACAAAATAAAATTGATATATGAAAAGTTGAAAACCAAGAAAATTTATGAAAGTAAATTGAGATTAACCTTTTATTTTTTTTATTTCGGCAAGAAAAGAAAGGGTGGCTTATGGAACTTAATTACCGGTGACAAGTGTCTCAAAACTTAATTTATCAAATCAAATATGCTTAAAAGTTTCAAAGACTGAAAAACAGTCGTTTAAATCTCTTTTGTAAGGTGTTGAACATCACTAATGAGAGACTGCCCTTTCACATTCGCACACATCTCTTCACGTTTGATAAATTTTTAAATAAAAAAATATGAAGAACATAAGTTGAGTGACGTGGAACACATGTGGTAGTTGGCTAACCTACGCTCTAATACTATTAAAATAGTTAATGTTTCTTTATAAAACCCAATGGAAATGTGAGTAGGAGTTCAACTCATTCTAAACCACTGCATGGTTTAGTCCATCACCTACGTGAGACTTTGACCTTCACATTTTCACATAACCTATTAATGTGGCGGATTTGTAAGCAAACATGTGAACAACATAAATTAGGTGGCCTAAAGCATCTTTAGTCATTGAGATTTTGAAGGATCTAAAAAATATAAAAAATTGGGTTATTATCACAAATTGTCCCTGAAATTGATCCTCACTATCAAGATGAACCCTGAAATTAAAAATCAATGAATGTAGTCTCTGAAAATAGGTGTCGCAAATCAATGTGGTCATTCTGTCACCATTCTGTTAAAAATTCCGTTAAGTGTTGATGTGACACATAAATTGGCCCCACAAGATGTATGAGTTTTTATCACAAATAGTCTCTGAAATTGACTCACACCATCAATATGGTTTCTAAAATTGAAAATTAATCAATGTAGTTCTTGAAAATAGGTGTCGCAAATCAATATGATCATTCTGCCACAATTCTGTAAAAAAAATTGTTATGTGCTGATATGAGTTTAATAATTAATTAAAAAAGCTGTCTAAATACCTATAAGCATAATGGAATTTATTTTTCTTATAGTAGGGCCTCAAAGGCACAAGGCTTAACTAAGGCCTAAGAAGGGGTGTGGAAATAGTTTTCAACCAACAATGGACGCACCTCGATTATAACCTCATTATTTCAAGGCAGACCTCGTCATTCTTTGCATCACCAGACCACCAGACCACCAGGGAAGCGCCGAACATGCTCTTCAAGATTAAGGTTGTGAGGATGTTGATTGCCTAAATGTTAACAGTGATGTCCTAGAAGTTGTTGCCAATGGGCCAAGTTGTCACCAAAGGTGATCTCGATCCAGCTTCAATTCTGTGAAGGGTGTCGAAGTGTGTAAAGATGGGTGTATTGAGTTTTTTTTTTTTTTTTTTTTTTTTTTTAAGAGAATAGAGAGTGAATGAGGTATAGAAATGTGGACTGAGATCAGAGGTGATTGCACGACTGGGTTTTTGGGTTGACAATTTTTTTTATTAACTATTAAATTACTAAGCCTATTTGTAATTTTTTTTTTTTAAATTTCATTAGACTTGTGTGACCTATTTATGTGTAACATCAGCACATAACAGAATTTTTGACAGAATTGTGATGGAAGAACTACATTGATTTGAGACACTTACTTGCAGGATTACATTGATCAATTTTCAATTTCAGGGGCTATTTTGATGTCGCGGGTCAATTTCAAAGACCATTTTGATGTCATGGGTTAATTTTAAGGACCATTTGTGAGAAAAAAAAAGACTTATGGGGCCTATTTATGTGTCACATCAACACTTAACAGAGTTTTGACGAAAGTACCATATTGATTTGCTACACCTATTTTCAGAGACTACATTGATTGATTTTCAATTTCAAGTACCATCTTGATGGTGATGGTCAATTTCAGGGATCGTTTGTGATAAAAACCCTAAAATATTTTACGGAGTTTTTTTTTTTTTTTGAAAACTGGTATGGCATTAACCAAGCAAAAGCCAAAATATTACAAGGATAGCCTAAACAGAGGCTAACAGAAGAGCAGGAACAAACTACTTCTCAAAAGGAAAACGGGTGAAGATGGGAACACATATACAGACGGCGCACCAAGTGCAAAACCGTCATCCATAAACACTTGACCAAATATGGGAAATTTGGAAAAATAACCAAAATTTGGATCCCATATATAATTATAGCCATCCTTTTAATTTTATTATAATTAGAACCAAAAGTTGATATAAAAATACTAATATACCATTTTAACAATGAGAGAAGCAATTACGCCCACCATTGCAAAGATTAGAGCGGTAACCACAAAACCCGTTTTGGTGTTATCTGATTCCAACACCTTTTCTTCTAGAAATCAACTCCACAAACAGTTGATCTACAAAGGCACAATCCTTTTTCTATAAATCTTGTTACAGATTAGAGCCCAATTTGATTTTAACGTGTACTTAAATCCAATTTGATCTTCAACAAAGAGAAATGCAAGAGGGAAAGAAAGGGGGAGAGCTTACTGCTTAGTGGTTACCTTGAATAAATGATATGATTGTCTTCGAAAAACAAATTGTAACGTTGCATGAGGCTCCAACCTCTGGGTTTTGCTGGGATGGGAAGAAGATGACAAAGATTGAGATTTTTGAAAAATTTAGAAAAGTAACTGTTAATATCAGATGGAAAAATAACCAAGAGCTTAATAAAACTTCTCATCAGAAATTGGCTGAGCTTTTGAGCTTTTTGAGAGGGCTAGAATTGTCTAGGTTGCTGAAGTGAGGCTTTGAATTTCTTTGGATTTGTTTTGTAAAAAGTTTTAATCATACGGGTGTATTAGTACTTTTATATTAGATTTTGACTATAATTATCATAAATTTAAAAAGGTGGCTATAATTCTATATAGAGTTCTAATTTTGGTTATTTTTCCAAATTTCCCACAGAATATATCAACAAGGAGGGCACGACAATCCGTCTTTACCCAATATATGAACAAGCGAAGATGGAGATCTATTGACCCAAATTTCGTTGCTCATCTTCTCATTTTTAGGCGACGCCATAAAATCAGCCACCGAGTTGGCTGACCTGGGAGTCCATGACCATCGGCAAGAGTGAAACCATTCCTTAGCATTCAAAATTTTCCTTAGAGTAGGAAGAGCTTCCCAGCTGCCGTTCTCAATAGAATTTTGGAGACACTATTGTATCTGTAGAATCAGATTCTAGCACAACGTCATTCAAGCCTTGTTGCTTCGCAAGCAAACAACCTTTGTATGCAGCAATAGCCTCAGCCACATTAATATTAGGAGATCTAAAAGAAGATCTGCTAGCTGCCACAAAATTTCCTCCAGCGTCTCTTATTACAATTCCTGTATATGCCCGTTTAGTTCTATTGTTCCAGCTTGCATCAACGTTAACTTTAAACGAGGAATGCTCAGGAGGAGACCAACCTTATATTTGTGTCTCAATATTTTGGTTCTGAAGGCTCTTCATTTGGTTTCTTTTCCTAGCTTCCTGAAACGTTCTGTAAGCACAAGATATCGCTTGTATAACCAGCAAAGGTGAAATGACTTTATGATTGAAAATTATCATGCCTGAATTTTGGGTGAAAAAATCTTAAGGGTTGATGTTTGATTTCTTAAAGCTTAAAACGTTATAAAGTCTCTTTAATTCATTGAAATCCTTCTTCTTTTTAAATACTTTAAAATCCAATCATAATTGAATTTTTTTTTTTACGTGATAAGCTCATATTTATATATATTTTACATCAAATTCATTTGTCTTTTCTTAGTTAGTTCCTTATATTTTTGAGCTATTTACTTTTTTTTTTTTGTGTTTTGTAGAATTTGTCAAGCAAAGAAAACAAAAATAGCACAAGTGGAATTTAAGTAACAAATTCGTCAAAACTGCCTGTGCAGGTCAGCTGACTTTGGAAGCAAGTTGCGAACAACTCAGAATGAATTAGAGAATAAGCCTTATATTATTGGAAACCTACATATGTCTATTTTCTGAAGCATTTCGCAGATTGTTAATATCATTTTTCTAGAAGAAGTTATGACCATTTTAACACTGAAAGGTTCACAAGAGGCTGAGCAGTTTGTAACTGCAATGAAAGCAATAAACCCAATAAATCTAGCAGTAAAAAATGATGCAGCAATAATTGGTTTAAAAGCAGCGTTGGGGGAGGAAATAAAGGAGAGTTTTTACAGAAATAATTTTGAAAAAAGAAAAAAAGAAGAAGAGAAAGCTGCATGTTGTAGCGGAAAGGAAGAAAAAAGGCAAGGCAGCAGCGTTGGGGAAGGAAGGAAGGAAGAAGAGACCTCACTCGATTCTTTCGGTTTTATCTTCTCAAATTCATGTCTTTCTTTTGGTTTTATTTAAGGATTATGTGTAACTAATTTTTAGTAGTTAGGGGCTGTTTTGAAGCCCTGAATATGATTGCAAGTTTGTTATGACATTTCGTTTGAATTACTTTTATGGAAGGATGAAAATTGCTTCACTACTTGTCTCATTGATGAATTCTTTATGTGTTTTCTACGGATGCATACTTAGTAAGCATATTTAGGATTCTAATGCTATGAATATGTGTGTGTCAGCCCTTGTCGAATGAGGACCTACATATGTTCTAGAGTAGTACTTGTTAATTGTGATTAACAAGTGAACCAATTTCTAGGATAAGTAAGACAATGCTAGTACTTACGATGCCTTGTGATGACTCAAACTCTTTCCGTTCTTAATGATTTCTACTTGTTAAATCTATGAACACGTCATTCTAGATTGCATGATAGGGACTAAGTTAAGTTGAAAATGCCATTCTCTTAACATACTACATAAGAAAGAGTAATAGGTTGAGTTCTAACATTAAGCCAACTTGAGCATCTTCATCCGGAAATTAAAGGAATTTGAATGAAACATAACATGTTTGCATGATTATTTGGTGGTGGATAGCAATTCCCCTATCTCGTTTTCTTAATTTGTGAACTACTTAAAATCTTTATGTCCTATTTTTGTTCGATTTAATTTAAATATCAAATCAACTCCAAAAATCCCAAAAAATTGTGTGAGTGTAGCTTTATGTGGTTAGTAGGGACATCAACCCAGTTTTTGTGACATTTTAAGTAGTTAGATAAAATAATCTTCTGCGGGAAAGACCTTATTTTCATATGCTACAATTGACAAATCTTAAGGAAAATCAATAGGACATTTGTGTGCTACTTTGTAGTGTGCTTTTAATCCTATCATTACGAACTACTTTAAAATCTTAGAATGAATACACTCATATTTCTATAGAGATTTATTAACTCTTTTCAAATTTGATTAAATACCCGTTGACTTTAATGTATTCATTTAAAATATTAATTGAATACACATGGATTTGTAAACTCTTTTAAACTCCTAATTGTATACATCCCTTATTTTAGAAATAAAAATTGAGAATCAAAATATCCATTTTTACTTAGTATTACAGTATAGTGATATTGATTTTCACTTATAAGTGAGAGTTTTTAGGTTTAAATCTCAATTAAATAGTGAATTTGTACGCAATTTATTTCCACACCCCTTCACTCTAAAGATATATCATTGTATAACAAACAAAAACTAGAGGTGCCATTTGATAACCAATGCAATTTTCATTTTCCAATTTTTAGTTTGCATTTCTTTGAGCATTCAAAATAGTTACTAACCAAGTTTTCAATAAAAAAATGAAAATTGAAACTACAATGACCGTTAAAAATAGCTTTTAGTTTTAATAAATAGTTACCAAAGAAGTTTTCAATTAAAAATTATATAAAACATGAATTGAAAATTGAAAAATGAAATGGTTATTAAACAACTAGTAGAAAAAGTAGCTTTCATTTTTCGGATTCCAATTATTAACTTTCATTTTCAATTTTTAGTTTTTGTTTGCAAGTGAAAATAAAATAGTTATCAAACCAACCAGGCCAACCAGTTGAAGCTTTCCAGAGGGAGAAAGGAAAAAGAATAGGGCCTAGGAAGGAATGTGAATGAGATTTACAATCACTAATTAGAAGGTGTGATTTGCAAATTCATCTTACATGCCTTTGTTTAACCCATGGAGTGCATTCTTAATCCCATTATCTAATATTTTGTAGACCATTTAGTGTAAAGTATCGATTGTACAAAAAAAATATTTTGTTGTCCATTTCTTAATAAGTTTGGCCTCAATCATTTGGAACTCCCCTACCCACCTATCATAAATGAACATTGAAACCGAAGAGATTATCAAGCGACCCTTTATTAAAGTGGTGGTAGCGGCTGTGGAGTAAAAAATAATCAAGAAAATTATGGAGGTGCCACGTGGACTTTTGGATAAAAAGGACAAAATTACCCCCAGTTCATTATGGGCACATGATGCTTTTGGCCTTAATCTTAGATGTTATTATTTTGCAGGTGCATTTTCATCAAAGGAGAAGACGGTGGAAATTTGCATCCACAAATTGATGCTTTCATTGAGGGTCTTGATTCACACTCTCGAAGAAGACTCTCGCATTCAAAGATTCTCATTTTTCGTACGTTCTTATTCCTAGAATTTTTTTATAAAGTTCTTTGAATAAACGTAAAAGAAAAGTACAATGATTAGAAATTCAGAAACCACAACGAACTGAACTTCCTACATTCAAGGATTTGGACCAAGTGATGGAGATCAAGACATAGCCCTACCACAACGATCCACAAGGCTCAACGCGACAACGAGTGGAGTGGCACCACCCCTATGGGGAACCACAGTGGTTATGCCAATGGCAACAACCATTGTGGCAGCTTATGGCGAGACCCAAGCCCACAGTGAAGGCATCACCTTGCAGCTACAAGCCTAGACCCATGCCAACTTACAGCAACGAGCCTAGGCCCGCGCCATAAGGAAGCCTAGCACGGCCCAGCATAAGCAGGCCCAAGTTGCGACCGCAGCTGCCAAGGTAATGGCCCAAGATTCGCAGGCCCAGGATGCTGTGCAGGCCCAAGCCATGCCAAGGGGAGCCCAGCGCCCACGATTCGACCCGTGTCGAGGACCTGACCCGACCTTCTCTTGCGGTCCAACCCGAGGTCTAGCCCACTTCCGTAGCCCTCATAACATCCCAAACCAATCCAAGACCGGTTTAACTATCCTGACTTCAGATTTCTAAACTGACGATTGAATCAGGGATATTTTCACCCATTTCTCCGCATATTTGACATATCCCAACTCAAATCTCGAGCCCAAAGTCCATTACATTTCCACTACTCAAGGAGACACATACCGTCCAAGCTCTTTCAACCCAAATGGCGAACAACACTTGTCCTAACAAGTCATAGAGTTGACAAGCGTCATTACGCAACAGAAGACCTTGGTGAATCAGCTTTTGCAGCTCACATAGATGCAGTGTGCCCTAGACGAGGTATCCTGAAGCAAGACAAAGGTAGATGACGAACCTCTCCAACAACATCCCGAAAAGTAGTCTCTCGACCAGCCACAAGCCGAGCGTTCGGGGTAGTGTACACTTCCGACTAGGCTCTCGAGATAGCGTATACTCTTGTTTTAATGCGAGGATGAGTGTGCACTCTCATTTAAGCCCACAGTTGAACATACACTCACGGTTGGGGCCATACTCTGATAATCGACATGAGCAACCTTTCAGGTGAAGTGTTCATTCACTGTTAGGCCTGCAATAAGCATCTTTCACCTTACATCAGAGTAGGTAGCAGGACGGACGGAGAGAAGCAGTCACTCAATTCGGCTCAAGTTCAACTGATAGCCAGCGAGAAATTCGCTCGCTTGCTAAGAACGTACCACATGCACCACAATCGCAGCATAGACGAGCCGAACACATGGAAGAGCAGCCTAGGCTAACAAGTCCCGACCGGGGACAGTCGAAAGCTCAGCTACGCCTAACAAAGGCAAATTGAAGAAGAAGTAGAGAGGCTCATAACTGAGCGATTGTGCAATTTCCAAAGCAACGAGGTACTATGATGGGACATGAACAACATAAGCAGGCCACCTTTCATGGATGAGATTAAGCAGGCAAAGCTTCCACGCAAGTTCAGCATGCCACATTTCACATCCTTCAAAAGGGATGGAGACCCAGAGAAACACCTGAAGCACTACCAAAGCGTAATGATCCTCTATCGGAACAATAACGCTCTCATGTGCAAGATATTTGCCACCACTTTGCAAGGTGAGGTGCAAGATTGGTTCCACATCCTACCATTGTAATCTAACTGGAGTTTCAATGAGCTTTCTTTGGTTTTCACCAAAGGGTATTCATCTTATCGCTCGATCAAGAAGAAGTTCGACCACTTGTTCAACATCAAGAAGAACCCTAAGGAGTCGCTCCACAACTATGTGAAGAGGTTCAAATAAGAGAAGGCAAAGATAGTCGGATAATGACTCGATAGCTAATGCAGTCTTCCAAAAATGACTCACAGCAAACCACCCGCTGTTCGGAGAATTGATTATGAAAGAAGATCTTACTCTGACAGACTATTTCGCTTTGGCAGAGAAACATGCACTTTGGGATGAGGTTCGGCAAGCAGACAAGACACCCGAGCAATCTGGAAAAGAATTAGCAGTAGCTTAAAAGAATAAGGATAAGAAACAATAAAACAACAAAAGTAGGCAGGAGGCCGAGCGTATGGACCAATCCTCGACTAAAGGAGGCTTGACGCCTAAGAATTACTCAATGTTCTCGATCTCAATCCACCAAATCCTCTATGACATCAAGAGTGAACCATGGTTCAAGTTACCGAAGCAATCAAAGGGAGATACCTCCAAGTTAGACCACACCAAATACTACGCATTCCATCGAGGTCCCGGTTATACAACTGACGACTGATACACTTGAAGTAATTACCTAGAGAAGTTGGTGAAAGAAGGCAAAGCCAATAGATACTTGGACAAGCTAGCTGCGCAGCCTAGAAGGAACGCAGACACCGACGAAGAGTTGTCAACCAAGACAATTCGGATCAATAGCATTTTCATCGAGCAGAAGATGGGCCTAGAAAACACAATCATACGTCAAGCAGAGGTACTCACCAGATTCAACGGACACACCTAGATTGTCATCGAAAACATTACACTTGACGTGAGAACACCGCTAGTTGTCTCAAAGTAGATGTTCACGATAGTAAGCGACATGTTTCCTTACAATGGGATCCTAGGGTAACCTTGGTTGATAAAGCTGGATGTTGTAACCTCTGTCAAGTATACAAAAATTTGATTCTACATCACAGGATGAGGTGGAGGAGAAATAAGTCTGACCAGGCCATATCTCGACGATGCACTGTGTAAATATTGAAGGAAACAAAGAAGAAGATCTTTACCCCCGTAGAGGCTACCGAGGTCTAAAGGGGCGATGAAGCTACAAATAGCAATAGTAGAAGATGTATCAAGAAGATAGTGTCACGGGATGGAAACATGAAGAAGACACCGAGCATATCATTCTTGATCCTCAGCAGCAGAAGATTGCTAGAATCAACTCACGTCTGAGCCCGAAAGAAATGAGGAACTCATAGCTTTCCTTAAGGAAAATCATGACATCTTTTCATGGTCACATTTTGACGTGCTCGGCATCGACCCTAAGATAGCTTGCCACAAGCTGGATGTTGACCCCGCTGCCAAACCATTGATCTAAAATAGAAGACATTTCACACCCGAACGAGTGGCGATCATCGAAACAGAAATTTACAAGCTATTAAAGGCCGAATTCATATAAGAGGTAGCACACTCAGCATGGCTTGCCAACATCATGCTACTAATGAAGAAAGATAAGGGCAAATGGAAGGGTTGCGTAGACTACATCGACCTCATCAAAGTATGCCCGAAAGATCCTTACCCAGTTCCCCTGATCGATCTACTAGTAGATTCAACTTCCGAGAACCATCTGCTTAGATTCTTGGATGCATACTCCGGCTACAACCAAATAACCATGCATAAGCCCGACTAGGAGGAAACTGCGTTCGTGATCGAGCGAGGCACATATTGCTACAAAGTCATGCCTTTTGGCCTCAAGAACGCGGGAGCTACTTACCAACGACTGGTAAAAATGATGTTCAAGAAGCAAATTGGAGTAACCATAGAGGTCAATCAGTGATCAGACCATATTAGCATCTTGGTGGAAACTTTAGACATCCTTAGAAAGTACAGGATGTAGCTCAATCCCACCAAATGCACATTTCAAGTATCTTCAGGCATATTCTTAGGGTACCTAGTAACCTAACGAGGAATCAAAGCACATCCTAAGCAAATCCGAACAATCCTAGAGATGAAATATCCAATTACCTTGAAGAAGATACAAGGCTTAACAGGACAAGCAACCGCACTGAACCGATTCCTCTCGTGGTCCATCGATCGATGCAAGCCTTTCCAAGACTTGAAGAAATTTGAGACAAATGGGACAATGAGTACAAAAGAGCTTTCCAAGACTTGAAGAAATATCTCACATCATCTCCCTCATTATTCAAGCCAGAAGCAGCGAATGACGTATACATCTACTTGGCAATCTCAGAAGTAGCAGTGAGCTCTGCCTTCATATGAGAATAGCTGGGGGCCCAACTGCCGGTATTCTACACTTTTAAAGCTCTTCTAGATGCGGAAACCAGATATTCGAAGATCGAGAAATTGATTTTGGCGCTAGTTGTTGCGGCTTGGAAGCTTAGACCATATTTTCAAGCACATACAGTCATTGTCATAACCCAGTATCCTTTACGATCAATCCTATATGGTCCGGACGCTTCTCAACGAGTAATGAAATGGGCGTTAGAATATGGCCAATAGGGCTTAGTTTATCGACCCCGCACGACGATAAAGGCTCAAGCCTTGGCAGACTTTCTAGAAGAATTCATGCCTAGCCTAGGCGAAGCAACATCGTGGCCCAACGACGCCCCGGAGGCAACCAAGCACACTCTAGCCACGCTTGCCTCACATAAAGGAAACTTCTGGCATTTTCACATCGACAGCGCATCCAACTACAAGGGCTCGAGAGTAGACATGGTCCTTATCGTCCCAGACGGTTTGATGCTCGAGCAAGCGATCACTTTATGCTTCAAAGCATCCAACAACAAAGTAGAGTATGAAGCCCTACTAGCAGGCCTTCATATGGAAAAAGATTTGGCAGTGAAAAAGCTTGCAATTTATTTCGATTCCTAGCTAATCACCAGCTAGACTACCGGGGAGTACATGGCAAAGCATTCGAAGATGGCGCAATACCTAAAGAAGGTACGAAAGCAACTTAAATCGTTTCAGACTTACACTCTCACTCAAGTTCTGCGGGCAGACAACGCTCACGCAGATGCGCTAGCCAGCCTATGCTCTACCCTCAACCACCATTACAAACGCTCTATTTCGGTGAAGTATCTGGATAAACCAAACATAGAGATGGATCCAGCTGCCGAGGTGTCACAGGGTTAGTACAACTTTAAACTAGCAAGATTCCATTATAAAATACCTGGTCAATGACCTACTCCTCACGAAAAGATTGGAGTCTAGAAAACTCCAAACGAAGGCAGCACGATACTACATGTGGACCAACATTATCATCCAAAGATCCTACACTAGACCACATCTTCGCTACTTAGCGTCTCCCGACAACTTAAAGGTTCTAAGTTCAATCCACAAAATCGTTTGTGGAAATCACTCCAGATGTCGATCTTTATCACAGAATGCTCTTCATGCATACTATTACTGGCTTTAAAAATGCACAAATCTCAGCAGCCTCTCCAGAAACAGGCTTAATGGATTTCTCACAACTGCCCATGTGAGCAGCCACCTCTTTCTCAACAGGTGAACCGATCTCAGCAACAAGATGAATAAGCCTTGGCGCCACTTTAGCAGTGGAGTCCACCTTATCGCTCTTCACAGTAGCAGGCTTCTCTGTAGGTGAACCAGACTTAGCTCCTAACGGACATCTTGGCATAGATTTCAGAACTAAGGGCACGATGAAACCTCTACGATGAGTAATCCTATCAATAATCGTATTAGCTATCTTCGGCATGGCAAACGTTACCGGCTTAGATCTAACAACCTCATCTTTTTTCCCATTGGAAGAAGTCAAGTTAATCATAAGCTTATCGGCAGCAGGCGGACCCTCACGAGCAGCGGATGAAGCCTTCAATTTTTTCTCAACCGGCTTCTCTTGAGTAGGCGGGCCACCTTCATTCATAGCACGCTCCACGACAGTGATCGGATGAGCTAATGCCTCCGCCTTGATCAACTTTATCTCATTTCTCAAGGGCAGCCCACATTTCTCCCGGTGAAGAGGACTAAGCAGCCAATGCCATTCACGGTACTCAGCAAGGATACCTAAAGCAACATGCACCTTCTTCATATCTGGACAAATCTTGGGAGTTGAGTCGAATTCTAAATCTACATAAGCAGATGATGACAATCAACAAATCAGATAGTAGCTCAGCAAAAGCACAAAGTAGCCTAGAGATTAAGTAGTCTATTATGAAAATCGTCAGAACGCGCATCTCAGGGCAAGAATCAGACTCCCACTCTCCACTTATCTCTATAGTCTCCTTAGCCTAGTCATGATATTCCTTGCTCGAATGATCAAAGAGTCTATGGTGGGATCGCAGCTGCCCAACTCCATCAATATGGTTTATGTCAAAGAAGTACTAAAATTCGTTGACGGTTAGATCCAAGTCAAAGAATTGGCTTATATTGAGGAATACCACCATCACACGGACCTCATTTGGAGAACATTAAGCGGGGGCATACTTCATGGAGCAAAACACTTCTTGGAAGAAACGTGGCATGGGAAAAGTAAATCCCAACACAAAGTAGTAGTGGGTGAAACTTAATAGCTCTCCAAGCCCCATTACATGGCTTACGTCAGCTACCCTCCTTGACAAGCTTTACACACATCCTAGATGGAAGGGTGTGCCTATATGCTTCAAGGAAATCTCTAAACGAGTTGTCAAAATTAATTTTGAAGTGAGCTGCCTTGAAGTAGCCCACTTTACTCAAAAACCCGCCTTAACAATATAATGACGGTATACCATCATCACTCTTATGGCTTGAAGAAGACATGCTCGAAGAAATTCTACAAAGATGTGAGGAAGAATCGTTAGATGGCTTCACAAAGACGTGCTAGCTCCCGTTTCTCTCTTGCCTCCCAATGGCCCAAACCTCTTACCCCAGCGCCCATCAGCCTTGGCCCAAGCCAAGTGGCCTCTGGCCTATGCCAACCGAATCCAAGTCGAGCCCTAGCTCGCCTCCGCGACCCACGCCGCTGCACCCAAACCTCGGCCCGTGCTGAGCTACCGCCGCACTAAGACGACAACAACCACCCACGACAGCAGCCATGTCGTGGCCTCCCCAGCCATTTTTCACACATCCTAGACCCTCGTCGAGCTAAATTTCTAGCCTCGAGGCTCCCAAAAATTAAGAAGACAAGAAAAATTAATTTTTTCTTACCTTGGTGCGGCGTGAAGACGAAGAAAGCAATGAAAGACGGTCCTTTGCACGGGCAAGTGTAGAAGATTTTTAAGGTTGGGGGAACAAATATCCTCTAGCTTTCTCTCTCTTGTAGGGTAGAATAAATTACTCTCTGAAGTTGATTTAATAATCTACTTAAGGTAGACTTAAACTGACTTTGGAAGTGATTTATTTATCTTTCCTAGAAGGTTCTAATTTCCAATTAATGTGGGAATCTACATCAAAATAGGAAACAATCTTATGTTTCCTAAAGCAAGGGAAGATATCTACACTTGCTACCCTTTCCTGCGAGCAGCCCAACAGATGTGGGGGCATTTGTGGAGCCAAAGATAATCAAGAAAATTATCGAGGTGACACGTGAACTTTTGGGTAAAAATGCCAAAATTACCCTCGAGTCACACCGGGATTCCCATGGGCATGCAACGGACAAAAACGGCTCAATCAAGGAAGAGTCAAAGGAGATCAAAATGGTATTTATTCAAATCTCTCTTATCACTTCTCATCAAATCCTTATTCAAAAGGTAACTCCCAAATTTCCTATTTAATTTAGGATTAATTGCCATGTTAATTGCAAGATATTATTTCACATAATATCTTGCAATTATTCACACAATTCCACCATATATGGTCTGCCGCTATTCTCCAAATAGGGCCGGCCACTCCCCTCTAAATAGCCATATTCTCCCACTAAAAAGCAAAGTCATTTGCTACCCACAAACTCCAAAAAACATTCTTTTTAGAATTGTAACTTTGGCAGCAGAGATTCTTCGGCCAACCCCTCCCCCCATTCATCGTGGGCACGTGAGGCTTTTGGCCTTAATCTTAAGTGTTATTATTTTGTAAGTGCATTTTCGTCAAAGGAGAAGACGGCGGAAATTTGCATCCACATCGGCGATAGTGGTGGGATGGTGGTGGTGGTGAAGAAGATGGCGGAGATGGTGTCATGTTGGCGGTGGTGATGGGAGGTGGTAGTGGAATTTCCACCTTTGTATTATACATATCTTCTGCTTTTTTTAACTCTTTTTTTTTTAAATCATTCTTGAAAAACAAATGAACATTCAAAATGATGTTTTATATAATTTAGGCTAAATATTATATTTCATGCTGCCTTTTATTTTCTAAATTTGTTCTTGCAAAACAACAAACCAAACACATTTTACAGCCCTTTTTTGTATCTGTAAAACAAAAAAAAAACTATTTTTGCACCCGTAGAGCCTGTTTGGTATTCAATTTGGATTCAATTTTTTGAACTCAAAAACAATTTTTGAATCTCAAGCCTAATATTATTGTTTGATATACTATTTAAAAAAACTAAATTGAAAACCAACTTGAAAATATAGCTTACATAGAAAATCTATTTTTAGAATTTTGAAAACTAACACTCTTATCCCTTCTCTTCGAATCCTCTTTTCTTCGTTCTTTCTGCTCTTTGTCTTACCATTTTTTTTCTCTTTCTCTCTCCTCTCTCTGCAATTGCTCGCTCTTTCTCTCAATTACTTCTCTCTTTTATGTCTCATCTTTCTCTCTTTCTCCTCTCTTCTTCTCTCTCTTTCGATTTTATTCTCCATCTCCCTCATTCGGCTTGAGCAAGGAGTTGTTGACAAAGAGGTTTTTTTTCTTCCTTTTTTTTTTTTTAAAGTTGTTAAGACTTAAAAATAATTTTGAGTTTTATAAAAAAATTATTTTTAAGAGATGGTCTTTAAGAAATGATTTTTGAAAACAATGAAAACTTTTAGAAGGATACTAAATCAGCCCTTACTTTTTCAAGATAAATATATCAAATAGTAAATCTGATATGCCAATGAACAAAAATCAACATCCTAAACCCTATATAAAGATATTGATTGAGATGGGGAATTGTAATTACATGAATTGGGAAGACGTCCTTCGCTTGTGAAAAAGAATTCAAGTCCTCAATTCTCATGTTCATAATTCATACTAAGAAGTTAATCTGATCTGCCAATTGAACCCATATTAATTAATATTGTATTGTTTTCGAGGATCAATCTCCCATGCATCACGCATGCCATGCCAGATTGCCAGATTGCATATACAAAAAACCAAACTCCTTTCAGTAATTAAATATGTGCCATCTTTTGTTGTGAACTATTGATACAGACGAAACAGCTTGACCAAGGCTTGGCAGGTTCGACCGTCCGTAATTATTCTCGTCTTTCTTTCTTTCTTTCTTTTATATGGTTTTATTCTTGAAAATGAAAACTAGGACTACTCAGAAGTAATTGCTGATTCAAGAATGAATTGGCGGTGTTAGTGAAACTGCAGTTGGAGTTTACGTATTTCTTCGATGGACATAATAACACGCCACGATCATCTGTGATGGAATGCTGGCGCTTGAGCCGGTTTTCGGTGCTTGGAGCTGATGATGCCAAGTTCAAACCGTCGTATTGAGGGAGAGTTTGAAGCAAATGACTGCTGCTGCTGTTGCTGCTAATATCGGTATTGAACAGCGGTTGCGGGTCTAAACCGATACTAGTACTCCCGGTACAGCTATAGCTAAACTTATTAGGAGTAGTTGATTGAAATCCAATTCCAGTTGGGATAGAGTATTGGCCATCCGCCAGAATACTGGTGAGTAATGAGTAGTCCATGGCGTCTGCTAAGTTGGAGAAGGAACAAGATTTCTGAGGCTTGAGACTGCTAGTATTACTGGTACTCATCATGTTGTGATCAAGGCCGGTAAAGGGACTTTTCAAGCTTGGTGAAAGGATATCGTGTAGGAAATCTTCTTCTTCTTGAACTTCTTGGTTTTGATCACTTGGCAGTGCCACTGCTGAAGTCACAACATTCGACTTCTTGTAGATTCGACAAAGAACCCAATCATCCAACTGGAGCCACAAACAAAGTTCATATAGATATAGATAAGGTTATTGTTAATGACTAAGTATATATGTGGATGATATCAATTGGACAATTGATAATGTAAATCAAATGCTCATAAGATCAAATAAAACTGCTCACCCTCATGGATAAATCTTTGAGCTTCATGGCTCTGTGGTGGTTGTTGTTGGTGGTGTGGTAATTTGGGTTTTCTGGAAGGCGATACTCATGCATGATCCAGTTTGTCTTGATTCCCTTAGGGGGTCTCCCCTTGTAGAACACAAGAGCCTTCTTCACACCAACGTTCTGCCGCCGTCCTGATGGTGCCACAATCGTCTTATCGGTTCCAGTTGCCTTCCAATACCCTGATGCGGCAGCCCTGTTTGGCCTCGCACCATTCGGGTACTTGCGATCTCTTGGACTGAAGAAGTACCATTCTTTCTCACCAAACGCAGCTTTGGCTAATTAATTGTCGATATCAGTATGCATGAAAGAGCACAGAATTAGCCATATATTAATTAATCAACTGAAGCACTTAGCATGTATATACCCAGGGCCGGCCCAGGCCCAGTGCAACCAGGGCCATTGTCCAGGGCCCAAAATTTAAAGGGGCACCAAAAAAAAAAAGTCCAAATAATTAGGTATAAAAAAAAAAAATTGTCCAGAGCCCAAAATAGGGAATGGAGGGCAAGAGGCCCAAATTTGACAATGAAGGAAAGGGCCCAGGATTTAAAAAAAAAACATATATATATATATAATTGGACCGGCCCAGGTTTTGGCCTTCAAAAAAAAAAAAAAAAAAAAAAAAACAATGTAAAGGGACCACTTGTCCCCGGACCCCCTCCCACCATTTACCCTAAATAATTTCCCTTTTCCCAATTCCCCACCCACCTCATCGTTTCCCCTGCCATCTTCACTGCTGCTGCAGCTTCCAGCCTTCCAACCCCGACGGCGACACACAAGCCCACCACAGATCCTTGTCTTTCTCAGCCATTGTGCATTCACCAACCCGGTAACTTTTGAGGTAATTTGATAAACTAATTTTTAAAATTTGAATTATTAATTCATAATTTAAATTAAATTTTGCAAGTGACATAGAATTATATGATAATTGATGTATAGAATTGTTGTTGTTGATGGATTGAATTCTTGATTAATTGAATTATTTGATTTCATATGTGTTAGTGCTTTTATAATATATAATAGATGTTAGTGTTTTTATAATATATAATATGTGTTGGACTTGGAATGATAATTTTAATAGGAAATTTTTGTTATATCATGTGTAGGTAATTTTTGCAAACAAATTATCAAAGCCATGTCTTTTAGGAAACAACTCTCTGGTAATATGAAAATGAAAAAAAAGGCAAAGGATAACGAAATTGCCGAAAGTTTAAGAGGATCTCTTAATAAATTTTTTTCTACAAATAATGAGTTGGTTGAAAATTTGAGAGAAAATGATGTTGGTGAAGAGTCACAAAATGTTGTTGGGGAGTCTCATGATCATGAAATTGGTGGTTATGTGGAGGAAGATGTTAATGACCAAGAAAATAGTGGTGATTTAGAGGAAAATGTTGGTGATGAGTCTCAAGATCATGAAAATGGTGGTGATGTTGATTTAAATGTTGATGATGATCATATTGGTGTAGAGGAAAATATTTGAAGGAGATTTGCTAGGAGTGGTTGTATATGATTGTACTTTTGATTGTCGGGGTTTAGGTACTATGTCCCCCCCGTTGTATATTTTCTCAAGTAATATAATTTGGGCGTGAGGGCCTAACCCCCCAGCTTCGACTGGGTTCCAGCCCTCGTTAAATATTTTTTTTTAACATATGTTTTTGTATTAAAAAAAGGGCACATTTTGAACTTTCGCACTGGGCACCCAAAAACTCAGGACCGGCCCTGTATATACCATAGAGGCACGCATATGTGATATGTATTGAAAACATACAGTTGAATCAATTAATTAATAATTAAGGAAATTAGGTAGGTACCTTACCTGGCAATTGCCATGGATCAAACTTGTAGATATCAACTTCAGCGATGACGGAGACAGGTAAGGGAGTGGAGGCCACCTTCTTTACAAGGTAGTGAAGGATGAGCTCTTCATCTGTAGGGTGAAACCTAAATCCTGGTGGCAGGCTTGATTCTGGGTTTTTCATCCTCAATCAACCAAATATTTCCTTGCTAGCCACAGATACCTAGCTACCTAAATTGAACCAAATATTGATCAAGAAATTAAGGAGGAACGAGCGAACGAACAAACAAGCTAAAAATTAAACAAAGAGAAGAAGAATTTGAAATTTATTGGGAAAGAACGAAAGGAAGGGCTTTTATGGTTGTGAGAATTTGTCGGCATGCGGAAAAGAAAGATTAGGCCAATGGGTTCATTGGGTTAGTGTGAACCAGATGATGTTGATGAAGAGAGAAAAAAACAATCATCAGTTACATTTTCAGCTGAAACAAATATATAATATATATATATATATATGTGTGTGTGTTTTTGTTTGTGTGTATTGCTGAGAGAGACACCGCAACAAGACTTTAAGGTGATAATGTCTTAAATCTATCACATATTTTAATGTGTTTTAACTTGCTCACGTAACATAACAAAGTAAGTTTACGTCATATGGTAAGAGTGCCAGCTGAAAGGCTTTTGGCGTATGGAATGCAACTGTTGGTTTTGTCCTTCCCAAATTTTCTGAGAGCTAAGTTTCTATTTTCACGTATTAACGAGGAAAAGGGAGAAACACTCATGGGCTCAGGAGGGAGGAGCGAGAGAGATGAGATAAATAAGATATGGGAATGGAATAAAGAAGAAGATGCATGGCGGCTGGACAAAGGTGTAATCTTAATCTCATGACATCATACCCTCTTCTCCAAATAGAGTCGGGACACGTGTCCTTTCTTGTTTGGACGAGCTCTCCCCCACGGATCAGGATCCTCTCCTAACCTTTAAAAACTGAGTCTGCTGAGCAGGCAATTGTGATCGTTAAAATTTAATCCAACGGCTACAATTATTATAACTTTTAGAGAGCTCCTTGTTTGTAGTCATTAGATCAAATTTCAACGATCACGATTGTCTGCTGCAGACTCAGTTTTTAAGGGTCAGGAAAGGATCTTGATCCCTCCCCCACTTCCAATGCCAATTAAGTCCTCCAGTCCAGAGTCTCACAGAAAGCAGAAGCAAAGGCTCTTGTGGCCTGACCTGAGGCTGAGCCTAGTCATCAATCATCCCCATCTTGTGCCGTAACAATGCATCTCACTTTGGCTTTTTTATTTTTCTTTCCTTTTTCTAATGTTTTGATTACTTTAAACTAGGGGATGAGTTGAGTTTCATTCGGTTAATTTTTTTTTTTAATCGGAAACCAAATTAAAATTGCTGGTCGATTCAATTTGATTTTTTTTTTCAGTTCGATTCGTGTGCCATTTTTTTTAATAAAACCTGAAGATTGGTTAATTACAAAAAAATAAAATAAAAAAATATTATTTTTACCATCTATTTGTATTATTATTTATGTCATCTCTTTAATAGAGATGAGACCTACATGTATTAGTAAACCCTACTTTTATTATAAATATGATACATATAATTATACAAATATATGAGCAGTATAGCATCACTCATTTGACGAAAATCGAATCTAAGACCTCTCACTTACAAGTAAAGAGGAATATTACTATAATGTAGTACTAAGTGACAATTCAGTTCAGTTTTTAAACCTCTAAAACCGACACATAATCAATAGTTTTTGGTTTGGTTCAATTTCTTCATATTCATTTTTTTTTTCTTTTTAAGTTTGGTGAATGGTTAAGTTTTTCGAGCAAACTCAACGTTTAAACCTCTTCACATAAAAATTAAAGTTAGAGAGACTAAGTTTCTAAACTAAAAGATATGGTTGTTGATGATTGGATTATTATTTAAGTATTAATTAACGTGTTTACTTTATATTAGTAACACATCATTTAATTTGCAAATTTAGTATAAAAATTAGGCCTCCATAACATTATCCACACATAAATAATATGAAAATTGTCAAAAATTGGCCATGCACACTATGCACAAAACTGAAATAACGAAAGTACCCACATATAAATTGTAAAAACTCACAGGTGATGACGTCATTTTTCTGATTTCAAAGAGAGCGAACGAGGTCGCAGAAAAATTTCATCCATGTCCTTCTCTCTTCCTTCTTTCCACTCTGATTTCTCTCTTTTCTCTCAAATTTTTCTCTTCTCCAAAAGCCAAGGAACTTTAATACGTTTTTTCTTTTAATTGCAGCGAAAGCCAAACCCTATTTTAATGCTTGTAAATTTGAATCGAGAGAGGGGGAGAAGGCAGAAGAATTAAAATCACCAAGATCAATAATTTCACATTATAAGCAGCAAGGCTAGCTACGCAGCTACAGAGACGGCGTCGTAAAAGTCTTGAAGGTTATTCGCCCCATTTTCTGACGATGTGCAGGAGGGAGAGGACCTCAAAGAATGTTTGATAGAATGGTCACATAAGATATTTAGACGGTAACCAAAACGCATGAGCTTTGGTTTTATCACTTTAGCGATCTATATAACTAAATCTGGCAGCAGCTGAAGGATTCGGAATTGGAAGACGATTCGGAATTGGTCAGCATAGACCTTACTTTTTCTATATGCAGACCCAAAGATCGGTCAGAGCTGACAAACTCGACAAAAATTGATGACAGAAAGCAGGGTCAACTAATGGGATTGGGGATTAGGGGTTAGGGTTCTTCGAATTGGGATTGGGCTAGAGAGATTTTCGGAGAAAGGTGCAAATAGTGACTAGATAAGAGGAAACAACCCATTTATATATAAGGGCAATTAGGTCATTTCAAATTGTTTATACCATACTTAGGGCCTCCGTATTTAGATCTCGTATAAATACTCGGAGGACTCAAATGTAATTATGTAATAAATGGAAGGGCAAATATGTAATAAGTGAGGAACTCTTATTCTATAAAAGGACCCCTCACCCTCACAATTAGGGAGGCCAATTCCTAGGTCGTCAGAAGCCTCATTCTCTCCCTCAGAGGCTCTGACTCTCTCTCACATACAAAGCCACAAGGCTCATAAACATAGAAATACAATATCAGTGTGGACGTAGCCCAAACCTTGGGGTGAACCACGATACATCTTGTGTTATTTACTTTCATGCAGATTCACGGTCGGATTTACGTTGTTCTAAGACCCCTCCGGTTTTGTGCATCAACATTTGGCGCCGTCTGTGGGAATCGATACGAAAAGTTTTTGTCAGTTCTCTTTCATTTTTTCATCTCACCACCATGAATCTGTAGAAACCAAGAAACAAACACCTACACTGCAAAACAAAAAAAAACTATCTCTCTCTCTCTCTCGATCTCTGCCCATAAAAGAGCCCCAAAGAATTTTTTTTTCTTCTGCTTTTTAAATTTGTGACACCAATATCTCTTACGTTTTTCTCTATCTCTCTCTCTCTCTATGCCATGAGTCTGTCAGCTTCAAACGCCATAACCATTGTAGCCACAGCTGCAACTCTATCTCTACCAATATCTTTTTACAGAACGACCAAGCTTAACACCAGGAAATGCTTATGATCAACAGGCCAGCGCCAGCTCAGGCGTCCTCCAGCTCGGCGACCGTTCCGCCACCGTCGTCGTTGAAGGCTATCGTGTATCCAACGAGGCCTGGCTACGGGAAGTTCGGAGATGTCAGGACCAACCAGTTGATAGTGGAAGTTGCTGCGGCGAGAGACCAACACCACTACGATGGTGGTCCTTTTTACTTTTTCAAGTCTACTGCTTGTAAACCTGAGTCGCTCATGACGTTTTTGGACCCTGTGGGAAATATATTCCCGGGAAGCATATTCACAGCACCGGCGAGGTCAGAGCTTGAGCTCGGCGCCGAAGAACTCCGATGAAGGCGGCCTGGATTTCTTCTCGAAGAATCTCCTAGTGTTGCTCCATGTTCAAGGCTGTGCTCGCCAATGGTGTGATCTCGGCCGACGAGATACTCAGTTCCTAGCTCATCCTGCATATTTCGAAGAGCTACAGTGTTTCATATGTGTCCCAATCTCCCTGGAAGCTACCCTCAGTGTCCCATCTCCCAGCTTTCCAATGATAACTTCACACAGGAGAACATGCAGTGAACAGAAAGAAAGCAAAAGCAAAAAGAAAAAGAAAAAAAAGGAGTAAGAATGGATGGGCACGACCAGGCTGTCCAAGAAAAGCAAGTGGGTTTGCAAACAAAAGATACCTTACAAAACAACATGGGTGGACAGAGAGAGATGCAGCAGAAAAGAGAAAAAAAAGAAAGCAAAAGCAAAGCAGAAAAAATCGAGAAAAAACAGAAAGCAAAAGAGAGGCACATGGGGCCACTGCAAAAGCAATGAATAAACACCTCACCAGAAAGATGTGATTTACTTTTCTTATTTTTGAATGATGTAATTTATTTTTTCTATCTTTCGGAGACATATGTATAAACCCCATCAGAGGGTAATAGTAAAAAAAAAAAAAAAAAAACGGAAAAGCCCAAAATAAATGGGCTGGCATGTTGTGGAGGACGAAGGCCCATAAGCCCAAAATAGCACCAACCCGGTGATCAAAAGTACGCCCAGTACTCCAAAATTATTCGGTAACCTGCCACTATTACCACCAACCAGGTGATCAAAAGTACGCCCAATACTCCAAAATTATTCGGCAACCTGCCACCATTACCACCAACCAGGTGATCAAAAGTACATCCAGTACTTCAAATTATACATGAGCATTACTCATGTCAATCATACATAAACATTTATGAGCATTACTCATATCAATCATACATAAACATTCATGAGCATTACTCATGTCAACATTCATGAGCATCACTCATGTCAACATTCATGAGCATCACTCATGTCAACATCCATGAGCATCACTCATGTCAATCAGCTTCAAAAGCTTCATTTACAAAAGCTCTAGCTTCAAAAGCTTCATTTACAGAGCTCTAGCTTCAAAAGCTTCATTTACAAAAGATCTAGCTTCAAAAGCTTCATTTACAGAGCTCCAGCTTCAAAGCTTCACTTGCAAAGCTTCACTTGCAAAGCTTCACCTACAAAGCTTCAGTGCAGGGTATACAAATACCGCCTCCGAACAACCGCCACTTCGGCCTACACATGGATTCAATCTGAAGTCTCCAGCCAACATACTTTATTGACCGAAGACTTGGGGGACTACATTATGTACCATATATTAGGCCTCAACTGGGCCTCATGAAAAATACAAAATACTTGGGGGACTTAGCTCATCACTTATGTATTGATGAGCGATCCCTTATTTTTATAAAAGGGACTAACTCACTTTCATTAGAAAGCCCTCATGAAAAATACTTGGGGGACTTAGCCCATTATTTATGTATTGAGGAGCGAGCCCTTATTCTATAAAAGGGACTCCCTCACTTTCATTAGAGAGCACCCATTATTCATGTACTGAGGCTTATTTTATAAAAGGGACTCCCTCACCTTCATTAGAGAGCATCGCCGCCAACTGAGCAACTATCTCGCCGTGAGCATCAACTCTAGCCCATATTTATGTATTGAGGAACGAGCCCTTATTCTATAAAAGGGACTCCCTCACCTTTAAACACCACAAGCCGAGCCAACCAAGGCAACATAAGCCACAAGCAGAGCAGCCTCGCAACATGTGCTACTTCTAGTTGATTATCATTTCAGATTGGGTACCGCCTCATATCGAGTATCAGTTCTAGACAACATCTAGTTACTTCGGCCCACACATGGACTGAATTTCAAGTCTCCAGCCAAAAGACTCTCTTGACTGAAGACTTGGGGGACTACTGTTTATACCATACTTAGGGCCTCCGTATTAAGATCTCGTATAAATACTCGGGGGACTCAAATGTAATTATGTAATAAATGGAGGGGCAAATATGTAATAAATGAGGATCCCTTATTCTATAAAAGGACCCCTCACCCTCATAATTAGGGAGGTCAATTCCTAAGCCGTCAGAAGCCTCATTCTCTCCCTCAGAGGCTCTGACTCTCTCTCCCTCACATACAAAGCCACAAGGCTCATAAATAGAGAAATACAATATCAGTGTGGATGTAGCCCAAACCATGGGGTGAACCACGATACATCTTGTGTTATTTACTTTCATGCAGATTCACGGTCGGATTTACGTTGTTCCAAGACCCCTCCGGTTTTGTGCATCAACACAAGGTGTAGGAAAAATTCTATTTCTGTTCTATTGTTGTGCATGGCGTGTCCATGCTCTATGCATAATCGGTTTGTTCTATTTCAATTCTAAGGTTAAGAAAATAGGTCATTTTGGGCAATTTTCCTAAATAATAACCATTTTTATTTATATTTTTTTTAACTTTTTATGCTTGAGATATGAAGAAAATTGTGGGAAATAAATCCCACATAAACATAGAATAACTCTGGTGTCCATGCAACCAAGAAAGAAAAGACAGGCGAGACCTCGTCACTCCAATGTGGTGTAAGCCAAAAGGCCCTTTGATGCCTAAGTTAGATTTAATTGTTAGAAAAATGAATCTCAAGTTACAAGCTTCTTGACTAAGGAACAATTACATTTCACTTTGTGTATGCATGCCTTTATATAAAACAAAACATGAGCTTGAAGATGATTTATTAGGGCACATGTGGTGCTCCCTAAGTGGTTGGTTTGAATCCCACGTTATCCTGCCTATTTAGCCAACAACAGTTGACCTTGGAAGACGTAATGAGGGGCCTAATTGAGAGTCCTGTTTAGAGATGACTATTGACATTGGTGATCATGGCCTATATCTAGGCCATGACTTTAGGGTCATAATATCTTGAAGATATTGGATCTTGCCTGCTAAGGCGTTTCTGGGTTCATCTCGTCTACGAGCCCTTATAAGCTGATGGAAATTTATGAGGAAATATCCCTCTTGTATTTAATGCTCAACTCATACGAGGGTTAAGCTTTGGCGAAACCAGGGTACTTACATTATGTTTGCTTTGGTACACATGACGTCCCCCTAAAGCAGGTGAATTTTGTTTACTACAAAAGTATATGGAAGAAATGAGAGATAAAAAATGATGAGAAAAAGAGGAAGAAATGAAGAAAAAAGAATGAAAACAAAATTTTGTTAGAAATCTATAAATGAGGAATGACGGCTGGAACAAAATTATATTTAAATTATGACATATTTGTGTTTTGATTAGTGGAAAATAAACACATAGAAAGAGATGCACGCATGATATGTTGTTTGGTGGAAACTTATTAATCAAAATAAAGATAAGCTGAAATAGTTAGCCTGCACAGAAGACTGAAAAGAAAATTAAAAAATTAAAAAAAAAATCAAATTTCAAACCATATTGAAATATAGAAAGAAAACAAATGAAAGTCGTTTTTGTTCTTAATCAGTGCATGCAATTCCTCTAAACTGGAAACTTACTTATATAACCTGAAGGGGAAAGTTGCTGAAGGGTAAGGCCTTGTATGGTGCACAGAATTAGATAGATTACAATCTAGCAATACCTTTAGACTGGATATTTTTAATCCGGTGTTCCATATGGGAAAAGCAATCTGGATAATGTTATATAGTAGCTTCAACCTTGTAAAATAGCATTAGTTAACATTATCCGACTTGTTCATTCCATTGAACGCAAATTGTATGATAGGATTAAAGTTATCCAGTTTAATCTAATGGTAGTTAGTTATCCCATCCAATCCAACATACTAAACTAGATGTAGAAATGAAACCTACAATTTCGAACATGTGGTTGAAACTCAGCCCTAGCAAAATTATAAAAGCTGCTTTGCTTGTAAGCAACTCAATCGTGTAGTTTGAGGTTTGTTGTTTGGATTTTGGACCACCCACTTGTATTCTTAAAATGCTTCACACACACACACACTTCACAAGGAGTAGTAGATGGTCAAGCTCAAGCAGGTGGTAAGACTAGGGATGGGCAATGGTTATGCGGGCGGGTAACCGCGGTTAATTTACCCATAACCGTTTATGCTCATACCCGCATAACCGTTGAATAATTGCCTAAACGGTTATACCCATACCCATAACCGTTTATAAACGGTTAACCATACCCATAACCGCATACCCATTTAACCGTAACCGTTTAATACCCGTTTACCCATTTATCATTTTTAACCCATTTATCTTTTTTTTTTTTACCATTACCATTTTTTCACCCGTCTATATGTTTTTTAACAACTTGAAAATTAAAAAAAAAAATTGTCATAATTTTTTTTTTTGACAATTAAATGCCGTTATAGGTACATTCATCATACATTTCCATATTTTAATTTTTTAAGTCCTTATATCATTTCAATAATTGAAATAATAGTTTACAGACGATATTTTTAACTGTTACCAATGAAGGTAAATATAATATTTGCTAAGTATTATTGGGTTACAAAAATTATTTAGAAGACATTTTTGTCAAAACATTTCTGTCAATTTCACGGTTACCCGCAAAGAATTTAAATTAATTTGGCAAATTCCTTGATGATGAGAATCATTATTCCTGTAGTAGTGTTATTGAGAGAAGGACCAATGAATTCCTTGCTAATTTATTGGGTGCTAAGTATTATTGGATCGAGAACATGGTTTGTGTTAGTTTTACATATATAAAATAAATGGGTAAACGGTTACCCGTTTATAACCATGGTTAATACTCATAACCGCCCATTTAAATTTCGCGGGTAAACGGTTATACCCATAACCGTTTATTTATCTAAACGGTTACCCATAACCGTAACCGTTTAATTTAAATGGGCAGGTAACCTCGGTTACCCATAACCAATGAGTATTTGCCCATCCCTAGGTAAGACAGACTTGGAGTTGGAAGTGTTTAATTTTCTTTGGTTTAGGTGGACTCAAGTGTTTAATCAACGCTATCATATCATGCCAGCTAGCCTTCACATCCGCCCTAATTAGTAATTACTGATTGGAGCTTTGATTTATTTTCAAATTGAAGACTTTGACCATGATTTATGCATCAAGTTAAGAAAAACATCTGGTTATGAACTTATCATTTATTTCATGAATAAAACTATGATTATTCACTCATACGCGTGTGAGCTAATCCTAATAATTGATGCATTGAAAGTCCTAGAAGAATAATCAGCCAAAATCAAGACACCCTTAAGCACGCGACTGTCCCTATAGTTGCCCCTAATTTCATTCATTCATCCACCCACAAATACTGATTCCTTTAATAACGGTAACATCGAGTAGCTCATATCAGCCAGGGAACCTTTCACAAAAAAAGCATTGACAAGGACTTGTACACCATAATTCATAATACAAATTAAGGAGTACGTGCACGAGTTTTATCGATGTTTTGACTTGACCATTAATTTGTTTGTTAATTGTTACTGATACCAAACAACACTACTAATTTCCAGATCAGTCTAATCCGCTAAAAGAGTCTCTTTACGAGTCACATCCTTATTTAGATATTTGTTTTCAGCCAAATCAATAATTCATTACTTCATTCATCTTCCAAGCCAAGTGCCCCAATCATAGCTAACCAAATGTCCAACCATTTCACTTACTTCCCAACCCTTTTGTCTGTTTATTATGAGAAATTTGGAGAAATATGTTTATCATCCAAAGTTATGGTATGCCCCCACCCCAATCCATAACACAATCCTAGGTTAGCGTCTTTCAAGAATTGTCTCCCTAATGCGGAGTTTTCCCAGTTCAAACCGGCAAGGCCTAGTTTGCGGAATCACAAAGTATCTGCATTAACTAGTTTCGGTGCAAAATGCTTATACCAAATCATACTTTGAGGCCGCCGGCATGATTCCCCAGGAGGAGGAGAAGAAGAAGAAGAAAACGACAAATAGGTGTGGTATGCAAGGTTTTTGGAGCATCTGCAAAGAAAAGGAATACTAATTTGTCCATTAGGAAATGAGCAGAAGCCAAAAGATACTCTACACAAGTCATATTAAATTAATTATTGTTCTTCAAATATGCTTTATTCAACCCACAATGACAATGACAATGACAATGACAATGGGCTTCACTCACATTATCTTTGGTTTTATGCACGAATGCTCATTATAACTCTTTAAATATTATGTCACGCCTGATGCAAAATAAGTAGTACCTGGGATTTTTAAATGCTCTTCCCCTACCTCCATTCCTCTCCTAAATACTAGGTAACTTGTTCACCTACAAATCAAATAATCACGTCTAATATGCAAACACCGAAATCAACAACGCTAATTACTATCCTGTCCTATGATAATTGACCAAGTATCCCAAACTTGAGCCTCCATAGGGTACTAGTTTGAAAACTACACATTAAATAACCAAGAAGCGAGGAGTGTTAAATTACCATGGCTAAGGTGGCGATATAGAATAAATAATAACAAATATCCTCTCCGGTTAGAAACTTAGAAAGCAAAAACAGACTAACAAAAAAGTAGTGATGACAATGAGCAGCCCCTGCGTTCAATATTCTCGTTCAAAGCCACCATAGCGATCCATTTCAACACTAAGTTTTACAACAATTATATTCTTTTTATCTTTAAACTACAGATTAGGTCAATGATAGGCATTTCTGCAACACCCGGTTTCACCCCAGCATGCATGAAGCAACTTCAACTCCTAGCCTAAACCAAATGTCATTGGTTGTTAGATAAATTGACTAAGCAGCAAGGGGGGTAATATTATATATATATATGTACACACACACATATATACATATATACATACATATATACACACACACACACACACTACATAAAGAAAAACAAATATATTGAACTGGTCAAAAGCATGGCCAGCATTGGCTGATTGCCAGCTACAAAAGTCGTGATCGTGACCCCCAGTAGTTTTCCACGTGCAGTTCACCTAATCTAATGGATAATGCTTATCCAATGTCAAACGCTCATGCACCAAACTATTTTTTTATTTTTTTATTTTTTTGAGTCGGTAAAAAATGAGCTAGGACTAACCAGAAACCACCCCAGAAAGTAAAAGAGTTAGTTTCTCTTTTCCGAGCCACCGAGCCACATTGACACAGTTAAAATGCTATAGGAAAATTATATTCCAACAACATAGGAGGTTTTCCATGCTATCAAAGAAAACGAAAAGGAGGCTTTTTCCATGAGCATTTAATTTTACAATGGTGCTGTACATGCACTGTTATTAAAAAGGCTTATCCAACACAACAGGATCACGACTAAGTATAAGTGGTAAGAGACTACAGTCGACTAACCGTGAATATGAGGAATTGATAAAGGGTGCAACATAGTTTCTGAATTAGAGAAGCACGGGCTCAACACAAGTCTGGTAAAGAGTTTAGTTTCAATATTCCTTTAACAGCACAAAAATCTGCATGTTATAAAACTTCACCTCAATCAGCACGAAAATTCATAGCACTTTAGCAAAAAGCTTTATTCCAATCCATTAACAGGTGATCACATACCTGCAGTACTATAGATTCAGTCTGCCACACGGTGTCATAAAATCACCCGTGCACCTATCTAATTTAATTGGATGCTGCAGAAAATAGTGGAAAGGTGGGAAACTTGAAAGTATACTCTTGATAATTCAAAACGCACATGTATTTCTCTAATCTATTATTACTTCAAAATAAACATGTTTTTTTTTTTTTTTTTTTTACAATGATTACATATTTTCTTTGTTTATTCTGTTCCCATTACCTTCTATACCGTTATGTTAATTGGCCGACATGAAACATAAATCATATTAACTTTACTTAAAAATGATAGCTTCATAGTTAATAAAGTCCTCAATCACCTTGCACCAAAATAGCGGAAGTGTAATCACAAAAACTAAAAAGACTAAACGCCAGAAATTCTCAAAAGACATTCGAGAGAAGATAATTGCCCCCTTGACAAACTCCCTCAAATGGGATTATCCACCTTCTACTTTAATTTCTGAATGATTTGATAACTTTTCTGAACTGGATTATTACAAATGAGGGGCTAAGCCCCCTTTATAGCTGCTCAAACAAATTTCTTTCATGAATGAGCTGAAGACCATTTGCAAGGAAACATCAATGTGAAATACCAAAATCATCTTCACACATGTTTTTGTACATGGCTATCTATTCCTATACGCATACCAAGAAGTAAAATTACTAGTTAGTAGATCTAAAAAACAGAGAAATCATCCGCAGCAAAACTCAATCACACAGGTCAACTTTGACCAGAGGTCTACCAGTAACACAAACATAGTCTACTACAAGTGGCTCGAGAGGTGTAATATGTGAGGCCTATTTGGTATCCCTTGGAAGTTACATCTGGGATTAGTTATCTTACTCTTTTTTTTTGTTGTCTCTGATAAGAATGTAATCTGACACTTTATTTGTCTAGGTTTTACAATAACTTCAGAACTACCACTTCTGCAAGCAGAAAGATGCCAAATCCCACAACCTAAATGAGATCTAATACTTTTGCTCTGATACCTGACAGTCATGCCCAAAATTCGAGAAACGTCATTTGAAGTGTTAAATATGGAATATGAGGTAATCCAAATAGTTGACCAGTCCTTTTTTTGGTTGAATAGTCTTAAGTTTTTGAACGACTTCAAGACTTGTTTCAATGCAATTTCAAAAACTACAAAGTAATTTGACAAACTTAATTTCAAAGATCATTGTCAGCAAAAAAGAAAATTCATAGATCATTTTCAGACTTCAAGATCTATTCACGTATACCTTAATCATCATGATTATGATCATATTATGCAAAATTGGCATCATATCAACCATCATATAGCATCCATAAACTTAATTGGATGTTCTTTACATAACTGTGCCCAAGGAATTGTCTAATGCTAATAACAAACCCATGCCATTGAGCCTCCACACCCCAAAAACCTTTAGTATCAAAGATCTGCAACTAGAACGATATTCATTTTATCCACAAAATATACAGCAACCGATAAAAAGTTGCGTGCAAAAAAATTCTGCAAAAGGTTCTACCATGAATATCCACTAAGACTAGAGAATGAGATCCACAACTGTCAAAAATCTTTTTATTTTCTCTTGTCAACTCATACCTGAAGGTTGACCGTTGAAATGCAGGCATGAACTACTAGCTCAGCTAGTAAAATATGATTGATGGTTTTGGTATTAGTTTTTCGAAGTATAAAAGTCAAATAAAATATATAAACTAATCTGGAAACCGTTTCTGTCTAATCAAAATTATGTCCATCACAAAATCCAAGTCAAATTACAAAGAACAGTAAGTTTCTGTTTTTACAATAAATGTGCCGTTATTAATAATAAGAACATTACATCAATAGTACAAGTTGTCCACTGGACAAGCTAGACTACTCAACTATAACTGCAAAACAGAGCTAAAACATCCTGACATCACATGAATGAAACTAAGACACAGCAGTACTCCAATCATAAAATGGAGCCTGAAAATAACTATTCCTAAACTCCAATTGCAAATAAGACAGTCGCATAATTTTTTCGTATAAAGATTATCATTTCTAGTAAGATTATCCCAGCACGTATCAAATATACAATTTTTAGTAAATATGATGTCTATACCATTTTCAAATTACTATACATACCTATGGCCACTTGTCACCAACTGCAAGCAAAACACTACACAGCAGCACACAACACATCGATTGTCACCAACGTATGCTGCAGGGATATTAATAGAAGTTGCCATGATAAGATGCCCCTCAGCCAGTCGTAACAGCACACAAAGCCACCACAATTGTGTGCATGTCATTCCCACCAGCCATCGTCGATCATATAGACCATATGAGCTAACTGTGATGACTCAGTCCTGGTTGAGTCACCAATAATGTCAGTTCAAATATATGTGGTGGAGTCACCACTAGAGTTTAGGGGTTATGTGATATTGTTGTGCTGACCTTAACACATATATCATAAATTCTTGAATATAATGATGTTAACTAGAATAATGCCCAACATCCATGAAAAGGTCCCAAAAACAGTGAACATGATCACCCTGCCAAGTAATACACTGCATGTACAAACAAAAATAGAAGCAGTGTACTGGAAGTGTTTCTTGTAGTTATGCATTCATAGAAGTTTTTTATGTTCCAATTTCTTCTGAATATTTTTCTCTCTCTCTCTGCCCCTCTGCTCCAAACCATTTTCTGTTCAAACGTGTAACTTCCAGTGTATGAAATAAATAAACAGAAGAGGGGATGATAAATTGCCCAAATAAAGAATAGAATCTGATTTAACTGAGGATATAACCCAAATCACAAATCCATTTGCATGATGTCAATGCCCATGTTGGAGTTCACAACATGCTTGAGTTGACCCGTGAGTCTAAAATATTTCAATTCTTTGTTTGTGAGTTGACCCGTGAGTCTAAAATATTTTAGTTCTTTGTTTGTGACAACAAATGTAAACAGTTGAGTGTACACCGACAGAGAATGATATGCACCTGTATAGAGTCCACCGAAACTTGATGCCGAATGCTGGTGACCAGCTATGACCATGTGCATACCAAGATCAGCCACTACTGAGATTGCTTATTTCATTGAAATCTATGGCTCCCAGAAAGAAAAGCCCCGCTCTCTTACAACTTTCCTAGCTTCCGGCTGCCGAAGGAAATCTTTTTCCTGATGAGATTTCTTGGGGGTTACTCTAGCGTTCATGTCCAGGTGACTCCAGTCCAATTGATCATCTTCTTTATCTGTCGTATGGAATGTGGAAATCTGCTTACCAGACAACCATGACTGAAGCATCTCTTCTGTCCTTGGTTCTGGCAAATACTGTTTCTTTTTCATCTCTATATAATATTTGTAGGCTTCCTCCAACTTGCCATTCAAAAATAGCCCATGTATCAGCACAATATATGAGCTACGATCAGGATTTACTCCATTCTCACTCATTTCACTCCACAACTTGAACACGTGATCAAGCTGGCGCCATCGACAAAATTTTCGAATCAGCATTATGTAGGTATCAGTATTTGGGTGGCAACCCAAACTTTTCATCTTCTCCAAGAGCTCAAACACTTGCTCACCAGTCCTTAAAATACGGAAGAAAGCATGGTAAGTCTGAATTGTGGGAAGAAGGCCTTGGTGCAACATGTCATCAAGTACGCGTCTAGCCTCATCAATTTTCCTGGCCTTGCAGAGAGGCTTGATGATGGAGTTAAAAGTGACAACATTGGGAGTAAGGCCTTTATCTTGCATTGTTTTCACTAGATTGATAGCCTCATTCACAAGTCTGCCTTTTCCAAGAGCATAAATTAGCGCATTGTAAACTTTCCTATCGGGCTCAATCTTCATTGCCTTCATCCGATCGAAGAGCTTGAGCACCCTGTTAAGGTTAGAGGCTTTTGAATAGCAAGACATGAGACATGAGTAGGAGACAGCATCGTGCACAACACCTCTGTTGGTCATCTCCATCCAAATTCTCTCGGCCTCACGGGGACTGACGATGATATTGCACCAACCATTGAGGATAATGTTAAAGCTCTTGGTGTTAAAGGGGAAGGTGTTTCTGTTGCAGAAGAGCAAGTGCTCAGCTTCTTGGACATTTTTGTAGCGGCAAAGGGCAGAGAGAAGGCCATGGAACTCATCCATGGCAGCCACAAAGTGAAAGCGTTTATAAGCATAGAAAGTATTGATAGCCTTGCCAACATCATGAACGCAAGAGTACCTCCTGATCATGATCAAGAGAGTGTGAGGAGTGACGAGAGAACGACCTGTCATCTCATCAATCAAGGCCCAGGCAGTGTCAAACTTTCTCATTTTCCCTAGAATGGAGATCATGGAATGGTATTCCCGCACAGTGTGAGCGTAACCCGGCTGCTGCTTTCCGGCCCAGAGGAAGAAGGTGAAAGCCGATTCCCAATCATTGCGAACGCGTGAAAGAACCGCTGCCACCAGCTCTGACGAGGCTGCTATGCCGCATTGATCGAGCTTCCTCTTCATCTCAGAGCCCAGCGACTCGCTCCGTAAACTTAAGATGTCGACAATGCTTTTCACATCTCGAGAAAGACCCGAATCCGAGACTCCCAACTCAGTATCATCATCATCTTCGTCGTCGTCGTCGTCCTTGTCGTCGTCGTCAGCAACAGCAACATTGGCATGTGATTCTTCTGCTGTGGAATTGTCATCAGCTGAGTTTGGAGACTTGGAGTGTGAGCTAGTCGAAGAAGAAGACCAAAGGAGGACGGGAGTAAATAAATGCGTTGGAGGTGCGGATACAGCAGCAGCAGGGGATTGCTTCAGGGCAAAGGCAGCAGCAATGGACACGACAGAGACATGGCTATGCGTGCCTTTACGTAGCAAATTCGAGTACAGTGATGTAATTCTCGCCATTTTTCTCATTTCTACGAAGCCTACCAACTGTTTGTGAAAATAACCAATCCAATCCTAAATTCGAGTAGTAAAAGATGTACCTGTTTTCGACTGCTCTTCAATTCGGCAGAGGCAAGCAATCCTAAATTCTCACTCCTGTATAATACCTCAAATTCTGAATGATTTCCACCTCTCTTTTTATAACTTCATACTATCACTATCAATAGGTGTCGAGCGACGAGTCTGTCCCCAGTCTGGCTCTGGCGGTGTACGGGTGAAGGCTTGGTTTTAAAGGGGTGTATTCAATTGAGATTTTAAGGGATTTTAATTCTTTTAATGAATCTAGGATTATTCAATCAGGATTTTAAGTGATTCTCTAAAATTCTAGGTGTATTCAATTAGAATTTTAAAATAGTTTATTAAAATCCTTAAGGGATTTTAATTCTTTTAATGAATCTAGGGTTATTCAATCAGGATTTTAAGTGATTCTCTGAAATTCTAGGTGTATTCAATTAGAATTTTAAAATAGTTTATTAAAATCCTTAGAAATCCAGGTGTATTCAATTAAGATTTTAAAGAAGTTTATAACATTCCAGGTGTATTCAATTAGAAATTAATTTTAAAGAATTTGATAAAGTTGAGGAATTCGAGGGAATTGGAGAAATTTCGTAGTGTATTTTAAGTATCCACAAATCTCACCTCTTCCCATGAGATTTCGAGGGAATTGAATCAAAATTTTATATGGAATCTCTACAAGTCAATTAAACTCTATAAAAATCTATGGATTTATAAATCCATTAAAATCTCTCACATTCTCAATTGAATACACGCCCTTGGACCAGGTTGTGCAAATAAAAAAGCCACAAGCAAATTATCTATTTTTTGCACTGCTCACAACTGAAAACTCCGACTTGGCCCAAGGAAGGCCCAACTATAAACCCCACCATCTCAAGCCCACATGTTATCCTCTGGCCATGGTTTGAGCTTCTTTTACACAGAAATACTTTTTTTTCTTCCAAATTTTACGCTTCTGTTTATTTATATTCTTTGATTTTATTCAAATCAAAAGTCATGTATAAGGATGTGTAAAGAAAGACAAATTCTAGGCGCAAAAACCATCTAAGTAAGAACATGTGTTTGATTTCTGTTTGCGCATGTAATTAGGGTTCCAACAACTTGAATTCAAGTTGGAAACTCAAATATAGGGAAATGAACTGAATGGCAACCACAAATTAGAAACAATTGTACTTTCTCCTACGACAAGGACAGACACGCAAACCAAAAAAATGGAAATGGTATCACAATTTTGTTTACTCAGCGACAAAATTAGTACAACTAATTGAATCAAATTGTTATCTCAAGAATAGTTAAGTCTGAATAATTACAAATGAAAACAAATTCAACTATATTCTCTCATTATTCCCATAATTATAGACCAAATCCAATTCCCAATTCAGCTCAATATCAGTTTATGAGGTCGGCTTCTGAGGCAGTACTGATCATGGAGCCCAAAGACCGCCGGTGCCAAAAATTCAAGGGCTTGTCTTTCCAATAGGTGATTCAGCTGACAATGTAACTTGCATTTATAATGAGGACACAGCCTCTATGGCACTCCCTAGTGGCCATGCTGCTTCAACCAAGGAATTTTGATACTTAACCTTCTTCACCAATGTAATCTCTTGCCAGGGATCAAGACCTGTTTAAGATATTGAAGCAACCAGTTCGAACATATTAGAATTTTATTTAGATGAAACGTCATTTTCCAACTTGCTTAACTCGCTAAGTATAACTAAGACCTACCAAATCCATCCACAAGCAATGTAGATTGGTAAACTAGATCCATGCACAAGAATGGCAGGTTTCCCTCCTCAACTCGTGGATACGTTGATTTAGCATCTTCAAGTTTAGTTTCACAAGCACGCTTAGCTGCCTCCTCAAAGTTACCAGGGTGAACTTTGGCAACAGGTTCGTCTGGGTTAACAAAACCTGCCTGCATTTGTACGACATTTTTTTTTTGTTTTTTTGGTAAGGCATATGCATAATACGTGGTTAGCAAAACCATTTTGTTGTCTAAAATAAACCCTAAACTTTTTCATGCACATCAAGTAATAATATATAAAAATCAAGGATGGTGAAATACCTCAGCAGCTCTGTCAAAGAAAAATGAAGCCACAAATAGGTTCCTTTGTCCATCCCCTCCTCCACCGTTCCATACCCCACCAAATGTGCACTTCATGTGTGAACATGTTGCTTCGTTTACTTTGAGTGCCCTTGTAACTACCCTCCTGCACTCCTCAACACTTGATCCAGATGAGGAAGCTGATGCTTTATAAGATTGTCCTCCATATGTGTAAGAACCTGAACAACATACCAAGATTTCCCAACAAACAGCATATTATGCACTAAATCCACAAACAGAAAGTAAAAGCATTAACACCCTGTGCTTCACCTCTTAACAATATAGAGCTGCCACCCCACATCTGATGATTTCTCACTCATTTAAAATATAGAACAATGGTCAATGTTCTGCAGTCAACAGAGTTGCAGACTTTACGACAACTTTGATATTCCAGAGGAGCATTGTATACAAAACAAAGATATAACAAAAAATATATAAAAGCTAGATGGTTCAGCTAGAGGGATGAAGAACAAGACTTGGGGATTTAAAATATAAGAAAAAAAAAAGTTGTTCAGATGAAAATGGAGCAACTCTTGTTTTGTTGTTTGTTCTTGAGTTTTTGTTAAATTCTTGTCCACTTGTGTATTTTTATTGTCTTGAGCAATAAAATGTCGTTTCTTTCTCAAAAAAGAGAAAATGGAGCAACTCAGCATACCGTAATATCCAGCTAAGATGCAGGGGTTGGCAGAATCTTCAGAAACCTTTAAAATCTCTGCTCGAGCTGCTAGTAACCCGTAATGCAAGTAGCTGCATAAAAATAATACAAAAGCAATTAACCTAGGAAAACTGTTCTACAGTAGTTATGTTACAACGAAGTCAAGGAAACTACTGAATGCAATAAACAAAATAATGAATTATTAATACACAAAACCAAATCCTGACATCAATTAAGCAGAAGGAAAGAGGAGAACCTGTGAACATAAAGGTTATATTTAGCTCCTTTAAGATTCATTTCCCTTACATATACATCCTCTCCATCTGATAACTTGGGTGCTTTCGCAGCATCTGCCTCTGAGATAGCATAAGCCATCTGAACAGATCCACCCCCAAGGTCAACCACCCCTACAGTATCTGAATATTTCTTCCCCAAATTTCCTAGTAGATAGTTTATTGTCACCTGAAAAACAAGAAGGAAGTTAATGTGTAGCCATGACTGCTCTTGTTTTTTTTCCATTACTTTTTAGTTTTAGATAAATAATATGTGTGCACATTGCTTCCCCAAAATTTTGTTACTATACTCTCTCTCACATATGCAAGCTTCCCGGATAACAAATTTCAAAACGTGCTTGGTTTTCCAAAATTGTTGAGTTATTTGATATACTCAGACAGTCTAGCACACACAAATGAATAACTAGATATGACAGAATCAAGTACTGTGATCCAAAGTGCTGAATCATAATTATTCTTCTTCTGTATAAAGGCATTGTACAGATTACTACAGGTACGGGTACAGCTAGTATATAAATGAGTTCAAAAATTGGAGTAAAACGTACCCACTGGAAAGAACCCTCTTGAGTTCCATCAATGACAGTAACGGCATCAGGGCGGGAGCTGAGGCTGCTTCTTTGTTTGAGCAGATCCCTAACCTTTTGAAATTTGAAGTATTAACATAACAAACATATGAATGAAACAGTGAACGCTTTCGAAAATTAACGAAATTGCAATTTCCAAACAAGAAAAAGATGCATACGGCCTGGAGAATGCGGTCAGAAGCATCGCCCTTCAAAGCCCTCAGGCCAGCCGTAGCCCCAACGCGGACGGGAGTGAAGGAACGTAGCTCTTTGGGAACTGCGCTCTCAGCCTTATCGAGAAGACCGGTGAGGGACTCGGCAGCAGAGCGATGGTCCTTGGCATAAGCGCTCAGGCCAGGCTTGACCTGAAGAAAGAGCTCGAGATCTTTGCCGATGGGAAGGAGCTGGAGGTTGTTGTCGAAGCAGAAGACGTGGACGCGGCTGCCGGAGCTGCCGGCGTCGAAGATCACGGCGTAGGAGGTCTTGGAAGGCAGCTTGTGGGGGAGCTGGTTGCTCAAATTACCCCCGGGGGGCATGACGTAGAGGACCATGGTAAGGAGGAGGAGAGGAATTGAGATGACGAGGATGACGCTCCTGTATCTGTACATTTTGTCGGAGAGGGAGTCGTACTGGGGATTCCCCATTCCAATTCCCCTGCCGGGACGCTTGACCATCTTGTTTTCGGAGTCGGAGAGGGGGTCGGGATCGGAGGGTGGAGAATTGGTCTGGATCAGATTCTGAGCCTCGATCAGTTCAGCCGAGGAAGGCGATCTGTATCGGATCTGACCGTTGAGATTGAGGGGCTGCTGCTTCCCTTCCTCCAGATTTGAGTATTAGTCCTGGGATTAAATAATCCCAAACTGTCCCAGTCTCTCTCTTCTTGACCAACTCCTCAACTGTTGGTGCCTGCTGCCAGCCGCCTGCTGGGATCTAAATAAAATGTCCTATCTCTCTCTCCTCTCTCCAAGTCCACAATGCCTGCCTCGCTTTATCAGAATATGAATATCGTCAGAGAGAAGCCACTGCAATCGCCCGCACTGCAAGAGCAAATGGCTTTTTTTTTTTTCAGGATCTTTGCAAACTTGGGATGAATTGAATTCTATATATGAAGGTTAAATTACATTTACCCCCCATTTTTCAGGTTTGAGCTCGATTTCAATTACTTACGATATCTTTAAAACATTTCAATATCATATATTTACTATCATTTTATTTCAATTTCATATATCCGTTAGAAAATCCGTTAAGTTAAATGATGACATGACATATATAGGATCCACATTTGTGATGACGTGATTGACAAATTTGTTCCAAGTGGCAAAATATTTTTTTTTATACATTAAAAATAGGGTAAAAGACTGTTTACTACCCTCATGTTTCGTGGTTTTCAACATTTAGTACATCAAGTTTTTTTCGTCTCAGAGTCATACCTAAAGTGTAAATTTTGGGACAGTCTCATACATCCGTTAGTCAAACTGTTAAGTTTTTCGTTAACTGTGACGTGGCGCACTGACTGGGCGCCACGTGTCATCCACGTTTTTTTTTTTCTTCTTCCTTCTCCTTCTTCCTTCCTTCCATTTCTTCCCCTTCTTCCTTCTTCTTCCTTCTCATTCTCCTTCTTCTTCCCGAATCTGGGGAAGCTTTTTTTTTTTTTTTTTTTTTTTTTTTTTTTCTCTTCTTCTTCTTCTTCTTTCTCTTTCATTCTTCCTTCTTCTTCTTCTTCTTCCTCCGAATCTACCCAGATTCAGTTTTTTCATTTTTTTTTCTTTTTTTTCTTTTTTTTTTCTTTTTTTTTCTTCTTTCTTCTTCTTCTTCTTCTTCCTCCGAATCTGCCCAGATTCAGTTTTTTTTTTTTTCTTCCTCCTTCTCCTTCTTCCTTCCCCTTCTTCGTTCTTCTTTTTCTTCCTCCGAATTTGGGGGAAGATGAAAGTGTTTTTTTTTTTTTTTTTTTTTTTTTGAGGAAGAAGAAGAAGAAGGAGGAGGAAGAAGGGGAAGGAAGAAGGAGAAGGAGGAAGAAAAAATTGCAGTCGGAGGAAGAATAAGAAGAAGAAGGAAGAAGAAGAAGAAAGAAAGAAAAAAAAAAAAAAAACAAACTTCCCCAGATTTCGGAGGAAGAATAAGAAGAAGAAGAAGGAGAATGAAGAAGAAGGAAGAAGGAAGAAGAAGGAAGAAGGAGGAAGAAGAAGAAAGAAAAAAAAAACAAACTTCCCCAGATTTCGGAGGAAGAAGAAGGAGAATGAGAAGGAAGAAGAAGGAAGAATGGGAAGAAAGGGAAAGGAAGGAGGAAGGAAGGAAGAAGGAGGAAGGAAGGAAGAAGGAGAAGGAAGAAGCAAAAAAAAAAAAAAAAAAAAAGTTGCAGTCGGAGGAAGAAGAAGAAGAAGAAAAGAAAAGAAAGAAAAAAGAAAAAAAAAACGTGGATGACACGTGGCGCCCAGTCAATGCGCCACATCACAGTTAACGAAAAACTTAACAGTTTGACTAACGGATGTATGAGACTGTCCCAAAATTTACACTTTAGGTATGACTCTGAGACGAAAAAAACTTGATGTACTAAATGTTGAAAACCACGAAACATTAGGGTAGTAAACAGTCTTTTACCCTTAAAAATATTACAATAATTTACCCTACTTAAAAATAAATAAAAAATAAGAACCCCACCCCCACCTTCCCACAACCCCCCACCCCACCCAAAACCAACCCGTCTTCTACCTTATCACCCCCACCCCTTTTCTCCCTCCCCGACCTGGAAGAAAACCCATTTCAAATAAACCAAATCGAACGCGCCCTTAACCCCCAAGGGCGACGCACACAAATACTCAAGCTGCATATACGGTGCTGTAACAACCTAAAATTTCTAATTCGGAAGCCAAACACACAGGTAGGCCACAATAAAATAATGGTTAATTATAATTCTAACTAACCACACTAAAAAAAATAATCATTTTGTTTTATTTATGGCTGCATCTAACATCCTTGTTAGACTGTCTACGTACCCTTAACGAAGGGATCAAGCCATTCGTAGTTCACCTTACACTTCTAGAACAACATACTAAAATTTCATTCCGATACAACGATTGAATATCTACCAATCACGAAATCAAGTGGCGGTCGACATTTTATTTTACGAATTTACAAATCTAATTCGGGAACATTCGTACGTGGGATTCCCAATCCGTAAAGGTCCTCAAATATTACGTATTATAATGCCTCAAAGTTTGGTGACGATCCAACGGTCATATCGTCTATTCATATATTGTCCAAGTAACATATCGTGGTGAATTTTGGTTCGAACAAGCAACCTACGTCATACGAATATCCAAACGGAATTCAAGACATCTAATTTAGCCAAAAAAAATAGCATTGATGGCCTTCTGGCCACGCGCCGCCGTATGCACCGCTGTGGGTGGCGGTCGGCCGCCACAGCTCGTTGGAAAATTCAACTATTTTTAAAAATTCTCAAAAATTACAGAAATGAAGAACTCGAAGAGTAGAACAAACTTTATACCTGTAGCCAGGTCCGATTTGGCCGGAAAAGCTCCAATTTCACTCGAAACCCGCCGGAACCCTCGAAATTTTGATGGCCTCGATCATCCACCTCCGGTGCTCCGCCGCCCCAACCAAGGCTTGGGACACATTCCTGGGTTCATGAGGAGTCGACTCATGGTGGTGGTCGATGGTGGTAGCTTTAGAAACGACGGAAAATGCTGTGGGTGCCCTCAGACTAGCCGAAGAAGACATCGTTGGTTCACCGTGAAATGGTGACCCATAGCAGTCAAGCTTGGGTGGAAATGGAAGTTGGGAGAATGTGCAGTCGTTTGATGGTGGCGGCGATGCCCAGTTCACCGGGAAGACTCCGGAATTCGGGTCGGGATTTTGTAATTTGGGTCGGGTCACGTGAGTTGAGGAAGCCCAGTTCCAATCCCCCTCATTTTCTCCCATCTCATTTCCCTTCATCCTTGTTTTCTGATTGGGTAGTCCTCTCTCTCCCAACCAATGCCACACACATGGCACCTCACAATTATCTGGAGAAATCCAGATTATGGTTAAATGACCATTTCACCTCTAACTTCGCTCATTCATATCTCATTCGTTATAACTCCATTTCACAAACGGTTTGCGCCTACGTGTTCATGAGATCGAGCTCTATCCAAATATACCAAGAAATATGATAAAATATATGAGGATAAAATATGTCCTCATAAAATTACGTTTAGCCAACTAGGAGCATTTTCGTCATTTCCCCTTATCGATAAAGTTTTTCCACATAATCACATATTTAAATTTTTTCAAGGTATTACAGGTGCGGTGGGCTCGACGTTGGCGTCGGTGTTCATCATGCCGGAGGCGATACGGTGACATATTGCTGATGCGAGGCCCAGCATTGTGGAGCCAATAGAGGTGAGGCATCCGGTGGCTCTCTGGGATCTGAGGAGGAGGACCCAAGTGAACTGCTTGGCGTTTTTGCCACGGACCCGACCAGGCGAGTCAGAGAAGAGGAAGTCCTTGTCGGTAGGGCCTTCGAGCTCGACCATGGACCAGTTGGGGTTCTCCATCTTGACGACGACGGGAGTGCCACGGTGGGTGTCTTTATTATTATTCCACTAGCTGGAGAGATAAGGGAGGAAGGGAGGGTGGGGTGGGGGTTGTGGGGGGAGGTGAAGATAGTGGAGGAGAGGGAGGCCACATGACACAAATGTTGCAGCCACGTCAGCTCTTAACGGATCAATGGATGGAAAATGTAACGAATGTACTATATTGAAATAAAATAGTAGATGAGGTATGAAAGTGAATTTTTTTTAAATATGTTGTAAGGAATTGAAATCGAGCCCAAACTTGAAGTGGTAAAGTGTAATTTACCTATATATGAATGAATGACTTAACCAACATTAGCATTACCCATCATGGCTCACCCTCCTTGCCTAAACATTTTTATTTTTATAAAAATAATCCCATAAATAATTTTAAAAAATAGGAAAAGAGAAAACGCTTGGGCGATGTAAAGTGTACAAAGAAAGGAATTTCATTAAAATTACAACCAACCTCACATTTCTTCTAATTACTGTGAAGTTCTTCATGCCACCGTATTAGGTATGGGTTGGGTTGGTCACCTTTTAAGACCAACAGAGTGAGATTCTCTCATCTCCTCTTTCCATCCCCTTCTATTCCCTTTTTTCACATTCTTTATTCTATCTTTCTCTTTCTATAAAAAATTAATATAAGATGTTGACGTAATTTAACCGTGACTATTCAAATATGAGGGGAGGGAAGGGGAGGGAAGGGGAGGGAAAAAAAGAGGGGTAAGAATAATACTCCCAGACCAACTCCAATGGTTTGGGTTAAAATTCAAATTTTAGGTTTTAAACTCATCTAAAGCTTCTCCAAGATTAGTGGCGCTGGGACCCCGTTACTAATATTGTTAGCCATTTGAAGAAAGACAAATAACTACCCACGTGTTGGGACTATTGGTTTAACCACGATCTGGATTCAGTATGTTTTCAAATCAAATTTATAAATACATCAAATACAACGATTGTGATCGAAAATCTAATGGTAAAAAGAAAATCTAACAACCCAACATTAACTCCATCGGCTAAAACAATTAAAAAAATTATTTAAATCAAAATTCATTCAATAACTCTATAAATACCTACGTATTTTTTCAAACTTTCACACAAAATTCACTTTCATCAAACAATTCTTCATTTTTCTCTTTCTATCCACTTATTTATTTGTGTTCACAAGTATTAGTAGCAAACAATAAGGGTGTCTCATTTGTTGGGAAAGGGGAAATTAAGTTAATCTTAGATCAAATAGAGTCAACAGCCTTGTATGTTCCTTCATTTCCATTTCAACTTTTGTCAGTTGGAAGAATCACGAAACAACTAAATTACCATGCTATTTTTTCTCTGATATGGTCATCTTTCAAGATATATATAGTTACCAAGAGGAAGATTGGTGAAGGTTTTTTCCTAAATGGGTTGTACTACCTTTCAAGGGACTTCCAAACACCTAAGAGTTTTCAAGTCAGCTCAAGCCCTTCTCAGGAACAACTACTTTGGCACCACCATCTTGCTCATCCCTCAAACCATGTTTGTCCATTTTGTTTCCCACAATGTGTAAAAGTAATTTAGAGTGTGATACTTGTCACTTCTCAAAATCAGCTAGGTTACCCTTCAATGTCTAGAGCTAGTAAATTGTTTGAACTTGTTCATTCAGACATATGGGGACCTATAATTGAATTTGTAAAGTCTAGTTTTAAGTGTTTGGCTTTCCTTGTAAAATATTATATTTATGTACCACATGCTCAATTTAGTTCTAGACTACATTATTTGATTATGGGATGCTGCTACTATAATTAAATGTTCAAGGACGTGGCTTACCTTACGTCAAACATTTGTTCTTGCATGTGCATCTCATATCTCTATTTGTCTTGCATTCTATCTAGGTTAATTAATTGTCTAGTTAGTTTTGCGCACTGACTTCCAACTGTCTAGGCACACAGATTAAGACAGCCCATATGGGGTGACTGACACCTTTTTTATGGTAGTCAGTTTATGGCCATTGATTTGTCTAGATTTCATTTGCAGTCAACAAGTGTCATTGGGACAAGTTGGCTAATGGAAAATCAGATTTCCTTGGGTATATTTGTTCCCTAAGGTTTCATTTGGTCTTTAGGGGTTCATAATTTATTTTAGAGAGATAGTGCATTCATAACTTTGAGCTGGCCTCTTCTTAATTTATGGAACCCTAGCTGCAAAACCAAGTTCATGCATTAAACTCCCAATCATTGTATATTAGGATTGCATTGTTTTAAGGTTTTGCATAAAGTTCTTGGTTTGGTTTTCAGCTTTCAATCCGTTTTAGACCAAGTTTTTGGATTCAAGTTAGATTCTTCCTTCAACTGTTTGACTGGAGAATCTGACTGGTCGATTGAATCCAAATTTGCATCAACTTCATCATAACATCATTTGCATAAGTTGACATCAGTGCCACAAGGTGAAAAGCTCATGAGGAGCTGCCACTTCGTGAAGGCTGAAAGAGTTCATCTCGTGTAAGGCAAGGTTGCACAAAGGTAAAGCTACTATATAAATAAGGATCTAGGAATTGAGCTTGTGTGGTCTTTGTATGAACCTTTGTTTACATTAGTGGATTAAATTCAATGGTGAATCCTTGGTTTTTTTAACCCAGAGGTGGGTTTTTCCAGCCAAAAACATCTCGTGCAATTTATCACTTTTCAAGTTTACTTATCTTACTCTTTGCTTGTGATATATGTTCATCATTATTGGCAAATAGATATGTCCATGCAACTCAGATTGTCAGAGTTATAATGTACATTAAACTAGATCTTAGTTAACTAGAAACACTTCAGTAAACTGAGCTTTGAATTGACTATTTCCGCTGTTAGAGTAAACTAACATATTTGATCTTAGTTGATGAGTGTTGCTGACTAGTCATACAAGCACGTATATAGATTTTAAATTACAGGGTATTCCACCTGGTACTAATTTCAATTGGTATCAGAGCTTTGCTCTAGATATACATAGAATGATATCTGGGAACTATTAGTAATGGGTGGAATCTCACCATGGATCGTGATCGTGTTGTGAGATCTTGCAACTCTCCTCCATTATTTAATGGTACAAATTATGCTGCTCGGAATAAGAAGTTTCAAATTTTCTTGAGGCTCAAGATCTTATAGCGGTTGATTATCTCACCCTTGAGTGGAAGGCTCTATCGAGGCTAGTCAATGAAGAGTTTGTGATTAAGCCAAAAGGTGAATGGACTCAAGGAGAAATTGTTTCGGCCATGACTAAAAGGAAAGCAAAGAATGTTATTGTTTCTGCCATTTCGCCTAATCAGTTTGCTTACGTTCGATATTGCGCAACTGCTAAGCAAGCTTGGGACAAACTCCGAATTCTTTATGAGGTGATAAACAAGTGAGAAAACTAAGGCTCTAGATGACTTTTTCAAAATTTAAGGATTTGAGAATGCTCGAGTCTAAAACCTTCTTCGCCTTCTATAAGAAAGTTGAAATGTTGACAAATGAAGCCTTGGGGTTAGGGAAACCTATTGATGAAACAACCATTGTTCAAAAGATTTTGAGATCCTTACCCAAGAGATTTCAAGCAAAGAAGACTGATATTCCTAAATGAGATAAAGCTTGGAAAATTCGTTGGAAAACTTATCACCTATGAGATGGAGCTTGATATGGATGGAAATGACTCCAAGAAGAGAAAATAAGTTGCCCTTTAAAGTGTTGTGAACAGTGAGGGTGTAAGTGACTTATGTGGACAAACCTCAAAAGATGATGTTGCCCTACTTGTCAAACAATTTAGAAGGATTCTCAACAGTAAAGAAAGATTGGGGAGTCCTATAGAAACTCAAATCACCAATCACATGGAAAGTTCACTTTTGGTAGAAAACAAGGAAAATTTACAAGTATTAATGACACTCAAGAGAATCTGGTCTCTGCATTTCTTGTGGTGGTAGTGGACATCGTATTGCTAAGTGTGCAAACAACAGGCTATCAAGTCAGAAAATGGACAAAGCAATGATGGCTACTTGGAGTGAAAGTGAGGGTGAATGGTCTATGCATTCTGATGAGTCACTGAATGATAAAGAATAAATTGTTGCTTTTGTTGCTCCAATGGAGGAAATGTCTCCAAGTGATAATGATCTTGTGTTGAATGACAATGAGGAGATGACTTATGATGAGTTATGCATTAAGTATAATACTTTCTTTTATGGGACTTGTGCTACAAAAGTGGAAAAGATTGAGCTGGCCAAGAAAGTTGCTGAGTTGCAGAAAGAAAACAAGTATCTTCCTCTAGTCAGAACTGAACTAGTTGAAAATATTGGTTATCTTGAGGCACATATCGAGGAGCTGAATGAGAAGGATTTTCATTACAATGACAAAGAGGAAAAAGACGATGTTATTGCTGCTCTTGAAGCTCAAGTTCAAAAATTGTTGGAGTCTCAAGAAAACTTGATGAATCAAATTCGTGTTGAAAGCAAATAATATTTTGTATCATGAGACTAATCGGAAACAGCTACTTGAGCTAAATGAGGCAAATGACAAGGTTATTCATCTTACTATTAAGGCTGAAAAAACTGACAAGATGCTGAGTCTTGGGAAGCTTCATGGTGATAAAAGTGGCCTTGGTTACTTGGAAAACGACTCAAGCTCAACAAGTACCAAATCAAGATTTGTTAAAGAATCTTTTCTGATAGCACCTAAAGTTAATCCAAGCTTGAAGTCTAGATTTATTCCCACATGTCATCACTTTGGGAAGAATGATACCTTGAAAAATCAGGTGAATCGACTGGTCAATGAAGTCAACAAAATTGCCCAACTTGTGCAGTCATCCAGTATGGAAAGTATGAAGCCTTGCTCCAAATGGGTTTAGAAAGTCCCTAACAAGTGCCTTGTTGTTCTCAATGCTAGCTCTACCACCAAACCAAATGTATAATATCTTAACAGTGGGTGCTCTCATCACATGTCTGGGGACAAAGATGCATTTCTATCTCTTCCACCTTTCAATGGTGGTGGCGTTGTTTTTTGTAGTGGAGACATGTCTCAAATTACTGGAAAGGGTAGTGTTAATATTCCTGGTCTTCCTCAGCTCAAGAATGTTAGTTATGTAGAAAGGTTGAAGTCGAGTCTCATTAGCAGTAGCCAATTATGTGATGAAGTGGCGGATAAAGTTTGCTTCTCTAAGAAAGGTTGTTGAATTGTGGATGAACATGGAAAAAATATTCTTGTTCTTCCTAGATCTGGAGACAATTGTTGCATTCTTGATACTTCAAAGGTTGGTGATTCCCTAAAGTGTAACAAAGCTTGCGATGATGTTAGTGTGTTGTGGCATAGAAGACTTGGTCATGTCAACTTCAAAGATCTTCAAATATTGTCTAATTGTGAGGCTGTTAGAGGCTTACCTTATCTTTCAGTTTTTGACTCATGTGTTTGTGGATCTTGTCAATTGGGAAAGCATACCAAAGTGGATCACAAGAGACTAAATGGCATTGCAACCACCAAGCCTCTACAATTAGTGCATATGGATCTTGTTGGTCCAATTTAAACATAATCTATGGGAGGGAAGAAGTATATTGTGGTAATTGTGGATAACTACTCCAGATATACGTGGGTGTTTTCTTGAGGAAAAAATTAGATGTATAAAGTAGTGCTAAATGAATATTTGACCAATCGGCCTTCTCTTGTCAGAATCAAAACTGATCATGACACTGAATTTGAGAATGCTCAGTTTGATGAATTCACATCAACCAATGGCATCAACATGAATTTTCAGCTCCTACCACTCCTAAAAAAATGGGGTTGTTGAAAGGATAAATCGTGTTTTGATTGAGATGACTAGGGTGATGTTAAATTGCAAGAATATGGCAAAACACTTTTGGGCCGAAGTCATGAATAGTGCATGCTACATTTCAAATTGTGTGTTTCTCAGGCCAATCACTGATGTGACTCCTTATGAACTCTGGAGAGGTAAAAAGCCAATATTGAAGTATTTCAGAATGTTTGGAAGTGTTTGCTATATTTTGAAAGATCGAGAACACCTAGCTAAGTTTGATACTAACTGTGATGAAAGAATCTTCTTGGGGTACTCCAACACCAGTAGGACATATAGGGTCTACAACTTACGAACAAAAACCATCATGGAGTCCATAAATGTTAAAGTTGATGACTATGTTATTCCTCTTGCTCCTGATGCTAGAAATGTTGATTTCTTATCTCCTCCCTCGAATGATAATGGTGGTGTTTCTAGTTAGTCAGGAAAGCAGTCAGAAAGTGACACAGAAAGTCAATCTAGCTCAAATCAAGATTCTTGTATCGTGTTTAGGGATAAGCCAAAGTGGGCTTAGGGTCATCGAGTTGAGGAAATTGTGGGTCTCGTTAACCAAGGCATTAGAACTCGAAGACAACTAGTTGATGAAGTTGCAAATGTTTGCTTTGTCTCCTAGATTGTGCCCAAGAATATTAAAGATGTCAATTGGGTTGGATGCATTGATGATCGAAAGAGTACTTCTGGATGAGCTTTCTTTGTTGGGAACAATTTGGATGCTTGGCACAACAAAAAGCAAAATCGTGTCTCTTTGTCTACTACCAAGGCAGAGTATGTGGCTACCTGGAGCTGTTGCACTCAATTAATGTGGATGAAGCAAATGCTCAGTGACAATGGTATCTCTCAATCCACCTTTCTTGTTTATTGTGACAATATGAGTGTTATTGATATTTCCAATAACCATGTCCAACATTCAAGAACCAAACCTATTGATATAAGGCATCATTTCATTAGAGATCTTGTGGAATGTAAAATTCTTACCTTAACCTTTGTGCCAACTAAAAAACAGCTAGCTGACATATTCACTAAAGCCCTAGATAATCGAAGGTACGAGGATCTTCAACGGTCTATTGGTATCTGTGATATGATTTGAATAGGTTGTATAACCTTGCTTCCAAGAGTTGAATATTTTGTCTAGTCTCTGTGCATGTTTTGTGTAGGCATTTTTTCTCTCTGTATGCATCTCTTATTTATCATACATTGTTAGTAATATATGGATTCACCTTGGATACTTTTTCATTGTGATGTCAAAGGTTCTCCCAATTCTCTCTTATGGCCTCTGAAAAATCATTTTTCCAATCATCCAAATCTAGTGATGTTTTTGAATTTAATATTGCTTTGGTCCTAATTGAGTGGTAGTAACTTTACTTACTCTATACTCTGGACCTTGTGCCAAATCTCTTCTTTTTGTCTTCTCTCCAAATCAAAACAAAAATTTAAATGGGAGTGTCTTGTGAAAGGGGAGTCTTCAAAAGAAAGTATATATTATCAAATGGGAAAGTAGGTCATGTATCAAATTCTCTTAAAATATCAATGGTGATTCAGCAAAATTTCACCTCATTCAAATGACATTGGCATTTCTCAAATTGGTGCCTCACTCAAAGTTCCACACCTTTTCCTTCAAGGCTTATGCCTTACTTTTTGCGAGTCTTGTCCATTGTCCATATTATGTAGGAAGTGTTGTCTCTTAAGGTTAATGGATTACTAAAAACTTGGTTAACTTTGAAAATGCTTTTGAGATTAAATGCTTGCTTCTATGATTTCAAAATGGCTGTCTCTAATCCTATCCCATTTCCTTGACACATCACAGTTGCATCATGAGTAAGTGTTCATCTCTATATTATTGTCTCTGTATGACCCTGAAGAGTTGTCTTTTGAGAATTGCATTGCATATTGTTTATGTCAAACACTTGTCATATCAATATCTCTTAGAAGCATCGATATTCAAACTACTTTTTATTATCCCTTTCATGGCTTGTGTTTTAGCTGTTGTTTATTGGTGCAAAGATTCAACTGTTATCTTTATCTCTACCTTCTTAAATAGCTGCCTTTGGTTGTTTCGATACATTTGTCTATGCCTATGCTCAAATTTATGTTTCAATGAACATCTTCGTTTTCTGTTGAGTCACTGTCCCTTGTCAGAAAAATGAAGTCATGATTTAGGATTATGGGGGAGTGTGTTTTCATGAAGAGCATCATTTATGGGGGGGGGGAGTTTCCATTATGGGGAGGTTAAATCACAATGCATGCATCTTTTTGTGCTTACTCATTGCTAGTCTCACTGTTGCTACACCTTGCTTGGGCTTATCCATATGATCTTATTTCATTGTGTTTCATACCTTGCAAGCTTTTTCTTACCCATGATAAATTTCACTTGTTCTTGTCAAGAGTTGTTCATATGCAGGATTCATTCCTTGGCTCTTATTTTGTGTATGAAGGAGTGAAATTAGTTCTAGGCTTAGGGTATTTTGTCAAGGAAAGCCAAATGGGGAGATTGTAAAGTCTAGGTTAAGTGTTTGGCTTTCATTGTCAAATATTGTATTTGTGTACCACATGCTCAACTTAGTTCTAGACTATATTATTTGATTATGGGATGCTGCTACTGGAATTTAACGTTTATAACATCCCACATCGACCAACGGAGAGGGGGTGATGTGTCTTATATGTACATGCCCACCTCCATATAGCACGAGGCCTTTTGGGAACTCATTGGCTTTGGGTTCCATCAGAACTCCGAAGTTAAGCGAGTTTGGGCGAGAGCAATCCCAGGATGGGTGACCCACTAGGAAGTTGCTCGTGAGTTCCCAGAAACAAAACCGTGAGGGAATGGTAAACCCAAAACGGGCAATATCGTGTTATAGTGGAGCCGGGACTGGGATGTGACAACATGGTATCAGAGCCACTATGTCGTGTGGTGCAAGTGTGCCGACGAGGACGTCGAGCCCCTAAGGGGGTGGATTGTAACATCCCACATCGACCAACGGAGAAGGGGTGATGTGCCTTATATGTACATGCCCACCTCCATATAGCACGAGGCCTTTTGGGAACTCACTGACTTCGGGTTCTATCAGAACTTCAAAGTTAAGCGAGTTCGAGCGAGAGCAATCCCAGGATGGGTGACCCACTGGGAAGTTGCTCGTGAGTTCCCAAAAATAAAACTATGAGGGAATGGTAAGCCGAAAGTGGACATTATCGTGTTACGGCGAAGCCGGTCTAGGATGTGACAACGTTCAAGGATGTGGCTCACCTCACATCAAAGGTTTGTTCTTTCATGTGCATCTCATATCTCTATTTATGTTGCATTCTATCTAGGTTAATTGTCTAGTCAGTTTTGCACTCTAACTTCCAGTTGTCTAGGCACACAGATTAAGACAACCCACATAGGCTGACTGATACCTTTCTGATGGTAGTCAATTTCTGGCCATTGATTTGTCTATATTTCTTTTGCAGTCAACAAGTGTCCTTGGGACAAGTTGGCTGATGGAAAATCACATTTCCTTGGGTATATTTGTTCCCTAAGGTTTCATTTGGTCTTTGGGGGTTCAAAATTTATTTTAGAGAGAGTGTGCCTTCAAAGCTTTGAATTTGCCTCTTCTTCATTTATGGAACCCTAGCTGCAAAATCAAGTTCATGCATTAAACACTCAATCACTGTATATTAGGGTTGCATTATTTTAAGGTTTTGCATAAAGTTCTTGGTCTGGTTTTAAGTTTTCAATCCGTTTTAGACCAAGTTTTTTTATTCAAGTTAGATTTTTCATTCAACTGTTTGACTGGAGAATCTGACTGGTCGATTAAATCCAAAATTGCATCAACTTCATCATAACATCATTTGCATAAGTTAATGTGCACTGAATTAGATCTTAGTTAACTAAGAACACTTCAATAAACTGAGCCTTAAATTGACTACTTCCGCCGTTAGAGTAAACTAACATATATGATCTTAGTTGATGAGTGTTGCTGACTAGTCAGACAAGCACGTATATAGATTTTAAATTGCAGGTTATTCCACTTGGTACCACTTTCAAAATCTTTTAATGGTTATAAGTATTTTGTAACCTTTGTGGATGATTATTCAAGGATTACTTGGTTATATCTTTTAAAGTGCAAGAGTGAAGTCATGAATGTGTTAAAAGATTTTCATAAACTTGTAACAACTCATTTTGGTTGTCATATTCACACTTTAAGGTCTGATAACGGCACTGAGTATATGTCAAATAACATGTCTCAATACTTAAATTCCCATGGAATTTTTCATCAAACAAGTTGTGTTGGCACTCCTCAACAAAATGGAGTGGCTAAGAGAAAAAATAGAGATTTGCTTGAGAAGACTAGAGCTCTAATGTTGCAAATGAATGTTCCTAAGAAATTTGGTCTCAAGGGGTGCTTGGTGCCACCTATTTGATCAATAGACTGCCTAGTAGGGTGTTGGATCAAAAATCACCCTATGAAGTCATGAAAGGAAGAAAGATTGACTTTTCTCACTTAAAAGTCTTTGGTTGTACTCATTATGTTCATATTGCTTTAATACATCGAGACAAGCTTGATCCAAGAGCTAGCAAATGTGTTTTTCTGGGGTATTCTTCAACACAGAAAGGTTACAAGTGATACAACTCTTCTTCAAGGAAAATCTTTGTCTCAAGGGATGTAAGATTTGATGAAACAACACCTTTTTTTTAAGAAGTCAGTGGACGATTTCAGTAAGGGGGAGTATGTCTTTGAAACCTTCCCTTTACCAAGTCCAACAATCAGTGATGCAAATGTATACATGCCTACTGATAGAGAATATGGCAGCCCTCTGAGTAATGGAGAAGAAAGTTTGCCTAAATCATCAACTCAATCATCTACATGCCATTCATCATCTGCAATTTCAGAACCATCACATGTCTTGCCTCAAGGAAGAAGAAACCCATCTCGTGATCGTCATCCTCAATCCAGGTTTTTAGATTATGTGACTTACAATGCAAGGTATCTAGTTGCTAAATGCTTATCATACCAAAGGATGACACCTAAGCATGCAATTTTTCTTAATTCCATATCCAATGCTTATGAACCAAGAAACTTTCAAGTGGCAGTGCAGCAAAATGAGTGGAAGTCGGCTATAGAGGAAAAGTTAAAGACCTTAGATGACAATAAAACATAGAGTGTTACTAAACTACCACAAGGAAAAAAGGATGTGGGAAGTAGATGGGTATATAAAACCAAATTTCACTCTGATGGCACTTGGAAAGACACAAAGTTAGACTGGTAGCTCATGGTTTTACTCAAACCTTTGGGGTAGACTACAAAGAGACTTTTGCTCCTGTAGCTAAGATGAACACAATTAAAGTGTTATTGTCTGTTGCCATTAATCATGCATGGCCTTTATACCAAATGGATGTAAAAAATGCATTCCTGCACAGTGAGCTTGAATAAGAAGTTTACATGAAACTCCCTTCTAGTCATCCCCAATCTAATGATCCAGAGTTGGTCTGCAAGTTATTTAAATCCATTTATAGATTAAAACAGTCTTCTCGTGCTTGGTATTCAAAGTTGAGTTCAGTTCTTGAAGAAGTTGGCTTCAAGAGAAACAACGCAGATTCCTATTTCTTTGTTCGAATTGGTTCTAGTGGAACCCTAGTGGTTCTTATTTATGTGGATGATCTCATTGTCACTGGTGATAATGCCAGTGAAATTGTCCTACTTAAGAACTCTCTCAAGCATAAATTTGCCATCAAAGACCTTGGGACACTCAAAATATTTCCTTGGCATTAAAATGACAATTTCTAAGAAAGGACTTTTCTTGAATCAACGAAAGTATATTCTCGATTTACTTCAAGAAGTAGATATGGTGGACTGCAAACATGCCCATACACCTCTTGATTGTAAACAAAAAAATGACCATGGATGGAGAACCACTAGGTGATATCAGTCACTATCAAAGGTTGGCTGGGAAACTTATTTATCTTACAATAACAAGGCATGACATTGACTTTGTTATTAGTCTTGTGAGCCAATTTATGCATTCTCCAACGCTAGATCATTTGTAAGTTGTTAAGAGGATACTCAGGTACTTGAAAGGCTATGTGGGGCATGACATTTTGATGCAAAATAATGCTCACACGCACATCCTTGGTTACACTGATGTTGATTGGGTAGGCAACTCTTTGGATAGCAAGTCAACTACTGGTTTCTGCATTTTTGTTGGAGGTAATCTAGTGAGTTGGAAAAGCAAGAAGCAAAGTGTGATTGCTCGGTCAAGTGCTGAGGCTGAGTATAAGGATATGGCCACTACTGCTTGTGAATTAATATGGCTCAAAGGCCTCCTCTCTAATTTAGGGTTCCCTAGTTCTCAACTAATGACTCTTATGTGTGATAACCAAGCAACCATGCATATAGCCTCTAATCCAGTTTTCCATGAGGGGACCAAGCACATCGAGGTTGACTGCCATTATATTCGTGAAAAGGTTCAATCAAAGATCATACAAACTTGTTACACTCCAAGTTCTAGACAATTTTCTGACCTCTTTACCAAGCCATTGGCAACTGTTGCGTTTCACGGTCTTTTGTCCAAGCTTGGATCAATCAATCTCCTCGATCCAAGCTTGAAGGGGAGTATTGGAATATATTAATAGATTACAAGGATAGGTTGTAATTATCACTATAGCTAGCCATAGGTTAAAGTGATAATCACAACCATACCTACTTGACATCTCTTGTCAATTATACTTACGCACTTGTCAAACTTTTCCCTTAATTCTAGGATTACTTTACTTGTAAATTGTACTTAGGATTTGTCCGGTTGTTAGGTCATAAATATGGGATTGTGTAGTGGTTGTTTGTCCACTGGTTTATGATCAATTTTCTTGGCTTGCTATAAGAGCTTTGTTTCTCTCTTGTAAAGTTCATGATGAATATACAAACCTTGAAATTCAACAGGTACTCAGGTACTACAATAGAAAATATTTCATCATTGTTTACAAGGTTCATTCCTAATACTAGGAAAATTGCAAGCGAAATCGTTCGCATTTTATAATATAAATCTCCAGTACAAGCAGTCAAAAAAGCAAGGCACATAGCGTAATAGAAACATTTTGTAAAAGTGTAATTATCACTACCGGATCGTAATGGGGATGTTGTATTAAGTTCAATAAAATTCCTTCTAGTGCAAGGAATATATATGGTTATGGCGAAAAAGAAAGAATGACATAACAACTTGATATAAAGAATGATAAAGATAAGAATGATGGAGATAAGAACTAAGTAAGTTTGTCTATTGTGGATACAAAGTCAAGCAAACAAGATCGAGCAAAATCATACTTTGTGATTACAAAGTCAAGGGTCTATTGTATAGGCACTCATTGTTGTATAACTTAGCTTTTATTACATGTAGTTGGGTGTAGTTGGGAGCTGCTGCCTTTATTGTTGTAAGACCAGCACTCATATATAAGGAGTCCTTCTTGTACCATTTTGATATAGAAAAGATCAACAGATTATTTCTCCAAAACGGAGCTTAATTATAAGTTTCAAATACCATTCTCTTTATGGTATCAAGAGCTATTTCTCTAACGACAAACCTCTGACTGAATATTTTTTTTCCCTTCTTCTGCCTTACCTTCTAGTCGACTTTTCTTCAGCTTCCATGGCCGCTTCTTCTCTTCTTACAAGTTCCCTTCCTAATATTTCCTGTTTGGTTTCAATCAAACATGATCGAACCAATTATATGTTGTGGCTTGCCCAATTTAATCCCTTACTTAAAATAATGATCTCGTTGGCTATGTTGATGGTACAAAATATGTCCAGCAAAGTTTCTTGAGGATAATACTACTCTCAATCCCGAGTACGTGACTTGGCAGCGACAAGACCAACAATTGTTGAGTTGGATTAACTCAACTTTGACACCAAATGTGCTTTCCATTGTCATAACTTGTGAAACATCCCGAGCTGTTTAGGATACTTTAAAAACACGATTTGTTTCTCAATCTCGCACTCGTATTCTTCAACTTAAGCACCAAATGCAGTCTACTAAAAGAGGTAACATTTCCATTACATAGTACGTTGATAAATTGACTAACTTTGATGATCAATTGGCTCTTGCGGGAAAGCCCGTTGATGATGGTGATCTTATGGAGCTGATTTTAAATGGTGTTGGTCCTGCTTTCAAAAGTACCATTACTTCGGTTAAAGCAAGAGAAAATCATATGAGTTTTGACGATATGGTTGCTTTGCTCTTGAGCACTGAAAGTCGTATGGAAGACCACATCACTTCTTTCCATCCAGATCACACTACTGTTGCTCTCTTTGCACCTTCTGGCTCCTCTCCAAATCGTGGTCGTGGAACCACACTTCACCTTAGCAATGGTCGTACGTCTTCATTCAGTTGTGGTGGTTTTCAAGGTCGTGGCTCATTTCATGGTCGCGGTGCTGGTAATCCTTTTGTTAGCCGTTGCAGTGGTTCGAATGGCGATTTGTTTCATGGTGGATCCGACTGTGGCTTGTTTCAAAGTCGAGGAATTCTTCCTACACCCGCTGCTGTTTTTTCTCACTCTTCCTATCTTCCCAACCATGTTACAGTTGCTTCTTCATCTTCTGGATATCGTAACATTGGTTATTCCTCTAATGGTTGTAACTATTGTGGTGATCATCGTCATTCTACTGCAACTTGTTTCAAGTCTCCTTTCTCCGAAGGTCGATATCTGTCTCCACAATCTCATGCTATGATGGCCTCTCCTATGGGCAATGACCAGTCCCCTACATGGTATACCGACAGTGGCGCATCGTCACATATCACCAATGATTTAGCTAATTTTAGCCTCTCCACATAATATACTGGTCAAGATCAAGTCGTTGTTGGTAATGGTTAGGGATGGGCAATGGTTATGCGGGCGGGTAACTGCGGTTAATTTACCTATAACCGTTTATGCTCATACCCGCATAACCGTTTACCCGTTGGGTAATTGCCTAAACGGTTATACTCATACCCATAACCGTTTATAAACGATTAACCATACTCATAACCGCATACCCATTTAACCGTAACCGTTTAATACTCGCTTACCCATTTATCATTTTTAAGCCGTTTATCTTTTTTTTTTTACCATTACCCTTTTTCACCCGTTTACATGTTTTTTAACAACTTGAAAATTAAAAAAAAATTGTCATAATTTTTTTTTGACAATTAAACACCGTTATAGGTACATTCATCATACATTTTCATATTTTAATTTTTTAAGTCCTTATACCATTCCAAATTGAAATAATAGTTTACGGACGATATTTTTAACTGTTACCAATGAAGGTAAATATAATATTTGCTAAGTATTATTGGGTTACAAAAATTGTTTAGAAGATATTTCTGTCAATTTCACGGTTACCCACATGTAATTTATATTAATTTGGCAAATTCCTTGATGATGAGAATCATCATTCCTGTAGTAGTGTTATTGAGAGAATGACCGTTGAATTCCTTGCTAATTTATTGGGTGCTAAGTATTATTGGATCGAGAACATGATTTGTGTTAGTTTTTCATATATAAAATAAATTGGTAAACGGTTACCCGTTTATAACCGTGGTTAAAACCCATAATCGCCCATTTAAATTTCACGGGTAAACGGTTATACCCATAACCGTTTATTTATCTAAACGGTTACCCATAACCGTTTATTTATCTAAACGGTTACCCATAACCGTTTATTTATCTAAACGGTTACCCATAACCGTAACCGTTTAATTTAAATGGGCGGGTAATCGCTATTACCCATAACCAATGGGTATTTGCCCATCCCTAGTAATGGTGTAGGTTTGTCTATTAATCATATTGGTTCCTATTCCGTGTCTAAATTTCCTTTAAATTCTGTGTTGCATTGTCCTTCTACTTCCGCTAATCCACTGACTTCATCGATTTTGTTGTGATAACCATTGCTACTTCATTTTCACTCCTACTGATTTTTTTTGTGAAGGCTCTATCCACTGGGAAGATGCTTTTCCACGGCAAGAATGAGAATGGATTGTATTTATTTCGTGTAGGTTCGTCGAAGTTTCCCTTCAAGACCGTGGCTTTCTTTGGACAACGAACCTCTTCATTGGTGTGGCATCAGCATTTCGGTCACCCATCTCGTGCAATTTTTAATAAAATTATGTCTTCTATTCCTATTAAGGATTCCAAGTTACCTAGTTTTTGCTCTACTTGCCCATTGGGCAAAAGTGCTAAATTACCTTTTGCTTTGTCTCCATCTGTTTCCGTTTGTCCTCTTCAATTGATCCATTGTAACGTTTGGACTTCACCAATTGCCTCTGTTAAGGGTTCTAAGTATTTTATAATATTTCTTGATGACTATTCCCATTATACTTGGATATTTCCTATGAGATTTAAACATGAAGCTTTTTCTTATTTTCAAAAATTTAAATTGCTTGTTGAAAACCTTCTATCTATACATACTGTCTACAAGATAAAATCTTTACAAACTGATGGAGAATGTGAATTTATGAGTAAGGAATTTCAACAACTTTTAACTGATAATGATAATGACATTGAGCACCGGTTAACATGCCCTCACACTCCTGAACAAAATGGTGTTGCTGAACGGAAACAATGACATATTGTTGACATGGGTCTTACTTTACTTGCCACTGCTAAAATGCCTTCTTCTTTTTGGGTGGATGCTTTCAACACCTCAGTCTATTTAATTAACCGTCTTCCGGCACGCCAATTGAATTATGTTTCGCCTTTATGAAAAATTGTTTAGTCGTAGGCCTTCTTATTTATGTTTTCGTGTTGTCAGTTGTGCTTGCTTTCCTTATTTACGACCTTATAATAAAATAAATTGGAATTACATTCAAAACAATGTGTTTTCATTGGTTACTTATCATCATCGAGGCTATCGCTGTTATGATATGTCAAATGGATGAGTTTATTTGTCACGCCATGTGGTCTTTGATGAGGAAACTTGTCCTTTCAACAACCCTACACAATCCTCCTTAGTCCCGCCGTCAGAAGCTTCTTCTCCCGTGGTTATCACTCCTTCTCCCTTACCACTTCTTCCTCAGGTACCTTCATCATCTCATATTTCTATTTCTCATAATCTGATATCCTCTTCTAGTGTAGCACCTCGCTCACCCATGCAACCCTCCACAAGTTCAACATTGCCTACACATCCACATTCCTCGCCACCTCATTCTCAACCTGTGTTAGAATCAATCAAATATCAATTATACAATATATAATAATTGCATAGTTTATTTCGAATTACAATTTCACTATATATACAATATACCAAAATATGAACAATTAATAAAATTACATGTAAAATCACAACAATAATCACTGACTTGTTTATGGAAGATAGAGGCTTGCAGTAGTAATCTCCTAAGACAGAAATTCGCCCCTACACCAGTGCAGTAGTTCACGGACGTCTATCTTGCAGGATACAACTATCTAACCCAAGTTTTTGCACTCAAACTTGGATTATTGGCGAATTTACTATGTGTTTCTTTGTGAAGGATCAAAGAGAGAGCGATGGAATTCTTTTTCGTTTTTGATATCACAGCCATATATATAATGGCATTTTTGAACAGTTATGGCTGTTCATTCTTATCCTTTCAAAACAGATGTAACTGTTTTTGTAAACGGCCTTATCGTTTCGAAAAAAACTGAATCCTAAAATCAAAAACGTAAAAATCGTACTTGTATTTTTCGTCCATCCGAGCCCAAGAGCCCCAAGGGTTTAGGGCCCAAGGTCCACGATTTGACACTTAATATATACACCCAAACCTTCCAAGTCCATGGCCCAAGGTTCATGGCTCAATTCCTTTCAAACAATAAGTGAGTGAACTCACTTATAAAGGGGAATTAGATAGAGTATATGGTCAATGTGGGACAATGGTCCCTCACAAGTTCCAATAATACCCCACATTTTCTATTCAAACTCTAGCAATACTCCACATTTGAATAGAAAATAAGATACTAACTAAATTAGTAACATTTTTCCAGATAACTTAGATATGATGCACATCGAGATAGGTGTTTTTTGCACTTGAACCTTCTCTAGTGAGTACTCATCGGATTTACCTAATGAAGTAATGAATTTAATATCTTGAACTGATCATTCTTAGCAGTAAATCGAAACAATAAGTATCACACATATCACATCTTGACACACTTCACATTCATACGATTGTATTCATTTTGGTCCTGAACATATCCTGATTTCATGAGACCTTTAGAGAATTGTAGCCATATCAATTCTCAAAGATGCAACCCCACATCAATCTCATATAGGTAATGCTAATCAAGAATATCCTGTTCTATTCATGTTAACCATAAGATATTAGCATTATTAAGAATAACGATTCACCCTCTTCGTCTTACAGGCAACACACTGTTTTCCATCATAGGAATGAGTAAGGATTGTGTGTCTCTTACCTTGAGTTTTCCTCAACTAGTTTGCTTATTGAACCTAGACTATGGGATCTCCAGTTAGCAAGGTTAGGTTTTCGTCAAGTTATAACTCATTGAGTTGGCTTTAAACCAATTCCCCTCAATGTAAATGCCATTTGATCCTTGGGTAGGCCTTTAGTCAAAGGATCGGCAATGTTCTCCTTAGATTTAATATAGTCAATGGAAATAGTTCCATTCTTGAGTAGTTGTTTAATGGTTCTATGTCATCACCTTATATGTCTTGACTTCCCATTATATTCAGCATTTTTGGCTCGACCTTGTGCATCCATGCTATCACAATGTATACATACTGTAGTCACAGACTTTAGCCATAATGGAATATCTTCCAGAAAATGTTTAAGCCGTTCAACTTCATCAGGAGCTGCATCTAAGGCTATAAACTCTTATTCCATTGTCGAATGTGCTATACATCTTTGCTTAGATGATTTCCATGACACAGCTGCTCCACCAAGTGTAAATACATATCCACTTGTGGATTTACTGTCTGTGCTCCCTGAAATCCAATTTGCATCACTATATCCTTCTAATAATGGGGGATTTTGAGTGTAATGCAAACCATAGTTCATTGTATGCTTTTAAGTATCTTAATACTTTTATTAAAGCTTTCCAATGATCTCTTCCAGGATTACTTGAATACCTGCTTAATCAGTTTATTGAATAAGCGAGATAAAGTCTTGTACAATTCATAATGTACATCAAGCAGCCTATAACTTAGGTATACTTCAATTGAGATACGCTCTCTTCTTCATTTTTAGTAAGCTTATGAATGGGATCAAAATGGAGTTACTGTAGGTTTACAATCATAATGTCCAAACCTTATTAGAACCTTTTCAACATAATGTGATTGAGTTAGAACATATCCATATGAATTCCTTAGAATTCGAACTCCAAGAATCACATCAGCTATTCCCATATCTTTCATATCAAAGCTAGAATTTAGCATTTTCTTTGTGGAGTTAATCACATCTTTGTTTGTTTCCATTATGAGTATGTCATCAACATATAGACATACAATAACATAAGCATTTTTCGTTTGCTTAACATAAATGCATTTATCATTTCATTGATTACAAATCCATTTGTGATCATTTATGATCAAATTTTTCATGCCATTGCTTAGGAGCTTGTTTAAGTCCATATAATGACTTAATTAATTTGCAAACTTTCTTTTCTTGACCTTTGACAATGAAACCTTCAAGTTGTTCCATATGTATTTCTTCGTCTAATTCACCATTTAAAAATGCAGTCTTAACATCCATTTGATGTATCTCGAGATTGTAAACAGACGCTATAACTGTTAACAACCTTATAGATGTTATTCTAGCTACTAGTGTATAAGTGTCAAAGTAGTCAAGTCCTTTTTTACGATACCCTTTGGCAACTAGATGAGCTTTATACTTGTCTATGGTACCATTCGGTCTCAATTCTTCTTGAAAATCCATTTGTGTCCTATTGGTATATTCTCCGGAGGCAAATTAACCAATTCCCATGTATTATTTTGCATGATAGATTCCATTTCACTTTGAATAGCTTCTTTCCAATAAGGTGCTTCAGAGGATTCTAATGCAGCCTTATAAGTTTGAGACTCTTCTTTGGTTAGATAAGTAAGGAAATCAGGACCAAAATTCTTTGCAAATTTTGCTCTTTTACTCTTTTGTGGTTCCAAATCTTGGCTTTGGACTCTAGAAGTTGAAGTATAATTATCGTCATTATTTCTCGTAGTATCATTATGTACTCTTTTATTCAAAACATATGACCTATATTTGTAAGGAAAAATTTCCTCAAAGAACTCAACTTCTGCAGATTTAAGTATTGTATTTACATGAATGTCTGCAATTTCATATTTATGAACCAAAAATATGTATGCTGAACTATTATTGGTGTGACCAATAAATATACAATCCACTGTTTTTGTCTCTTTGGAAGAGGCACTTGAACTTTCGCAAGACAACTCCACACTTTCAAAGTTTTATATGTAGGTAACCTACCTTTCCAGATTTCATAAGGAGATTGATTAGTTTTCTTATGTGGAATTCAATTCAATATTGTGTTGGCAACAAGGAGTGCCTCACCCCATAAATTATGTGGTGCACCAGAACTGTTTAACATGAAATTAATCATATCTTTCAATATTCGATTTTTACGTTCAGCCACTCCATTTTGTTGAGGAATATATGGTGTTATCGTTTGATGTATTATTCCATGTTTCGAACAAAATTCTATAAAGTCATTAGATTCGTATTCACCACCTTTATCCGACCTTAAGACTTTTATTCTTTTGTCTAGTTGATTTTTGACTTCGACTTTAAATGTCTTAAACATGTTTAAAGTTTCATCTTTACTATGAATCAAATAGATAAAATAGTATTTGCTGCAATCATCAATGAAAGAAATATAGTAGTTCTTTCCTCCACGAGTTGGTGTGGACTTGAAATCACAAAGATTACTATGGATTAAACCAAGTACTCCATTGGATTGTTCCACTGATTTATATGAATGTCTTGCATATTTAGATTCTGTGCATATCTCACATTTTGATACTTTGTTCATAGAACATTTGGGCAATAAGCCTAAGTTAACTATTCTTTGAAGAGAACAAAAATTAACATGTCGTAATCTTGCATGCCATAATGTAGAGGACTTAATCAAGTAAGTAGAAGAAGCATTGGGCTTGTTATTATTATTAATAGCATCAGCAGAAAGTACATTCAATTTGAAAAGCCTCTCAGCCAGGTAGCTCTTTCCCACATACACCCCACCCTTGGTGATTACAAACTTATCAGATTCAAAGACTAATTTGAAACCTTTGTTACTCAGAAGCGATCCAGAAATTAGATTCTTGCGAATATCAAGAACATGCAGAACATTGGTGAGTGAAAGCTCTTTTCTAAAAGTGAGTTTGAACGTCATTTTTCCCTTCCCTACAACGCAGATGCAGTTGCATTTCCCATGTACAGATTTTCTCCACCATCAATTGGTTGGTAAGAAACAAATAAATCCGATCAGCACAAACATGCCTTGTTGCTCTTATATCAACCCACTAGTCATTGGAATTAGTCAATAAATTGACCCCAGATACAACAACAACAAACTTGTCTTCTGCAATGTTTGCTTGATTGGAATTCTCAGTATTTTAATCCTTCTTGTGGCGGCAATCCTGCCCTATGACCTGTCTTTCCATAAAACCAGCAACCTCATTTGATTTTCTTGAAGGTTTTCCCTTTTGAAGTAGTTAGTGCTTTCTTTGCAGCATCATTGCCTTTGTTTTTATGATGGTGCTTTGCCTTGTGCAAGTCTCCTCCTTCCACAATATTGGCTTTTGCCTCCAGCAATGAGTCATCATACTTTTCATTTTTGCGATGATCCTCTTCCACACGCAGTTTAAGAATCAATTGATCCATGCTTATGTCTTCAGATGCTTTAGATAAATCTGAAAGTCCTTCCAATTTGAAGGTAGTTTCTCTATAATAGAGCCAACCACATAGCCTTCTTTCAGACCAAGATTCTCTTTATCTAACTCATGAACAATCACCTGGAGTTCTTCAGCTTGCTTGACAACAGACTTGGTGTCACTCATCTTGTAAATCAGAAATTTTTCGATCACAAACTTCTTGGAACAAGCCACTTCAGACTTAAATTTTTTGTCCAAAGACTCCCATAGATCTTTAGCTGTGTAATATGATGAATAATCATCATATTGAAAGTTATCTAAAGCATTCAAAATGTAGTTCCTGCATAGAAATTCATTATGAGTCTAGGCTTCTATAGCCTGCAGAATTTCGGCAGGAATATTTCCCTCTTCTGGTGCTTCAAATGCCTCAAAAGTAATGACGTGACTCAAGTTCAGAGTTGTCAAGTAGAACAACATCTTTTGTTGCCAACATTTAAAGTCAACTCCCTTGAATTTCTCAGGTTTCTCAACGTGTTGCTTGACGACACCAACATTTGATCGATCCATGGAATAGAATTTATGTCTTAGATTGTTAGAATCGATCAAATATCAATTATACAATATATAATAATTGCACAGTTTATTTTGAATTACAATTTCACTATATATACAATATACCATAATATGAACAATTAATAAAATTGCATGTAAAATCACTGCCTTGTTTATGGAAGATAGAGGCTTGCAGTAGCAATCTCCTAAGAAAGAAATTCGCCCCTACACCAGTGCAGTAGTTCACTGACGTCTATCTTGCAGGATATAACTATCTAACCCAAGTTCTTGCACTCGAACTTGGATTCTTGGCGAATTTACTATGTGTTTCTCTGTGAAGGATCAACGAGAAAGCGATGGAATTCTTTTTCGTTTATGATATCACAGCTATATATATAATGGCGTTTTTTAACAGTTATGGCTGTTCATTCTTATCCTTACAGAACAAATGTAATTGTTTTTGTACATGGTGTTATCTTTTCGGAAAAAACTAAATTCTAAAATCAAAAACATAAAAATCATACTTGTGTTTTTCATCCATTTGAGCCCAAGAACCCCAAGGTCCACAATTTGACATTTAATATATACACCCAAACCTTCCCAGTCCAAGGCCCAAGGTCCATGGCTTTGGCCCAATTCTTTTCAAATAATAAGTGGGTGAACTCACTTATAAAGGGGAATTAGATGAAGTGTATGGTCAATGTGGGACAATGGTCCCTCACAAGTTCCAACAACCTACTCATGATAGCTCTCGTAGTTTGATTTCCATCAATGAGGCCCTTCCATCTTCTTCAGCTTCTGATCCACATCCCATGCTGACTCGTTCGAAATCTGGATTTCGAAAACCAAACCCAAAATATGCTTTATTGACATCATTACAAGCTCTTGATTCTGAACCAACCTCGTTCCGAGAGGCAAATCAATTATCTCATTGGCGTGATGCAATGACATTGGAGTTTAAGGCCTTGAAAGATGCTGGTACATGGGAGTTGGTACCTTCCTCACTTGCTACTCATGTTCTTCCTCACAAGTGGGTCTATCGCACAAAGCGAAAATATGATGATATGGTAGAGCGATACAAAGCTTGTCTTGTTGCAAATGGATTTCATCAAAAGATGGGTGTTGATTACATAGAGACGTTCAATCATGTGGTTAAGCATGTTACCATCCATTTGGTTATTGCCCTTGCAATCTTTTATAATTGGCCTATATGCCAACTTGATGTACAAAATGCATTTTTGCACGGGAATCTCTCTAGAGAAGTTTTCATGAAATAACCACGTGGTTTTGAAGATCCCGAGTATCCTCATTAAGTTTGTCGTTTGCACAAGTCCCTATATGGCTTGAAACAAACCCCAAGAGCCTGGTTTCATCGCTTTTCTAAATATCTTATTGATTTAGGCTTTGTGGCATCACAAGCAGATCATTCTCTCTTCATTTTTAGTAACCATGGAGTGTATTTGATTCTTCTAATTTATGTTGATGACATCCTTATCACAGGAAATCGATGCTCTTATGTTGATTCATTTATCCATGCACTTGGTCAAAGTTTTTCTATGAAAGATTTGGGACCCCTCCATTTTTTCTTGGGTCTTGAAACACCTCGTGGAGATGATGGGTTACATCTAAAGCAGACAAAATGTATTGTTATTGTTGAAGCGTGCAGATATGTTGGAAGCCAAGCCTTGTGCTACTCCAGTTCAATCTAGCTCCCCACTTCGCTCTCTTAATGGTGTTCCCTTAAATAATCCTACTAGCTACCGAAGTGTGGTAGGCGTTGTGCAGTACTTAACCATCACCAGACCTGACATCACGTATGCAGTGGGTATGTCAGCATATGCACCAACCTGCCTCAATTCATTTGATTGCAGTCAAGCGAATCCTTCGTTACTTAAAGGGCATAACTGAGGAAGGGCTTCTGTTTTATCATGGTGGTACTAATTTGGTTGGATTTTCAAACGTGGACTATGCTAGACGCTCCACTGGTGTTTTCTGCATATATTTTGGTCCAAATTTAATTTCTTGGAGTTCCAAAAAGCAACGCACAGTTGCTCGTTCAAGTACCGAATCAGAATATCGGTAGTTGGCCATCACGGCAACTGAACTTGTTTGGCTCCAACAGCTGCTGTAGGAGCTTTGCATCCCTATTTCGACTCCTTTGATTTGGAGTGATAACACAAGTTCCATTGCATTGGCATCTAATCCCGTGTTCCATGCTCGAACAAAACATGTAGATGTGGATTATCATTTTGTGCGTGAGCTTATAGTGGCAAGGTCATTGAATGTTCATCATGTATCTACTCAATTTCAGATTGCAGATATCTTCACTAAGGGCTTGTCTGCTGATTGTTTTCATTTTTTAAAGTCCAAGCTCGTTTGTTGTCCGCTCATGAGCTTGCGGGGGATGATGAAGATAAGAATGATGGAGATAAGAATTAAGCAAGTTTGTCTACTTTGGATACAAAGTCAAGCAAACAAGATCGAGCAAAATCATACTTTGTGATTACAAAGTCAAGGGTCTATTATATAGGCACTCATTGTTGTATAGCTTAGCTTTTATTACATGTAATGGGTGGAGTTGGGAGCTGTTGCCTTTATTGTTGTAAGACCGAGTCCTTCTTGTACTTTCATAATTTGATTTCGAGTTACGTGCTTCTATTTTTGTGTCCTTTCTTCTTCCTTGCTTCGGGTCGGAAAATTAAAGAATTGATTGAATCAAAAACCAAAAGAGGTTCATGGCTAAGGGTAAAGATGTCCGAGTAACGGTTATTTTGGAATGTACCAATTGTGTTCGAAATCGTGTTAATAAGGAATCAATGGGCATTTCCAGATATATTACTCAAAAGAATCGACACAATACGCCTAGTCGATTGGAATTGAGAAAATTTTGTCCCTGTTGTTACAAACATACGATTCATGGAGAGATAAAGAAATAGATCGAACCGATCGCTCGTGTGTCAGTCTTCCAAGGAACCATTTTGATATAGAAAAGATCAATAGATTATTTCTCCAAAACAAAGCTTAATTATAAGTTTCAAATACCATTCTCTTCAAAGAAAACAATGTTGGATATAAGTCAACAATCTGTGATATAATTATATATGCTAATAAATAATAAATGCGAATAGAACAATTCACAGAGTATGAACAAAACAAAAATATAAAACAGACAACTTGAAAATTGAGGCTTGCGTACCGCAATGTCCTTGAAACAGAAATTTCATCCATACCTAGTGCTTGTAGTTCTACAGACGTCTACTTCACCAGGATTCAACGATCAAGTTAAAATTCCAGCACCGGAAAACTTAACTTCTAGCAAATTTCTGTGTGGTTCTCTCAATAAGAAGGTTTAGGAATGTAGAAGAAGAATTTGATATTTTGTGTTCTAAATGTCATACAGATGGATGTATATATAATATGATTATACCTGTTCACAACAGGTATGAGGAAGGAATGCATCTATTCGGAGACATCTTCTCAGATGGGTGTTTTTTTTCTGCATTCTTTCACACTTCAGACTTCATCTGAAAGGATGAGTCTGTTGATAAAATAATAAAAAATTAATTAATTAAATCTGAAAAATAATTAATTAAAGTATTTAATTATTAGAGCCCGAGCCCCAAGGCCCAATGCCCATCTTTTGATAATTAATTAGCACATATTAATTATAATTAGCACACCCTAAAGCCCAATCCCAAGGGTGAGGCCAATTTTATTCTCCAAGGTCTATCACTCCAATTACCTTTTATAAGGGACAAAGCCTTGTAAAGTGAGGAAACCTTGTGGTGGTGAGCAATGTGGGACAATGAAATTCTACTCAAAATTTCCAACAAACCGGACATAGTTTACTTATGTTGGCGGGATTCATTGAAGGGCTGGTATACACAGAACCAGTAACAACCAATGCGACAGTAACCACAGCAAGCAGCCACGATTTGAGAAATGAGCAACGAGGACCCTTGAGTATGATTACAATGACAGAAAGGAGATGATGAAAGTCATGACCCCCTCAGCAATAGCGCCGAGTCAACTTTTAAGGAAGGGCCTCCAAGCATGTGCTTGTGCTGTGGGATGACCTCATTAATGGCCAGTGCTCCACCCACCGCACCCAAAGCCTGTGGATTGGAAAGTGTAGAGTCCAATGTTAAACTTAAGCATATCATTCTGTGTTTCGTTTATACACGTATTATGCTTTGGAGTTGGGACGGAGAGAAAGGGATAAAAGTGAATTTCTTTGTTGAAAGAGTTTCTGTTAGTTAAATTGTAACAGCAGGGCAGTCAGTTGGATTATTCGCATGTGAAAACTGGAATGAGAGAACTGAACACAGATTGAGAAAGGGATAATACTATTTATCATATCATATTTCCACAGGAAATTAAAGGAAGAAACATTTTAACAGTTAAGGCCCTCCCCTCTCCCCACCCCACCCTCTCCTCCTCAAGGCCTCAACCTAAGCAATTGAAGCAAAAGACTGAAAGCAAATTGAATTCAAGAGTGAGAGAAGCTGGTGGCAATGGGGATAACGATGACGAGAATGAGCAGCAGAAGAATTATCAACCCGATACACATCCACTTCCTGCTGCTCCTCTGGTAGCCCTTGGCGGTGTTGAGATGTTTTGTTCCATCCTTGACATAGTGGGAAGCATTCATCACATGGTGTTCTATATCATCCATCTGCTCCCCCTGAGCCTCCACCATTACTGCCATGTCTAAGAAAAGCTGATGCAACTCCAACAGGCTCCTCTCGATGTCCTTGGCCGTGTCGTGCCTGTCCTGTATCTCCACCACCGTTTCCAACACCTTCCCCCTCCCATGCTCCTGTATTGCCTTCCCCAGAAACTCCTCTGCCCCGTTCCCACCCCCATTCGAGATTATCTTTTCAATCACCTCCTCATCCGCCTGCTCTCCCGTCACCGTGAAGTAGCGTCTCCCAACAGTCTCCTTGTACTCGCTCATAATCCTCTGCCTCAGACCCTGGAAATCCATCATAAGCTCCTTGAGCTTCTTGCTCAAGCCACTCGTCACCGCCATCCTCGTTCTGTAAATCGGGGTGCCTTCTTTGTAGGCGGAGAGCCTCCTGTTGGCGGCATTGGCACGATCCATGTCCTCTAGCTGAGATCTGATGGTCTTTGTTTTCTTCAGCACTGCCGTAATATCCGCATTGATTCTGCTGCGCAAGGATTGCAATGCCTCGGACTTGTGGAGGGACTTGCTCTCCTCGTTGGCTTGCTGCAGACGCATGAGAATGTCGCGAACAGATGCCATCTCCTGCTTCACCTTCTCGGCCTCTTCCAGGAACAGACCAAGGTCGGTGTGCATATTTGTGGTGGAGGATGACATCTCCACATTGTTATTATGCCCGGCTTCCAAGTCCAAATCTTTCATAGCCTCTTTCTTTAGATCCACGTAGTTGGTGAACGACTTTGTCATCAGGTCGTTCATCTTTCTTTCTTTCCTTTTATTTCTTCTTCTTCTTTGTTCGTTCCAAAATTCCAAGGAAAGATCAGATCAGATCCTGCATTTATAAAATTCATTGTACAATTAAACAAAACTGGATTAGATCCAGATTGATCTACTAAATAGTAAATTCAACTATCTACCTCTAGACCTAGGAAATCGAAATGAATTAGTTGGAAGAGGGATTTAATTTATGCGTACCTTTTTTTTTCCAATTACGGAGTTGGATGAGCAAATCAACAGCTAGCCCGTACTACTTCAGTTGCTTGTTTATATGAAGGAGAATTAGGCAAAAATTTGAACAAGAACTAGTCGATGTATATCAGAATCAGATGCTTAAATTTCAAATGGAAATCCAACAAACAAGGAAGCTGATCATCTGCTTTTATCACAATGAGATTCCCAAAACGGCTGCGTTCAAGTTTTTAAACAACTTCTGTATTGCCAAACTAGCCGTTGACAGGTCACAAACAAATAAAAGAAAAAGGAACTAGCCGTTGGAGCCCCAACGGCTATAATTCAAATATCCGTCAACTCCGTACTTTTTTGTGATGCGAAGAATTTGGGCCAAAATTGTATGCCTCTGGAAGTTGGGCTCGGCCAACAAGTAGATGTGAGCTTAGCCATTCTTCTACTCATGTACCCAATAAAATAAAAAGACCAAAGGGGAGGTTCTTGATAGTTGATACATAATATTAATACATACATATACGGATTTACCCACACATGATGATATCCACCTACCATTTGTTTCACATTGGTGGGCGTGATTGCTCGATAAATCGATTTGAAACAAGTCTATTACTTTTAATAATTCTGAAATAAAATTTCTTCTCAATTTTAAAAGGGAAATTTTATTTGAATCCATTTAACTTCTTTTTTCACTAAACTTACTATTTTCACCCATATTATTTTTTATTAAAGAATTAATCTCTCTTTAAACCCAAATTTATTACCTAAACTACCCTCTCAAACCTCATTCAAAATGTAAAATTATCTTTACACCCATTCCCTTTATAAAATAACATCTCTAATTGATTTTTTTTTTCAAAGAGGCATCATTTGCACCTCTATAATTGCATATGCCGTATAGGACTAACATTTAAGCATTTCCATGGCTGCTTTTTTTTTATTTTTGCTACCAAAACCCATCCATGGACTTGGGATCCAAGAGATCATTCCATAGACTTGAATTTGCCAAGAGAATGTTATGCAAGCTCCAATTCAGTCCTTTTTAAATCGAGCATTTTCATGTACTTTTTAAGAAACTTTGAAGTGACATAGGGCTGGGTGTTTTGCTGCTATGTTAATAATAAACAAATAAACAAATTGGAGCTATTTCGAATAAAAAAGGTGCAAGACATGCTAGTGCATGGTTAAGGTTGAGCAGTCTTTATTTGCACCAAGAATCAAGTTTTATGTCTTTGCAGTACTAATCAAAAGTCCTTTGCACTGGTGTTTTGGGGCACATACGGACAAACAAAATATCCATAAATTGAGTCATACCTTAGTTGGAGGATTAAAAACTTCAAAATCACTATCCATCAATAGAAAAACTTGTTTTTCTCTATTAGATCTATTAGGGTTTTAGTCGGAATGAACATAGGATAAACAAAGGGTGATGCTAGTGTTTAATTATAGTATGTGGGTCTATTGATAAATTTGATTTTTATTATTAATTTTATTTTGTACTTAATAGTAATTATGCAAGATGGTAAAATAGACAATTAACATTTAAAATTTAAGTTGGGTGTAGAAAGAGTTTAGATGAGTTTAAATAAAATTTCCCATTTCAAAATTCTCGGAGCATTTAAAATTTTTAAAATTATTCCTATCTCAAAATTTTTAGAGCATAATGTGATTTTTACGTTCACAAGTTTATCAAAATTTGTACATGTACATTAAACCTCTTTAATATAATACTCTATAATATTTGAATAAACTCCTTATTGTAATAAGTTGTAATTTTTCTTTATCCCATATTAAAGAACCATGCCTCCGCATAGTTATAATTGTCAATGCGTACAAAAAATACGTAAGGAATAAAATACTTGGTGCCCAATGAATCCTATTTAAGAAATACAACATTTGTTAAGCATAAATAAACCAATAAATAATATTTTGTTTTTTTAGTACAATAATATTTTTAGTTATATATTGGAAGAAACTCCATATTGTAAGTAGTTATATATATATTTATTATCATCTTAAGAAAACACACCTCCACATAATTATAATGTCAACCAGTACAAAATATGCAAGAAATAAAATACATGATGCCCAAGGAATCCCATTGAGGAAATACAACATTCATTAAAGATAAATAAGTAAATAAATAATCATTTTAACAACACCTCTATTAAGTAATAACCTTCCAAAAATTATAGAATAGTTTGGTACCAAGTGTATAACTTTAGAGAAGTTTTACTATTATTGATTTTTTTTCCCCTTAATATTTAGTAGTCAATTCTTTGTTTCTATTTGTATATAATATGATTATGATGGACCACTTAATTTGTATGCTATAGTAACATTAATTTAATTATTTGTTTCTATGTAATAATATGGTCTAATGATATTACTCATTTATAAGTAAGAGGTCTTAAGTTCAAATCTCATGAATTACAAGTTTCATACCAATTTATTCTCTCTCGCCCCTTCATGTAAATATATCAATGTATAAAAAAATAAAGCAGTGCTTAAGCACTAACTAGTTAATAAGTTTGTATGAATCACTCGTGTGAGCCAATAGGCAATGTATTCTCATGACTTTAACTGTTTATTTGTTATGTCTTCATTTAAATTTCATTCTTACAAATATTCACCCAAATTCAAAATCATTTATCCATTTGATTATTGACTTGAACATTTTGACAGTATGTTGATAACATTACGTTTATTTATATTTTGTTATCATAATTAGATCTTAAATGTTCTTTAATTTCTGTAAAGATGATTTATGAATATTTTTTTTTTGTCAAACGATAAATTTTGTTAAATTAGATGTTAGATTAGTCACCGACAGGGTTTGAACCCACGTCATCATGCAAGGATTTAACACATTTCCACCACTGTGGACCTATGGTAAAGGGCCACTTGCAGATGATTTATGAATACTTAAATAATGACAAAACAAAACAGTTTCCAAAATAATAATAACAATAATGACAAAACTTTAGGGGGCAATTTGAAAAAATTAAAATTTTGTGGCCCATTTTAAAATGAACCCAAACATGGAGAGTGAAATATAATTTATCCTAATTTTTTAATTCACAGGGCATCAAATTATAACAAGTGCAGGTCCTATGTGCCTGTCATGTAAGCAAAAGAGATGGAAAAGTAAACAGAGTTAGAACTAATGATTAATTAATTTCATGGTCTCTAACATTTTGAAGGTCATGTGTGAATTTAATAAAAAGGTTTTTGTTGTAGGCATAATTTACTGAACAATTATGGAGACCATAGAGAGAGAGAAAGGTGCGGCAATGGAGAATAAGAAGAGAGAGATGTGTAATTGTGAGTGTGTTTGATTCACCCCATTGTGCCTTTATTTATAGTAGTAGGAAAGGTTAATTTCTTACCCTTTAGGATTACAACATTTAATAAGTAATCTACTACTGATAGGAATATAAGAGATATCCTAAGATATACTAGGATTTACACAATCACATTCCTAATCTAATAGGATTGCAACACTTCCCTTTGAGTGTGTAAATACTCAAGTAAATGGTGCATCAGGTCTTCAGTGATGAAGTAAGTACAGTTGATGAAGTTGTCGGCACAATGAGCAAATGCGAGTCTCAAATCAACGGAAGAATGCACAAAAAGTAAAACTCACAAAACCTCGCTATGGTAAAACCCAAGGTGGGAGAAAACCTATAGACTAAAGAGAAAAGTGAGAAGTTGCATTAAATCAAAATTATACAACTTTTGGATACAAGTAGAAAAGCTCATAAGGGTATGATCAGTCCATGATGGGTGCCTCGTTAAAACCTAGTTAGGTAGCAAAAACCCAGTGGGAAAAATGCTCCTAATTGTAGGAAAAAAGAGTACATTAAGATCAAGTGAGTATACTTTTAGATACTCCCCCTGAGTTCGACATAACTTTCAAATGAGAACTACAAGCATTGCATATGAATAGTTAGACATACCAATTCCTCTAACAAGCTTCTGGAAGGTTGACTTCGGCAGTGACGTCGTGTAGAGGTCGGCAAGGTTGTCTGGGATCGGCTTGCATGACTTCAATCTCCTAATGGTTTGCTGATGTAGACGCAATATGTCTTGGCATTGACTTTGTTGATGTATCATGTCTTGGTCAAATGGATATGTTGATGCACAAAATCAGCGAGAACTTTGGTACAACCATGGAAGAAAATGCCGATAATATCGGCGAAATATCGCCGATATTATCGGTTTTTCGCGCAATGGATATTTAAATAGGTATCCAAATGGTTTTCGTCAAAATATCGCGATATTATCGATAATATCGCGATATTTTTTTAACGGTGCAATCGGAGAAGAACGCCGGAGATGGTGTGCCTATTCCCAAGCCGATTTCGTCCCAAAAACCTTGCAAAAACACGATTTTGAACTTAAATTTCACATATAAGGTTCAAATTTCACGCATACAAGAGGTAATCAACATATGTGATGTCGGTCAGAGTGCTGAATTTCAATGGAATCTCATCTGAAAACTTGTTATCTTCAAGTCGAAGACAAACCAGAGAGCTCCATCAAAACCAAGGTCTCGCCCGTAGCCACCGCCCCGAACAACCACGAAGAACCCGAACACGTGGAACAGAGGCAGCGTGAACAGCAACACGCCTTGGCCGTCGAGTAGGGTCGGGTCAGGTTTGCGCCGAAGGGCGTGGAGCGCGGCCATGAGGGCAATGAAATTGCGGTGAGTCAACATAACGCCTTTGACACGACCGGTGGTGCCGAAGGGCGTGGAGCGCGGCCATGAGGACGAGATGGTGATGGTGATGTTCCTCGCGCAGGGAGATTGGTGCGTGCTGCGGTGCAGAAAAGTGAGATGAGGGAGATATGAAAGAGAGAGCCGAGAGGGAGACAGAAGAAAAAGAAAAGAAAACAGAAAGAAGAAGAAAAGAAGAAGGGAGTCACGGGGGAACAGAGAGAGAAAAGAGAAGAGTGGAGGGGGGCTGCCACGTGGCCACTTCAGAAAGAAAGGGATCCAATGTTTTGGATCCTGATTGGGTAGTCAAAGAGGACCAATTTGATATATTAAAATGTTTAGGGGATAATTACACAAATATATCTTTATAAATGGGGGTGGGTGTTACATATTGTCCTAAAAAACTCCAAGTAATTACAACATCGTATTAGAATTGTAATTGATCCTTGTTAGATTTGGTTTAGAAATTCTATGTAATTTAGTGATTGTTTCATATTAGGTTTAGATTTGAATTTTTTACTCCATTCAGATTTTAAAGGATTATAATAGATTTAAAAATTTATGAATTTTGATGAAGTTTAATAATTTTTAAAACTTTTATGTAAAATTTTAAGTGAATTCCCTCAAATTTTCAGGGAGCGATTTGAGAATGTTTAAAATATTATGTGAAATATTTCTAATTTTTTCGAGTTTCCCAACTTTTTAAAAATCTCTTCGAATCAATTTCTAAATGAATACATTTGGAATGTATGAATTTCTTAAAAATCATGATCGAATACCCCTTAAACTTTAAAGAATCAATTAAAATCCTGATTAAATGCCCTTAGATTTTTAAGGAGAATTAAAATGTTTATAAGCCCCAATTGGATGTACCGCTTAATTTAACTAATTGACACAACACAACAAAACCAGTTAAGATTACAAATTAACACAAAAGACGACTTGATGCGAGGCCATATCTAAAAAACTTGCCGCAATAAGCCTCAATTGGTGTGTTTAAACTTCTTTCATTAATTACTACATATTTTCTACACTCACAATGTTTGTCAGCTCGCTATATAATCAACTTGATAATGTTAAATCCATCATGCAATGCATTTCCTTCCAATTTTTTGTGATAAACTAATAGATAATTGACTAAATAAACATTCTGCAAAGTTTCAATAAAAATTTCCAAGTTTTTCTTACAATTTCCGTGGTTTCCATGTAATTTTTATCGATATCGATATTATCCCGATATTTCCATCGATATTTCCGTGTTTTCGGACTACCGATATTACCGATATTACCGATATTTTCTTCCTTGGGTACAACAGAAAGTGTTAAGTTTGTGACCTTCGCTAGATTGCTCCGGTCACTAGTGTGGATAAGTATGTAAATGGATAGAGACAGGGAAGCAAACACAAGATGTACGTGGTTCACCCAGATTGGCTACGTCCACGGAGTAGAGGAGTTCTCATTAATTGTAAAGGGTTTACACAAGTACATATGTTCAAGCTCTCATTTTGTGAGTACTAGTTAATGGTTTAGTACAAATGACATTAGGAAATATTGTGAGAGAATGTTCTCTATTTATAGAAGAGAGTTTCTAGTTTCATTCTGACATTGACACGTGTCGTGTTGTGATTGGCTTCTGATGTTGACACGTGTCGCGTTGTGATTGGCCTCCTGATTTGAGGGAAACTCTTCTGGGTCCTTGACGGTATAACGTTGACCGGTGCTCAGTAGTTTCGGGATTGGTCAAGTATGGTACAAACAGTGCTCCCTTAAGTTCCCGAGTGAAGGAAGCTCCTCGATTGGGGACTTGCAAGATACAAGTCATTGAGTAATCACAAAACTTCTAAGTACCGAAGTGTGGTATCATTTTCATTTGCCCTATCTGTCTCATACGTAGATGTGGCATCTTCTCTAGAAGTGCTTTTCCTCCATCCAGGGGTGGTATCTTTAACCGATGAAGATGCACAAGGTAATGTATCAATTTCACTTGAAGCTTACTTGTAGTTTCGGGCTTGGTCAAGTGTGATACAAAACCCTATAGTAGGAGTCCCCCAAGTCGCCAAGCTAGGAGATTTGCCGAAAAAGGTAACAGACAAGGTAAACAATCAGACTTCCAAGTAAGCAACCTGGATCGGAGGTTCGACTTCAGCTTCCGGTTGATTATTCTCCTTCTCCTTGTGTCGTAAACAGCAACAAGGATAAGGAGAAGCAAATGGAGAAGATATGATATGAGATACTTTTGCTTTTGAAGAAGTAACTTTCCACAGGCTTATTCTTGAACTGGGCTAGAGGGTTTTTTGGTTTCCTCCAGAGTATAAGGCCAACTCAAGAATTTGAGGGTCAAAACAAGTCCATCAAATCAAGAGTGCGTTCGACCTTGATGATATATGATACTTTTGCTGTTGACGAAGTAATAGATGAATCGGCATGTGTTCTGTTGCGCTTGTCTCCACATGTTTCCTTGTATCCTTCTCACTTGCCCTATATGTTCCTCAGGCAGATGTGGTATCTTTTCTGGAAGCATAAGATGTTGAAGATGAGTACTCGAGAGCAATGCCAGGTAAGTAATCAGGCAAAAGGTTCCAGGCAGTCAGTTCTTGACTGGAAGCTCGATTCCAAGTGTTGACTGATTGCTCTCTTTCTCCTTGTCTTGCAGGTAAGAACAAGGGCAAAGGAAAAGACAGAGAAAAAGCATGATATGGGATACTCTTGCTTTTGACCCTGATGATATGAGATACTTTTACTCTGGTGTGGCTGGTTTGCATAGGTATTATTGGGGGGGGAAGAAAGCTGAGTATTTTGAAAGGCTTCGTTGGGAGTGCCCTCTCCGATATGAAGAAGGGTTGAGCATTTTTGCAGGTCTGCCTGTTCGTGGAGGATGAAGGTTGACATAAATAGGAGTCTCCCTAACAACAAGTAGTAATGATATTCATTTATCCTTCATGGTCGTGGTAATGCTATTCCTTTACCCTTCTTGGTCGTAGCAATGTAGTGGGAGCTGCAAGCTTCACGTGTTTTAACTTTGTCAGGGCACATTGAAAAAGTGGTATGTGGTATCTGGAAAGCTGATGTTGCGTGTGAAGATTGCAGACAAGATTTATCTAAGGAAATCTGGCTTTCGAAGTTCGGAGAGCGATGCCTCTTCGGTTTTCAAACAAGCAATCCTGTTCGGGGATCTGGCTCTCGAGATTCAGAGAACGATGCCTCTTCGATTTTTGAGAAAGCAATCCTATTGGGAGTCAGACTCTTGAGATTCGGAGAGCAGTGTCTCTTCGATTTTTGAGAAAGTAATCCTGTTGGGAGTCTGGCTCTCGAGATTTGGAGAGTAGTTCCTCTTCGATTTTTTAGCAAGCAATCTTGTTGGGAGTGTTTTCTCGAATGTGAGTAAAAGTTGGGCATTTTTGCCAGTCTGCCTTGCCACGGAGCATGAAGGTTGACACACATTAGGACTTTCTAGTTATCAAGTAGTGGTGTTGTTCCTTTACCCTTGTGGGTAATAGTAGGGTAGCTGGACCTTCAAAATTTATGTGTCTAAACTTTGTCAGAGATCTTTGGCAAAGTTATATGTGGTACCCGAGGAGCTGATGTTACGTGTGGAAAGTGGTGCCTCTTCGATTTTTGAACCAACGACCCTGTTGCCTTTTCTTTTATAAGGCCACCAATTGTGTGCAAGGACTACATTAAGAGAGTTGTTGCTTGTAGGAATTTTCCCCTTACTTCAGAGATTTAATGCACCTCATTTCTCCTTCATCATTTCTGAGAATGTCTGGCCCATCCGACCGTCGTTTTGACTTGAACTTTGGTGAAGAGGCAGCCATGCCTTCTCAAGACAACATATGGCGCACATCCTTCTTATCCCCTACTAGACCTCTTACAGTTGGGGACTCTGTGATGAAGAATGATATGACCGCTGCGGTGGTGGCCAGGAACCTTCTCACTCCCAAAGATAACATACTACTTTCCAAACGGTCTGATGAGTTGGCTGTTAAGGATTTTCTGGCTCTCAGTGTTCAATGTGCAGGTTCTGTGTCTAATATGGCCCAACGCCTATTTGCTCAAACCCGCCAAGTGAATCATTGGCGGCTAAAGTGATAAGTCTCAAATAGGAGATCAGAGGGCTCAAGCATGAGAATAAACAGTTGCACATGCTCGCACATAACTATGCTACAAACATGAAGAGGAAGCTCGACCAGCTGCAGATATCTGATGGTCAGATTTTACTTGATCATCAGAGGTTTGTGGGTTTGTTCCAAAGGCATTTATTGCCTTTGTCTTCTGGGGCTGTACTGCGTAATGAAGCTCCAAATGATCAACCTTCGGTGCCTCCTCCTTCTGGGGTTCTACTTAGTACTAAGGCTCCGAATAATCACCCTCTGGTGCCTCATCTTTCTGGGGCTCTGCCGACTGTTGAGACTTCTCCTGAGCAACCTTTGTGAAGGCTCTCTCTTGTTTGTTTATTTTGATTCATGTATATGTACATATTTGTAACTTATTGGAGATATCAATAAACAAGCTTTGCTTCATTTCAACGTATTGTGTTAAATACACCAAGGCCTTCTTCACTTAGTTCTTTGAATTTTTCCTTTTATTGAAGCTTGTATATTAAAGCTTTATGAGTGAAGCATGTAGGTTGAGGTAGTGCTCCCTTAATTTCCCGAGTGAGGAAAACTTCTCGTTTGGAGACTTGAAAAATCCAAGTCAGTGAGTGGTCGTGAGACTTCCGAGTATCAAGGTGCAGTAGCATATGGTAGGAGTCCCCCAAGTCTCCTGTCGAGGGAGTTGACGAATAAGGCATTTCCTTTCTAAGTGGTAGCCCAAAACTCCTTCTTCATATATATTTGTTATGAAAGTTGTTAGGCCCAAAGAATAGGAGGCCTAGGAAATTATTTTTTCGATTTTTCGAATTTTTTTTCGAATTTTTTAATTTTCGAATTTCCAAATTTTTGAATTTTCAAAAAAAAATAAAATATATATATATATATTTTAAAGCTTTGTATGTGAAGCTTTGGTGTTGAAGTTTTGTAGGTGAAGCTTTGAGGTTGAAGCTTTGTTGGGCACCATGAATTGATTTTGCTTCACACTATCTTGATCAAGATAGTGTGAAGCTTTTGTAGGTGAAGCTTTTGTGTTGAAGCTTTGTAGGTGAAGTTTTTGTGGGTGAAGCTTTTGTGGGGCAAGCTTTTGTGGGTCAAACTTTTGTGGGTCAAGTTTTTGTAGGTCAAGTTTTTGTGGGTCAAGCTTTTGTGGGTGAAGCTTTTGTAGGTCAAGCTTTTGTGGGTCAAGCTTTTGTACGTGAAACTTTTGTGGGTAAAGTTTTTGTGGGTGAAACTTTTATAGGTCAAGCTTTTGTGGGTCAAGTTTTTGTAGGTGAAGATTTTGTGTTGAAGCTTTTGTGGGTGAAGCTTTTGTGTTGAAGCTTTTGTAGGTGAAGCTTTGAAGTTGAAGCTTTTGTAGGTGAAGCTTTGAAGTTGAAGCTTTGTAGGTGAAGCTTTGAAGTTGAAGCTTTGTAGGTGAAGCTTTGGAGTTGAAGCTTTTGTTGGGTACCATGAATTGATTTTGCTTCACACTATCTTGAAGCTTTTGAGAATTTGTAATTGTCCTCCATTGATGAAGCTTTTATTGGTGAAGCTTTGGAGTTGAAGTTTTGTAGGTTAAGCTTTGGAGTTGAAGCTTTGTAGGTGAAGCTTTGGAGTTGAAGCTTTTGTTAGGTACCATGAATTGATTTTGCTTCACACTATCTTGATCAAGATAGTGTGAAGCTTTCGAGAATTTGTAGTTGTCCTCCATGGATGGACCAGACATTCTCAGAAATGATGAAGGAGAAATGAGGTGCAATAAATCTCTAAAGTAAGGGGAAAATTCCTACAAGCAAAACTCTCTGAATGTACTTCTTGCACACAATTGGTGCCCTTATAAGAGAAAGGGCAACATGGTCGTTGGTTCAAAAATCGAAGAGGCACCACTCTCCGGATTCCAAAGAGGCACCACTTTCTACACGCAACATCAGTTATTCGGGTACCACATATAACTTTGCCAAAGATCTCTGACATAGTTTAGACACATAAATTTTGAAGGTCCAGCTACCCTACTATTACCCACAAGGGTAAAGGAACAATATCACTGCTTGATAACTAGAAAGTCTCAATGTGTGTCAACCTCAATGCTCCGTGGCAAGGCAGACTGGCAAAAATGCCCAATCTTTACTCACATTCGAGAAAACACTCCCAACAAGATTGCTTGCTCAAAAATCGAAAAGGCATCGCCCTCCGAATCTCGAGAGCCAGACTCCCAACTTGATTACTTTCTCAAAAATCGAAGAGACACTGCTCTCCGAATCTCAAGAGTCAGACTCCCAATAGGATTGCTTTCTCAAAAATCGTAGAGACACCGCTCTCCGAATCTCGAAAGCCAGACTCCCAATAGGATTACGTGCTCAAAAATCGAAGAGGCACCACCCTCCGAATCTTGAGAGCCAGACTCCCAATATGATTACGTGCTCAAAAATCGAAAAGGCACCGCCCTCCGAATCTCGAGAGCCAGACTCCCAACAGGATTACTTTCTCAAAAATCGAAGAGACACTGCTCTCCGAATCTCGAGAGCCAGACTCCCAACAAGATTGCTTTCTCAAAAATCGAAGAAGCACAATTCTCTGAATCTCGAGAGCCAGATCCCTGACAGGATTGCTTGTTTGAAAACCGAAGTGGCACCGCTCTCCGAACTTCGAGAGACAGATTTCCTTGGATAAAGCTTATCTGCAATCTTCACACGCAACATCAGCTTTCCAGATACCACAGACCACTTTTTCAAAGTGTTCTGACAAAGTTAAAACACGTGAAGCTTGTAGCTCCCACTACATTACTATGACCAAGAAGGGTAAAGGAATAGCATTACTACTTGTTGTTAGGGAGACTCATATATATGTTGACCTCCATCCTCCACAGCTAAGCAAACCTGCAAATAAAAAAATTGCTCAACTTTTCTTCACATCCGAGAGGGCACTCTCAGCAGAGTCTCTCGAAATACTCAGCTTCTTTTCCTCCCGATAATACCTCTGCAAACAAGCAACATCAGAGCAACATCAAAGCAATAGTATCTCATATCATCAGGGTTAAAAGCAAGAGTATCCCATATCATGCTTTTTCCCTGTCTTTTCCTTTGCCCTTGTTCTTACCTGCAAAACAAGGAGAAATAGAGCAATCAGTCAGCACTTGGAATCAAGCTTCCAGTCAGGAACTGACTGCCTGGAACCCCTTGCCTGATTGCTTACCTAGCATTGCTCTCGAGTACTCATCTTCAACATCTTATGCTTCCAGAGAAGATATGCCTGAGGAACATATAGGGCAAGTGAGAAGGATACGAGGAAGCATGTGCAGACAAGTGTAACAAAACACGTGTCGATACATCCACTACTTTGTCAACAACAAAAGTATCCCATATCATCAGGGTCGAACGTACTCTAGATTTGATAGACTTGTTTTGACCCTCAAATTCTTGAGTCGGCCTTATACTCTGAAGGAAACCAGAAAACCTTCCAGCCCAGTTCAAGAATAAGCATATGGAAAGTTACTTCTTTAAAAGCAAAAGTATCTCATATCATCTATTCTCCATTTGCTTCTCCTTATCCTTGGTGCTATTTACGACACAAGGAGAATGAGAACAATCAACCGGAAGCCAAAGTTGAACCTCCGATCCAGGTTGCTTGCTTGGAAGTCTGACTGCTTACCTTGTCTGTTAACTCATTCGGCAAATCTCCTAGCTCGGCGACTTGGGGGACTCATACTATCGGGTTTGTATCGCACTTGACCAAGCCCGAAACTACAAGTAAGCTTCAAGTGAAATTGATACATTACCTTGTGCATCTTCATCGGTTAAAGATACCACCCATGGATGGAGGAAAAGTACTTCCAGAGAAGATGCTATATCTACATATGAGACAGATAAGGCAAGTGAAAATGATACCACACTTCGGTGCTTAGAAGTTTCGTGATTACTCAATGGCTTGGATCTTACAAGTCCCTAACCGAGGAGCTTCCCTCACTCGGGAACTTAAGGGAGCAATGTTTGTACCATACTTGACCAATCCCGAAACTACTGAGCACCAGTCAACATTCATGAGCATCACTCATGTCAACATCTATGAACATCACTCATGTCAATCAAACATTCATGAGCATCACTAATGTCAATCAGCTTCAAAAACTTCATTTACAACAGCTCTAGCTTCGAAAGCTTGATTTACAGAGCTACAGCTTCAAAAGCTTCATTTACAGAGCTCCAGCTTCAAAGCTTCACTTACAAAGCTTCAGTGCAGGGTATACAAATACTGCATCCGAACAATCGCCACTTCGGCCCATACATGGATTCAATTGGAAGTCTCCATCCAACAGACTCTATTGACTGAAGACTTGAGAGACTACATTATGTACCATATATTGGGTCTCAACTGGGCCTCATGAAAAATACTTGGGGAACTCTAGCCCATCATTCATGTATTGAGGAGCGAGCCTTTATTCTATAAAATGGATTCCCTCACCACCATTAGAGAGCATCAACTCTAGCCCGTATTTATGTATTGAGGAGTGAGCCCTTATTCTATAAAAGGGACTCTCTCACGTTCGTTAGAGAGCATCGCTGCCAGCTGAGCAACCGCCTCGCCACGAGCATCACTCCTAACCCATTATTCATGTACTGAGGAGCGAGCCCTTATTTTATAAAAGGGACTCCATCACCATCATTAAAGAGCATCAACTCTGGCCCATTATTCATGTATTGAGAACCTTATTCTATAAAAGGGACTCCCTCACCTTCAACGCCACAAGCCGAGCCAACCAAGGCAACATAAGCCACGAGCCGAGCAGCCTCGCAGCATGTGCTACTTCTAGTTGAGCATCATTTCAGATTGAGCACCACCTCATATCAAACATCAGTTCAAGACAACAACTAGTTACTTCGGCTCACACATGGACTGAATTTCAAGTCTCCAGCCAAAAGACTCTCTTGACTGAAAACTTGGGGGACTACTGTTTATACCATATTTAGGGCCTCGTATTTAGATCTCGTACAAATACTCGGGGGACTTAAATGTAATTATGTGATCAAGGAAGGAGTAAATATGTAATAAGTGAGGAGTCCTTATTCTATAAAATGACCCATCACCCTTACAATTAGAAGAGGTCAATTCCTAGGCCCTCTCACCCCCTCTCAAAGTTCACTCTCAGAGCTTTCCCTCCCTCAGATAAATACATAATCAGTGTGGACGTAGCCCGAACCTTGGGGTGAACCACGATACATCTTGTGTTATTTACATTTCATGCAGATTCACGGTCAGATTTACGTTGTTCCAAGACCTCCGATTTTGTGCATCAACAGGATACATATGGCATAATTTTCATGGGTCATCGTTGGGACTCAACGATGAATGAAAACACAGCCTTGGAACGATTCAAAGATTTCGCAAATAACTCCTAACCATGTCTCATTTATGACGTAGTGAAGTGAGGTAAGTCTTGGAACGATTCAAAGATTTCGCAACTAAGGTCATATTGCGGACCTCCAAGATATTGTGATATCCCTAACGGTAAAGACATAACCATTTGGGGATTTTGCCTTGTACGGGTTTGATAAGTAACCAGCATCAACATAACAAACAAGGTAAGCATCATTCCGAGGATCAGGGGGGTTGGATCCGCTGAGATGCGTTGAGATTTGCCAATGCAGTACCTTGAGGGTACGTCTTTAATACCAATTCAGTGGTTGCGTGTAGGCGCGGTGTTACATCTTTACCAAGATCAACAGCGATTGAGATGTCATGTCTAAATACAATGGGCTAAGTACAACGAAGCGCAAAGTTGAACTCAGATATGGAATTTCGGATTCCATAACCTGTTATAGGGTCTCATTTGTATATAACGTATAGACGATCATGTGTATACTCAAAGGTGACACATTCAGGGTGTAGTTCGACTGGTAAACCAAAATACCGTTAGAACAATACTTCAACTTCAGGTCAAGACATAAACGAGTTTTCCCAAGATCCTTCATCTCAAATTCCATCTTCATGTGCAAGGTAATTTTCTTAAGCTCTTCCGGAGTATTAGTGAGATTCGTGTCAATGACATGAACTGTAACTCTAGCAATTTGGAATAAGACTTCATAGTTTAACACGCAAGGGCATAATTCATATCCCTGACTGATCAAATAATCACTTAGACGGGTATACCACATCCGTCTGATTGTAAGTGAACGCCTCAAGCAAGGTAAGAGGGTGTTATGTGGTTTTGGAACTATTTCAACCAGTCCATGTAATTCTTCGGGAACTTACATGTAAATCTCCGTATTTATATCCACCATGGAGAAAACACTAACCACATTTCATAATGTTGCTACCAATCACAGGACGTTTGAGAGAAACCTTGCGCCGTAAGGTGTGCATCATATTGTACTATTTCATTCATCTCATAACGCTTCCTTTCCCATGATAGGAGCATATTTATGCGACTTAATTAGCTTGTTCTTGTGCATTTATGTTGTGTTTCTTTAGTTATTTTAGTGTTTAAAGTCACTTTTGTGTTTTTCAGATTCTAAGGACCAAGAATGTATTTTGGAGCCTTTTGGAGCCTTTTGGAGCAAAATGGAGCTTGGAATGATTATCACATGCTTGGAGCAAAAGGAATGGACGTAATTGAAGATTTGAAGAAGTTAGGATTCCTAATCAACAAAGGATTCCTAATCAACGAAGGATTCCTAATTGAAGATGGATTCCTACTCACATAAGGATTCCTAGAAGAACAAGGATTCCTACTCTAACAAAGATTCCTACTTGAAGTAGGAAAGTTAAGCCAAGGTTTCCTATTTTGGTTTGATCTTTCCTTATGTTCCAACCACTTTGAAGACTTCATATGTATTCTAGGACATAAAACAAAAGCCCTAGAAGCCTTTTGGACAAGTGCCGCACCCCCCTTCCCCTTTCCTTTTCCTTGCCGTGCAAAGGAGAGGGCTCTTTCCTGATTTTAGGCATTAAAACACATTAACACATTCCTAATGTGTTTTAGGACCTTGCCGCATATTCCTTTGCCCTTTCCTTTAATTTTCTGATTTTGTTTCCTATTTCTAGAAGCTTTTGACTTAATTTCTGATGACCTAAATAACCTACGGTTTTAATTTCCTAAATCCTTTAAATAAACTCCCTTTTTGCAGCCAAAAATCATCCATTCAACCCCATTCACGCCAGAAATCATCCACCACCCTTAGACACATCCATACTTCACCATTCACCATACTTTCTGCCCAAAAACACTTCTAGCCGCACCATACTACCATCCTAAACACCATTCCATACTTTTACACCATCCATAACCCCCAAAACTCACCACCAACCCTTGTGCCGCAGCAAAGAGGAAGGAGGAAAGCCTTGGACGTGCTTGTCATTCGATTGAGGATTGCTGGAACGTTTTAGGTGTAATCTTTCTTTTACTTTCAATGTTTCAATTCACTAATCTTTGTTTTGTGAGTATGAGGAACTAAACCCCCTTAGTTAGGGGGTGATTCGAAACCATGTTCATGCTTGCAATATGAATTGATTACTTTTGGTTGTGAATTCAGTTCGTTTAACTGCTTGATTGATAACTTATTCGTGTATGTTTGTTAAGAGTGCACGCTTAGTTTTCATGCATGAATATGATGCTAGAATATAAGGGAGTTTCACCTAATAGTTACAAACTTATATTCACAAGTAGTGGAGGTCGCTTATAAACGATCGCGTTAAATGAATTCTTGGCATAAGTTTCATGCTCATCATAGTAACGAGTGCCTCGTCAATACTTATAGTTCTCATGTTGCTTAATGATCTTTGATTGTATCTTTATTGTGCTTTTCACGTAAAGGACTTTTGAAGAATGTGTTGAGTTGTTGTATGCGCATTCCCATCCAATTCAATAACTTAAGGAGAACTTGAAGGTTAATTTAAGCGGACCTAATTAACCTGGGGTGTTGAGTTTCATGATTTATCGAAAGAACAACTGAAAATTGATTTATATGCAAGTGTGTCATGTGTGGAGAAGAACCCTCTAGCTAGCCTTCCATCCATAAGTTTCATTCAAATTCGTTCTACAATCTGTTTTAATTACAAAGTTTTGTTTTGTTTTCAATTTCGTCAAAACCAAATTCCCCTTTATTTTAAAGTGTTAGATTAGTTAGAAATTCATTTAGTTTGTGTTTTTAAGTGTTTTGATTCAAGTTGTAACCCAATTTCGTCCAAATTTGTGTTTGTGTTCAAAATTGCCCAGAAAGTGTTTTTAAGGCAGTTTTGAGTGTTTGTTTGCTGTTTTGAGTCTTTTGGTTTGTTTTAGTGTTTCAAACTTTAGTTTTACATTCTTTGAGTAGAGTTTAGTGTTTTAACTTTGTTTTTAAGTTTCTAAGTCAGTTATCAAGTGTTTAGCAATCCCTCCTAATCCCCGGTCCAGAACGATCCCTGCTTATCCATACTACAATTGTCAACAAGAGGGTTTAATTTGTGTGTTTAGTTATTTTACGCATCATCCCACCTGTAACATAACAGGGTTACCTTGGGCAGTGTAGGAATAGCAGGTCCAACACACACTTTGGTAAAGAATTTGACCTGGATTGTAACTTCGGTTGTTCAATCAGTTCTACGTTGTCACTTAATCAACGGAACACTGTTCGATATCGTCGCTATTCATTTATGTCAGTAGCTACCATATAAGTGAAAACCTCATCGATGATAATCTCATTTCAATTCCATTTAGCTCATCCAAACTAGTATACTGGACCAAGAACTTTAAGTCTCGGGAGAAATCCGGATTAATTTAATGAGATTGAAATGATTTGAGACAGCAATCGAGTTTAGATTCATTGTTGTGCCATGTCTTCCTCTTCTAGGGAAATGAATCTTACGAGCGGAGTGATATGTTGTGCTCCAGGCCAAGACAGATTGATTAGCTATCCGCTGGTGTACCGGACCGTCCAACAGGGGCGTCTAAACTGTCCAACAAGGCAGCACACCCTCCAGGGATGTTGACTTGACGTCTTAAGTACGTCTATCATTGCAGGTATGTTTGCAGCTAATATATGATCTCGTCACTTTAGTTAGATCAGAGGAATGCGTCTAGTGACCGGAGCAATCTAACGAATGTCACAAACTTAACATTTTCTGTTGTACCAAAGTCCTCACCGATTTTGTGCATTAACATTTGGCGCCGTATGTGGGAACGACACTTATTCCCACTCTCTTCAGCTTTGTCAAGCTGGTTTCCACCATTCGTACATTCTCTTTTGACCATGCATCCCTCTCCAACATGGGGAGCGAAGGAAGCCATAACAAACAGAATGACACCCCTCTTGCACCTAGTGCGAAGCAACGAAAGAAGGAAAGAAAGAGGGTTGCTCTTCAAGCTAAAGTCGATGAGCTAGAAGCTCAAAACAACAAGATAACAATGAAGAATGAGGTCCTCTAGGAGCAGTATGAGAAGCTCTTTGAGACGCTCCACGAAACTATGCATACTCAAACACGCGAGCTTGTTGCTCCTATGGACATCAACCATCATCTGGGTGCCCCCCAACACGGAGGGTTACCTTCCTTCGACATGGGTATCCCTGATGAGGAGCGAGCTAATCATCAAAACATTGATCAACATGAGACTTTTCTCAACCCAGCTACTTCGACCCGAAGCAGGAGAAGTGAAGGAAGACACCTCCTTGCAGAAGAGTTGGAATGATTGAAAGCCGTTTATCGTGACTGTCGAGACTTCCTAAAGCAACGTCGAGAGAATCCCCTCCACATATGCTCGAAGATCAATGACCCAAGGGTTTCTGAAAGACTCGGTCCCCTCCCACGACCCAGGCTAGCTGCCAATCTAGGGAAGGAACGACATGTCCTAGAGAAACATGAAGGTACAAGAGACTCTGAGGTATTTCGACAGACTCGCCCTAGAAGTCAGTACGGCGAGTCCAAGGAAAAATCACACGCCCTTGCTTAAACTTTCCTACTTCCAAGAGGCGATAGAGACTTACAAAAGAAAATCCCAATAGTATATGACTCCACTCAAGACCCCATTGTCCTACAGCTCCTTGATGAAGTAAACAAGTTGAAGGCCGAACACCAGGCCGAGATACCTAACTAAAACCAACCCATGCCTAGCCCTTTCACAAGGAGGATCCTTGACACCCGACTTCAAGCGAAGACAAAACAAAAGCTTGGTTTACAACTCTATACTGGAAGGGAGGACCCAATTGAACATCTTAACCTCTTTGAGTTCACCATGGCATATCAGATGCACACCGACGAAGAGCGATGTCTTCTTTTCCCCTCTACCCTCTCTAGCGGAGCTCTAAACTGGTATTGTCGTCTTCCACCTGAGATAGTAGACTCATTTGAGGAACTGAGGAAACTCTTTGTCTCTCAACACATCTTCCAGACCGATCGCTTGCATTTTGCAGATGACTTGTACACTATTCGCCAGAAGCCAGATGAGTCACTACGAGAGTATGCTGGTCGTTTCAGCCATGAGTATTCTCACTGCGCTGAGGCAGATGACAAGACCACCCTCAAGGCCTTCACGACAGGCTTACGTGATTGTTTCTTCAAGTACATGATCAATGCCAACACTTGGAAGACTTACTCTGAGGTGATGGCACATGCTTACAACCATGCCTCCACCGAGGCAAAGACATATCAAGGGAAACCCCCCACAACCACCCCTTATCAGCAAGTAGGGAGTGGAAGCCAGATCTAACCAAATGAGAAGACATCGACCTTCCAAACGGCTGCGGTGCCTCCTTCTGCCTTACTTAATACTTTGCCAAGTCAACAGACATATCAATCTCAGGGCAAAAGGAAAGATTTCCATCCTCACCAGTCTCATTTTAGTAAAAGGAGTAAGGAACACTACCGCGATAACCAAGGGTATCGCCATGATAATCCCCGACCCCAGGCAGTCAACACAGTGGGTCAAGCACGTGTCAGGACAGCCCCTACCCCGAGGTATGAGGCATACACACCTTTGAACGCCACATGCGTGGCCATTTACCCCAGCATAGCACACCTGATACCGAAGTCAAAGCCGAGGCACCCGGATTACAAGCCCACGAAGAACACGGGCACGTTTTGCTGCTACCACGAGCATAACGGCCATAACGGCGAGAAGTGTATCACCCTTCGTGATCATATTGAAGCATTGGCAAGTGAAGGAAAATTTGATCAATTCCTCATTCACCCTCCAATGGGTAACCGTAACCAACACCAGGTAAATGTGATATATTCCGTAAGTGGTGGCACACCCATATCTAAATCTTCCAACAAGGCCATGAAAAATAGTGAACGAGCTTTATGGTCTGGCCACCAAGTGTTTCACGTGGAAGACATCAGGGGAGGTAAGTATCAAAAGCCTAATTGGGATCCAATATGTTTCTACCCTGAGGAAGAAAGAGGTATCATCTACCCTCACAACGACCCACTGATCGTGGAAGCTCACATAGCCAACTTTGAAGTACGACGAATCCTGGTAGACACGGGGGCTTCGGTCAATATCATGTTTGCTGAAGCTTTCAGGGCACTTAATGTAGCTGAACACTTGCTCGACCGCTCGATTTCCCCTCTGATAAGCTTCTCCGGTGATATCGTGCAACCTTTGGGGAGCATACACTTACCTTTCACCATTGGTACAAGCCCTTACACAGCTACCATTACCACTAACTTCCTGGTGGTTGATTGCCCAACGGCATACAATGTCATCTTCAGACGCACAAGCATCAATGATCTGAAGGCCATGGTATCCACACATATGTTGTTGATGAAATTTCCAACCCCCTATGGCAATGGTTACATCAGATGAGATCAACTTAGTGCACGATCGTGTTACAACACTTCGGTCAAGCAACATCACCTGCCTGTGCCCAAGGAAACCCTTTCTAGACATGACCAAGTCATAAAGACCAGCCTAGACGAAGCCAACTTGGATCTTCACGGTGGCAATAGTCAACCCGACGATCCTCGAGATGACTCTTTCACCCAGCAAGCACAACCCGCTGAAGAGTTAGAGAATGTCTCTATGTCAAAAGATTATCCGGATCGCATGGTGAAGATTGGTACCACCTTGTCACCACCCATTCGGTTGGCATTAATCTCTTTTTTGCAAGAGAACACTGAGGTCTTTGCCTGGTCATATGAGGACATGCCAGGCATTTCTCCCGATATAATCTGTCATCGCTTAAGTATTGACCCCAAGACCAAGCCAGTGAGATAGAAGCGAAGATCTTATGACGCTGAACGGTACGAGGCAATGAAGGCAGAAGTTGAAAAACTCAAAGGCATAGGCTTCGTCCGCGAAGTCAATTATCCAAAGTGGGTAGCAAATGTTGTCCTTGTTAAGAAGAATCCGACCAAGGAAAGTCTCATGCTCCAAAAGGTCTTGTGGATAATGTGTGTCGATTACACCGACCTAAACAAATGATGCCCGAATGATAGCTTTTCTCTTCCTCTCATAGACAGACTTATAGACTTTACGGCATGGTGTGAACTCCTGAGCTTCATGGATGCTTACTCAGGATACAACCAAATCCTCATGAACCCTCCGGACCAAGAACACACAGCCTTCACTACTAACATGAGACTATATTGCTACAAAGTCATGCCCTTCGGCCTAAAGAATGCAGGAGCGACTTATCAGAGACTGGTCAATTCAATGTTCGCCGAACAAATTGGGAAGAGCATGGAAGTTTACGTTGATCATATGCTAGTCAAGAGCAAACATGCTGACCAACACATCACCAACCTATCTGAAACTTTCACCATTTTGAAGAGGTATCGAATGAGGTTGAACCCCAACAAATGTGCCTTTGGCGTAGGCTTTGGCAAATTCTTAGGCTTCATGATAAACCAGCGAGGCATTAAGACTAATCCCGAGAAAATCAAAGCAATCCTCGACATGAAGGAACCGGTAACTTCAAAAGACATCCAGAGCCTTACTGGCAAGGTGGCAGCCTTAACTAGGTTTGTCTTTAAGGCCACCGACAGATGTGCTCCTTTCTTCAAAGCACTTAAGGGAAGTAAGAAGTACATTACATGGACTGATGAATGTGCTGAGGCATTCAAGAACCTCAAAGACTACATGAGTAAAGCCCATTTGCTGTCTAAACCTGAGGTTGGTGACACTCTCATTATCTATCTGTCGGTATCGGCTTCAGCAGTAAGTTCCGTTCTCATTCGAAATGATGGTAATGTCGAACGGCATGTCTACTACGCTAGCAAGGCCTTACAAGATGTGGAGACACGATACTCCAACATTGAGAAATTTGCTCTAGCATTGGTCATATCTGCTCGAAAACTTCGCCCTTACTTCCAAGCACACTCCATCATCGTGCTTACCAATCATCATCTTCGACAGATACTCCAAAGTCCTGACACTTCCGGGCGAATGATCAAATGGGCGATAGCATTGGGTAAGTTTGACATCTCCTACCAACCAAAGCCAGCTGAGAAGGCCAAGCAGTGGCAGACTTCATCGCCAACTTCACATATCCTGTTGACATTGTTTCTACGCCTAAATAAGTGGTTTCATTACCCTCGGAAGCTCAGAAAATAGAACCAATAGCCCCAGCATAGAGTCTATATGTTGATGGCTCGTCCAACCAACAGGGTTGTGGAGTAGGACTAGTCCTTACGACCCCTGACAAAGTGGCAATGGAGTATGTTCTTCGTTTCAAATTCAAGGCGTCGAACAATGAGGCCGAATATGAAGCCCTCCTAGCAGGCTTATGTTTGGCCAAACACCTTGGGGTTAAACGAATTTATATCTTCAGTGACTCCCAATTGGTGGTTAACCAGGTCACTAACAACTTTGACGCTAAGGATAGCTCCATGGCAGCATATCTGGCATAAACACAATTGTTGCTCAAGCACTTCCACTACCAGATTACCCAAATTCCTCGAGCGGTAAACAGTCATGCAGATGCTTTGGCTCGCCTCGCCTCAGCGGTGGAAGACAAGATTGGGAGAAAAATTCAGGTCGAATTGTTGGCAGCACCAAGCACCATGGATGCGGAAGTGTGCAACTTATAACAAATAGATAGTTGGATTACCCCGATTTATAGATTCCTTGCTCATGGCACCCTTCCAAATGACAAAGTTCAAGCTAAACAGATTCAATACAAGGCTACCTGTTACTTGATCATTAATGACCAACTCTACAAGCAGGGTTTTAACCTACCGTACCTAAGATGCCTTATGCCCGTAGAGACGGAAACTGTCATTCGGGAAATACATGAAGGAATCTGCAGAGATCATGCTGGATCTCGATCCCTAGCACACAAGGCTTTTCGCCAAGGATTTTACTGGCCAACACTCCACCAAGATGCCATCAGAATATCCCAATCATGTGATAAGTGTCAACGCTACACAACTATTCCTCACTTCCCTTCCGAGCCGCTTACTCATATGATCAGCCCTTGGCCCTTCGCCCAATGGGGACTTTATTTGATCGGCCATATGCCTGCAGGGAAGGGCAAGGTTCGCTATGCAATCGTGGCAGTTGACTACTTCACAAAGTGGGCCGAAGTAGAACCCTTGGCAACCATTACTGAGGCAAAAATAGAAGACTTCGTATGGAAGAACATCCTTTGCAGATTCGGCATTCCCAATGCGATAGTCACTAACAACGGGCGACAGTTCGACAACAATAAGTTCATGATGTTCTGCTCTAAGTTCAACATCAACTTATGTTTTGCCTCCCCAGCCCATCCCCAGTTTAATGGACAACTTAAAGCCATCAACAAAATAATCAAGCGAATTTTGAAAACCAGCTTGGACAAGGCTAAAGGTTGTTGGCCAGAATTTGTACCCCAAGTTCTTTGGTCATACCGCACTTCATATCGGACATCAACAGGAGAAACCCCATTCTCATTTGCCTTTGGTACAGAGGCAGTTGTCCTAGTTGAGCTTGAGCAAGCAATGTTCCGAGTCCAAAACTACGTGCAAAGCGAAAATGACAAACAACTTACCCTCAACTTAGATCTAGTCGAGGAACACAGAAACCAGGCTCACTTGAGGAATGTCGCCTACAAGCAGCGCATCTCCAACTACTATGACTCAAAGGTCAAACCTCGTTCTTTCAAAGTGGGGGACTGTGTATTGAAGAAAAGATTACTCTGCGACATAGTCCCGAGTGAATGAACACTTAGTCCAAACTGGGATGGACCGTTTGAAGTTGTTGGCATCAGTCGCCCTGGCTCCTACAAGCTTAGAAGCTCCGATGGCAAGACCATTGGCTATCCATGGAACGCTGATCACTTGAAGTACTATTACAAGTAAACTCACATTGTACAAGTGTTAAGCTTCAATAAAGAGGTGATTTAGACAACTTGATCTTAATCCTCTTACATTCCTAGCAATGAAACACTCGGGTTCAAAGCTTCAACATGAATGCTTCCAACATGAAACAAAGTCTAAGTATATGTCAACAAGACTATACAAATAAACGAACAGCTTTACAGTATATTCGTTCAATCATACATTCCAACACATTCATACATAAGCCAACTGTGCTTTGAAAGGGTTCAACATATTTTGTGTCATTCAACACTTGCTACAATGTGCCTAGACACCTTGCCCTTATTCTCACCAACCAGGTGATGAAATGTGAAGAATGAACTCATCTTCATGCCACCAACTAGGTGATGAAATGTACAACCCGCACTCTAATATCATTTGGCAACTTGCCACTCATGCCACCAACCAGGTGAAGAAGGAACTCATCTTCATGCCACCAACCAGGTGATGAAATGTACAACCCGTACTTTCCTTCATGCCACCAACCAGGTGATGAAATGTACATGCCACCAACCAGGTGATGAAATGTACAACCCGTACTCTCCTTCATGCCACCAACCAGGTGAAGAATGAACTCATCTTCATACCACCAACCAGGTGATGAAATGTACAACATGTACTCTCCTTCATGCCACCAACCAAGTGATGAAATGTACAACCCGTACTCTAATATCATTTGGCAACTTGCCATTCATGCCACCAACCAGGGGAAGAAGGAACTCACCTTCGTACCACCAACCAAGTGATGAAAGCAACTCACTATTCATTCCACCTACCAGAAGACGAGTGGTAGAACTTGTACATGTGAACTCCTAGCATTCACAAATAATCAAAAACCCTCAAGCATCACAACTCAACTAGGGGAGCACTTATGCCCAACAAGAGTTATAGTCACCAATAAAGTCTTATTGCAAGCCAACAGCAACTTCAGTGCATGGCATACAAAGATCAAGCTATTCAGCTCTCTTGCATCTGCTTCAAACATTTCCCCTTTGTAACAATGCAAACACTACAACTCGTAGAAAGCTTCACACACTCTTGATCAAGACAGTGTGAAGCAAAACCAATTTATGGTGCCAACAAGAGCTTCATCAATGGAGGGCAACCACAATTCTCAAAAGCTTCACACACTCTTGATCAAGACAGTGTGAAGCAAAACCAATTTATGATGCCAACAAGAGCTTCATCAAATGAGTTCAACCACAATTCTCAAAAGCTTCACACACTTTTGATCAAGACAGTGTGAAGTAAAACCAATTTATGGTGCCAATAAGAGTTTCATCAATGGAGGGCAACCACAATTCTCAAAAGCTTCACACTCTTGATTAAGACAGTGTGAAGCAAAACCAATTTATGGTGCCAACAAGAGCTTCATCAAAGGAGTTCAACCACAATTCTCAAAAGCTTCACACACTCTTGATCAAGACAGTGTGAATCAAAACCAATTTATAGTGCCAACAAGAGCTTCATCAAAGGAGTTCAACCACAATTCTCAAAAGCTTCACACACTCTTGATTAAGACAGTATGAAGCAAAACCAATTTATGGTGCCAACAAGAGGTTCATCAATGGAGGGCAACCACAATTCTCAAAAGTTTCACACACTCTTCATCAAGACAGTGTGAAGCAAAACCAATTTATGGTGCCAACAAAAGCTTCACCAAAAGAGTTCAACCACAATTCTAAAAAACTTCACACACTCTTGATCAATGACAGTGTAAAGCAAAACCAATTTATGGTGCCAACAAAAGCTTCATCAATGGAGGGCAACTACAATTCTCAGACCTTCGAAGCAATTTCAATTTATATGGTTCATCTAAAACCTTCGACTACTACAAGGTGTGCCTTGCATCACAATCTCTTGCTCAACAGTGTGGAAGCAAAATTTGTATACGTTGTCTCTCCCACATTTTCAAATTTCTAGTTTCCCAAAAAAAAAAAAAGGGGGGGGGAAATTCAACAAAGCTTCATCAATGGAGGACAACTACAAATTCTCAAAAGCTTCACACTATCTTGATCAAGATAGTGTGAAACAAAATCAATTCATGGTACCCAACAAAAGTTTCACCAACAAAAGCTTCAACTCCAAAGCTTCACCTACAAAGCTTCAACTCCAAATCTTCACCAACAAAAGCTTCATCAATGGAGGACAACAACAAATTCTCAAAAGCTTCACACTATCTTGATCAAGATAATGTGAAGCAAAATCAATTCATGGTACCCAACAAAACCTTCAACTCCAAAGCTTCACCTACAAAGATTCACCTACAAAAACTTCAACACAAAAACTTCACCCACAAAAGCTTCAACACAAAAGCTTCACCTACAAAAGCTTAACCCACAAAAGCTTGACCCACAAAAGCTTGACCCACAAAAGCTTGCCCTACAAAAGCTTCACCCACAAAAGCTTCACCTACAAAAGCTTGACCTACAAAAGCTTGACCCACAAAAGCTTCACCTACAAAAGTTTGACCCACAAAAGCTTCATCCATAAAAGCTTGACCCACAAAAGCTTCACCTACAAAGCTTCAACACAAAAAGCTTCACCTACAAAAGCTTCACACTATCTTAATCAAGATAGTGTGAAGCAAAATCAATTCATGGTGCCCAACAAAGCTTCAACCTCAAAGCTTCAACCTCAAAGCTTCAACACCAAAGTCTCACCTACAAAGCTTTAAAAAAAAAAAATATATATATATATATATTTTTTTTCGGAAATTCAAAAATTCAAAAATTCAAAAATTCAAAAATTAGAAAAAATAAAAATAAAAAAAATTTCGAAAAAAAAAGAAAATTGCCTAGGCCTCCTCTTCTTTGGGCCTAACAACTTTCATAACAAATATATATCAAGAATGAGTTTTGGGCTACCACTTAGAAAGGAAATGCCTCATTCGTCAACTCTCTCGACCGGAGACTTGGGGGACTCATACCATATGCTACTGCACCTTGATACTCGGAAGTCTCACGACCACTCAGTGACTTGGATTTTTCAAGTCTCCAACCGAGAAGTTTTTCTCACTCGGGAAATTAAGGGAGCACTACCTCAACATACATGCTTCACTCTCAAAGCTTCAACATACAAGCTTCAACAAAAGAAAAAATTCAAAGAGCTTAGTGAAAAAGGTCTTGGTGTATTTAACACAATACGTTGAAATGAAGCAAAACTTGTTTATTGATATCTCCGATAAGTTACAAATATGTACATATACATGAATCAAAATAAACAAACAAGAGGGTGCCTTCACAAAGGTTGCTCAGGAGAAGTCTCAGCAGTCGGCAGAGCCCCAGAAAGAGGAGGCACCAGAGGGTGATTATTCGGAGTCTCAGTATTAGGCAGAACCCCAGAAGGAGAATGCACCGAAGGTTGATCATTTGGAGCTTCATTACGCGGTACAGCCCCAGAAGACCAAGGCAATAAATGCCTTTGGAACAAACCCACAAACCTCTGATGAACAAGTAAAATCTGACCATCAGATTCCTGCAGATGGTCGAGCTTCCTTTTCATGTTTGTAGCATAGCCATGTGCGAGCCTGTGCAACTGTTTATTCTCATGCTTGAGCCCTCTGATCTCCTGTTTGAGACTTATCACTTCAGCCGCCAATGATTCAACTTGGCGGGTTCGAGCAAATAGGCGTTGGACCATATTAGACACAGAACCTGCACACTGAACACTGAGAGCCAGAGAATCCTTAACAGCCAACTCATCAGACCGTTTGGAAAGTAGTCTGTTATCTTTGGGAGTGAGAAAGTTCATGGCCACTACCGCAGTGGTCATATCATTCTTCATCACAGAGTCCCCAACGGTAAGATGACCAGTAAGCGATAAGAACGATGGGCGCCATATGTTGTCTTGAGAATGCATGGCTGCCTCTTCACCAAAGTTCAAGTCAAAACGACGATCGGATGAGCCAGACATTCTCAGAAATGATGAAGGAGAAATGAGGTGCAATAAATCTCTGAAGTAATGGGAAAATTCCTACAAGCAATAACTCTCTGAATGAACTCCTTGCACGCAATTGGTGCCCCTATAAAAGAAAGGGCTACAGGGCCGTTGGTTCAAAAATTGAAGAGGCACCACTCTCCGAATTTCGAAGAGGCAACACTTTCCACACGCAACATCAGCTCATCGGGTACCACAGATAACTTTACCAAAGATCTCTGACAAAGTTTAGACACATAAATTTTGAAGGTCCAGCTACCCTACTATTACCCATAAGGGTAAAGGAACAGCATCACTGCTTGATAACTAGAAAGTCCCAATGTGTGTCAACCTCCGTGCTCCGTGGCAAGGCAGACTAGCAAAAATGCCCAACCTTTACTCACATTCGAGAAAACACTCCCAACAAGATTGCTTGCTCAAAAATCGAAGAGGCACCGCCCTCCGAATCTCGAGAGCCAGACTCCCAACAAGATTACTTTCTCAAAAATCGAAGAGACACTGCTCTCCGAATCTCAAGAGTCAGCCTCCCAACAGGATTGCTTTCTCAAAAATCGAAGAGGCACCGCTCTCCGAATCTCGAGAGCCAAATTCCCAACAGGATTACGTGCTCAAAAATCGAAGAAGCACTACCCTCCGAATCTCGAGAGCCAAACTCCCAACAGGATTACTTTCTCAAAACTCGAAAAGACGCTGTTCTCCGAATCTCGAGAGCCAGACTCCCAACAAGATTGCTTTCTCAAAAATTGAAGAGGCATAGTTCTCTGAATCTTGAGAGCCAGATCCCCGACAGGATTGCCTGTTCGAAAACCGAAGAGGCACCGCTCTCCGAACTTCGAGAGCTAGATTTCCTTGGATAAAGCTTATCTGCAATCTTCACACGCAACATCAGCTTTCCAGATACCACAGACCACTTTTTCAAAGTGCTATGACAAAGTTAAAACACGTGAAGCTTGCAGCTCCCACTACATTGCTATGACCCAGAAGGGTAAAAGAATAGCACTACTACTTGTTATTAGGGAGACTCCTATATATGTCGACCTTCATCCTCCACAGCCAGGCAAACCTGCAAATTAAAAAAAAATGTTCAACTTTTCTTCACATCTGAGAGGGCACTCTCAGCAGAGTCTCTCGAAATACCCAGCTTCTTTTCCTCTCGATAATACCTCTGCAAACAAGCCACACCAGAGCAAGAGTATCTCATATCATCAGGGTTAAAAGCAAGAGTATCCCATATCATGCTTTTTCCCTGTCTTTTCCTTTGGCCTTGTTCTTACCTGCAAGACAAGGAGAAAGAGAGCAAGCAGTCAGCATTTAGAATCAAGCTTCCAGTCAGGAACTGACTGCCTGGAACCCCTTGCCTGATTACTTACCTGGCATTGCTCTCGAGTACTCATCTTCAACATCTTATGCTTCCAGATAAGATACCACATATGCTTGAGGAACAGATAGGGCAAGTGAGAAGGGTACAAGGAAGCATGTGGAGACAAGCGCAACAGAATACGTGTCGATTCATCTATTACTTCGTCAACAGCAAAAGTATCTCATATCATCAAGGTCGAACGCACTCTTGATTTGATGGACTTGTTTTGACCCTCAAATTCTTGAGTCGGCCTTATACTCTGGAGGAAACCAGAAAACCCTCCAGCCCAGTTCAAGAATAAGCCTATGGAAAGTTACTCATTCAAAAGCAAAAGTATCTCATATCATCTCTTCTTCATTTGCTTCTCCTTATCCTTGTTGCTGTTTACGACACAAGGAGAATGAGAACAATCAACCGGAAGTCGAAGTCGAACCTCCGATCCAGGTTGCTTGCTTGGAAGTCTGATTGTTTACCTTGTCTGTTACCTCTTTCGGCAAATCTCCTAGCTCGGCAACTTGGGGGACTCCTACTATAAGGTTTTGTATTGCACTTGACCAAGCCAGAAACTACAAGTAAGCTTCAAGTGAAATTGATACATTACCTTGTGCATCTTTATCGGTTAAAGATACCACCTTTGGATGGAGGAAAAGTACTTCCAGAGAAGATGCCACATCTACGTATGAGACAGATAAGGCAAGTGAAAATGATACCACACTTCGGTACTTAGAAGTTTCGTGATTACTCAATGGCTTGGATCTTGCAAGTCCCCAACCGAGGAGCTTCCCTCACTCGGGAACTTAGGGGAGCACTGTTTGTACCATACTTGACCAATCCCGAAACTACTGAGCACCGGTCAACGTTATACCGTCAAGGACCCAGAAGAGTTTCCCTTCAACTAGGATGCCAATCACAGCTCGACACGTGTCAACATTAGAAGCCAATCATAGCACGACACGTGTCAACATCAGAAGCTAATCACAACACGACACGTGTCAATGTCAGAATGAAACTAGAAACTCTCTTCTATAAATAGAGATCATTCTCTCACAATATTTCCTAATGTCATTTGTACTAAATCATTCACTAGTACTCACAAAAGGAGAGCTTGAACATATGTACTTGTGTAAACCCTTCACAATTAATGAGAACTCCTCTACTTCGTGGACGTAGCCAATCTGGTTGAACCACGTACATCTTGTGTTTGCTTCCCTGTCTCTATCCATTTACATACTTATCCACACTAGTGACCGGAGCAATCTAACGAAGGTCACAAACTTAACATTTTCTGTTGTACCAAAGTCCTCACTGATTTTGTGCATCAACATGTTTGATTCTTGCAAATGAGAAGTTAAACCACATTATTCTGGCAAGCTGATTGTAAGGCTTAGCCCACTCCCCTACCCCCTTAGTGTGAATACTATCGTTTGTTCAAAACTTTTGGTAACATCTCAATCTAGTGGTATTCTTCTTCACTTGTAAGTGGGAGATCTTAGGTTTAATGATCGCCAAAGGCAAATTTGAATCAGATTATTACTAGGCTAGTGTGAAACTTAGCCTACTTCCCACCATGTAATATTATTTGTTAAAAAAAAAAGTAACATCTCAAACCTGAAATCTAAGGCCATCTCCAATCGATCCAGTCAAAGGGCCATAGGGCCGAAAAAATCCCGAAATGACACGAAAATTGTCTCCAACCGAGGGCTAGGCCAAAGGGCTCGTGGGCCCCACCAGGCCAAAAAGGAGAAAAGGGCCAACCGGCTGGCCCAACACAGCCAACTAGCCCCGGGTCGGGCCAAATGTTTGAAACCAACGGTTGCTAACTGTTATATATATCAAAGTAGATGGAGATGGAGGTGGTTGCTCACTAGTGGAGGGAGTAAGGGACCAGGGAATGCCTGGGCCCATCTTGACTTATATATATTAGGGAATTATACGTGTTTCTTTTGCTTGAAGAGTTGAAATCCTGCTTTCCAAAAGCTTCAAACATAACTACAGCAGTTCATCTCACAATTAACTTTAGTATTTTACTTATTTCCCTAACACAAATTAATATCATTTAAATCAAAGCAATATTTCGCCTTTCTTTGAATAGAAATCGTTCAATTTTCATTATAAACTCCTTAACAGTGTTGTCAGGTTCCAGAGCTTTTCCCTTTTTTCTTGTTGAAATCTCATACATTTTAATTGTCATCCCAAATTCAAACTGTATTCAACAAATACGTTTAAAATTTCTTTAGTTCTCTATTGTTTCTTCTTTATTCTACATAATACATGGGAGTTACGGTTTGTAAAGTTTTTATTGACCTCATTGAATTTAGTAGTATAGGCGACGAAGTTATAAATATAATACAATGATTTTAAAACATAAAAACTCATTGCGGGCAATTATAATTTTTGTGAATATGTAATATTATTATGGGAACTTTAATGAAAAGCTCTCGGTACTGTTCACTTTAACGAAAAACCACATTTTGACACTAAAAAGTCAATCTTGGTACTATTCACTTTACCCTTTATTTTGTCCTTATCGTTAAAACTCAAAGTTTTCAAGTTTTTTTCATTAGTTTTCCTTATTATCTATGCATGTTATGTTGGACATTTGATTACTTTTAATATATATAATTAACATGATGTTTAGTAGATTTGGAAATACTATACTTTAAAAAAATAAAAAATAAAAAACCCTTTGTGAGAGGCCCCTCCTCACTGAAAAGTCTGGCTTCGCCACTGTGGTTGCTCGATTGGGTGGGAGGGAAAAAAGAAGATGAACAACTTCATTTTTTCCGAATTTATTTTTGTCCACATGGTCTTTGTCTTGTCTTTTTTTTTTAACAAATAATATTGTCTACACTACGGAGAGGGGGTGACTTAGCTTCACAATGAGCTAGTAATAATGTGGTTCGAATTCGTCTTTTTATTTAAAGTGTTTAATGAATGTTAATTTTTATATAATTATAAACTTTTTCTGTATTAGTTTCAAGTAATTGATAAAGGTAAATTAGTAAATTTATAAGCCAAATTTTGACTGAACGGGTTATATGAAAGTAAATTAAAACTTGAGGGGTGGTTTATGTAATGTTTCAAACGTGATGGAGTTTTGTGTGATTAACTCGAGGTTATTGCTTGATAGATGTGTGGTTACAAAAATTATTTTTGACTTAGTTATTTTTATTGAAAGTTGGCTATTGAGAAAAGAGAGACACTAGTCTGAAACCGTGAATCGAACTGAAGAATCAACATTATTACACTCTCCAACATTACATGAAGAATTCGCATTTGATACGATTTTCGGGCACGATCCAGTTCAGTATTTATCGCTCAAACTATGGATCGAATATATGGTTCGATCCGATTCTTAAAACCACATGCATAAATAAAAAATCTTTTTGCCCATTTCCTTCATATTGGGCCGTGATGGGCCCATGTCCATCCTAAAACACAGCCTAGTAATCTCCAGTCTTCTTCACCAACAGATGTGCAGCTTTTCGGACCCAGGTAAACGCTTTCGGTTCCCCGAAGGGCCATAACTGTTTTTTCAACCTTTTCTTACTATTGATTTTGGCATCGAAGCCTCCCTTGCTTGTTCATCTTCCTCGTTGCGCTGGTGCTACATAAATTCTGTGCTACCTCTCTCAGTCACCAAACTGATTTTCCTCCCTGCTCCAGGCTCCAGAGGATAATAATTTCACAGCCTTTGGTTTTATGGGTAAGATTTTAAAAGAAAAAATTGATTTGCTTTTCCAACAGCTATATCGTTAAGGCTTTTTATTTTTTATTTTTGGTGTGAATTTCGTTAAGATTTTTGAATTTGAAATCTTTGTGTGTATATATGAACCTTTTGTGCGATTTGAGTAGATGCAATGGACTGTATGTGGTAAATACCCTCTTTTGGTGTGATTATATTTTAATCTTTCTTCACTTAGCTATTAATGACTTAATGTATTTGAGAATTAATGAATCATATTCATATCATGTGCAGCACTGTGTTAGGAATGTCAACCTAACTTGCATGTTTGTAATTGTATCTTTACCAGGTCATCCAACATGCTATATAAATCTTAAATCGGATAGGGAAAAACATAAATATTCAACTTTGCAGTAATGGTAATGATTTTACACAACACAGTGACTGAGAAAGCAAAATCAATTCTAAGAGTAATCAATGTAATTTGGGGCACCAAACAACCCATAACATGGTAATGATTTTGCTAACTTTGAATTCTTCGCATAGGACATACTCATGGAGTAAAAGGTTTACCTTGTATTATTGTTCGTTCAACTTTCTGTTGCATTAAACATTCAATCTTGGAACACTTTTACCTCAAAAACCACATGTAATGCTGATTCTTTGTGTATTGTTGGAGAGTGTATTAACTGGTGGTTTGAAAAATTACTAACTAGCTCACTTTCTAGATGGAAGATAGAATAAATGGGCATTGTGTGAATGAGTAAGATTTTAATTTCTGCTAAATTAAATTTAAAATGTGAGAGCGGTAAATATAGAATCACAGTTCTATTCGATGTTGTTTCGTGATAATACAATTTGAACCTAAAAATATCTAGAGAGACCAAATTTGTAGACTAAATTTGCAAACTAAAAGATATGTCACAAATAAGAAATAAGCACGTTAATCAACACTTATGTAATAATCCACTCATCAACTTCCATGTCATTTAGTTTACAAAATTTGGTGTACAAATTTAGTCTCCCTAGCTTACCTAAAAATATAACTTATATAACAATGACAGTCAATCTGTTACTTTGCAAAGTGCTCTTACATGATCTCTGTTTGTGTTTGCAAGATACCATTATTTGGAAGTTAAGTCTTATGGGAAAAATACGAATGCAACTTGTGAAGACTAGGTGTCAATAGGATGTAGTAATATTAAAGAAAGGATTACGGATAGAATACATTTCAAATGGATTTGATGTAACTATATACCAGGAATCAGTTAAATCTGCATCTCCTTTATTATTAACCGAATCCCTATATTTGAACTTTGAAGTCATTCCTTCCGAGTGGGTCCACAAGTGTAAATTGGTATGACTGTGGAAGAAGATTGAAAGAAAAAAGAATTCAGTATTATATATAGGGTACCCTGGCTGTCCATTGTCCAAAAAGAAAGATTTGACTGTAGAAATTCTGTGTATCTGGTCGTTAGTACTCAGTTTAAGGTTGGTCTTCGGTTGGTGTTTGAGATATGTTGTTGTTTCGCCTATCAATGTTTCGTGGTTTCATCCTTCATCAAAGTGATATGTTATACTGTACTTTGTGAAGAAGTTGATGATGGGTGGAACTTTGATCCACTTCCTACTCTGTCTACGGATGTGTATCAAATCTGTATGTGGTCGCTGCTTTAATATCTAAACAAGTTATATTCTTTTAGTATAGAATTGGAATGATTATGGGCTTTTTGAGTTTTTGGTCATTCTGGAAACAATAAAGTTCAAATCAGAACTTTTCAGTTGTTAATATGATTGAGTGTTGAAGCATCTCTTTTGGTCCTAGTGCACAAATGAATTTTGTGGATGAGGATGCTTCTGGCTCTGGAGACGATGCAAATATTGCTTGTGAATAAGAGAAATACAAGTTGCACAACACAAATTTGAGTCTGTTTATTTCAATTACTTAAATTCCTCCTCGTCCTAGTGGATCCATTACTGGGAATTTCAATTTCAATTTGGTTAGGTCTTTGATTTCTCATGGATTCGCAGAATTTTTCACTTCTCTCATTGCTTTCATGGCTATGGCTACCACTAGAAATAACAGTAAAGAAGTTTCATGTTCATCCCTAGGCTCTGAATGTTATTAATTAATTTATTTTATTTTTTGTTTGATTAGTTACCTTTGGTTTTTGGAGCCTGGTGAAACTATGAAGAGTGTGGTTCCCAACTTCAATTAACAAGGTTCAGGTGATGATGTCCAAAAATATGAAGAGTGTGGACTTCCCAGTCCAATAATTTGAAATCATCAGCTTTTTAGGTCCTCCTTTGACAAATAGCCTTGCAAAAAATTAGCCAAATCTCAACTTGCTTAGTGATTTAATAAACAATTTCAGTTAAGGCTGATCCTTTGCAGAGGATGATCCTTGAAAACCTAAAGTGATGGCCGGTTAGAACTATTGAACTATATTGCAGGGGTAGTGTAGTTGGGGGAAGATTTTACACTTCTCTTAAAATGTGGACATCCTCTTTTCTTCCTGCCTGGAACTTGAATACTTCTAAGTCTGGAGATAATTTGACAATAAAGTTTTCATTTGATAAAAACGAAAAATCAGAATTTGAATCTCTCCTTTTGTTTTTCCAGATTAAAGTTCCTCAACTTGCTTTGGTGGAATTAGGGTTTACTAAGAGGTCTGACGATTATGTTTGCTTCTCAAGTATCAAGAATTGGAGTTTTGATACTGAAACAGCTCTCCAGAGGTATGTACTAAAATATTTTATTTAGCTAATGCCTGTTTGAAACTCACCTTGTTAAAAGCCAAACTGTTTTTTCTAAAGTATTTTCTACTCACTTTGATGTTATTCTGTGATCATTCTCAAAACGTGTCCCAATATCATGGTTCTTTTGCAAACTGCAGGCAAATCCGCGTCTATAACCAGAGCAGGATATACTAGTAATTCTTACAGACATTACTTGCAACCTCTGGTCAGTTACCGTTACCTCCAATATAAATTAATATCCTATGAGTGATCACTTCACTTGAACAGCTATTGGTGAAACCTTTTTTTTTTTTTTGCAGTAATCATCCTGTATGCTTAATTTTTATGTTTATCTGTAGTCTGTACTCATGATGGGCAGAAGAAACCAAGCAATCAAAGAAACCATTAATGAATTTCCACCAATGAATTGATCTGGATCTTATTTTTCTAGTGACCACTTTTGTCTTCAAATAATGGGGTACTTGTACTAATTGGTATGATCTGCAAGGTCTAGTCCTATGAGAATTATTGGGTAGGAAAGGAGAGCCGTTAACCATATGGGTGCATTTGTTACACTGGACTATCTCGGACTGGAGGGTTGGGATAAGGGTGCAGGATGGTTGGGGGGGGGGGGGGTGAGGGGGGGGTGTGTGGGCGGGGTCATGTGTGATTGGCTCAAAGGTGGGAGATGGGGAAGGGTCTGCGATCAAGGAGTCTGGACTGGGTTTGATTTGCGCTCGTATGCTGTTTTCTTTCTAGTCCGGCTTAATACCGAGCTTTTACTCGGGATTGTTTAGCGTGATTTAGTGAGGCGCGGAGTCTAGGCAAGTCCGGGTTAGTCTCATTTAAGTTGGTCCTTGGTCATACCAAACTAGCAAGTCCATTCCTACCCAAGAAGGTGAAACAAACAGGGCCTATATGATTTCTTCTTGCATTTCTTGGTGGTGCTATATTAGAACCATTACTTTCACTCTGACATTTGAGAAGCCCAAGTTGAATTAACTACTACCTATGTTCATTCTTTTCTGCTTAATGTCAAAGTGCACATTATTCTTTGTTATATGGTATGGAATGAGTTATTCTTGTATATCTAGGATAGCTGGATGTCATGCCTTGGGAGTGTTGAAGATGAAATGGACCGCATTCATTCCAATTTAGGGGCTTGTTTACTTACCTTTTAAGGTATGAGAACGATAAGAGAATAGTATGGGAAGGATATCCAATTGTCCAGATAGGGGCTAAACAAGCCCCCCTTGGTAAGGATACCTGGTTAAAATTGGGTATTGAATACATAATTTCAAAGTGGGACCCACTTACTTTTTAATTCCTTGTGTGTTAGAAAATGCAGGATATGTCAGGAATAGGAATGATACACATATCTTGCATTCTCATTCTAGTAAGTAAACATGCCATAGGTCTTATTTGTAGTATGGTCTTATCAAAGGAGTGAAGCAGTCATGTTTTCTTCTAACACTAAACTTAGGTCAGCATTTATGAAGAATGGAGATAAAACAAAACCAGTTTAATAATATACATTTGGCAAGCAGTTTGGGAATTGTCAGAACTGTCTAAATGAAGGCATATATGTCCTTCAAATTGTTTGTAGTATTTTAAGTATTTTATGAAGAAGTTGGGACTTGTAAATATATTTGAAGGATGAAGGATGATTATTATGAAGTTCTGAGTAGTTTTAAATTTATGTATTTATTTAGAATCTGCTTGCATATGCGTTCGCGTTTTTATTCTCATTTAGATTATATTTGTGGTTTCCTTGTCTTATGAACAGTTTGATCAACAATCTGAAACTAATTTGTTGCGAGGAACTATCTTTGAGAAGCATCGTCTTTTTTCTACCAGTAGTGCCAGCCATTCTTTGAATGAAGGGATTGAGCAGAAAGAAAAGTAAGTTCTTTGAGGTTGGTTCAAAAATTATAATTAGTAATAATGATAGAAGATGCGAGTCTGAGAAGCAGCATAATAGGAGGAGAACAAAGTCAAATGAAATAGCATGCATGATTTAAACATATATCTCCGCATTTTTTTGTGCGAAATTTGTTGCAGTGGTTTATCTTCACCTCATGGCCCTAATTTTCCTTTGAGTGAGATCTGCAGTAAGATTATTATGTTGTTTCTTCACACACAGATGAACTATTTGCAGGATATCTGTGACATTTGTTGATAAGGATGGAGAGGAAAAACATATCAAGGTTCCTACTGGAATGTCTATGCTTGAAGCTGCCCACGAAAATGATATAGAACTTGAAGGCAAGGTTCTGATACTTATTTAATAGTCTTTTTCACCTTAAACCCAAATCTGCTCCATTAATTACTGTCGTCCCCTAGATAGTCGTTCTACCGCATCATTTGTTTCAAGTTTCATAATTTTCATGCGTCTCTCTACTGATAGGACTGATAGGTGTTTGTCAAATCAGTTTGGAAAATAATTTTTGATTGCTTCAGACTGCATATTTTCTGAAAGGGGAATTTGCACAAGTACCACCTAGACTAGCAGGGGCGTGTGCAGTTACCACCTTGAAAAAAAATTGGCAACAAATATCTAAACTTCATTTTTGGTGCAAATCTACCACCTAGGTTGGTCGCCATCCATATGCTGCTAAATCAAGTCCTGGTGCCACTCTCATGAACAACTCTGAGGACAATTCGTTAAATGTCCTCTATATTAATTAGAAGAAAAACAAATTAAAAAGCTGAAAGAATTCATGAACAAAGAAAAAACAAATTAAAAAATAAAGAAATTAAAGAAGTTTTCTTTTTAAACTCCATGATCATCTGAGTTCACCCGCCATTCTAAGTACACCCCACTTTCTAATTCAAATTTCATTACTTCTAAGAAAACCCAGCAATTGTCCCATAATTACCCCTATACTCTAAAGTCTAAACTATGTCTGAGTTTCAAATAGTAGACTTTTAATGCCTGTTTGAACACTTGGGTAAACTCGGGTTTCAGCTTGAGGCCTGTAAATTTGAATTTGTTGAAGGAAGGTTATCCAAGTTCAATTTCAAACCTGCCTTTTTAGAGTCTTCATTATTTGCTCGTTTAATAGAAATTACTTGGCCATTGTCTAGCCAGGCATTGTAGACAGTTCCATTACCTCCTTCACCTACTTGTTGTGATTGAATGACATAGGGTGGTAATGGGGTGGGTGAAATTCCTTGAAGGGTGGTGGTCGAAGCAGAACTTTTTCAAGCAACAAGTCATTTTGCTATTTTCACACTGAAAAAAAAGTTATAAGGGAAATGTGAGGAGAACTTTTGGTGAGTGGAGTTTAGTGGAAAGCTCTTAAAGCCATGTACCCACTGTTCAACTCCGACCTTTCTCATCCTCAGCGCACACTTCCCCTCCACATCCCACTCCTTTATTATTTAATCATTGAGGTTTTTATTATTCTTTTGGGTTTTCTAATACAAGGGTAATATTGGAATTTTTTAACAAAATTTTGTTGAGTGGGTGCCTAAAGAAAATTATAGGGTGCTCTTAAATTTATTGAACAAATATTTCGATGGAGTTAGGTTGGAGGTAGTACATTCACACAAAGTAGAGAGTTTAGGACAGACACCTCTAATAGTTCAAGTGGTATTTGTGCAAACTTCCCCTTCTTAAAATGGATCAGACTTAGTAACAACGACAGTCACTACCCTGTCAAATAATTCTTTAATCATATTTGCTGAATCTAATATTCTGTTTCTTATCTCATATCAGGAGCGTGTGAAGGTTCACTTGCCTGTTCAACATGTCATGTGATTGTGATGGTATGTTTTATATGTTTTAAGAAAGTTGCATAAAGTACGAGGAGCTAACCATAGAATCATACTGTAGGACGTGGACTATTACAGCAAATTAGAAGACCCAACTGATGAGGAAAATGATATGTTGGACTTGGCCTTTGGACTCACTGAAACGTAGGTTTTCTTCTAGAATTATTGTAATTTTTTTCTTTTCTTTTTTTTTTGTGTGTGTGGTCATGTCAAAATTATGTTTCTGCGTTGTAGGTCTCGCTTGGGTTGTCAAGTCATTGCAAAACCTGAACTTGATGGAATTCGTTTAGCAATTCCAGCTGCCACCCGAAACTTTGCTGTCGATGGCTATGTTCCAAAACCACACTAGAGATGATGCACCTGAACTTGATGGAATTTTTTAAACTATTCCAGCTGCCACCCGAAACTTTGCGGACCATAATAACGATGATGCAATTTTGTGGAATAGTTGGTTGAGTGTAACGTGTAGCATCCCAGTTTTGTAGCTCCTGTATTTTATTGGACCAATGAGCACGACTTGAGCTCTATTTTTATTTATGGATAATGATAGGGAGCCTAAAATTTTAAACTAAATTTACAAATCAAATAATGTATTATTGGTAATAAATAAGCATGTTAATTAACACTTAAGTAATAATTCAGTTATTAACATTCACATCATTTGGTTTACAAAATTTTATATGGAAATTTGGTTTTCCTAACCTGGGAAATTTGGAAAATAACCAAAATTTGAATTCCATATAGAATTATAGGCAACTTTTAAAATTAATGATAATTATAATCAAAATTTGATATAAAATTACTAATATACCCTTAATGACTATAACTTTTAACAAAACAAATCCAAAGAGACTCAAAACCCAAATGATTTTGCTACTCTACGCTTCTCGATCTTCAATGTTTTCCTTCAGACTTGATTGTTCTTGTTTTTCAGCACAAAATTTAGTCCAAAAAATAGAAGGAAAGAGTTGGATAAATGTGGGTTCTTGGGTGAAACGAATGCAGTTCAATTGACTGAAGGTTTCCTCATTTGACTGAAACTCCTTATGCATATTTGAATCTTGGTTGCCGAGTTCGGAAGAAGCGTGGGATTTGAGTGATTTTCTGGTCTACAGAAGGGAAAGAATAATAGAGATTATATTTACACACCCCAAATTACTTCCCTCACACCCTTTTAATTTTTTAATATTTTTTTATCAAGTGTTAGTGGTGTGTAGAATATCTAAAAAGTATTTAAAAAATAAAAGAATGTGGGGCAAATAATTTGGGTTGTGTGAATATAATCTCTCAAGAAAAAAATTGAGTGAACTTTAGAGTGTGGAAAACAAAGGAGCTATCCCTCAGGTGCAAAACCCGCTTCTCCTCCATCGCCTTCATAGCCCAGACCTTGGATTGGGGTGGAGAGGACAACATGCTCACCATTGACGGAACGACGGCAACGAGGAAAACGGGTCTTTGAGTAAAGAGAGAGAGAGAGAGAGGACGATTCGAATGTCGAGCCACAGGAGGAGGCCAAGGTATTTGTTGAAAATTTAGCTGTTGATGTTGATAATCAGAAATTGGCTGAGTTTTTTGAGAGGGCAGGAATTGTCAGGTTGTTGAGGTGAGGCTTTGAATTTGTTTTGTAAAAATTCTTAATCATTAAAGGTATATTAGTACTTTCATATCAACTTTTGGTTATACATATCATAAATTTTAAAAGGTGGCTATAATTTTATATAGTGTTCAAATTTTGGTTATTTTTCCAAATTTCCCTCCTAGCATTATCTTTTATTTTTTTTGTTACCGTTATTAATTATGTGCCAATTTGGGAATAATTCTGGGAGGACGACCATAATAACTTGGAGACAAAAATGTGCGTTCTTTTGGGGATCAAATCTTCTACACTCAAAACTTTTTGTCCTCTTTTTATGACATGTTCCATTTGTTGGCACTTGGTCATTTATCTCAAGGTAATGTTAGAGAGACCAAAATTTTAAACCAAATGATGATGTGGTTGTTGATGATTGGATTATTACTTAAATTTAACGTGCTTATTTCTTATTGGTTACATTTATTTTGATTAAAAAATAAAAATATTTCCAAAGCTATTAATTTACAAATAAGTTTCTCTCCTTGCAAAATGACACATAACTGTTCATGAATCTAGACGACATTAGTAAAAAGTACACAATAAAACATTGAATATATGAATTCGGAAAAAACGTGGTGCAAAGCACTTGGAAGGAATAAGAGAAACACTGTTATACCAAGAGATTCTTTTTTGGGAAAACTATCCAAAACACCCTAAAAAAGTTTCGTTTAACCATAAGGACATTCAATTTTGAAAATACTAAGGTTGCCCTTGAAAGCCTTCAGACACAATTGAATAAGGAGACAAAACATGCAGCAACCAGGACAGTATGCAAAAAATTTCACATGAATTTCACATGGCCTTCATTAAAAAGCAAAAGGAAAAGACAAGTTTGGCAGATGCAAAAACAATATCAGCAATTTCAGAAACAATGCACTATTCAAAAAAGTTGTTTGTTGTTTAGGAATTTGGTTTTGTATATAACAGAGCTTTTCCTCCCATACAGATACACCTCAATATCTCAACACAGCTGAGACACACCATACACACACCATCTTTCAATCCTCATACACTCAAGCATCCAAAACCTTCCTAGCATCCTTTGCAAACATTTCTTTGTAAACACTTTTCTTTGTAAACACTTTTCTTTGTAAACATTCTATATATCAATAAAAGTTCAAGTGTACATATTCAAGCAATCTCCATGTCTTAAGTAAGCTTTCTTTTCTTTCTCTAGTGTGCTTGTTTAATTAGACTTCTAGTCCAAAACAGGGAAACACTATTATAGTTATATTATTAATCTGCTAAACTGATGATCATACTTTGTTCGAGCACTCTATTATAGTTGAATGCTTGCCATACAAATAACTGGATATTAACCAGGGTACCTCTAAGTTCAGCCTTTAAGACCTTATACTTGTACTGTGAGTGACCGTCATGCTGAAACATGTCGAGTTCCATGTGCAAGGTTTTATGTCTAGTTGTTATAATAGTCATCCGACTATTTAACCGGGCCTGCATTGCGAATTTGGTATCAGAGCCAAGTTTAGCATTTTAATAGTATAATTATAATAGTAAAGTACCTTGAGGACGGAAGTCATTGATACAACTAATATCACACTTGTTTATTTTGTATGAACAACAAATATTATTGTCCTTGTAGACCTTGTCAACAACAACCACCAGGTATTTATTGTCCCAGACACCCAACTATAAATAGCATAAAGAGAAGATTAGCATATATATCCAAAAGAATAAGCATGACTTTGAAGAAGCAAAAGTTTTATCTTTGTTATCTTAAACATCCTTCATTTATTAGTAAATATAATAACACAGAAATACATCATAAAGTTTTAGAAGCAAAAAGAGCAACATATCAAGTTTTAGAGACCTTGAGAGAAGAAAGAGAGTTTCTAAGAAACCAGTTAGCAATAACTTTATAGAAAGGTAGACTGTAGTTTATGATAGATTATTTTAATTTAGAAATTAACGAACCTCAAAAAAGAAAAAACCTTAGACCAAAATAGTTTAGTTTGTTATTTTCCATTGAGAAAACATAATCATATTTTGCATAATGAAGAAAATCCACAAGCCAATAGTATTATAGATCTTATTATTAGTCAAGCAGAAAATATAAAATTAGAAAATAATAAGTATAATCATTTGTTAAACCAATTGTTAGAGCATTTTCAGAAAAATTTCATAAAAATAATTAGAAAAAATTTAGACTATATTACATCTCAGTTAGAAGATAATAATAAAAATATTCAAAGATTTCCTAGCAAAAGAGAGATAAAAGAGCTTGTTGACCTCATAGATAGTAAGCCGAAGCAAGTAGAACTTAGATCACTAGAAATAGTTAAGCAGTTAAAATTAGAAATTCAAAAAATTCAATTAGTGCAAAAAGAGTTAAGTGAACAAATAGATAAGTTGCATAATAAAATAGATAAATTATTAGTTTAATGAAAGAACTAGCAAAAAATATATCCAAGCTTTGAAAGAAATTAGTAAGTTAGATAAAGAACCAGTAGGTTTAACAGATTTTTCAACACAAGTATCCAGTAGTAATATTCCCATTAGGCAAAATAATTTAATTATTCAATTAGTTTTAAGTTTGGCTGAAAAATTAGATCAAGTTGAAGAACAAATAGCAGAAATAAACCAAGTTTTACATAACGAATCTTCATCACTTCCACCATCATTGCTAGATAAATTAGAAAATTTAACTTTAAGTGCAAATAATAATATTAGAAGACCTAAGCTAAATCCTTTTGATAATAGAAAATGGAATTTTTTAGGAAAAAAGGAAAAGAAATAGTTAGAACTGAAGATATTTATCCTAATAAAGAAGAAGCACAAGAATTTATTAGAAGAGGTTTGGAGAGAACACAGAAAAATAAATATAATTTGTATCAATTAGGTTTATTTGAAAACAGAAGTAGAATTGTAAGTATCATCAGTCAACATGAAGTTAGTTGTATTGATAAAGAAGTCACACTTAATTTAATTAGTAAAGAAGCAATTACTCATTTAAGAAAATCACATTTTAGTCAGATTCATATAGGAACAATATTAATTGGAATAGCAGGATTAACCAGAGCACAAGCAGGCACAAAAGCATTAATATACATATACGATGATAAATGGGATAATCACCAACAAGCAGCAATAGTAACAGCTAAAGTAGACTTAAGTTCAAACTTAGCAGTCATAGGTTGTATTCCAAATTATGTTATGACAATAAATGAATTTAGTAAATATATTAAAGTAAGCATAAGAACAAAAAATTATAATATGAAAGGAGAATATAAAAAAATTTGTATTAGCTTAACGTATATTGGTAAAGTGTCTGATAGATATAATCATAAGTTTAAACACTTTATAGTAAACATGTAAATATGATAAAAGAAAAACTCGTAGATAATAGCTTTTTAGAAAGAACTCAGTGGACATTGCCCAATTTACAAGTAGCAATAAATAGACAACCAGATAAAGTACAAATATATGAAACTAGTACAGGTCAAGCAACAATTAGGTTTAGTAATTATAGGCAACTAGAAAAAATAGAAGAGGATGAGAGTAGGATCGAAAATGAGAGTATACATATGACTTTTGATAATTTAGATATTAATTTAGTTGAGCAAAATTTTGATCATATTGTAGATAAGCTTATAGAATATATTGATCATTTAGATGAAGAACAATATTTGGAAAAATATAAGACATATGATTTAGGACTACATAGAATTTCAGACGAATAGATGAAAAAATTAATCTTAGAAATAGGAGTAGAACATATTTTAGGATCAAAACAATATAATAATTTATTAGAATTGAAAGCGGAATGTAATCCAACAGAAGAAAGTAGTACATCAGGAGTACAAAATCCAAGACACGCAAGTACAACCGATCAACAATTTTTTAGACCAACAAATAAACAATATAATGAAAAAGTAAAAGTATATTACATAGAAGAAAGTATGATAAAACCACCTAGAAAAAATAGGATTCCATATTTGAGAGGGTTAGAACAAATTAATATAGCTGGTAATATATTAAATTTAGATAATGTAGATCCACAAGATTGGGAAAGAATGATAGAGAGATGGGAAAAAGGCTGCGTACATGCAACATTAATGTTAGATTTTAGTAATTCACAAAATATGTTATATTACTTTGAGCATACTTTGGATGGTTTAGTTTTTTATTATTTCCCGTCATGGAAAGTCCAAAATCCAGAACAGCATTAGGCAGCTAAAACACATTTTAATATTGATGGTTTTGTTACTTTGATTAAACAAGAGTTTTTAGATCATAATATGTTAGATGGCAGAAGCGAACAAGAACAAATAAGAGCAATTAGAAATTTAGAACAATTACATATTTGTGATTTACAGTATATAGCTGAGTATACCACATATTTCTTTAAATATTTAGGAAGAACAAGTAAAATTAGTGATATTAATTTATTAGATACTTATCTAACAAAAATAAAAGGACGAATAGGTGAAAAGATTTGGAATGAATGGCAAAAGCATCCAAAGAAGAATGGTTACCATAAGAAAAATAAGCATAAGAAAATATACAAAAAGAAATATAAGTCATATAAACCTTACAAATAGCATAAGAATTTCAGTATAAGACCTTCAAGAACATATAGGAAAAGAAAATATATTCCAAAATAATTTAGAAAAAGAAGTGGCAGACCTTGGATTAGAAAATATAAAGCGCCAAAAGATAAGAGTAGTTGTAAATGTTATTCATGTGGAGAAGCTGGACATATTAGACCTAAATGTCCAAAATTAGGTAAACAGTCGAAAGAAAAAATATATTTGATGGAGTTGTTTAAGTTAGACGAAGATGAGGATATTCAGTCAATATACAGTTTAGATGATTTAAGTGATAATGAGAGTATTTATAGTATAGAATGTATTAGCATGATAGATTCAGACTCGAAAGATTCAAGTAGCACAAATAGTGATTTAGAAGAGTATATGTGTACATTCATAGAAGAGCAACATGAAGAAGAAAATAAATACATTAATTTAGGTTGGCCAGAAAAATGTCGTAAGTGTAGTAAATTAGTTGCAAATAAATATTATAATACATATTCAATATTATGTGAAAAGTGTTATAATAATAGAGTATTAGAAATTAATTCAGCCGAATCACAAGAAAATACTGAAATATTAGGAAATATTGTGTATAGTATAGAGAAGTCAAAAAATAGTTCTTTAATTACCATAAATTGTGAAATAGAATTAGCAAAAGAACATAAGATACAAACAACAGCTATAATAGATATAGGGAGTACAAAGAGTGTCATAAGAGAAGAATTAGTACCAGAAAAATATAGAAAAAAATTAGCAAAAACCAGTAAAAATAACACAATTTGATGAGAGACCAATTTACTTAACACATTGCATTAATAATGAGTCTATTAAAGTAGAAAAACAACAATTTAATTTACCATTAACATTTGTTTCACCAGTAGGATCATACCCATTCATTTTAGGTTTAAATTTTTTGAAAAGTTTATAAAGTTTTTTATTTATGAACCCTAACATAACATTTTTCAAAAGAGGCAATACAATAATTGATCAAAGCAATACTGTATAAGCATACAAAAGTATAAGTATAGAAGAATCTAGTAGTCAAGATAATTATTATTTGGAAAACTTAAAAGAAAATTATGAGCATAATAACATAAAAGAATTTGATGAAGAAATATTTGAACATGAATATCCAATTATAGAAGAAGGAAATCGTATAGAAATATTACAGTTAAATAAACCAAAGAGTTTAGAAGAATTGTTACAATTAGCAGAACAAAATAGAATTATAGGAGAAGACTCACAGTCACATTGGAGTAAAAATAAAATAGTAGCAAAATTAAATATAATTAATCCAGATTTAACCATTAAGATGACTGATATGCCTTGTAGTTTAATAGATAAACAAGAGTTTGAGCAGCAAATAAAAGAGTTGTTAAATTTAAAAGTAATTAGACCCTCTAAGTCTAGACATAGATCAGCAACATTTATTGTGAGAAAACATTTAGAATTAAAAAGAGGTAAGGCTATAATATTTTATAATTACAAGAGATTAAATGATAATATATATGAAGATAGTTATAAGTTACCAAATAAGGATGAGCTTATAAATAAAATTCAAAAGAGTAAATATTTTAGTAAATTTGATTGTAAATCAGGATTTTGGCAAATACGATTAGCAGAAAAATCAATTGAGTGGACAACTTTTACTTGTCCAGAAGGACATTTTGAGTGGCTTGTTATGCCATTCGGACTTAAAAATGCTCCTTCGATCTTTCAAAGAAAGATGGATCAAATTTTCAAGAAATATGATAATTTTTGTAATGTTTATGTAGATGATATTTTAGTACATATTAAAAATAGAAATGAACATAGGAAGCACTTAGAGATAGTTTTACAAGAATTTATCAATAATGGAATTGTGATTAGCAAAAATAAAATAGCATTAGAAAAACAAGATATAGAATTTTTAGGAATGTATATAAAGTCAAGTACAATACAATTACAAGATCATATAGCTAAAAAGGTTTTAGAATTTCCAGATAAGTTAGAAGACAAAAAATAGTTACAGGCATTTTTAGGATTGTTAAATTATGCAAGAAATTTTATCCTTGATTTAGGAAGAAAAATAGCAGTATTACATAGTAAAACTAGCAAAACAGGACAAAAATATTTTAATAGTGAAGATATTAAATTAGTTCAAAATATAAGGGAAGAAATTACTCAACTTAAATCATTAACATTACCATTAGATGATAGTTACAAGATAGTTGAAATAGATACTTCATCATTAGGATGGGCAGGTATATTATACCAGAAAAAAGCATAAAGAGTCACCAAAGTCTGACGAACAAGTTTGTAGATACTTATCAGGAAAATTTAGTGATGTACAGTCAAGATTACAATCAACAGATTTAGAAATTTTATGGATAATTAATTCACTTGAAGCATTTTCTTTATTTTTACATAATGAAGTATTTACGATTAGAACAGATTGTCAAAATATAGTTTCTCATTATAATAAGATACATGCTAATAAACAGGCAGCCCGAAGATGGGTTAATTTTGTTGATTCAAATACAGGAAATGGTTTTAAACCAATTTTTGAACATATAAAAGGCAATGACAATACATTAGCTGATATCTTATCAAGATTAATTTGTTGAACAAGAATGGAATATCGTGGACCATCATCGAATAGCACAAGACTACAAGGTAGAAGAGCATCTTTCAGGAGCATAATCATGCACCGTCAACTTCCACCATTTAGTGGATTCCAAAATAGCATAAGTAGACCAGCATCACCACTAGTACCTACTTTCAACTTTAATGGCAATATTGTTGAAGGAATCAGAAATCCAACTCTGAGGTATAGGTCAAGAGTCCCAGGGCTTTCTGATAGGCAACAGATTCTCTTCGATAATTTTTGGAACATCCAAATTAAACAGCCAAGCATGAGGTTAGGTCCTGAAAAATTAATTAGAGCCTTAGAATAAGAGTTTGATAGCTTTAATTTTAAATTCCATCAAAGCCAGCATCATATTCATTCTCTTGAGCACAACCTTCAAGTCCTCTCTAGGGACCATAAGTTATTACTTGGTAAGTTTACCATAATGAACCAAGAACTCCAATCTCTTATAATGCAGCAAAAGGCAAGTGACACCTTGAAAAGAGAATTGAAAATAGGTTTAGAAATTGATCAGCATAAGAATAAAGGAAAAGAAGTTATTGAACCCATAGAACAAGAGGCTAATGAGCCCATAGAAGAAATTAAGACTAAGCTCTTAGAAGAAGACATTAAAATGGAGCAACATCAAAATAATGAGCAGCATCAGATTCTGAGTGACAAAAAAAACAAGAAAAATATGAAAGTTTTCTTAGGAATATATCTTTAGACTTAATATTAGATGATATTTTATTAGAAGAAATTTCAAAAGAAAAATTAAGAATAGTGCCACTAGATATGCAAAATGAGATCATGAGCAGAGCATTACAGTTCATAAAAGAGTTACAATTACAATGTGCTTTGTATCAGTCCATCTGTGATCCAAAACCAGGGATGAATATTATTACAAAGATGTATCAATCATGTCTTTGTGATAGTACAGAGAATTGTATTTGTAAACCAGAGGTTAACATAGTTGTAGTCAGGATTAACATGAGAGATTATAAACCATGGCATTTTAGTTATGAGCATCAGAAAAAGCATAATGTGGTAGAAGTTACCCTTGCCTTACTATTAGAGTTTGGCTATCTTGATAAAATATTCATTAACCGTATTTCCCAACTAGAATCATTACCTGAAAAACTTATAAAAGTAGCAGAAGATTATCTGGAAAGGTGGAAAGAAATTTGCATAAGCTTTATTAGTAGTCCTCCAGATTGGTATGTACATATGCATAAGGAGAAAGCTAGGCATATAGCCATGATTAATGAAGAGTCTTTTAGACTATCTCCTATCTCCTCACATAAGTGGACTCCTTTATACAAAGATATTTTAAAATTTAAAGGGATCCAAATGTTTGCCTTATATGAGTTTGAAGATTTTAGGTATGATATGGTACTATTAGTAGAAGAATAAGAAATGTATATTTATAGGAAGACAAGGATCAACCATCAACCCTATTGGAAGCCTCAAAATTTCAAAGAAGAAACAACAGAAATGTACTACAAGGTGAAAGAAGATAGAGAAAGAGATGCAGAGCTAGTAGAAGGCGATGAACAGTACTGGAACAATTTGACAGAAGAAAAGCTGCATAACATCGACAACATGATGGAAACATGAAGAGTTGGCAAAAAATTAGCAAAAGTAGCATAAGATGAATAACATCATGCAAAATAATTTATTGTAATCAGACAAAAATGTCAACATCATTGTGGACCCTGCTACAATAATGAAATAATGGCATAAGAGTAAATAAAGAAAATAGTTTGACCCATTATAGACTTTTCATACATAAAATGTCCTTTTGATTAAGAATGAACAGTGGAAAGCCTTTTTTATTAGAACTCCCTTCTTTTTTTCTATGGTCAAACCAAGGGATTTTATTTGGTATGGTAGTGCTGACGTAACTTGTGTAAGTGAAATCTCTATATGGTAATTATACTAACACCTTCTGAGATTTATCGGGTTTTCATAAAATTCCTTCAAGTTTGAGACAAGACACAAACACTCCCTTAGATTTTAATTTCCCTTCATATAACTCCTGAGTCAAAATTTTGCTTATAAATTTGCTAATTTATCCTTATCAATTACTTAAAACTAATAAAGAAAAACTTTATAATTATATAAATGTTGCAGTCATATTTAGAATAGGAATGTGATTGTGTAAATCCTAGTGAATCTATGAATATCTCTTATATTCCTATTAAGAGTTTATTACCTATTAAGAGTTGTAATCCTAAAAGGGTAAGGTTTTTGCCTATCCTACTACTATAAATAAAGGCACAATAGGGTGGTACAAACACACCTCACAATTAAATCATTCTCTCTCAATACCACTGGCTCCTTCTCCCTCTCTCTAATCCCTTAGATTAGTTCAATCAAATAGGCCTACAACACGTTATCAGCACGCTCTTGCCAGAAGTTGAGGAATTGACGCATCGTAGGAGGAGGCTATCTTCTACAAAATTCAAAGGCTCTTATTTGTTTTTTGCCAATCAGGTACGTTTGAAATAAAGTAAGATATTTGAAACGACCTTGAAGCATGAAAACATTCCTCATAATGCATGAACCCCTCTATGTTTATATTTTTCCTTTCGATAAATTTTGTATATGTTTCATACATTACACAATTAAATTGCTATGTGGAATTTGTGAGTCAAAGTATATAAAATAAATTAGAAGCAATTTAGGGTTTCTCTAACCCTAGAAAATTCAAAAAATAAGAGAAAGGAAATTAGGATTTTGCAGCACCACCGCCATGGCACCACTGTCGGCCACACCATGCACCGTCGCTGGCCTGAAGCCCAGCCACATGGATCGCCGCAGCAACCTTTGGGCTTTCTACTTCTACACGCAACAACTAGGCTTCGGCCTAGGGTCAGTTTCGACGGGCATGAAGCCCCGAGCCCACTAGCAAGCCTGCAGCCTTGCTAGGCTAAAACCCTACAGCTTGGCCCGACCCGCTTGCAAGCTTTTGCGCTTGTTGAGCTTTGTACTTGCCATGGCCCGCGCCTCAATCAACCAACCCACGGGGCTGGGCTTAGTCCCTACGACCGAAAAACTGAAACCTAGCTGTTGCTGGGGTTTCCTCGCACCCACGTTGGCATGGGCCTGCTCCCGTGCGTTGGTCTCGGCCCAATCATACCAGCAGCTTACTGCTGGGCTTCCTGTCTCTCGGCCAGTGGCCTGTAGCCACATATGGGCTGCTTCTGCAGCTATACCCGAGCCCATATGCCATCTAGGGCTTTGCCTTACTCACGACACCCAGCCCAATTATTTTTGGGCTACGATTTTTTGAATTCAATGATAATATTTGGTATTATTTTGCTTCCATGATCGACCCCGTTTGGTCCCGATCTATTGAATTAATTAAAAGTGACATGCAGTCCATTAATTTGATAATGAATCCAAAATTATTGACTTGAAGATCACTTTTGGACATTAACGATTCAATAATTTATTTTTATACTTTGAACCGTTGACATACTTTCATAGTAACAAAGCTCTCACACTTGAGTTCCTAAAGAAACTCAAATCCATTATACTTAAATCAGCATATTGTATTCTGTGTTTCTTGCAGGAACATCTCATTATGAACTAATCGTTCATAAAAACTAAATTGAACCTGTAGTTTCATATTTAGTATCTTTGAAACCTGAAGTTTTCATTCAAAACATACCACATGAAACCTGTAGTTTTCATGCATCAATTAAACCAATACATGTCTCTTAGAACCTGTATGTTCTACGATATATATCTATGGTTTACCATATGACTAATCGAGTTTTTTCCCTCCATTTTAGAGACATGTTGAACTTGAACAAGCTCAATTTCACCGCTCTGGAAGTATCTAGCAGAAACTACCTGAAGTGGGTTCAAGACACGAAGCTCCATCTAACTGCAAAGGGCATTAGAGCCACCATCGAGGCACTTACTAACGACAAACTTGTCAACAAAGCTTAGAAGGCTAATGCAATAATCTTCATTCGAAGACACATCTATGATGCACTGCAGACCGAGTACCTCGTTAAGGAGGACCTACGCACCATCTAGCGGCCGACCGTTTCGATTACCAGAAAGACATATACTTGCCTAAAGCAAGACACGACTGGCAGCATCTTCGCTTCTAGGACTTTTAAGTCCATGAATGAATATAACTCTGAAGTTTGAGGATCCGATCACTGCTGAAATTCTGTAAAGTGGAACTTACCGAATCAGATCTCCTGGAGAATACCTATTCGACCTTTTATGCCACTAATATTGTCTTGTAACAATAATATAGGGCACATGAGTTCACCAAATTTTCGGATTTGATCTCTATACTACTTCTCGCTGAAAAGCATAACTAGCTTTTGATGAAGAATCATCAAGCACGACTGACTAGCTTAAACGTCGCGCCTGAAGCGCATGCGATACATTCTAACAGCCATAAACGACGTAAGAATTGTCGTGGCCGTGGTAATGGGTGGCAAGCCCAACCACAAGCCCAAGGTCAACAGAGTGCCAGACCCAAGGGAGGAAATTTGACCCAACAGCGTCCACCCCTTGCCTTTAAAGCCCTAAACTTCAAGAACAAAGGAAAAGCTCTCGTTCAACCTGCTTCAATTGAACTGGACATGTGCTATCGTTGTTGATCAAGGGATCATTAGTCACGCGTATGCCAAGCTTCCCCTGAGGATATTGCGAAGTATCATTCCCGTCGTGAGTCTAACTTTGCACATGTGGATCATCCGGAAGATGCTAATACATCAATGAAGATATCAGATTTTCAAGAGACGTCAGCTCCTATAGACGAATAAATTAGACATTTTTTTAGGGTGTTTACCCCTAGCGACCGAACCCACTAGGAGTGGCCAACCCCTCTCCCCTATTTTTCTAGGTTTATGGTTTAATTTTGAACAATTTTTCTAAGTATTTGGAATAATTTGTTTTGTTTTGGTTTGTTTTGAATTATGGATTGTTATGTGATGGATATTATTTTCTCGAATTGCTCATTTGAATGAATGGAATTATATTTATGCATGTGACCAATTCAATCCAATTGTTTCTAGGTATGTCTAGTGGGGAAGTTAGTTGTCTGGCTGATAATGATACCATGCACACCATCTTGCGTGAGCGCCCTAGACACTATTTAACTAACTTGATACCCAAGAAAGCTCATCTGACAACTCTCTCATGCCCATCCAACCTGATTGAAGGATAGAGAGGCCCGTATCATGTTGTCCAATGGTACAATCTTAACCATTAAAGAGGCACTCTATTCTCCACGTTCCAGAAGAACGTTGCTAAGTTTTAGAGATATTTGAGATAATGAATATCATATTGAAACCACTGAAGATAATGGTTCTGAATTTCTTTGTATCACTTCATACAAATATAGCCAGAAACGTATTCATGAGAAGTTGGAATGTCTTCCGAGTGGGTTGTACATCACAACCATTCGCAGCATAGAAACCAATCATGTGGCCGACCCTATGCCTGAATTCTAGAGCACTTTGTTGCTTTGGCATGATTGTTTAGGACATCCTGGACGTGACATGATGCGCAGTATTCCTCAAATCATCTCATGGGCATCAGTTACATCCATACGTTGGATTCTCGCCATGCAAAGCGTGTTCTTTAGGGAAGTTGAATACTCAACCCTCATTTACAAAGATTATCCACGACCCCCCTAAGTTTCTTCAGAGGATTCAATGAGACATTTGTGGACCTATCCAACCAACTTGTGGACCATTTAGATATTTTATGGTGTTGGTTGATGCATCGACACGATGGTCACATGTTCGACTAGATAATGCTGGAGAGTTTACGTCACAGACCTTTGACGATTATTGCATGTCAATAGGGATTGAAGTGGAACATCATGTACCCCATGTTCACACCTAAAACGACCTAGCAGAAGCTTTCATAAAGTTTCAATTGATAGCTCGGACTTTGGTTATAAGAACCAAACTGCCGGTATCTGCCTGAGGCTATGCAATATTGCACGCAGTTATGCTGGTCTACCTGAGGCCCACCGCTACCCAACCACATTCACCATTATAATTGCTTACTGGATACGAGCCTGATGTCTTGCATGTACAGGTGTTTGGGTGCATCATTTATGTGCCTATATCACCGCCACTATATACCAAAATGGGAATCTATGTTGGTTATGATTTGCCATCAATTGTTCACTATTTAGAACTCTTGACAGGAGATCTCTTTACCGCACATTTTGCGGATTGTCACTTTGATGAGCCAGTCTTCCCATTGTTAGAGGGAGATAAGCAGGCCAACGTTCCTGGAATACACCGCGAATTGTCGTGGTATACTCCCATTATGTCTCATTTAGATCCCCGCACTGTTCAGTCTGAAACTAAGGTACGCAAAATTATAGATCTTCACAGTGTTGATTAGAGCATGCCAGATGCTTTTACCGATCTAGCAAAGATGACAAGATCACATATAACCGCTGCAAATGCACTTGCAAGGGTAGATGTACCCCACGTACGTCATCATCTTGCCTGGGAAGACCGTACCTTCCACACGGCCCAGTACATTAGCGGTTAGCCAATTATCTGCTCCAACCCTGAAGCGTGGTAGACCTCTTGGTTCAAAGGATTCACAACCCTGGAAGAGGAAATCGACACCAACTAGTGACCCTAGTTTGAATCCAACCATCACTCACTCATGTGTTCCAACGCATGAGGTTATTCTAGATTACGGTGATGTCTTAGGCGAGACACACCGGCCTCTTGAGAATCATGAGATTTCGGTCCACTACACAGTATTGGATGAAGTTTAGAATCGAAATGAGATGATCATAGACAATGCATTTGCGTACTCAGTAGCTACTGACATCATGCTTAGCGATGACATTGATCCACGTTCCATTGATGAATGCCAACGTAGAATAGATTGGTCAAACTAAAAACAAGCAATCTAGGTCGAACTCGATTCACTTGCGAAATGTAAGGTGTTTGGGCCCGTAGCTCTTACCCCTTCACATGTGAAGCCCGTTGGCTACAAGTGGGGTTTCATGAGGAAACGTAATGAGAAGAATGAAATAGTGCGATACAAAGCACGCCTCGTAGTGCAAGGCTTTTCTCAGCACCCTGGGATTGATTACGAGGAGACGTATTCCCCCGTAATGGACGTTATAATGTTTTGCTACCTAATCAGTTTGGCAGTTTCCGAAAAACTGAATATGCAACTTATGGACGTGGTAATCGCGTATCTCTATGGGGATCTAGATAGGAAAATATACATGAAAGTTCTAAGGATTTACATTGACTGGTTCAAATAGTTCTAGACCATGGAACACTCTCTCAATTAGGCTGAGGAGGTTAATGATAAGCTCATATTTATATATATTTTACATAAAATTCACTTGTCTTTTCTTAGTTAGTTCCTTATATTTTTGAGTTATTTGCTATGTTTTTGTGTTTTGTGTGATTTATCAAGCAAAGAAAAGAAAAGTGGCACAAGTGAGATATTAAGTAACAAATTCGTCAAAACTGCCTGTGCAGATTAGCTGACTTTGGAAGCATGTTACGAACAGCTCAGAATGAATGAGAAAATGAGCCTTATATGCTTGGAAAGCTACGGATGTCTATTTTCTGGATCAATTTACGGATTGGTAATATCTTTTTTCTAGAAGAAGTTATGGGCATTGTAACACTGAAAGGTTCAGAAAACGGCTAAGCAGTTTTGGCTAATAAAATGAGAAAGTAAAGGCACTTGTTTTGTGTTTTTCTTTGTCATCAACACTCAACAGCAAATGGGGTTATGATTGCACTCATTTGGCTTTGGAGCAAGTGGAAATGCACAGCTAGAAAGAGAAGGCACATGCAAAAGAGAAATATGGACAGCTACACACATGCAAACTGCACAGGTTGGAGGGCATACACACACTCTACATGGATAGCACACACACAACAAGAAAGGCACGGCATGGGCAGAAAATGGGTGGATTGTTGGCTGAAATAATGAAGAACATGTGTGTGCAAATGCAAAGGAAAAACACACACACATGGGCAAAGGAAACACACACACATGGGCAAAGGAAAGACACACACATGGGCAGAAAATGGGTTGATTGGTGGCTGAAATGATGGAGGTCATGTGTGTGCAAATGTAAAGGGAAACATGGACATCACACACCCATACAAACTGCACATGCAAGGAATTGAAGTGGTCATCTCCTTAGCCTATAAATACATCCACAATTCCCCTTCCTAAAAGAGATCTTGATCCATCAAAAGAGCTTCATTCACAAACACAATTTCCTTGCCGTGACCTCCATCCATTCATCTAGCCATACTACATCTCACCAATCCATACACTTTCATCTTTTAGCCGTGCAAATCCATTCCATCCATATATCCATACACATCCTAGACACTTGTGCTACAACAAGGTGGTGAAAACAAAGGTCCTTGGCGTTTCAAGCTTGAAACTTTGGAGCGTTTTAGGTGTATTTCGTTCTTGCTTTCAATGTCTACTTTGTTATTTTCTAATTTTGTTGCAATTATGAGTGGCTAAACCCCTATTTAGTTAGGGGGAAGTTTGAAGCCATGAACATGCTTGAGATATGAATTGATTTCCTCCAATTGTGATTTGATAAGTTGTGATTGCAATTCAATTATCTATTTTATTCATAACTGATTCTTGTATGTTTATTAAGGATGCATACTTAGTTTTCATGCATGAATTAGATGCTAGAATATAAATGAGTTTCACCTAATCGTTACAAGTTTATATTCATAAGTAGTGAAGGTTGTTTATCACAATCGCGTTAATTGAATTCTTGGCAATTGTATCATGCATTCATAGTTACAATTACCTCGTCAACACTTATGATTTTCATTGAACGTAATGATCTCTGATTGCATCTCTATTATGCATTCATATAGCGGACTTTTAGAGAATGATTTGGGTTGTTGCATGCATTCATCCAACTCAATGAGTAAAGGAAAATCTGAGGGTTAATTTGTGCATCATGGTTAATCTGGGGTGTTGAGCATCATAGTTTATTGAAAAGCAATTGGAAATCGATTCATGTACAAGTGTGTCATGTGTGAAGAACGGACCTCTAACTAATCCATCCATCATCGTATTCCTCAAATTTGTTTTACAATCTGCCTAGTTTTATAACTTGTTTGTTTGTTTCAAATTCATCAAAACCAAAATCCCCATTTTTACTTTCTTGTTTCAAAGTGTTAAATTTCTGTTTTGTTTGTGTGTTTGAGTGTTTTGATTCAAGCCAAAACACTAAATTCGTCCAAAGTTGTGTTAGAGTCAGAAACTGCCTAGTTTGTGTTTTTAGGCAGTTTTGAGTGTTTTTAAGTTGTTTTGAGTCTTGTGAGTCTATTCAAACGTTTTAACTTTGTTTTTATGTTTTTGAGTTAGTTTAGAGGTTTTAGCAAGCCCTCATAATCCCTGGTTTAGAACGATCCCTACTTGCATTTATACTACAATTTGACAACAAAAGGGTTTAATTTGAGTGCTTAACTAACATCGCATTAGTTACTCTATGGATTGAAACAATCCGGGCAGATGTGGTATAACCGTCTGAGTGAATATTTGACAAGTTAGGGTTATGTGAACAAAAAATTATGCTCATGTGTGTTCATAAAGAAGTCACATTCCGGATTTGCAATCGTTGCAGTTTATGTCGATGATATGAACCTCATTAGAACTCCCGCAGAGCTTGAGGAAATTGCTACGCACTTGAAATCAGAATTTGAGATGAAAGATCTTAGGAAAACTCGATATTGCCTCGGCCTGGAGATCAACCATTGTTCGGATGGAATCCTAGTACATTAATCGAACTACACCCAAAAGGTGTTGCGACGTTTTAATGAGAATAAAACGAAGCCTTCGAGTACACCTATGGTTGTGCGGACTCTAGATGCTAAACGAGATCCCTTCCGTCCAAAAGAGGATGAGGAAGAGATTTTGGAACCCGAAATTCCTTACCTAAGTGCAATTGAGGCTTTATTGTACTTGGCTCAATGCACTAGACCCGACATCTCCTTCGTTGTTAATCTTTTGGCAAGATACAGCAATGCGCCGACATGCAGGCATTGGAATGGTGTTAAAGACATTTTCCGATACCTCAAGGGTACAACGAATTTAGGCTTGTTCTATACCCGCGAATCTTTGAGTATTGCCGCCTATTTCAGTTCTCGAAATGATTCTTGCCTTGTTGGTTATGCAAATGCTGGATATCTGTTTGACCAACATAGGGCACGTTCTCAAACAAGTTATGTCTTTACCATTTGAGACACTGCTATATCTTGGAGATTTACCAAGCAAACACTAGCTGCGACTTCTTCAAACCATGCTGAGATTCTTGCCCTGCATGAAGCATCGCGTGAGTGCTTTTGGCTGAGAGCAATCATGCAACATATTTGAAGCTCTAATAGCTTTACTTCATTCGTTGACCTTCCTACGATGATCTTTGAAGATAATGCATCATATATCGAGCAGTTAAAGAAGGGATACATCAAGGGAGACAACACCAAGCACATAGCGCCAAAGTTCTTTTACTCTCACCAGCAACAACAGCATCAGAACATTGAAGTCAAGCAAATCTGTTCCCAGGACAACCTGGCCGATCTCTTCACCAAGTCATTACCCAAGTCTACTTTTCAGAAGCTTATCCAAGGAATCGGTATGCGTAAATTATCTGAGTTGAATCGCTTGTAGTTCTTTTATTTAGAAGTTATGTCTAACTCAGGGAGAGTATCCAGAAGTATACTCACTTGATCTTAATGTACTCTTTTTCCTACGATTAGGAGCATTTTTCTCACTGGATTTTTGCTACCTAACGAGGTTTTAATGAGACACCCATCCTGGCATGATTATACTCCGTTGAGTTCACTACCTTCGTCCTGTTTGACGTTGTTTTAGACATTATGCATACTTCTCACTTTTCTCCTTAGTTTATGGGTTTTCCCTATGCCTTGGGTTTTACCATAGCGAGATTTTGTAAGTTTTACTTCAAATGCATACTTTCTTAAATTTGAGACTCGCATTCACCCGTTATGTCAATGACTTTATCAACTGTTCTACCTTCTTTGCTGAAGATTTGATGCAATGGTTTGTTGAGTATTTACACACTCAAGGGGGAGTGTTGCAGTTATATTTAGAATAGGAATATGATTATGTAAATCCTATTAAATCTAAGTATATCTCTTATACTCGTATTAGGAGTTGATTACCTATTAAGAGTTGTAATCCTAAAAAGTAAGGCTTTTTCCTATCCTACTACTATAAATAAAGGCACAATAGGGTGATACAACACTACACCTCACAATTAAATCTCTCTCTTCTCTCTCTAACCCCTTAGATAACTCAATTAAATAGGCCTACAACATATGTAAAATTATAAGCATTTTACACATGGTAAGAGATGGAGAAATTGTTTTTCGGTTTGTTCAAAGTTTGAATGGGTGGTGGTGGCGATGGAGAAAATAGGAGATGGAGATGGAGGTGATTGCTCACCAGCAGAGGGAGTAAAGGACTAGGGAGTGCCTGGGCCCATCTTGACTTATATATATTGGGGAATTATGTATGTTTCTTTTACTTGAAGAGTTGAAGTCCTGCTTTCCAAAAGCTTCAAACATAAGCGGCTCATCTCACAATTAACTTTAGTATTTTACTTATTTCCCTAACACATATTAATAGCATTTAAATCAAAGCAATATTCCGCCCTTCTTTGAATAGAAATCATTCAATTTTCATTATAAATTCTTTAACAGTGTTGTCAGGTTCTAAAGTTATTCCCTTATTTCTTGTTGAAATCTCATACATGTTAATTGTCATCCCAAATTCAAATTGTATTCAACAAATAAGTTATAAATTTCTTTAGTTCTCTATTGTTTCTTCTTTATTCTACATCATACATGAGAGTTGCGGTTTGTAAAGTTTTTATTGACCTCATTGAATTTAATAGTATAGGCGACGAAGTTATAAATATAATACAATGATTTTAAAACATAAAAACTCATTGCGGGCAATTATAATTTTTGTGAATATGTAATATTATCTATGCATGTTATGTTGGACATTTGATTACTTTTAATATATATAATTAACATGATGTTTAGTAGATTTGTAAATACTATACTATACTTAAAATAAAAAAAATAAAAAAAGAAGATGAACAACTTCTTTTTTTAGATTTTTTTTTCTTAATTTGTTTTTGTCCACATGGTCTTCATCTTGTCTTTTTTTCAAGTGTTTTTTTTAACAAACAATATTGTCTACACTATAGAGAGGGGGTGACTTGGCTTCACAATGTGCTAGTAATATTGTAGTTCGAATTCGCCTTTTTAAAAAAGTGTTTAATGAATTTTAATTTTTATATACTTATAAAGTTTTTCTATATTAGTTTCAAGTAATTGATAAAGGTAAATTAGTAAATTTATAAGCCAAATTTTGACTGAACGGGTTATATGAAAGTAAATTAAAACTTGAGAGGTGGTTTGTGTAATGTTTCAAACGTGAGGGAATTTTGTGAAAACTCATTAAACCTTAATGAGAGTTTAGTGTGATTAACTCGAGGCTATTGCTTGATAGATGTGTGGTTACAAAATTTATTTTTGACTTATGTTGGTATCACAAATATTGAACCTCAGACTTTGACACATTGGACCTCATTACCCAGCCCATAATTATGTAAAAGGAGGAGCCCCTTATTCTATAAAAGGGGACTCCTCCCCCCTCACAAATCAGACTCTGGGATACCCCCAAAACATACAAGTCTCAAACAACTCAGAGACAACACTGTCTTCCTTAGGGGGACTCCTCTTGAGCTTGTAATCCATATATACAATTACAGAGAAATACAATCAACATCAGTGTAGACGTAGCCCAAACATTGGGATGAACCACGATATATCTTTGTGTTCTTGAGTGTTTGTGTGATTCACGGCCGGATTTACGTTGACCCAAGATTCTCCGGATTTTGTGCATCAACAACTTAGTTATTTTTATTGAAAGTTGTAAGAATACAAAAAATTGCATTAATTACTGATCATGTTTGTTTTTAATATGTAGCCATTGAAAAAAGAGAGACACTAGTCTGAAACCGTGAATCGAACTGAAGAATCAACATTATTACACTCTCCAAGTATTCGCATTTGATACGATTTTCGGGCACGATCCAGTCCAGTATTTGCCGCTCAAACTATGGATCGAATATATGGTTCGATCCGATTCTTAAAACCACATACATAAATAAAAAATCTTTTTCCCATTTCCTTCATATTGGGCCGTGATGGGCCCATGTCCATCCTAAAACACAGCCTAGTAATCTCCAGTCTTCTTCACCAACAGATGTGCAGCTTTACAGACCCAGGTCGCTTCGGTTCCCCGAGGGGCCATAACTGTTTTTTCAACCTTTTCTTACTATTGATTTTGGCATCGAAGCCTCCCTTGCTTGTTTATCTTCCTCGTTGCGCTGGTGATACAAAAATTCTGTGCTACCTCTCTCAGTCACCAAACTGATTTTCCTCCCTGCTCCAGGCTCCAGAGGATAATAATTTCACAGCCTTTGGTTTTATGGGTAAGATTTTAAAAGAAAAAATTGATTTGCTTTTCCAACAGCTATATCGTTAAGGCTTTTTATTTTTTATTTTTGGTGTGAATTTCGTTAAGATTTTTGAATTTGAAATCTTTGTGTGTATATATGAACCTTTTGTGCGATTTGAGTAGATGCAATGGACTGTATGTGGTAAATACCCTATTTTGGTGTGATTATATTTTAATCTCTGTTCACTTAGCTGTTAATGACTTAATGCATTTGAGAATTAATGAATCATATTCATATCATGTGCAACACTGTGTTAGGAATGTTAACCTAACTTACATGTTTGTAATTGTATCTTTACCAGGTCATCCAACATGCTATATAAATCTTAAATCGGATAGGGAAGAACATAAATATTCAACTTTGCAGTAATGGTAATGATTTTACACAACACAGTGACTGAGAAAGCGAAATCAATTCTAAGAGTAATCAAAGTAATTTGGGGCACCAAACAACCCATAACATGGTAATGATTTTGCTAAGTTTGAATTCTTCGCATAGGACATACCCATGGAGTAAAAGGTTTACCTTGTGTTATTGTTCGTTCAACTTTCTGTTGCATTAAACATTCAATCTTGGAACACTTTTACCTCAAAAACCACATGTAATGCTGATTCTTCGTGTATTGTTGGAGAGTGTATTAACTGGTGGCGTGAAAAATTACTAACTAGCTCACTTTCTAGATGGAAGATAGAATAAATGGGCATTGTGTGAATGAGTAAGATTTTAATTTCTGCTAAATTAAATTTAAAATGTGAGCGGTAAATATAGAATCACAGTTCTATTCGATGTTGTTTCGTGATAATACAATTTGAACCTAAAAATATAGGATAATGCTAGAGAGACCAAATTTGTAGACTAAATTTGCAAACTAAAAGATGTGACACGAATAAGAAATAAGCACGTTAATCAACACTTATGTAATAATCCACTCATCAACTTCCATGTCATTTAGTTTACAAAATTTGGTGTACAAATTTAGTCTCCCTAGCTTACCTAAAAATATAACTTATATAACAATGACAGTCAATTTGTTACTTTGCAAAGTGCTCTTACATGATCTCTGTTTGTGTTTGCAAGATACCATTATTTGGAAGTTAAGTCTTATGGGAAAAATACAAATGAAACTTGTGAAGACTAGGTGTCAATAGGATGTAGTAATTTTTTTTTTTTTTTTTTTTTTTTTTTAATCTAGTGTATCCGGGTCTTTGACCCGACTACTCACTAGGCCACCCGCCTGACCCCACAACATTTGGTAGGCAAGAAACTCTAGCAATTGCTAGGTGGGTACCTTGAGAGGTGTCGAACCCCATACCTCTTGGTAACAAACCAAGGGCCTGACCATTAGACTAAACACTCTTAGGTGGATGTAGTAATATTAAAGAAAGGATTATGGATAGAATACATTTCAAATGGATTTGATGTAACTATATACCAGGAATCAGTTAAATCTGCATCTCCTTTATTATTAACCGAATCCCTATATTTGAACTTTGAAGTCATTCCTTCCGAGTGGGTCCACAAGTGTAAATTGGTATGAATGTGGAAGAAGATTGAAAGAAAAAAGAATTCAGTATTATATATAGGGTACCCTGGCTGTCCATTGTCCAAAAAGAAAGATTTGACTGTAGAAATTCTGTGTATCTGGTCGTTAGTACTCAGTTGAAGGTTGGTCTTCGGTTGGTGTTTGAGATATGTTGTTGTTTCGCCTATCAATGTTTCGTGGTTTCATCCTTCATCAAAGTGATATGTTATACTGTACTTTGTGAAGAAGTTGATGATGGGTGGAACTTTGATCCATTTCCTACTCTGTCTACGGATGTGTATCAAATCTGTATGTGGTCGCTGCTTTAATATCTAAACAAGTTATATTCTTTTAGTATAGAATTGGAATGATTATGGTCTTTTTGAGTTTTTGGTCATTCTGGAAACAATAAAGTTCAAATCAGAACTTTTCAGTTGTTAATATGATTGAGTGTTGAAGCATCTCTATTGGTCCTAGTGCACAAATGAATTTTTTGGATGAGGATGCTTCTGGCTCTGGAGACGATGCAAACATGCAAGATGGAAACAAGAATCATTCTGGGATACCATCAAGTTCAGGTTGTCGAAAGAGAAGTCGCAAGGCTACCGGTGATGCTATAGTGGATGCTATGCTCGAAATAGCCGCTGCTTCAAAAATGAGGGCAGCAGCAATTGTGAAGAGCGAGGAACGGTTTTCTATAAGCAAATGCATAAAGGTATTGGATGACATGTCAGGCATCGATCAGCAGATCTACTTTTGGGCATTGGATTTATTCGAGAACTCCAATGTGAGAGAAACTTTCATATCTCTTAGAAGTGAGAAACGACTACCGTGGTTGCAACGCAAGTTTAGTGCTTCGTCTAATTGAATAGATGAGCAGTCTTATCTAATTCCATCTTTTTATTTTATGTGTAGTTTAAGTGTCAAAGATTCTTATGGGTTGTATTGAGTTCACTCCGAACCGTTGATATTGTAACTAGTATGACATTCTGCTTTACGGCTATGTCATTTTTTGGATTGATATTAGAGGGTATTTAGTGGATTTCTATTTTATATTTTTATGAAATTAGAGGAATTAGTTTCCATTTGATGGTTTATTGTTTTTGTTTGAAGGCTGGCCACGCCACTCAAGTGATTGTCTTGTGTAGTATCTTAATTTTAATTTTGCAGATACATCAGATGTCATGGATGATTTTGACGTAGAATTGGAAGAGATGGAACTAACTGCAGCAGCTGCTGGTTACTATTATTATAACAGTATTACCAGGCAACCTTGTCGTGGTCTGTCACCTAGTAAAGCATGTGGATTTATGACCGAAGTCCTGAGTGGTCATGATGATGTGTTCCAGGAAATGTTTCGGATGGATAAACATGTGTTTCACAAGTTATGTGACGTTCTCCGGCAAAGAGGAATGCTACGTGATACTGCTGGTGTTATGATAGAGGAGCAGCTGGGAATCTTTTTGAATATTATTGGCCATAATGAACGCAACAGAGTTATCCAAGAGCGATTTCATCATTCAGGTGAAACCATCAGCCGTCATTTCAATAATGTGTTGAAGGCAGTCAAGTCACTGTCACGTGAATTTCTACAAACACCAACCCCCACCAGACCTTCAGAAATCCGTGGAAGCATTAGATTTTATCCATATTTCCAGGTTTTAGTCAAGTTACATACTTTTCTCACTTTATTTATTTATTTATTTTGCCATGTACTTTTAGTTACTATCTACTTTAGGATTTGTATCTTATAGCAACAAAATTATCTGTCTATTCTTAGGATTGTCTCGGAGTCATTGGTGGAATGCACATTCCAGCCCATGTCCCAGCCAAAGATCAATCCCGGTTTCGAAATAAGAAAGGTGTTCTTTCACAAAATGTGTTGGCAGCTTGCACGTTTGACCTTCAGTTTATATTCATTTATCCTGGCTGGGAAGGCTCAGCTGCAGGAGCCCGTGTGTTGAAGGCAGTCCTTGATGATCCGCATCAGAATTTCCCTCGTATTCCTGAAGGTGTGCCTTCGATATATTATCTGTAACATGCTGCCTGTAAGCATTATTTATTTATCATGACGTTGCACTTTGTAACGCCATCTACAACTTACTTTTATCAATGATTTTATCTTGCAGGAAAATATTACCTTGTCGACACAGGATATGCAAATATGAAAGGCTTTATTGCCCCATTTCAAGGCGTCAGGTATCATGCTAATGAATATAGAGGTGCAAATCAGTTACCTAGAAATGCAAGGGAGCTATTTAATCACAGGCACTCGTCTCTTAGCAATGTCATCCAGAGATCTTTTTATTTGTTGAAGACTAGGTTTCCGATACTCAAACTTGCTCCTCAATACGCATTTCATATTCAAAGGGATATAGTTATAGCTGCGTGTGTTCTGCACAATTACATCCGGCGTATGTCAAAAAAGGATTGGCTGTTTTCGAGTGCGGAAGGGACAACAATGGATGAATTGCCTGATCTCGATGATAATCTTGACACAGAGTTACTTACTTCGATACAAGAACATGTTGCTTTATCAGTGAGAGAGTCAATTGCCACAGAAATGTGGGATGACTTTATAAATAAATGGGATCAATGGTAACTGTCAGCAGTAGCTTTTATTATGGTGATATTTTCAAACCGTAAGAGGCATCCTTTGACAAGGAGCAAAGCAAGGAAGTTATTGTTTGGGATGCATCTTAGCATTTGGTCTTGGTCCGGCTCAAGACGTAAAACCTAGCTTTATATATATATATATATATATATATATAGAGAGAGAGAGAGAGAGAGAGAGAGGTTAAATGATGCAGATACTATGATTGTGATAATTGAAATTATTTGTAAGAAAGTGTTATTCATACATCTATTTTTACCTCCCACACACCTTTGTTAATTTTGCCATAGATCTTTAATTCATTCTATCAAATGGCCAAAAATTGAGAGAGATGTGAGAGAAGTAAAAATAAGTGTGTAGATAGCAGTACCTATTTATAATTGACCATTTCTGCTGTGAGGCCGTGACCAAGGAAAGTACTGAGGATCAGTTTTTCTTCTAGCTTCATTTAACATCTACAGAGATTAATCATGACACGAAAGCAATTAAATTTTAATTAGCATGAGTTTAAAATCAAAATCAATTCGTATATATCTTTACGTAAATAGTTGATGTATTTTTCGGTGCAAATGCTCTCAGAACTCATATTTAAGCATTCAAAATCAAGGATTCAAAACCTAAATCTAAAGATATTTCAATTGGAAAAAAAAAAAAAAAAAAAAAGATATTTCAATTGAATAGTGGATAATGTCCCCAAATTTTGCTTATCTATTATATGTGAGTCCGCTTATTTAACATGGTCTTTGAAAGTTGTCTCAAAATAAATTACAATTTATATGCAAATAACAAATGTATCCATTTTTAATTATACCAAAATCTATTACGATAAAACTCCACAACCTCCCCTGATAATTTTATTTTATTTCAAAATTTTAAGCAAATTTTTTTTACTGATTTTGATTTCCTCTTCTTGTTTTTTTTTTTCTTCAACCAAATGAGAATGTAAAAGAAAAATTCAAAAGTAATACAGTCACACCCCGATCCCAAGATACGTCTAAACCAATTCAGTGGTATCACAAAGTGAAGTAGCGAAAAAAATCATAATTCAACAACGCATTATCCTTTCCTCTTATTTTATATTAGACTGCACCCTGAAACATGATCAAGCGGTTCATAGTTCACTCTTTGTTATACTTTGACATTTCTCATGGCATTCCTAGCAAGAAAACATAAAGTTCTAGACAACTCTTGACATAAGTGATGCACCAGTATGTCATTCAATCTTTCACATACCTCAAAATAATTTCCTACAACAAAACCATAATCAATACCTACTAACATTTCAATGAACCAACGATGCACAAAAATTCACATTTAACCACGTTAATCAATCAATACGATCAAACATTACTTCACGAATTTTAACAAAGTCAATTTTCGTAAGGTTTGCCGTAATTTTCTACCAGTTACAAACACGAACGTAATTTTGAGCAACTTCTATTCACAAAAATCTAATATTTCAAACCAATTCAGCATAACCAATAGGAAGCAGGATTCCAAACCAACTCAACGGAACCATCCTTAAAATGCGTATGGTCTCCTAATGTTGATTAACTGGGCATGACCACTTATGGAACGATGTAACCAAATAGGTAGTGACCCCTCGATGCTGATTAACCAGGCATAACTATAGACAAACAAATCATAATGTGGTCCCCCAATACGGATTAACTAGGCATGACCATAGTTCCCTAATCCGGATTAACTAGATAGAACCAAAAGCATACAAATAATAGAGTGGTTCCCCATTGCAGATTAATCAGGCAGGACCCTTGGCATACTTATGATAGTATAGTCCCCTAATGCGGATAAACTAAGCAAGACCATTGATGTACCACACTGTTACATGGTGCATTCTCATAATCAAACATCCAACATGCTAAATACTATAGCATGGAAACTACATCACACATCATACATAATTCATCACCCTAAACCTAAACCCTAAACTCTAAACCTAAACCCTAAACCCTAAACCATAAACCCTACCTTATCGATTCAATATAACAATCAAATAACTAGTCACCCAACATACAAGTTCTACATAATAACTAAACACAACAACCAAATAACTAGTCACCAACGATAAGTTCTACATAATAACTAAAATATGGTGCCCCCCTCATCTCCTCATACCAACATTTCTCATTAACAATACTCTTTGGGCGTGTTTGTTTGCCCTCGTTAAAGTTCACTGGATTGGACTACTTTGCTAAGACTACTAATCCTGTGTTTGGTGCAAGCTGGACTAAACTTTAATGGGATTAAGTCGGACTCGTTCCGACTGAGAGCTTCGCTAAGTCGTCCTAGTGAGACCCCCCAAAAACCACGGGATTGCTAATCCCGTCTCCAACATCGTTTGCACACCTTTGTCGTCTGGAACTCCTACTCACTTACCCCTGTCCAGATCTGAAACCCACCACCACCCACTGCCTAAATCTCAAAATTCAACATCTAAAATTTCCCCCAAAGCACATGCAGACGAATCTCCAGAACAAATTCAAAACAAAAACCTCAAAATCCAACATCTAAAATTCCCCCAAAAGCACATGCAGACGAATCTCTCAAACAAATTCAAAACAAAAACGCAAAATCACCAGAAAATCCCAAGATTTTCCGAGAAAATCAGAGGATGCGTTGGGTGGTGAACTCTGGTGAATCCTCTGCATAAGGAAAAAAGGGAGAGGTTGGGGAGAGAGTGGATGGTGGAAAAGAGGAGATGGGAGGGAGATGGGCAGAGGAAAATAGAGAGATGTTTATGGAGAGTAGAAGAGAAGTCTAAAAAATGGTGAACCAGATAAAAAGAGGGAGAGGGGAGGGAGAGAGCAGCGGAGGAAAGTGGAATGGGTAACAGTGATATGCTTGGAAAAATAAAAACTGGCCATTAGATAGGTGTTTCTAGAAACAAGTAAAATGATATATTAATAATAAAATATTAATAAATAGATATTAATTAATATAGTATTTAAATTTAATAGTTATTCTGCTTTTTAGTCCGACACTGCACCAAACGCTTCACTAAGTCAGTCCAACTTAGTCTAGTCTAAGCCAGTCCAACTTAGTCCCTGAAACTAGTCCAGTCCGAGATAGTCCGGTGCAACAAACGCACCCTTTATCTACAAGCCCAATAATCACATAGGTCCGCCATTTGCACACAAACCGAGGTACACATTGCTAGAGACTAGAGTGGCATGCTGACTAGAATAGGCCCAAAAGCTTTATCGAGTCTGTGAACTGCAGACTTCGGTCCGAATATGATTGCTAGATTTATTTCCCTCCCTCAGTATCCCTCAAGGCTAAGTGTACTGCGGTTTCGGTCAAAATAAGGGTATTTTACGCACCCCTTTTTACGTACCCCTTAGCCTCACATTCTATTCATGTGTTATTGTGTTTGTATATATTTGTAGGGATTAGTGAATGAGATTTGGATCTGGTGATCATCTTTTGGTTTTGCGTCTTTGGTGAAGAAATCTGGATGTTGCATGCTTCTTGTTGTGGGTTTGGTACTTTTGTGCTGCGATGTCTTGTTTGTTTTCACCATTCGGTCGTCTTCTTTAGTGTTGTTGATGGCAAGACTTTTGTGGCAGCCAACGCTTCTTTTTGTGGCCGGAAATTAGGAATTTGAGTTTCCATTTTAGTTTTATTTAATTGAACTGAATTTTTATGTATCTGTTTCTCCCAAATGTATGTGGGTTATTTTGCCTTCCTTTGTGTTGGCTTGTAACTTTCTATCGGATTACTAAAATTATATTTTCTTACCACAAAAAAAAAAAAAAAAAAAAACCTTCTAATGAAGAGGAGGGCTTCCTATCCAATATGTCGCTCGCACCCAAAGCCCCCTTAGGCTTTTGCGGCACACAGACCCTTTGTGTGTAACGCCCCTTGCCGCACGACTGACTCAGAGAGTCAGGTCAGGACCCAGGCGGAGGACAAGTACATCGATTATAATTTACTTCAACTCTCTGTGTGTGTCTCTACTCCATATTATCTCATCAACTCCAAGTCTCAAGTCTCAACTGAATCTAAAATCGCAGAGCAGAGCAATGGCGGCCATAAGCTCTCTTGTTGTAAACGTCCCCCTAATCTGTCCGTCCCGGAGAATAAGCAGAGACGACGACACTTATTCGAATAGGCGGCTGAATTCGGTGGTCTGTGTTCGCAGTGCTCGTGGCCCTTTCACCCTTTTGCATATCAATCGTCTGTCTTTATTTTCTCCAACCAGGTAATTTCATCTATCTTTCTTTCAAATCCTAGCTTCTGCCTTAGCGGTTTCTATGCTCTCTCACTCTCTCTCTCTCTCTCTTTCTTCATAGTCCTTGTATGTTTTCCTAATCTCGATATTTAATCTTGCTAGTGTCACGCTAATCACATGTACTCGTAATAAATGCAACATGTCATTTTGAAGACTATGCTTTTCACACCCCTGTTTCTGCCAATTTTTGGTATAAACGCCGACTCTAAAACAAAAAGAAAAAGTGCACAACTTCTACTATACTTGCTGCTTAAAACATCAGAATTAGGCTTTCATTCTTGTTTAATTTATTGATTCTTCCAATCTTGATGTCACTTAAGGGACTCCATTTGTGAGTTATCACTTGCGATTGGATTTTGAGGTAGATTGTGTTTGTTGTTTGCTATATATATATGCTGGCCCTTCCAGAGTGGATCCCTCTATGGAAGGGCTCTGTGTATAGTATGTAGTATATACTATTAGAACAAGTATGACTGGCTAATCTTTTTGCAATTTGTAGCTCACTGCCTAATCTTTTTGCCAACCGGTTGTCTTTCAGTTCAACCCACTTAACCTGAAGATAACAGTGTTGACTACTATGCACTATGCAGCTCACTGCCTATTTAACATGTTTAATAATTGCGTAATATGGACCTAAATATATTGCTTGTGTTAAAATGTTCCTCTATATTATAGTGCAATACTATTGGGATTTTCCTTTCTAATATAGTTGGTGGACTTCTTATCCACTTCTGTGTATTTCTCTATTCTTTAATAAAATTGTTTCTTCTCAAAAAAAAAAAAATATTATAGTGCAATACATTTTCATTGCCCTCTATATCACTCTTGTTGACTTTTTGGCCACTTTCTTGTGGGTGAAAGGCGTCTACTTGAAGCTGGTGCAGGTAGATCAGGTGTACATAGAAAGAAAATTAATACTTGGGAACAATGTGTCTCCATGCTTGGAGAGCCACTGACTGATGCACTTTTTCCAGGAAAGTATAACTGCATTACTAGCTCTTTTTGCCAAAACAGAAGTCGTCATCACTGTAGGACATCTACACCAAGGGTCTTTAATGACAAAACTTCTTTTTGTTTATTCAAGCCTAAACTTGGAAATGTTGCTGTAAGTAGAGCACCCCAAGTTTTTGTTGATGCATTTTGTTACTCAGTCTTGCATTTTATGCCTTGTGTTTAGATATGTTTGTACCGTATGTATTGTGTGTGCATTCATGATTACATATTCGAGGTTCGGAAATTATTCTCATTTGTTTGGTACAGTGGCGGGCAAATCCCTGCAAAAACAGTTGAGAAATTATTAATACTAATATTAATATGAGAAAGAAACTATTATTTTAACATTTGACATTACAGATTTACAATGATGATTCAGCTCAAAACAGCAAACTTACTATTCAGTTTGATTGAATTACAGAGCCACGTTCTATGTGGGTTGCATGTATGCAACAATAATTTAAGATGTGAAATAAGTTGTGAAACTTAAAGTCTTTCAGTGAATTTTTAAGAAACTTTGTGTTCACAAAACAAAGTGTTTTTAAAACGGCTGAAGGCGCTTTTAGAGAGAATGTTTTTGGGTTCCAAAAGCACTTGAAGTGCTTCCTGCAAGAAGCATCAGTTATGTGTTCTTTGTAGGAAGCACTTCAACTGCTTTTTCAGGATTCACTTGCATTTTTACCAAGGATTGGCTCCAAAAACATTTTCACCAAAAGTGCTTGTAGTCATTTTAGAAGCACTTCCCCAACAAGCCCAATTATTAGTGACTTTTAAAAAAACTTTCATTAGGAAAATAACAGTTACTGGTGCAGTTGAAGGTTCCAATAGGAAACTTCTGCTCTTGCTTTCAATACAGCCTTTTTTCTGACTTATTGTGGTCCATATAATTTTAAGGGCAAACATGCTCATGTTTCATACGCAACCGTGGGCCCAGATGAGCCACATGCAGCAAGTACAGCCTGGCAAGATGGTATTCTGGAGAAACAGGAGCTGGATTTATTATATCCTGGAGTAGAAAAAACAGAGTTAGAGGGGTTTTTAAGTTCTGAAATTCCAGCTCATCCAAAGTTGTATCGAGGGCAACTAAAAAATGGGCTGCGCTATCTGATCTTACCAAATAAAGTTCCACCAAACAGGTTGGCCTCCTTACAGGAACACTTATAATTGGTTTATGCTTTATGCTTATGCTGGAAATACAAAAGGCAGGTTTCATGTGCAGCTTACTTATAAGATAATCTCATATCCCTTACCAATAGATCACATTTGTTGGAGTTTAGGTTTGAAGCACACATGGAAGTTCATTCAGGATCAATTGATGAGGAAGACGATGAGCAAGGAATTGCACATATGATTGAACATGTTGCTTTCCTTGGAAGTAAGAAACGTGAGAAACTTCTTGGGACAGGGGCTCGATCTAATGCTTACACTGACTTCCATCATACAGTGTTTCACATCCATTCGCCCATTAGTTCAAAGGTCCTTTCTCGTTGCACCAACATTATTGAGTTTTTGTCATTTTAAGTATTTGTGGATTTATGTATCAAACAGAACGAATACATAGCTTTAAGGATCTGAGAACGAATATGTAACTGTTTGTTTCAAAACTTTGTTATGTTTTTGCAAGAATAGAAAAGACTAATTCACTTTAAGCTAATATGTATATCACTCTTACAACCCAGGCCTCTAAACATATAACATATTGACGAGTATATGTTGCTCTCCAGGATTCTGATGGTGATCTGCTTCCATATGTACTAGATGCCTTGAATGAGGTATGGATGATTGATTTTTCTATATGGGCTTAGGTATATTCCTGGGTGTAGATATATTGTACATATTTGTATGGACTTATTATATTGTTTTCGATTCATCACTTCATTATTTTCAGAATACCTTTGTATAATCATCTATGTGACGGAAAAATAAAATTAAATAAAAAGGACTGAACTGGAAGTTGATAGTTTTGAGTTTTATTTACTTGTGCTCCATGCATGTGTACAGATTGCTTTTCACCCGAAATTCCTTTCTTCTCGTGTTGAAAAAGAACGGCGTGCGATTCTGTCAGAATTACAGATGATGAATACTATAGATTATCGCGTTGACTGCCAGGTTTGACTGGGGAGTTTTATTATTTTCTGAAGCCGGTTAATAATTTTTTTGTTCAGCTATATCTCAACTTTTACTCGTTTGATCTTGGGTGCAGTTATTACAACATCTGCATTCTGAAAACAAGCTTAGCAAAAGGTTCCCGATTGGGTTAGAAGAGCAGATTAAGAAGTGGGATGTAGATAAAATAAGGAAATTCCATGAGCGTTGGTACTTCCCTGCAAATGCAACCTTATACATTGTTGGGGACATTGATAACATCTCAAAAACGATTTACCAGATTGAAGTATGCAAGAGCTCACTTATTGAATCATTTATATCCTGTCTAGCTGAGTAATTTGTGTTCACTTTTAGAGTCATAAGTAGAATAAAATTAGTTGCTTTATTGCAGGCTGTCTTTGGACAAACTGGCCTAGAAAATGAGACAGTTCCTGCACCTGCTCCTAGTGCTTTTGGTGCAATGGCTAGTTTCCTTGTGCCCAAGCTTTCAGTTGGGCGGACTGGAAGTTCTTCTAATTCCGTTGATCAATCTAAAATCTTTAAAAAGGAAAGGCACACAGTTCGTCTTCCTGTGAAACACAATTGGTCACTTCCTGGAAGTAATATGGATTTGAAGCCTCCACAGATTTTTCAGCATGAATTGATTCAAAATTTTTCGTTTAATATGTTCTGCAAGGTATAGGGGTCTTGTAGAGTTGCATTAATTACGTGCTTTAGAGATTTAGTTACCCCTCTCTCTCTCTCTCACAAATATTTGTTGTGGAACTGCTGCAGGTTCCTGTGAGCAGGGTTCAAACATATGGTGACTTGCGAAATGTTCTAATGAAGAGAATATTTCTGTCTGCTTTGCATTTCCGAATTAATACAAGATACAAGGTGCATTTTTAGGGTTACGAGCACAATTTCCAGTTTCCACCATGAAGAAAGTCACTACGTTGCTTTATTGAAAATTTAGCTATTTTATTTATTGTTTTTTATGTATTACTAAGAACAATTAGCTTAATTAAAGAAAAAAAAAGATACAGGTAAAATAGGAGAAGTCCATCAAAATCAAGGTAGTTACACCTTCAAAGCAAAATAAAATAATTTACTTTATTTTTACAACCAAACAATCTACAAAAGAGCCAAGATTGCACACCACCAAAGTTTTCTATGAAGATATTGTAGGCTGAATATCCCATTTTTGTAGGTCGTTTTTGAGTGCTAATAATCAGTTACCATCTATTTTTTTTTAAGTGCTAATATCTGAAATGTTCATATTTGTATACCCTAAATCCTGTCATGTACTTAATTTATGTATTTGCTTGAGAAACCTTGCAGTTCTTTGTAAGTTTGCTAATCTTTAGAAATGACAGAGTTCAAATCCACCATTTACTTCAATTGAAATGGATCATAGTGACTCTGGAAGGGAAGGATGTACTGTCACTACTCTTACGGTAACTGCCGAACCCAAGAATTGGCAAGGTGCAATTAGAGTTGCTGTACAAGAGGTTGGTATTTCTATCTTGATCTTCCATACACTTTGGAAGGGAAGTTTGTTTACGATTTTCTGAATGTAGTTTACATGTCAGTTACATATGTTACATAACTCATTTGTTATATTTTATTCGGTGCAGGTTAGAAGGCTCAAAGAATTTGGTGTTACTAAGGGTGAATTAACTCGCTATATGGATGCCTTATTAAAAGATAGTGAACATCTGGCGGCTATGATAGATAATGTGTCTTCTGTTGATAATTTGGATTTTATTATGGAGAGTGATGCGCTGGGGCATACAATAATGGATCAGAGGCAAGGACACGAGAGTTTGGTTGCTGTTGCTGGAACAGTTACTCTTGAAGAGGTAATGTTCAAAGTCATTATCATTTGTTTCTGTTACTTGATCTGAATTAACCATAAAAGGCATATATAAGCATAACTATATTCTCTCTCAAAGAAAAAAAAAGCACAACTCCCAAGGAAAAAAAAAAAAAAAGGCACACTTAGAAGTTGTACTTTATAATGCTAATACATGCCATATCAATATTGCCAAGATGTACCTGTTACAAATAGGATAGTTCACCATTTTGGACTGTGTGACACATTAGAGTGCTACGTAGGGTCACTTTGGTATATTTTTAACGAGTCACGACACTTAAAAAATAAAAGATTGATCTAGTGAGAATTTGTTTAATTTATCATTTATATGATATAAGATTTAATTTATAGTTTATATACTATATCTTAGTAATAAAGATATGTAATGGAACACATATGACTTTTTGTGTCTGTTCTTGGTTAAGAACTTGTAAGGCAATGACCGCATTCCTTTGTTGATGGAATCTTGTATTATGGTTAATCATAAATGAAATTGTGTATATATAATTTTGTTCTTTTCTTGGTTAAGACTTTGTAATTACGAATGACTTTTTGTGTCTTTTTTTTTTTTTTTTTTGAGAAGAAACAATTTTATTAAAGAATAGAGTAATACACAGAAGTGGATAAGAAGTCCACCAACTATATTAGAAAGGAAAATCCCACTAGGATTTGGCTACAGCAGCCATTTCTAGACCTAGCTCACTTAACTGCTGCTAACAAATCCCACAGTATTTGAGATAGAGAGCAATTATTAAACTCTTTAGTGACCGAAACCCAAAAAGCTGCCCAATATTTTACTCTCCCCCAAAGTACTTCTGCCCCCACTCCAGTATAGTCTTCAAAAATCCTTTTGTTGCGTTCCAGCCATATATTCCAAAAAATTGCCGATACCAGGCAACCCCACAAAGCTTTGGATTTTTTCCCTTTTCCAAGTGCCTTAAAATTTGTACCTAGTAGCTCGAAACACCCTTTAGGAATGACCCAACTTACTTTTAACCTCCTGAAACAGTTTCCACCACAGTTGGATCGAGTAAGAGCAATGAAGAAAGATGTGATTTACACTCTCCTCCTTAGCTTTGCACAAACTACACCAATGTGGGGATAAACACATAAGAGGGTTTCTCCTTTGAATGCTGTCGCAAGTGTTGAGATTCCCATTGGCCACAAGCCATACAAGTATTTTAACCTTCGGAGGAGCTTTTGATTTCCAAATCTGAGAGTAGGGTGGATAATAGTGCACAATCCCATTGTTGCTCAGTAATGAACGATAGGATTTGCATGTGAACAAACCTGAAGCTTCCAGATTCCACCTTCTGTTATCCATTTTTGATGGAGACAAGCGAACCTCTTCCACTTTCTGTAATAATGTGGCCGCCTCTTCTATCTCCATCTCATTCAGATTTCTCCTAAAGTCAAAGTTCCAACTCAAGGAATTTGACGAAACTTCCACGAAGCTCGAGATGTTATGACTGTGCTTCCTCGATAGTAGGAATAATCTGGGGAATTGCTCCTTCAGCGGTCCCCCTGCTAACCACCCATCCTCCCAAAACCTCACCCTCTCTCCATTGCCCACCTCAAACTTGCAACATCTAAGAAACTGATGAGAACCACTCGAAATGTCTTTCCATGGGCTACGACTTGAAACCCTTCTTGGAGGAAGTGCATTCCATCCATTAACTTGTAGCCCATACTTGCTTCTTATCACCTTGTGCCATAGAGACTGAGACTCCATTGGGAATCTCCACAACCACTTAGCCAATAATGCTTCGTTTTGATTCCTCAAATTCCCCACCCCTAGACCTCCTTCCTCCTTGTTTTTAGTAACTAACTCCCATTTGACCAAATGGGTTTTCTTACCTTCCTCCACGCCTTCCCAGAGAAACCCCTTCATTAGTTTTTCTAGACGTCCTCTTACCCCGCAAGGAATTTTGAACAAGGACATATAGTAAATCGGCAAGCTTCCCAAGACTGATTGAATTAGTGTTAATTTACCTCCTCTGGATAGGAAAGCCTTCTTCCAACTTTGAAGACTTCTTTCCATTGTTTCTACCACTGGATCCCAAAACTTTATTGCTCTTGGCCTGCCCCCAAGGGGAAGTCCCAGATACTTTATAGGCCAACAGCCTACCTCGCAACCCCAAGAAACTGCCATCCTGTTTAATTTCTCACTCTCTGAATTTATTCCTGCCAAAAAGCACTTAGCTTTGTTGATTTTCAATCCTGAGACCGAACAGAATAGGTTGAGCACTTGTAATAGGTTGTTCCAAACTTCCTCGTCTTCCGTCAAGAAGAATATGGTGTCGTCGGCAAATTGAAGATGAGAGATCTCCACCTTTTCTTGCCCGATACACAAACCTTTGATGAGATCATTTTCTTGAGCCTTCTCCATTAACCTACTCAAAACATCGACTACTAAGGTGAAGAGAAAGGGTGACAGTGGGTCGCCTTTTGCTCAGTCCTCTTGAAGCTTGAAATTTTCCCCTTGGTCTCCCATTGATCAAAACGGAGAAATTTGCAGAGCATAAACATCCCTGCATCCATTTCCTCCATCTATTGCCAAAACCTTTTCTTTGAAGTACTTATTCCAGAAATCTCCATTCAACATGATCATACGCTTTTTCAAAGTCGATCTTGAGCACCAATCCCTTCTCTTTTTTCTGCCTCACCTCTTCTACCACTTCATTTGCAATGAGGACAGCATCCAAAATTTGTCGGTCCTTAACAAACGCCCCCTGATGCGGAGAGACAGTGGTAACCAAAACCTCCTTCAATCTTGAAGCCAGTGTTTTCGCTATAATTTTATACAATCCAGTTACTAAACTTATGGGCCTATAGTCTGTCACCTTCAAAGAGTCTGACTTCTTTGGGATTAGGCAAATGAAAGTTTCGTTCGTCACTGCATTTATTATCCCTTTCTCAAAGAACTCCTCCATGATCTTCATTATATCCTCCTTCAAAATATCCCAGCAATGTTGGAACATTTGCATAGAGAAGCCATCCGGTCCTGGCGATTTATCCTTTCCACAATCGAAAACTGCTCTTTGAACTTCTGCTTCCTCAAAAGGCCTCTCAAGCCAACTTGCCTCAAGGGCGCTTATTGGGGCCCAATTTATACCTTCTAAACCCCAGCATGCCTCGTCATTACTGCTAAATAAGGATTTGAAAAAATTGACGATATGCTCTTCAATCTCTTTTACATCCTCTATTATTCCCCCTCCAACCGGCTCCAACCTTTCAATAAAGTTTCTCTTTCTTCTCCCATTTGCAACTCGATGGAAGAATTTTGTATTACCATCCCCTTCCTTTGCCCATTCTACTTTGCTTCTCTGCCTCCATTTCACTTCTTCTTTAAAAGCCAAGTCTCCCACAAGGGTTTGGAGTTCTTCCCTTTTACTTCTAGCTTCGAAATCCAAGCCTTCCGTCCCCTCTCTCCTATCCAACTCCTCTATGTTTGCTTCCGCTTCTTTCAAGACTTTTTCGATTTCGCCGAAGCTCTCCTTACTCCAGCTTTGCACCTTTTTTTTCATGGCTTTTAACTTGATCATAAATTTATAACCCTCCCACCCCTCCACTTGCTCCGATTGCCACCATTCCTTGAACTTGTTCCTGAATTCTGGATCTTGGAGCCACATGTTTTCAAATCTGAAAGGACATGGCCCCCATTTCACTTTGTTGGTGTCTAGCTGGATTGGACAATGATCGGAAATGACCCTAGCCAAGGCCGTTTGTCTAGCCTCAGGAAAGATATCTTCGCAACCTTTAGAGCATAAAAATTTAGAGCATAATTAGAGGATAAAGTTGGAGTCAATTTAGTGGTCCTGAGCATACATGTATATGCGTAGTGATCCGGGTAACACACACTGTTGGAAAACTAGAAACAGTGATCATGATGCTAAATCTTAATAAGCCTTATTACTTAATCTCCTTTCAAAGTTTGACAAGATTTCAAAGAGTTCAAGTTTTACCTGCCAACTTATAGGCAAAGAAAAATTTGATATTATGAGGCAATGTACACTGAGATTGATGAACTATACCACATATAATTCAAATTTTTGTGTGTAGGTCAACTCTATTGGCGCCAAGGTGTTGGAATTTGTTTCTAATTTTGGAAATCCTACTGCACCTCTTCCTGCAGCGATTGTTGCTTGTGTTCCAAAGAGAGTGCATGTAGAGGGAATAGGTGAAACTGAGTTCACCATTTCCTCTAATGAGATTATAGCTGCTACAAAAGCTGGATTGGAGGAACCCATTGAACCTGAGCCAGAGGTGTCTTTTTTTTTTTATAAACTTAGCTTTCTCACTTTTACTGGCTTAAGTTTTTATATATATCTATGCTGTCAAATTTAAGATTATGGCTGATTCTTTTTCTCTTCTATTTTGCGCAGCTTGAGGTGCCAAAAGAATTGATATCTTCGTTGCAGTTACAGGAATTAAGGCAGCAGTGCATGCCATCCTTCATTCCCTGTAGTCCAGAAATAAATGTGACTAAAGTTTATGACAAAGAAACGGGGATCACTAAATGTCGTCTGTCAAATGGAATTTCTGTAAATTACAAGGTATGTCATCTGATGTTTATATGGTAATGGGTTCATTGATGTGTAATTGAAGATTTGGTAATGTTTTTAAATCGGTCATTTGTCTTGTGAGTCATGTACTTATTTGTGTAAAATCTTAGATTGACATAGAGAATCAGTGAAAAAGTGAGCAGAGCTTAATCACGAGATACATTATTGTAGATGATTATGGTGTTTAGATGTATATGTGCAGAGTAAAGACTTACTAATAATAACAAGTTATATCTTTGTTCATTACAGATTTCAAAAAGTGAGGCAAGGGGAGGCGTAATGCGGCTTATAGTTGGCGGTGGACGGGCAGCTGAAAGTTCTGAGTCCAGAGGTTCTGTTGTTGTGGGTGTACGAACTCTTAGTGAGGGAGGTCGTGTTGGCAACTTCTCAAGGGAGCAGGTATGTCAATTCCTCTCTGTCACAATTTTATATATGTATATATATCAGATGCACGGAGCTTTTTTTTTTCTTTCCCAATAGTATGATAGAGATAGATTGTGTGGCTGAGATTATGCCAAATGTATGAAGATTAGAGAGTCAGATAGTTAGTTCGGTTGTTAGAAGTGTTGAGAAGTGTATAAATACTATTGAATGTACTTGCTTAATTGACAAGAAATTAATACACTGAAGTTTTTCCATTTTCTACTTCTCTCTCTAAAACTCTCGAGTTCTCTCTCTCTCTCTCTCTCTCTCTACATTTCTGAAGGTTAACATAGTATAGCTAAACTACTTAAATAGGAGTTTGTTTCCTCTTTAATAATTCTATAAATTATTTATTTGAGATAGGTTCTTGGTAAGTAAATTAGGTATCATAAATGCTCATTGTGTAAACAAGCATGCACAACTTCACTAGTTGTTGGAAGAGCAAATAGCTGGTGTGTTCTTCTGTATTCTGTGTTAAATAAATATCTAGTAAATAGCTCAGTGCTGCATGTTTGTTATTGTAAATTATAACTATAAACTTTTTCTCCCTCCAAGAAATGTGAATTTGAAGCATGCTCATGAGCTTATTCCTTATCATATTTGTTGCCAACTGATGTCAATGAGTTGCAATATTTGTGACATGCATTTGCTTAATTAGATGAGATCCTTAATCATATACTCAGATTATCCATATGCCGTCTGTAATTATTGTTTAATATTAGGATCTCACCATTCGTTTCACTATCTTTAATTCCTCATTTTGCTGAGATTATGTATTATGTGTGCGAATTGTTTTTATCAGGTAGAACTGTTCTGTGTGAATCACCTGATTAACTGCTCATTGGAGTCCACCGAGGAATTTATTTCTATGGAATTCCGTTTTACTTTAAGAGATAGTGGAATGCGTGCGGCTTTCCAGTTGCTTCATATGGTACTTGAGGTAACCCATCATAACTTTTAGTCTCTCTGTTCTGGTATGTGGATTCCATGAGGGATTCTCGTCATTGTTGTTGTCGACATGTCTTGGGCACAATGTTGTTGTAGTTCCTGCTCCATAGGAGTCATCTCATTAGAGACGCATGCCTTGTAATGGGTTAATTTATAATGCATGTTTGCTCACTTGCAGCATAGTGTCTGGCTGGATGATGCATTTGATAGAGCAAGGCAATTGTATTTGTCATATTATCAGTCCATTCCCAAAAGCTTGGAGCGCTCAACTGCTCACAAACTCATGTTAGCAATGATGGACGGAGACGAGCGGTTTGTAGAGCCTACACCAAAGTCATTGCAAAATTTGACATTGCAATCTGTGAAGGATGCAGTGATGAACCAATTTGTAGGCAGTAACATGGAGGTGCGTAATTTGCTGATTTGGTTGTAGTTTTACAAAGTATGCACATGACGAATAATTTATAATACACAACATTTCTCATTATATATGGCCGTGTCTGCTTATTGCATAGGTAAGTATTGTTGGGGACTTCTCAGAGGAGGATGTTGAGTCTTGTATTCTTGATTACTTGGGAACCGTAAGATCGAAAGGAAATTATGAGATGGAGAATGCTTATAATCCTATTGTATTCCGATCATCTCCTTCTGATTTGCAGTCTCAGCAAGTGAGTACACTTATAGCTTGATACTTTGGATGACAGAAGTTCTGTAACCTTGAATTGTGCTCATGGTTCATTTACATCTAAGCAGGTATTCTTGAAAGATACGGATGAGAGAGCATGTGCATATATTGCAGGCCCTGCACCAAACCGATGGGGTTTTACAGTCGATGGCAAAGATCTGTTTGAGTCATTTAGTCATATTTCAACTCACGATGGTGAGTTTATTAAATCTGGAATTAGGTTTTGAATTTGCATCTTATTGAGAGAGGTGTTGTAGCTGTAATTTCTGATGTAGATGCAAAACTGAAATCGGAGGAGGTGCTTATGGTGGATGAGGATACTCAGAAGGATGTGCAAAGAAAACTCTGTGGTCATCCCCTGTTCTTTGGCATCACAATGGGGCTCCTGGCTGAGATTATAAATTCTAGGTAATTTTTTTTTGCTCAGTACAAAGCATGCATGTGAACTTTTAGTTTATCTATGAATGTGTTCATCCTTCTGAATGGTCAGCTATTTATGCGCAAAATGTATTACTTTTCTCTATTGGGTGGAGCACATCTTGGGCAACAACCACATTGACCAAATGATTGTTAAAATAAAAACTCTATACTTTTCTTGAAAACAGTACCGAGTACTGTTATAAGTTTGGAGGTGTAATTTTCTAAGCATCCGAAGTAGTACAACGTGGGTGGACACCATGTCATGCCCTCAACTGTCTATAACAGCAGACTTTGGATGGAAGTCTCAAAATTATAGCACAAAATTTCTTATGCAAGATACTCTGGTTAGGCGTAGCCGCGTAGGCTGAGAGTTGGGTTCTAGTCTCCTTTGTAACCAATTACAAAGAAATTGGGAGATGGTTTGCAAGGATATTGAAATGATATGGAGGTGGTGATACTGACGATGGCAGATGTATTTTGGGGTTGGTGATGGTGATAATCCTGTTTTTGTTTAACACATTTTAGGAACCTATAAGTAATTTAAAATACGTCAACCTATCCCGAAATATGGATATATTTATTGACCTAAACCAAATTTATTACTTGTCTTTTACATGTTACTGATGTGGCAGTAATATTATGTTGTATGCCTTTTGTAGCTTTGCAATCCCTCAACATCAAAACGTAAGCCTGTTATTGTTCACCTAACAAATGAACAACCAAATTGACAGATTTTGAAGGACAAAATTGGAAACTAACCTTTCTTTTATGGACAGATTTTGATCATTAATTCAAGATGATATTTAAGACAAATATGTGGTTCTTGTTATTTTGATTGGTGGTGAAATATTCTATGTGGTTTTGCACAGGCTTTTTACGACTGTCAGAGACTCTCTTGGATTGACATATGATGTATCATTCGAGTTGAACCTTTTTGATAGGCTGAATCTTGGATGGTGTGTCATATCTGTAACATCAACCCCTGCGAAGGTGTGTATGCTCTATTTGTATATATTCGAGCAGAATATGTTCCGTCACTTTGCACTCTCTTCACATGTTTAGGTCTATTGAGTATTCAGGTTCACAAAGCTGTGGATGCATGCAAGAATGTCCTTAGAGGTTTACATGGCAACAAGATTTGCCAAAGGGAGTTGGACAGGGTTAGTTGCTCCTTCCTTTTTTTTTTTCTTTTGGGTTTTTTATCTTATGTTATCATTTTTTAAAGTAAAGTGGGATTCTCTTGACCACGTCACTTGTTTATTTACTCAAAATTTAAGGCAAAGCGGACCCTTCTGATGAGGCATGAAGCTGAGATCAAGTCAAATGCGTATTGGCTTGGACTGTTGGCTCATTTGCAGGCTTCTTCTGTTCCAAGGAAGGTAAACAGAAAGGTTCTTTAGCGTTTACAGATGGTACTAATAAAAAAATATAAGTTGATATTTTTCCTGTACCAGTGCTTAATTATCTCTTTGATTTATAATAGGTGGCTGTTCAGTCGATCAAAAGATAAAAATAAATAATGGCCCATAATCAAATACACTGTTTACACGAAGATATTCTGATTCATAGTGCTATTTGGTCCAGGACATATCGTGCATCAAAGATCTCACAAATTTATATGAGGTTGCTTCTATTGATGACATATACCTTGCATATGATCAATTGAAAGTAGGCGATGATTCTTTGTACTCATGCATTGGAGTTGCTGGAGCTCAAGCCGGAGATGAAATAACTGGTGAGTCGGACATATTTTGTACTGTGTTCTACTCTTATCAATCCACATACCATAGTTGAAACTTTTAAAAATTCAGTAGAGTATAATCAATCAACAATGGTTTTTACTTGAGCTAGAGTGGCAATGAGACCTCGAAAGATCTCACCCTTTTCCTCACCATTTTAGTGTTAGTTCCCTTCATCAGTTCAACTTGCTTTCTCTATCTCATGAAAACCTGTATTGTGCTGCTTCTTTAGAAGTCGAAGAATCAGTTGATGGCTTTCCAGGAATCTTCCCTGTTGGGCGTGGTTTATCAACTATGACACGGCCTACAACATGACCTTATATGATACTTGCGGTCTCGCATGTATTACAGAGATATTAGCACTAAGGTATCTTCACAAGCTTTTGAGGTTCTCATTTTTTTCTTCTAGTCTGGCCCTTATGGGCGGAGGGCGCTGGAAAGTACTTTGTAATGAAATTTGGCTGCAAAGTACTGAAGTTAGTCACTTCTCTGAGGCGCTGAAATTTTATCCCGCCAGGGGGCATGGATGTGGGATACTCATGCTTTTTTTCTTGGACTGGAAGTATTGATTTTTTAGCCTCTGTTGCATGTATTCGTGATTGGGTAAAAATATAGATGGCTTTCCCCTAGTATTTTGGCTGATTAGTAATTGCAGTAAAGTCCAATAGATGGCATTTCCCCTTGTATTTTGACTTTACAAATTTTTCAGTAGGTCCAACCGCCCAATTGAGAATTGCCGACCACTTGATGTTAGATGTCCTCATTGCCATAGTTGTGGCTGAACAAATTGTATGCAGCTGCTGTGACAATGCCTTATCCACTGATGCTGATTGCATTCCTTGTTCAACTATGTGCATGAGGAACTAAAACGTTGGTTATAATTATCAATGTGTTGTACATAGTTGCGGCTAAATCAAAAGCATTGGGTACTTCAAATTGTAAATTCATGAGCCTTTCATAATTTGTGTAATCCATGCGGTTAACACCCGACATTTGTCTGCAACAGATAAATTTACCTTGTGATGCAAGTGTAACAGTGACCATTGTTTGACCCAACTTTTTATGAATATTTAACTTTCAATTTTACACAAGAATAAAGTGGCATATAAAAGACGTAATTCAATTGGAAAACAATGGCGACCCAAAACCCAACTGTGTGTCCAATGTAAATATCAACCGTGTACAAGGCAAGATAAACAACGGAAGCGCCTTTCCATGCCAAGTCAAGGCACATAAGGGTAAGGCATGCCGTGGCAAGGCATAGTGAGGCAAAGGCAAAGTGTGATAAGGAGAGAACATGCTTAGCCGGTCATGCCTTAGCATGTTTTACCTTGTCATTGTAAGTGTGGCATGCTCTTCTTCGGGTGTTGGTGGTGATCGTGCGGTAAGGTTTAGAATAGGGTTTATTTCAACCACCACTAATTCCTTCTTCTCGTCTTGAACGCAGAGACAATGGAGCCCTTGAGCTCAAACCCAAATAGAGTTTATTTCGGTAGTTATGACAGTAGAGGCGGAGGTGGTAGTAGAGGTGGTTCTTATGGTGGTTGGTAGTATCAAACTAAAGAGGGAAGCTGCGAAAGAGGAAAGGAAGAAGAAATAACTAAAGCATTATGATTTCATTCATAACTCCCCCAATGGTGGAAGCTGGTTCATATACAACCCTAATGCAACAGTGTGTGCGATTATAACACATCATCACTTCACAGACCGTTGGATGCAACCAACATCATACAATTCAAAAGACCATAACACCCTAAGGATAAACATCTTATTACTAGTAAACCAGAGTCCTAACAACCTTCCCCCCCTAAGAAACAGCTTGTCCTCAAGCGTGGAAGTCTGGAAAGCGTTCAAGGATGGAGTCTGCGTCTTCCCAGGTAGCATTGTGGTCAGGCATGCCTACCCATTTAATCAGCCAGCGAGTGACAGCGCGGTTTCCCCTTTTTGAACATGCCTCGCTGCAGTATAGTTTCTGGTGTCCAGGCGACTAACCTAGTATCAGTCAATGGCAGAAGAATGGTGGAGGGAATCACATGAGAGCCCATCTTAGGTTTAAGGAGGGAGACATGGAAAGTAGGGTGGATGCGGGAGTTGTGAGGTAGGTCCAAGGTGTATGCAACATTGCCGACACGAGCAAGGATTTTGTATGGTCCATAGAAGCGGGGTGCCAATTTGGGGCAGTTAGTGTGGCTGACAGAGGACTGGCGGTAAGGTTGTAACCGTAAGAAAACCCAATCTTCCACCTGGAATTCACGTTCCGAACGCTTCTTGTTGGCGAAGTGACGCATTCGTTCCTGAGCAAGGTGGAGATTCTCACGCAGCTGGTGGAGAAAGGCATCACGATCACGGAGCGTAGTGTCAACCAAGTGAACTGGAGAGGATCCTGGTAAGTACGATGGAACCCGCGGTGGGGGATAACCATAGACAGCTTCGAATGGGGACATCTTGATGGCCGAATGAAATATGGAGTTATACCACCATTCAGCCTATGGCAGCCAGTCAACCCATGACGTTGGTTTGTCGCCTACAAAGTTGCGGAGATAATGTTCGAGGGTGCGGTTTAATACCTCAATTTTCCCATCGGATTGAAGGTGGTAAGCCGAGCTGCTGCAAAGTTTAGAACCTTGCATTTTGAAGAACGAGTCCCAGAATTGACTGATAAACACAGGGTCCCGGTCACTGACCACAGTAGTAGGCATGCTGTGAAGGCGGAATATCTCCCGGATGAAGATGTCAGCAACTTTTGTAGCAGAGTAGGGGTGTTTGATGGGTATGAAATGACCATACTTGGAGAGATGGTCGACAACAACCAAGATGGCGTTACGACCATGAGTTGAAGGAAGTCCGTCTATGAAATCCATTGCAATGTCGGTCCAGATTTGAGTGGGGATTGGGAGTGGCTGTAACAAGCTCGAGGGTTGGAGAGTTTCATAGTTGATGTGCTGACAAGTGTCACAGCCCGTCCCGAGAAACATTTATCATTAATGCGAAAAAACTAGTTTACCCTTGGATGTTAAAATGTGTGGTGTGTGATTTATTTTGAATTAGATTAATTAAGTTTTTCCTAAGTTTTTGGAACCACTTAGGAACTAAGAAACTTTGGTTATGATTGGGTTGTTGGCTAGTTTTGGATCACACATCACTCATCCATCATCTCTCTTTATCCCCGTGCTCTCTCTCTCACACTTGAACTCTCTCTCTCTTCGAATTTGTACGGACTCACACAATCAAACCCAAAACAACATGGTTCGAAGGTTCTGAGGTCTCTAGTGTGTTCCTAGGATCCTTACGAGTCGAGTGGTACCCATCTTCAACAAGGAAACCTTCGAGAAACCCTAGTTTGAAAGGGAGCCGTGGGTGTACAGTACACCAAACCAGTTCGTGGAGGTTTCAAGCTGTTCTAAGGCTCAAAAGGTAATCTTCTAGTCCTGTTGGTTGTTTTGGCATAAATTGGAACGATTTTGGACGTTAGAAAACCCCAGAAAATGGATCTTCGACTTGGGTACTATTCATCAACTTTTAAACCCTTGAGTTTTTGTGAATTTTAGGACCACAGTGAGCTCAAAGAGGTCCTCACGATGCTCGGAGTGCATCGTTGGTAGGATTTGAGTCACGGGAAGCTCAAAAACGGAGTTTTGCAGAGGTCGCCGAAGTTCGAGGACTTCTCCGACGTGATTTCACATGATTTGAGGCGTGAAAGAGGTATAACGCGATTCTCTACCTCATAAACTTCATTTTGGTGGAAATTGCATGAAAAATAGTGAAGAAATGAGCGAGATTAAAGAGTTTGAAAAATTGCCCAGTTTTCGACACCGGTGACGGTTGCCGGAGCTGGAGGTAGGAGGTGAAGGAATATTCCGTCAAGTATGACAGAATATTCTCACGCCGTTAGTTAGATTTAACGGTAACAGTTAGAAGTTAATGAAATATTCCTAGAATATTCCTGATGGCGTTAACTGATGCCGTCAGTGTGCCTGGCACATGGCCGCGCGTGGGGGGCACGTCTGGCCGTGCCATTGTCGGCGCGTGAGGCTTCCAAATTTTTTTCTAAAAATATGGGGATGATCTTGAGGCTGTGTAGGTCATTGTGGTGTATTCATATACCCATTTTGAGCAATGTATGAGAAGTTATTAGCTAGTTTTGCCTATGTGCTTTAAAATAACGTTTTTATAGTTAATTCACATATAGGTGAGACTTATCCCGAGGACGAGCGTATCCACAGGTGACTCGGGGGTTACGACCCGTCGACATACCAGTGAGTGGGCTTTTGTTTTCAGTATATATTTATAGACTTGATATATTTCACAGAAATGCATTTTTAAGGAAATTATGCTTTGAAATAATATGCCAGATGCTTTTATATTCTGAATATGCATTTCATGGTTGCATATATATAAATGTGGTGATGTGGAGGCACAGGTAAGTTCAGGTAAGTTATGTTTGGTTATGTGACTCATCGATGATGTGATATGTGATTGAATGATGTTGAGCTCATAAAACTGCACCTAGGGTGATTGTGATTTAGCCAGAGATATGAAGTACATGCCTGTTTATTTATGTCACCTCCCGCACTATAGGCTCATATTGGATCCAACTTAAGTGCACAGTCTTGTCGTACAAACCTTATTTATGGTTCCGACTCGTAGGTGACTAGCGATTTATCGCCCGACTATTATGAGAGAGTAAAATTGAGCATAATTATATTACACCCAACCTTGTCGTACATACCTTTTTTTTAGTGGTTCCGACTTATGTGCAGTATATTGCCGTATAGGTCATAATAGTGACTCCGGCTAGATTGAGTTTGAGCTATGCATTATGCCGTACAGACTACCACAGGGGTTCTGGCTAACATGATATGTTTCTATGAATTTATTCTTACCTGAATTGCTTACTTTGTTATATCTTGGCATGGCTTACATATGATTATGATTATGTGATGCATGAATTGAATTGATATGTTTATATATATATATATATATATATATATATATATATATATATTATGTGTATGCTTATATCTTGATTATGGGAAAGATTATACATGTTTTTCAGCGAGGGGTTAGTATATTGATAAATGAAATGGTTTTGTTAAGCATTTGTTTTTGCCCACTCACGTTTTCTGTTTTGCGCCCCTCCAGGTTTTAAGTAAGCTTGATGTTGGTGGCTTGAGGACGTCGGCAGTTCTGACCTATCTAAATAATAGTAGGACATTCCTGGTACTGTATAACTAGTACTTGTCCTACTGGACTGCAACTAGACTTATTATGCTTTGATTATGAGTGTTTACGTTTATAACTAACTCATATCACTTCCTGTTTAGTAGTGCATTCTAGTAATTTGGTTTTTGATTATTCGTATATTTCTTTTCAATATTGCTTCCGCACTGTGCACATGGCTACGTCACTCCCACGTGATGGCCAGCATGCCTTGATCTCTGTCGGGGTGTGTCAGTTTGGTATCAGAGCCAGATTTAGCAGTCTTGTATAATTCTTGAATGTTCTAATCCTTGTGATATCTTATGTTAGAACTATGCCGCCTCGTAGAGAGCCCCGTCAATCAGCTGAATCTAGTTTCCCTGATATTGCTCAATTAGGGGAAGTTATAGTTTCTGCTATTCAGACTGCATTCCGTACTCCCCAGAGGACACATTTTGAGACAGTTTATAATATGAAGTTGACTCACTTCATTGGAAATGAAGGTCATGAGGGGGCAGAAAAATAGCTGAATCATATGGAGAAGACCTTTCAGGTGATGCAGAGTTAGGGGAATCTTTCTCCTGATAGGTGGGTTGAGACGACTACCTGGTTTTTGGGAGAACAGCCTGCATCCTGGTGGAGACAGGAGTCTTACCAGTTGACCCCAGTAAAGATTATGGACTGGGGAGTGTTTAAGGAGCTGTTTCGAAAAAGGTTCATTCCTCCTGCGTATATCGATCGTAAGAAATAGGAGTTTACTCATCTGAGGCAAGGAAAGATGTCCGCTAATTAGTATTACATGATGTTTACTGATTTGTTGAGATATGATCCGAAGGTTGCTGCTAATTCGGTAGAGATGCTTCGCCGTTTTAGTTTGGGTACTAAGAAGATATGGCGTTCCATAGCGACATCTACTCACTGTGCTACATACCAGGAGTTTTATGAGATTTTACTGAGGATTGAGGACTCAGAGAACATGCCTAGTGAAAGTGAGGATGAGGAAGGAAAGAATGAGGGCCAGAGACGAGATGACAAAGGAAAAGGGCAAGCATTTCAGAGACCCCGCAAGACCCAGAACTTTAATAGGAGTGGTGGCAGTTCCAGCTCTTATAGCGGAGGATTGAGTACTAATATGCAGAGGAGAGGTGTGGATTTACTGGAGGCCCTAGGTTCTAGAGACAGAGAGATTTTGGTGGTTTAGGTGGATCTGGTGCTCTCTTATGCCACATGTGTAATAATCAGCTTTTTGGGGAGTGTAGAAGAGGCAACAATGGATGTTTTACTTGTGGACATATGGGTCATAGGGCTGCCCAATGTCCTCAGAGTCAGCAGAGACCAGTGTATTAAATATCGATAATATCGGCGATATTTCATCGATATTATCGTTTTTCAGAGGCTCCGATATTTTTCCACATATCCGTCTCATTATCGTCAAAATATCGCGATATTATCGATAATATCGCGATATATTCGATATTATCGAAAAAGTCGTCGTGGATCCGTCGTCGGAAAGGCAGCCGAGGCTGCGTCGTCCCCCCAGCTGCCCAGATCTCTCTGCAATCCATGCTCAAACCCAAGATCTGCGCCTCAACGACGCCGATTCCCCCGCCGTTGTCGAAGTCGCGGCGAAAGAGCTCGCAGAACGGATCGTAGTTGTAGATCCAGAACCCGTGGTCTGTCCCCACGGCGAAGCAGGCGTGGTCTTGGTTGAAGCAGACGTGGAACAGAGACAGAGGCGAGCGCGGTGCCGGCGGGGCAGGCTCCGGGGGGAGGAGGAGAATGAGTGGTTGTTGTGGAGGTTGAGGTTGGGGTTTGGGGGCGATTGGGGGTCGTGGTGGTCGTCGCTGGAGTCAACGACAGAGATGGGGTTGTTATCGGTGGGATCGGTGAGGAAGGAGGAGAAGGATCAAAGAACTCGCTAGAGAGTTCCTAGGTTCGCCGACGAGGCGGAATACGCGAACGAGGAGGAAGGCGAGGGAGGAGAAGAATGCCATGTGGAAGAGGGATCGAGAAAGGTCTCTGTGCGTGTGTATGGGAGAAGGGAGAAGAGAGAAGGATCGAGATTTCGAGAGATCTGTGAGATCTGTGTGTGTGTTTGTGGGAGAAGGGAGAGGGAGAAGAGATAAGGATCCAGAGACGAGTCGTGTGTGCGTGTGTTGTTGTGCGTGTGCGTGGTGGCGTGTGTGATCCCTGTGTGTGCATGTGTGTGTGTGTCGGTGGCGTGTGTGTGTGTAGGTGGTGTGTGACGGTGTGAGAAAAGAAAAACATGGTAAATAATTCAACTTTTACAGCTTTTAGGAATGGTACAATGTATAAAGTGTAAAATATTGTACTAATTCATTATATATAAATGATTATGGTGTGTTTAAACTTCTTTCATTAATTACTACATATTTTCTACACTCACAATGTTTGCCAGCTCGCTATATAATCAACTTGATAATGTTAAATCCATCATGCAATGCATTTCCTTCCAATTTTTTGGGATAAACTAATAAATAATTGACTAAATAAACATCCTGCAAAGTTTCAATAAAAATTTTCAAGTTTTTCTTACAATTTCCGTGGTTTCCATGTAATTTTTATCGATATCGATATTATCCCGATATTTCCATCGATATTTCCGTGTTTTCGGACTACCGATATTTCCGATATTACCGATATTTCTTTCTTGGCAGAGACCCCAACAACCTTCTTTTCTACCACCTGCACCGACCCAGCAAGCTTCAAGATCTGGTGGTTATACTCAGACTGCACGAGGAGGTGCCTACCACAATCAGGGCGACGCCGCTCCCTACACCTCAGGACATCATCAGTATTCTCAAGACCCTCAGTATCAGAGTGGGTACCCTTAGTATCAGGGATGATCTATGTCTTATCAGCCTCATTCAGCCGGAGGATCTCAGTGGTACCAAGGGGGACAGCCCTAGTAGGGAGAGATTGCTGCTAGTAGTGCAGGATCTTTGAGGCAGTCGGGTCAGCAGAGGCAGGGACGTGGTTTTCATGCCAACCGAGGTCGCGGTGGACTACAACAGAATCAGGGGCGTATCCACAACATGTCACTGCAAGATGCACAGAATAATCCAGATTTAATTATGGGTACGTTAAATATTCTTGGTCATTTTGCTAGAGTATTGGTTGATTGTGGTGCTACATATTCTGTTATTTCTCATACATTTGCTCAAGTGACACAATCCCATCCTACACCTCTAGGATATAATTTAGAGTTTTCTATGCCTATAGGGGATAGATGTTTTGTGGATCGGGTATATCTAGGATGTCCAGTGGTAGTAGAGGACGTTATTATGTCGGCTAATCTTATGCCGTTGGATATTATGGATTTTGATGTGATTTTGGGCACAGATTGGTTGCACTATAATCGTGCCAAGATAGATTGTTATGGAAAAACAGTCACATTTCATTGTCCTGGATTACCTGAAGTTACATTTGTAAGAGAACCTAATGGGGTGAGGCATGATATTATTTTAGCCATGAAAGGAAAGAGATTGTTGTCCTGTTGTCGACAGGTTGTCAGGGATATTTGACTCATGTGGTGTTGAATGATGATACTCCTAGTAGTATGGAGGATGTTCGTGTGGTTAGATATTTTCTGGATGTATTCCCTGAGGATTTGCCTTGATTGCCACCAGATAGAGAGGTGGAGTTTGTTATTGATCTGCTTCCAGGTATGAATCCTATATCCTTAACTCCTTATAGAATGGCTCCTGCTGAATTAAGGGAATTGAAAGTTCAGTTACAAGAGTTAGTGGATAAAGGTTTTATTCAGCCGAGTACTTCACCCTGGGGAGCTCCAGTTTTATTTGTGACGAAGAAAGATGGAACTTTGAGGCTGTGCATTGATTATAGGCAACTGAATCGGGTAACCATTAAAAACCGTTATCCATTGCCTCATATAGACGATTTATTTGATGAACTCAGAGGTGCCTGCGTATTTTCTAAGATCGACTTGAGGTCGAGTTACTATCAGTTGAAGATTAAAAATGAAGATGTCGCACAAATTTTCAGATCCGTTAGAGGGTGAGCAAGAAGGCCGAAATGACGCACAAATTTTGGGTAATAGCCAGCAAGGCCCAAGAACCCACGCAAGGCTTTGAGAGTGCGGGGTTGAGGCCACTCCATGATGCAGTGCACCTTTTGAGAGTCCACAGCTACACTTGCGGCCAAAATTATGTGACCAAGGTAGGCCACCATAGGTTGGCCAAATGAGCATTTAGACTGCTTCACTTTCAGAGCATGTGCTCTAAGAACATCAAAGACAGAGGTTATATTATACAGATGAGTAGGTAAGTTGGGGCTAAAGATGAGGATATCATCGAAAAAAACCAAGACAAACTTACGTAAAAATGGCTTGAAGATGGAGTTCATGAGTGCTTGGAATGTGGAGGGCACATTACACAGGCCAAAAGGCATGACCAAAAATTCAAAATGCCCGTCATGGGTGCAAAAAGCTGTCTTCGGAATGTCCGGTTCATACATACAAATTTGGTGAAATCCGTACCGGAGATATAACTTAGAAACGATCTTAGCGCCCCGGAGTTCGTCAAGAAGCTCATCGATGATGGGAATCGGGAATGAAAATTTGACAGTCACTTGATTAAGGCCCCTGTAATCCACATAAAAGGGCCAAGTCAGGTCGACTTTGTGAACCAAGAGTGCAGGAGAAGAAAAGGGACTGGAGCTGGGTCGGATGAGGCATGCGGCAAGCATTTCATCCACCTGCTTTTCCATTTCGGTTTTTGAACATGGGCGTAGTGGTAAGGACGGACATTGATAGGTGGAGTACCCAGTAACAAAGTGATTATGTGATCAAATTCCCGATGAGGAGGAAGGCCCGTTGGAGCAGCAAAGAGGTCTGAGTAGCTGTCCAGAAGGGAGATGAGTAATGGGTGTATAGGGTGGATCGCCTCAGGTGGTGAAGAAGCACTCAAAAGAGAGGCGAGAATGGAGTCAATGTGGGGTCTGGAGGATGCCGACGGTGATGAAGGCAAATGGGGAGGAGAATCCGAGGAGTGGAGTCTCACCAAGCGATAATTATGGCCCTCAATTTGAAACGCCATGACTTTGTGCTTGAAATGCCACCCAATAAAACCTAAAGTTTCTAACCACTCAGCCCCGATGACCAAATTGCAGCCCCGTACCGCAAGTAAGCGCATGTTAGAGCAAAATGTATAGTCATGCATGGTCATTGTAAAGTTGTAAGCGATACCTTGGGTATAACAGATACTCCCATTAGTGATAACCACTTGTTCCACCAGAGAATGATCGGTGCGCAAGCCAAGACGCATCGCGATCGAGAGGCTGAGGAAATTAAAGTCCACGCCAGAGTCGACGAAAACCCAGATAGGCAATGTGTCACTGTACCCTACAAGGTGCATGACACGCCCTTGGGTGCATTTGGGCGAAACCAGGGTGTTGAGGGCAATGGGCACTCTCTCATCCAGCAAGGGCTCGTCAGACACGGGCGGAGTGTCTTTGAGGATCAAATCGGAGGTAACTTCAGAGACAGTTGCGGCATCTAACAACAACTAATGAGGGGTTGCACAAGTGTGGCCAGGAAAATACTTCTCTGGGTAATAAATTGGCGACGAGATTGTCGCGGAATTCGGCCGGAAATAGGTGCAACGGTGGCCGGGCCGGGGAGGAAAGATGTGGTTTGGTGTGGGAAACAACCACCATCGATGATGCTGCCGGAACCTCGTGGGAAGGGCGAGAGAGTATGAGCTGAAAGAAGTGCGACGCCGTTGTTGCTTATTATCGTAGATATGGGTAAGATCAATTGCACGGGCCAAAGAACGAGGGCCCAGGGCTAAGACATCATCTTTTAAGTCCATCTTAAGCCCACCAAGGAAGACACCCAAAAGCTGTGCATCGGTCCACCCTTGGGCGCGGCATGAAGTCATTCATATAGGCCCCCAAAGAGCTTTTTTGGGCTACATGAAAGAAAGACATATTAAAGTCTAATTGGTCACCCGGCCTAAAGCGTTGGATAAGGCATTCTGTGAATGTGGCCTATAATGCTGACCCCACATGCAGCTTATACCACTTGAACCATAAAGCCGCATCGCCGGTGAAATAGAGGCCCGCCACCGTGACCCGGTTGTGGGGTTCGACCCCATGGTAGTGAAGGAAATTTTGTGAAAAACATGTTTTTTTTGAATAACATCATATAGCATGCAATTAACAAATTAAAGGCGGAATCATGCTTTCATGCATTCAAAAACAAAACATCAACCATGAAATTCAAAGCCTAGTAGATTGGTGAACCTTGACTCAACTTTTAAATCAACATTTATTAGTTGAGAAATATTTACCTTTGTAGATTCCTCTTTGCATATGCAAAGGATAATCACCCAAGAGATAGGGCCTTCATTCCTTGCTTCTTAGCTCCATGGATTTGGTTGAAAGAATAGGATTCTCCAAGTTCCCAAAATAGAGAACCTCTAAAGATTCTACACCAAGGTTGGCTTGGAGAGGAAATGAGTGACCTTGAGGAAATAGAATTGCTAGACAATATCCCCCAAGGTGGTTGGCCTCTTAGAGAGAAATGGAAGCTTTGTGTTCTCACCAATTTTCTCTAAAATCAACAACTTATGAATTTTAGGTTATAAAGTTCTTTATATAGTCACTTCTTTAAATGACCTAAAGAACCAAAAACCCTAATTCAACACTAAATGGATATGGGCTTTTGGGCCTTTGTGAATCTTTATTCATTAAGTTGTCATACAACTTAAGTCAATGGGCTTTGACGTTCGAAGCCCATTGGGCCTTAAGGTCCAAAACTATCCCGAGGTCTTTAACGAACTTATTCGTTTGATTAATTAACATATTAATTAATCCTTGCCATAAATAATTAAACCATTTAATTCATCTCCTTTGTTTCTTCAATCTCCACCTTACTCGGTGTACGATACATTAGGTTCCTTTTAGCGAGGCAGTGGGCGATTAAAACCATTTTACATCGATTGTGAATTGAAACTTACTTTCAATTCTCCCTTTAGTGATTACACACGTTTAGGGCTTCCACAAACCATGAGTGACACCTAGCAGCATATCATGGCTACCCAAGCTAATCAGAAGAGGTAGAGAACCTATTCAGTTTAGGATTACAAATGCAATACGGTCTTTCTCTAATCTAATACTCTTGACCACATTGTTTGGTTTGATAGTTTATTTATTCATGTCTACTATCCAATGTGATTCATTTGCATTTTATGATTACCTTGAATGTGATTTGGAACGCATTCCCCAATCTCATTCATACTCTTGCCAGAGATTTTAATCATATCATAGAGTATTCTCCCTCAAACCATTTTGAAGGTTAGAGATCCCTTGTTGCACATTCACTTGTCTCCATGACTAAGTGGCTTAACCCCAATGATGTCGTGGACACCCCGATGGGGTGACTTTGACATAATCAAAGATCAAGGACTTAACCACAAGACAACAACTGTGATGCCTCAGGTCAAAGGACTAATTTGCATTATCCCAAACATGAGTTCTCATGTGACATGAGTATGAGAACTCCTCGTTGATCGTGTTCAGTGAACTCATTCTCTATTGAGCACCTACGTACTTGTCTTGATGTCACACACACCAATGACTCGAGACTAGTCACTCTCCCTGAGAGAAGACATAACACGTACTGATCTTAACGGACTGTCAATGCCCAATTGGCAATCCTATGATCAGGAATGTTTAGGATGTGTCTACGAAAGAATGGTCTCATTAATCTAACTTCATTAGATTGCATTCTCCCAATCACATATTCCTTGGACTTTATCGTTTAAGCATATAACATTTATATGAGACGCCTCAAACAATAATGTTTGCCTTTTATATGTAAACTAGATTAGTTTAACATGTGAAATGTCCGTAAAGTATCATCATATGATTGGCTTTAGGGCACATTTCCAACAGGTAGTCCATGTACTCCTCAGCTAACGCTAACCAGCTATACGGGTTGTCACTGGAGAAACAGAAAAGTTAGATTTTCATGAATTTGAGAGGAGTGGAAGGAGACGGTGTATCAGGAAGGATGGGGTGTGGTGGGTGTTGGGAAAAAGGAGGGGAAGGCTGAGGACGGAGATCGGTAGTTGCGGTGGCGAACTAGGGAGAAGCCTGGGGGTAGCCAGTTACAGGGGGAATGTGTGTAAGGGAGGTGGAGTGATTTGGAGTTGTGAGAACCCCAGGTAAAAAGAGGGACGGTAGCGGGATGGTGGGGTAGATGGGTGGATGCAGAACTAATCAGAATGTGGAAAGAACCGATTGGGATCTGGAAGACCTGGGTAAGTGGCGGCTGTGGTGGGCGGGAGGACCGGAGCTCCTCTATGAGATGGGATTGAACAAGGCTGATATTGGCCAGGGTCGCCTGAATATCCGTCAAGTGGGATTGAAAGGACTCCTAGCGGGTGACCAACAACGACACAGAGTCATGGAACCCGTTGAGCTGCTCAAGGATTTGGTGTTGCTGATACTCAAGCTCGAGATCAGCCTCCGTGACATCGGCCGCGACTACGGAGGCTTTGCTTTTGCCCATAGAGCAACACAACATGGCTCTTGATACCAGATGGTAGGATCGAACTAAAGAGGGAAGCTGCGAAAGAGGAAAGGAAGAAGAAATAAACCAAAGCATTCGGATTTCATTCATAACTCCCCCAAATGGTGGAAGCTGGTTCATATACAACCTTAATGCAAGAGTGTGTGCGATTGTAACACATCATCACTTCCCAGACCGTTGGATGCAACCAACATCATACAATTCAAAGGACCATAACACCCTAATGATAAACATCTTATTACTAGTAAACCAGAGTCCTAACAGTGGTAGGCAAGGAAGAGATGATGGTGGGTACGGTTAGTTTCCTCGATGTATTCTCTTATCTTAAAAATCATGCGCAACCAAGGGCAAGCTATCCCTTGCAAAGAGTCATAAAAGGCAGGGAGTGTCAAGCAAATCGAAGGTTAGGGCAAGGCATAAACAAGCATGTCAAGCCGAACACAAATCATTCCACGTTACTGGCGTATAAATCGTAGACCCATAAAGTGGGATGGTATTCCCATTACCCATATTAATTCGAAAATCTGTATTTCGGGCATTTTTCTTTCAATTCAACAGTCTAAAAATTTCGTATTCTTTTTATTTGTGCAGAAATGATCTTTAAGGGATGACCTATGAGATCTACAATTGAATTTTTGAAATAAAACTCGTAGACCTATAAAGTAGGATGATGTTCTCATTACCTGTATTCATTCAAAAATCAGTATTTCGGGCAGTTTTCTTTTAATTCAACAATCTAAAAGTTTCGTATTCTTTTTTTTTTTTTTTTGCAGAGATGATCTTTAAGGGATAACTTATGAGATGTAAAGTTGGATTTATGAAATATAACTCATAGACCCATAAAGTGGGACGATGTTCTCAACTTCTCATTACTCGTATTAATTCGAAAATCCGTATTTAGGGAACTTTTCTTTCAATTCAAGAGTCTAAAAGTTTCGTATTCCTTTTATTTTTGGCAGAGATGATCTTTAAGGGATGACCTATGAGATGTATAGTTGGATTTTCGAAATATAACTCATAGACCCATAAAGTGGGATAATATTCTCATTACTCGTATTCATTTGAAAATCTGTATTTCGAGTGTTTTGTATTCTTCTTACTTTTGGCAGAGATAATCTTTAAGGGATGACCTATGAGATGTATAGTTGGATTTTCGAAATATAACACGTAGACCCATACAGTGGGATGATGTTCTCATTACCCATATTCATTTGAAAATAAGTATTTCGGGCACTTTTCTTTCAACTCAACAGTCTAAAAGTTTTTTACTTTTTTATTTTTTGCAGATATGATCTTTAAGGAATGACCTATGAGATGTACAGTTGGATTTTTGAAATATAACTCGTAGACCCATAAAGTGGGAAGATGTTCTCATTACCTGTATTCATTTGAAAATATATATCTTGGGCACTTTTCTTTCAAATCAATAGTCTAAAAGTTTCGTATTCTTTTTATTTTTGGTAGAGATGATCTCTAACGGATGACCTATGAGGTGTATGGTTGGATTTTTTAAATATAACTCGTAGATCTATAAAGTGGGATGATGTTCTCATTACCCATATTCATTCGAAAATCTGCATTTCGGGCACTTTTCTTTCAATTCAACAGTATAAATGTTTCGTATTCTTTTTATTTTTTGTTGAGATGATCTTTATGGGATGACCTATGAGATTCAGTTGGATTTTCGAAATATAACTCATAGACCCATAAAGTGGGACGATGTTCTCATTACCCGTATTAATTCGAAAATATGTATTTATGGCACTTTTCTTTCAATTCAAGAGTCTAAAAGTTTCGTATTCTTTTTATTTTTGGCAGAGATGATCTCTAACAGATGACTTATGAGATGTATGGTTGGATTTTTGAAATATAACTCGTAGACCCATAAAGTGGGATGATGTTCTCATTACCTGTATTCATTCGAAAATCTGTATTTCAGGTCATTTTCTTTCAATTCAACAGTCTAAAAGTTTCGTATTCGTTTTATTTTTTGCAGAGATGATCTTTGAGGGATGACATATGAGATGTACAGTTGTATTTTCAAAATATAACTCATAGACCCATAAAGTGGGACGATGTTCTCATTACCCGTATTAATTTGAAAATCTGTATTTCGTGCACTTTTCTTTCAATTCAAGAATCTAAAAGTTTCGTATTCTTTTTATTTTTGGCAGAGATGATCTTTAAGGGATGACCTATGAGGTGTACAATTGGATTTTCGAAATATAACTCATAGACCCATAAAGTGGGACGATGTTCTCATTACGCGTATTAATTCGAAAATCTGTATTTATGGCACTTTTCTTTCAATTCAAGAGTCTAAAAGTTTCGTATTCTTTTTATTTTTGGCAGAGATGATCTTTAAGGGATGACCTATGAGATGTACAAATGAATTTTTGAAATATAACTTGGAGACCCATAAAGTGGGACGATGTTCTCATTACCCGTATTCATTTGAAAATCTGTATTTCGGGCACGTTTCTTTCAATTCGACAACCATATAGTTCTGTATTCATTTTACTTTTGGCAGAGATGATCTTTGAGGGATGAGCTATGAGATGTACAGTTGGATTTTCGAAATATAATTCATAGACCCATAAAGTGGGATAATTTTCTCATTACCCGTATTTGTTCAAAAATTTGTATTTCGAACACTTTTCTTTCAATTCAAGAGTCTAAAAGTTTTGTTTTCTTTTTATTTTTTTGCAGAGGTGATCTTTAAGGGATGACCTATGAGTTGTACGGTTGGATTTTTGAAATATAACTCATAGACCCATAAAGTGGGATGATTTTCTCATTACCCGTATTCGTTTGAGAAAATGTATCTTGGGCACTTTTCTTTCAATTTAATCATCTAAACGTTTCGTATTCTTTTTATTTTTGGCAGAGATGATCTATAACGGATGACCTATGAGATGTACGGTTGGATTTTTGAAAAATAACTCGTAGACCCATAAAGTGGGATGATTTTCTCATCACCCGTATTAATTCGAAAATCTGTATTTTGGGTACTTTTCAAAAGTTTCGTATTCTTTTTATTTTTGGTAGAGATCATCTTTAAGGGATGAGCTATGAAATGTACAATTGGATTTTCGAAATATGACTTGTAAACCTATAAAGTGGGATGATGTTCTTCATTACCCGTATTCATTCGAAAATCTGTATTTCGGGCACTTTTCTTTCAATTCAAGAGTCTAAAAGTATCGTTTTTTTTTTTTGATTTTTGTAGAGATGATCTTTAAGGGATGACCTATGAGATGTACAAATGAATTTTTGAAATATAACTTGGAGACCCATAAAGTGGGACGATGTTCTCATTACCCGTATTCATTTGAAAATCTGTATTTCGGGCACGTTTCTTTCAATTCGACAACCATATAGTTCTGTATTCATTTTACTTTTGGCAGAGATGATCTTTGAGGGATGAGCTATGAGATGTACAGTTGGATTTTCGAAATATAATTCATAGACCCATAAAGTGGGATAATTTTCTCATTACCCGTATTTGTTCAAAAATTTGTATTTCGAACACTTTTCTTTCAATTCAAGAGTCTAAAAGTTTTGTTTTCTTTTTATTTTTTTGCAGAGGTGATCTTTAAGGGATGACCTATGAGTTGTACGGTTGGATTTTTGAAATATAACTCATAGACCCATAAAGTGGGATGATTTTCTCATTACCCGTATTCGTTTGAGAAAATGTATCTTGGGCACTTTTCTTTCAATTTAATCATCTAAACGTTTCGTATTCTTTTTATTTTTGGCAGAGATGATCTATAACGGATGACCTATGAGATGTACGGTTGGATTTTTGAAAAATAACTCGTAGACCCATAAAGTGGGATGATTTTCTCATCACCCGTATTAATTCGAAAATCTGTATTTTGGGTACTTTTCAAAAGTTTCGTATTCTTTTTATTTTTGGTAGAGATCATCTTTAAGGGATGAGCTATGAAATGTACAATTGGATTTTCGAAATATGACTTGTAAACCTATAAAGTGGGATGATGTTCTTCATTACCCGTATTCATTCGAAAATCTGTATTTCGGGCACTTTTCTTTCAATTCAAGAGTCTAAAAGTATCGTTTTTTTTTTTTTGATTTTTGTAGAGGTGATCTTTAAGGGATGACCTATGAGATGTATAGTTGGATTTTCGAAATATAACTTGTAGACCCATAAAGTGGGATGATGTTCTCATTACCCATATGCATTCGAAAATCTGTATTTCAGACACTTTTCTTTCAATTCGTTAATCTAAAAGTTTCGTATTCTTTTTATTTTTTGCAGAGATGATCTTTAAGGGATGACCTATGAGATCTACTGTTGGATTTTTGAAATATAACTCGTAGACCCATAAAGTGGGATGATTTTCTCATTACCCGTATTGATTTGAGAATATGTATCTCGGGCACTTTTCTTTCAATTCAATAGTCTAAAAGTTTCGTATTATTTTTATTTTTGGCAGAGATGATCTTTAACAGATGACCTATGAGATGTATGGTTGGATTTTTGAAATATAACTCGTAGACCCATAAAGTGGGATGATGTTCTCATTACCTGTATTCATTCGAAAATATGTATTTCAGGTCATTTTCTTTCAATTCAACAGTTTAAAAGTTTCGTATTCGTTTTATTTTTTGCAGAGATGATCTTTGAGGGATGACATATGAGATGTACAATTGGATTTTCAAAATATAACTCATAGACCCATAAAGTGGGACGATGTACTCATTACCCGTATTAATTTGAAAATCTGTATTTCGTGCACTTTTCTTTCAATTGAAGAATCTAAAAGTTTCGTATTGTTTTTATTTTTGGCAGAGATGATCTTTAAGGGATGACCTATGAGATGTACAATTGGATTTTCGAAATATAACTCATAGACTCATGAAGTGGGACGATGTTCTCATTACCCATATTCACTCGAAAATCGGTATTTCGAGCACTTTTCTTTCAATTCGACAGCAATATAGTGTTGTATTCTTTTTATTTTTGGCAAAGATGGTCTTTAAGGGATGAACTATGAGATGTATAGTTGGATTTTCAAAATATGTACTTTGGTCACTTTTCTTTCAATTTAATTGTCTAAAAGTTTCGTATTCTTTTTATTTTCTGCAGAGATGATCTTCAAGGGATGACCTATGAGATGTGCAATTGGGATTTTGAAATAAAACTCAAAGACCCATAAAGTGGGATGATGTTCTCATTGCCCGTATTCATTCGAAAATCTGTATTTCGGACACTTTTCTTTCAATTCAACAGTCTAAAAGTGTCGTATTCTTTTTATTTTTTTTGTAGAGATGATCTTTGAGGGATGACCTATGAGATGTACTGTTGGATTTTCAAAATATAACTCGTAGACCCATAAAATGGGATGATGTTCTCATTACTCGTATTCATTTAAAAATCTGTATTTCAAGCATTTTTCTTGAAAATCTATATTTTGGGTACTTTTCTTTCCATTCAACAGTCTAAAAGTCTTGTATTCCTTTTATTTTTGGCAGAGATGATCTTTAAGAGATGACCTATGAGATGTACAGTTGGATTTTGGAAATATAACTCATGGACCCATAAGGTGGGTTGATGTTCTCATTACCCGTATTTTTTGGTAGAGATGATCTTTAAGGGATGACCTATGAGATGTACGGTTGGATTTTTGAAATATAAATTGTAGACCCATATAGTGAGATGCTGTTCTCATTACCTGTATTCATTTGAAAATTTGTATTTCGGACACTTTTCTTTTAATTCACGAGTCTAAAAGTTTCGTATTCTTTTTATTTTTGGCAGAGATGATATTTAAGAAATGGTCTATAAGATGTAAGGTTGGATTTTCGAAATATAACTCATACACCCATAAAGTGAGATGATGTTCTCATTACCTGTATTCATTCGAAAATCTGTATTTCGAGTATTTTTTTTTTCAATTGAAGAGTCTAAAAGTTTCGTTTTCTTTTTATTTTTGGCAGAAATAATCTTTAGAGATGTTGATGCACAAAACCGGAGGGTCTTGGAACAACGTAAATCCGACGTGAATCTGCAAGAAAGTAAAGAACACAAGATGTATCGTTGTTCACCCCAATGTTTGGGCTACGTCCACACTGATATTGTATTTCTCTGTTTGTGAGAGGATTGTGAGGGAGAGAGCTTCTGTATGTGAGGATGAGGGATTCTCTATGTGAGGATCAGAGCCTGAAGTTTGTGAGGGTGAGGAGGCTCTTTTATAAAATAAGGGTCCTCACTTATTACATATTTGCCCATCCATTTATTACATAATTACATTTGAGTCCCCTGAGTATTTATACGAGGTCTAAATACGGAGGCCCTAAGTATGGTACAAATAATAGTCCCCCAAGTCTTCAGTCAAGAGAGTCTTTTGGCTGGAGACTTGAAATTCAGTCCATGTATGGGCTGAAGTAACTAGATGTTGTCTAGAACTGATACTCGATATGAGGTGGTGCCCAATTTGAAATGATGCTCAACTAGAAGTTGCACATGTTGCGAGGCTGCTCTGCTTGTGGCTTATGTTGCCTTGGTTGGCTCGGCTTGTGGCGTTGAAGGTGAGGGAGTCCCTTTTATAGAATAAGGGCTCGTTCCTCAATACATAAGTGATGGGTTATGAGTGATGCTCGCAGCGAGGCGGTTGCTCAGCAGGCGGCAATGCTCTCTAATGATGGTGAGGGAGTCCCTTTTATAGAATAAGGGCTCGCTCCTCAATAAATGAATAATGGCTGCTCTCTAATGAAAGTGAGGGAGTCCCTTTTATAGAATAAGGGTTCGCTCCTTAGTACATAAAGAATGGGCTAAGTCCCCAAGTATTTTTCATGAGGCCCAATATATGGTACATAGTGTAGTTCCCTAAGTCTTCAGTCAATAGAGGTTGTTGGCTGGAGACTTTAAATTCAATCCATGTATGGGCCGAAGTGGCGGTTGTTCGGAGGCGGTCTTTTGTATACTATGCACTGAAGCTTTGTAGGTGAAGCTTTGCAAGTGAAGCTTTGAAGCTGGAGCTTTTGTAAATGAAGCTTTTGAAGCTGATTGACATGAGTGATGCTCATGAATGTTTATGTTGATTGACATGAGTGATGCTCATGAATGTTGACATGAGTGATGCTCATGAATGTTGACATGAATGATGCTCATGAATGTTTATGTATGATTGACATGAATGATGCTCATGAATATTTATGTATGATTGACATGAGTGATGCTCATGTATAATTTTGGAATACTGGACGTACTTTTGATCATCTGGTTGGTGATAATAGCTACAGGCTGCCGAATAATTTTGGAGTACTGGGCGTATTTATGATCACCTGGTGGGTGATAATAGCGGCAGGCTGCCAAATAATTTTGAAGTACTGGGCGTACTTTTGATCACTTGGTTGGTGATAATAGCGGTAGGCTGCCGAATAATTTTTTGTAGTACTGGACGTACTTTTGATCACCTGGTTGGTGATAATAGAGGGTCTGTCTCTTTTGGGCATATGGGCCTTCGCCCTCCACATAACATTTCAGCCTATTATTTTGGGCTTGCCGTTTTGTTTTTTTTTTTTGTTTTTTGGTTTTGTTTTTTGATTACCCTCTGATGGGGTTTATACAGATGTCTCCGAAAGATAAGAAAAATAAATCACATCATTCAAAAATAAATCCGACCCTCTGCTCAATGGGTCACGCCCATAATGCCATCACCACCGCAATTATGTCTGCTTTTTTTTATTTTTTTATTTTATCTTATTTTGCTTTTGTTTTTCTGCATTGCTTTTGTTTTTCTGCTTTGTTTTTGCTTTTGTTTTTCTGATTTGCTTTTGTTTTTCCGCTTTGCTTTTGCTTTTGTTTTTCTGATTTGCTTTTGTTTTTCTACGCACTCTCTCTGTCTCTTCACCTGGCAGACAAAAGGAATCATGATAGAATAATAATAGGAAGCTTATCTTTTGCTTTTCTTGATCTCCCCGCTTCTTCTCTGCCAGAGGTCGATGAGCTGGAGGGTTCCAGTGTAGTTCATCACTAGGATGAAGTGGCATTGGTGGGGAACAATCAGCGATGATGAGTACTTATCGTATCTCTGGTTGCATTTTCAACAAGCTGGTGCATAGACAAGGTCGCGTTGTAAGGCTCAACAACAGTGGCCGACACCTTTGGGGAGGGAAAAACCAAGAAAGTGAGCTTTGAAATCAACAGAGTACCCATGCCAGACCTAGTACTTCATCCCATAAAATGACACACCTGAAACCCTTACCTGCAATCATAATTCTCGGCCTCATTGCGAACCACATCAAGAACTGAATCGATTAACTCAGCGCCTTCGGTATAGTGACCCTTAGCCCAGTTGTTTCCGACACCAGACTGGCCGAAAACGAAGTTGTCAAGCCTGAATATCTGACCGTAGGGTCCCGATCGGACGCTGTCCATGGTCCCAGGTTCAAGGTCCATGAGCACAGCCATCGACACGTACCTTCTGCAACTAGCTTCGTTGTAGTAGACATTGATCCTCTCAAGCTGGAGCTCCGAGTCTCCCTAGTATCTTCCGATGCCATCGATGCCGTGCTCGGCGCAGACCACCTCCCAGAACTTGGCGCCAATCTGGTTGCCGTGTTAGCCTCCCTGGATGTGAAGGATCTCACGCATTTTTGGTTGACAATGGGGTGAAAAATCAGAAAGGGTTAGGGTTTGTGGGTCTCTCAGTGAGAAAATCGCAAAGAGAGATGGATGAGAGGGAAAGTAGAGAGGTGACTTCAGCGTGGGTTAGTGAGAGGAGAGAGAGATGGGATTGGTTGATGGTTTTTTTTTTTTTTTTTTTTTTTTTGTGATTTTGCATATTCACGATGGAGGTGAAAAAATGAAAGAGAACCGACACAACTTTTTGTATCGTTTCCCATAGATGGCGCCAAATGTTGATGCACACAACCAGAGGGTCTTGGAACAACGTAAATCCGACCGTGAATCTACAAGAAAGTAAAGAACACAAGATGTATCGTGGGGGAGAGAGCTTCTGTATGTAAGGATTGAAGGAAATTTTGTGAAAAACATGTTCATTTGAGCAACATCAATAGCATGCAATTAACAAATTAAAGGCGGAATCATGCTTACATGCACTCAAAAACAAAACATCAACCATGAAATTCAAAGCCTAGTAGATTGGTGAACCTTGACTCAACTTAAAAACAACAATTTGTTAGTTGAGAAATATTTACCTTTGTAGATTCCTCTTTGCATATGCAAAGGATAATCACCCAAGAGATAGGGCCTTCATTCCTTGCTTCTTAGCTCCATGGATTTGGTTGGAAGAATAGGTTCTCCAAGTTCCCAAAATTGAGAACCTCTAAAGATTCTACACCAAGGTTGGATTGGAAAGGAAATGAGTGACCTTGAGGAAATAGAATTGCTAGACACTATCCCCCAATGTGGTTGGCCTCTTAGAGAGAAATGGAAGCTTTGTGTTCTCACCAATTTTCTCTAAAATCAACAACTTTTGAATTTTAGGTTATTAAGTTCTTTGTATAGTCACTTCTTTAAATGACCTAAAGAACCAAAAAACCCTAATTCATCACCATATGGCCGGCCACTCTAATGGATTTGGGCTTTTGGGCTTTGTGAATCTTTATTCATTAAGTTGTCATACAACTTAAGTCAATGGGCTTTGACGTTCGAAGCCCATTGGGCCTTAAGGTCCAAAAACTATCCCGAGGTCTTTAACGAACTTATTCGTTTGATTAATTAACATATTAATTAATCCTTGCCATAAATAATTAAACCATTTAATTCATCTCCTTTGTTTCTTCAATCTCCACCTTATTTGGTGTACGATACATTAGGTTCCTTTTAGCGAGGCAGTGGGCGATTAAAACCATTTTACATCGATTGTGAATTGAAACTTACTTTCAATTCTCCCTTTAGTGATTACACACGTTTAGGGCTTCCACAAACCATGAGTGACACCTAGCAGCATATCATGGCTACCCAAGCTAATCAGAAGAGGTAGAGAACCTATTCAGTTTAGGATTACAAATGCAATACGGTCTTTCTCTAATCTAATACTCTTGACCACATTGTTTGGTTTGATAGTTTATTTATTCATGTCTACTATCTAATGTGATTCATTTGCATTTTATGATTACCTTGAATGTGATTTGGAACGCATTCCCCAATCTCATTCATACTCTGGCCAGAGATTTTAATCATATCATGGAGTATTCTCCCTCAAGCCAATTGAAGGTTAGAGATCCCTTGTTGCGCATTCACTTGTCTCCATGACTAAGTGGCTTAACCCCAATGATGTCGTGGACACCCCGATGGGGTGACTTTGGCATAATCAAAGATCAATGACTTAACCACAAGACAACAACTGTGATGCCTCAGGTCAAAGGACTAATTTGCATTATCCCAAACATGAGTTCTCATGTGACATGAGTATGAGAACTCCTCGTTGATCGTGCTCAGTGAACTCATTCTCTATTGAGCACCTACGTACTTGTCTTGATGTCACACACACCAATGACTCGAGACTAGTCACTCTCCCTGAGAGAAGACATAGCACGTACTGATCTTATCGGACTGTCAATGCCCAATTGGCAATCCTATGATCAGGAACGTTTAGGATGTGTCTACGAAAGAATGGTCTCATTAATCTAACTACATTAGATTGCATTCTCCCAATCACATATTCCTTGGACTTTATCGTTTAAGCATATAACATTTATATGAGACGCCTCAAACAATAATGTTTGCCTTTTATATGTAAACTAGATTAGTTTAACATGTGAAATATCCGTAAAGTATCATCATATGAATGGCTTTAGGGCACATTTCCAACAATCTCCCACTTGCACTAGAGCCAATCAGCTTGGTCATCTGTTATGATTCATCTTCTGTAGTCATTTCCTAAATGGCTGAATAGTAGGCCTAGGAAATGGATATCTATATGTTATCCATAGAAGCAACCTTGAGAATATCGACGTCACCATTATACATGATTCCCAATCATGTGGTTCAGTCTCTCATATGAGTTCGGATCTTGATGAGACCTTGATTCCCAGGCTTGAGCTATCGCCCCATTAGTGTCGTAGTGTCAGTACACTAGATACACTTTCTGGTTGGAACCGAATAGAGAGTTCATAAATGAACTTTCCCATCCAAACAACATTGTTGTAAACTTCTATATGGCAATATATTTTGCATTCATAATGGAACACACTAAAGTCATTACTTTAATGTTTCCATCCAAATATCTCTTTAGTCATAATAAAGAGATATCTGTTTATCTCTTCATTCATAATGAAGAAACATCCAATGATGGATTAGATTCACAATCTAATACATTTACGCTTCCATTACGTTACTCTAATTCTTCCTCATTCTTCGAGGAACCTATCCTTTAGTATTTCTTAAATACTTAAGGATTTACTTGACAGTTGCCATGGTTCTGATCCTGGGCTTGCACTGATATCGCCTTGTACCTTTCTAGGTACAACTCATATCAATGTTTTTCATACAATATGAAATACATAAATCACCTTTCTGCGTATGCATAAAGGATTCGATTTACGCATTATTTCTTTGGGAGTCAAAGGGTACGTTCCCTTTGAGAAGAGCTACCTCCTAGTCTCACTAGAGTTGTTCTTCTTATTAAAGTTTATCATCATATGAGAAACTTCCTAGCAACCTTTTGTCTATTATTAGGGCATGATATAATCCAATTATATCCTAAAATCTATCATTATAGATTTCCATCCCATGTATATAGACTATGTCTCCCATATACATTCTATCGTTATAGAAAGTTTTAAAGTCATAACTTTAACAATGAAGTATTCTTTTCATTTCCAAAATTAATATATCATACATATATTCAAATTTAGGAATATGATTAACTCCCACTAATCTTTTGTAAACCTAGTAAACAAAAGATTCATTTACATCTTTATGAGAAATCAAACAATTTGATCTTTCCCTCATAAGACGTTTATGGCTCCCACTAGCTTGCTTAGATCCATGATGGTTGGATCTCTACAACTTACATGTCTTGTGATTCATAGTTTTAGACATATATTATCAAGACTATCTTAATAATGGTTTCAGAAACCTATATCATGTCCAAACATTGAATCACCATTTAGTTGTAGCTAGCAATCTTCGAATTAATTGAAACTAAGACTACGTCAAAGATGGTTCCTTCAAAGTCAACAATTCTCTTTGATTGTAGTCACCTTAAGCTACCAATTAGCTATGAAGGTTTCATTATTTCGGGTCAAATGGTACTTTACCATTTCCTTGAGTATATGTTGTATATACACTCAATGTAGTCATAAAGTTCAAACCATTCAACTGAGACGGTTTAAAATTCTTTTTGACTACCTTGGAGCTTGTGGTATAGGAACTAGGTTGTTATATTTGTTGATTATCATCTTGTCTCTCAAAGAACCCATTCTTTTGAGTTCTATTCCTAGTTCATTTGCTCTAAGGCAAATCACATTGTAGGATTACAATGAACTACTCAACAAACAACATTTGTTGGTTGGTTTATAGAAGTGATATCCAAAGGTTAATTTAAGGATATCCACAAGATAATTTTTAAACAAATATTGCTTATTAGCACACAACCCCAAATCTTAACATGATTAAGATTTGTTTTTCTTTCCAACTACATCCTATGGAGTTATGAAAATTTTGGAAGATCTTCTAATTGACAATCATATTGTCTTAGAAGCATATATATCCTATATATGGGTAATTGATAATATCCAACGAACTAAATCTTATTCAAGTTCGTTCTTCTCCTAATGGAGAAAATCATTTATCTTATGATGCTAATTTCCTTGATATCTTTCAAGGAAACTCATCTAAAGTGTTACCTTTCCTTGGATCAAATCTAAGGAGGTAAGTACTTTAGACGTCTTACTCATCAACTTACATTTCTTGAATTCTTTGAAACCTTTTGCAAAGTATTCGGACTTGTGTTTATTCATAATAAACTATAGTCCAACCGAGAGTGATCTTCGGTGAATGTCATACAACATGAGTAGTATTATGTTGTGGACAATTGCCACTATCTTGCAACCTTTTGGGTTTTAAGCATCATTATATTCTAAACAGTTAACGCTACCATATCATCTCTACTATAGAGACAATCAATTAGATTACTATAATCCAATCATTGATTAATAAAGAACAATGTTTTGTCAAACAAAACATTCATCCATCTCTATTATAGTGACGGAATTAAGTTCCTTAAAATTGGAATGTAAAGACAATCTTTGGTTTTTCCAATTTCTTTGGTAGTTTATATGAGGAAGTTAGTACCATCTGCTTTCGCAGAGATCTATATTTTATTCACGTTCCGAATGTGAAGTACTTTCTCTTCTCTCATTAATCTTCTACTTCTTATTAGCCACACTTTTACAACGATTGTAAAACATAGTTACTAATACGGAATCAAGCATTCAAGTAGAAGAACCAACTGTTTTGAACTATTCAAGAACAATTTACAACACCTTCGAAAGGTGTGTTCTTGACACTTGCAAGACATTTCTTGCAAATACCCCTTCCAATGTCCATCCTTTCATAAAGAAAGTTTGTTCCCTTGGAGTTAATTTTATCTTCTTCATTTGACTTCTCCTTTGACTACAATAGTCATGGTCCCTAAACTCCCACTATCTCTCTTGAAACCTTTTTCAATTGTGTTTATACACATCAAACATTTTGGAGAGTGTGTGGTTATTGTTCACTACATAGTTTACAATAAACTTAGTGAACCATTAGGATAGGGACATAAAGGTGAAGTCCTAGCTTAGTTTCCGTCTCGTTAAGTGGTTTATCACTTCAACACTCAATGATTCAAAATCATCATAAGTCCATGTTGATGGACTATTTTTGTCAACCAACCATTATGTTCTAAACATAATTACAAACTTTCAAGAGTTGTTCAAGGCAACTCTTATTTGTTCATAAGTTCCTTTGTTCATATAACGAAGGAATAAGCATTGGTTGTTTGTGTTGTCCTCTTCATGATAGACATTTCTAACATGTTCTTCCAATGATACATTATCAATAGGAAGATTGTGAGGATGAGACTTCTTAGGTACATGCACAATCCATTTAAGACAATCTTTGGGATTGTGTTACCAAGTCCGGAAACTAAAACATTCGGATTTTCTTTGTCAAGTTTTGGATAGCGTTTGCAAATATATTGGTAAACAAATACATAACGAATATAAATTGATTGATTTTAAGCCATTTGATTCGGGTCTTTAAATCAAATAGCACCACCCACTATTTTTGGCAAATTCCATATCCCTCATTGGAATTCGAGAGTTTTTTGAGGAAACTCTTAGTAGGTTATGGGAGACTCACTATTACCAAGCCCACCTCACAATGATATGATATTGGCTAGCATTAATAATAATGAGAGAGTACACTTACTCATTTGCAACTAATGCAAGTACCCATCAATTTGGCCTCTAGAGAATGTTGCCTCACAATGATATGATATTGGCTCCATTGCACTTAGTTAAGTCATTCCCACCATGCTTAGTTCGTGAAGGGGTTCAAGAATAGCCTCACAATGATATGATATTGGCCATCCTCGTTGCCTACACTAACCTCATCAAGTATGTATATAGACTCCTCCTGAGTATAAGCATGCACTTTGTACTCCCCCATGATAGGGTGAAGCCGGTGTACAAGTCATAAACGATTGGAGCTACCACGGTGGAAGGCCACGGAAGAGTGTTCTAAGCACTCTCACGCTTTTCAACTTAATAATGGTTTGGTTGAGGGTTTTAGGTCTCATCACATAAACATATTCATTTTAATCTTTATTAAAACAATTTTGGTCCTATTACAACTATTGGTCCATTTGATTCAATTTAGTTGTATATAATACTCCCACTATATTTATAAAACGGTTTTTTAAAGCAAGAGTATATGATACTACTAACGTAAGGTTTGCATTCATTTGATGGACTATATAGTTGCCTTAGGGCCTTAGGATGACTATGAACCTTTGTTTAGATTCAACACGAGCCTAGTGTTGAATCTCGGACTAGGGATGGAGATTGATTTTAGTTACGCGTTTAATCACATTAAGGCGTGTTGTTCCTAGGGGCGTTGGACCCAACTACTTCATTTTCATGCATATCAAATAAAGCAAGAAAGAAGTACTTCAAAGTAAAAGAGAGCTTATGCTCTTTACAACATTTGCATAATTCAAATTACTTTAAAGTAAAGAAGAGCTTATGCTCTTTTACAACATTTGATCAAATCAAATTACAACCAAAATTAATCTACACATTCCCATGGTTCAAACAAATTTGAAACGGCCTTTCACATAGCTCAATTATCGTAGGCTTAGGTTCATAATCACCCTTTAATTAATCAACACTTTAATTAATTAAATTGAATGCAACATTTTCATTTGGTTTTTGTATCCATAAAATTGATTTAAATGGAGCTAAATGAAATGAAAATCCAATTCTCATTTAAAGAGACAAAACAATTTTTGTTCCCTACTTAATTTGGGCCATCATGCAATAACCACAACTTTTTGGGCTATATTGCGAAACACAAACTTTTGGGGTCACTTTGTAAAAACACAAAAGTCCACTACTTCATGTAATTACAACTAGAACCCAAAAATTTCAACAAATACAAAAAACTTCATTAAAGGAGCAAAACAATTTGTCCTTTAATGTTTTTGGGCCTTAACGTAAAAACGTAAACTTTTGGGCCAAAGTGCAGATACACAAAAGTATCAAAACTTTATGTAATTGAATAAAAGACCCAAAAATACCCTATTTAATTAGGGTGGCCGGCCATGATAGAAAAAATATGATTTTTACAAAGTTTTTGTAAGTGGGTTTTATTAGGTGAGGTAAAGATGAAATATTTTGAATTTATGTTAAACTTTTAAAAAAGTTTGTCTACCATTATAACCATTAATTGAATTTATGTCAAACTTTTAAAAAAGTTTGTCTACCATTAAAACCATTAATAATACTTTACAAATAATCATCACCCACTAAAATCACCCACTAAAATTAAACCAAAACTTTATGTAAAAACATAAAACATTTTGAATCAAAACTTCAAAACTTTTTGTTCTTGGCAAGAACTTCAAGAACATTGAAGAACACTCATGAAAACTCATAATAGCTCCATGAATGTTTTCACTCACCAAAACTCAAATTTTCATCACTCAAAAGAGGGTTAACATCCTAGGGTACTTAGGGGTTCCAAAAGTCACTTTAAAACCATTTTAACAAGACAAACATGAACCCAAAAAATCACCCCTTGGATTTGGCCGAATTTCCCCAAAAACATGGCACCAAATTTTAGCTCCAAAATTCATGCTCATATGAACTACATCTACAACATTTGAGATGGCAAATTTTCTAACAAAATTTACATTCAAAGAAACAAGAATAAAGCTTGTAACATATTACAACTTTTAAATCAAAAAACTATGAACTACAAAACCCAAAATGATTCACCAACTACTAGACCTAGGCTCTGATACCACTTGAAGGAAATTTTGTGAAAAACATGTTCATTTGAGCAACATCAATAGCATGCAATTAACAAATTAAAGGCGGAATCATGCTTACATGCACTCAAAAACAAAACATCAACCATGAAATTCAAAGCCTAGTAGATTGGTGAACCTTGACTCAACTTAAAAACAACAATTTGTTAGTTGAGAAATATTTACCTTTGTAGATTCCTCTTTGCATATGCAAAGGATAATCACCCAAGAGATAGGGCCTTCATTCCTTGCTTCTTAGCTCCATGGATTTGGTTGGAAGAATAGGTTCTCCAAGTTCCCAAAATTGAGAACCTCTAAAGATTCTACACCAAGGTTGGATTGGAGAGGAAATGAGTGACCTTGAGGAAATAGAATTGCTAGACAATATCCCCCAATGTGGTTGGCCTCTTAGAGAGAAATGGAAGCTTTGTGTTCTCACCAATTTTCTCTAAAATCAACAACTTTTGAATTTTAGGTTATTAAGTTCTTTGTATAGTCACTTCTTTAAATGACCTAAAGAACCAAAAAACCCTAATTCATCACCATATGGCCGGCCACTCTAATGGATTTGGGCTTTTGGGCCTTTGTGAATCTTTATTCATTAAGTTGTCATACAACTTAAGTCAATGGGCTTTGACGTTCGAAGCCCATTGGGCCTTAAGGTCCAAAAACTATCCCGAGGTCTTTAACGAACTTATTCGTTTGATTAATTAACATATTAATTAATCCTTGCCATAAATAATTAAACCATTTAATTCATCTCCTTTGTTTCTTCAATCTCCACCTTATTTGGTGTACGATACATTAGGTTCCTTTTAGCGAGGCAGTGGGCGATTAAAACCATTTTACATCGATTGTGAATTGAAACTTACTTTCAATTCTCCCTTTAGTGATTACACACGTTTAGGGCTTCCACAAACCATGAGTGACACCTAGCAGCATATCATGGCTACCCAAGCTAATCAGAAGAGGTAGAGAACCTATTCAGTTTAGGATTACAAATGCAATACGGTCTTTCTCTAATCTAATACTCTTGACCACATTGTTTGGTTTGATAGTTTATTTATTCATGTCTACTATCCAATGTGATTCATTTGCATTTTATGATTACCTTGAATGTGATTTGGAACGCATTCCCCAATCTCATTCATACTCTGGCCAGAGATTTTAATCATATCATGGAGTATTCTCCCTCAAGCCAATTGAAGGTTAGAGATCCCTTGTTGCGCATTCACTTGTCTCCATGACTAAGTGGCTTAACCCCAATGATGTCGTGGACACCCTGATGGGGTGACTTTGGCATAATCAAAGATCAAGGACTTAACCACAAGACAACAACTGTGATGCCTCAGGTCAAAGGACTAATTTTCATTATCCCAAACATGAGTTCTCATGTGACATGAGTACGAGAACTCCTCGTTGATCGTGCTCAGTGAACTCATTCTCTATTGAGCACCTACGTACTTGTCTTGATGTCACACACACCAATGACTCGAGACTAGTCACTCTCCCTGAGAGAAGACATAGCACGTACTGATCTTATCGGACTGTCAATGCCCAATTGGCAATCCTATGATCAGGAACGTTTAGGATGTGTCTACGAAAGAATGGTCTCATTAATCTAACTACATTAGATTGCATTCTTCCAATCACATATTCCTTGGACTTTATCGTTTAAGCATATAACATTTATATGAGACGCCTCAAACAATAATGTTTGCCTTTTATATGTAAACTAGATTAGTTTAACATGTGAAATATCCGTAAAGTATCATCATATGAATGGCTTTAGGGCACATTTCCAACAAGGATGAGGGCGCCTCTATGTGAGGATCAGAGCCTGAAGTTTGTGAGAGTGATGAGGCCCTTTTATAGAATAATGGCTCCTCACTTATTACATATTTGCCCTTCCATCTATTACATAATTATATTTGAGTCCCCTGAGTATTTATACGAGGTCTAAATACGGAGGCTGATAAGCTCATATTTATATATATTTTACATAAAATTCACTTGTCTTTTCTTAGTTAATTCCTTATATTTTTGAGCTATTTACTATGTTTTTGTGTTTTGTATGATTTATCAAGCAAAGAAAAGAAAAGTAGCACAAGTGAATTATTAAGTAACAAATTCGTCAAAACTGCCTGTGCAGATTATCTGACTTTGGAAGCATGTTACAAACAGCTCAAAATGAATGAGAGAATGAGCCTTATATGCGTGGAAAGCTACGGATGTCTATTTTCTGGACCAATTTACGGATTGTTAATCTCATTTTTCTAGAAGAAGTTATGGGCATTGTAACACTGAAAGGTCAGAAAAGGGCTAAGCATATTTGGCTAATAGAAAGAGAAAGGCAACACATGGGCAAAGGAAACACACACACATGGGCAGAAAATGGGTGGATTGTTGGCTGAAATAATGAAGAACATGTGTCTACACATGGGCAAAGGAAACACACACACATGGGTAGGAATTGTGGGTGTTTGGTGGTTGAAATGATGAAGCATGTGTGTGTAAATGTAAAGGGAAAAACATGGCAGAAAATGTGTGTGTTTTGTGGTTGAAATGATGAAGCATGTGTGTGTAAATGTAAAGAGGAAACATGCCAACACACACCCACACAAGCTCACATGCAAATGAAATGGAGTGGTCCTCTCTCAAGCCTATAAATACCACCTCCCATATTCATCAAAACACAACAGATTTTATCCTTGCCTTAGCCACACCTCTCCATCACCATTCTCTCCAAATTCAGCCAAAAATCACCCCTAGCCACACCACCCATCAATCCTAAACCTTTCCATACCATTCCCCATCCATTCTACACCATAAAAACCACCAAAAACCGTCTAAAATCTCTAGTGCCGCTGCTTGCAAGGAAGGAAAGAGAAGGAACATCTTGTGCCGTGCCTATGCCCAAGCCTTGGGAGTGTTGGAGCGTTTCTAGGTGTTTTCTATCTTTGATTTCAATGTTTAAATTAAGTTATCTTTGTGTAATTGCAAGTATGAGGAACTAAACCCCCCTTGGCTAGGGGGGGATTCAAAACCATGTTTATGCTTGCTATATGATTTGATTACTTCCAATTGCGTTTCATGAATTGTGAATTTAATTTACTTATCTCTATGAATTAAAACTAATTTGTGTATGTTGGTTGAGAGTGCACGCTTAATTTTCATGCATAAGTTTGATGCTAGGATATAAGGAAGTTTCCCCTAATCGTTATGAACTTATATTCATAAGTAGTAAAGGTTGTTGATCACAATCGTGTTAAGTAAATTCTTGGCATAAGTTTCATGCAATTCATAGTAACGAGTGCCTTGTCAATGCTTATGTTTTTCATAGAACTTAATGATTCTTGCGCGTATCTCTATTATGCAATTCATGTAGGGAACTTGTAGGGAATGTTTTGGGTTGTTGTATGCAATCATCCAACCTAATAACTTGTGGAAAAACTGAGGGTTAATTAGTGCAATTCACGGTTAATTTGGGGCGTTGAGTATTCATGGTTTGTTGAAGAGCAATTGGAAATCATTTTGTATGCAAGTATAACATGTGTGGAGAAGAACCCCTTAGCTAGCTTTCCATCCATTCACTTTTATCAAATTCGTTTTAGAATCTGTTCAATTTACAAAGTTTGTTCTTGTTTTCAATTTTCGTCAAAACTCAATCCCCATTTATTATGAAGTGTTAGATTAGTTAGAAATCAATTTAGTTTGTGTTTTTAAGTGTCTTGAGTCAAGTCATAACCTAATTTCGTCCAATTTAGTGTTAGGTGTTCAAAACTGCCCATAAACTGTTTTTAAGGCAGTTTTGAGTGTTTATTTGCTGTTTTGAGTCTTTTGGTTTGTATTGGTGTTTTAAAGTATAGTTTTGCATTCTTTGAGTCTAGTTTAGTGTTTTAAACTTTGTTTTTACGTTTTCAAGTCAGTTTCCAAGTGATTTAGCAATCCCTCCTAATCCCCGGCCTAGAACGATCCCTACTTACATACTTTACTACATTTGATAAAAAGAGGGTTTAATTTGTGTGCTTATATATTTCGCATCAGAGGCCCTAAGTATGATACAAACAAGAGATGACCTATGAGATTTACAATTGGATTTTCGAAATATAACTCGTAGACCCATAAAGTGGGATTATGTTATCTTTACTTGTATTTATTCGAAAATCTGTATTTTGGGCACTTTTCGTTCAATTATACAGTCTAATAGTTTCGTATTCGTTTTATATTTTGAAGATATAATCTTTATGGGATGACGTATGAGATGTACAATTTGATTTTTGAAATATAATTTGCAAACCTATAAATTGGGATGATGTTCTCATTACCCGTATTCATTCGAAAATTTGTATTTTAGGCACTTTTCTTTCAATTCAACAATCTAAAAGTTTCGTATTATTTTTATTTTTTGTATAGATAATTTTTATGGGATGACCTACGAGATGTACAGTTGGATGTTCAAAATATAACTCGTAGACCCATAAAGTGGGATGATGTTCTTATTACCCGTATTCAATTGAAAATCTGTATTTTGGGCACTTTTCTTTGATTGTTAAATGTTGGACAAGGTTTTTCTAAATGTCAATTTCAAACATATAACCACAATTCCAATTGTTTCACCCCATGGTTATTGAATAGATGCCACATCCACAACATTAAAGCACAAGCAATCATGACAAGATAAAAAATAGCTTTCATATAAAAGAGGGAAGCATACCTTGGTTTTTCAATGCATCCAACTATCTAGATAGTCTGAATCTTACCATAAAAAAACATCAAAGTTTGAGCACTGAAGATCATCTTTGCCAGATGAGGAGCATTGGAAATTTTAGTGAAGAAGACTCCTACGTGAGACATTACAGAGTGCTTTCCCAGATTGCAAAATTCACAAAATATAATGTTGGAATCAAATCTGCGCACCTTCGTGTGCCGCAGTTGTTCATAAATCTGTGTAATCCTAAGCAATATGCAAAACAGTAAAACAATCGTAAGTAAACCTTAGGCTGGAATGGGGGATGGGGTGTGCCGGCCAAAGGTTCTTCGACGATCAAGTTAGTGAATTGTTTTAGACTTAAACAGTGGGGAAGAGAATTCAAGTGTTTAGATTGCATTACCATAGATGTACCCTAGATGGGTGTTTTTTTTTATCGTGGGTGAGAGACCTTTTTAGGATAGAATCCTCATTCTAAGCCGGGAGAATCCTAGAGGATATCTAGTAAGTGGATATTGCATCCTCTTATGAGTGTGATTACTTGCGGCGGACGTCTATCTCTAGATCGTAGGCACTCCAAGACTAATAAGATTTGATTATGTCTATATCCTGATAAAATCGTGTGTATTGCGGAACAAGAATGGTCATCCAGCAAAGTCTCCGCCTATTGTTCGGAGTAGAGTGATGATGGCATCCTTCTTTGTCTGATATAGCTATATCTGAAGCTGGTGAGTCTATGACCAAACTTCTGAGGTGACAGTATTCAGATCAGCCTTACTCCAGCTTTGAAAATTCTTGGTCCCACAATTACCCCTAACTATTTGTTTAAGAGGCAACCTGTTCCCATTCATGATGGATTGTTACCAAAGACCATTGTGGAGCAAAAAATAATCAAGAAAATTATGGAGGCGACACATGGACTTTTAGGTAAAAATATAAAATTACCCTCGATGCACATCGGGATTCCCATGCGCATACAACGGACAATAACGGCTCAATCAAGGAAGAGCCAAAGATGATCAAAATGATATTTATTCAAAACCCTCACATCACTCCTCATCAAATCCTCACTCAAACGGTAACTCCTAATTATCCTATTTAAATTAGGATTGATTACCAAGTTAATTGCAAGATATTATTTAACATAATATCTTGCAATTAAACTCATAATACCATTATAAGTGGCCAGTCCCTATTCTTTAAACAAGGTTGGCCACTCCCCCATAAATGGTCCCATTTTATCCATAAAAAAGCTACGTTCATTCTCTCCCAAAAATTCTCAAACACATTTTTTCTCAAATTCTAACTTTGGCATTGAAGATTCTTCGGCCAAAGCCCCCATATTCATCATGGGCGCGTGAGGCTTTTGGCCTTGATTTTAGGTGTTTTTATTTTGCAAATGCATTTTTGTCAAAGGAGAAAATGGCAGAAATTTGCATCCATAAATTGGTGTTTTCATTAAGAGCCTTGATTCACATGCTCGAAGAAGACTCTCGTATTCAAAGTTTCTCCTTTCTTGTTCATTCGTAAATTTTTCCTACGTTCTTATTCCTAGATTTTTTTATAAAATTCTTTGAATAAAAGTTAAGGAAAAGTACAATGACTAGAAATTCGGAAACCACAACAAATGAAGCTTCCTAGGTTCGAAAATTTGGACCACGACGATCTACGAGGCTTAACGCGGCAACGAGTGGAGCAGCACCATCCCCACTGGGCACCACTGTGGCTATGCCAATGACAGCTACCGTGGCAGCTCATGGTGAGATCCAAGCCCAAGGAGGAAGCCTCACCTTGCAACCGCAACCCCAGGCCCATGCCACGTTGCAGCAGTGAGCCTAGGCCCGCGCCACAAGGGAGCCCATCTCGGCCCAAAGCAAGCAGGCCCAAACTACAACTATAGCTATAGCTGCCAAGGCAGTGGCCCAAGACCTGAAAGCCCAAGCCACGCCAAGAGGAGCCCAGCGCCCAAGTGTACTACACGTGGGGCAGTTTACGTGTACTGCACGTAGGGCAGCCCATGCACTTGGCCCAGCCCACACTAGCGGCTTGACCCGCTTTGACGACCCAACCCGTTCCCCTGGCCTAATCCGAGATTTAGCCCACTCCCATGGCCTTCCAAGCGATCCAAATCAGTCCAAGACCGGTTCAACCGTCCCAACTTCAGATTTCTAGACTGACGATTGAATCTGGGGTATTTTCACTCCATTTCTCTGTAGATTTGATATATCCCAACTCAAATCTCGCGCCCAGAGTCAATTACACTTCCATTATTCAAGGAGACACATGCCGTCTAAGCGCTTCCAACCCAAATGGCGAACAACACTTGTCTCAACAAGTCTTAGAGGTGACAAGCGCCTTCGCGCAACAAATGACCTTGGTAAATCAGTTCTTGTAGCGTACCCAGATGCAGTGTGCCTCAGACGAGGTGTCCCGAAGTAAGACAAGGGTAGATGGAGAACCTCTTCAGTAGTGTCCCGACAAGCAGCCACTCGACCAGTTATGAACTGAGCATTCTGGTAAGGTACACTCCCGACTGGGCCCCTAAGATAGCGTATACTTTCATCTTAGTGCACGAAGGAGCGTGCACTCTTGGTTAGGCCCATAGACGAGCATATAATCATGGTTGGGGCTATACTCCGATAATCAACATGAGCAACCTTATAGGCAAAGTGTTCATTCGCGGCTAGGCCTTTAAGAAGCATCTTCTACCTCACATCAGAGTAGGCATCACGATGGACGGAGAGAATCAGTCACTCAATTAGGCTCAAGTTCAACCGACAGCCTACGAGCAATTCGCTCGCCTGCTAGGAACATACCACATGCATCGCAACCGGGACATAGACGAGTTGAACACATATAAGAAAAACCTAGAGCAGTAGGTCAAGACCGGAGGCAGTCAAGAGCTTCGCTACCCCAATAAAGGAAAATTCAGGAAGAAGTAGATGGGTTCTTGACAGAGCGATTGTGAGATTTCCAACACAACGAGGTCACTGATAAGGCGCTACGATGAAATATGACCAACATAAGCAGGTCACCCTTCATGGACGAGATCGAGCAGGCATAGCCTCCATGCAAGTTCAGCATGCCACATTTCACATCTTTCAAAAGAGATAAAGTCCCTGAAAGATACTTAAAGCACTACTGAAGTGCAATGATCCTCTTTTGGAACAACGACACTTTCATGTGCAATATATTCGCCATCATTCTACAAGGTGAGACATAAGATTGGTTCCATACCTTGCCGCCACAATCTATCTGAAGTTTCAATGAGCTTTCTTTGGTTTTCACCAAGGAGTATTTGTCTTATCACTCGATCAAGAAGAAGTCTGATCACTTGTTCAGCGTGAAGAAGAACCTAAAGGAGTTGCTCTGCGACTATGTAAAGAGGTTCAAAATAGAGAAGGCAAAGATAGTTGGATGCAACGACTCGATAGCTGGTGCAGCCTTCCAAAAAGGACTCCCAACAGACCACCCGCTGTTCGAATAATTGATCTTGAAAGAAGATCTAACTTTGGCAGACTCTTTCGCTCTGGCGGAGAAGCATGCACTTTGGGACGAGGCTCGTTGAGCAGACAAGGCACCCAAGCAGATTCGAAAAGAATCGACAGTAGCTCAAAAGAAGGAGGACGGGAAGCAGTACAACTATAAAAACAGGCAGGAGGCCAAGCGCAGGGACCGATCCTTGATCAAATGAGGCCTGACGCCCAAAAACTACTATAAGTTCTCGATCCCGATCCACCAAATCCTCCGCGGCATCAAGATTGAACCTTGGTTTAAGTTGCCGAAGTAATCAAAGGAAGACATTTCCAAGTTAGACCATGCTAAGTACTGCGCATTTCATCGAGGTCACGATAACACAACTGACAACTGTTACACTTGGAAGAACTACTAGAGAAGCTGGTGAAAAAAGGCAAGGTCGACATATACTTGGACAAGCCAGCTGCTTATCCTAGAAGAAACGTAGATGCCGACGAAGAACCGCCAACCAAGACAATCCGGATCAATGGCATATTCGCCAAATCCGTACACTTGGGGACCACTAACAACTCCAAGTAGAGAAAGATCCAGTAGGCTCTACTAGTCTCACAGGTCCAAGCAGTTAACATCCAACATGGACCCATTGTTGGCTTCACTGAGCAAGATGCCGAAGGCGTCGATTTCGCACATGACGACGCACTAGTGGTATCAGTCCAATTAGCCCTCGTTATAGTCGATAGAATGATGGTTGACAATAGAAGTGTAGTCAACTCACTTCAGCTCTTAGTAATTCAGAAAATGGGCCTGGAAATCACAATCATACGCTGAGCGGAGGTACTCACCGGATTCAACGGACACACCTCGACTGCCATCGGTAACGTTAGGCTTAACGTGAGAACACCGCCTGTTGTCTCAAAGCAGATGTTCACGATAGTAAGTGACATGTCTCCCTACAATGGGATTCTAGAACGACCTTGGCTGATAAAGTTGGATGTCGTAACCTCCGCCAAGTATCAAAAAATTTAATTCTGCATCCTTGGAGGAAGAGTCGAAGAAATCAAGTTTGACCAGGCCACATCTCGACGATGCACTGTGTAAGTACTGAAGAAGTAAAAAAAGAAGACCTTTACCCCCGTAGAGGCTACTGAGGTCCGAAAAGACGACGAAGCTACCAAATAGCAATCACAACAGACAGATTAAGAAGATGGTGTCCAAATCAACACGCCAACATACGAGATAGGATGGAAACACAAATAGGACACTCGAACATATCATTCTTGATCCTCAGCAACCGGAGAAGACTGCAAGAATCGGCTCAGATCTGAACTTGAATGAAAATGAAGAATTCATGACTTTTCTTAAGGAAAATCGTGACATCTTTACATGGTCACCTTCTGACATGCCCGACATCAACCCCAAGATAGCTTGCCATAAGCTGCACGTCGACCCCGCTGCCAAAGCGATGATCCAAAGAAAAGACATTTCCCACCCGAACGAGTGACGATCATCGAAGTAGAAATCGACAAGCTATTGGAGGTCGGATTCATAGAAAAGGTAGCATACTCAGCATGGCTTACCAACGTCGTGCTAGTAATGAAGAAAGAGAAGGGCAAATGGAGGGTTTGCATAGACTACACTAGCCTCAACAAAGTATGGCCAAATGATCCTTATCCAGTTCCTTGAATCGATCTACTAGTAGATTCAACTTTTGGGAACCAGCTGCTTAGTTTCTTGGACGCATACTCTGATTATAACCAAATAGCCATGCACGAGCTCGACAAGGAGAAAATCGCATTCATGATCAAGTGAGACACCTACTGCTACAAAGTCATGCCTTTTGGCCTAAAAAACGCAGTAGCCATTTACCAACAATTGGTAAACATGATGTTCAAGAAGCAAATTGGAATAACCATGGAGGTCTACGTCGACGACATCATGGTGAAGGGCAAGCAGTGATTAGACCACATCAGCAACTTGGTGAAAACTTTCGACATCCTTAGAAAGTACAAGATGAAGCTCAATCTCGTTAAATGCACATTTGGAGTATATTCAGGCAGATTCTTAGGGTACCTAGTAACCCAATGAGGAATCGAAGCACATCCCAAGCAAATCCGAGCAATCCTAGAGATGAAGTCTCCAACTTCCTTGAAGGAGATCCAAAGTTTGACTGGATGAGCAACCGTGCTCAATCGTTTTCTCTCGTGATCTACCGATCGATGCAAGCGTTTTTTAAAGTTATTTATCAAGAGGGCACACCGAGACAAATGGGATGATAAGTGTGAAAGAGCTTTCCAAGACCTGAAGAAGTATCTTGCATCACTTATTTTACTATCCAAGCTGGAAGCAATGGAGGACTTATACATCTACTTGGCAGTCTCGGAAGTAGTGGTGAGCTTTGCCTTCATACGAGAAGAGCTGGGGGCCTAACTGTCAGTATTCTACACTTGTACAACTTTTTTTGATGCGGAACTAGATATCCAAAGATCGAGAAATTAATTTTGGTGCTAGTTGTTGCGGCTCGGAAGCTCAGACCATATTTTGAAGCTCATACAGTCATTGTCATGACTCAAAATCCCTTACAATCAATCCTACATGGTCCAGATGATTCTTAATGAGTAATGAAATATGCGTTGGAACTTGGCCAATACGGCTTAGTTTTTCGACCCTAAATGGTTATAACGGCCCAAGCCTTGGTGGACTTTATAGCAGAATTCACGCCTAACCTAGGTAACACAACAAAGCGACCCAACGATGCCCCTGAGGCAATCAAGCACGCCCTAGCCATGCCTGCTTCACCTGATGGAGACTTCTGGCATTTACATGTCGACGACACATCTAATTACAAGGCCTCAGGAGTAGGCGTGGTCTTTGTCACCCTAGACGGTTCAATACTCGAGTAGGCAATCACTCTAGGCTTCAAAACATCCAACAACAAAGCAGAGTACAAAGCCCTACTAGCAGGCCTCCGAATGGCAATAGACTTAGCGGTAAAAAAACTTGCAATTCATTATGATTCCTAGCCAGACTACTGGGGAGTACATGGTAAAACATCCGAAGATGGCGCAACAACTAAAAAAGGTATAAAAGCAACTTGAGGCGTTTCAGACTTACACTTTCACTCAAGTTTCGCGGGTAGACAATGCCGACACAGACGCGCTAGCCGGCTTAGGCTCCGCTCTCGACCATCTATTCAAACGCTCTATTCCAGTGGAATATCTTGACAAGCTAAGCATAAGGGCGGAGCTAACAGCCGAGGTGTCACAGGTTAGTACAACTTCAAACTGGCAAGATTCCATTACAAATTACCTGGTCAATGACACACTTCCTATGAGAAGATTGGAGTTTAGAAAGCTCCAAACAAAGGCAGCATACTATTACATGTGGAACGACATTCTCGTCCGAAGATCCTACACTGAACCATATCTCCACTGCCTAGCGTCTCTTGACAACCTAAAGGTTCTAAGCTCAATCCATGAAGGCGTTTGTTTAAATCACTTCAGAGGCCGATCCTTAGCACATAAGGCTCTAAATGAAAGCTACTACTGGCCTACTATACATCAAGACGCCAAAAAGTTAGTATAAAAACTGCTGCCAACACTACAAGCCAGTACCACCACTGCTTGCCAATGAACTACACCGACAGAGTCATTGGCCGTTCATGCAGTGGGTAATCGACTTGGTAGGGCCAATGCCACCTGCTACTGAGGGCAGATGCATGATGATCGTGGCAACTGACTACTTCACTAAGTGGGTGGAAATAGTCCATGACAACCACAACTCAGACAGACATAGAGCGCTTTATATGGAGGAACATCATTTGCCAATTTGGCATCCCTTGAACCATCGTCACAGATAACGGCCCGTAATTTGTAGGCAAATATTTGGTGAAGTTCTTCTAAAAATATGGCATCAAGCACATGTCCACGCCAAGGTATCCCCAAGGCAATGGACAGGCCGAAGCATCCAACACGACTGCCTCAAGAAATCCCTCTCCGACAAGAAGGGAAAATGGCCAGACAAACTCCTCAGATATCTATGGGTGTATCGCACGACTAAACGATGAGCAACCGGTGATACTCATTTCTCTTTGGCATTTGGTTAAGAAGCAATCATTCATTCTAATGTCATTGTGCCAAGTATCAACACTTTACTGCCAATAATCGAGCATAATAGAAAGGAAATGACCATAAACTTAGATCCGGCAGAGGAGAAACGCGAGAAGGTTATCACCCGCATTGCAGCCTACCAGTATCAGCTTTTCTCTAGCTACAACAAAAGGGCCAAGATCCGGTAGTTCCAGCCTAGAGATCTAGTCCTAAGAAAAGCCTTTATCACTGCCCGCACACATGAGAGATTGTGTCGCGGTAAACGTCACATGGGAGATTGTGCTGCCGGGTCAAACTTGTGCTTCAGATGTGAAGTTACAAGGCTGACCTTTTGAGAGCATTGCATCGGGTTCAGGCTATGCTGGAGGGAGCAACTCAAGTACTCAGGAGCAGAGTTAGGTACATCAGTAGAGTTTGGGGACGGTTTCTAGTAGCTGCACATAGAATAATCGCCTAGGTTGAGGTAATCGTGGTGTTCGCATTTGCAGAGATAGAGGTCGCAGCTCAGGTCAACAGGTTACTAGGCGCATTAACGCTATAACTTAGCAATGGGCAGAGTAGGATTCTC